>OY292486.1:0-1483117 GCA_958496325.1 Nomophila noctuella
GGTATAAAACCTAATCCGGAACGGATAAAGGTTAAAACCGGAAGTTAGGTTAAAACCTAATCCGGATAAAGTTAGGTTAAAACCTAATCCGGATAAAGTTAGGTTTAAAAACCTAATCCGGATAAAGTTAGGTTAAAAACCTAATACCGGATAAAGTTAGGTTAAAACCTAATCCGGATAAAGTTAGGTTAAAACCTAATCCGGATACAAGTTAGGTTAAAACCTAATCCGGATAAAGTTAGGTTAAAACCTAATCCGGATAAAGTTAGGTTAAAACCTAATCCGGATAAAGTTAGGTTAAAACCTAATCCGGATTTAAAGTTAGGTTAAAACCTAATCCGGATAAAGTTAGGTTAAAACCTAATCCGGATAAAGATTAGGTTAAAACCTAATCCGGATAAAGTTAGGTTAAAACCTAATCCGGATAAAGTGTAGGTTAAAACCTAATCCGGATAAAGTTAGGTTAAAACCTAATCCGGATAAAGTTAGGTTAAAAACCTAATCCGGATAAAGTTAGGTTAAAACCTAATCCGGATAAAGTTAGGTTAAAACCTAAATCCGGATAAAGTTAGGTTAAAAACCTAATCCGGATAAAGTTTAGGTTAAAACTAATCCGGATAAAGTTAGGTTAAAACCTAATCCGGATAAAGTTAGGTTAAAACCTAATCCGGATAAAGTTAGGTTAAAACCTAATCCGGATTAAAGTTAGGTTAAAACCTAATCCGGATAAAGTTAGGTTAAAACCTAATCCGGATAAAGTTAGGTTAAAACCTAATCCGGATAAAGTTAGGTTAAAAACCTAATCCGGATAAAGTTAGGTTAAAAACCTAATCCGGATAAAGTTAGGTTAAAACCTAATCCGGATAAAGTTAGGTTAAAACCTAATCCGGATAAAGTTAGGTAAAACCTAATCCGGATAAAGTTAGGTTAAAACCTAATCCGGATAAAGTTAGGTTAAAACCTAATCCGGAATAAAGTTAGGTTAAAACCTAATCCGGATAAAGTTAGGTTAAAAACCTAATCCGGATAAAGTTAGGTTAAAACCTAATCCGGATAAAGTTAGGTTAAAACCTAATCCGGATAAAGTTAGGTTAAAACCTAATCCGGATAAAGTTAGGTTAAAACCTAATCCGGATAAAGTTAGGTTTAAAAACCTAATCCGGATAAAGTTAGGTTAAAACCTAATCCGGATAAAGTTAGGTTAAAACCTAATCCGGATAAAGTTAGGTTAAAACCTAATCCGGATAAAGTTAGGTTAAAACCTAATCCGGATAAAGTTAGGTTAAAACCTAATCCGGATAAAGTTAGGTTAAAACCTAATCCGGATAAAGTTAGGTTAAAACCTAATCCGGATAAAGTTAGGTTAAAACCTAATCCGGATAAAGTTAGGTTAAAACCTAATCCGGATAAAGTTAGGTTAAAACCTAATCCGGATAAAGTTAGGTTAAAACCTAATCCGGATAAAGTTAGGTTAAAACCTAATCCGGATAAAGTTAGGTTAAAACCTAATCCGGATAAAGTTAGGTTAAAACCTAATCCGGATAAAGTTAGGTTAAAACCTAATCCGGATAAAGTTAGGTTAAAACCTAATCCGGATAAAGTTAGGTTAAAACCTAATCCGGATAAAGTTAGGTTAAAACCTAATCCGGATAAAGTTAGGTTAAAAACCTAATCCGGATAAAGTTAGGTTAAAACCTAATCCGGATAAAGTTAGGTTAAAAACCTAATCCGGATAAAGTTAGTTAAAACCTAATCCGGATAAAGTTAGGTTAAAACCTAATCCGGATAAAGTTAGGTTAAAACCTAATCCGGATAAAGTAGGTTAAAACCTAATCCGGATAAAGTTAGGTTAAAACCTAATCCGGATAAAGTTAGGTTAAAACCTAATCCGGATAAAGTTAGGTTAAAACCTAATCCGGATAAAGTTAGGTTAAAACCTAATCCGGATAAAGTTAGGTTAAAACCTAATCCGGATAAAGTTAGGTTAAAACCTAATCCGGATAAAGTTAGGTTAAAACCTAATCCGGATAAAGTTAGGTTAAAACCTAATCCGGATAAAGTTAGGTTAAAACCTAATCCGGATAAAGTTAGGTTAAAACCTAATCCGGATAAAGTTAGGTTTAAAACCTAATCCGGATAAAGTTAGGTTAAAACCTAATCCGGATAAAGTTAGGTTAAAACCTAATCCGGATAAAGTTAGGTTAAAACCTAATCCGGATAAAGTTAGGTTAAAACCTAATCCGGATAAAGTTAGGTTAAAACCTAATCCGGATAAAGTTAGGTTAAAACCTAATCCGGATAAAGTTAGGTTAAAACCTAATCCGGATAAAGTTAGGTTAAAACCTAATCCGGATAAAGTTAGGTTAAAACCTAATCCGGATAAAGTTAGGTTAAAACCTAATCCGGATAAAGTTAGGTTAAAACCTAATCCGGATAAAGTTAGGTTAAAAACCTAATCCGGATAAAGTTAGGTTAAAACCTAATCCGGATAAAGTTAGGTTAAAACCTAATCCGGATAAAGTAGGTTAAAACCTAATCCGGATAAAGTTAGGTTAAAACCTAATCCGGATAAAGTTAGGTTAAAACCTAATCCGGATAAAGTTAGGTTAAAAACCTAATCCGGATAAAGTTAGGTTTAAAACCTAATCCGGATAAAGTTAGGTTAAAACCTAATCCGGATAAAGTTAGGTTAAAACCTAATCCGGATAAAGTTAGGTTAAAACCTAATCCGGATAAAGTTAGGTTAAAACCTAATCCGGATAAAGTTAGGTTAAAACCTAATCCGGATAAAGTTAGGTTAAAACCTAATCCGGATAAAGTTAGGTTAAAACCTAATCCGGATAAAGTTAGGTTAAAACCTAATCCGGATAAAGTTAGGTTAAAACCTAATCCGGATAAAGTTAGGTTAAAACCTAATCCGGATAAAGTTAGGTTAAAACCTAATCCGGATAAAGTTAGGTTAAAACCTAATCCGGATAAAGTTAGGTTAAAACCTAATCCGGATAAAGTTAGGTTAAAACCTAATCCGGATAAAGTTAGGTTAAAACCTAATCCGGATAAAGTTAGGTTAAAACCTAATCCGGATAAAGTTAGGTTAAAACCTAATCCGGATAAAGTTAGGTTAAAACCTAATCCGGATAAAGTTAGGTTAAAACCTAATCCGGATAAAGTTAGGTTAAAACCTAATCCGGATAAAGTTAGGTTAAAACCTAATCCGGATAAAGTTAGGTTAAAACCTAATCCGGATAAAGTTAGGTTAAAACCTAATCCGGATAAAGTTAGGTTAAAACCTAATCCGGATAAAGTTAGGTTAAAACCTAATCCGGATAAAGTTAGGTTAAAACCTAATCCGGATAAAGTTAGGTTAAAACCTAATCCGGATAAAGTTAGGTTAAAACCTAATCCGGATAAAGTTAGGTTAAAACCTAATCCGGATAAAGTTAGGTTAAGTTAAAACCTAATCCGGATAAAGTTAGGTTAAAACCTAATCCGGATAAAGTTAGGTTAAAACCTAATCCGGATAAAGTTAGGTTAAAACCTAATCCGGATAAAGTTAGGTTAAAACCTAATCCGGATAAAGTTAGGTTAAAACCTAATCCGGATAAAGTTAGGTTAAAACCTAATCCGGATAAAGTTAGGTTAAAACCTAATCCGGATAAAGTTAGGTTAAAACCTAATCCGGATAAAGTTAGGTTAAAACCTAATCCGGATAAAGTTAGGTTAAAACCTAATCCGGATAAAGTTAGGTTTAAAACCTAATCCGGATAAAGTTAGGTTAAAACCTAATCCGGATAAAGTTAGGTTAAAACCTAATCCGGATAAAGTTAGGTTAAAACCTAATCCGGATAAAGTTAGGGTTAAAACCTAATCCGGATAAAGTTAGGTTAAAACCTAATCCGGATAAAGTTAGGTTAAAACCTAATCCGGATAAAGTTAGGTTAAAACCTAATCCGGATAAAGTTAGGTTAAAACCTAATCCGGATAAAGTTAGGTTAAAACCTAATCCGGATAAAGTTAGGTTAAAACCTAATCCGGATAAAGTTAGGTTAAAACCTAATCCGGATAAAGTTAGGTTAAAACCTAATCCGGATAAAGTTAGGTTAAAACCTAATCCGGATAAAGTTAGGTTAAAACCTAATCCGGATAAAGTTAGGTTAAAACCTAATCCGGATAAAGTTAGGTTAAAACCTAATCCGGATAAAGTTAGGTTAAAACCTAATCCGGATAAAGTTAGGTTAAAACCTAATCCGGATAAAGTTAGGTTAAAACCTAATCCGGATAAAGTTAGGTTAAAACCTAATCCGGATAAAGTTAGGTTAAAACCTAATCCGGATAAAGTTAGGTTAAAACCTAATCGGATAAAGTTAGGTTAAAACCTAATCCGGATAAAGTTAGGTTAAAACCTAATCCGGATAAAGTTAGGTTAAAACCTAATCCGGATAAAGTTAGGTTAAAACCTAATCCGGATAAAGTTAGGTTAAAACCTAATCCGGATAAAGTTAGGTTAAAAACTAATCCGGATAAAGTTAGGTTAAAACCTAATCCGGATAAAGTTAGGTTAAAACCTAATCCGGATAAAGTTAGGTTAAAACCTAATCCGGATAAAGTTAGGTTAAAACCTAATCCGGATAAAGTTAGGTTAAAACCTAATCCGGATAAAGTTAGGTTAAAACCTAATCCGGATAAAGTTAGGTTAAAACCTAATCCGGATAAAGTTAGGTTAAAACCTAATCCGGATAAAGTTAGGTTAAAACCTAATCCGGATAAAGTTAGGTTAAAACCTAATCCGGATAAAGTTAGGTTAAAACCTAATCCGGATAAAGTTAGGTTAAAACCTAATCCGGATAAAGTTAGGTTAAAACCTAATCCGGATAAAGTTAGGTTAAAACCTAATCCGGATAAAGTTAGGTTAAAACCTAATCCGGATAAAGTTAGGTTAAAACCTAATCCGGATAAAGTTAGGTTAAAACCTAATCCGGATAAAGTTAGGTTAAAACCTAATCCGGATAAAGTTAGGTTAAAACCTAATCCGGATAAAGTTAGGTTAAAACCTAATCCGGATAAAGTTAGGTTAAAACCTAATCCGGATAAAGTTAGGTTAAAACCTAATCCGGATAAAGTTAGGTTAAAACCTAATCCGGATAAAGTTAGGTTAAAACCTAATCCGGATAAAGTTAGGTTAAAACCTAATCCGGATAAAGTTAGGTTAAAACCTAATCCGGATAAAGTTAGGTTAAAACCTAATCCGGATAAAGTTAGGTTAAAACCTAATCCGGATAAAGTTAGGTTAAAACCTAATCCGGATAAAGTTAGGTTAAAACCTAATCCGGATAAAGTTAGGTTAAAACCTAATCCGGATAAAGTTAGGTTAAAACCTAATCCGGATAAAGTTAGGTTAAAACCTAATCCGGATAAAGTTAGGTTAAAACCTAATCCGGATAAAGTTAGGTTAAAACCTAATCCGGATAAAGT
The DNA here is from genome assembly GCA_958496325.1 of Nomophila noctuella. Lineage (NCBI taxonomy): Eukaryota > Metazoa > Arthropoda > Insecta > Lepidoptera > Crambidae > Nomophila > Nomophila noctuella. The sequence goes on from OY292486.1 coordinate 5,473, forward strand.
TAGGTTTAAAACCTAATCCGGATAAAGTTAGGTTAAAACCTAATCCGGATAAAGTTAGGTTAAAACCTAATCCGGATAAAGTTAGGTTAAAACCTAATCCGGATAAAGTTAGGTTAAAAACCTAATCCGGATAAAGTTAGGTTAAAACCTAATCCGGATAAAGTTAGGTTAAAACCTAATCCGGATAAAGTTAGGTTAAAACCTAATCCGGATAAAGTTAGGTTAAAACCTAATCCGGATAAAGTTAGGTTAAAACCTAATCCGGATAAAGTTAGGTTAAAACCTAATCCGGATAAAGTTAGGTTAAAACCTAATCCGGATAAAGTTAGGTTAAAACCTAATCCGGATAAAGTTAGGTTAAAACCTAATCCGGATAAAGTTAGGTTAAAACCTAATCCGGATAAAGTTAGGTTAAAACCTAATCCGGATAAAGTTAGGTTAAAACCTAATCCGGATAAAGTTAGGTTAAAACCTAATCCGGATAAAGTTAGGTTAAAACCTAATCCGGATAAAGTTAGGTTAAAACCTAATCCGGATAAAGTTAGGTTAAAACCTAATCCGGATAAAGTTAGGTTAAAACCTAATCCGGATAAAGTTAGGTTAAAACCTAATCCGGATAAAGTTAGGTTAAAACCTAATCCGGATAAAGTTAGGTTAAAACCTAATCCGGATAAAGTTAGGTTAAAACCTAATCCGGATAAAGTTAGGTTAAAACCTAATCCGGATAAAGTTAGGTTAAAACCTAATCCGGATAAAGTTAGGTTAAAACCTAATCCGGATAAAGTTAGGTTAAAACCTAATCCGGATAAAGTTAGGTTAAAACCTAATCCGGATAAAGTTAGGTTAAAACCTAATCCGGATAAAGTTAGGTTAAAACCTAATCCGGATAAAGTTAGGTTAAAACCTAATCCGGATAAAGTTAGGTTAAAACCTAATCCGGATAAAGTTAGGTTAAAACCTAATCCGGATAAAGTTAGGTTAAAACCTAATCCGGATAAAGTTAGGTTAAAACCTAATCCGGATAAAGTTAGGTTAAAACCTAATCCGGATAAAGTTAGGTTAAACCTAATCCGGATAAAGTTAGGTTAAAACCTAATCCGGATAAAGTTAGGTTAAAAACCTAATCCGGATAAAGTTAGGTTAAAACCTAATCCGGATAAAGTTAGTTAAAACCTAATCCGGATAAAGTTAGGTTAAAACCTAATCCGGATAAAGTTAGGTTAAAACCTAATCCGGATAAAGTTAGGTTAAAACCTAATCCGGATAAAGTTAGGTTAAAACCTAATCCGGATAAAGTTAGGTTAAAACCTAATCCGGATAAAGTTAGGTTAAAACCTAATCCGGATAAAGTTAGGTTAAAACCTAATCCGGATAAAGTTAGGTTAAAACCTAATCCGGATAAAGTTAGGTTAAAACCTAATCCGGATAAAGTTAGGTTAAAACCTAATCCGGATAAAGTTAGGTTAAAACCTAATCCGGATAAAGTTAGGTTAAAACCTAATCCGGATAAAGTTAGGTTAAAACCTAATCCGGATAAAGTTAGGTTAAAACCTAATCCGGATAAAGTTAGGTTAAAACCTAATCCGGATAAAGTTAGGTTAAAACCTAATCCGGATAAAGTTAGGTTAAAACCTAATCCGGATAAAGTTAGGTTAAAACCTAATCCGGATAAAGTAGTTTAAACCTAATCCGGATAAAGTTAGGTTAAAACCTAATCCGGATAAAGTTAGGTTAAAACCTAATCCGGATAAAGTTAGGTTAAAACCTAATCCGGATAAAGTTAGGTTAAAACCTAATCCGGATAAAGTTAGGTTAAAACCTAATCCGGATAAAGTTAGGTTAAAACCTAATCCGGATAAAGTTAGGTTAAAAACCTAATCCGGATAAAGTTAGGTTAAAACCTAATCCGGATAAAGTTAGGTTAAAACCTAATCCGGATAAAGTTAGGTTAAAACCTAATCCGGATAAAGTTAGGTTAAAACCTAATCCGGATAAAGTTAGGTTAAAACCTAATCCGGATAAAGTTAGGTTAAAACCTAATCCGGATAAAGTTAGGTTAAAACCTAATCCGGATAAAGTTAGGTTAAAACCTAATCCGGATAAAGTTAGGTTAAAACCTAAATCCGGATAAAGTTAGGTTAAAACCTAATCCGGATAAAGTTAGGTTAAAACCTAATCCGGATAAAGTTAGGTTAAAACCTAATCCGGATAAAGTTAGGTTAAAACCTAATCCGGATAAAGTTAGGTTAAAACCTAATCCGGATAAAGTTAGGTTAAAACCTAATCCGGATAAAGTTAGGTTAAAACCTAATCCGGATAAAGTTAGGTTAAAACCTAATCCGGATAAAGTTAGGTTAAAACCTAATCCGGATAAAGTTAGGTTAAAACCTAATCCGGATAAAGTTAGGTTAAAACCTAATCCGGATAAAGTTAGGTTAAAACCTAATCCGGATAAAGTTAGGTTAAAACCTAATCCGGATAAAGTTAGGTTAAAACCTAATCCGGATAAAGTTAGGTTAAAACCTAATCCGGATAAAGTTAGGTTAAAACCTAATCCGGATAAAGTTAGGTTAAAACCTAATCCGGATAAAGTTAGGTTAAAACCTAATCCGGATAAAGTTAGGTTAAAACCTAATCCGGATAAAGTTAGGTTAAAACCTAATCCGGATAAAGTTAGGTTAAAACCTAATCCGGATAAAGTTAGGTTAAAACCTAATCCGGATAAAGTTAGGTTAAAACCTAATCCGGATAAAGTTAGGTTAAAACCTAATCCGGATAAAGTTAGGTTAAAACCTAATCCGGATAAAGTTAGGGTTAAAACCTAATCCGGATAAAGTTAGGTTAAAACCTAATCCGGATAAAGTTAGGTTAAAACCTAATCCGGATAAAGTTAGGTTAAAACCTAATCCGGATAAAGTTAGGTTAAAACCTAATCCGGATAAAGTTAGGTTAAAACCTAATCCGGATAAAGTTAGGTTAAAACCTAATCCGGATAAAGTTAGGTTAAAACCTAATCCGGATAAAGTTAGGTTAAAACCTAATCCGGATAAAGTTAGGTTAAAACCTAATCCGGATAAAGTTAGGTTAAAACCTAATCCGGATAAAGTTAGGTTAAAACCTAATCCGGATAAAGTTAGGTTAAAACCTAATCCGGATAAAGTTAGGTTAAAACCTAATCCGGATAAAGTTAGGTTAAAACCTAATCCGGATAAAGTTAGGTTAAAACCTAATCCGGATAAAGTTAGGTTAAAACCTAATCCGGATAAAGTTAGGTTAAAACCTAATCCGGATAAAGTTAGGTTAAAACCTAATCCGGATAAAGTTAGGTTAAAACCTAATCCGGATAAAGTTAGGTTAAAACCTAATCCGGATAAAGTTAGGTTAAAACCTAATCCGGATAAAGTTAGGTTAAAACCTAATCCGGATAAAGTTAGGTTAAAACCTAATCCGGATAAAGTTAGGTTAAAACCTAATCCGGATAAAGTTAGGTTAAAACCTAATCCGGATAAAGTTAGGTTAAAACCTAATCCGGATAAAGTTAGGTTAAAAACCTAATCCGGATAAAGTTAGGTTAAAACCTAATCCGGATAAAGTTAGGTTAAAACCTAATCCGGATAAAGTTAGGTTAAAACCTAATCCGGATAAAGTTAGGTTAAAACCTAATCCGGATAAAGTTAGGTTAAAACCTAATCCGGATAAAGTTAGGTTAAAACCTAATCCGGATAAAGTTAGGTTAAAACCTAATCCGGATAAAGTTAGGTTAAAACCTAATCCGGATAAAAGTTAGGTTAAAACCTAATCCGGATAAAGTTAGGTTAAAACCTAATCCGGATAAAGTTAGGTTAAAACCTAATCCGGATAAAGTTAGGTTTAAAACTAATCCGGATAAAGTTAGGTTAAAACCTAATCCGGATAAAGTTAGGTTAAAACCTAATCCGGATAAAGTTAGGTTAAAACCTAATCCGGATAAAGTTAGGTTAAAACCTAATCCGGATAAAGTTAGGTTAAAACCTAATCCGGATAAAGTTAGGTTAAAACCTAATCCGGATAAAGTTAGGTTAAAACCTAATCCGGATAAAGTTAGGTTAAAACCTAATCCGGATAAAGTTAGGTTAAAACCTAATCCGGATAAAGTTAGGTTAAAACCTAATCCGGATAAAGTTAGGTTAAAACCTAATCCGGATAAAGTTAGGTTAAAACCTAATCCGGATAAAGTTAGGTTAAAACCTAATCCGGATAAAGTTAGGTTAAAACCTAATCCGGATAAAGTTAGGTTAAAACCTAATCCGGATAAAGTTAGGTTAAAACCTAATCCGGATAAAGTTAGGTTAAAACCTAATCCGGATAAAGTTAGGTTAAAACCTAATCCGGATAAAGTTAGGTTAAAACCTAATCCGGATAAAGTTAGGTTAAAACCTAATCCGGATAAAGTTAGGTTAAAACCTAATCCGGATAAAGTTAGGTTAAAACCTAATCCGGATAAAGTTAGGTTAAAACCTAATCCGGATAAAGTTAGGTTAAAACCTAATCCGGATAAAGTTAGGTTAAAACCTAATCCGGATAAAGTTAGGTTAAAACCTAATCCGGATAAAGTTAGGTTAAAACCTAATCCGGATAAAGTTAGGTTAAAACCTAATCCGGATAAAGTTAGGTTAAAACCTAATCCGGATAAAGTTAGGTTAAAACCTAATCCGGATAAAGTTAGGTTAAAACCTAATCCGGATAAAGTTAGGTTAAAACCTAATCCGGATAAAGTTAGGTTAAAACCTAATCCGGATAAAGTTAGGTTAAAACCTAATCCGGATAAAGTTAGGTTAAAACCTAATCCGGATAAAGTTAGGTTAAAACCTAATCCGGATAAAGTTAGGTTAAAACCTAATCCGGATAAAGTTAGGTTAAAACCCTAATCCGGATAAAGTTAGGTTAAAACCTAATCCGGATAAAGTTAGGTTAAAACCTAATCCGGATAAAGTTAGGTTAAAACCTAATCCGGATAAAGTTAGGTTAAAACCTAATCCGGATAAAGTTAGGTTAAAACCTAATCCGGATAAAGTTAGGTTAAAACCTAATCCGGATAAAGTTAGGTTAAAACCTAATCCGGATAAAGTTAGGTTAAAACCTAATCCGGATAAAGTTAGGTTAAAACCTAATCCGGATAAAGTTAGGTTAAAACCTAATCCGGATAAAGTTAGGTTAAAACCTAATCCGGATAAAGTTAGGTTAAAACCTAATCCGGATAAAGTTAGGTTAAAACCTAATCCGGATAAAGTTAGGTTAAAACCTAATCCGGATAAAGTTAGGTTAAAACCTAATCCGGATAAAGTTAGGTTAAAAAACCTAATCCGGATAAAGTTAGGTTAAAACCTAATCCGGATAAAGTTAGGTTAAAACCTAATCCGGATAAAGTTAGGTTAAAACCTAATCCGGATAAAGTTAGGTTAAAACCTAATCCGGATAAAGTTAGGTTAAAACCTAATCCGGATAAAGTTAGGTTAAAACCTAATCCGGATAAAGTTAGGTTAAAACCTAATCCGGATAAAGTTAGGTTAAAACCTAATCCGGATAAAGTTAGGTTAAAACCTAATCCGGATAAAGTTAGGTTAAAACCTAATCCGGATAAAGTTAGGTTAAAACCTAATCCGGATAAAGTTAGGTTAAAACCTAATCCGGATAAAGTTAGGTTAAAACCTAATCCGGATAAAGTTAGGTTAAAACCTAATCCGGATAAAGTTAGGTTAAAACCTAATCCGGATAAAGTTAGGTTAAAACCTAATCCGGATAAAGTTAGGTTAAAACCTAATCCGGATAAAGTTAGGTTAAAACCTAATCCGGATAAAGTTAGGTTAAAACCTAATCCGGATAAAGTTAGGTTAAAACCTAATCCGGATAAAGTTAGGTTAAAACCTAATCCGGATAAAGTTAGGTTAAAACCTAATCCGGATAAAGTTAGGTTAAAACCTAATCCTGCGCCCTTGGGCGCAGGATTAGGTCTGTGCAGTGTGCGCCCCGCTCCGCGGGGCGCACACTGCCGTTACAGTGCATTTACAGTAAATAAATACAGTTTTCCATGTATGCGTGGTGCGCGGTGCGGGGGCTGCGTGCGGCGCGCGCTGCACGGGAGGCTGTTTTCTGTTTTCTGAAGATTGTCAGTTACAAGGTTTACTCAAATCCAAAATCTTACATAGACACGGTATAAAACAAAGTCACTATCCTCCGTTCGTCTTTACGTACTTATAGACAAATATTCAAAACAACGCAATCGTCTTTTATTCCGCGTTCTCCGTTAGCTCGAGTGATTTCAGAAGTTTTCCGACTGTAAAACACGCATAATGCATAGTGGATGCGGGTCGCTAGTTTCAGTTCTAAATAATAATAATTTTCGACCGATGTCATCCACTCCGATTCATTCAATACTTTTCAGGTTGCATAGTGAAGGCTCCATTTTAATATTTTGATAGTCCTGAAACAGATTATTATCTCTCTCTTTATAAAGTCAGGTAGAAAAGTATCTCTTTCACTACCTAGGTTAAAATCGATCTGCTCAGTAAATTATAAACCAGTATTTATAAAAACTTTAATAGATACACTTCAACATGCAGCAAATTAATAGGTCAGTACAAACAGATAATACATGTTCATGCATGAATACACCATATTCCGCGTGAGTTCAAATTATTTCGAACTCGATAATGGTTTGTGACTAATGGCCGATAGCAATTTATTCATCTTCCAGTAAATATGTATAGCTTTACCAGAGCTTCGATGCCTGGGTATTGTTATTAATTGTCTATCCATACTAACTAAAATATTTTGGCAACATAACTTTAGTAAGCCTTTTTTACTGAAAGGTTTATTATAGAAAACGGCCATTAGTTACTTTTCATACGGCTCACGATCTTTAATACGAGCTTCAGCACAATCTCAGGAGAGCTTGCACTGCTGCACTCCGCCGCTGCGCCTCGCCGCTACTGCGTCTGGAAAACACCGGTTACAGGTCATTGAGGGGATTGAGCGTAAAAGGTATCGGGATGAGAGGTTATACAAAGTAAAAACAGGCTTTATACAAATGCGAGCTTAGGACAAGCACAATTGATCAGTGGTGGAGCGGATGATCGGACACGTCGCGACATCAAAGTAAGTCACAGCTTAAAAGAGTTGGATTCGTGCACAATTCAAAAAAATAATCGCACAAACATGTTTATTCGCGGCTGAATTGAGCAATTTACGGTCATTTTGCTCCTAGCTGATTTCGAACCCGAACGCTAACCACGAGACTATCATTAGGTACTTGTCCGGCTGACAATAATTATTAAAAACGTAAGAATTGGTACTTGTCCGGCTGACAATAATTATCAAAAACGTAAGAATTTAGTGCAAAATACCAAAAATTGCACAGCTCAGTGCAGGACTGAGTTTTCAAAACTTAATACTGCCATTTATTATGTACTAGCGGCCGCCCGCGACTCCGTCCGCGTGGATTTCTTTTTTTTCGAAATAAAAAGTAGCCTATGTTCTGTCTCAGGGTCTAAAGATTGTCTGTACCAAATTTCATCAAAATCGGTTGCGAGGTTTAAGCGGGAAAGCGTAACAGACAGACAGACAGACAGACAGACAGACAGACAGACAGACAGACAGACAGAGTTACTTTCGCATTTATAATATTAGTTGGGATTTAATCGATTTGACCCAGGATTTGAACCTTGTCCCGCTCTTGTGGCTGTCATGTTGAAGTAAACGACCTACTCATCATATTATTCATAATAATATACTAACCTTCCTCTCACGACTTCGTCCGCGTGGTTAACGTCCCGCTGCACTGAACTGCACTTCGCTGCAACGAGCTGCATTCCAGTTCACGGCTGACTCTCGCCACGAAAGCTATAAAACACCAAAGGAAACGTCAAAACCCATCAGGTAAAATCAAAACGAAGAAAATATCCTTATGCACGATAAATATTTATAAGCACTTTATGCTCAGTGTTCAGACTTCAGAGACAGTCACGACATAATGTGAGTTTGATTCTCAGTCAGTACAGACATATAATGTAGGTAGGCCTACAGACATTAATGTGCACGACAATGTCTGTCAGTATTAGTAACGGTCGGGTTGTTTTATAGTTATCATTTCAAATTAAAAGCCTCTTAACATTGTTTTGGCTGAGCTGAGTAACAATAAAATTCTAATTACTTTACTTAGCAAGACGATCAAAAACACGTTTGCCCCTAGCGGAAATCTAACCCGCCACCTATGAGCCTATGACCCGCGATACTACTGCTAGACCAACAGGTCTGCCAATCACAGTAGTAGAAAAACCATAATAATGAAGTGCAAATACCAGTCCATTCTCTGGTGTCGCGCTGCGCTGTGTCGGACTCCGGCGCGGCCTGTGCCTGAAACCATTATTCGATATTTCCTACAATCATTGATCATGAGCATTCATCAATCCGAAATGTATTCATTTCTAAATTAAACAATTGGACAACAAATATTACAGGTATCGGTAGGTATTTGAATACGCATCGCTCGCTATCCGAAAGTATTTTAATGATAATAATTTACAAATCAATCTTAAATACTGATATCTTACAAATTATTTGATAACTCATAGATTGCCTGCCTCTAAACTATGAAAACTCTTGCTATAAATTCTAAAGAATTGGCCGAGGATCCTTACCACAAAACCACCGGTCCTGTCTTCTAAAATCAGCAGTCCGGCACCCGGGTCGAGCAAACAGCGACTGGAATCAGAAAAAATGCAGTAGGTAATTAATCAATTTACATTCACAATGATAGAACATCCAATGGGAAAATTTGCTTCCCTTATTGTGTTGCTATGAGAAGGCAATGACAAAATAGGCTCCATTGATTTCTAAGAAATTTGTTGTAGGTAAGTTGAATTTTATCATTTCAAGCAGGAGATTAATGTAAAATTCCTATATATTTACTTACCTACGACCGAATCCGTTTTCACACGCATTGGATTTTATTCTCCTCACCTTCCGCCCTGACTCCTGCCTGATAGACCAATACGTTTTATTCAGAATGCACCGATCTTTACTCCTCTGAGTAAATCACTTGAAGAAAATTGTTGTGGCAACACATCTACTCGCATGATTCACTCTGTCGAATAATTAAATATTGCGCTTATTCATTAGTTAGAATATTACTAATGTGAAAGTTGGTTTGTTCGTTAATCACGCTGAAACTACTGATCGGATTTTTAAGATCATTGATATGCAGGAGGCATGGTATGAGCTGACTTATGTGATAACGTACTTTATATCCCGATTAAATTTTTCCATGGGATAAAACAGGAAACTTGACAACGTGGGCAAAGCTGCATGTTAAAACTAGTAAATATTATAAAATTTATTTGTACTTACTTTGACGTAAATAATATTTCCCTTTTGTTTTGGCGGTGTTTCACTTTTTTTTTACTATCGGTTTTTTTTTCGAAAGCGCAAATAAACCCTCGATAAAAATCCATAAAATACAGTCTTAATATTCTTCCCGCGTGCTTTGCATAGGAAATTTACAACTGAAAGTATTCATAGGAGCAGTTTTATATCAATTAGAAAATTGTATAGGTAATTTTAATATAATATTAAAAGCACACAAAATTATTACTTACAACGCAACAACAAATACCTATTAACAAAAGGATAAAACACATTGTGGGGCGGGTAATGTACATGGATGCAAAACTAAATTTGCCAGTTCACAATGTAATAAATGATCTGTTGGATTACCTATTTATTAAAATCAACAAAATTCTAAAAACTTACAAGCACCGATCATAAAAAAGAACCACAAGTGTCCACGCGAGACTTGAGCAATAAAGATAATTATTTTTATTTTATTTTTAATGTATTCCCTGGTTTCAAAATATTTCGGTAATGAAGATTTTCAAAAATCCCATTAAAATTAAAAAAAAACCGGCCAAGAGCGTGTCGGACACGCCTATAGTTGTAAAAAACCCGTTAGCTACCGTTAAATAACCAAATTTTTGGTTAGCTACCGATAAAATGCAGTTGTTAACGGTTAGTTATCTGACAGTGACAGCTAAAAAGGGTATAGTCTTTTTCCTTTGTGAAGAGAAAATCGATATTCAAAAGATAAATAAAATTTATTTTAGATGTTATCCTACTACCTAATCCTACTAAGATTATAAATGCGAAAGTTTGTAAGAATAGATGGATGGATAGATGTCTGTTACTCTTTCACGCAAATACTACGAAACGTAAATGTTAAATTATATGTCGCTTTAATATATAATTGCGTCTAATATACAATCTATTACTATTATTATTATACAAACACTTATTTACATCTAGCGGAATCTAGTGGAATTTAACCGTAAAATGCATAAAATGCGGGTTATTAACCGTTTCTAACGAAAAATGCATATTTACCCGCACGGTTAAAATCGTTAATAACCGGCGTCGCATCTATAGACACGCCCATGAAAGGGTTCCGTAGCTAAAAGATGGCCCGACCGCGACACCATTTAGTAAGGGCAACTGCACGTCATAAGTTGGTCGAGTTGTATAAAAATAACTATGTATGATACAGAGTTCGCTATAGTTTTCGTTGAAAGTACTTACTTGGAGGTATACAGGACATTTTTTTCAGAATTATTTTAATAGTATTTCAAAAGTTAAGGGGGGGGGACGCTTTTATTTTAACTTTGTATTAATATATCTCGAGACTGGGGTGTTTGATCCACATGGTTTCAAGGCAAGTTTTATTGTATTTAAAAATACCTTTTTAACGATACCCCACACGATGGGTTTAAGTTGAATTTTTATTTCCAATTTACTTTTCGATGTATGGGAGGGGGGGTAAAAAATAATTATTTGTCGATTATTTACCCTTTCCACGCCACGAGTTTTCGTCAAAAACGTTCACCACACGCCACCGCAATATAACTGGTTGATTAACTAGTGCTGACAATGTTGAGTATCGATATTATTAATTTGTAACAAATAAATCATTTGAAAAAAATATTTATAGTTATTTTTTAAGTTTCTTGGGTTTTATTTTATTACTAGCGGCCGGCCGCGACTCCGTCCGTAGTTTTTACGTGAAAGAGTAACAAACATCCATAAATCCATTCAGTAGTTTTTACGTGAAAGAGTAACAAACATCCATACATACAAACTTTGGCCTTTATAATAGTAGTTATGATTTTAGTTACATGAAATAAAAATATCAATAATGACCGGTAAGTTTTTCTAATGTAAATACATCTTCTACGTATTCCAATAATCCTCTAAAAAAAAAGAAAATTACAAACACTTTATTGTGTCAAACCATGGTTGCACCATTAGATTGGGACGCTTTATAGTACATATTATATTTTTTTATAACTTACCTGTTGATTATGTAAGAACACTTCAAATTCAACATCATCAGTTCCTTCTAAAATCCTAATAAACTCCTCTGCAGTGGTCATATTTCAATAAACATTAATTTATTAACGTAATAAATCTACACAGCAACGCAAAGCATAACACAGTAAATAACATAATTTTGCAGGGTACTTCCATAATTTATCGATATCTCCAACCCTCATTGTACAACACTAAATAAGTAGTTCTAGAAACATCTATCGCCTCTGACGTCACTTCCGTGTCTGATATATCAGACGTTGGCGTACGAGACTCATGCATGATCGTGTCGCTATAGTGTTGTGACATACTATGCAATTTACTGGATTTGATCATGAAACCCAGTATCAATCAAATCCACCAAATCAAATTTTGATGCAAACCATGAATCGAAAATAAAGCGTTTTTCGATTGCATTATTATCGAGTGGATTATACAGGTTTTTGTTTTGGGCATATTTTTTGTGTGTTACGAAATCTTACCAAGTTTAACCAATGTAAAACTTGGCAAGATTTCGTAACACACAAAAAATATGCCCAAAACAAAAACCTGTATAATTTTTACATTTTTGAATGTTTCTATTTTGAGGTACCAGATTTCTGGTTTTGGTAGGAACATTGAAATGGAACATCACTAATGGAACGCCAATGTCTGATATATCAGACGTTGGCGCAGAGGGCCCAGGTAAAAAAAAAATAGTATGAATCGATTCAACACGGTTTTGTTTTTAATAATTTATCATTAAAATAACATTATAATACTTTATGAAATTGATATTTTTGATTAACTAAAGTATAAACAGTCTGAAAATTGTATGCATATGTCGTCACGTACTATAACGATAAGAAAAAATAGAGTTAAATTGGTTAGATATTTATGTCTGATATATAAGACGTTGGCGGCGAGGGCACGAAAGTTAAATGTCTGATATATCAGACGTTGGCGTGGTAAGGGTTAAAAACCGATTCTTGAATTATCACTATGCATCTCTCCACCAATTTTCGTGGCAATCGGTTCAGAAACGGCGGAGAACGAGCCAGGACAGACAGACAGACAGACAGACAGACAGACAGACATGACGAAACTATAAGGGTTCCGTTTTTTGCCATTTGGCTACGGAACCCTAAAAAGAATTGGTAATTTATTTGATGGAATCAGGTAAGTGGTTAAATATTTTGATACCAGAATAACATGAACTTTGAAAATAAATGTGATCAATGTAGTCAACAGACTCATTGGCAGATATCGTTCTGGGGTGGAATGTAAGCAAACGGGGATCGGACAAAACTGTCTCAAATAATAACACACTTGTTATAATTGATATTTTAATTATAATTCAAATGCATTTTGGTTTCGTTTTACAATATTAAAGTTCATACACGTATCTATACATACAGGCGTACGCAGGAGGTCGCAGCCCAAGTAACACAGATGAGCTGCACAAAAGCTGCATAGAAGATAAATTTTGACCCTAAGGCTGATTAGCCAAGCTGCACAAAGGCTGATTAAACTGCTATACAACCCTTGTAATTCCAAAATAGGCCCCAAATTAACCAGCCTTAGGCTGATGAATGTCTGCTTAAAGGCTGTCTACGTCTTGTAAAAGAGCTGCATTTAGGCTAAACCAGCTTAGTTGTGCAGCTTATTCTCTACTTTTCAGCCGCTATCAAGCTTTTATCCATTGGTAAGTTTCATTGGGGCTGGATAGTGGCAAAAGAATAAATAAATTAAAATGAAATGACAAAATGTCTTAGAATTTTATAAATTGTAATGGCGTGCCCGTGGATGCTATAATTGCTGGAATGGAAAATTATATTATAGTGCGATTTTCTTATTATACTATGTGTTCTAAGTGCGGAGAAAGTTTTACTGTAAATGTATATATTAAATTACATCTCATTTTTCACGCGCCCTTCATATAACGCCTATTTAAGATATAATCGAAAGAAAATTGTGCGCTGAATTTTTTTGTGAAATCACTTTATGTCTACAATTTGATTATTTGTGACTCATAAAATTAATATTTATAAACTTATAGCTAAAACAGCTCATAATAAAAAGCCAAAAGCTTCTCAATTGCAGAAAACATACATTATTTTATCATCCGATTACTATCAAGATCGCACACAATGGCTGCCGTTTGTAAAGCAGCTCTGGCTCTTTGTTTCAGCTGTTATAATTCTAAAGACTGCACACGGCTATCTATGGCAACCGTTGATCAGCTCATAGCTTTCTTATGTCTGTACAAAGTATGAAATAGTTACGTAGATATAAAAACATTTTTTTAGTCTCCTTTGCAAACATAAGCGTGTTAAGAGTTCCCAAAACGGCCATTATCAAGCTTACTTGAATAGCATTTAAAGATAATAAACCTACTCTTTTAAACAACCTTTAGTTTTCGTGCAAACTGTTGTACAGCCAACGTCTGCACAAGAGCTTATAAGTTACCTAATTAACCAAACATATACAAGCTTAAGGTTGTTTTACAAGCTATGAGAATAACTTGCAACCAGTGGCTGGACAGTAACTTTTTAATTTACTGTTATAATGCTAAGAGTATATTGTTGCTATTTATTGCAGCTCTTAGTCAGCAAGGCTGTACAAAACTAGAAAAAATCACTCTTGCACAGTCTTCAGCTTCACCCAGAACCTTTATATATCTCTAGTGGAGTGTTATTCTGGTTAAAAGCTTACTTATTTCTGAAAATTCAGCCTGTGTGCTACTTGGGAGGCCACTCGCGACGCTCGGCGCGATCTTATGTACAAACAATAAATACTTTCTTCGATCGGAACTGCTCAGTTCCGAATCGCCAATCACCGTGGACGACGGTCCGGCGCTATCCTAACACATACGACGTATTACACAAAAATACAATAAAAAGTGATATTTGATATCTAGTCAAGCTCTACGGAGCGCCGGATGCCTCGAATCCTGAGCCCGGCCGAGGCAACTTAATCGATGTCTTTTGCGTCTTAACAATAATAAATAGGAGTTTCGAAGGTCACAAAAGCTTTTTATTAGTTACGATAATTTGTGAATTGGTAATGAGTAAACAATATAAATATGTACACCAGTTATTCTCTATACAAACTTACCTAATACTGTTTAAAGCCGCATTCAATGTTCCGGTGCGGGCACGCTTTTACGAGCGCCACCGCCGGAACTCCTGACGTCCTGTGCATTGTAAGCTTTCTGATCTTCCATTATGTATTTATAGTGTATTATGGACATGTCCAATATCCACTATCGCCTCTTTGATTACCTATCTCTTCACAAATACTTTTCAGGATTGGTAAATTTACTTGATAACAAATCACACCAAAATCAAATCGGTTTATGTATTAATAGCGTCTTAAAACCTTCCCGAAGAATCAGTTACATTCAAACAAACTCACGTTCACGCATTCATTCCTTTACTCTTGTAGAAATACAGAAACGAACAGATTTTTATAAGACAACAGTGATAATCGCTTTAATATAACGCATCTAAGTAATAACGATCAGCTCGCACAATCTCTCCGAACATCAAAGGCGAATTAATATAACTAACTAGGGCTCGGCGTCGTCGTCCGGCCGCGACCGGTCGCCGCGCGCTCACACGAAGTGTCCGGCGCGCGGCAGCATGGGCGCCGTGTCAGCGTCCGGCTCGGCGTCGTCGTCCGGCCGCGACCGGTCGCCGCGCGCTCACACGAAGTGTCCGGCGCGCGGCAGCATGGGCGCCGTGTCAGCGTCCGGCTCGGCGTCGTCGTCCGGCCGCGACCGGTCGCCGCGCGCTCACACGAAGTGTCCGGCGCGCGGCAGCATGGGCGCCGTGTCAGCGTCCGGCTCGGCGTCGTCGTCCGGCCGCGACCGGTCGCCGCGCGCTCACACGAAGTGTCCGGCGCGCGGCAGCATGGGCGCCGTGTCAGCGTCCGGCTCGGCGTCGTCGTCCGGCCGCGACCGGTCGCCGCGCGCTCACACGAAGTGTCCGGCGCGCGGCAGCATGGGCGCCGTGTCAGCGTCCGGCTCGGCGTCGTCGTCCGGCCGCGACCGGTCGCCGCGCGCTCACACGAAGTGTCCGGCGCGCGGCAGCATGGGCGCCGTGTCAGCGTCCGGCTCGGCGTCGTCGTCCGGCCGCGACCGGTCGCCGCGCGCTCACACGAAGTGTCCGGCGCGCGGCAGCATGGGCGCCGTGTCAGCGTCCGGCTCGGCGTCGTCGTCCGGCCGCGACCGGTCGCCGCGCGCTCACACGAAGTGTCCGGCGCGCGGCAGCATGGGCGCCGTGTCAGCGTCCGGCTCGGCGTCGTCGTCCGGCCGCGACCGGTCGCCGCGCGCTCACACGAAGTGTCCGGCGCGCGGCAGCATGGGCGCCGTGTCAGCGTCCGGCTCGGCGTCGTCGTCCGGCCGCGACCGGTCGCCGCGCGCTCACACGAAGTGTCCGGCGCGCGGCAGCATGGGCGCCGTGTCAGCGTCCGGCTCGGCGTCGTCGTCCGGCCGCGACCGGTCGCCGCGCGCTCACACGAAGTGTCCGGCGCGCGGCAGCATGGGCGCCGTGTCAGCGTCCGGCTCGGCGTCGTCGTCCGGCTGCGTCCAGTCGCGCGGCCGCGGCGCCAGCAGGCCGCAGAGCCGCCACTGGAAGAAGTCCGCGCAGTTGTTGAGCGGGCCGCGCGAGAAGGGCGAGCGGCCGCCGTGCGCCTGGAAGTGCCGGTAGCGGCCGCGGTTCAGCTGCTCGTTGGTGGTCATGCCGAGGCACACGACCAGGTACAGCTGGCAGCACAGCAGCACCGTCACCCAGAACAGGTGGAAGGCGGCGTTGAGCGCGACCCACGCGAGCCACGCGTTGCACCGGGCCCACCGCAGCGCCGCGTCGGGCGGCCACTCGCCCGCCGCCTCGCCCGCGGGGCACTCGGCCGCGAAGTACTGCGCGCAGCCCCACAGCATCCAGCAGCACATCGCCACCAGGCTCGCCAGGAACCCGATGAAGTAGCGGTGGTTGCGCGCGCCGATGCAGTTGCCGACCCAGGGGCAGTGGTGGTCGAACTTGGCGACGCAGCGGTTGCACACGGAGCAGTGCTTGGAGCGCAGCGGCCGCCGCACGAGGCAGGCCGAGCAGAACCGCGACGGCTCGAAGCCGCCGCGCGACGACTCCGACAGCTCGATGATGGTCTGCGGACAGAGAGCGGCGCGTGACTCGTGAGCGAGTGGGGGGCGGGGGCGGGGGACGCACGGGAGGCGGACGGCCACTCACGCGGAACTTGTCGGCCTTGCTGGCGGTGATGACGCCGGGGTCGCTGCGCCAGGAGCGCAGGAAGGTGAGCCACAGCGCGCCGGAGCTGGCCGCGAACAGCGCCGTCGCCGCCGCGCTCACCACCGGCAGCACGAACACCGCCCACGTTATGTAGAACCACACCTGCGACATCCAGCACTGTATCCACCTTTGCCAAATATGAGTGACGATCTTAGTGTTTCGATGCATTAATTATTACTCACCTTAGTTGCTAGATAGACACTCAGAGGAAATATATTTTTAAGTTCATCGTCGAATAGCAGATTTGACACGAAGTGCAGTAGTGCATAAAAGCAGACGAGGATAAATATCTTAACCAAGTAGAGTGCCTCCATCTCGAGCACCAGACCCGTTAAGTAAAATGCTATGAAGGGCATGACCACCACGCACCACCATCGGAATTTCTGAAAACATAGTGTGCCTGAGTAAAATAAATATATTTAGTAATAACAACTAGTAAGAAACTGGGTATCACCAGTTAACTTTTGTAATATAAAATAAAGAAGTCTTACTTTATCATATGCTAATCTTCTGAAAATATTCCTTTTGCTAGAAGCCAAACTGTGTTCTTTAATTTTATCTGACACCTTAGAGCCCACCCAGAGGGAGTCGGCATTACTCTGCAGCATGGTGAGGGGCGTAACACCTCGAAGATTGGGCAAGTCCAAACTGGCATCACCCTGAAATTATATTTTCTAAACTAGATTCCGTGAAATAAAATACAATACTTGATAATATTCATTACACACTTTTAAATAATGTTTATTTCTTATGCACAAACTGACTCAGCCATTTGATTTATTAAGACTTGAATGTACACATCAGATCAGGACACTAAGATTAAAACAATATACTATCCTTCATGGGTCAATCTATACCACTGAAAGAGGTAATCAGTATTCATCAATGGATTAGTACACACATGTTACATCTAAGTCTAATATATACCTAAATAATACAGAATGTTAAAACACTTACATAGAGTATAAGAGTAGATATGGCGGTAGTATTCCGAGCGAGGATCGCCCAATGCAGGGCAGTATTTCCATGCGAGCGGTCAGCGGGGCGCGTGGAAGCGCCAAGCGTGAGCAGCAGGCGCGTGGGGTCGACGGCCGACACCTTCCAGCAGGACCACATGAGCGGCGTCATGCCGCCCGCGTCCGGCTCGTCGGGCGGCACGCCGCGCGCCACCAGGTACGCCACCACGGCCGTGTGCCCGAACTGCGCCGCCAGGTGCAGGCAGGCGCAGCCCTCGGCGTCGCGCAGCGCCGGGTCCGCGCCCGCGCGCAGCAGCAGCACGCTCGCCTCCAGGTGGCCCTGCCGCGTCGCCCAGTGCAGCGGCGTCGACTGGAGCTCGCCGCCCACGGCGTCCACCACGGCACCCTTCGATAGAAGGTATTGAATGATCTCGCGACGATTGTTTATCGCCGCCCAGTGCAGTAACGTCACGGTTTCCCGATCGGGCTGATTCACATCCCAACCGGCCTCGACGAGCTCTTTAACTCGAGCGAACGCACCGTATTGCGTCGCTTTCACTATATCGTAACCGCTGTAATCCCGCTCGAGAGGGGCCGGCGGCGGGTCCCGCGGCGTGGGGCCATCGCCGTCGGGCTGCGGCTTCCCGCACTGGCCGGTGGCGGCCGCGCCGCAAGTGCTGTCGTACATGCTGCCTCAGTCTGTACCGTATCTCGGGTACGCTGCCATATTATCTTTTAAAACAAATTGAACGCACACTTCTCACAAATCAACGACCTTGTAGATATTAAAAAACGATATCAAAGTAACTACATCAGATACTTGTACTCTAATCTCAATCATATTAGCCTCAGTGTAAACCTCAGTGCAAACTCAGTCGGAAACTCGGAACTCGGACCTGTCTCTGTCTGTCTATTCTTTATTGATATTGACAATTGTATTCTTTTTAAAAAAAAATTGTAGCAATGGCTTCTTGTCGTTATTTTGAGTCAGGAATTTTTAATTTGTGATAAAGTGTTACGGAATTCTCTTTCTAATCAATAATTAGGTAGTTAGTAACAAAGGAGAAAGTTGTACGTGTTGTGGAAATATTTTTATTAAACTTTACAATATATAAAAGCTGACATTGACATTGACAACCATGATTTTCTTTCCTGGCAACATAATCGACAAATTTGACGTTCAGCTTTCAGCAAAGATCTTGTACTTCCAAAATCTTTGACGTTCAGCTTGTTCACTTCTTGCACGGATTTTATTTTACCTCTGTCCATACTTAAAATTCATAATTTTCGGTTACCGTTCTTACAAATCTTGTTAAGCCTCAGATCAATAATATTTAACAAAGCTTCAAATATTTTCTCACAGTAAAATCAAAACTTGTATCATTCTAAAAATTACAGAGGTAAAAAGGATTTTTGCGATCGAAATAATTCTTCGTCTCTACTATAGTTGTAAAAAACCCGTTAGCTACCGTTAAATAACCAAATTTTTGGTTAGCTACCGATAAAATGCAGTTGTTAACGGTTAGTTATCTGACAGTGACAGCTAAAAAGGGTATAGTTTTTTTCCTTTGTGAAGAGAAAATCGATATTCAAAAGATAAATAAAATTAATTTTAGATGTTATCCTACTACCTAATCCTACTAAGATTATAAATGCGAAAGTTTGTAAGAATAGATGGATGGATAGATGTCTGTTACTCTTTCACGCAAATACTACGAAACGTAAATGTTAAATTATATGACGCTTTAATTTATAATTGCGTCTAATATACAATCTATTACTATTATTATTATACAAACACTTATTTACATCTAGCGGAATCTAGTGGAATTTAACCGTAAAATGCATAAAATGCGGGTTATTAACCGTTTCTAACGAAAAATGCATATTTACCCGCACGGTTAAAATCGTTAATAACCGGCGTCGCATCTATAAGTCTCTACCCTCCATACTTCGTTTAAGTACTCATCATCATCGTAGCGCTTCCACTAGGTGCAGCTCGGCCATTGCAACGACGCTCAGGGTATGCTAGGACTTTGATCCCTATTTTGACCAGCCTTGCTATTTAGGTAGGTGCAATAGAGCGACTAACGTCTGACCGCCGCCGTAACTCGTACCAAGAAAATCAGACCATGGATCATATTCGGGACCAACTGCTTAACGTGCCTTCCGAAGCTACTGAATCATCATTCTTATCGAACAAACGAGTGATTTAAGGATGCAATGTTCTAACTATAGATGCGACGCCGGTTATTAACGATTTTAACCGTGCGGGTAAATATGCATTTTTCGTTAGAAACGGTTAATAACCCGCATTTTATGCATTTTACGGTTAAATTCCACTAGATTCCGCTAGATGTAAATAAGTGTTTGTATAATAATAATAGTAATAGATTGTGTATTAGACGCAATTATAAATTAAAGCGACATATAATTTAACATTTACGTTTCGTAGTATTTGCGTGAAAGAGAAACAGACATCTTTCCATCCATCTATTCTTACAAACTTTCGCATTTATAATCTTAGTAGGATTAGGTAGTAGGATAACATCTAAAATGTATTTTATTTATCTTTTGAATATCGATTTTCTCTATTCAAAGGAAAAAAACTATACCCTTTTTAGCTGTCACTGTCAGATAACTAACTAACTAACAACTGCATTTTATCGGTAGCTAACCAAAAATTTGGTTATTTAACGGTAGCTAACGGGTTTTTTACAACTATAGTTCTAACACACAAAACTCAAAGTGAAAGTGTGCCCCGCGAGAATTGAACCAACGACCTCCGAGGTTCTTGCGCACGGCGCTCTAACCAGAAATTTATACTCTCTGCGATATGACTGTAGGGTCTGTCTCTACTAAACTTCTTTAACCGACCCTTGGATGGCCGAAAGAGCTACCAGAAATAATAACACTGATATTGTCTTAGGCTCGTATTAATAAAAAAAAAACGCACTCAACTCTGAGCTCGATCTTGAGTGCAAACTAGATACGTCATTCTCATACAAAACAGCACGTCAAGTTCGCGCTCAAGTTCGAGCTCAGAATTGAGTGCGATTTATTAATACGAGCCTTAGTGTAGTAAATAAGGTAAATATAACTTACGTACCTAAAACAGCCAAATTTTTCTAGTGTTGAAATCAGGCTCGAAATCGACTGATTGTAGTTGTTGTCTACGATACCTACTTCACCGAAAATCCTTTTATACGTTAAGTTCTTCTGGATTTTATGAGTCATCCTTGAGTAGTCAGCTGCTTCTATCTGCACACAGTAGGTATACTAGACATTTTGAGTGCGTGAACATGGAGTTTTTTTGTGCTAGCTGAGTTCAACGTCAACCAGTGGAGATTATTCCAAAAATAGGTAACTTAAAACCTGTTTTGTAGAGGGGTACAAACTGCAGTGTTTAAAGGGCGGATGTTGTCTGATACTTTTGAAACGAAACGAGTATCATTATCTCAATGATATTATTTTTTGGAAGAAAGAGTCCAAACAAATTAAAGTTGATGGTAAATATTAAAGCGCCGTCGGCGACCAGGGGCTCTATTCGCCGTTCTCAACTCGAATTACAAGATTTGCTAGCGCAAATAAGCGCAACTCGTTAACATAGGTAATGGGGAATATGCATGATTTTTTTTAATCGTTTATATGCTTCTACTAGTTATTACATTACCAAACATAAAAATATCACGTCCAAAATGTAAACTATTATGCAAAAAATTAAATATTAAAAATAATTAAAATCGCGATCAATTTAAACGCGGCCATTTTGGCGCGCTTGTGCGTGACGTCACCATTACACGAGTTCGATGTCAACAGCAAAGTGTTTGGTTTACAAAATTACCAAAAAATGAATAAAGTGAGTGAATATCGAATTAATTACCATGGAAAAGTACAAAAAACATATTATAAAAATTGTGTCGTTCCTATGTGTCCAAATAACATCAACACTGCACCTGACAAAGTGTATTTCCTTATGCCGAAAGGTGAAAATCTAAGGAAAAAGTGGTGCAAGGCGATGAGAAGAGACAATGTATCGTGTTTGAGCTGTTTATACTTGTGTGCTCGATGGCACAGTGGTTAGCGCACTCGGCCTGCGGTTGCTAAAGTTAAGTAACGTTCGCAGATGCCAGACATCGGATGGGTGACCGAAAAATTTCATCTCGAGCTCCTCCGTGCTTCGGAAGGCACGTTAAGCCGTTGGTTCTGCGCCTGATCTCTCTACGGTCGTTTCAGATTGCTGTCCCACCGAATTATGAGAGTGAAGGAATGGGGAGTTCACCTGTGCTTGCGCACTTACTTGTGCAATGTACTGTAATATATCCTGCGTACCTGGCTGATCGTAAGATCGGCCGCCATGGCCGAATACGGCCGGATGGTATTATTATATTTATTACTGTTGTGAAGATCATTTCAATGTACGTAAGGATATTAAAAAAGTAAAATACATATCCTACTAGGTACTATTATAAAGGCGAAAGTTTGTAAGTATGGATGTATGGATGTTTGTTACTCTTTCACGTAAAAACTACTGATTGAATTTGAATGAAACTTTACCAAAATATAGCTTATACATCAGAATAAGTCATAGGCTATAGCTTATACATCAGAATAACACATAGGCTACAATTTTTAAGGTTTCTAATGTGAGGTCGTAAAAAAATTATTACGGAAATCGAAATCCACGCGGACGGAGTCGCGGGCGGCCGCTAGTACAAATATATATTTACAAAACCATGAAAACGATCATTTATCAAATAAATATATACATACTATAACTAATTTACCTCGCAGCTTTTGTTCCTCTGAGTTCAGCCGACTTATAATCTGGATTTGAAGCGAAATACTTGGCCATCATAAACACGTCGATTTTCGGAAGATTATCCGACTGCGCTTTTACGAAACCGGTTTCAGTCGTTATCTTAGTCCTTCTTCACAATTAATTAATACTTTGAACACATAAAACTATTAACTTTAGATAAAAATAGCGAAACTATACAATAACTTATTATTCCTCAAAAAAGAAACCATACAAATAGCTTGTTGACAGCAGACGTCGCGTGTAAAACTGACGTCACATTTTGTTACACCAATAGTGTTGCGTTTCGAAAATTTGCGCGGTAATATCAAAACAGCCACTTTTTGATGATTAATTTTCATTATTAAATTAAAATAAATTCTAAAAATAATTGTACAGTGTGTTTTCAGTAGCAATAAATGTTACAAAAAAAATATTTTGTCCATATTTAAGTCACGTGCATATTCCCCATTAGGTAGGGCACTGGCGCTAGCACTTTCAACTTGCTCCTTTTGAGTAAACGTGGGATCAGCCCTTATGATAGGTACTGTTATAACTATACGTTATTAACTTCTTATTCAAATCGAATTTTATGAAAAACCTAAAAGTAAGTTTCATTTTGGTTCCTCTCTAGGACGAAAAAGAAAAAGAAATCCAGTTTGTCACATAGGTCAACAACTCTGCATGACCCTTACAATATTCCTCCCTTACCCTTGGCGGTGGATTCCCCTTTCCATAAACGCATCCATGTCAAGAGAAAACTGTATTTCTAAAACTTGTATTTTCAAAAGTGCTTTTCTCACTTTAATAATACCCCTCCGGCTGTTTTACGACCATGGCGGTACGCAGGATACTTAAAGTGCACAAGTGAGTGCGCAAGCACAGATGCACTACCTTTTCCCTCTTCTCATTATCATAGTTCGGTGGCACAGCAATCTGTCACGACCGTACAGAGTTCAGGCGTAGGACCAACGGCTTAACGAGCTTTCCGAAGCACGGAGGAGCTTAAAATGAAATTTATGGTCACCCATCCGATGTCTGGGCACTGCGAAAAATGCTTATCTTAGCAACCGCGGGCCGAGTTAGTGTAGGAATACACTAGGCTTAAATTACGCGACCAAAGTTCGACGGCAACGCATTTTCTATACCTACAAACCCATCTGTCATCTTCCGTAAAAAATACGGACGTAAATTCAGCCGCGTAATGAGGGTTTTCGCAAATGAAAACTCGCTAGATGGCAGTAGGTAGGCGTAGGGTCTAACTGGTATGTGATTGGTGAATTAAGACTTGACATTGGCAGATATGTCAGAATACACATGTTATAGCAAGTTAGCAAGTAGACCTCACGCCTAGTCCTTCGTATTGCCATCTAGCGGATTTTTCAATCGCAAACAACAGCATTTCAGTCGCGTTTTTTGCGTATAGTGTGCTCCTACACATATGATAAACAGGAAGAAACGTAAATTCAGACACGTGAATTCAGCCGCGTTTTGTCAGCACCCACGAAGTTCTTTTTCACAAAGGAAGACATTAAACTTTGTAATCCAACATCGTCCTTGAAGAATAAGTGTATATAATAAGGCACTTATGATTAAAACACAAATGATGAATTTTCATATTCATCATTTGTCTCGTCACATGGGTTTCCTCTCTTCTCATCACATGGCCCTACCAGGATAGTCGGTTCCCCTTAACCTTTTCTACCACTGGTGCCACTTTCATACTTCCTCTGATGTACTCATTCCTTATCTTATCCATTCTCGTCACTCCACACATCCATCTCAGCATTCTCATCTCCGTTGCATGCAATCGTCTTTCATTCGTCAACATTCCGATCCATCCATACATTAGCACAGGTCTTAACGGTTTTGTAAATTTTTCCCTTTAACCGAATATTGATAATTCCAAGGTAAAAGCAAGTTGATATTAATATAATATGTTTAAAAGGACAAAGAAAGATAAACAATAAAGCTCTCGGTTTATTAGTTAAACAAATATCACTTTTATTTACAACCGAAGCGATCACAAATCATAGTACGAACTAAACGTAATCACCTAAAACTACTTAACAGATCGAAATATTTACAATAGAATTAACAAGTCGTCTCGTCGCGGCGGCGCGTGTCGCCGACAGCGAGCGCGTCACGCCGTGGCCAGCGGCTGCGTCACCACGGGCGAGCGCCGGCGCGGCGACGCCTCCTCCTCCGCCTCCGTCAGCCGCAGCGCCACCTCCAGGTCGCGCAGCACCTGCGCACGCACACGCACACACGTTACACTTACACGACATACGCGGGGACCGGGCAGACGAGGCAGACGAGGCATATATACGCACGTCCGTCTCCTTGTGGTCGAGCAGCGAGTAGCGGCGGTGCAGCGCGGTGAGGTGCGCGAAGGTGAGGTGCAGGTGCGCGTGCAGGCGCAGCAGCGCCAGCTCGCGGAAGTGCGCGGCGTACATGTGCGCCACCACGTGGAACAGCAGCCGCACCACGCGCCGCACCACGCTCTCGAACGCCGCCGGGAACTCGTTCGCTGCGACACCGCCACACCGACAATTATTTCAACAAGGAAACGTAAATGTGAGCTAGTAACATTATTACAGATTTAAATAAACGAGGAGGAATTATAGCCCGATGTTTTTATTTTGACATTATTAATCGTTTCATGTGCCTTGAATCTTTGTGTGGAGCAAAGGTGGCACTCGGATATTGTTAAACATCTCTCAGATTTTTTTAACTCAATCACAACGATTATACTCTGTCCATTATATGAAGCGTCTTTTGACAGGTCGCCGATTGACAACATTGGTGATGTCCTAAAGTATCTCAAATGAGTCAACAATCCGATTGTACTATTATCATTATTCGACTTAGGTACGTAAAAAATAACCGATTTCGATAAACATGCGTTTTGATTTAACATTATCTTAGATTTATTGTAAACAAATATAAATCCATATATTTGAGTTTATAAATTAAATATAAAACAAGTAAATCATATTAGTAAAAGAAATTTAAATCCAAATGTTGTTACCGTTCTATGTAAAATATACATTATACGTTATGAACATTGAACATGTTATGAAGAAGTCTAGATTTATTCATAGCATTTATTTCTATCGATTATTTGTAATCGGGGGCACAATCGTTCTAATAGTTTTTCGTAGCACATCACTGAGTTGGCAGTAACCGTCCATGAAGAACAATATTCCTTTTTCGAAAATCAAACGAAAACAATTCGAACTTTCATGGGCGTGAGCTGTCAAAAGACGCTTCATAAAGTGGACAGAGTATAGTTTTTTGCATAAATATTCCCAAAGAGCATATTAGCCATATACCAAAGGGTTGATTCTTCAAAGACTATGGACATTGCTCGAGCCGGCAATAGTTTCTTTGTTTGTGCCGAGGAGACAGTGGCCCTTTTATATTTGGGGGACCGGTCGATTGTTTGTTTGCTGATAAAGATCGAGGTCGCCACGGTATACCAATAAAGCAACAGCACATCACATTTGACTTTCTAGACACTAGTGTGCCATTTTTAATGATGTCACAGTGACCAAAAGACAATGCCGATTTTGTTAGGGGAGGTGGCGTCTTTTTTTTTTCGAGCGTCCACCAACCAAACTTGGTAATCTATATTCTTGAGGGCACTACAAATGATATTTGCTATGGCAGTATAGCTGTAAACTCAGTCCGAACTGAGTAAATCAGGTTTGAACTTTTCTTCGCTTCATACATTTTTCTATGGGAAATTTATATTTTTTTTTCTTGCGTCACTCGACCAAACATGTAAATATATATTCTTGAGGTCATCACAAACGATATTTGCTATGGCAGTATAGCTGTAAACTCAGTCCGAACGAAGTGAGACAGCCAAGAACGTTTTCACACTAGGCGTTCACTCCTGCATTTTTGTATGGGAAATTGCAACTTTTTTTTCCCGCGTCCATCGACGAAACATGAAAATATATAATCTTGAGGTCATCACAAACGATATTTGCTATGGCAGTATAGCTGTAAACTCAGTCCGAACGGAGTGAGACGATTACGACTTGTATTGGTCATTTAAATAGTTCTGGCCTGTCACACTCAGTTCGGACTGAGTTTACAGCTATACTGCCATAGCAAATATCGTTTGTGATGACCTCAAGAATGTATGTTTACATGTTTGATCGAAGGACGCAAAAACAAAAAAAGTTGCAATTTGCCTAGAGTGAAAACGTTCTAGGCTATCTCACTCCGTTCGGACTGAGTTTACAGCTATACTACCATAGCAAATATTGTTTCTGATGACCTCAAGAATATATTATATTTTTATGTTTCGTCGATGGATGCAAGAAAAAAAAATTAGTTTTTCCATAGAAAAATGTATGAAGCGAAGAAAAGTTCAAACCTGATTTACTCAGTTCGGACTGAGTTTACAGCTATAGTGCGATAGCAAATATCGTTTGTAATGCCCTCAAGAATATAGATTACCAAGTTTGATTGGTGGACGCTCAAAAAAGAAAGACGCCAATTTTAGGCATTGTCTTTAGGGTATTTACAGACATCAGAATCAAAAGTAAAATATACTCAAATAGATACCTACATATAACACCCAGACCAGGACAAACAGACATGTTCATGCACACAAATGTTTGTCCCGTGAAATTAAAATGACAATAACAAAGTCGGACACAATGATGGTGGTTAGGTGCTGAGGGACAAAAAGTGATACCTGCGAGTTGATTAGACATAAAAGATGATAGATGGTTGGTGCGTAAGTTTACCATATTTAGTGGGGAATATCGTCTCATCGTTGACTGTCTTCTGGGTGAAGGTCATGACGTAGTCGACGTACTGCGGCGCGGCGACGCGCGACTTCTTGCCGCGCTCGTCGTACCAGGCGTAGGTGCGGCCGCCCGGGCCCGTCATGTCGGCGCACGAGGCCGCCGTGCAGAACTCCGACACCGTGCCGTACAGCAGGTTCACGTGCTCGAACAGCGCCAGCGCTGCAACCGCAATCACACAACAACGTCTACAATTGCTCCATACAGAGAGACACCTTAACGCGACATTATAATTATTATTAACATCAATTTCAAAATTGAGCATAGGTACAATAAGCCTTAGATAGTAAGGGTCACTCAGGATACCTTAATAAATAGAATTAATAGACATTAGAAAAAAATACTTTTCATGCTATCACCGGCGCGCGCGCCGGCATCAGAATTATTCAATAAAACCTTAAATATATATACATACAAATGGTCATAGACATTTGTCTGTATATTTAAGAATATGCATTGCCATATATCAATCTTCTTAGCATGTAAAAAAGATTACATTTATTGCAATCTCGGTTTCCGCATACATAAAGTTATATTATAGCTTATAACCCTTCCTCGACAAATGGACTATCCAACACCAAAATATTTTTTTCAATTCGATCCAGTAGTTCCTGAGATTAGCACGTTCAAACCAATCTGAATCAGGAGTTACTCATGTTGTTGTGAGTTAACCATAAGAGATAGACATATGCTGTCAGGGGATAGTTTATATGTAGTATAGTAGTAGTTCGCGACAGAAGCTTAAAAAATGGAGTAATTTCCCCCGTTTTCCCAACATTTCCCTTCACTACGCTGCTCCTATTGATTGTAGTGTGATGAAAAGTATCCTTTAATTTGCCCAGGAGTATGAAGAATAATTGAAGTAAGTTTCGTCAAAATCCTTCGAGTAGTTTTTGGTTCTATAAGGAACATACAGACAAAAATTTTACAGATTTCATTTTTGGCATCACTAATCACCCCCTGATAGTTATTTCGAAAATATATTTCATGTACAGAATTGACCTCTTTACAGATTTATTATAAGTAGTATATAGATATAGTAAGTATAGATTATTTTTAGTTTACTCCCACTACCGAACTGTATTTGGATAAAAAATACGAAATAATATTTCAGTATTTACCTACATTGGAGGAGGTGGCGCTGGGTCGTGCCCAGGCTAGGGAGGAGGCCCTAGCCGCTTGGGCGGAGGCTCTCCGAGCCCCGAGTGCCGGCCACCGGACGATCGACGCGATTCGTCCGGTGTTGAGGGAGTGGGTGGAGCGCCGGCACGGCTGCCTCACCTACCGCCTGGTGCAGGTACTGACCGGACATGGGTGCTTCGGTCACTACCTGTACCGTGTCGCCCGTCGGGAGGAGTTGCCGCTGTGCCATCACTGCGGCGCTCCCGACGACACGGCTGAGCACACCCTCGAGGAGTGCCCGGCCTGGCGACACGAGCGCCGCGAACTAATCGCGGCGCTAGGCGGTGGGCACCTCTCGCTGCCGACCTTGGTGCAAGCCATGGTCGCCAGTCGACGAGCGTGGGAGGCGGCCGCCTCCTTCTGCGAACAAGTCATCTCGCAGAAGGAGGCAAAGGAGCGCGAGCGGGAGGAGGATCCCTCTTCCGCTCCGCTCCGGCGTAGACGGCCGGGCCGGAGGAGGCGCGCTCACGTGCGACCCCTCTAGGCCTGTTGGGTGACCTGCGCGGGGGGGTAGCTCCCCAACCCGCGCATTGCACAAGGTCACCTGAGCCATGTCTGGGGACCATCTAGTTTCTCGGGTGGTCCTCCCTAGGCGCCAGCCCCGGCCTACCGCATCAGGTCGGGGCGCTCGAAGGACGGGTCGAACATAAGCCGCCCACTGGCGGCTGGCAGCGATCCGTCCTTATCCGAGTGAAAGGGGAAACCGATGGGGTTTAGTGGGTAGTGGGCGCAGTTTTTCTCATGCGCCCGAGTCCCACACACGGCCGCAGGCTACGCTGGCCTGCGGTGTCATGGTGCGTCAATGCATTCCCCATCGCAAAAAAAAAAAAAAAAAAAGTATTTACCTACAGTGCACAATTGAACGGGCAAGACAGTATGTTATTAAGAAAAGGCCAGCGTGTGCCATTTTAGCGAAAAAAGTATGTTATTTAATTTACAGTATTCTCATGCGAACGATAGATCTAGCAGCGTCATCGAGGTGAAATGAGCATTCAAACAGTGTTGCTTCCGTGTCAATGGATCCGTTCCGCGCCGCGGCGTGCTCGCTGCTCGCCGCGAACGTGCGCGATATGTTGAGGTTTCTATGTTCATCTAGTCCAGTGATTCCCAAAGTGGTCCAGGTGGACCAGGTGGGTCCACGGGAGACTTGCTGGGGGTCCACGTAGGCGTGAATAAAAAATCCATTCCAATCCAATCCGAAATCCAATCCGTCCATAAGATGTCAATGGGGTCCACGAATTTTTTTCTGCTTTTGATAGTAAAGAGCAAATATGTAAGCTTTGTTTTTATAAGGGACATTTTTCGGTCACCCATCCGATGACTGGCATCTGCTGATCCTGATCGTTGCTTAACTTTAGCAACCGCAGGCCGAGTTCGCTAAACACTGCGCCATCGAGCACGTGGTTGAAAGGATGTAAATGCTCAGAGAAACGTTATTCTTACATACATCCCATTTTTTTTGTGCGGGTTAATCGAATATTTAAAAATAATTTAATTGATGCAATCGCCGA
The DNA here is from genome assembly GCA_958496325.1 of Nomophila noctuella. Taxonomy (NCBI): domain Eukaryota; kingdom Metazoa; phylum Arthropoda; class Insecta; order Lepidoptera; family Crambidae; genus Nomophila; species Nomophila noctuella. Next base: position 35,425 of record OY292486.1, read on the forward strand.
ATTCTCTAATTTTCCTAGAATAGTACTCCCAATTTCTTTTCGTCGGTGTCGTACGGAGCGACTAAGAGTCATTCCGAGGACGGGCAGCAGCATTCTTCTGTATTCTTAAAATATCGTTCACCGACCCAGTGTGGTGACTACGACCTGAACCCCTAGGACTCATCCGGGGAAGATCACTACATCCAGCGGTGAGCTGCAGAAGGCTATATGTATAAATAAATAAATAAATGTATATTTAGATGAATCGTGTTTGAAAAAGTAGGGTTTCACAGTTTGCTACTGTTGAAACCGCTCAACAGCCTTCATTTCACAGTATTCGGGTAAAGAGCCTGCGCGACATGTTCAACTGTGAATGACGCTAACCAAAATATTTTTATGCAAAAGCTATGGTATGAATTGCATTAATATGCATTATTCTATTGTATTCTATAGTACCTACTAATTGAATTACTAAACACAGGCAAATTGATTATAATTTGCATATGCTTAAAAGGAGACTCCAAACTAGGGATTGCAATCCCGCAAAACGGGATCCCGCAGTCCCGCGGGATCCCGCACCCTTTTTCAAGGTGCTGAATCCCGCAACTTCAAAACGCGGATCCGCGGATCCCGCTTTAAATGAAATGGCACAATTTGAGTTCGATGGTATCAGAGGAGAGTACGATCCCGCAGTCCCGCGGGATCCCGCACCCTTTTTCAAGGTGCTGAATCCCGCAACTTCAAAACGCGGATCCGCGGATCCCGCTTTAAATGAAATGGCACATTTTGAGTTCGATGGTATCAGAGGAGAGTACCTGTCTCTCGCCTATGAATATATGCTGACTATTCAGCCTACTAGCGTAGAAGCTGAGACAGCGTTTTCGGCCTCAGGATATATTTGTAGCTCACTATAAATAACATTTCCTTTTTAAGATCGTATTTGCAAAAGTTATCAGTTCCTTCATGGGTTAGTCGTAGTAACATAATGATAAAATGAAGTTGTGTTTGATTATTAGTATTTATTAGTCACTTCATTATCTTTACTTATAATAAGAGATGCGCCGAATAGTGGTTTCACCCAATAACTGAATACCGAATACAATTCGGTTCAATGTTTACCGAACCGGATATTCTGCCGAATTATTCGGTTCACCATTTCAATGCATTTACTGCGTAAACAGGTTCAAACATGCACGTCGCCCGTTACACATCGCGCTGTCACTTTGTTTTAAATTATTTGCAAGATTAAAATTAGTGTGTTTTCAATTTATGTGCTTGCCGGACATTTCTTAAGAAATGGGGAACGAGAAAACAAAAGTTCATTTATTATGTTACTAATAATTTTCTCAAGTTTTATTTAAATTATCAAAAAACACAAGAACCATATGTCTGTCAGTTTAAGTTCCTCTCTATTCCATGCCAATAAAATAACTCGAACCGAATATATTCGGCACTGGAACCGAATAATTCGGCCTAATACGAATAGTAGAAAAAACGCCGAATATGTCGAATACCGAATACTATTTTTTACTATTTAAAATAAACCGGTAGTCTAAATTGTTTTCATAAAAACAATATAAAAAATTGGGGTCCCCATACTTAGAACTGAAACTTGAAAGATTTTTTTTTTATTGAACATACACGTATGTGGTATCTATAGATAGGTCTTTGAAAATGATCTTGAGGTTTGCCATATCATTTTATTCTAAAGTGAATACCTACTTTGCGTGAGAGACCCTTCCAAAGTGGTAAAATGTGTACCACGCACGCCCCCTCTAACTTCTATAAAGAGGATTATAAAACTAAAAAAATATATAATAAATACATAAATATTTCACAACATCACATACATTGATCTGAGCCCGTGTTAAGTAGCTTAAGCACTTGTGTTACAGACATCAGAATCAACAGTGGTATTACAAATATACTTAAATAGATACATGTATATATAACACCCAGACCAGAACAAACAGACTTGTTCATGCACACAAATGTTTGTCCTGTGCGGGAATCGAACCCGCGACCTCTTGCGTAATAGGTAACATCTTGACCATAACAGCAAGCGGGTCGTCAAACCCAACCAATGTAAATTACCATACAAACTACCAACGAAAATTGTTTTGAACGAAATCTAATAAGTATTTTTTTAATACGTTACAAATAGAATTTGTACGGAACCCTCAGTGCGGAGTGCGCGAGTCCGACACGCACTTGGCCGATTTTATTTTATTAAGAATTTGAAATAAACTCGTGCTATGTATTAAAGGGGGACGCCGGCTGGCCATAGAACTTTAGGCCCACAGTGCACACATATGAAAGTACTATGGAAATGTAGAGTAAATAGTCATTAGTTGACTGGCGAAAGGAAAAAAAAAGGGTTTAAAAAAATTCAGTGTTTTTGGGTAAATGCATAATTATTTTCCATCAGTAATACAATCTACGATTTCCACCATATTAGCTGTTGAATGTTGTAAAAAGTATTTGTTTACCTGCTACGGCTGAACCCGGATCGTCGGAGTCAGTATTCATGATGAAGTTGTTTAGTTAAACGCACGAAATAAAACCGATCACTTTGTTGATGCAAGAAAAACACAATTACTTTTTGATATTTTGAACTTTGACAGTTGAATTGGCAGTTAATTTAGTGTTTCCATTGCGTAAAAAAATATCGATATTCGATTTTAGATCTATTCGATTCTAATATAGTTTAATAAAATAATGCAGCCTAAAATATACGTTTGATTGATTCATGAAAATATTTTACTTAGATTATAAAATATTTAAAAGATAAATAGGATAATGACACTGAAATATATTTATTTTTTTATTTTAGGCATGCTACCCCTCATGTCACGATCGTACGGGATCGTACGGGTATCTTAAAAATTGCAACCAATTATTCACCTCATTTCTGTAGATAAATTGTAAGTGATATTTTTATTTCTATTTTAGCTAAGATCCACCAACGTAATAATATTCGATATTCTCTTATAATCGATTATCTGAAAATATATTTCTGTAGTGGCAACTCTTAACACATACGAGCCCGCCGCGGGTCGGCTCGATACACACGAATTTGAGCTTTACTTCAATGCTGATAGGGCGTAGATAGATTTGTTTACACATAGCTGTCAAAAGGACGCAATTCCGGTGGGGTTAATAAATAGTTGAATTTCTTTTAATTTTTGTTATATTAACCCCAACTTTTAGCGACATACGAATAGCGCGAATAATTAAGAACGAATATTTTAGCTATTTTTATAAAATGGAACATCGTGTGCACTTCTGGGCCTTATTCCGGCATCCCTCTTTTTACTGTTGATGACGATTATTACTAGTTCCATCATGATTTGACAATCAAGCAAAATACATATTGACAAATAACAATGTTCTACTATTGCTAACCGATTTACCCGTTTCTACGCTACACATAGGACAAATAATTACGGTTTAAGATCTTTATGCATTTCTCAAACAGAATTAATACATAATTCACTTACTGAGAAACACTGATTATAATAAAAATAAGTTAAGATATGTAAGTTAATTAGGATCCCAAATGTTTCTAGTGCAAGGAGATCAGTCAGTCGGCATGAGTAGCGTCGGTGCGTAGTGAGTAGTACGTACTGTGCGAGGCGAGCCACTCGTTGTAGTCGAGCCCGTGCGGCAGCTCGACCAGCTGGCGCATGTCGATGTCGGGCAGCTTGCGCTCCAGCAGCGCCTCCTGCAGGTACAGCTTGGGGTCGCCGGCCGCCTCGCCCTCGCGCTCCTTGCGCCGCGCCTTCCTGCAACACACACGCGCGCTTACTGCGACTGTCCGACTGTCCGACGCGCCCGCCACCAGGCACCACCGCTCGCCGCCTCCTCTACACACCCTCTACCGCGGCAATATCCTATTATGTGATATGCGAACAAAACGCGTCCAAAATATCGCGATAAGCAGATGCTGTGTCTCCAGTGGCGCCACACACAAACCCATCTTTAATATTGTGCTTTACTAATAACATTAACTTAAAAAATAAAAATTTCTGAAAAGGTTACACTAATCAAAAGGAAAAGTAGTACGTACGTATAATAATAATACCCTCCTAGCTGAATTCGGCCACGGCGGCCAATCTTACGATTAGCCACTTACGCGGGATATATTATAGTGCACAAGCGCATGCGCAAGCACAGGTGCACTCCCTATTCCCTCACTCTCATAATTCGGTGGGACAGCAATCTGACACGACCGTAGAGAGATCTGGCACAGGACCAACGGCTTAACGTGCTTTCCGAGGCACGGGGGTGTAAATACACCGCCAACTTCCAAACTCCGAACTGTGTCTGTGTTATCACAACATGAAAACATAGACACAATGACGTACGTATACTCGTACTATGATACTATGAATCGATCTAAAAAAATAGTTACAAGGAACAATTTGTTTGATAACAAAAGCAAAAAATAATGTAAATGCCTTGGACTAACACACCAATTGCCTAGCCCCAAACTTAGCTCGAAGCTTGTACTATGGAAGCTAAGGAACGGATAGACAGACATACTTAAATACTTTTATAAACATCCATGACTCGAGTACAAATGCCGATGTTCACACAAACATTTGCCCCTAGCGGGATTCGAACCCGCGACCCTTGGTTTTGTAGCCAGGGTCTCTAGCCACTCGACCAACGGGCCTGTCAATGTAATAAAATGAATCTAAATAACCTTCTAAAATGTATTTCTTCCACGAATCCACGCAATTCTTTGTGCATTAACTGATCATTATATTATTCTGTAAACAGGTCAGCCCATGTCATAATGCTCGCAGCGGCATGTGTTAATGTGTTGTCTCCGACTGACGCCGCGCGCCCCGGGGCCCTGCCTGGGCCGAGCAGCGCTTGCCCGGCGCGTCGGTCGTCGTCACATCTCCCGTCCTAAGGTGCCTTGTCTGTCCTCTTTCGCAAGGATAGGTATCGAATTGTTTTTTACATTCAAATACTCCAGTATGTATTGTTTCGGTAGAAATATGACCCAGGACAATTAATAAACAATAACGTGCGAATTCTTTTATGTAAGTTAATAGTTAGATACTCAAAAACTTTCATGTGTGAATAAATCTTAAAAACAAAATCAGATAGATATAACGCCAGAAAAGAGAGGAATAGGCTATAACTATTATCAAACTTGTCCGTCAATGCTTGATGATCGTTTGGGTACCTAATGACCTCATTATATTATTCATATTGAATGCGATTTCGTGCGCACTTTCGCAATGATTTATCGTATAATACCAATCATTAAAACACTGTTTTTCAGCATGCATTTTTTTTAACACTCAAGATATATCGTAGCTCTTAAACCATCCATAGCAGCCAAGAACGGTTTTCAAAATATGTGTGTACATAATATCAGAAGTACCATTTAATACAGATGACTCTATCTAGAAGCGGCCGCCACCATTTTTTCTTGTTTCGAATTCCATACAAAGCTGTCACTATAAAATATACAGGGTGATGCGATATATTAGTTGATAGGAATGGAATAAGACCAATAATTTAAGTCATAACACCGTTTCCGAAACTTGCTAATTTCTGAGTTATTCAAGATTTGCGTTTGTTGAATAATCTGCAGTTTGGGTAAATCAGAAATCAGAAATCAGAAATCATTTATTGTGAAAGCTGTGTACATGGGATCTTAAAATTATGTTCAGTGTCAAAAACAGCTTACCCAAAATTGGGTGTACAATGTTAAGAGTGCGGAGTAAGTAAAAATATATATACATATATAAATCTTCAAAAATTATAACAAAACATATCAACTAAATTAAATTAAATAATAAAATGGGAAATTACACTGGTCAACACTGATTTTGCCACACGAACTTTGATAGCCAATTTTGTTTTATCAGTCTACCCTCATTATTAAACCATAGTTATCATAAGTCTATTAGCCTCACATTTGTTGTGACACGGTATACTCATAACTAGTACTACGGCAGTAAATAACAGAAATGCTTACAAGTAAATCCTTTAAAAAATATTTGTTGTTGAATTTGAACACTTTTTTTTTATTTATATGTCCCTGTGAATATGTGGAGAAAGTGTAATAATGATCCTAACTCTTTTTGTTATGTCTGCCATAAACTAACATTCAAAAAACAACAGCGAAATATTACGAATCCTGTGTTGGAGTGTTATCACCAACTAGCGGCCGCCCGCGACTCCGTCCTCGTGGATTTCGATTTCCAATACCCTTCCTCGTCAAATGGACTATCCAACACAAAAAGAGTTTTTCAAATCGGTCCAGTAGTTCCTGAGATTAGATCGTTCAAACAGACATACACTTCAGCATTATATATAAGTAAGTATAGATAAGTATAGATATAGATATTTTGGTTTTTCTGGTCCATCAAGACAAATCCTGGGCCCCACACATGTCTGTTGCATAATGTGTGTGAAAAATTTAACTGACTTGAAGAAAGGCGCAAACTTATGCCGTATGCTGTACCCATGATATGGACTGAGCAGTGAGATCACGTTTCAGATTGCTATTTTTGTCTCACAAACATAAAAAGTAAAAATCACAAGAAAAAAAAACCACAGTTATTTACCCTTACTTATTTTCGGCTATAAGATCAGTCTCTCATTGTAAAAAATTGCAAGAACTAAGGGGTTGTCAGCGACGAGCGCGGTTAGAGGTTCCATCAGGACATTTCTAATATGGAAAAGCGGTACCAGGGCAAATGGAGCCCAAATATGTTAGCAAATTACTGCTGAACAATTAAAAGGGACCAACTAGAAGCTGAATATTCAAGAAAATCTTAGATTATTAACTCATTTATAAAAAAAAAATGCTTTTGATTTACGAGATCAGTGTTCTTTCTTAATATTTTAAATTACTCAATAGATTAAAATCCGTGTCTAGCAAATTTTTTTTAACTGTGTTTTTTTTCTTACAATCACCAATTAAAGTAAAAAATATCAAAAAAGTCCATGTGGCACGACAAAGTTAAAATTTTGTTGACCAGTGTTATCAAACACAATACAATTGAAATAAAATAACATTAAATGAATCATTACGAATTAAAATATTCCTGTAAATTATAAAATTCTCTATTAATTAACCATGTCTTAAGTTTTTTCTTAAATTGTTGTCCTTCAAGTGCATTAACCTTGTATTTAGTAACATTGGTAACATTGTAACCTTGTATCTAGTGACGAATACTACATAATGTTAGTTTCTTTGTTGTATTTGTATATTTGAATAATAAGTATGATATATTAAATATTAAATTTTGCACGAAAGAATCTTCATAACTAAAGTAAAAGCTAAAAAATACCATGATTCATAAAGCTAAAAAATTGTGAATAATGTATATAAACGAAGAATTTTCAAAAAAATATGTATTAAACTTCCTTGATTCATCAGCCTTACAAAAAGCCAGGTGTCAACAAAAATATAACATGACATTTTTTAATTGAATTTTAAATGTCTAATAGACCCTTTAGTGGAAACCTTATTTGGTCCCATAGAGTAAATAGAATCGTTTGCCATGCAAGAAATAGGATTTGTAGTTCATACGAAATGTATGGGATTTTTTTTTGTGATTGGCAGATTCCCCCATTTGTTAGGAATTTTTTTTTGAGCCATCCCCTTTCCTTAATGCATTTTTCTGCCAGTTCATGACTTACGAGTATCTTTTATAAGAAGTCACTTTCTTCTGTCTGTTACTATGTAAGCTAAAGTCTTTAAAACAACGCTACCAATTTTCATACGGTTTTTTTAATCAGATAGAGTGATTCAAGAGATTTATGTGTCTATTATTACATGTGTAATATAGTAGAGAAACACTGTTAATTTTAGTTGCACCTGGTGCGAAGCCGTGTCGGTTCGCTAGTGTTTTATGAACAACACAATCACAAATAACAAGTGGCAGAAGGTAGGTTTTATCAAAGGTCAGAGGCAACGAGTTAGTCACTATTGCCGTCTGGCGCATGAAGTGAAGCATACTAACTTCCCGAATATGGCATCGACGAACACGGAGAGCCACAGCACAAGTAACTCCAGGCATCGCTCTAACCCGGGCATACGGGCTGGCCACCGGCGCCGGGGTCTGCAGTGATCCCGTGCCAGTCCCTTTTGTTTTCAAATCCACTAGCCCGACTTTCTCCTAAAGCCTTTGAATTGAAAATGCCAAATTCGACTTCCGTCTCGGGCCACTGACCACAGGTTGGGTAGCAGTCGCCTTTAGAGGCCATCGCTCGTGACCGCAGCGTTTGATGTCAATCACATGCGCGATCCGTCGTGACTCATCCTCTAGTCCACTATTGCATGGGCATCGGCATTACTCTCAATGCGAAAGTGACCATTCACGGTAAGTTAGGACCGGTCCGGCGAAACCGAGGCAGCTATAAAGAGACTGACACTTCGACCATTTAACGAGTACAACTGTTAGCGACGAGTGCAGCCGGATGATATCCACTCATCATATAGATAGACCTTCGATTTCATCCAGGCAATCCGAAAATCACATTATTATCTTTACGATAAGATACATGTTCAGATACAGAAAATCACAAGACAAAGCCCAGAAAACACAATAACCACTATTACACACGTATACGATTGTGAAATGGCTGGGAAACGAGACAGGTGGAGCGAAGCCACCGAAGGTGACCAACGCGCTCACCTGAATGGGACTGCAGAATACAAGTAGGAAGGCAACGAGAATAGCACACCGAGAACCACGGCGTGGCACATCGCGACGACGACTGCGGCGGACTGCGGCGCGGAGTGCCGCGCGCGACCCGCGCCCGCGCCGCCCCCGCCCCCGCGCCCGCCCCCGCGCCCGCGCCCCCGCCGCGCCCGCGCTCTCGCTCGCACGCCGATACGTATGTATACGTGCGATACTTATCACCCACGCAATAAAAAACATGAAGGTGAACAAATAACGTTGTTTATTTCGAAACTGGACTAGACTAGACGAATATTGACATCGTATTTGTTGTTAGCCGATCAATCTCTTGTCTGCTTATTTAGAACCACATTGACTGGATAAATACCTATACAAACAAATTATGATATGTGTACTGTACATGTTAATTATTTTCTTATAAAATTGGATGATGTATTACAAGTTTATCAAGATCTATTTTATTAAAGACCTAGCCTTCCGCCTGCGGTTTCACCAACGGGTTATTTCTTTTTTCCCTAAAGAACCCTATGTTCACCGGGGATAGTGTAGCTAAGTGTAGAGAAAGAATTATTCAAATCGGTACAGTAGTTTTTTTATTAGTTACATACAAAAATACATATTTTTCCTCTTTATAATATTAGTGTAGATAGGCTCCACAGTATATAATTAAGCGTATATAAACAATATCACACTAACTAACACATGACAGAGGCAAGCGCAGGCGGTGCAGGCGGAGTCCCGGCGGACACCGGGCGATGTGCCAATACTACCAATGCGTGCTCGTGCGATGCTCTCTGGACCAAATCATGTACCGAACTTTGCAATAAAGTTCATCCACATTGACATGATGACAAAAGGAACACAAAACGACTCTCTTCGCAATCATGAGAGTGGTTTGCCTTGACTTTTTTCCGTTTAACTTTCTGTAATTTTATATCCCATTATTAAATTAAATTCGGATAGGGATGAAATGTTAATAATAAAACTAAGGATTAAAACTTGAAATCACCATTCAGGGCACTACAACCGGCAAAATAATAAAAAAAAACAAATCACAAGTAATGATTCATTACTTGTGATAAGTGGATCTTGTACGATAATCGGAACGCAATGGCTGAACCCTGACAAACCCGCCAAATGTGGCTCCAAGCGAATATTGACTCATAAAAAGTAAGAGTGTTTGGTGGATTAGTGCCGGTGTGGTTCACTACAGCGTTCTTAAATCTGGTCAGACGATAACGGCAGATGTCTATTGTCAGCAATTGCAAACTATTTTGGAAAAGCTAGCTGCAACCGAGGCTGGTCTATTTCTCTAGCCCATTGCTGCTTCCGGACAACGCAGACCACATACGGCACTACTGACCGCTACCAAAGTAGAGGATCATCAATTGGAATGTCTTCGACATCCAGCATACTCCCTGGACTTTAATCCAACAGATAACTTTTTTTTTAATTCTTCAGTGCAAAAAACTTTTATTCCGATGGGACAGTCCAAAGTGTCTTCAAAGATTGAATTTATTCATACCCGTTCGAATGTTTTTAGTAAAGAGATCAATTAACTATTAGCTGGCAAAAGTGCATAGATAGCAATGGTATAAAGTTTAATTAAATGATTATATTATGTTTTAAGAAAATCGATATTTTGTTTCATCCATATAAAACGTCATTTTCATATTTATGGACTTACCTAGATTTCGATTTCCAATATCCTATGTGTTACTCTGATGTATAAGCTATATTGTGGTAAAGTTCAAATCCATTCAGTAGTTTTTACGTGAAAAATTAACAAACATCCATACATACAAACTTTCGCCTTTATAATAGTAAGTAGGATATATGCAAGAATATAAATGACTAGCGGCCGCCCGCGACTCCGTCCGCATGGATTTCGATTTCCAATATCCTATGTGTTATTCTGATGTATAAGCTATATTGTGGTAAAGTTTCATTCAAATCCATTCCGTAGTTTTTACGTGAAAGAGTAACAAACATCCATACATACAAACTTTCGCCTTTATAATAGTAGTAGGATTATTCATAAAATAGATTAAAGGAAAGCTGTCGTTTGTGTAATTGTCACTAATCAATAAAAAAGGTAATTATTTTTGAAAAAAGTAGTATGTAGTGGCAAAGAGCAGGCCGCGAGCGCGGCCGTGGCGGACGGACTGCGCGGCGACGAAGTCACTGCCGCAGCCTTGACGCCATAGAACGTAAAAAGGCAATTAAATATCTTTGTTACACTTCATGGCCATCGGTCGATTCGCTTGGTCTACCTCAAGCAACGACCGAATCATGAAGCTTGGTTCATTTATTTGCGTAAATAAAATGGGCACATACTTATTAATCTTATTATAAACTTACGGTTTTTTTATTTTCCGGTGCCATAATAAACTGATTTATTAAAGTGTGTATTAATGAGTTCTGAATTGAATTTTATGAAAAAACTGTTTTGTTATAAACTATTCGGGTACACTTGATCAGGGTCTAGGGGCGGTTTCAAGTGTTGGTTATGTTGAAGTTTGCTGAAATATTTGTTTAATAAATGCATGCCAGATAAATTTCAATGACGAATTGAAAAAGGAAACTCATTCTAGTCTAGGACATACAAATCTACAAATGGTCAAGAATTGATAAAAGTAAACTCAAAGCACGCAGTTCATTCCGAATTGATGGAAAATAATATAAAAAGGAAAAAATATGATAATTTGGTGGACGTAGGCCTCCCCAAGGTGGCCGGTTATTTCGCACTCTCTAGGGTCGGACATGAGGGAATGTCTGAGGATCGCGTTCAGCATCAGGATTTCAACTGGGGAAGCCGAATGCCTTTCTTCGACCGGTTTATGTGTAACGCATCTCCAATGATCGTGTAACCAAATTTTACCGATCAACCGACCGACCAATTTTTGCTCGGTCTGTCAAGATGCTGAACGACCACGCGATCTTTTTTGCCTTCGGTGTAAGCTATCAGTTTTTCCAAGCTTTTGAGGCCTCAAGCCTTTTTCATTCGGAGCGGATTCAGGATCGATACTTTTGTGCGTTTAACAGTACAAAGTATGCTCAGCATTCTTCGTCAGCACCACATCCGGAAAACTGAATATTTTTCAGAAAACACTTTATATTCAAGAACTCGGAACTGAGCAAGTTTCGGACACGGTTTTATATTACTTAAACGATTAGAAATAAGCTTAACTTCAACTAATATTAAGGAATGTATCGCAGTTACTTTATCCCTGTATAATAAAGACTACTTTAGTAACAACCAGCACTGTTTCCGTGCGATGCCGGGGCTAAAAATATGTACATATAACAATTGACTTTTTACATAACAAAATATTGCATTAATATACAACAATAATGATTTTTTTTTACCAAAACGTGTAGGTAAGAAGTTTATTTTATTAAACCGACTTCAAAAAAACCGTAAACACAAAAATAAACTAAAAAATAAAAAATAATTCCTTATATCTATTACCTCATACTGTAATTTTCCTAAACTATGTTAAAGTAATCTTAAACATACTAACTGAAGTCGGTGCTTCTTCTCTTCTGTTTTTGGGCAGGCACCGACTTCAGTTAGTATGTTTAAGATTACTTTAACATAGTTTAGGAAAATTACAGTATGAGGTAATAGATATAAGGAATTATTTTTTATTTTTTAGTTTATTTTTGTGTTTACGGTTTTTTTGAAGTCGGTTTAATTTTTTTTTAAAAAGTCAGTTTATTTCATGATTTTTAGTGGTGTAAAAGCGTCGTAAACTTAATTATTAATAGGAACTTAGTTACTGTTAAGAGTGAATGAGAGTGTGGATAAATTTCTTGTTCTCGCGTAAAGGCCCAGCGAGACTTCTCGGCGAGATTTCTCGCCGTGGGTCTGGATGTAATATTCACAAGTATCACGTTAGCCCTACATACATTCGATCGACCAATTGCAGTTCTGCCTTCCAACTCCTAACCGTTAAGGAGTACTGTAGCTTCATCATCAGCACAGTAGCATCAGATGTTGATTCAAGCATACCTCACAAGCAACATGTAAGCCCTACATACTACTAAATAGTTTCCATCGACCAAATTGCAGTTCTGCCTTCCAACTCCTAACCGTTAAGGAGTACTGTAGCATCATCATCAGGACAGCAGCATCAGATGTTGACACCCTGAAGCATATACCTGAGTAAGACATGATTACGAAACAAAAACACCATACGAGCATACAATTTTCGTAGGTGGCCCTCGATTTCTCCTGGATTCCATCATCAGATCCTGGACTGGTGAAAATGGGACCACCTCAGAACTGAACTCTACACAACAAAAAAAAAATTTTTGAAATCCGTCCATAATTGAAGAAAATATCGGTGAACATACATAAAAAAAAAAAAAACATACAGACGAATTGAGAACCTCCTCCTTTTTTTTTGAAGTCGGTTAAAAATATATTTTAGATTGAGTATTGAAAAGCCACCGGCGAATCTATACAATATAGGTAAGAACATCGAGTGACGGAGTTAGTGTTGTGGGGGCCAGTGGAGGGAGGGGTGCGGCGCGGCGCAGAGCGCGCGGGGCGGGGGGAGGTGAAGGTCAAGGCAGCGGAAGTAGCACGCACCCCCTCACAATGCTCAAAAACTTTAGTATTTTACGGACTTAATTCACAGTTTCATATCGCTTATCAATTAAACTTATTAAAAATAATAACAATTACGTAATAGGTACCTATGGACTTTATAAAATCCAAAGGTGAGTTGGTTGATATTAATCGGTGTCTAATAGTTCACGAGATTGAATATTTTTGGTCAGAAACGCATATTATGTTATATTATTGATATGAATAATATACCTCTAGAACGTGACCATTTGAAGTCATTCAGATTACATTGCAGCATAAGTGAGTTTCCATTACATGCGCATAATTATTTGGGTCAGTTGCGAAGCCCGCCGCCGTCCGCAACCGACGAAGCGGTTCCTCGAGCATCCAGATCGATATCATAGGTTACAGTTCTGCTTTCTTTATACCTACCTAGCAGCGTTGCCAGAGCCACGGCAACCTACTATGCAACACTAGTATCAGATTGGCGTGGTCAGTAGCCTGCCAGTCAGTTTCTGAAAAACTTCCTATCCAACCAGGCAACCAGACTTAATGCGAGGTCGAGAATCCACAGTCCACACTTCAACAACACCAAGTGGCAATATATATCTCAAACCGATATTAAGCATTATGTAGAACGCTTTTTTTCTACTTAGGTAATGAGCATCCAAAAGTAGCGCTTAATCATCTACTACTGAGAATGAGTCTTCGGACGGAGAAGGGAGGCGCTTAGGTTTTCTTTTTCTTTTGTGGGCTTCCCTAATCCATAACCCGACTATTTCGTCTACCTTGACTCGAGTTTCTCCAACCCGAGCGAGATAAACTGTGACAAACTTTGCACTCGCAAAACATTCAATCATACGCCTTTGCGTTACATACCCAGTTGTATTGTGGTTTCTTCTTCCTAGTTTTTATCCCGCTTCTATGCGGGGTCCGCTTTGACCATGGTCCAGGATTTGGCGAGTCTGGTTATTACAGTGAAGCGACTGCCATCGGACCTTCGTAACCCATAGAGGGGAACCAGACAGATTGGATCATTGTTACACATTCAGATCTAATTGAACTAAAGTCAGAAATCACTGAGTGTGCAGGTTTTCTCACGGTGTTTTTCCTCACCGCCGAACTAATGGCACAAATCCACACATCGATTTCGAAAAATCCAGAGGTGAGGAGTCCGTACCACTAGGCCACCATCGCTCCACCATCGTTGTATTGTGGTTTCATACTTTTTATTACGCTTTTTTTTTCGGAAGGACTTCGCTAGCTGTGTCTGAATGCTACCTCTACAGCTTAACCGGAAGATTGTGGAAGAAGAAGGCACAACAATACAACTTTTATTACGAAATAACAAGTAAGGACTGCATTTAAGTTTTAATGGTTCCGTTAGCTGCTTGGAAAAATTGAGCTACTGTCGGAAGGAGACACGAGAGACGACCGGTGATACAACGCGGCGCGGTGGCGTCACCCGCCACGACGCGCGCGCACGTCACGCGCATCGCGCGATGTGTGCGAAGGTCGCGGTATTATCTATCGACTGCTGGCCCATGTACGTTAAATATAAAACGTATGAATGGTAAAAACATACAAAAGAATTTAAGGTATAAAGGATTTTGAAGGCTAAATAATTATTTTATTTGTAAGATCTCAATTGGGACGAAACTAAAGTAATAATATATAGTAATAGATATTGACTCATTACGAGTCAAATCACCCAATTCATCACCATACTCAGGAGTATTTTTTATATTATAACTACTGTGTACCTTAAAGCACGGTCACCAATCTTTCGTATGACAATACTTCGTATTGGGTATAACAAGAAGAGGCCTACATACTTCCAGCGTTGACATGTAACAGGCTGATGATAAAGTACTTCATATCGTTTAGACACTAGCACTCAACTAAAAAATTGGTTATATTGGTAAATTGGGTGGTTTCGCCCTCTTTTCATTGAATATTTTTGTTTTCACCACGTCACAATTAGGTGTGGTTGGATATCGTCCATCGGAGCGCAGATAATTGATGGCCGCTGCACATCGCGCCTCAATGAGCCTTACCCACCGACAATGGATACGGATATGACTGCCCACATCGTTTCATCAGCGACTAAATCAAATTTTCTGGTACTTGCAAATTTTTCGGTCATTACCTGTTAAGCCACGTGTATGTTACGGGAAACGTAATGTCTTGAACTTGTCATAATTAATTAAGACCGGTATTATTATTAATGCCCAAGAGCGATGGGCAATGAGATTAATTCGTCACTTTGACCGGCCATTATTAATAATGCCCGATGGCCCGTGGTCCACTACAGTTCATCACCTATTTCATTATTTTGCTCAATATCGTGAGGGAATTAGACATCAAATTGCCCATAACTTGTTCATTCGTCATACAAAATGATCGTACAACTTAGTGTGATTTAATAACAGATCTCTAAGAGGGGCAAAGCTTAGTGGAACTTTCACTCGAATAAGCAGCTCGTCTGAGGAAGCATCTTCACTTACACAGACGACCAAAGTAAAGTAGCACTTCGTATCGTAACTAATATGCTATGTGCCTGCTGGTGAGTATAAGGCCTCCAGAGCTCAGTTGGGGAGGGTTTGGTTTTAGAGGCAAGCAACGCATCAGCGTCCCTTGTGGTGTTGTGGATGTCCATTGGCAGCAGTGAGCACCTACCATCAGGTGACACCCTGGCTCGTTTGACTCCCGCTAACATAAAAAAAACAGAGACTGCCTTGCTTTCTACCCACAAACTTCATCTTTCCAGTGGAATTGTTAGATTTTCGTTGTCGATGATAAATGAAACAGAATGATTGAATGAGTCGCTGGGCGCGGTGCGGTGGTCGCGTATGAGGCTACTGTTGCCACTACCGCCGCACGGCGCGCCGCCCGCGTCGACGCGGCCGACCTCGCAGCCCGGCGCTCCCGCCATGCGCCCGCTGCGTTCTTTCACTTTGCCACTAACTGCACAAAGCACAAGCCATTCCAGATCCTTAGGGGCCATCCATAAAGTACGTCACACTAATTTCATGAGTTTTTGAGCCCTCCCTCGTCCTTGTCACAGGTGGTCACATTTCTGAGACCCCCCCCTCCCTAGTGTGACGTCACATGTTTTGCAATTTAACATCGAAAAATTATTAAATTAAAACAGCAGTTCCGAAATTAGTTTTATTACCATTTAAATTAAGTACTTTTTTATGAAATCAACATAGTATCAAATATTTGAAACAATAACAAAAAAATAAACTAATGAATATAAAGAAAAAGAAGAAAAAGAAACTCAATCATCTTCAGTCCATGGACTTTGAACCCAGTCCTTTAAATTATTTATAACTGGCATGGCAGTCACTTCACAGTTCACTTTGTTTTTCACGTCAGGAACATTTGTGTTGTCAACATCTTTTTCATCCAACGCGATTAGTACCTCCTAGATTTTGAAATGTGATGTCACGAAACTTAGGACCCCTCCCACCCCTTGTCACACCATGTCACACTTTGTCGACCCCCTCCCCCCCCCCTTTACGTGTGACGTACTTTATGGATGGCCCCTTACGGGCATAACATGTTTGTCATCATCTGATTTTTGTTGTCTTGTTTTTTTGTAACAAGACGCATGAGATAAATATAAACTTTTAAGCAATGATAATAAATCAATTTAAATCCCTCAGAGATGAGAGAACAGCACAAACCGTAATTAAATTAAATAATACTAAAGTTTGAAATTAGACATTTTTTTAGTTTCCTATTGTTCATAGACAAATTGTCCCAAAACAAAAGATTATGACAAACATAAATATTCAACTTCTAGGCTTGTTTTAGGGTACAATTTTATCATTTTAACTGTTATATTCATGCGTTCTACCATCCACCACGTAACCTGAGCTTCGATCGAATTGTGATGGTATTGAACAGTCGTCGAGTGCGAGGGTCGAGAAACAGTAGGCGGTGAGCGGCGCGCGCGTATCGGGGCCGGCCGTCCCGTTAGCAACTGTACCGCGCGGCCGCGCCAGCCGCAAGCCGAGCGCGGGTTCCAACCCTGAAAGCTTGGAAGGAACGATAAGCCGTCGGTATGGTACCGACTGTGATCGAAAAATATTCTGGTTTCCCTAATAAATGTTACGGAGGTCAGAACAACACAGTTTATTAGCATCATCATCTTCAAAATTAGCCTGTCAGTCTACTGCAGGTCATAAGGCCTCTATAGGGCTCTCCATTTAGACCCATCCTCTATAGATACTTCTTTGTATATTCGTATACTATTAAATGATAATTGACAACATATCATTTTTAAAGGTACATACTGTAATTCAAAACCCATTTCGAGATTTTCACTAATTAACACAGAAAAAGCTGTCCGTAGTGAGGCCTTTATACAAGAAAGGGGATAAAAGTGACGTCACAAACTACCGACCAATCACTTTAATACCAATCCTGTCAAAAATATTCGAAAAATGCTTGTACAGTAGACTGCTTGAATTTTGTAATAAGTACAAGATAATTAATCCTGCCCAATACGGTTTTCAAAAAGAAAAATCTACTGTTCTGGCAATATTTGACCTAGTGAACACATCTCTGACATCAATTAATGATAACAACTGGACTACGGGGCTATTTTTTGACTTAACAAAGGCGTTTGACTTTGTCTTACATTCTCGTTTACTATTAAAACTTGAGTCAATGGGAATCCGAGGTCCAGCACTAAAATGGATAGAATCTTATCTAGAAAATAGACAACAGTGTGTTACTTTAGACAAAATTAAAGAAAATGATTTGACTTCATATTCATCAGATTTTAGGATAAATAAAAATGGAGTACCCCAAGGTAGTGTTTTGGGACCAATTTTATTTTTGCTGTACATAAATGACATAACACAAGTAACAAAACACAGATGTATACTGTTTGCGGACGACATTTCTATAATTGTGACCACAGATAAGAAAAGGAACTCAATTCAAAACCACGAACATGAAATAAACATCACAATTGACAAAATCATAGAATGGCTTACAGAAAACAATCTGCAAGTTAATTTAAATAAATGCAACTTTATACAATTCAACCAATCCAAGCATACAAAATTCAATTTTAAACTTCACATTCAAAAAATAAATGAATGTAAGCAAACTAAATTTCTCGGTGTTACCATAGATCAGGATCTAAACTGGAAATTACACATCGAAAATATATGTAAAAAAATAAACCAGTTTGTGTACGCACTACACGAGATAAAAAAAGTTACGAATACTAAAACAGCCGTAATCTCCTACAGCGCCTACATAGAATCTATATTACGATACGGTATAATGATATGGGGTAATAGTACTGACAAAAACAAAGTTTTTACTGCGCAAAAAAAATGTATTCGTGCAATATGCGGAATTCCGTCCGACGAATCCTGCAGACCGTTTTTTAAAAGACTTGGTTTACTACCATTGGCATCGCTGTATATTTTCGAAATTGCTAAATTTGTTTATACTAGAAAATATTTATTTAAAACGGCTAGCGATGCCAACAATAGACTTAAGAGAAATGCTTCGAGGCTTGTACTGAATTGTGTGCCCAAATCAGATAAGTATGGGAAGAGTTGTCTTACTATGTGTGTACGAATATACAATAAGTTACCAAAAGAACTTAAGACCCTGAACAGTATTATTATGTTTAAAAATAGATTATATAAATGGCTTAATGAATATAATTTTTATGACCTTAAAGAATTTTTTGACATAAATACTTAGATATTATTTACTAATCGATGACATTGTAATAATTTAGATTTTAATTTTGATAATTTATAATTCTGATTCATTCTGATTTTATTTGTTAACATTTTTTGCATGCTATACTCTTCTAGCAAAACATGTGCACTTTATCAATAACACTAACATCTTGATGTATACCATGTTTTTATGCAAATAAAGATTATGATTATGATTATTATGATTATTATGATTATGAAAAACGTTTTTAATTTTTTCAATTAGTAACTAAAAAGATATTTTGAAAAAAGTTCATATAAAAGGCTCGTCGGATCTACGCACAGTCAGTCTAAGTCTTACTTTAAATAGTGAATTAAAAAAAAGTAACGTAAGTTTGTCACTGTTTCTTGTCAAACTGACAAAAAACTGTGCTTGTGTGTGTTGCCTGATTGGCAAAACTCCTGGCCAGTCGGGAAAAAAATCATGTTTTTGAATATTGCGAGAACTCAGACGATTAACCAGATTGAATTTTATAGCTTTATGAAATCTTATTAACACATTATTTACGTTTATTTAAAGCACAAAAGGAGTACTTAAGTGGCACTTAAAGTACTTGGACACTAATTTTCATTAATTTACCCTAGAGTCTCCTGGCAACATTTATGTGAGCTTCCGTCAATGAAGTTTATTTTTTTAAAGAGCAAAGATAAAATGTTCGTTGTTCCGATGACATTGACTTAAGCTCTTTAAGAATAAGTACACCTAGTTTTTAATGAATTTATTTTACAAAAAGGAAAGAAAATAAACGAAAAAGAAAAAATAAGTAAGTTTTAGTTTTTCAAAATCTTTCATAATAGTAAATAAAAACAGCACATGAAAAAATTGAAATGTTGTCAATTATATAGGGCGTTAATAGACGTCTCTCATAAACGTTCGCTTCGCGGACTACTTAGCGTAGGTATCTGGGGACCACCATTGATCCACGGACCAAAGCTTAAAATCTATATCTATGTTACGGGCAACGTGATTAATCGGGAATTATGAATAAGGGCCGGCCTTTATTAATAATTCCCAAGAGCGTCGGGCAAAGTGATTAATTTATCACTTTGACCGGCCCTTATTAATAATTCCCGACGCCTCGTGGTCCATGTAATAAATCAGTGTTTGAGATGGCTTGTATTTATCACTTGGACCGGGCATTATTATTATAAGATTATTATAAGAAATGTTTAAGGGTCACAAAAAAAACCCTAACCTATTTTAGACCACCTAAGAAGCGGAAGACTAATTTGATGGATATAGGTTAGGGTTATTTTTTTGTATGACCTTTTAAAATTCCCCTAGTCACGAACATAACACACGTTAACGACTTTTCATCTTAAGTAATATTTTTATCAAAATAAAAGAAGGACGTGATTTATATCAATAATTGCTTTTTTAAGTGTTTATTTTTAAATTGCTATGTTCAATTGATGTTTCTTTTAACTTTTCATGAAAATATGGTAAGTTTAATTAGATTTAGTTAGCAAAAACACTTCAAATAACCTTTTTTATCACTTTGCCCAATATGGGTTGGGAATTTATCATAATGGCCGGGAAAAGTGATTAGTTACGCTATTTTTATCCAATTGCCCAATTGAGTAGGGAATTATTAATACAGCCCGGGAATTATTAATACGGCCCGGGTTTATCACATGGCCCGTAACATCTATACTAATACAAATACTAATACTAATCTATACTAATATTAACATCTGAAGAGTTTGTTTGTTTGAACGCGCCAATATCAGGAACTACAGGTCCAATTTGAAAAAATATTTTTTGTGTTGGATAGTCCTTTTGCCGAGGGACTTCTGTATCAACTGTACCCGGACGCACCCCGGACGCCCTCTAAACTAGGACAAATCCGGGGAAGCCCGGACGGATGGCAGCCCTATGTGTGATGAACATCGGCATTTGTACTCGAGTCATGGATGTTTATAAAAGTATTTAAGTATGTCTATCCGTTCCTTAGCTTCCATAGTACAAGCCTCGAGCTTAGTTTGGGGCTAGGCAATTGGTGTGTTAGACCAAGGCATTTATTTATTAATTAGTACCTAATCCTACAAGTATATGGGCTCATATGCAGTACGACGAAAAGTTCAGTAAGACATAACATTGTAATTACATATTTATCTAATTGCTAGTTACCTTAACGAAAGAAACCGTTTTCAGTTAATCATACAACAAATTCAACATCCAAGAGTAGAAATACATTATTTTTATACTTTTTTATAATAATGTAACGGACATGCCTATTTAATTCCGGAATATTTGTTATTTTCAAGGTCTCTATTAATTTTTCTTGAAAAAACATGAAATGAAAAATACTTATTCATAAAATATTTGAAAAAATATAAAAAACGCGCCTTCTCTTCAAACAAAATGACAATGAAGGGAAAAAAATAAAGAAAATGAAAATTTTCAACTTTACAATCGATATAGCGTAAAATGTTATATAAAATTCATTTTGGAAATTATTTCCCTAACATTATTTGATATTACATATGAATATCGTACTAACGAGATTTCGCCGCAGTACATACGAGCCCATTTAATATGGTATCGTAATTTTTTTCTAAAATAAACAAATTAACTTTTTTTTTTGATTTTTTTGTCTTAATCTTACTGTAATAAAGCAATATCCATGAATAATTTTTTTTGCATAATACATGCAGTAGAGGGTTAAAAAATTTAAATTAAGAATAGCAGTATAATACCACAGCAGTATTAATATGACTGCTAAAACTTACTCATAAAAAAGTATCAGCCTGTTTATGTCCCACAGCAGCGTAAAGGCCTCTATCATTTGAATTAATGTTTTCGTTACAAATATGGTTCATCATAGAATATTCACTGCTGGGCATAGGCCTCTTCGCTAGAAGAAGGAGAGCCCTAATAGCTCTCCATTCAGTCCGATTGCATATCGTTTCCCCGTGGAGGGTAAAGAATGAATAATGATTATTTTGCAAATACCTAATAATGAATTATATTACGAGTCCGACGACTCTTACAATTACAATTCAATTTGTAAACATTGTAAAAACAATACAATAAACATTGAGATATAAAATATTACGTAGATATAAATGTTTATGTAGGCTCCTACAACAACCTTAACATACAAAATAACATAAATTAAGTAAATTATTTTTTAAATGTCATTGAAAGAGTACTTACTCATTTTTAACCCACCTATGTACCTAGCCTAGAGTACCTACATATGTAGTTTTTCTTGAGAAAATGGTAGTCAAAATAAACAATAGCACAGACGGTCTTGTGTGGTCTGTAAGCAACGTGCTGCAACAACCGACGTCAACGTTGATGACAACAGCCTGCGCGCGCGTGATGCAACTCCAATTGCATCATTTGCCAGGGAATTACGAAAACAGAACATTTTTACTACAAAGAGAGGAGCATATTGATGTCAACTTCATTGAATCTATATTCATGATTTTTTCAAGCGGAGACAAAATAATATGTCAGAAATGTGTCACTTATAAGAATAAATATTTGATTTTAGTCACACTTTACTATAACAATTTTTTTTTGACGTGTGTAGACCACGGAGTAGAACAATACCAAGTGGTAAAAATTAGCAGTACGTAGGGAATGCAAACATGCATTAGAAATGGCAATTGATAGACAAATCAAGATCTCGCGAGATATTAAAATCAATAGGTGTACTATAAAGGAAAACATGAGAATCAACGAAAACTATTAAGCATCAAACTAATATGATATTTCTGTAAAACAAGATATTTTACTATAACTTAAATCACTAAATCTTGAAAACGATTTTCAAAGTAACAGATAGGTAACAGTTGGTAGTCTAGTGGTAAGAGAAGAGACCCTGGCCACAAAAGATTTATTTGATCCCCCCCCCCCCCCCCCGGGGCAAATGTTTGGGAAACGAACAATTGAGCATCGTAATTTGTTCTCGAATAATACATTTTTAAATAATGATTCAAGTTTGTTAATATGGGTAAGTATGGTTTAAGTAAACAATATGTGTGTTGACGTCGGGTTCTGTGATCGGACTTCGTCTCCGCCGTGTCAGCGCAAACAATGCAACAGACAGAATTGAGGTCAAAACATCAGGGATCGTGAGATACGTTCCGGAAACCGCCTTGTGGTCTGTGCGCACATTTAGAGCGTGTCGATGCTGACTTCACCGTTACCTAATGTGCCTATCTCTTCCAACTTCTGATATTATGTCTGAAGTAGGCGAGGCCATACACGAACAGTAATATTGCTTGTTTTTAACCATTTTCACAATGGTAGATTATATCAAAGTTACTATTTAGGTAAACTCACGCAACAAGTCCTCCCAAGAAAGCAACTGGTCCACCACCAATGAGTCTGATTTTTCTATGGCAGGAATCGAAAAGCGATAGACGCGCGTGTGGCGGCGGTGGCAGACCCACCATGCCGCCCGAGGCAGCCGAACGCAGCATCGCGTCACATGCCCGAGAGCGGCACGGGAGTCGCCCAGCGGCCGCGGCCGCAGCCAGCGCTCGCACCGCGGTCAGCTCCGGAGCCCTCCTCAGGAGCCCACTAACTGCACTAGCCGGGAGCGAGCGCGAGATAACACACAGCTGTGAACCTCCTCGCTGCGCCGACCATCGCATACGGTGTCGCTCGAGTTGCGGTCTGCGCGGAACTGCCGGCGGGAGTCGGCCGCCAGTCCGCCACCGCCGATACATCAGGCCGCGGCACCCGCCGCTCCCCTCCGCCGCCTGGCGCCCCCTTCTCCCACGCCCACTAGCTTTGGACTGGTGACTTTGAGTCGACGTCCTATTGATTCAGATATATATTAAACCTTTTATATTTTTCCAAAAACCATCATTATCATTGCTAGAAAAATATAAGGAACCGTTCAATTATTGTGTAACACAAAAACTATATGAATAATATTTCCAGTAGTAACGTTTGCAATATAACTTACTCTTATTAATGAAAGAGAGTTTGTTTATTTTATTCAAATCAGTTATGACACCGATATAGCACTGTTGCAAGGTTAAGAATAGATGAGCAATCCTCACAGCAGGTAAACAAGCAATGCGCATGTGAGCGTGCCGTGTGTGGGGGCGGCGGGCGGCGGGCGGCAAGGACGCGGCGGCAGTGAACAGCTGATTCGAAGGGTGACGGTTTGGCGTGGGCGGTGGAGGCTACCACCCGGTTCCCGCTTTGGACAAGCGACCGCCGCGACCACTTCTCCGATCGCTAATACATATTACGTATCACAAATACAGTAACATGAAAGCAATCTGCATACAACCTTAATCAGCCTTTGCGAAAGTTCATTAAAACATAAAGGATGTGTTTTAAGTATCTTTAGATTACAAAAAATATAATTATTTCCAGATATCTGTTCGGAACTAATCTTTCATCATCAGCCTTATTAACATCTGGACACCAGGCCATCAGTTACCAGCTCTTTAAGTCCGGATGAAGTTTGATAAGATTACCTAGTACCTAGTTACCTACTTACACTTCTAAACTATGTCAGTCACGTAAAGTCACGTTGTGTTCTGCCAGACAACAATCCGAATTTGCGTCTCCTCAAAATTACTACATGGATGGTCGCGGGTACGAATGCCGCCCGGGGTAAATGCGTATGGTGAACATGGGCCTTTTACTTGACCCGCATGGATGTTATAATAATTTGTATTTTAAAGTATGGTTAATGGTTATCCGTTCCATACCATTTATAAACAAGCTTCGAGCTTAGTTTGAGCAGGCTAGGCGACTTATTTGTTAGTCCAGGGAATTAATTATTTTTTATATTTGTATGTTTCTCTGTTTTATATATATCAATATATCAACGAAGATTTTTGGTTTGTCCTTAGCTGTACAACAATAACATTATAATAAAATTAGCTTCATAAATAATGTATAGTTCAAGGTTAAAGCAAATTGTCAGAAACGTTTCAGGCAAATATTCTCAGATCATTAAAGATCGTCTCCTGAAATGGAATACTCATGAAGGTGGATGATTCTTTTAATGATGGTGTGGCGCCACTTACGAGTCAGGTGAGAAGCTATCACAATATACAATGGCACCACTGGCACATGGGAAGTGAAACAATATACCAGTACATGACGATGGTCAGAGGCACAAGATGTGGAAGGCCGACTTACCAGAGGCAGTCCAGCATGATAGAGACATGCAGGTGCGCCCGGGGGCCACCGCACTCACCTGCAACAAACGACACACGCATAAGACGTCGCCATGTAACGAGTCAAGTGGGTGCAACGCAAGAGGCCCCGTCATGGTGGCGAGGCCGAGGGTGACCTTCCGCGTTGAACGCGAAATGTGTTTGTGGCCGCAGCGCAGAGCCGCGGCGCCTCCGCTAGCGCATTGCGTCACGAGCACGACACGAGCCGCCTCCCGTGCGGCGGCGGCGGCGGCGCGGCGTGCCCTGCACCACTTCCACTCTCGGCTCGCACACTACTAACTGGTTATAACCACTTCCGTCAGAGCCACATTTGTATACTCTGCAATAAGATTTTATTGTTTATTTGTAATATGTTTTATCTGTGCTGTGTGCATGAAATAAATACTTATGCACTACATACGTATTGTATCAACTCATTTCTTAGAAATTTCTCCAGCCTTTCCATTTCGTCACCAGCTTACAAATATCATTTGTAATAGTCTCAAGAATATATATTTCTATGTTTGGTCGATAGACGCGAGAAAAATCAGTCGCCAAATTCGTTAGAATAAGGGCAACCTCACGTCAAAAGTTGGTCGAGTTGTATAAAAATAACTATATGTGATACAGAGTTCGCTATAGTTTTCGTTGAAAGTACTTACTTGAAGGTATACAGCACATTTTTTTCAGAATTATTGTAATAGTATTTCTAAAGTAAAAGGGGGGGGGGGGGGGGACGCTCTAATTTTAACTTTGTATTAATATATCTCGAGACTGGGGGTTTGTAGGGTTGCCAACCGTACTCTAAAATAGAGTATTGTCCTCTTTATCATGTAGGTAGACGTACTCTATAATCTATAGCACTAATGAAGTACGCTAAAATACTCTTTTTTACAAAATGTTTCATATTATTCCTTTTAAAACAATGGAAAATTGCCGTGTGTCGCCAAAATAGCTTTTTAAGTCCGTACTCTTTAAAATCAGATAAACTTTATTTCTGCTCAAAAAAGTTGGGAACCCTAGGTTTGATCCTCTTTAACGATGGGATAAGACGATCTTTTTTTCTAATTTTTTTTTCACTGTATTAGAGCGGGCGGGGTGGGGTTGGTAAAAAATACAGACAGACAGACATGACGAAACTATAAGGGTTCCTAGTAGACTACGGAAGCCTAAAAATGTAAGAAGCGAAGTAAGAAAGTCCAGTCAGTGTGAACAAGTTCTAACCTGTCTTACTCTGTTCGGACTGAGTTTACAGCCATACTGCCTGTGCAAAAATCGTTCGCAATGCTCTTAACAATACATATACATTTCCATGCTTCGTTGATAACCGATAGGAAAAGCTAGGACACCATCTCGTATAAAAAATAGTGTAAGCGGCCGCCCGCGACTTCGTCCGCGTGGATATCGGTTTTCAAACAATTGTTTTTTCCTGTAAACTCCCTATCCTGGGGGAATTTTGCAAAATCCAACAGCAACTAAGCTTTAAGTTTACTAACGTACCTGCATGCCAAATTTCAATCGTCTTCAACTTAAACGGTTTAGATTTACAAACTTCCCACATTTAATGGAAGTGGGGAAGGGAAAGGGGCAAAAAATCGGGAGGATGGATTTAAATTGTCGTCAGCATGGAATCCCGATGATTGAGAAATGCAAACCGCGATATTTGTCAAAACAACAAAATATAAACCCCGATACTGTTAGTGTAGTGTGCCGGAGTGACTTTACTGACATTCGTTGCAGTACAAATATTAGTGCCAATTCGGGGGTAGTTTCCGATTCACCGCCTCAAGCCCGTTCAAGTAGACGACGCCGCGCACCGCCAGTTCGCTTGTGACCACGGCTGCAGCATCGCAGCCGAAACGTCAAGCAGTAAGTAGGTACTCAGGTACTTATAAAAATAATATCGCGTTTAGTCCCGTTGTAATGTTAAATATGTAATCCTATGTACTTGTTAAGATCTTTAAGACTATGCAACGGATATTGTGTTGGTATTTTTTGATAAGTAAATGGAATGTTCGTATCGGGAGCCAAGACATAGTTTGGGTCGCTGAATCACCGGATAAGGAGAAAGGTTATAATTCAATATATACATAATTTTAATAATGGAACATTTGATCATTCATCGTGCATTTATTATGCTCGCAGTATAAAAATGATATTCATGAAATAAAACTACTTTTAAACGGATATAATCGCGGTATATTCTTGAAACTACATATTTACAGGAAAACCCGACGTTTCGGCTCCTTTTCAGGAGCCGTGATCACGGAATGACTCAGGTGTTATGCGTCACTTGTTATATTTAAATTATTGCAAAAACTACCCTCAACTTAAAATCTAATCGCCGTCATCTTCACTGCTATCATTCGTAACGTTCCGTTTTTTTTCTTTTTTTTTCTCTTTTTTTTTTTCTTAGTTTTACGCGACTGTTACTCATGAAATAAAACTACTTTAAAACGATTTTAAGTTGAGGGAGTTTTTTTGCAATAATTTAAATATGACAAGTGACGCATAACACCTGAGTCATTCCGTGATCACGGCTCCTGAAAAGGAGCCGAAACGTCGGGTTTTCCTGTAAATATGTAGTTTCAAGAATATACCGCGATTATATCCGTTTAAAAGTAGTTTTATTTCATGAGTAACAGTCGCGTAAACCTAAGAAAACATTAAAATGATATTCGATAGAAATAGAAACAGTGATAGACACAAGCATAAATACAGTTTGTCGTCGCGGCCGGCAGCCAGCGGGCGCTGCATTGTCCGCTGCTCACGTGTGTCGCGCTCGCGAGCAAGCCGCCCCGCGCCGCGCCGCTTTCCTGATACGTGTCGGATTTCTATTGTTTTATGCGCGATGCACGACGTGCAGCGAGTAACACAAGTTAACGGTTTACGTTATTGTTCACTTAGCCGCTTCCGCATAAATATCACCCAGCTGCGCGACGCGCTAGAAGGGACACGCTTGCGCCGATATCGCAATAACTTACTTGAAAGGAAAGTGGAACGCATCCTCCAGATAGTGTTCGGTTCAAATCTTGACAAAATACAGAAGGGCAGTAAGAAGGAATGCACGAAGCACACGGAGGGATTCAAGTCGGGGGGGCTGTTTCTAACAGGAGCCTTAGATAAAGTCCAACTGATCATGTATTTATTAAAATGAAATAATTTATTAAGTTCAATAAGTTTTGACGTGCAAAGATTTTTTTTTTTGACCTGCTCAGAAGAGACGGCATTTATTTATTATAAGTGAAATACAATGCCTGTAAGGACTCGCGACGATCCTCCCGGCAACTCGCCAAGGCATATTACATTTTAGGCACAGGCAGTTCTTGCCTCTCTGTATAAATGTGGTTGTCGTAGGTATTTATTACATTGGTAACTTTTATTATTTAAACTAAATTGTGGGTTATTCCCGTTGTCCGTCCAAGTGGGGACAAACGAATTAAAAAAATATATTTAAATTTATTCTTGGTGGGGGACAGCGGGAAGGCAATTTTTTTCTTATTGACTTTGAGTTGTCCCCACTGGCTGAATTTCATTGAATTAATTCAACGCAAACTTCGATCGAATTGCAATATAAACTTCCTAGATTTCGAATATACCTATACATAAATTATAATGTAATGACGCGTTAAGAACCAGAGAAAAATGGACATTGCGCGAGAGGCGGAGCATGCCCGTGAAATCGGTGCGCTAGCATGAAATAGTAGTCATATCGCCGGGGATGGACGGCGTTATCTCAACATGTACGTTTCAACCCCACGAGGAGTATGACAAGCAATAGCTGAATACTAAATCGGACAGGTATATATGTAGATAGCAGCAAGTGGTCGTGCGTGGCAGCACACGACGCGGCGGCTCAACGTGGCGCGAGAGAAATCGCTCGCGACATTATTATACCAGGCACAATTACTGCTTCACGGCCTCGTTCACAGCACGCCGCCGCCGCCGCCGCAGCCGCCTCATGCCGCCGATGTGCTCGCGTCACGCACGCAGGGCACAAATGACGCATTCTTTATTGTTACAAAATAACAGCATTTTGCAAGAATTAGGTTGATTAAGTTGTTGAGCACTAATTTTCACTCAAGGTTGGGCTAGTTACTTGTGGTTTGTGAGGAGGTGATGACAGCCAAGGAAGCGGCGGAGCGCAAGCGCAAGGCTGGCCACCTTGCAGGGGCGCACCGGGCAAGGAGAGGGCGGGCGGGTGTTGTGGCGTCAGTGACGAATCACTGAAGGAGCCCACAAAAGTACGAGCAAACGCAAGTGCACAACTCGTCCTCCCCTCCAAAGTGGAACGAAACCGATAACCATTTTTAGAGTTCCGCAGCCAAATGGCAAAAATGGAACCCTTTTAGAGTCGTCATGTCTGTCTGTCTGAAACTACTTATAAGCACTATAATGCATTAAGATTTGCATACATAATAAGAACTGAAAATCAAAATATTTTTTCATTAAATCTATAACGTGTGGGTTATCTATCTGTTCGCGTTTGCAAAATGACGACGCCATACGTAAAAAGACCATTCTTACAAAATTCCTGCGACAAATCGATAGGTTCGAAATCGAGGTTTCTAATATCACTATTTGTTAAAGTGAATTATACCGGTAGGTATAATGAGACCCCCCTCCCCCCACCTTTCACTTCTAAAATAAGAGAATGGTAAATCTAGAAGAAATACTGCAAAAATAAGTTTGAACAGTAAGTAGTTTTTAATTAACGTCATAAATAAAATTCCTACGGAACCCTCGCCGCTCGAGTCCGACTCGCACTTGGCCGATTTTTTATAAATATTGTTGCTACCTAGAACCTTTTCGAATTCGTATATTTTTTTCATAACAATCATACATTTTAGATCATTCATTAACAATAAATACTTTCTGGCTTTGGCGAGCGCTGGCGTTGTGTACACCAGACACAGCCATGTGACGGTCACGTAAGCATACGTGAAAATAAAATGCAATCTGTGTGATTTAAAATGGGAACAATTTAAACGCTCACCAAAAAATGTTTTTATACCCTAAGACTTACTACCACGTAAAATAAAGTAACAAAATAAAAAATAACTGCTACTATGTCAAGGTTCCTAAAGAACACCATTTTGAATACCAAAATAAATATACGCACACCAAAATAAATAATAAATAAATAATTGCTCGCCAAAATGGCTAATTGCTCTCCAAAATGGCTCAATGCCCACCAAATGTTGTTTCATCAAAAGAGTAACATGCATATCAAAAAGTGCAATTTTGCAATAATATGTGCAATAAAACGAAAATGTCATCAAATTTTCTAAATAATTTCCAAAATATATTATTGTCCAACTAAGGTGACAATCCCTTCGTCGTTTTATTAATATTTTATGTACCTATGTATAACTATAAAACTTAATTAGTTGGTACTGTGACTCTAACTTGATTGATAAAAAAAGTAGGTTAGGGTTTTTTTGTAAACCCTTTGAAATCTTTGATATTTAAAGTCTTTTTACAATAAAGACTACCTACGATTTTATGGAAATTAGATCATCTAAAATTTGTTTATCTATCAAACATTGAGTTATTTATGATTTTTTTCTACTTTATTATATTTTTATTAAAGCAATAAATCAATAAACAAGTCAATTCAGTTTGGAGTTAACAATATCATATTTGGTATTCAAAAAACATAAATAGTTATCACATAGTTTTTTGGTCCAGCAAAGATGAAATGAAAGAACGTCATAAAATAAAATATTGGTAGTGTACCTTTTTAGCGAGAATGTGGATAATTTGGTTAAAAAAAATACTTTATGTTTACATTTAGAATTTTTTGGTGGTAAAATGTGTATTTCTTTGGTAGGCGTTTAAATACAAGCCATTCAAAATTTGTGTCATTTGCATTATTATGTGTTAGTCCAAGGCATTAAGTTATTTGGAAATATAAACTGATTTCTTGCAGGTTGGGATGAAGAGGCTTAGTAGCTCTACCGAGTTAAAAATATATTTATGTACTGGCCTTTTTGCTTGTTGTCTGTTGCAAGTAGGCACGATTGCGAAAGCAAGAGTACGCTCATAATGAATATTGCACTAAAACAAGTTTGCCTTGACGCCCGCCGCGGCGTCTACAAGGCCCGAGGTGATGCCGCCAATGCGGACCTGCCTGCATCCAAACACATCAATCTCCTCAATCACTAAAATAAATTATGTATTACATATTACAATTTACCTTAGGTCCCACAACAGGACGATGTCTGCGAGGCTTTCATTCCGTATGATCAATACCGAGAAGAAATAAACATCAGCAGCAAATATTTAACCCTAAGGGTCTAGCCACAGCTACGGCGGCGAGCGGCGCGGCGAGGCCGATGGTGGCGCGTTATTATGTATTTTTTATATTATACATAATACTTCCCCTCAAATCATTTCATCTGATATTTTTTTTTTATTATTTATTTATATATTCAGAATCACACATACACAATCATTACAGGAAGACCAAATGCGATGGTGCAATTGTAGAAACAATGAACATAGCGCATTCTATGAGCTTATTAGGTGAACTCGCAAATAAATCAAGTTGCTCAGCCAAAATGTTGAGCACCCTAAGCCCACGTACTCGCGGCGTCCGCTGCAGCAGGGCGGTGCGCGCGCGCGTCACCTGCAGCAGCGGAGGCCGCGCCGCGCGCCGCGCGCCCGGTCGCCACGCTCAGCCGCATCGCCTCCAGCACTGCCGGATTGTGTATCACATTCCGCAGTAGTTTCAGCAGGTACACAATGAGAGAGACGTCCCTTCTGACTTCCAACCTATAGTATCCCACCGTGCCTAGCAGGAACAGGGGAGGGTACAACAATGGATAACCTGGGTAAGCACCGCCAATACAATTCGTTACCTACAAGAAGTAACAATTATCACAATTAAAAATCTGCGGAGCTAGACACAGCTCTCATAATTAAGCATTATTAAGCATAATGTATAATTAAAATGCATCTAAAACCATGTAATATTGCTAGAATGTAATAGTGAAAGAAGTTCCAGCCATCATGGTGGCCTAAAAATCCCATGGAGGCTGGAAGGGAACTGCGCCGTTACAGTTATAAAGATATAAGCATACATAGTGGCAGACAGAAGGCGACTTTGTTTTATACTATGTAGTGGTGTGCAAAATTATATTGATTGGTATTATATACAATACGATAGCGATATTTATAAATTACTAGCGGGCGCCCGCGACTTCGTCCGCGTGGATTTCGGTTTCTTTATCACCTATTTTTCCCGCTAGGGGTGGAATTTTCAAATAATCTTTAAAACGGGATGCTTACGACACATTATCTTTATGAACGCAAAGTCTCAGCCCGATCGGTAAAAAAATGACAAAGTTCCGTTCTAATTTTCATCCCCTATTTGTCCCCCTTTGGGGGTTGGAATTTATCAATATATTTTCTTAAGCGATGCCTACGTCATAGTAGCTTTATGAAAGCAAAGTCTCAGCCTGATCGGTTAAAATGACAATGTTTTGTACTTCCGTTCATCCCCTATTTTACCCCCTTGGGGTTGGAATTTATCAATCCCATTGATTAGGTGATGCCTACGTCATAGTAGCTTTATGAAAGCAAAGTCTCAGCCCAATCGGTTAAAAATTGACACAAGTTACATACTAACGTTCATCCCCTATTTTACCCCCTTGGGGGTTAGAATTTATAAATATGATTGCTGAGACGATGTCTACGTCATAGTAGCTTTATGTATGCAAAATATCAGCCCGATAGGTTTAAAATTGACAAAGTTTCATACTACCGTTCATCCCCTTTTTTACCCCCTTGGGGGTTAAATTGATCAAAATCCTTTCTTAGCGGATGCCTACGTCATAACATCTACCTGGATACCAAATTTCAGCCAGATCTGTCCAGTGGTTTGGGCTGTGCGTTGATAGATCACTATGTAATCAGTCAGTCAGTCAGCAATCAGTCAGTCACCTTTGAGTTTTATAGATATAGATAGATGGGCAGTTATTATTATTGCAAGCTTGATGATTGTCTAATAGTAAATTTTCGAGCTGTAAGCATCTGTTGAGGACGTCAAATTCATAGTCAAAGCGTTTATTTTACAACTTGATTTACTTACACTGATATTCTTTTGCACGTCAAATATTATTTTACCCTACTACCGGAATGTATACATAGCTCATCTTCATAGCCGACCCGTCTTAAAGTATTGATAGCTATAAAGTCCTCTAGCGGTTAAAAGCAGGGTCAGTCGAATTTAAATATCGCCATATTTAAATGCTATGAAGGTCTAGTTGATGAAACCAAAGAGAATGTGATGGCGCTGCGACATTGCGCACGAGCGCCGGCGCGCGGGCGCCGCGTCAGCCGCGCTGATTGCCTCCACTTGACTTCTGCGCAAACCTAATTGCTTCCAGCCTGCCACTTTGGAGCGCAACAACAACGATGACACTTTAGTCGATACTTTTACGCAAAGAATATGTAAACATATCCGCTTTTAAATCATGAAAAATAATAAGGTACGTATAATAATTATGCAGTATAAGTGGTATCGTTAAATAATATTTTGTCAAATCCGTACCCATAAATCTTTGAGTAATAATAAATGGTAATAGCATTAGTAATAGGTCGATATAATGGTATTTGTGTGAATTACTAACAATGAAACAAAGGGGTCGGTAGCGCGCGGTGACGTCACACAGGTGTAGTGATAAGCGGCGCGCGATAACGACCCGCGCCCGCGCCCCGCCGCTCACGTGTGCCGCTCGCTCATCGAGCCCGACCAACAAACAACTAACTGGGTCGATGCAATACCTCGTCGACATACTACTTTTACCTACTCCGATAATGTCATAAGCAAAAGTACTTCTTGCTCTATTACTATAGGTATAATTACGAGTATTAGTGGAATCCTTAACGGTGACCTTCACTTTTTTATATTATTACGCAAACTAGGAAAAACCACTTCAGCAGTCGAGTGTGCATGTTTAAACTGTTATGGGTTTTCCCGTACAATCATTGTGAAATTTTCCACAAATCTCTACGTTAATTTTAAATATATATCGTACATCAGTCACTACTACCAAAAAGACTACTCAAGAGATGATTACTTTAAGTCGACAGAGATATTGTACACCTAGGTAGGTAACTCCCAGATTTGATATCCGATTAAAATTCGATCGATCCCAATAATGACTTGGTTACGCATGTCGTAAGAGCGTCGTCTAAAAGCGACAAAATCGAGTTTAATCAGGAGCGCGTCTCACCTGCAAAAACAGGAGACAGTATCGTCTATATCGAGGGGCAGCACGGCGGGCAGCGGGTCGGGAGCGGGCGGCACGCTGCGGTACTTGACGTGCAGCACGCGCCGGGCTGCGCGCGCGCCGCTGCGCCGCAGGATGCTCACCGGCCAGCGCCGCCCCGAGCTCTCCTCCTCGCCCCCGCCGCCCTCGCTCATCCTCCGGATCCAGGCCTTCACTACCATGCACGCCGCTGCACCCTTCACTGCGGACACGGGCTCACTCGCGCCGGTGCTCGGCGGCCGCTCGGCTCGCGGCGAGACGCGGGAGGCTGTCGCGGCGTAAAAACGGCGCTCACGTTTGCGGGCCGCGGTCGACTGAGACGGACGCGGACCGGAGGCGGCGAGAGGACGCTCCGCCGCGGCGGCCCTCGCCGGTGACATCACGCCGCCTTATCAGCTCACCTGACTGCTGCTACACACGCCGCCGACACCGGCCGCCACCGCACGCCGCACAGGGCACTGCATATTACCTACATCTTTTTTTTTTAACGCGTGGACTGCGTTACGCACCCTAACCTAGTCCTGGGGGAGTGGACAGGCCGCGTGTGGGACTCCCATAAGGGATATAATATATATATAAATAAGGGATCGTCTGAGGTTCGGTGCTACCTTAAGCACCGAACCTCAAACGATCCCTTATTTATATTGCTAGTTGTATTGCAATAAAGCATCCACTACAAAAAAAATACAAACTGAAAAGTACTAAAATGCACACGAATTAGAGAGCACAGCACTTTAATTTCCTGACATTGTGGACGATCAGAAATGAAGACACCGTATGAAATTAATTTACACATGAGATATAATGGTAGTATATATTCACAATATTTTAAAATTTTATGGAAGATCTGCAAATGTCAGACCAACAAGATCCCAAACAAATATTTTTTTTGTAATTTATTAACCTAGTATAAATGGCCTATCCTATCCGCGTGATGATAACCAATTGAGGAGCTCTGATTGCATGATAATTTAATCCCACTAGCGGTTTATTTAGTTTACGAAAACCCTCCTTATTACAGCTTGAAACATACTTATCCTCAAGCGCTGCTTTACACCAGCGGTCACTAAAACACGACTGAAAATTGTTATAAGCAAGAGGATCTGGAACGAACAATAATAATAAAATTATTTCCTATGCTTTGATTAAGTCGAACTTAGATACTTCTTTTTTTTATGTCCTAGGCGGCAAACGAGCTAGAGGGTCGCCTGATGGTAAGCAATCACCGCCGCCCATGGACAGCCGCGACACCAGAGGTATCGTTGATGTGTTGCCGGCCTTAACCCCATACCCTCCCCAACTGAGCTCTGACAACCTTACTCACCAGCAGAAACATAGCACATCAGATACGAAGTGCTACTTCACTGCGGTCTTCTGTAAGGTGGAGGTACTTCCCCAGACGAGCGGCTCATTCGAGTGGAATTTTCCACAAAGCTGTATTTCAATATTATTAATATACATAATAATACATATGTATCTACGAGATACGGCTGACAAGTTCTGGGCTTAAGGGCGTGCAGACAGCAAACTAGCGCTGCCAATCGTATTTCTTTAATTGTAAAACCGGCCAAGAGCTTGTCGGACACGCCCAAGAAAGGGTTCCGTAGCCATAAGATGGGCCGACCGCTTGACACACCATTTAGTAAGGGCAACTGCACGCCATAAGTTGGTCGAGTTGTATAAAAATAACTATGTATGATACGGAGTTCGCTATAGTTTTCGTTGAAAGTACTTACTTGGAGGTATACAGCACATTTTTTTCAGAATTATTGCAATAGTATTTCAAAAGTTAAGGGGTTTTCAAGGCAATTTTTGTTGTTTTTTTGATGGGGTAAGACGATTGTTTTTTCGAATTTACTTTTCGCTGTTTGGGAGGGGGGTAAAAAAATATTATTTTTCGATCATTTTAAAAAGCAATTCTTTAATTATCAGCATACATCTCTCCACCTATTTTCTTGGCAATCGGTGCAGAAACGGTGGAGAACGAGCCAGGACAGACAGACAGACAGACATGACGAAACTATAAGGGTTCCTAGTAGACTACGGAACCCTAAAAAATAAGATGATTAGAAAGAAAAACGCTCTGTAGTGGAATAAAAAATAACATCTCTGATTTTTTCAAATCTGCTTTAAATACTTTTCTTATGTAAAGATGGCCATAATCTTGAATATTGCTAAAAGTGGCCACTTTTTAGATTACATACCTATATTTTTTTGATTATACAACCTAATGTAAAACAATGTAATAAAAGTCACTTTTATAAAATCATAAATGTTGTTCTATACAGGGTGGAATCTTGAAATGGGTTTTGTTGGGCGGGTACATTAACCGTTACAGTTACAAGAAAACGTCGTTAGGCAACCATACCTTACTTTTTGAGATATTATGACCTGCATTCACAGATTTTGGAAAAAAGTTACAGTCAGCAAAAAAGTGCTGAAACTGGCAAATTTCTTTTTTCATGCCAATCGATCCTATTTCATGTAAGGATCAAATGACTCTATGGGACCATTTGAGGTTTGAGTACTAGAAATGTCAGAAATCGCAAAAAACTTTTCCCATACATTATGTACTAAAAATTCCAAAAAAATTTTTTCGTACCCTTCGATCCTGTTTCATGTATGAATCAAGACTTTGTATCAGACCATTTAAGGTTTGACTACTAGAAATGTGAAAAATAGGTTTCTAAAATTTTCAGTACCAAATGTATGGGAATAGTGTTTTTTTGCGATTTTTGCCATTTCCAGTACTCAAACCTTAAATGGTCTGATACAAAGTCTTGATTCATACATGAAACAGGATCGAATGGCACGAAAAAATTTTTTTGGAATTTTTGGTACAAAATGTATGGGAAAAGTTTTTTGCGATTTCTGACATTTCTAGTACTCAAACCTCAAATGGTCCCATAGAGTCATTTAATCCTTACATGAAATAGGATCGATTGGCATGAAAAAAAAATTATGCCAGTTTCAGCACTTTTTTTGCTGACTGTAACTTTTTTCCAAAATCTGTGAATGTAGGTCATAATATCTCAAAAAGTTAGGGATGGTTGCCTAACGACGTTTTCTTGTAACTGTAACGGTCAATGTACCTGCCCAACAAAACCCATTTCAAGATTCCACCCTGTATAGTGGACTACAGAGAGTTATTTAATCTTTATACCTTAAACTAGCGGGCGCCCGCGACTTCGTCCACGTGGACTTTGGTTTCTTTATCACCTATTTTTCCCGTTAGGGGTGGATTTTTCAAATAATCTTTAAAAAGGAATGCCTACGTCTTATTACCTTTATGAATGCAAAGTCTCAGCCCGATCGGTTAAAAAATGGCTAAGTTTCTTACTAAAGTTAATCCCCTAATTTACCCCCTTAGGGGTTAGAATTTATCAATATTATTGCTTAGGCGATGCCTACGTCATAGTAGTTTTATGTATGCAAAATATCAGCCCGATAGGTTTAAAATTGACAAGTTTCATACTACCGTTCATCCCCTATTTTGTCCCCTTGGGGGTTGGAATGTATCAATCTCATTAATAAGGCGATGCCTACGTCATAGTAGCTTTATGAATGCAAAGTCTCAAGCCGATCGGCTAATAAATGACCAAGTTTCATACTAACGTTCATCCCCTATTTTACCCTCTTGGGGGTTGAAATTTATCAATATGATTGCTTATGCGATGCCTACGTCATTGTAGCTTTATGTATGAAAAATATCAGCTCGATAGGTTGAAAATTGACAAAGTTTCATACTACCGTTCATCCCCTATTTTACCCCCTTGGGGGTTGAATTAATCAAAATCCTTTCTTAGCGGATGCCTACGTCATAACATCTACCTGCATACCAAATTTCAGGCCGATCCGTCCAGTGGTTTGGGCTGTGCGTTGATAGATCACTATGTCAGTCAGTCAGTCACCTTTGAGTTTTATAGATATAGATTCATTACAATTCAATAAAAATCGGCCAAGTGCGAATCGGACTCGCGCACTGAGGGTTACAAATTCTATTTTTTGACGTATTAAAAAAACTACTCACTTGATTTCGTTCAAACCAATTTTCGTTGGTGGTTTTTATGGTAATTTACATTATATATTTCAGATTTATCATCCTCCTATTTAAGGGGTGGGACACATTTTTCCACTTTGGAAGGGTCCCCTCACGCAAAGTATTTACTTTAGAAAAAAAATATATTGCAAACCCCAATATCATTTTTTTCAAGACCTTTTAATAGATACCCCTCACGTATTATGTCATATGGTCTACTGTTGTGGGGCTCTGCTGCTGACATTGAGTCAATTTTTATATTGCAGAAAAGAGCTATCCGTGCGATCTACAACCTTAGACCTCGGGACTCACTTAGGGATGTATTCAAAGAAATTAATATTTTAACAGTACCTTCTCAGTACATATTTGATTGTATTTTGTATATTCGAAAGTATAATGAACATTTTCTTAAAAAATCTGATACTCATAAATTCAATACAAGAAATAAGCACAGACTTGCCTATCCAAGTGTCAGACTTCAAAAGACGGGAAGGTCTTTTGTAGGATTAAGCATAAAAATGTTCAACAAAGTACCACAAAATCTTATTGAATTACCTTTACATAAATTTAAAATTAAAATTAAGAATTGTTTAATGAGAAAAGGTTACTATAAGATAGAAGATTATTTAAATGATATCGACAAGAATTTGTGGGCCTGACAATTTCTTACCACTCTGCGCATGTGGTTGTCTAATTTATTACATTGGTAGTTATATGTGTTTTTTTTTTTTTTGTTTTGTTTTTGTTTTATATGACATGATTTTTTTATTATTTTGATGACATGTAAATAATGATTTATACAAATTGTATTTATTTTTAAAAAAGGCAAACTGTTGAGTTTCTTGCGGCACTTCTTCTCAGCAGGCCATTCACGTCGAAGTGCTGGTAGGTAAAAAAAGATATGACGTGCAAAATAATTTTTATGTAAATCAAATTGCAAAATAAACTACTTTGACTTTGACTTTGTATATGTTCAATGAAAAAAAATATTTTGAGATTCAGTTGCAACCATTTTTTATTTATTTTTTCTATTTTCGTATTAAAAGCTTGTTGCGGTTCACAGAATACATCCTCTCACCAAGTTTCAACACTATAGTACTTATAGTTTCGGAAAAAAGTGGCTGTGACAGACTGGCGGACAGACAGACAGACAGACATGACGAATCTATAAGGGTTCCGTTTTTTGCCATTTGGCTACGGAACCCTAATAAAAACGATTGGCGGCGCCCGCCAGTGTGGGGTCTTCACGCCCATAAGGTATTAAAACACAAAATAATTCGAATAAAATTGATTTATCTATACAATACCTATCTTAAACAGATACTTTACTATTTATCTATGCAACAGTGAAATGCGCCAGGATGATTACGATGATGATAACCTTGCTTAAAGGCATCAAACTATAATTTGCATCGTAAAAATATTACGACAGCTATACCTACATATTATGTTAAGACGAATCTGTTCTACCGTACTACCACCGTGGCGCAGTGGCAAATAGGTCTCTATTCAATGCGGCGCGGCGGCCGCGTCGGAGGTCCTGGGTTCGAATCCCAGGTCGGAGCGATGAAATTGTGTCTATGCTTTCCTGTTGTGATACAGTCTCTCTAGGTCGTGTCAGATTGCTTTCCCACCGAATTATGAGAGTGAGGGAATAGGGAGAGCACCTGTGCTTGCGCACGCGAAAATAATAATAAAAATCAAAATATAATTAATTTATGTAGGCCTCAGTTAGCCACTTAGAAATCGTCAATGATATCACAATATAATGAGCTAGCGGCTGCCAGCGACTCCGTCCGCGTGCATTTCGATTTCCAATAGCCTAAAGCCTTCCTCGTCAAATGGACTATCCAACACAATAATATTTTTTCAAATCGGACCAGTAGTTCCTGAGATTAGCGCGTATAATTACAATATATAATATACGCCAATAACGCCAATAGTGCTTGGCTAATCGTAAGATTGGCGAAGAGGGTAGTATCCTGAAGGTGTTTCTTGACAGATGGGATTTACCTATTATT
This sequence comes from Nomophila noctuella, assembly GCA_958496325.1. Lineage (NCBI taxonomy): Eukaryota > Metazoa > Arthropoda > Insecta > Lepidoptera > Crambidae > Nomophila > Nomophila noctuella. The sequence goes on from OY292486.1 coordinate 75,896, forward strand.
CAAAGATGGGTCACAATTCACACCATTTAATTGTAATTGTATTCTATTTTGTGCTGTACATCCTAACACTAGTTTTTTAAGGAAAATTGTTTGTGACTAGCTTTTATGGGCCCAGTCGGAAATAAAGGTTTGAATTTGAATTACCATTCTGTATACCAGTATGGGGACCAAACTAAGTTTTTAAATGTAAACAGAGCAAAGAAGTTGTTTTTTTTTAATTTTTCTCCTATTTTATCCCTTCTACCTCCTATTTATTCCTTTAGGGGTGCCAAATTTCAAGCTGATACGTCCATCGATTTGGGCTGTGCGTTAATAGATCACTATGCCAGTCACCTAAAAAGAAGTCTTTCAATCCCTCGACGGACGAATATCGCGCCGCTTACTGCGTCTTCGGAAAGAGAAACTACGCCATGCTATAAGCATAATTACAGGTCACTGCATGCTTAATAAGCATCTCCACAACATCGGCCTCACCGACAGCCCACTATGTAGGGGTTGCATGGACGCCGAGGAAACGCCTGCCCACGTGCTGCTCCGATGCAGCAGCGTGGCTGAATAACGAGCTCGACTACTCCCAGACTCCGAGACTCTACGGGCAGCCTTCGGCGACGCCGCGAGAGTTCTGGACCTTTGGCTGGAGCTCTAATGGTTTGAATAAGGGTATAGGGGAACAGGCAAGGTAACAGATTCTCCTTTATCTTAGTCATCACGCGCAGGTCCACCTTAGAGGCTAAGCGCGGAAAACTCCCCGGCAAACCTAAACCTAAACCTATGCCAGTCACCTTTAGAGTTTAATGTACACTCGCGCGCCAACCATATCGACCCAAGCATAACATTTTTTGAAATGGGTTTTTAAGGGCAAGCACATTAACTGTTGGTAATAAAACATTGTTAGAAAGCAACCACACACAACTTTTGAAGATATTTTGATCAACTACCGATGACTGTAATCTTTAAGAACAACTACTTATAAAACAAATAGAAAAGTTTGATACTATCCTACATTAGATGAGACCCTTTTAGGCCTCCTAACCACACTGCTTGATAAAATTTCACCGATCTAAGCCTCAGGATAGCCACGTGGAATATGAATGGTCTAGCACCAAACAAATTGGAATTGAAACTATTAATGGATAGTTATAGCTACTTCAAGGCTGAATCATGCCTTGACAGTTTTTTGGTCACACTCCAATCATTCTGACTCTTAGCGCAACTCTCATTGATTCTCTCTCTTACTGATTGGAAGACTTCAGAGAGTACATAGAGGAGAATATCAAGCTACATACATATATCCTTAAAAACGCAAAAAGAAATAGATAGATGTCACATTCTATATTACACCAACCTTCTATATTACACCAACCCTAACTAACCTACAAAAAGGATGTGGGCGTTACACTCCCAGCCAGAGTAAAAACCAAGTAAGTCACAAGAGCCCAGCAGTTTAAAGCAGCACTGATGACCAGACATAGAAAATGGGCTAGAACTAGTAAAGAAAAAGCCATAGCATTTGCAGACCATCTGGCCAATTTCTTTTAGCCAAATAAAAGTGACCGCGCTGACTTTGAAAAAAAATAGATGAAACTCTGTCCCTGGATTTTCAACTATCCCAACCTCTAAATGACAATAAATGAGGTGATCAGAACCATAAAACCTCCACACTGTTCAAATATACAGCTATAAAAAATATAAAGTATAGATACTAGGTAGTTCTAAGGCCCATAAAAGTGGAGTGAAATAGTGGGATATTGAACTATACCCATTCTTTAAATAGATATAAAGCAGACTTAACACTTTAACAACTAGTTGGTAATGTTAAAATGGTCTAAAGTATCTTTTAATATTAAAACTATGAATATGTGGAGCTCATGTACATAAAAGTTTATAACGTTTTGTCAATATATTGTATCTGTTTCTTGGTAAATAAATGTTTTTGTATTTATATTTAATATAAAGTCAAAATGTTTAAAAAAATTAATTGTTACGGAAAATTTTATTATGATGTTTCAAACAGAGCTGTTGTCAGGTCAGATTGTATTTGCGTAAATTAATGGCAAAAATTGCAGAACTCACCCCATGAACCAGTCGACGGTATCGCGCAGGTACTCCGGTAACCGCTCCAGCTTGATGAATTCCTTTTAGCTGGTTCCCGAACTAAAACGACTACGTTTTCTGGTTGATAGTTCAGTTGTCAGCGATTGTAAAGGCAGACATTGATCGATTGTTCCTTCGCACTTCCAAGTAATGGTAATCACCGGGGTAAAACGAACTGTGTAGTCATTGAGCAATCTAAAGTCTTCAGCTAACTAGAGCGTGTCACAATCACAAAATCATTGAAATTTCTTTAGCAGCAGCTGAGGCAAATTCGCCATGTTGCGCAACTCCACCATTTATTTTTAGTAAGGAAAGATGAGCCCTATTACTGCAGCAGCATTAAATATTTAATAAATGCAACGATGTTACGCATGGGGATATCAATTTCAAAAGATTGACTACCATGTTTGAGAATAATTGAATTTTGAGGAGAAAACTGATAAATTTCCAACAGTAAATAATACAACAGACAGACAATAACAAATAGCAACACCACATAAAGTTCCGTTTTGTTGTCTTATTACCATTTTTGTACATTATCTTGATTCATAAAGTTTAAATTTAAATATGTTAAATATATTGTGTAAATATGTAAAAAAAACGTCCGTAAAACGTACATTTCTGCAAATCGAATAACATTTTATTTTTCAAAGACTTTATTTGTAACAGGTCTTTGCTCACCTCCATGATAAGAAAGCAATGATTGGTTGTGGTTGGGCCAAATCTTAGATTTACCATAGATAATCTAAGGGCCAAATGGTTGCCAAATGGTCAGGCAAAGATATTAATATCTTTGTGGTCAGGGTAGCCGTAGCCAACCAATCCCTCAGTTTTAACTGAGAATCTACGGTTTTTCGGACATCCTCTCAGTTTTCAGTTTAAGTTTCGAAATCTACTTTCAGCTTTTTCATCTAAAGTCAAAAACAAGAGTTGATACGAATTCAATATAACAAATGACCTCTTCAAAACAAATATGTATTGTAATGACATGTACGTTTTTAAGAAAAAAGATGAATCAAAAGATCAAGAAGATCTAAAAATAGAAAATGAGATAGTAGCGATGTAGTTATGATAACAGTTACTGGGGCCTTACCATCAAGTCTTATAGCGATCTTTAAACGAGTGAGTAAGAGAGATGCCGCTTTACATGATGTAAATAATTGTAATTAGTAACTGGAACTGGTTTTTAGATCGCTATAAGACTTGATGGTAAGGCCTCTGCTAATAGAAGGTAGGTAAAAAAAGAGAAGACATGCAAAAGAATTTCTATGTAAATAAAATTGCAAAATAGAGTACTTTGATTTTGTTTTACTTTGAATAAGACTATTTAACTGATCAGTTACCGTAATTTTAATATGCATGGACCATTCAAATCGAAACTATTTCAATTGAATTATCCTTAATAATAGCTAGTCACATGAGTTCAATAGTAGCTCTTAGTATAAAATCAATAGTAGGTAGTCATGTTATTATAAATATTCTAAAACTTTCATAATTTCATGATATTTCGTAAATTATATCCTATTTTATACTAATTTAATAAAAAAATAAACATAATATATTAATAATAACAAAAGTTGTTAAATCATATTTTAAGTTTTCTACAGCTTTTTTCTAGCATGTCAACAGTTAAGCTCTCTAATGTGGGTTAAATTAAACAGTTAAGCTCTCTAATGTGGGTTAAATTAAACAATTAAGCTCTCTAATGTGGGTTAAATTAATTCAGACAATGGCTGTATTAGGGCTCAGCTCCCTTTGCCTGTCCTGACTAGGACAAAAGAACCGAAAACTGGTTATGGTTAACCAAAAACTCTCACTCACGCTCAATCACAACACATGACATTATAGCTACAACACTCTCACGCTGTCAGATAAAAAAAAATTAAAGAAAATATTTTATCATGTTTCGATTACCATTTGGTGAACGCGTTGACCCCATGGAGGAAAAGCGTCAAGCTAGAGAAAATACTATTAATAGTGTTGTAACGTTTTGTTTGTTATGTGCCGCCATTAGAGTTGGTAAGTAAACTATTGGGCAAATCCTTTAGAAACAAAATTTACTGTACGATTTTTTGTTAATTTTACCTCAGACAGATTCCTATGAACCTCATAAAACTCCAGATCTATGAAGGTATAGCGAAGCTTTTAGTATTCATAAATTTTGTTCGTATCCGACTATACCACTTGCTTGCATCATGCTAAAATGACCCGATAATAAGCGAAAAAGGACATCTATTCGAGGTTAAAATTCAATCGTCCGGTGGCCAACAGTCGGAGCCTGGAGAGCCTCTGTCCATTGGGCCAGGGCCTCTTCCCTAGCATGAACTCGCCCCAGCGCCACCTCCCCCTAAACACGATTTAAACCTACACCTACTTTCCGTTCTGTTTTGAAATACCAAAATTTACGTTTACTGTAGTCGGCAGTTCTTCATCCTAGTATTTGGATGATGAACTACTACAGTAATGGTGATGATGAACTACTACAGTAATGGTGATGATGAACTACTACAGTAAAACCATTGCTGTAGGTTAGTTCATCATCAAAATATCTTGCCGGTGAAGCAATCTCTACTCTTCTCGAGACTCTGCAAGGACCTATTAGATATCAAGGCTGTATTTACTCTGGCCACTTATTAGAATATAGAGCAAAAAATACTTACCTGTAACAGTATTCGTTTTCCCTCCAGTAGGATTGAGTATTAAACTGGTGAAAGTTATCAAAACTTACTTAGGCCCAATGCCCAAGCCATGCTACAACCCATGCCGTGGTTACTAAACATGTACTGGTTAATTTAACAATAATTCAGAAGGTCAGTATTTGTTGTTTGTAAATGTTGCACCAATATTTTATGATGGCAAGTGTTACAATCCTATGTGGCAGTTTTTTTGAGTGTGAGGCTAGACCACATTATATGCCCCTGATACAAATTGATGTACCTATTAAAAATAAATTTTAACATATTTTCGTGTATGAATGTCTGAGGATCTAAGCATTCATACAGAAATAAAATATGATGTTAAATTTAAGTTTTAGTTGCTATTGTCTATCAATAACTATTTTGAATTCCTCAGAATACTTAGCAGAATTGCCCAGTAACCAACTGTCTTCCCTTTCAACTGCCTCTTAGAATATTATTTCTTTAATAAGTGGCCAGTTGCTGGTCAGTTCACCCTATTGATCAAGACTTTCATTGACTTGTGTTATTTTCTATTTCCAGCTCCATTTATTCTGGAACAAGGAGGCTTCCAAGTGTGACTCATTGGCATTAAAATATTGCAGTAGTTATAAACACCACATCATCCTATTAATTAAGTATGTAAAAACATTGTTGAAGTATGTGAAAGTAAAATAAATTATATATCACCTATTGTTATCTTTCACTGGTTTTGACCTGCTTTATCAAGATTTCTGTTTTTTCCAATATTTAATCGGGAGTATTTAATTGTGATTAAAAGTCCAAAACTATCCTCTAAGTGAGCCCATACCCTGCCTGTATACCAAATTTAAACTAAATCAATTAAGTTGTTTTAGAGTGATTGATGATTCACATTGTGAAAAGTCCAGTATATAATTCATAATATAAGATCATGTTTATGGGCAATAATGGGCATACTCAAGTTCTGGGGGGGGGGGGGGGGTGTTGATCTGATTATCATAAGCCAGGGGGCGGCGGCTGATCAGGACTTAATAATAAGCTAAGTGCTTGTAAAGAATAAAAAAATTAAACTAACTGTTATTTTTAATTTAACATATTTGTAGTAGCCTTTCTTCATCAAGCTGAATGTTCTTCGCTGTTATTGGCAACACTAACAATAGTCATATCACAAAGCGTTGCGCTGTTTTTAAAACCATCTATATTTGTCGTCTTTGTACCAGCAAATATATAATTTAAATATTTTCAGAACCCTTACCACGCCAACGTCTGATATATCAGACATTTAACTTTCGTGCCCTCGCCGCCAACGTCTTATATATCAGACATAAATATCTAACCAATTTAACTCTATTTTTTCTTATCGTTATAGTACGTGACGACATATGCATACAATTTTCAGACTGTTTATACTTTAGTTAATCAAAAATATCAATTTCATAAAGTATTATAATGTTATTTTAATGATAAATTATTAAAAACAAAACCGTGTTGAATCGACTCATACTATTTTTTTTTTACTTGGACCCTCTGCGCCAACGTCTGATATATCAGACATTGGCGTTCCATTAGTGATGTTCCATTTCAATGTTCCTACCAAAACCAGAAATCTGGTACCTCAAAATAGAAACATTCAAAAATGTAAAAAATATACAGGTTTTTGTTTTGGGCATATTTTTTGTGTGTTACGAAATCTTACCAAGTTTAACCAATGTAAAACTTGGCAAGATTTCGTAACACACAAAAAATATGCCCAAAACAAAAACCTGTATAATCCACTCGATAATAATGCAATCGAAAATAAAGCGTTTACATTGATAAACGCTTTATTTTCGATTCATGTTTTGCATCAAAATGTGATTTGGTGGATTTGATTGATACTGGGTTTCATGATCAAATCCAATAAATTGCATAGTATGTCACAACACTATAGCGACACGATCATGCATGAGTCTCGTACGCCAACGTCTGATATATCAGACACGGAAGTGACGTCAGAGGCGATAGATGTTTCTAGAACTACTTATTTAGTGTTGTACAATGAGGGTTGGAGATATCGATAAATTATGGAAGTACCCTGCAAAATTATGTTATTTACTGTGTTATGCTTTGCGTTGCTGTGTAGATTTATTACGTTAATAAATTAATGTTTATTGAAATATGACCACTGCAGAGGAGTTGATTAGGATTTTAGAAGGAACTGATGATGTTGAATTTGAAGTGTTCTTACATAATCAACAGGTAAGTTATAAAAAAATATAATATGTACTATAAAGCGTCCCAATCTAATGGTGCAACCATGGTTTGACACAATAAAGTGTTTGTAATTTTCTTTTTTTTTAGAGGATTATTGGAATACGTAGATGTATTTACATTAGAAAAACTTACCGGTCATTATTGATATTTTTATTTCATGTAACTAAAATCATAACTACTATTATAAAGGCCAAAGTTTGTATGTATGGATGTTTGTTACTCTTTCACGTAAAAACTACTGAATGGATTTATGGATGTTTGTTACTCTTTCACGTAAAAACTACGGACGGAGTCGCGGGCGGCCGCTAGTAATAAAATAAAACCCAAGAAACTTAAAAAATAACTATAAATATTTTTTTCAAATGATTTATTTGTTACAAATTAATAATATCGATACTCAACATTGTCAGCACTAGTTAATCAACCAGTTATATTGCGGTGGCGTGTGGTGAACGTTTTTGACGAAAACTCGTGGCGTGGAAAGGGTTAATATTTAAGCTTTCAACAAAACTAGTTTATACAACGCATTTCGAGGAATAAAAACCATTATTTTTAAAGGAGTAAGTAAGCTAAGAAAGATATGGTGATGACTTTTTAATATCTCTTTACAGATATTTTTTTATGTGGCCAAATGTAAACAGTATGTTATGAAATAAGCAGTATGATAATGTGCTTCTCTTCTAACACAGAAATGCAATAGATATGGGTTTTATTTTGTCCCGTGAGTACAATTTTCAGAGGTGGATAGTCATGAAGATAGTCTACCATTTATTGATTATGTTTATGCTAGAAAACATTCACGCATGTATTAAAAAAATAAAAAAGTAATTTCCAGATATAAAAAAAATAGCTCTTAAACTATCCATGGCAGCTAGGTATGGTTTTCAAAAAACGTAAGTACATGTCAGTACCGTTTTATAAAGGTTACTGCAAGGTGTGGCCGACAAATATTTTTCCTTGTTCAAATACCATACATTTTTTTTCACTATAAAATTTTCCATAGCTCTTAAACTAACCAAGACAACAAAGTAGGGTTTTACATATATGCACCATATACTTAAAGGTAACTTCCCGAAGTGGCCGCAAATGTTTTTCCATACATTTTTGGTCACTCTCCTTTAGCTGCAAAAGGAAAGCATCTATTGAAACTGCAACTAATTTAAACACACATAATGTTAAACTAATAAGATTTATTAGTTTATTTTTTTCATATAAAACTTCTAGTAAAATCATGCATTTATACCTACACCACGATAGCTTAATTTAACAGTAATAGGAATATCTTAAAATAATTAAAACCATTTCAGTAATAAATTACACTGAAGTTTATTTCTCATCGTGAATACAATACATATTTTTACCAGTGTTGCTCATCCAACCTGGTCTCACTTCACAACTTAGTTACAACTCACTCAACATACATTTCTTATGCCCGAGGGAATTATTAGCTTTTTATTTTATTTTTCATTTATCTAGTTACAAAAATTCTAAAATTTGATAATACAATGAAATTTAAGCATTCTTACAGTTTATTACTAAGTCCATTTAGCATTGAAAATAAATGATCATGATATTATTAATAGAAATTGATTTAAATTCTTGGTACACATATATATATATATATATATATATTATATATATATTACAATTTCAACTAAAACGCTCACTGTGGGGAGGGGCAGACTGGGTGCAACCATTCGTCCGAACGAACACTATACATTGTATACATTTGTAAAAAGTATCAAAATCGAGTAAAAGGCCTACAAAAAATTATCTCGAGATACTAATATTCGTTTACGTAGTATAACCTAAAAATTGACCTATTTAACACTGGATTCGCCGACGACGGCGGGTCTAGCGTTAAAGGGTAACAAAGGTAGGTATTTAATATTTTTAACTATTTGGCTTAATTATATTTATATGAGATGAGCGCGAAATAAAAGCGGTGCGGCCCAAGAGCCGAGGGGTGCGTGGCTGCGGACTGCGGACTGCGACGGCGGCGGCGGCGGCTGCGACTGCGGCGACTAGTCCTCCGCCTCCTCGTCCTCCGACTCCTGCTGCTGCAGCCACGTCAGCCACGTGTTCACCTGCACCACATGACTATATCAGCACGGGCCGTTATTAATTTATATTGGCTTTTAAGGGTTAGACCCTCACCCGACGAACTCCGCACGAAATAAGCTGAGCTATATTAGTTTAAGTTTTCATTTAAACTTTATTGCACGACAATAGGACCGTCACTTTTGAATGTTAAGAATGGCATGATAACAAGCAAAAAGCAACTACAGAAAAGCAACCTTAAAGGTACCTACTGATCAAATGCAAATCGTTCCTGTTAAAGAAATTAAAAACAACAATACATAATAACAAAACAGAAACCCGATACTCGAGTACAAAACATGGTTATTATCTTTTTAAACAGTGTGTGTTAGTAGGTAGTTAACATTTAGAGGGGCGCGCTCACCTGGAACAGCGCCTCGCCCTTGCCGGGGTAGGCGTCGGTCACGTCCTCGCGCCAGCGCAGGAACGCGTCCTCCTCGCACACCTCCAGGTTGTACAGGTACATGAACCAGCGCAGCAGCATCCCTGCGCACCACATTATTTAGACAGGCCCGTTGGTCGAGTGGCTAGAGACCCTGGCTACAAAACCAAGGGTCGCGGGTTCGAATCCCGCTAGGGGCAAATGTTTGTGTGATGAACATCGGCATTTGTACTCGAGTCATGGATGTATATAAAAAAGTATTTAAGTATGTCTATCCGTTCCCTAGCTTCCATAGAACAAGCTTCGAGCTTAGTTTGGGGCTAGGCAATTGGTGTGTTAGTCCAAGGCATTTATTATTATTATTATTTATTTATTTATTATGCACCTTACACACACTGCATACTTTACGACCTCGCCGGCCCGCCTGGCCCATTATTACATTCAACACTATATATATAATTAGAATATGTAGATGCGTTGTTTACGCTTTAGGGAAATCAATGTGTGAGGAGTGAGCATTGTGTCTGAAAGAGCCAATTAAACTGTTCTATTTTCTCCACAGTTCAGAGAAAAAACTGCTTTTACACTCTTTTCTATTCGTTATAAAGTAATTTTATTTCATGAGTTACAGTCGCGTTGAACTGAGAAATATGTGATTTACTAAATTAAAACTTTTTAGGAATGTAAAAAGAGAGCCATAAAACAAAATATTAGTAATTTATATTTTTGGAGAGAATTTAAAATATTTGGTCTAAAGACAACTCTAACGGCGTTTATGCAATAAAAAGGAATATGAATTCAATTATATTTCGCGAAACACGATTAGATGAGCATTTATCCATTTCGGCAGGTATTTCAAATTATTTTATTTTCTTGTAGGTAACTAAACCAAGGGTGGATCCAGCTTTGGCGCCAGGGGGGGGGGTCACATAGTCGTGGTCAAGTTAAGTGGTCAAGTTTAAATAAAAAAGTAACATTCAATTAGTGGTCCACCTTAGTCCTGGAACCCGCTCAGTGGGGAGCCATGACCCCATGCCCACCCCGGGATCCGCCCTTGAACTAAACGTAAGCCTCTACAAACATAGATAACTTGTTCAACAACATCAACAAAAAAAAGTATAATGTTCTCATAACATATACTGTTTTTAATCTCTTGTGGAACCAAAAATGTGAGCCTCGAATCTACATGTAAAGGTCTCGTATCACACAAAAGTCACGAACTTTAGTGATGAGGAATAAGACAAGTGGAAAAGAAGAGTTATACTTTAAAGAGTTCAGCAAAACTCAATCACAGTAAATTAAGATGGACCACGGTGTTAATTTACGGACATGAAACGGGAGCCACTATTAAGAAAGGCGCAGTCAATTCCACGACTGCATGATCGATCGTCGGACCGGGTCCGTAGATAGGTGGAGCGACTCACCCTTGGGGTAGCGGTGGTGGTGCGCGTGCACCTGCACGGCGTAGACGGCGGCCAGCTGCAGGTCCGGGCGGTCCAGCAGCGCCGTCAGCAGCGGCGCGTACGACTCCACCAGCGCCTTCTCGCGCTCCAGCGCCGCCTTGTCCGCGCCCGGCGCCAGCGAGCCCGCCGCGCCCGTCACGTGCCCCGCCACCAGCGCCACCAGCGACGACACGAACGCCGCGTCGCCGCGCACGCCCGGCTCCACGTTGGCCTTGATCCAGCGGTACAGCGCGTGCGGCGCCGGCTCGGCCTGCAGCTGCCGGCGCAGCGCCGCCTGCACGCGCAGCTGCGGCACCAGCGCGCCCAGCCCGCGCGCCTCCAGCGCCGCCAGCGCGTCGCCGCCCGCCGCCGCGCCCGCGTACGCGCTCAGGTTCAGCTTGCTCTCCTCGCACAGCCGCCGCAGCCGCTCGGCGCCCAGCAGCGCGCGCAGCTCCTGCAGCGCGTCCAGCAGCAGCGGGTGGTGCGCGCCGCCCTCGCACCACGCGCCCAGCTCCGCCAGCGACGCCAGGCGCGCGCGCACGGCGTGCGCCAGCAGCAGCCGCAGCCGCGCGCGCCCGCGCCCCGCGCCCACCACCAGCGCGCGCACCGCCTCCGCCGCGCCCGCGCGCTTCACGGCGCGCACCACGCGGCACGCCGCCCACGCGCGCGCGCCCGCCGGCCCCGCGCCCGCCTCCTCCGCCGCCTCCGGGTCCGCCGCCTCCGCCTCCGCGTCCGTCTCCGCCTCCGCCGCCGCCGCCGCCTCCGCCGCGCCCGCCGTCAGCGCGTACTCGAGCACGGTCGAGATCACGCGCCGCAGCACCTGCGCGAGGGATTCCACGCTTTAGATACAGATCGAACGGGGTGGACGGGTTGGACTTTCAATACGAGATTAAACCTTATGGCACATTAGTTAGGATTGTTTTCACAAGGGAGTGTTCAAAATTGCGATGACGCGGGTGACGCGAGACTGTTTGAAATAAGTGCTTATTTTTTGGGGTCGTTTTTGAGACGTTGATTGTGTATTTTGGTTTTTGTATGTCAATGTGTAAAATGTATTTATTAAATCAACCTTGATCTTCATCTTGATTGAAAAGTTATTAAAAAATGATGATTATTTAAATGACAAATATGCAGGGACATGTTAATCTGCTCAGCCCCACTTATACTCTGTCCACTTTATGAAGCGTCTTTTGACAGCTCACGCCCATGAAAGTTCGAATTGTTTTCGTTTAATTTTCGAAAAAAGAATACTGTTCTTCATGGACGGTTACTGCTAACTCAGTGATGTGCTACGAAAAACGATTAGAACGATTGTGCCTCTGATTACAAATAATCGATAGAAATAAATGCTATGAATAAATCTAAACTTCTTCATAACATGTTCATAAGGTATAATGTATATTTTACATGGAAAGGTAACAAAATTTGGATTTAAATTTCTTTTACTAATATGACTTACTTGTTTTATATTTAATTTATAAACTCAAATATAAGGATTTATATTTGTTTACAATAAATCTAAGAGAATGTTAAATCAAAACGCATGTTTATCGAAATCGGTTATTTTTACGTACCTAAGTCGAATAATGATAATAGTACAATCGGATTGTTGATACATTTGAGATACTTTAGGACATCACCAATGTTGTCAATCGGCGACCTGTCAAAAGACGCTTCATATAGTGGACAGAGTATAATTTGTATTTATTATATTTGACATAATAACTGTAACTGCTGAGTTTTTTCCGGTGTCTCTTCTCAGCGAAGCGCTGGTGGCGAAAAAAAGTTTGACGTGAAAAAGAATTTTCTTAAGTAGAATCGACTGGAATCTGTTAAAATACACCATGAACGCGAGGCGGTTCATAAGAAATAAGTATAAACAAAATTCTAACTTTTTATGTGAGTCGCAACGTACCTTGTCGGGCAGCTGCAGGTCCTGCAGGCGGCGCAGGCAGGGCTCGGCGGCGGGCTCGTCGGCGGGCGCGGCGGGCAGCGCGCCGGCGTCGGGCGGCTGCCGCGCGTCCGCGCACGTGCCCGCCAGCGCCTCCACCGCCTCCACGCCCAGCCGGCACGCCTCCTCCTTGTTCACGCCCTGCTGACACGACCCAAGTGGGAAATCATTAAGTGCCTCATCTATTACAACACGTATTATATTCATACTTCTAAGCAATTTATATACATATAAGAATGTAAGTCTGCTTCCTTTATTAATTCACTGCAGATGTACACACAAATAATTCAAATAATATTGGCAAGATCGCTCGGATAGTATAATAATAAAAGCGACATATCACCTTGTCTTTCTTAGGTTTATCTTTTTTGTCGGGAGCGGGCTTGATGGTGATGGCCGGCTCCTTCATGATGGGCGGCGCGCTCGCAAACGCCGGCGTCAGCACGTCTGCAACGTCATAAACGCTGTCCTTAGCAAACTACTTAACTTATTACGCCTAAGCCTAAGCAATGTCTTACAACATAGCTTTTTTTCGGTGTGGACGTCGCTCGATGCAGCTGAAGGCTGCTTCTCCAGCTTAACCGGACTATTGCGGGAGCGGATGGACCACACCACAACCTACTACATAGCGGAGTTGCATGCGTTGCAGACAATTTTTCGTGATCAACCAATTAGTTAACACAGAGTATACAGGGTAGAATCTTGAAATGGGGTTTGAAGGGCAGGTACATTAACCGTTACAGTTACAAGAAAACGTTGTAAGGCAACCATCCTTAATTTTTTGAGATATTTTTATTTGCATTCGCAGAATTTGGAAAAAAGTTAAAGTTAGAAAAAAAGCTGAAAAAGGCAAAAATTCGATTTCATGTCATTTGATCTTATTTCATGACAATCGATCTTATTTCATGTAAGGATCAAAATACTCTATGGGATCTTTAAGGGTTTCAGTACTAGAAATGTCAAAAACCGCAAAAATCCTCGTATTCTACATATTATGGAGCAGTTAACCGGTCAAAGTCTAATTCACAAACTATGGGCACTGCCCATAGTGACCGAACCGTTCAAAGGCCGGTACCTACGATATTCAGATTATTTAGTACGCGCGATGGAGGTATGATAACGGCGGATGCGTCGCTCACTGACTGGCTACACCCACCAGTGGGTGGAAGGGTCCTGTCCTCTTTTGTATAGGTGCCCGCACCCTCCGCGTTAAGGTTGGAAATAATATCGATGTATTTTGTCGAGAATGTTTGCTCAACAACATGATCTATGCAATCGATGAACTTAAAATAACTTAGCATATTTCTGCTGTGGCCATATCATTGAAATAAACATTTCATGAAATGGCAAAATCAGATGATGTGCTATATTTAGTATTTGAATTGCATAATGAGTACGGAAATTAATTTTATTAATCGCAAATAATTATTTAGGACATCAATATTTGAAACAGAAATAAACAATTGAATTGATCGTACATGTTTTTTTTATTTTAACACTAGCGGCCCCTCCGACTTCGTTCGCGCGGATTTTGGTTTATCCCTTGAGAGCATTTAATAGGGATAAAAAGTATCCTATCACCTAAAGTCAGCCCATACCCTGCTTAATACCAAATTTCATCAAAATCCGTCCAGTAGTTTCAGCGTGATTGACGGACAAACATCAAACAAGCTTTTACATTTATAATAGTAAGATTTTATCTACGAAACACATTGAAAGTAAATCCAACATTGACGCGATGGGTGAGCGAGGCATCCGCCATATAAAGTGTCGGGGTACTCACTGGGCTGCACCGGCTGCAGCGCGGGCTGCGGGCGCGAGAGGCGGTTGGCGGTGAACATGAGCGAGTTGGCCGCCGGGCGCATCTGCACCTCGGACAGCGCGGCCGCGCCCACGGCGTAGACGCGCGACTTGCCGGCGCGCCCGCCGCCCGACTCCTTGGGCGGCGCCTGCTGCTGCTTGCCGTAGTGCGGCGGCTGGCGCGGGAAGTAGCCCGGCGCCGAGCGCTGGCGGAACGCGTCGCGGCCGGCGAACCCGTTGCCGAACAGCTTGTCGGCGGGCGGCACGAGCGCGGCGGCCGGCTGCAGGCTGAGGCCGGCCAGCACGTCGTCGAGCGGGCGCGCGCGCCGGAACAGCGGCTCGCGGTCGCGGTCGCGGTCCCGGTCGCGGTCGCGCTCGCGCCGCGGCGGCTCGTCGTCGCCGCGCAGCTGGTGGATGGGCACGGGCCCCTCGGCGGTGACGGCGGCGCGCGGCACCCAGCCGCCGCGGCGCAGCTCCACCACGTCGCGCAGCATGAAGCGGATGCGCGGCGCCAGCTCGCGCGACGCCGACAGCGTCTCGATGCGCGCGAAGTACTGGTCCATGAGGCCGCGGCCGCGCTCCGAGTCCAGCACGCGCCCGCAGGTGCGCACCAGCTGCGCCAGGCACTCCAGGTCCTCGTGGTGCTCGGCGGCGGCGCGCCGCGCGAGCAGGTTCTGGATGCATCGGTGCAGGATCGACTCCGCCAGGATCTCGAGCTTGCCGAGTTCACCGATGAACTTTATGTTGCCGAGCATCTTGCATTTTGCCAGATGACGCTTTTCCTCCTCGTCCGGGCTCAGAACCTCGTCTTCGAATGCGGCGAAAGCCTGTCGAGTTTCGGATAAGCATGATATATGTAATTATGTGATTTTACTTCTAGGTGAATATAGTGGTTATTACGACGAGCCGTTTGGTGTAATGGTCGAGAACTCGGCTATTACACCAAAAGTGGCGGGTTCCATCCCCGCACGGTACAAACATTTGTGTGCATGAACATGTCTGTTAAATCGGTCTGGGTGTTGTATAATATGTACGTATGTATGTATGTATTTACAAAAAATATATATACATATAAGTAATGTTTATCCGTTGGCTGGCACCCATAGCACAAGCTAATGCTTAGTTTGGGGCTAGATGGCGCTGTGTGAATAACGTCCAGAGATATATATTTATTACGATATTGCATTGAATTTGAAGCTAAAAGAGTTATAATTTTGTGGCCATATATAGGCACCGTGCAGAAACTATAGAGGGCGCTAAAATCCCGATTTTTTTTCTGTGGTTTGACAGTAAAATTTGACATTTACCTTGGTCAGTTCGAATTCGAGTCACTAGATGGCAGAATAAGGCACGGTGTTTTCCGTGGTTTGACAGTAGAATTACCGACATTGAGATTGACATTTAGCTTGGTCAGTTCGAATATGAGTCACAAGATGGCAGAGTCATCGCTACGCACGGTGCCTATAAACTTATTAAAAGTTTATTGCTTACCATTGCAACCTTATATGCTTAATAATAACCACCCCAATGAGACATATTTAGATTCGTTTGCATAGAAGATATAAAGTAACTAAAATACATAATATTCTTCAGATGCGCATTAATATGGCTGACTTAGTTGTTTGGAACTAGCGGCCGCCCGCGACTTCGTCCGCGTGGATTTCAGAACTCTTTTTTCGAAATAAAAGGTAGCCTGTGTTCTTTCTCAGGGTCTAAAGATTGCCTGTGGCTTTCATCAAAATCGGTGGAGAGAGGTTTAAGCGGTAAAGCGTAACAGACAGACAGAGTTACTTTCGCCTTAAAAATATTGTTATATAGGGTAATACGAATATTTAAAACAA
This sequence comes from Nomophila noctuella, assembly GCA_958496325.1. Lineage (NCBI taxonomy): Eukaryota > Metazoa > Arthropoda > Insecta > Lepidoptera > Crambidae > Nomophila > Nomophila noctuella. The sequence goes on from OY292486.1 coordinate 92,416, forward strand.
TTCAGTTTCATCAGTACAGTCATGAGCACCAACATGTATACACATAACATACATATCGACTCTTATGTCAAGGCAGTAAAGTTCATATTTGAATGTGTTTGTATACATGTTGGTGCTCATGACTGTACACTGATGTACTGGATTCAATATTATCGAATACCTAATTAATAGTGAATTGTAATGTAATGTAATTAATTAAATTAACATACCTGAGCCCGATTTTCGAATTCTGTGCGACATTTGTTAAGAAGGAGCAGTTTGAAGGTGCAAGGTTGTCCGGGCGGCTCGAAGTTGGGCGCCTCCTCGCTCAGCCGCTTGCACAGCTGCGCGTACATCGACGAGTACTTCGGCTCGTCGAGGGCCTTCTCGAAGATGAGGAGGATGACGCCCTTGAGCACCTTGTCCGAGTCGAGCTCGAGGCCGAGCAAGTCATCGCTCAGCTTTTGAAACTTCTCCGGCGTGAGCTTGTTGAGGATACCGCGGACCTGCAACGAGCGACGGATGCGTCAGGGATCTCACACGGGTTCTCGTCTCCGGTTAGTCAGATATTTGTATAAAGTATGCACATCAGGATTACCTTTCGGAATATGGAGTCATGTTTGGCATCTCCGTCGGGCACATCGTGGTGTCGCAGTGAGGAGGGCGGGACCCAGCGTCGCCTCGGCGGGGGGACGGGCGTCCGCCCCGAGGCGCTGCGCGCGGGCCCCGGCTGCCGCGCGCTGTCCGTCTTGTCGCCGGTGTGCCCACTGGCGGCCACCCGCGCTCCGTCCGCGCGCGCCGAGCGCACGTGCACCCCCACGCTCGCAGCTCCCTGCTCGCTCGCGATCGCCCCGCCGACAGCCCTGCCGACACACAAGCGATCGCGACTCAGACAAACGACCGCACTCATCATACGGCAAACAGTTCCCCTTGCCGCGGTTACTCATTTAATTGTTCGTTTGTTCGTAATGATTCGTTGAAAATCTAACTAAGAAGTGGCACATGAACGTAATGACAAATACTTATAATATTACATAGGTATGTTTCTCACAGCAGCGAAAATTGCAAATGGATTACGGATAAAACTTGCGTATGATTGTATAAATCCTGCAGAGTCAGACAGTATTTTAATCGACGAGTGCGTTTCATCTATTTGATTAAATATTTGAACGTCTGCAGGTGGGCCGCGTACAGCTGAGAAGGTGCGCGGGCAGGTGGCGGTCGTCGCCCGCGCCCGCGCCGGCCGTAGACCCTGCGCCTCCCCCGCCCGCCTCCGTCGGCGATCCGTGACGTCCTCGCTCGATCACCTCTCGCAGCGAATCGATAACTACGACCCTCACATCTGAAGGGCGGTCAGAAATAGAAATGCTACGGGAGCGGGAGGGCGACCGGCTATCATTAATATTACCACTGCTGGCTAATATGATTAAAGGTGACAAAAATGATTTGGGATTTAAAGCAAGTTTTTAGCGGAGGTCGATAGCGTCACGACGGAGGTCATCGGCCGGGGGGACCTTGGCGCCGGCCGCGCAAGGTCGCGCCGCCCGGCCCGCGCTCCTCGTCGCCGCCTGGCCGCGACGAGCCCCAGCGCACGTATCGATGTATAATTCGTAATCAAAACCTTTGAGATATAATATATACTAATTCATCACATTAATAAAATAATTAGATGTTATCAAATCATAACGAAGTTTAACGAATGTTACAATATGAAGTGGGAATAAATATGCTTTCATGTCCAAAATGCGGTACAATAGTGTTGATAGCGACACGCGCTCCCTTGAATCTGGAGTTTGCGAAAAAGGCTTGACCCGCGTTCGCCACTCACAACTACGCTACAGATTAAGATATTTTTGTGCCATTTAAATTCAGACTCTAATTGTTAAATTGAATAAATAAAAGTAAAACAACGCGATAAACGGCTGATTCCACTAAACTAACTGTTGTTTTACTTATTAAAGTTATAAATGTGCTTAATGTTCCATACAAATTATATCAAATTTCTAACTCTTGTGCGAGTGTGAGCAAACAACAGTTAAGTTATTGAAACCGGCCAGATGCCATATTATCCGTTAATTGTGTTCATGCCGTTACAATTAATAACTTTCCTAAAAACAATGACTTCGTCGGCGTCATCTTAATCAATGGGTAGTTTTAATAGTGGCAGGGCGGGCAGGGCGGACAGAGCGGCACGGCACGGCGGCATAGCGGCGCGCCGCGCGTCATGATGATGTGACAATCGGTTTATTGACTCGCGCAAGTCAGTGACCCGGCGGAGCGAGCATCCCTCGGCGCCCGGTCGTCGACCCCGCCCGCCCTCACCGCCCTTCTCCCGTCCTTAGAATTTTCGTTGATCGTCCTCGGCGGACGCGACCGCGCGTTTTCTGCCACGTGAGTACTAAAAATGAAGTGTCTTTACATAGGCACTCGTACTATGAAACAAAATCACTTACTGTGACCATTATGTATATACGAATTTTGATGCTTTAGGTTTGAATATATGTAATGATTCAAGACGAAAGTTTATAATATGATGCACACAATATGCTCTTTTTAGTAGAGAATCACTGATCATTTGTCTGCGGAGCCGGAAAGGTTTCTATATACTACCTATAAATCTATCCGCAACATAAGTCGAGCGCATTCCTCAGGCCACCCTAATTTTGAATGATTACCTATTATTCAATAAGTTCAGCGGTAAACACCGCGCCCCGAGATCCTATTTTAAAAATATTAAATAGACAACGAAGTTGTATAGCTATATATTTTACTAGCGGCCAGCCACGCGGTTTCACCCGCGTCCTGAAGGAACTACTTCCCGAACCGGGATAAAATATAGCCTATGTTACTCAGGGTAAATGTAGCTTTTGAATGGTGAAATAATTTTTGAAATCAGTCCAGTAGTTTTTGAGTTTATTTTCTTTTCCTCTTTATATTAGTTTGGAAAGGATAGAAGTGTAGATGATCTTGATGATGATGATGATCAGATCAATAGAAGGCACACATCTCATGTAGCACACAAATTATAACAGTACTTTAATACTTATAAGTTTCCGCTATACTTATTGCAAGAACATGAGAATAGATACTCGTATTTCTGATAGATGCGTAATTTATGGCTGTGACCAAGAACTGGTTCTTTGCCAGCGCGGCGGCGGCTGGGGCCATAATAAAATACTTTAGAATAAAAACACCGTTAGAATTATTATATTGCCAAAACAAAATAAAAGAAAGAACTTGTGAGATCATTACCGATATCCATATCCATCAAAAGAGGTAGGTAGTAAACAGACGTAAGCACAGAATATAATATGATGATCTATTCTGTGGACGTAAATGTTCTTCATGACTTGAACTTGACACAGTGAGACGACTGTTACAAAATCTAAAATTAAATTGTTGCGACACATAACGCCTATGCGAACTGAGACAGCGTTTAAAACATGTGTGACAGCCTGACAAGTGCCAGGGTTTGAATTCAAATTTTAATTAAGCGAACTAACTAAACACTTTAACAGGCTGGATTTTTGAATCGGGATTTGTTGGGTTGGAACATTTACCGGTACAGTTACAAGGGTTTTTGTTCGTTCTGAACCTCAAAAAGTTATGTATGGTTGCCTAACAATGTTTTCTTGTAACTATAACGGGACATGTACCTGTCCATCCCATCTCAAAATCCACCCTGTATAAAACCGACTCTCGATAACGTCAAGTAATAGCTTTCGTAACGGAGGAGGGACTTTCCTTCGATCGTGAATGAGCATCCTCTTTTTCGCTACTTCGTTTTAACATCGCGCGTGTTGACTGATAGTTAACTATTTAATCGTAATACAAGTTGGGCGTGTTCGGTAAATACGCAAATTTCATGACTATTTCGCCCTGGCTGGCTTGGCTGGCTGGAACTCGCTCCGCTGCGGCTCGCGCTTAAGGCGGTAATACTCCGGCCCCGAGCGTTTACGCAATTGGCCTATTTCCGTGAAACAGCCTTGCCCTACTGCCGCATAATCTGTCCATTTTTGCCAATATAACCTTTGACCTTTTTTTTACTTTTTATTTACAACTCTTAACACTAGTAGTTGAGTAGAAAAAATTAATCGTTCACTCGTTCGATTAATGGTCTCTGCGAAATTTGTTTAACTTTGCAATCACAGGGCAAACGAGCTAAGCACTGCGCAATGCGCAAATGTATATTAAATTATTAATTAAAAGCAGAGAGAAAATAATAGTAAGACCTGTTTGTACTTAAATTATTATATACATTATTAAATGTAAATTAATACAACTTCTAATTTTGTTACAACAATACATTATTATTGACAATACTATGATGATGCATTTTGCTATAATGCAAAATTGAAAATCTGCGCCCAAACCGGGACAACCGAGCACGGCGGCAGACTGGTGTATAATTGTTAAACAATAAAGGGCAAATAGACAAAAGGGTCGAAGGGGAGCGGCAGGACGGCGCGGCCCGCGGCGAGGGCAGCGGAGGCCGCGACCCACTTGCGCCGCGCTCGATGGAGCGGCGGCGGCGGCGGACGCGGCGCGGCCCGCCTCCGCTACCATTGACCCACATCAGCTCAGCGCACACCTCCTATGCACAAAAAGCGACGCGCATCGGCCCCGGCCTGACCCACAGCCGCCTGCCTGACCTACTAACCGCTAGTGCTGCGCCGCCGCTCACTAGCACTGCAACTCACTCAAAACATGGCCGCATACTACCTCAACATTAATCTTTAACTCTTCGGCTCATCCATTTAAAGTACCTAATACCTAAATGTGGTCCCGTTAATGAGCATATGTGTGTTAATAATGCAATGCGAATGGCTGAAACTTTTTAAAATAATATAGCAGCCCGCCCCGGCTTCGCCCGTGGTACTTGTCCACTATTTATACATAAAAACCTTCCTCATGAGTTACTCTATCTATTAAAAAAAACCGCATCAAAATCCGTTGCGTAGTTTTAAAGATTTAAGCGTTCATAGGGACAACATGACAGAAAAAGCGACTTTGTTTTATACTATGTAGTGATTATACATTATCTTTTTTCTAAAAGCCCCTAACCTCAACCTTAACTAAAACATGAAATTATTATTACTTTGATGGTTATGGATTACTGTAACAATCTCATACCTACATTCTTTTATTCAATTTCATTTTGAAAGATGAATTAACTTATTGAATTGTAAAAAGTGACGTAAGAACTCCGCACCACAGTATTAAAACTTAAAATTTTTTTTTGCTGCATGTGTGTGCTTGAAGTCAAAGTCAACCGGCAATGACGTGAATTAGTGACTGCCAATTTCGAAGTAAGGCAAGAGAAAACCTAACGATTTAAGTCTATGATACAGTTGTTTTATTTTGGCTTAAAGTTGTTTGTCGCCGAACTTGAAGCATCTTCCGACAAACTTGCCTATCAATGTTATGGCACCATAAACATCAAGTCGCAGATACTATCAAACTTCAAGTTCTGGCAAATAATAGTATCTTGTTGAAAAGTAAATTACTGTTCAGAAACCTAATTTTTCCGCATATTAACTCAACAATTCACCTCTATATGATTAAAATCCAAATGACCAACATCTTGATTGTAATATGATAAGTATCACACTGTTTCATGTATAAATCTTTATTTATCATTAATATGCATAATGCATTATTAATATGCATTTGACCACAATTAGGCATGTAGACACACTAGATGGTTTTGGTCCTGGTCACTCGTTTCTTAAACATATTTTGGGTATATAAAATCTAACAGAGGAGACATACCTAATACAGGAAGGAGATCCAATTCTTAGCTGTTCACACAATAAAAAGAGTAAGGTACATCCTACAATAGGAAAAAGGAGTATCCAGAGCATCCAGATGTAAGGAAATATGTGGGCTTGCTGGACTGAGTACAAATGATTATTGCTGGTTTGTGTGAGAATACTAGGTCTCATCATGCAACAATTATCCACCATGGAGGCTAAGTGTGGACAATACCCTTTATGTATGTAATAGTATAAAACATTGTTGCAGGTAGGTACTTGGAATATTATGTACCATATATTTTTTAATAACCTTTGTCATGAAAAAATTCTACTAGTTAGATGTTGAATAATAACCATTTATTCAATATTTTATAAACTACCAAAAATGTGTATGTATTAACAAAAGATCAGAACTTTTTTGGCACTTTATTAATGTACAACGTTCTAGCCTCAAGTTCAGTGGACACATTTTTTTTTGGGTCCATAAATTAATTACTTGTTGCAAAGCATGAAAGAGATCTATAAAATGTTAAGAGGTTTTTTAACATTAGGGTGAACAAAATATACAAAATTACATCAGCTGTATTGAAATGTAAATAAAAATACAACAAAGGGAGATACTTCCAACAACTTGCCCAAAATGACCTTGTTATCACACACTCGCCTGTAGAAAAAATACAAAGGACTGATAAAAATCTAAGTAGGTAGCTAGTAGGTATGTTTAAAATAAACTTTAAATAAAGTTCATAAATATAAATTGAAGTAAAACAGTTGCATAAATAAGGATTCGCTGTCATATCGTAGGAGCAGGGAAGGCAAGCCGCCGACGACGGGTGTCGCCGCGACCAAACGCAAGTCGCTCTATGTACCACTTCCTGCCCACACGCTAGGTTAGAATGCACTTTATTCCTGCCGTACGTCACGAATCAGCACATATGCCACGAACCCCATTGTAAATAAAAAGAAATGCCTTACAGAATGAATGATATGCAGTCACTTTCAGGAATTATAACGTGGAGCTTGAATATAATGGCTCACAAAGGTGACGCATCGACACGATTCGATCGAACGTCTGAGCGGATCTTGGTACTCCTCTTTGTTTGTTTTCAACTTGTACACTCACAATATGGTAGTTCAGGTTAAATATCACTAAATACACTGAAGTAATGAAATTCACAAACTTACGAGGCGATGAAAGTCAATTTGTAGAAGGCACACGCACCGCAACGCGACAAGCGAATACCTTCATACACACACCATAGAGTAACACACACTACTGACGACAATTTCACACAGTGTCACACACATACAGGATGACAGTTAATAAAAACGCAACTTCCGGATCAATAGCACGACATTGTAGTTATTCGAATGACAAATAACATCTCTGTGTATTTGCGAAATAATCATATAATAAATTATGATTCACAAATTTTGAATAAATGGTTAATTAAATAAAGGTGGCATTTTTCATATAAACAGTTGGTAAACAACGTTTGTAGTTTGTGTTTCGCAACTATAGGCAAAGATATTAAATTATTTTGAGTTTAAATTTCTTTCGGTTTGCATTCCGCGAGTGAGAGTGAGCGAATGTCAACAAATATAAAGTGGCTTTATATTTCTTGACCTCTATAAGTGTTTAAAACGAAGATTAACTTATTTTTTTATTTTAATTATGATACTTGCGAAGCGAATCCGAAAAAGTGATCTATCCGAGGTAAAATAACTGTGAATGCATTGTATAGGATATTTTTTTAAAGCTTATTTATTGTAACCATGTTGTAACCATGTTGTAACCTGTTAAATACAAGGTGCAAAGATATTGGAAATATCCAAATTCCAATTTCTTTGACAGGGTGGAAATTTGTAATGCCACCTACACATTACTTTGTATTTGATGCTCCCTGAAGGGGAAGTAGGTACCTATGTCTACGGTACCTACCCACGGAACAGAAAAAACAGCTTTTCAGTTCCGTGTAGGTCTATGATGTACCCTTATATACTGAAGATAGAACATTTCACTCGAAGGAAACAAAAATAAATAAATACTTAAATATCTTTATTTTTGAAAAGAAAGGCATCTGCATTCAATGATTTTTGAAAAATCGCCTGCCGGCCGCACCCGTTTATCGAACCTACTAAAATCCGTAAAAGTTACACTCTGTAGGTACTTTTATTAGAGTCAACTAGAGTATGCTGTCAAATTATTCGTTGCATCTATTGATATCACTGACCTCTATACTTCGCTCCATACAAGTACGCGTACGTGTTTATATAGTAATAGAGGTGAGTGATTGATATTCACGATATTCATTTATTTTCATTAATGTTCCTGTCTCGGGCTGTATCGGATTTTCGCCCTTGAAGTCCGCTAGATGGCAATTTCTTGTCAAAACTCACATATCATCAAACATCAACAGCCTATTGGCGATGCAAAGATTCTAACTAGCGCCCCTAGTGGCGAAATTGTGAAGCTGTCTAAGAACAACACTTTGACACACAGTTTTCCTTACAGTTTCCACAGGAAAACACATAAATTTTAACATTACTGTATTTTTGGAATGATTTAGGTAGATTGCTACGTATCATTTCAATATCAGGCCAAGGACTAGCAACTTTGAGTACTACTCTACTCAGCCTGGGGCACATATTAATAAAGTAATTATTAGAATATGTGTGCCTGTTTATACCAAACTGAACACCCTATCTAACCCTCTCAGATTTACTCAGTAGTGATATTGTTTGTTTACTTTGATGGGTATTCATTAAATATAACTTTAAAAACATTGGTGTTTTGTGTTAATGACCTTAGATGCTCCAACAATTAAGAAAATGTTATCTTCAGGATACAGAGTTATTTGAAAATGGTAAATATTAAACAAAATATACCATTTAAAGCCATTCATGTTCAGTTTGGTATAAACAGGCACACATATTATAATTATCTTATTAATATGTGCCCCATGCTGAGTAGAGTTAGTACTCAAAGTTGCTAGTCCTTGGCCTGATATTGAAATGATACGTAGCAATCTACCTAAATCATTCCAAAAATACCTATAAAAATACAGGAATTTTAAAATTTATGTGTTTCCCTGTGTAAACTGTAAGGAAAACTGTCAAAGTGTTGTTCGAAGACAGCTTCTAAATTTCGCCGCTTGAGGCGTGTGCGTAATCTTTGCATCGCCAATCACGGTCCACAACTGGATATAGGCCTCGCCTGGGGCTCTGCACTCAGCCGAGCCGAGCCTCGGCGACTCGCATCAAAATTCACAAATAACCAGAGCAAATAACATAGCAGGTAGACCTCCTCAGATTAATTAATATCAATAGATGCAACGTGTGATACAGGAAGATAGCAGACACACGTACTCCTGCCGTCTGAACTGTCTAGTGGGATCATTTCAGTATCGCGTGGTCCTCGTCTCCCTCTCCTTCCTTCGTTTAGGTATATCTAGCTATGCCTCGTCTTCTGTTGAAAGAGACTGAGAGAGAAACAGACTTCAAATCTAATCAAATTAAGATATTTTTTGACATTTTGGTGGACACACTCAAATCTATATCTATAAAACTCAAAGGTGACTGACTGACTGACATAGTGATCTATCAACGCACAGCCCAAACCACTGGACGGATCGGGCTGAAATTTGGCATGCATGTAGATGTTTTGACGTAAGCATCCGCTAAGAAAGGATTTTGAGTAATTCATCCCCCAAGGGGGTAAAATAGGGGATGAACGTTTGTATGCAACTTTGTCAATTTTAAACTGATCGGGCTGAGACTTTGCAAACTTAAAGTTACTAAGACGTTAATATCGCCTACAAAATTATTTTGATATAGTCCACCCCTAACGGGGTTAAATAGGGGGTTAAAGTTTGTATGAAACTTCGTCAATTTTTGCTTCATCGGGCTGAAACTTGGCATATATAAAGCTACTATGATGTATGCATCCCTTATGAAAGGAATTTAATAATACCCACCCCGTAACTGATAAAATAGGGGATAAAAGTTTGTATGAAAACGAAATCCACGCGGACGAAGTCGCGGGCGCCCGCTAGTGAGACATAAGGCGCATCTATGGTATTCATTAAGTAGACCTCAGATTTTTCGGACAGCAGTCAACGCTTCTGCGACCCTTGGGGAGTTTGCGATAAGAGTAAACAGTAATGTACCCTTTTAGACATTTTTCGAGCAAAAGTGAGTGCGCAAGCGCAGGTGCACTCTCACAGTTCGGTGGGACAGCAATCTGACAAGACCGTAGAGAGATCAGAAAATCGCCCGCCTTTATTAAGCTGTAGATACCTACCCAAAATAACGAAACATCAACTCCAAATTGTTACAAGGAAGGTAAATGAATACTTAAATTCAGATAGTACAAAAATATTGATTTCTTTATTTAAAAAAAAAAATTATAATAGTAAAATATTAAAATTCAGGTTAGAATGATTGTAAAGGTAGTTGTTTTTTATTAGTGAAGTAATAATGATTATTGGAAATTATTTGAGTTATATAAGTATGGCGATTTGGACGTCGTCTAAAGGTAAAAGAAGTTAGACTTATAAAATTTTGTCGTACTATCATTGCGTACCATTAATTAATTATTAATTTATCAGGAATGTCAAAGGTATATTACAAGTACACGCGGCGGGAACCGACAGTGTCGGGCCCGTGCATCTCCAGCACAGTCAACGTTGAGCAGGTCATCACACATTAAGTACATTCTGAGATTCATACGATGTCATCACAAGTGGAACTAACATTGTCGTGGTTACATCATTAGCATTCGGCCGTCTGACCTCCTACAGGCTAAAATATTTTAGGCTTAATCTATGTACAAACGATTAAAGTATAGGTCCACTGTTTTAATATACAATTTATAAAAATACTTCTGTATAAAACTTAACGCTATTGTACAAGTGAGGTCCTCTAGGAAAAAATTAAGTACGCAGAGCCGATATCCGTCGTCCGGGTTGCGGCGGGGAGGGCGGCGGCCGGGCCTTACATGCCGGACTCGGCGATGCCCTCGTCGTCTGCAACATAACAGAGAGCGGTCAGAGCGGGGCCGGGCCGGGCGCGGCGGAGGGTTAGTGGGCACGACACAACACGGGTCAACACGACATGCAAGCGGACGGCGCGGGGCATGCGGCACTCGGCCTCACTTGCGGCGACCACGCGCGGCGGCGGCGGCGCTCGGGCGGCGGCACCGGACCCCCAGCCGCGGTCACGTCCCTTAAAATGGAATAAAACATTTCGGCCTCGACCGACGAACGGAGGTATCGAGCCGTGAAGGTCGGGCGTACTCACCCTCGAAGGCGGGGTTGTGATGCTGGTTGTGCGGGTGGTGGTGCGGCGGGTGCGGCGCCAGGTCCTGCCCCTCGAGCACGGCCACGAGGCACTGGTGGATGCAGATGTACTGCTGCTCGGTCTGCACCATCCAGACGCGCTCGCGGCGCATGGCGTGCACCATGCCGAAGATGTCGAGCGTGTCGGCGTGCGCCGCCAGCTGCTGCAGCGCGCGGTCCAGCGTGATGAACGTGCCGGAGCGGCCCACGCCCGCGCTGCAGTGCACGATCACCGGCCGCGCGTCGCCGGGGCAGCGCTCGCGGAACGCGCGCACGAACCTGCGCATACCACGACAATTACGACCCCTTGTCGCGAATATTGTCAAACTCCTTTACAAAAATATAGCAGCATAATTCTGATCGAACTGCGGAATCGGGAGAAAAAGAATGAAACGAACGTCGGCCGGTCGCGTCCGCAGCCGAGACGGAAGCGAGCGAGGGAGGGTCCGTTACCTGGCGAGCGTAGTGGGCGGGTCGGGCACGCCGAAGTCGGGCCAGGTGGTGAAGTGGAAGTGCTTGAGCACGCGCTGCTCCGAGCCGCGGCACACCATCAGCTCCGTCACGGTCCAGTCGGGGTACCGCGACTCGTTGAGCGCCGTCACCGCGATGTCGCCGTAGTACACCGGCCGCGTGTCGTACGGCCAGTACCGGTCGCACTGCAACACGACCGAGCAATCCCTTGTATTTTTAACATTTGCGACTGCGTCCGTCGCGTATGTACCTGCTCCTTCTCATGACATACTACTTAAGTTCACATTCGTCAATGTTTTAATTTCATTTTTGTATCCAGTATGCGACATTTATATTTTCTGTACTTCAAAATAAAATTAAAATTAACAGCAACAGGACTTCGTGAGATAAAACAATTAAACAGTAAAAATGAGTTAATAGACGGGTACACGATGCGGGGTGAGTGTGGGTACCTTCTCTCGGCCCTTCTCGACGCAGCGCGTGAGCATCACGATGGCGCGCGAGCCGGACTCCCAGCACATGCGCCAGAAGTCGTCGCGCGTGCAGTGCAGCGGGCCCTGCGACCGGCAACACATTTAATACGGAACTCATTATCCTACTACTTTAATTTATTATAAAGGCGAAAGTTTGTATGTATGGATGTATGGATGTTTGTTACTCTTTCACGCAAAAACTACTGAATGGATTTGAATGAAACTTTACCACAATATAGCTTATACATCAGAATAACACATAGGCTATAGCTTATAAGGCTTTAGGCTATAGTACATACCTATGTATGTGGAAACAGAAAACCACGCGGACGGAGTCGCGGGCGGCCGCTAGTCTAGAATATGACTCAACTAGCGGCCGCCCGCGACGATTTCGATTTCCAATAGCCTTCCTCATCGAATGGACTATCCAACACAAAAATATTTTTTCAAATCGGTCTAGTAGTTCCTGAGATTAGCGCGTTCAAACAAACAAACTCTTCAGCTATATATATTATTATAGATTTATTTATTATGATTTATGATGACTAAATATTTCTATTACCTATATGTAAAAGACAGCGAGGTACTAACAGTCGGTAACTTGTGTATTGCCTCTGACATGAGGGCGGTAGGTATAAAGCCCAATCCTCGTATTAATAAATCGATCTCAACTCTGAGATCGATATGTCATTCTCATATAAAACAGCATCTAAAGTTCACGCTTAAGATCGATCTCAGAGTTGAGAGTGATTTATTAATACGATCACTAGACAAAACGATACGTAGACAAAAATAAAATGAAAGTCGTTATTACTATTACTTATTTCGGCTTATAATAGTTCCTGAGATTAGCGCGTTCAAACAAACAAACTCTTCAGCTATATATATTATTATAGATTTATTTATTATGATTTATGATGACTAAATATTTCTATTACCTATATGTAAAAGACAGCGAGGTACTAACAGTCGGTAACTTGTGTATTGCCTCTGACATGAGGGCGGTAGGTATAAAGTCCAATCCTCGTATTAATAAATCGATCTCAACTCTGAGATCGATATGTCATTCTCATATAAAACAGCATCTAAAGTTCACGCTTAAGATCGATCTCAGAGTTGAGAGTGATTTATTAATACGATCACTAGACAAAACGATACGTAGACAAAAATAAAATGAAAGTCGTTATTACTATTACTTATTTCGGCTTATAAGTAATGAAAGTCGTTATTACGAATATACAATTACTAATTTCGGCGGAATCGTGCGAAATCATCTCATACTAAGTGAACAAGTGAGGGTACCTGCGTGACGATGAACTCCCGGGGCGAGTTGTGTCCGGGCACGTAGTTAGCGTTGATGTAGTCGGAGCCCTCCTCGTCGTCGACGGGCTGCAGCTTGTAGCGCGAGTGGTCGTACGGCAGGATGTTGGTGAAGCGGTTCTTGGGCCGGTTGCACGGCAGGTCGGCCGCCGTGCACGGCTGCTCGCGCCCCACGTGCTTCAGCTCCTCGAACTCCTCGCTGAACCTGCGCGACCCGACGTCAGTACACCTCGCCGCGAGTGGATCGCGACCATCGTTTAAGCATATTTATCGTATGTAGCGCCACCCGCCGGGAAGCAAAGCCACCGGAACCCAACATAGTTACGACACGATAAGTACTTAAATGCCTTTGACTTAACTGGTTTTAAAGAGACGTAGAGCTTAGTGGAACTTCCACTCGAATGAGCCGCATGTCTGGACAAATTCCTCTACTTTACAGAACTACTGCTGTACTATGTTTCTACCGGTAAGTAAGGTCGCCCGAGCTCAGTCGGGGAGGGCATGGGGGTCTTAAAGGCGGGTAACGCTCCTCGTGCGGTCGGGGACGTCCATGGGCATGCATCGGTGATCACTCACCATCAGGTGACCCTATTGTTGTCGTTTGCCTCGAGATAACATAGAAAAAGGGGCAACTACCTGTGAATAACGGTGAATGGCTATGTCGTTATAAAGTTAGTTAATTAATTTTTACTTGTATTTTTTGCTGTTGGTTTCAGGAAGGCGCTTTTCCGAAACGAGCGGCTCACTCGAGCAAAGCTCCACTCGACTGCGCTTCTTTTAAAATGTATAATTTAATAAATATTTTGTATAGGCAATAGGCTTATAATAATAATGATAAGGACCGGGTCCCTCTGGACCCGTGATCTCGAAAGAGAACCTACATAATAATGATAATAATCCCGAGAAATAGGAGATAAAATTCGTCATAAAAATAATAATAATTGTACAAGGCTCGTCCTCCTCCCCCTGGAGGCGGGAGGAGGCGGGCGGAGGCGACGCGCACCTGAAGTCGGAGTCGGCGGACATGAGGCGGTAGTGGTCGATGAAGTCGGCGACGCGCACGGGGCGCGAGGTGCGCGGCGCGGGCGCGGGCGGCGGCGCGGAGGCCGTGCGCGCGCGCCGCCGCCGCAGCGCCGCCAGCGCGCCCGCGCCGCCCGCCGCCGCCAGCGCGCACACGCACACGCCGATGATCCACGCCGTGTTGTCCACGTCTGTGCCGACATGTGCGCATCCGCATACTTTAGTGGCCGCATCGGTGGCCTCGAGCGGGGTGCTCGTGGCGATTCAACATTTTGCGTAAAACCAATATTATAGTGCTGGATGAATATTAGTGTAAGTATTTTATTTTTTCGTAGTCGTCCCTCCTCCCCCGAACCTTCCCGGCCACATAAATATACCATAGCCCGCCACCCCGGTGCCCGTTCCCGCGTGCATCCGCCCCGCATCGCCCGGAGTGCGGATGATAATTACCCGTCGTGAAGCGGGGGTGGAAAGATTTACAAGGAAAGCACACAAGTGCGGCGAGTGCCGTCGTGATAGGCGCCCGTTTATCCGACGTCGCGACCGAGCCGCCGCCGCAACTCCGCCCTGTCTAGACGAGTAGCCCCCCCACCGCCCCCGCATCGTTGTTCGACATACCTATTCCGTTACCGCCCGCTTATGTTAGTGACTCGTCTGCGATGTTCATAACTGCAGCGCTTCAGGGATGTTTGCTGAGTATGGCGTTGATTGTTTTTACACAACGTTAAGGAAGCGCTGCTCATCCCTGGACCGCAGGGTTCGGGGTAGCCCCAATACGATTTTGGACATGTTCTAACGTTGGTTTGACTGTGTATAAAACTTCCGAAGGCCGCACCTCGGATATCGGTGGAATTACTATTAAACAGATTTACTTTGAATTGATTTTGTAAAATAATTGTATAACTCAAATTTATTATTTAAAATGTTATGTTCTATGTTTTTTAATTTAATGTAAAATTTAATTTAATTTGATTTTTAAATGTAGTTAATGGACTTGTTTGATTTAATTTAATTTAAAGAAATGTATTTTGTGTATTACGATCCTTGTTGGTTAATAATAAATATATTCATTAATTCATTCATAACATGTAACGTATTACTTTAGGCGTGAAATTTTGAAATCAAGCGGCGGCGGTGCGGAGTTGGCTTGGTGTACCTACCGTGCTAAACGACTGCAAATGGTGAAATGGGTATGATGTGATGGTTGGCATGAAGTTAGACAGTTCACATAGGGCGGCGGCGACTCCGGTGCCGTAGTAGGAGCGATAGTTCCCGAAAAGAAACAAAAACATAGAGCAAGATGATACTTTATTAAACAACACCCACTAAAAGTCAAAACATACTTAAGCGAAAGTTAGTTAAGATATCGTTTGAACAATATCAACCCTTTTCATTGAGGACGTTTGAGATCTATGCATACAGGCACAAAATCTGGAGAAAATTAAGAAAACTCTCGATTTATCCAGTACTATAATTGTTTATCTTAGAATCGATTACCAGATATTTGTTAACATGTTATTACTTAGGTTTAATCGCAAATGTAAGGCTTTTACAGATTTGAATACTTTTGTGCCTGTAGGTATATAAATATTTTGATTCTCGATTATTATAAGTTTGCCTGATGTTGTTCAATTCGTTCCAGCAAGAGTAGAGTTATGCGATACAAAGGTGCCCCACAACCAAGCAACAACCAAGTCCAGCACCAGCACACAGTTACCCACGCAGCAGCGATGCCAACCGACGAACACAATTATTAATTAATAACCTTATTTGCTTTATGACCAATAGTTATATAAAGATAGCACTGCCATGCTTTTGATAATAATATGTGAGACTAGCGGCCCGGCACTTGCTTCGCTACGTATGGTAAATGAAGAACCACTAGACCGATTTTGTGCAAACTTCACATAAACCATCTAATAAATAGTTCTAACAAACCCTGTAATTTGGTTTGGGTCGGTGAGGCCGTGATAACTCAAGAGTTAATAAGTATCGTAGAAAAATGCCACACAAATTAAGATTAGCGTCTGCAGAAGCGTATCTAAGTGGGTGCGAGGACGCCACCGCGACATCATCACACAGACGATCTAGACTCGCAATGACAGACTTGACGATCAATCGGGAGATACAATTATTTGGCACAAGGCCAATAAGGTTTGTAATTAATTTAAACAAAATAACACACACTTAAATGCATTCACCTGGAACAGAATAATAAGTCTGTCCTAATGTCAAAGACCAAAAGAAAGCGACTGCGGGAGCGCCTTTAGATTAAGTCATAATTAACTTATAAATAAATAAAGGTTTTGTACCTAGATCGATCGGGAGTCCGCAAATAAATAACGCTTCAAGGGCGGATCCAGCTTTGGCGCGAGGAGGGTCGCTAGTTTTTAAATAAGTACAAATTCTAGCCACAGTATCGGCCAACAAAAAATATAAAGATTTTTAAAGCACTAAGAAATAGTTACAACAAGCACCAGGTCAGGCGGGTATCATGACCCCCATGACCCCTTCTGGATCCGCCCCCGGAACGCCTATAGCAAATTAATTCTGAACGGCGTCAGATTCGGTCCGACGAATTCCTAAATACTTAATCGTCAAGTCGACGAGACCGGGCCGGAAAGCGGACGGGACGGGGGACGGGTCGTTACCGGTGTGCAGCTCGGCGTAGTCGGTGTCGGTGAACTTGTCGGGCGCCGTGAAGGCGCGCAGCTTGACGTAGTACTTGGTGCCGGGCTTGAGCGGGCCGTTGCAGTAGGCGCGCCCGCCGCCCTCGCAGCGCTCCGAGCCGATCGTGAACTCCTCCACCGCCGACGCGTGGAACGGGTAGTACGGCTCCGTGACCTGCGCACACGCCGCGGTCAGTACGCCCGCACCCGGCCTCACCCACGCGCGCACACCAGTCCCACGTCACCTGGTAGGGCGGCCAGAGCGGCAGGCGGTGCACGTCGCGCCAGGAGGGCAGGCGCGCCGGCGTGTCGGGCCGCGGCTCCTCGCCCAGCACCAGCGTGTACGCCGTCACGTTGCCGTTCGCCGACGAGAAGTAGTCCGACCGGAACCGCACCACCACCTGCGGGGTCGGACGGGCGACGGTCAGTCGCGGTCCGCGCTCCGGCCGATCCCCGCGCCGACCTCCGGACGAGGCCGCTCGGCTCGCGGCCGGACCGCATCGGGACCGTCGTCGGTTAGCAAAATCGAAGACACGATATCGGAACCGAATACGTGTCCATCGGTACCGTGGAGGTGGTGCGGCGCAGCTCGTGCACGCGCGCGTGGGCGTGCGGCGCGGGCGGCGCGGCGATGGGCGCGCGCTGCAGCGCCACGGCCGCCGCGCCCGCGCCCGCGCCCGTCTCCGCCCACACCGCCACGCGGTACAGCGCGCCCGCCGCCAGCCCGCGCGCCGTGCCCGTGCGCGCGCTCGGCGGCAGCGTCAGCGTCGCGCCCGCGCCAGTGCCAGCGCCCGCGCCGCCCTCCGTCGCCGTGTACCTGGAATTCACCGGGCGAGATGAAATAAAATAACCGGCCCAAAAGTAACATTTTTGAACGGCATCGGCGTCCGCGCTACTCACTTGAGGTAGATGTGCGTGAGCGTGCCGTGGCAGGCGTCGGGCGGCATGTCCCAGGCGAAGGTGAGCTCGGTGGGCGCGGCGTCGGCCAGGCGCAGGTTGCGCGGCGCGTCGGGCGGCGCCTCGCGCGTGCGCACCGAGCCCGAGTGCGCGCGCGACAGCGCCAGCAGCGTGTCCCGCGTGCCCGCGCGCACCTGTCCCGGGACACGCGGCCGTCATTATTTACCAATTATACGGTCAGATAACATTGGATGAACGATGAAAAACATAGTCCGCGGATCGGGGAGAGAGGCACTCACGACGACGGTGAAGGTGTAGGGCGTGTCGGGGCGCAGGCCGGTGACGTCGAAGGCGGTGGCGCGCGTGTGGTGCGTGTGCAGCGTGTCCGCGGCGGCCAGGTACTGCAGCTCGAAGTCCGTGTAGTCGCCGGCCGGCGCCGCCCACGCCAGGGCGACGGAGCGCGCGCCCACCTCCGTCGCGTTCAGCCACGGGATCGGGCGCGGATCTGCAACACGGCCGGGGGTCAGCGCGGCGGCGACGACTCGCGGGCGAGCGACCGCGCGGGTACTCACAGAGCCGGGCCTGGCGCTGCACGGGGTGCGACGTGACGTTGTGCGAGACGGTCCACATGGTGACGTTGTAGAGGCGGCCGGGCACGAGGTCGGCGAACACCACCTGCTGCGGCGCGGCGGCGGCGGCGCGGGTCACGGTGCGCGCGTCCGGCGCCCGCGCCTCGCCCTCCGCCGCCGGGCCCGCCTCGCCCTCCAGCCGGAACCGGTACGAGTCGAACTGCGACGCCGACTCCGGCGTGCGCGTGTAGATCACTTTCTGCAACGCGAGCCCGCAGGATCAGAGACACAGGGTCGACTCCGGCATCGGTAAAACACATCGGATACATAGCACGCGAAAAAAAAAACAGAATTCACACAAATCGGAAACGAGCTACCGAGATATGAAAAAAAAGTACCAAGTAAACGAGAACCGTCGAGATGCGACATTCAGACTCACCAGAACGGCGGGCGCGCCGTCGTCGGTCTCGTCGCCGACGTCCGACTCGGTCACGATGGTCATCTCCGACTGGATCAGGGGACCTGCGGCGGACGGCGGGATTAGTAGGCGCGAGGCGAGCGGGCGCGGAGGCGCGGCCGAGGAGAGGGACACTCACGCGTGCGCGTCTCCATGGTGAAGAGGTCGGAGGCCAGGCCGTGCGAGTGCGCGGAGATGGTGAGCGTGTAGGCGGTGCCGGGGCGCAGCGCCGCCAGCAGCGCGCGCGCCAGGCGCGGCGCGCCCGCCGACACGTTGCGCGCGCCGCCCGCCGCCCTGCACACACGGACAGTTTACGCGACCGTTACTCGCCCGGGAAACGCATACATGTAGTTTTAATAAAATTGAGATTTTATCTGTTTAAATGTTATTTAATGTAATCGTATAGTAGTGCGGGTGCCGGGTCCATCGCCCCGCCACCCGCACTTGCACGTTATAGGGTGTTTTTTAACCTGAAAAAAATATATTCCCGAGGGAAAACAAAAATATTGCTTGCTTGATGGGTGGATTGGAAATCGCGCTGTGTATCGTTTAAAACGAGGCAAATAAATGTTAACATGTAAATTTTAAAGCTAAATGATACGATAATGAGTCCCAGCAAAAGAGGAAGGCCAAAGGGATGACGTACAATTTGTTTTATCTGAATTCCACGCGGGCGAAGCTGCGGGCGGAAAGCTAAGCTAGTATATAATAATAAAAGTTGGGCATATTTCTGCCGGGGCCCGGCAGCAAAATCGGTGAGATTCCCGGGTTGATAAAATGACCATTACATTTAAAAAAACCGTAAACACAAAAATAAACTAAAAATTCAAAAATAATTCCTAATATCTATTACCTCACACTGTAATTTTCCTAAACTATGTTAAAGTAATCTTAAATATACTAACTGAAGTCGGTGCCTGCCCAAAAACAGAAGAGAAGAAGCGCCGACTTCAGTTAGTATGTTTAAGATTACTTTAACATAGTTTACGAAAAGTTTTTTTTTTTAAAGTCATTTGAAGTCGGTTAAAAATAGCATGTCACGGTTTGCGCTGTTAGAATCGATAGATGTGGGGACGACGCCGGAGGGCGAGTGCCCCGCGGCGGATGTGACTCACGAGTCGGGGCCGGCGGGGTCGTCGCTGGGCCACCAGCGCAGCTCGTAGCGCTCCACGCGGCCGGCGGGGCGCGGCCACTCCAGCGTCATGTTGCGCGTGTCCACCAGCTGCGCCACGTTCGACACCGGGCTGGGACCTGCGACACACGGGCCGGTGACGACTCGGCCGGGCGGGCGGCGACTCGGGCCCGCGGCCCGCCCGGCGGTCGGTACTCACGCACGACGTGGTAGGTGTCGAGCGGGCGGCCGCTGGCGACGACGACGCTGCCGGCGGGCTCGGAGACGGTGTCGAGGCGGATCTGGTAGCGCTCGCCGGGCGCCAGGTCGGGCAGGTCGGCGGCGGCGGCGGCGGGCGGCAGCGGCGGCAGCGCGCGCCAGGCGTCGGCGTCGGCGGCGCGGTACTGCAGCTGGAAGGCGCCCAGCGCGCCGGCGCCGGCCGCCGGGCCCTCCCACAGCGCGCGCACGCTGTTGGACGACAGCCGCTCCACGCGCAGCGCCCGCGCCGGCAGCGGCCCTGCGCGTCCACATGCGTTACAACACGACATCGCCATATGCGTGGCTCGGAATATCTGCCCATGTTCAGAACCACGAAACGATCATTTATTTTCTTATTATTGTAACATGCACACAATCGTGAAATTTTTCGATCGATAGTTTGTTGTTTTTTTTTGTTTTTTTAGCAGTTCTCCCTGCAACAAGCGATTTCGCTTAAAATACTACTACCTATGCCTTTTTTTAATCGCAGGAGAACGCTTTGACGCGCCATAGCGTACAGGTTAGCAAAACCTGCAGCCGTGTGTGGGGCTCAGGACTTTCTGTCCCACTACCCACTAAACTCCTGCGGTTTCCTTCATACCCGAACAGGGAGAGACCGGTACCCGCCTTGTGAGGCGATTGACCGGTCCAGGACCTATGCCTGCATTAGATGAATTTGCTGCAATAAATTTTTAGATTTTTTTTCATATCATGCAGACTGTAAATATAATAAGTAGCGCGGTGACGAGTCGGGCACTCACGGACGGGCTTCAGCAGCGTGTGCCACTCGCTGCGCAGGCCGTGGCTGACGGCGGCGACCTGGATCTCGTACACGGCGCCGGGGAAGAGGCCCTCCAGCGTGGCGTTAGTCTCCGCGGTCTCGAGCTGCAACAGGGGCGGGCGGTGAGCGCCGGGCGAGGGGCGGGGCGGGGCGGGGCGGGGCAGGGCGGGGCTCACCTCGCGGAAGGCGGGCGGGTCGGCGCCGGCGGGCGGGCGGCGCGCGTAGCGGAGGCGGTACTCGTCCTGGCGCGAGTTGACGTCGGAGCGCCAGGCGAGGCGCAGGCGCGTGTCGTCGGGCGCGGCGGACACGACCACGGGCGCCAGCGGGCGCGTCGTGACGCTGACGGCGCTCTCGTTGCTCTCGACGCCGCGCGACACGCCGCACACCTGCAACACGCGCGGGCGTCAGCGTCGGCGGGGCGGGCGGGACCGGCCTCGGCCGCGCTCGCCGCCGCCTCCTACCGTCACGGTGTAGTTGCGCCCCGGCAGCAGCGTCTCCAGCGTCGCGTTGGTCGCCGCCGTCGTCAGCGTGTTGCTGTCGTCGCGCGACGGCCCGGCCTCGTGGTACGATATCTGAAACGAGGTAAGAGCAACGCGTGAGATTCGCACGAATTGCGCTGCGAAATAATTCCATGTTCATAATCGGTCCGTCCTCGGGACCCGCACCTTGTACTCGTCCTGCGTGCTGCCGGCCGGCGGAGTCCACCACACGAGGATGCCCTCGGAGCCCTCGACGCGCTTCCAACCCACGTTCTGGACCGGCAGCGGTTCTGAAACAGATATACTCTTACAGGCACCCGTCGGCGCGCGGCGCACGTCAACTCACGGCGGAGACACTGACTGAGCGTGAAGTCGGCGCTGGCCGGCCAGGAGGTGACCTTGCCGGACATGGTCTTGACGGTGACGGTGTAGTGCGCGCCGGGCTCCAGGCCGTCGAACACGGCGGAGGTGGGCGCGTCCCGCGCGCGCAGCAGCGGCGCCAGGCGCCGGCCGCCGCCGCCCCCGAAGCTGCTCACCGTCACTTGGTACTTCTCGAACTCGCTGCAAGCAAGGGGCCGCGTTACACTCGTCGGGATGGCACTATGGCAGGCAGGGCGAGGCGCGCGCGGCGGCGGACCGTACCTCTCGTCGCCGGGCGAGGTCCAGGTGACGGCGGCGGCGGTCTCGGAGCGGCGCTCGGGCGGCACGGTGACGTTGCGCGGGCGCAGCGGCACGGTGCGGTACTGCGCCGTGGTGGGCGCGCTGATCTCGGGCTCGGACACGGTCTGCACGGAGATGTTGTAGGCGCGGCCCGGTACGAGGCCCTTGAACGCGGCCTGCGCCGGGCCCGGCGGCTCGCCCTCCTTCTCCACGTACTGCTCCGAGTCGCGCGCGTCCGGCGGCACGATCGACACCTGCGCGGATCGGACGTTTCACTTCGACTAATTGTCCGACGAATTCCAGACCAACGTAGACCGCAAAAAAACGACTACAAAATGATTAATTCAAGGGAGTTAGATTCATTGAATTTGTTGATTGTTTAAAATGCATAGAGGGCAGACCTTGTAGTGCGTGTAGGCGCCGGGCGGGTAGGGCGGCTGCCACAGCACCAGCAGCGTCGTCTCGTTGCGGAACCACACGATGAACTTGCCCGGCGTGTTCGGCCCTGCGCAACACGCACACGTCACACGCACGACATAATTATTTTATAATATATACTCTATAGAGATGCATTAGGAAGCTCCAAAATTATTTATGACTTTTCAAATACCAAGCATTGCGGCTATCTTTAAATGTATATTATCACAAAAATAAACTCATTATGATTCATGAGCGCTGATTTGCGAATGTGGTAATGATTTTATGATCAGTAAACGTGAAATAGAAGTCAAACGGGGACAAAATACATGCAAAAAACGGCACAATGTCACCATCACGCGTATGTACCTACGTCATTCACTATGTATAACGCGTGACCGAGTCACATCCTTAACATATGCATGCAGTATTATTCATATTTTGAAAGCATTGAAAAAAGATGCTGCCGTGGCTTGGATGTTACGTAATCAATAAGCTTACGATATAATTATTGTAATAATTTCAATAGATATCAAATAGGTAGGTACTTAGGATTGATCTAAGTAATTTAATTTTTATTACGCCTTACACCCATTGCGCAATTAAAACATTAGTGTTAGTTGTAATTAGTCGCGTCTATTTTAACAACAACCCACATCTAAAATCAAGCCACGGCTCCATCGACATTGCGGCGCATGCAACTACCGTCTCACCGTGTGTGTCCTTAGCGTCCTGGCGAGCCATCAGGGAGAAACATTTCCATTAAATTTTATCGATTAATTATGATTACCTACTACTACTGTTGTCGCCTATGATTTTTTAATAATATGTTATAACCTTCTGTTAAATAAGCACCTAGTAACATCCAGTTGTATGATAAAGAGTAGCTATAATATATTTGTTTCTTCAATTTCAATAAGTACCTAAGTACATGGGTTTCGAACCTCATCATGACCTCGGGTGATTTCTGAATACGCTATTGAGACTACTGATTAAGTTGCAGGAGACGACTATTGAGCTCACGTTTTGCCGTTATCTTTGTCTTCTGCTTGCTTTTACATTTACACAAATGAGCGTGTGGAAGATGTTTAACAATGTATCGGCAACAATGGCCGTGCGACGGTTCGCTACGCCGCCGCCGCCGCAGCGCGCCGCCAACAATAGGCACGGGCCGCGTCACGGCCAACTTGTCAGCTGGTTACTTAATTTGAAGATTATTTACATCTATTGGATCCACTGGTATTGTGAATTACCACGATAAAATTGAATCTCTGTACAACAGAAATCATTATTAACACGAGTTTCCCGCATTGAAGTATTAGTTTTATTTCTCTTTTTTCGGAATCATGTCAAATGAGGTAAACACGAAGCATCGGCGATATATCTATCGAGAGCTGGTAGTACATTATGTCATGTTGCGTCGGCGGTCCTGGCGAACGCACGGCGCTGTCACGTGCTCGGCGACGCCTCTAAATGTATTGCAATATTAGCGCCTTTCCGGTTCTGACCTATGCGTCATTCATTACTGTTACACGCAAATTGATGGACTCTATTTCTTTACAAAATACATTATATACGGAATAGGATAATGATAAATATTTTGCACTTAAACATTCAGCTCGGTTGGTTGCAACTCGAAATACTTACGAAATTACTATTAGCTTTTTATGAAGTGATTTACTGAAGGTTTTTATGATAAAAAGGTAACGCATCTGCATTATGTACATTTCTATCAGTGGATATGTCGGTGCAAAATTAAAATTAAACATAATTATATTTCTCAATCGTGATAAATCTGTGAGAATATTATCGTTGTTTTATTAAAAACGTCGAAATATACCAACTGACTTATTGTAAAATTACTTAAACTTTTGAAGTTTTAGTGTTTTATGACATGTATTATTATTACATGTATTATGTATTTATGACATGAAAACAAGCAAAGGTCAAGGCGACATCATCGTTTCTGGGTCCGGATACAGGTTTCAATAAATGTGTAATGGCGCTAAAATATTTGATTTGTCTTATTACTAAGCTGATGTAGAACCGTATTTTCTCTAAAAACATACATAATCTACTTTGATCACATACGAGGCTAGACAATACGAGTAACATGACAAATATAATATGTTAAGTGGTAGTACATGGACTAAATGGTCGATCGACTGAAGGCGCGACTAGGCAGGTTGGAATGCGGAACGCGGCGTTTCAGCGACGCGCCGGAGCGTGGCGTTGCGAATCAACTCGTCCTGATTACACTCTGCTATCAGCGCTCGTCGAATGTGCTTATGTTATGACGACCCCTACAGTAGTAGGGGTCGTCATAAGCACTGTAAGAACTAGCAGTAGCTAGTTCTTTAATATCTCCCTCTCTTTTTCTGAGTCTCTATCAGTGCGCTACAATATTTAATAACGATATCAATTATTTCGTATCTTATTATAAATTGGACAATATGATCAAGAAGGTTAATGCGCTGATAATGAAAAAAGTATACAATTAAATTGTTATCTCACACCTCGGTATAACATGAAGCACGAATGAGTGTTTCAGATAATCGTACTGGGGCAGTGATTAGCGGTCGAGGCCCGACACCGCGGCGCGTCACGGTTGCGGCCGACGTTACAGCGCGAGCGGTAGCGCCGGACCGATCGTATCGCACGGACAATATACCACGTGCGCGATGATCGGACGACGCAGCACTGCACACATATAACCCTGGAGTGGAGGCGGCGGCGAGACAGAAGGGAGAGCGCACTCACTGGTGGTGAAGTTGCGCGAGGCGTAGGCGGCGCTCTCCTTGTCGTGCAGCAGCGTGAAGGCGTGCAGCTGGTAGGTGGCGCCGGGCGACAGGTCGCGCAGCGCGTGCGTCCAGTTGCCGGCGCCCTCCACCGTGATGTTGCGCGCGCCGCCCTCCACGCGCTCCGTCAGCGGGATCACCTGCGCCCGATTACATTCCGCTTCTCAGTCAATACTGACTCAATCGTGTCGATCATTATGAATAAAATTAACCTGATTAACTTATATCATTTATAAACTTAAGGAATGTTTCTTTTAATTTAATGTCGTTATTCTGAGATTCATACAAATGGAATTACGCTCTTTTTTTTTTCAAGACAAAATAGGTGATCGAGGTAACGAGGTTCCCGGGTGCCGATCGTGTACTACAGATATTCGGGCACGTATCCAAAACTATTTTCTAGAATGACAAAACAGGGAATTAAACTTTGAATCACTATTTCTTTTTAAAACTACTATTAATATTGACCATCCCATGATGTAGATACAGGCTATCATCAGTGTTTTAACTTCTTACCTGGCAATAAATACATATATACACTAGACGCAAACGTCATGTTATGAAGTAGGTCACAGGACATTATGTCTCATTTTATAATATGTTTTAATTTCCTTATTTGTAAGCTATCCTATTATAACCTAGCCTGTATCAGCTTTTGGGTATCCATTAGCCTTAGGTCTTTTCAAAATACAATTAAAACGTATCATGTTTGGTTGGTTATTATTATTTTTTAAAGTTTAGTTAGTTTGTACCTTGAATCTGAAGCCGGTGTAGTCACCGTGCGCGGGCGGCGACCAGGCAATCGTGGCCTGCTTGTTGCGGCCCAGAGTCACCGTCAGGTTCGTCGGCGGCTCCGGCGCTGCAACACACGCAACGCGCCCACAGTTCCTCACTTGCTCAAAGACGTGTCACACACATTTTGTTGGTTGAAATAAATATATTTAATCAATCAATCAATCAAAAATATCTTTATTCAAATAGGCATACAAACAAGCACTTTCGAATCGTCAAAACTATGAAAAAAAAATATATTCAATACAAATTATATAATATATTCAATATTCATTCATTCATTCATTCATAAATTTTTTTTAAATATTTTTGTTGCGCTCATAAATATTTGAGGACCTATCAGGGCATTTCATACCCTATTGATTCTTTACCTACCAGTGGGTTAGATTGGTGGGTTAGCGGGTCATTGCCCATTAAAATTTAGTCCAAAGAATTATCAAGAAAAGTAAAATAACATACCAGTGATAATCGTTTGGTTCCAGGTCAGCAAGTCAGCAAAGGTGGCGTTGGAGTAGTAGAGCATGAAGTGATACTTAGTGCCGGGCAAGCCCTGGAAGTTGATGGTGGAGGCGCGCGCGGGCACCGTGTAGTTGGGCGCGGGCGAGCCGTGCGGCGGCCGGTAGTCGAGCCGGTAGCTGCCGCCCTCCGCCGCGCCGCCCTCCTCGCCCAGCCCCGACCCCGGGATCTTGATCACCAAGTCTGCGCAAGTGCCGCTGCCCAACGCGCACTTACAAAAAAGTTTGAGATAACATTTTGTTTTTAGTGTCTCTGTGGGAATCATACACGCCAGGGGACGGCAATAAGAGGTTTCTTCCTGTGCCATTTTAATTTATTGAAAAAGCATAATGTTTCCTGGTAGACAGTAAGCCAGCTGATATCCCATTGTCTTAGGTGGGCGTGACCTTCCGTGACCTGTGTCATAGGCCATTCATTGAACACCATTTCATAGAAACACTACCCGTTTAGCCGTGTTTCCGCATTTGTCACTTACCTAGGACAATGGGAATGCTACATCTCATATCTACCAAGATCTAATATTGGCTCCATACTGGAAAGAGCACCTTAAGCCGCATTACTAGGCTCTAGGAATGTCATCGAATGAAGGTGATTGTTAGTAAACTATAAAGGGGCCTCTTGAACCTACAATTTGGGTCGTAACTCCCAGGCGCCGACTGGCATTCCTCTCTGATCCACGTGATGGACCCGGCACCCGGACCGAGAATCCATGGATAGCTAAGAAGTTTGTCTCATTTAATCTAGATCATCATACCAAATCCTACCAAATCAAATAAACTATGAACTAATCCACTAAGTCCCAACATTAACTACTCCTCCGTACTGACATGCAGCACTCCAATTATGCAAAACATTAGTCTAGGTTAATATTTGGTATATTTGGGAAGTATTATATTGGAAAACTTCACTAACACAAAAATTAAAACAAATTTTAAGAGACATTAGCTAACCAAGATGTTATTTTAAACATTTCTTTCTAATTTATAGCAGTAATGTAATGACATAAGGTAAACATTCATACAGATTGTTTTTTACAAGTTTAGCTAATTGAGTAATATCATATTTTAGTGGGTATAATAAAAGGCCATAAACAATCCATTAACATGAAAAGGACACACTTATTAATAAATATGAATGGAGTTTATGAGTAGAAGGTAAGCGCTTACAATGAAAATGACGATTCCCAGTGCCAGGGCCGCGGCTGCTCGCGCGCTACCAGCCTTCGCTTGCACAATCGTCCCCTTCCACATCATTGAAGGCGCCTCTCGGATTTCACACGACACTTTCTCCTCAATATCTACAACATTTCGACGAATCTGAAGCATTTTTGACACAACGAATTAATCTCGGTCGTCACATTATCTCGCACAGAACATTTGATTTATCACGAACATATGATTAAACTAAACATCGCGACTGCGTCTTTCGCGATTTTTCGTCTATTTGCCACTTCCTTGCAATTTGACAACAACAATATTCATATGTCAAAAACTTTACGTAGCTATTCCTTTTTGGACAATATTATACTATTGATACGACACTTTATTAGAAAAATATATTCATGTTAAATGCTTTAAACTTTACAGAACATCTGCAACAGTGCTAAAATTAAGAAAAACATGTGTTATGGAAAGTGACTGACTAATGTCAAATATCAGTCGATATTTTTTATGTCCGAATCGTGCTTGGATTGATTGTCTTACTCTTTGTATGAATTACCAAATAAATGATCAAATTCAATGCCTCAATATTAAATCAATGATGCTATCAATCAATCAGCCAATTATTCAATATTATAAATTATTATAAGGAGTAGATATAGCATTTCTCAACTTTTTCGAGTATGAATCTATATCATTTTATAACTACGTGAATGTCGAGTATCGTCCGTCATTAGAGATTTAATAAATAATCAAAGTGACAACCAGTAGTTGAGTTAGTTAGTATTTCATATTTTTTTGATATTTAATGGAATATATATTAATGTGATTTCGGACATCAGACAAACTAATGACAGCTGGTCCCCGACGAAAAATCCAAAGAAAAATCGGAAAACTTTTGTTGTTCTGTCAAATTTTCCATCCATCATCTGTGTGATTTATAAAATGACGAAATAATTGAATAATTACGTAAAAAATAATGAAATAAAAATATGTGTCGATAAAATTGGTAACTGTGTAAAATGAAAATTCTTCAAGCCTTTATCTTATTGAAATAACTACTGACATTGCATTAGAGTAAATCTGGGGAACTAGGTGTTTCGATCAGAGCAATGTCTTTGCCGGTCGTTCGTGCGAGTTGGAGAGTGGTCCGAGGGCTGCGGCGTACGCTGCGGCTGGGGGCGGTGCCGCTGCGGCGCGGCGGCGGCGGCGGCTGGGGCGGCCAGGAGCGCTCCGAGCCCTTCCCGCGACGCTACACGGTCGGAGCTGGCTCCTTGGCCTTGGCCTTGCTCGCCGCCGATCACATATTCAATGGTGAGCACCTCCTCTGTATATTATATTTCAGTGCAGCTTTAAACATTCATTGCTGCTACAATTCAGTGAAGTTCCATGAATGTTATGTTTAGGGTTTTGGAGGCCACGACACACTTTGGATCGCTGAGCCATAAAAGTTAGTTAGTTAAGGCAATGAACATTAACTGTTGTAGTTAAAAGAAAACATTGTTAGGCAACCATATTCTAATTTGAAATATATCTGCATTCATTAAGTTTGGAAAAAAAGGTACGGCCAGCAATAAAAATGCTAGGTATATTAGGGATTTTCTGGCTGTTAGTATTTAAAACCCATCTCAAAATACTATCTATTTATAGGTATTGTATATTTTTCCGAGAAAAAATGTGATGTGTCACCGGAAAAAAAACAAAAACTGTTAGTTTATAATTTTATGTATTTTTTCAGTCAATTAATCCGTAAGATATTAAACTGGAGATAAATTGTATTATTTTACGCCTACATTTTCATAAGTTTATAAACTTACCAAACCCATACAGAAAATAACAAGTAAGCGCCATTTGCACTCTGATTGGTTGATAAGGCAACGTGCCACTTCTCTTTCTGATGTTTTCCACAGAGCTAAGAATGTGTTATAGTGGCCATGATAGAATAATGTAAAATGTTTGCCACAAAAGTTGTAGGTAGGTTAAGGTCAGTTTTGGGAAAGCACTTATAAACTAGTCTTAAAAGGAAGAGGATAGAAGTGTTTAACTTTCATATTTTTTTTTATTTCAGAAAAAAGATTCTTTAAAGCTGCACAGTTAGGCAATGTAGAGGAATTAAAAAGGTAAGGTAAAATTTTCTGTTATTTTCTGTTATTTTCAGTGCAGTCTGTTCCATAGCCACACACTGAGCAAGAAGCATCAAACAT
Organism: Nomophila noctuella; assembly: GCA_958496325.1. Lineage (NCBI taxonomy): Eukaryota > Metazoa > Arthropoda > Insecta > Lepidoptera > Crambidae > Nomophila > Nomophila noctuella. Next base: position 122,542 of record OY292486.1, read on the forward strand.
AAGGGTCACACCTTTAAACTCCTTAAGCTTGCATTAAAGCTTATAAAGCCCTTTATAAATGAACTTGTATTTTATTCATGCTGAGAGCACTAAGACTAGTAAATAAAATGCTTATATGTTATAATATGTAGTTTGATATAAAATATGTACCTACTCTATTTTATTTCACCCGTTTTTATAATTATTATTATCTATAAATAAGAATTTTGTCGGCAAGCAATTGGCATACGTTGAACTGGGTGCAGGCAGATCGAGGCTATGGGCGAGGGCCGCGCGCGCGAGGGCGAGAGCGCCGCCGACCTGCGGCACGCGCTGGGCTGGACCGCGCTCATGGCGGCCGCCGCCAACGACCGCGCCGCCGCCGTGCGCGAGCTGCTGCGCCTGGGCGCGCGCCCCGACCTGCAGGTCGGTCTCTCGACGCCCCCTTCGCCACCTATAACGATACTTTCTGCTCGGGTTTTCCTCAACTGACTCACTCGTTAAAATAAAAATACATAAAAGGCAGCCGACTAGTAGGACCGAGTCACGTCGAGTAACCTCCGGCGGTCGGCAGGAAAAGTACGCGGGCGCGGCGGCGGCGGCGTCGACGCTGGGCATCCACCCGCTGGAGGCGATGCAGCGGCGCGAGGAGGAGTTCTCGGGCAGCATGAACGCGCGCGCGTCGTTCCTGGGCTGGACGGCGCTGCACTACGCGGCGCTGGCGGACTCGGCGGGCGCGGCGCGCGCGCTGCTGGAGGGCGGCGCCGACCCCACGGCGCGCGACCACGCCGGCCGCCGCGCCCTGCACTACGCGCGCGACCCCTCGCCCGCGCGCGACCTCATCCTGCAGCACACGCGCCGCTGGGAGCAGGCCGCCGCCGCCGCCGCCGCCGAGGAGCGCCGCCGCTTCCCGCTCGAGCAGCGCCTCAAGCAGTTCATCGTCGGCCAGCAGGCCGCCATCGAGACCGTCGCCGCCTGCGTGCGCCGCAAGGAGAACGGCTGGGCGGACGAGGACCACCCGCTCGTCTTCCTCTTCCTCGGCAGCTCCGGCATCGGCAAGACCGAGCTGGCCAAGCAGCTGGCGCGGTACATGCACCGCGACGACCCGGCCGCCTTCATCCGCCTGGACATGTCCGAGTACCAGGTGAGCTCGTCGGTTCCGATCCCCCGGCCGGCTTTCCCGGTTTTATGTTTATGACTTATGACTTATAGGATTGGTATCTCCCTGATTTCCAGGAGAAACATGAGGTAGCGAAGTTGATCGGTGCCCCGCCTGGGTACGTGGGCCACGAGGAGGGCGGCCAGCTGACGCGGGCGCTGTCGCGGCGCGCCGACGCGGTGGTGCTGTTCGACGAGGTGGACAAGGCGCATCCGGACGTCCTTACGGTTCTACTGCAACTATTTGACGAGGTAAGTTGTACCCTTATATGTGTCTAGAAGAAGGTTTTTGTCTATGTTATCTCAAAAATATCATGAATAATTTTCCAGGGCAGACTAACTGACGGTAAGGGCAAATTGATCGAGTGCAAAAACGCCATCTTCGTGATGACGTCAAACTTGGCTGCGGATGAAATAGCTCAGTACGGACTTCAGCTGCGACGCGAAGCCGAAGCTCGGGCGGCGCAGAGGTCGCGCGCGCAGACGTTGCCTGGCGACAATAAGGGTAAGTCTTCTCTTAACTGTTCTCATAGGCATGATCCATCGTGGATGACCAAAAAAATTTCAATATTTTAACAGTGGAAGCTCATGATAAAACACCTGTGCCCGTGGCGGACGATAGCCCCGGGGAGACGCTGGAAGTCTCCCGGCACTTCAAGGACAGCGTGGTCCGACCGATCCTCAAGCGGCACTTCGGGCGCGACGAGTTCCTCGGCCGCATCAACGAGATCGTGTACTTCCTGCCGTTCTCGCGGCAGGAGCTGCTCACGCTGGTCAACATGGAGCTGAAGCGCTGGGCCGAGAAGGCCAAGGGCCGGCATGCGGTCGAGCTCAAGTGGGAGGGCGGTGTTCTCGGATGTCTCGCTGATGGGTGAGTTTGATTTAGTTCATACAAAAAGTGTCTGCATTTAAAAGTTCTTTTTCTTCGTTTTCATTTATAATGTAGTGCCTAAACGGGTAACTGCGGCAGTCTAGAAATTGGCTGGCATTTTCATGACGAAGAAGCCGAAACGTTCGAGTTTTTCAAGTATACATTTGGGTGAATTAAACCGCGATTGTATACGTCTCTTAGTAGTTTTATTTCGCTAGGATTGGTTGATAGCACGATGGGCACTCGCGATTGACCAACCACACGTGACGCCGCAGATACGACGTGCACTACGGCGCGCGGTCCATCAAGCACGAGGTGGAGCGGCGCGTCGTGAACCAGATCGCGCTGGCGGCCGAGCGGGGCGCCCTCGCGCGCGGCTGCAGCGTGCTGCTGACCGAGCGGGCCGGGCGCGTGGCCCTCGCCGTGCGCCGCCCGCCCGGCCAGGACTACACGCCGCTCGACCTCGCCGCCGCCTAGCGCAGGTACTGCAGCGTGCTGCTGACCGAGCGGGCCGGGCGCGTGGCCCTCGCCGTGCGCCGCCCGCCCGGCCAGGACTACACGCCGCTCGACCTCGCCGCCGCCTAGCGCAGGTACTGCAGCGTGCTGCTGACAGAGTGGACGCGGATCACTTAGGTCCTTCGAGCCGGATGGACCGAATGGTTTATCGGTTGTGTAACTGTTTCAGACTAGCGGCTAATTTTCATTACAGACCTACACTATCAAAGTTGATTAAGTATATTTCTTTGACAGTTCCCAACACACCGTGCCGTACGCAGCGAGTAATGCACTGTTCCGAAGGTCGAGTCCGGGTCTCCTACTGGTACAGTCACCATAATATTGCATTAACTTAGTAGAAGCATAATATATTAATTGTTAATTCAATCTCGTTTTTTGATTTTAAATCAAACAATAGTGCAATTTCGATTATCTTTTCTCTACGTTTCACCCAGGTGCATAATCACGGTTCACTTAAATGTCATTGCAGCGAAATGTTATTGGTAACTTTCATCGCTGTTTCAGTCATTTCATCAAAGAACAGTTTACTATAATGTTTTCATCATAAGCGTCTGCAATGCACATCATTTCTGGGTAATTTTAATGCTAAGGGTTACGAGAATAGCTTGGAATAGATTTGGCGTAATTACTGTTTCAAATAATATTATTTGTTTTTATAGAATTTTACATTGTGTTACTGTTTATGTGTTATAGGTTGTTCCAATAAAACGCAATGTTAAATAGTGCTTATTTTATTAAACATCGCACCGTTATATACAAATATAATGTATAAATAAATAACAATCTTTACAAAATATAAAGTATTAGTAGCCGGCACGCGGCTCGCGTCGCCGCGCCGGGGTGCCTCGGGCGGGCTCGCGCCATTACACAGACGTTGTGACTTAAACTTAAAAGACGCATAAGTCTCCTGAACAACTCACAGACTTTAGTGTTTTTATAATAGTAAATTTCTCGAGGCATCGGCAAGACATGCTAGATGTATCTTAAACGAGTACAGTCATGATCACCAACATGTACCTATTGGTACACATCGTCATACACATCAACTCTTATGTCAAAGCAGTAAAGTTCATATTTGAATATGTTTGTATAGGTACATGTTGGTGCTCATGTGATCCTTCCAACGTAGAATAATATTATGCCAATTTGTTAGTTATTTGTATGATCAACGAAATATGGCATAGCAAGCTTCTTACTACAAGCACACATAACAATCAGTAACACTAGATTCATATGTAAATTGTTAGGGATGTTGACACATAGGTATCACTATTAATTTCACAACACATTTCTACAAAAAGAAGACTTTTTGGTATCTTATGTATTGGTTGGTTTCTGTTATGTGTGAGATTAGGATTTTAATAAATTATATATACATTGTTTTGATAAATAGATTATAATAAATAATTATTATTATTTGAATACATTATTTACCCTGTTGATTTCAAAATTAATTACGTCATAGTGTGCTATTCCCATTCAAACTTACTTAATAGTTCGGAATCGTTTTGATAATTACTAAAAGAAAGTCAAATGACTGGTGCTGTCAACATCCCCATACACATGTAGTGATATTTTTTGAACAAATGTGTAGTGATTGGCAACCCCAGCGAGCAGACGCGTGAAGGCCTCAATCCGACCGGCACGGGCCGGCCTCGCGCGCGTCCCTGACGCCTCGGACGACATGAGTGCAGACTCCGCGGGGCTACTCCTGCCTGCCGCGCCCCTCTCCTGCCCACCCCTGCAAGACACATCCCGCTTTACTGCCCTCCTCTAGACGCCGCAAGGCGATGCGAACATAATTCAAAATAGCATAGGTACCTGGTACTGTAACTCTTTTATAAATACATATCTGTGTTTAGATATTTTGAAACTATTATGTTACTATTATGAGCACAAATAAAGTTCTTACAAGTAATTTTTTTTTGATAAGTATACGTCGAAACGAAAAGGTAAGTACATGGTATTTTACAGAGTAGCCCCCAGGGCAGACGCCAAATTTAAGTGCTATCAGTGCCTTGAACCAGGTTCTCGGTAAACTGCTTAATTTTGTTTGATCAGACTCTTATTCAATCGTGTTGATTGGCCAAAATAGGCGAAAAGGTATGATTATAATTTCTTCTTCTCTAAAATTATATTTTACTTTTCTGAACATGTATGTACCTAACCGTTTTAAGTTTAAGACTGACGTATTAGTACTTGGCTAGTAGAGGATAAAACGGCAATATGTGTTGTCCCTGCGCCGCCCCCGACGCGGACGGTCCCCGCCGCCGGCGCTGCAGCGTGCGACCGCACCGAGTACGCGGCGGGCTGAGCGCCACGCACCTGCACTGCACCACGCAGTCAAACATACAGTAAGTCTTCACTTGATATCAAATATGTGTGTCAAGGGTAGCAGCACAGAAGCAGCTGTTTTAAACTATTTTGAGAAGCTCGAGCCTCTTAGGGCTGCAAGCAATGGGTACATATTATTATCCTAGATAGAAACCAATAATATAAGAAGGCGACGCAAATTGATCTACTAGGCTAAACAATACATAATTTGTTTGCATACAATGAAAACTCCGTTCCGGTCGTCATCCTGGGTTCTGACTCGGCACTCCTCCCAGTGTCTGCGCCGCGTATAGTCGAGCTATTTTAGCCGTTCGACAAAGCGCGTCTGTGCACATCTGGGTGGTTTGAACACATGGCCTTAAAATCAAGACTGAATCAAAACAAATTAAATCTCCAATCACGGTTCCACAGTATAAAATCGTAGCAGAGGAACCGGTTTGCGCGATGTGAAACGCGTACTTTTTTCGGATGCACGCGTTCTTGCGTTAAAATTGTTACCGTGGGTGGTCCACCCAGGTGAACTAAGCAGGTGGACCACGGCTATGCCTGTGTTCTTAGGTACTGTATTTTTTTATTTAACTATCAGCAGTAATAGGACATAAAAAAAACGTCATCTGCTGTTTCATAAAATAGGTATAGATAATAATTATACGATAATATAAGAATGTAAAAACTTTGTGATCACATTATTTAATCAATAAGTAGTATTGCGTCAAATGTATATCTCTCCTACCTACTTACGCCTACTCCCTATCTAGTCTATAGTGTCTTATAAAATCAGGGGTGATCGTTTTGGGTGATTAGGAAAGTAGGTATAACATGTTCATTCAAAAATCCCTGTTTCGTCTTGTTCGTTCTTACTTAATAGGTAATTAACCACTATTTCAATGTGCGCCGATGAGTAACTTATTACTGGAAAACTTTCTGGAACACATCATTATTATTAAATAACTTATTAGCCTTAAACTATGTAACGCATAGGTAGTATATAAAATATTTTACTTATAAAATAAGTAACTACTTCTTAAAATTTTGTTTGTAACTACATAACTAATTGGTGTTCAATAAAATATGTCCTCGTTAATATTACATATTAGGAAGATCTACCGACTACTACATAATATTGTATGTATGTGTATAATTATCATGACTATTAGGAGCGCCTAACCTTAGGTGCGAACAACTAATTCTTGGTTTTCGATGCCCAGAAAATCCTTATAGTAAGCAATTCATTACACAGCTTTTTAGTAAAAATTTTAACGCTATGATTGATATTTGATTTAATTAAACAATGAATACTTTATACTACTACACGCCCATAACGGACTACTTCGTTTATAAATAAATGCCCGTTTGATTTTTTTTTATAATATAAATCTTTTGTATATTTCTCTGTGATTATAATAAATATCTTACGATCTCAGAGCTGCTATAGCTACTGGTCCATCGAGCGCACCAGGCCGGCCGGGGACCGGTTCATCTGTTCCTTTTATAGACTTTTAATAGTTTTTTAATACTTGCATTACTTTTAAATTGTGTTTGGGATACCTCTGTAAATATTATTGTGTTTAACACTATACTTAATAATTTAGCATTATCACATTTAATTGAATTGGTCGCAACAGTTGCTAATACTTATAATTTAAATGCCGTACGCTTATTGAGCGTCGCGTCGCGGCCGGCGTGGTGCGCTCGGGGTCTTCAAGGATTAGCTCACTGCAGACAAGCTGAGCCGGGCATAGGTACCGTGCAAAAGTATCAATGGACGATTGACTGTTTCATGTAACTTTTGCTGAGATCACCGCACGAGCTCCGCTCGGGAAGCTCGCGGACAAAATTCGGATAACACTAATGATATACTATGTAGGTCGAACAGTGGTCACGGAACGACAGTTTGTGCTTTTTTGCTATCACATAAAATCGACTCGCACGACACCGCGGACTCCGCCCCCTAATTAATACGCTTACTAATGTAGGCGAGAATCCAGTCGGAATGCCGCGATCGAGGAAAACGAGTCATTTCTAGATGGAGATTTAAACCACAAGCCCCGGCGGGACGACCGGGGGGACTCGGGCGACACCGCGGGGCGCACCGACACACCGTGTAAAACTTCTATAAACGCAAGCGAATGGCAGTGAATACGGTACACTCGGTAATCGATATCTAGCCAGCAGGCGCGCTGGCGGGCCTCGACGGAGCCACCGAGACGGGAGGGGAAGGCGGCGTCGCAGTCGTCGAGCGATGCGGCTACAGCCAGCCGGCGCTGTGGTGCGGCGCGTGGCCGTGCAGCGGCGTCACGCCCGCCAGCCGCGCCAGCGCCGCGCAGCGCCCGCACGTGCCCGCCGCGCCCGCGCGCCCGCCCGCCCCGCCCGCGCCCTCCTCCGCGCCCACGCTCGCGCTCGACGCCCCGCTCGCCGCCGCCGCGCTCGCGTCGCAGCCGCACCGCCCGCACGCCTCCTGCTGAAAATTATCGGACAATTGTAGCGTCTCTCGCCCCGCCCGTCTCGCATCCCGTAAGTCGGGGGAAATCGGCGGGTACCTTGTGCGCGTCGTCGTCGAGGCTGGCCAGCAGCGGCTCGCGGCTGCCTCCGCGCGCGCCGGCGGTGGCGGGGTGCGGCGGGTGCGGGGGGGCGGGCGCGGGCGGCGGCGCGGGCGGGCGCGGCGGCGGCGGCGCGCGCGCGGGCACGGAGCTGGCGCGCTGCAGCGCCTCGGGCGCCGGCGCCGCGCGCGCGCCCCGCGTCTCGGCCCGCGCCTCGCCCCGCGCCCCGCCCCGCGCCTCGCCCCGCGGCTCCTCGCCCGCGCCGCTCGCGCCGCCGCCCTGCCCCGAGCGCCGCGAGTCCGAGAACTTCTTGCGCTTGCGCTTGAGCGCCGCCAGCGCCGTCAGCGGGTGCAGCGGCCCCGTGCGCGACGCCCGCTCCGGGCTCCGCTGGGAGTCGCTGCCCGATTCGGACCGGTCGCTCCCGCTGAAATATATCAACGTTCGACTCGTTGCGTTGATATTGTAATATACCTATTAGCGATGGAAAATCCCAACGTCCGTCGCGAGACGGTACTGGGAATCAGCTAGATGAGAAACCTGGGCGAGTTCCTAGCGTGGTCGCAGACGGAGTCCTCGGAGCGCGAGCGGCCGATGAGGCGCGAGACGCGCGCGGCGCGCGCCGCCTCGATGATGGTGCCCCAGCGGCGCTTGTGCGGCGCCGGCTTGCGCCGCGTCGACCCGCCGCCGCCCGACGTCACGCTGCCCGCGCCCACGCCTGCCGGGTCAACGTACCACTCGTACCGTCATTCCATTACGACGCGTCCAGCCCCCCCTTTCCCAAAATGGGCACGTGCTCGGGCCTCGCGATTCGATCGGGGCCATGTTGAGGTTGCGACCAGGGTCTATTCCCCACGATTACGTGTTTAGGCACATGGGCCTTTAAACCTCTAGCCTCTAATAGATATCCACTAAATAAATAATTAATAAATGCCTTGGACTAACACACCAATTGTCTAGCCCCAAACTAAGGTCGAAACTTGTATTTTAAATACATTCATAAACATCCATGTCTCGAGTACAAATGCCGATGTTCATTACACAAACATTTGCCCCTAGCGGGATTCGAACCCACCACCTTTGGTTTTGTAGCCAGGGTCTCTAGCCACTAGACCAACGGGCCTGTCAACTAGTACTAGTATGTAAAATGTACTTAGCGTTATATGAATCTAAGAAGATCCCGAGGGCTCGGGGTAATTTGTGATAGGACATTTTGCTCATAATATTATTATGACTATATTTTGAATTTCCTTGAAGAGTTTTATATGACGTCGAGCAAGGATCGCGATACTTGTATGATGATCCGACCTCCGGGCGCGTCGGAGAGGCTGGACTGGCTGGTGCGCAGGCGGCCGCCGCCGCCCAGCAGCGCGCTGAGGCTGGCGTGGTGCGCGTGCGCGCCGCCGTGCTCGTGGTGCAGCGACGCCAGGAACTCGTCCACGGGCGCCAGCGACCCGCTCGGCGCGATGTTGAACCCCTTCATCAGCCGCCGCTCCTTCTGCCGGTTCTTCTTGCCGCCGCCTCCGCCTGGACACGGGGAGGTTACTTGATGCACGGTTTTACAGACCGAGACTAGTGATTCGTGTCATGTCTATTCGTTTTGTTATACTTAGACGTTCTAAGCTAGTTTTAGTTTAACATATAAATCTCACAGTAGTGTTATGGTTAGTAGAGTAATATGAAAATTAATAAGAAAATTAACAAATAAAGCACGATTTGGAAAGCTTATATGGCATTAAGCTTTTCAATGAACGCGCATTGACAAGCTCGAATACCATACGACACATTTAGGTGAAGAGCCTTCGACGCAAGAGGCAGGAACAGGAGTGATAAGAGGCTACCTGGCGCACCGGCATTGGCGGTGGAGGTGTTCATGCCGGAGTTGCGCAGGATCTCGACCAGCTCGCAGCGGAAGGCGCTGACGTCCTGCTTGATCTCGTTGACGTCGTCCTCGGTGACGCCGCCGCTCTCCGCGCGCCGCTGCTGCACCGTCACGTACCGCCGCACCAGGTTGCGCATTATCGCCTGCAATACAATCCATTGCCGCTGCTCCTTAGCTATACAATAGCAGGTATGCCTATATACGCAAGCGAGAAAAACATCGTAATTAAAGTAGGTATTCATATATTTTTGCTAAATTCTCAACTTTCTACTGTTCATCACGGTAGTTCAAGCGGAGCGTGAAGCAGTATCTTGCGCGGCGCCGGTATTGCGATGCCAGCAGATAGGGTACCTACTACTTTTGTACCGCATCCGTTGTGTCATGGCTATCAGTGCTCCTCTTTTGCTTACCATCAGGCAGAGTGGAGTCAATATCCGAGCTAATATTTAAAAACCTTGACTCACCTGATAACGGAAATCCCTTTCATTTGCTTGTTTTGCTTTTCTCTGAAAGAAATAAAAAACAGATTAAAAGATTATTTTTCAAAACGAAATAAGTATTAGGTACAGTTAAAGATGTTCCACGCTTAATTGGTAATAGTTAAGATAATGTCTAAAAAAAATCATAAAGCTTCGGGCAGTAAGATACGTTCATCACAAAATAAAGTATCACATATTTTGAAATTACGAATTCAAGATTTGCTAATGAACTCCTCTAGCAAGACGTACATCTTCGATGCCATAAACGAACAAGGAAAACCGTGCAAACAAAGAGATGGGAATTACACTAAATGAATGAAGATTGGACGAGGAAGTTACCCGGATGGTCCGCATGTGCTCCCGCTTGGCGCGCGCGTGGCCGCACATGCGGCGCTGCAGCCAGCGCCAGGCGTACAACAGCGACTTGGGCGACGGCACCACGTTGAACGGCGGCGGCGCCGTGCCGCCCTCCTCGAAGTAGCTGATCCACAGCTTGCTGCGCGCGAACTTCCACTCCACGTCCGCGCGTTCCTGGAGAATACATACAGATCGAGAACAACGCGGTCGTACAAGAGTGGGAAACGACCAAGATACCGGATGCAGTGTCGTAACTAGCCTTTTATGCGCCCGGTGCGAGCTTTCAAAACTGCGCCCCTAGAATCTACCAGTCTGGTCCTTTCTGCGCCCCTCCAGGGTCTGCGCCCTGTGCCTGGGCACCGTTGGCACCGCCCTTGTTTCGGCACATAGATCATATCAACAAAACGAGTTGTAGTCGAGATGTCTGTCTCACATATCCCATGGCCTTGCCAACTGCGATGACCTGACTTTGGGAACTTCAGTAACTGCATTCATCAGCAAAAACCGCACGTAATTAAACTTACAGATATCAGTTGATAAGAGTGATTCATCATGGCGATCAGCAGGTTGAGTAGCACGATGACGTTGATGACGGCGTAGGTGCCGAACATGAGCATGCCCCAGAAGCGCGTGAAGATCTTGATGCCGTCCAGCTCGAACGAGTCCAGGTCCACCAACCCGAACGCCGCCCAGAACAGCGTCTGCATCGTCTCGAACAGACTGAGGAAGAAACAGCAAGCAATGCATTTACCGATAACTTCGTTTGTCTTGGGTACCAAGTGGGTAGCAAAACTCTAAAGGAGAGATTTTTGAGAATTTCGTCATGAATGCGTCAGGTTTCTTTTTTTTTCAAGGAGTTACTAAAAGGATAACGGTATATTTCGTTGTGTGTAGTTCTAATTCTAATAAAATAGAAGAATGATTACTTTGCGAATCTTCTCCAGACGACGCAAGCGTCAGGATCAGGCAGCGTGCCGTTGGGTGCCGAATAATTCGTTCCTGTGGTGCACCGCTTCTTCTCCATGTCGGCGTAGTACCATAACAGCTGGTTCAGGCCTGGAACACCAACAGGAGCATGTCAAAACCAAACAACGTTAGGTTTAATAAATCAAACTCAGTTTTGAAGACCTAGTCCTAGTACTCACCACACGAGAACGCGAAGATAACTAATATATCTAAAACGAAGAATTTCAGAATATCTAGCACCATCCGACTCAATGAGACTTGCAGTGGTCCTAGATGGGGGTTGACGCTAAATATGTAGACCAGTTTGAGGCTGCTGAAGATGTTAGCTGCCGAGAACAGCCCCTCAGACAGCAGCATTGGATCCCATGCGTCCCACTTTTCACGCGGTTGGTTCCATTGGAGCCCCGCTGCCATCTCACGGCGGACCTGTCCAACAAAATTAGGTTAAGTGTTTTGTTAATTAAGAGGTAAAAAAAACAGATAACGAAATCTTCGACCATTGTCTAAATAAGTAAGAATTCTGGAAAGCGATATACCTGGAAGTGCGACACGATCCGCAGCGCGACAGTGGCCACGTACAGCGAGTTGGTGACAAAGTCTATCACGTTCCACATGTCGTGCACGTACTCTCGCAGCCCCATATCCCACAGCTGCTTCACCTCAGACCAGATTAGACCTGTACACAATAATATTAACCGATTTTACAGAATGAACACTTGGCTGACCGGAGATAGCCAAAATGTATAGGAACAGCTTCGTGTATGGCTTAGTGCATATAATCGTGTATGGTTCTTACCGCTGACCCACGCAAGGATGAGCCACTCAACCAGCGAGGGCGCAGCGCCGCGACGCGACAGCGGCTCCGCGTGTGGGCTGCCCCACAGCAGGCCGCCCGCCGCTGTCTCGATGCGCTGCGATGCCAGGATTAGCAGAACTGGATCACACGAAGCAACCGTTTGGAATTGAGTTCCTGCCTTCCACGAGTATAAAACATTGCCCCGTCCATACTGACTAATCGTTTTGTAAGCACAACGGTAAGCAACTCGAACTTAATGCGTGTAAAAAAACCTTCAAATATATGTAAAGAAATAATATGATTTCTTTCTTTAATTTGAATACGCGCGCGCACTGTTAGTTTGACAGTTGGCCGCGGCGCGTCACGTGAAGCTGGCTGTCATTGTCAAGGTCGAATCAAGTCGAATGTGCATGAATTGGTGTTTTTGTGATTAAAGTTAATTGTAATAAGTTTTATTAGTGCAATCGAGAGGTGATAACAATAAACTTTTATTGTCGTTTCTTTGTTAACAGGTAAGACTGTGTTTTTTTGTAAAGTTTATTATGATTGTGTCACCTACTTGAATAAATAAAATTTTGCTTTCTTTGTTAACAGAGCAACAAATTGAAGTTTTATTCTCCTCTTGCAATAAAAATTAGTAATTGTCTTATAAAACGACAATACTTGTTTAGAATGGCACATAGATTGCAGTTTGCATTTAGATATGAGGCATCACAAACTGACAATAAGACGAGTGTGATCGCCATAACCTCAATTACAACAGAGGACAACAAAAAGTACATACTGCCAGACGCTGATACATATGCGAGCCGCCACACAGCACTAACTAAGACAGAAACCTATAAAAGAGTGAAAAAAAGTTTAAATCAAAGAGGTCAAGAGAGAACAATATGGATTACCTGCACCGATGAAATGGTAAAAAATTATTTTGATGAAGATAATAATTTAATGTTTAATGACTTATATCTAAAAGAAATAAAAGAAACGGACGTCATTGCATCCACGCAGAAAAATGATGGTCAGCTAAATTTAAAAAATATATCAGAAAGATTTATGATTGAGAAATTTGTATGTAAATTCTCGAATGCAAAACAATGGATAGAAACATTTGAGAATGAATGCAATAGATTTGATATTAAGAAAGATACAACAAAAATAGAAATATTAAGATTATTCTTAGACAAATCATGTGCAGACTGGCATTCAGCAACATTTAAAACTTTGAAAATAGAGGCTGGATGGTTCGAGTGGAAAGGTAAATTTTTAGATTCATTTGCTGATAGAGGATGGACTACGGGAATGTATGCCATATTTTACAAATATAAAGAAGGATCACTAATGGAATACGCAATAAGAAAAGAAAAGCTTTTATTAGATATGGACGAGAATATTGGTGGGAAAAGCCTGGTGACACTTATAGTAGCTGGTTTACCTGAATCTATTAGAAACAGAATTGATCCAGAAAAGTGTGAAACCTCAACGAGATTACTTCATGAAATAAGTAAGTGTGAAAGTTTGGTAATTAATAAAAGCTTTATAAAAAAGAGAGAAGAGAAAGAGTATAGTAACAAATACACTGGAGGGAAAAAGCCATGCAAAATTTGTCAGGACTTAAATAAAGGTTCTCGGTACCACCCCGAACAGTCATGTTGGTTTAAAAAAGAAGGAAAAGAGATCAAAATGATTGGAAGTAATTCTGTATTAGAGGTAAATCTAAGTGAAGAGACAAAAAACGAGTAATCACACCATTGATAAAAATAAATATGTTATTAGGAGACAAAATACAAGTGAACGGAACATATGATTCGGGTTCGCAAGTCTCTCTAATAAACAAAAGATTAGTTCGAATACAAAATAATTCAGAAGATACAAATAGGATATTATTAAAAACGGTCAATGGTGTGACAAACACAAAAGGACTAATAAATGTAAAAGTAAAAATTTTCGATATAGAAGAATGTGTTGATGTTTTCATTATAGACAATGTTGATTTTGAAGATTTCATTATAGGACTAGATATGATAAAAAAATTCAGATTAACTCAAGATGAAGACTTAAATATATTGCAAAAGACAAAGATGAAGACAGATACCATGAAGAAATTTGAAGAGATAGAAACAACTAAAATCAACTTTAATGAGCATGTGAATAAAAATGAATTCGTGACAAACCTACAACTCTTGGAAAAAAGCAAAAAGATTCAAATACAAAGTTTAATAGATAAATATAATACCGTATTTGCCAGAGATAAATATGATGTTGGGACAGTAACAAAATATGAAGCTCGGATAGACTTACTGGTGGACAAATACTGCTGCAAAAGGCCGTACCGTTGCACAATAGAAGACAAAATAGAAATAGAAAAGCAAGTAGCAAATTTACTACAAAATAACTTAATTGAAGAATCTTATAGCCCCTTTGCAGCCCCAGTAACTCTGGCATTTAAGAGAGATGAAAATACAAAATCAAGACTCTGTATTGATTTTCGTGAACTGAACAAGATAGTCATACCACAGGCACAACCATTTCCATTGATAAGCGACTTGATAATTAAAGCAAGAAACTGTAAATATTTTACCACTCTTGACATAAATTCCGCATTTTGGTCCATACCACTACGCATTGAGGACCGACAAAAAACAGGATTTGTCACACAAGATGGACACTACCAATGGACTTGCTTGCCCTTTGGACTGAAAACATCACCAGCAATATTCCAGAGAATTTTATCAAATATATTAAGAAATCATAATTTGCGAGACTTCACAGAGAATTACATTGATGACATCTTAATATTTTCACAATCATTTGAAAAACACATAGAACACATAGAGAAAGTACTTATCGCAATAATAGAGGAAGGTTTCAGGCTAAAGTTTCAAAAATGCACCTTTGCAGCAACATCCGTAAAATACTTGGGACATATTATTGGAAACAATACGGTAAAACCAATCAAAGATAATATTGTTTCGATACAGAAATTCCCTACGCCAAAAACCCAAAAGAACATAAGACAATTTCTAGGGAAAATTAACTTTTATCACGAGTATATACCGAATAGTTCATTAATATTAGATCCACTACACAAATTACTGAGGAAAAATGTTAAATTTTTATGGTCAGAAGAGTGCGAAAAATCTTTCTCTGATATAAAGAATATATTATGTTCACAACCAGTACTGGAAATATTTGATAAAGACTTACCTATTACGATTTACACGGATGCGTCGTTGAATGGCATAGGTGCAATATTAAAACAAATTCAAAAAGATGGAAAAGAAAAACCTGTTGGTTACTTTTCAAAGAAACTCAATGATTCACAAAAAAAGAAGAAGGCAATATACCTTGAATGTTTAGCAATTAAAGAAGCCATCAAGTACTGGCAATACTGGTTAATTGGAAGAAAATTTACAGTTTTTTCAGATCATAAACCACTAGAAAACCTTAACATAAAGGCTAGAACAGATGAGGAACTTGGGGAATTGACACTTTATTTGTCACAATACGACTTCAACATTAAATATATTCCGGGTAAAATTAACACTGAAGCAGATAGTCTCAGTAGAAATCCAGTTTTGGAAGACAATGATAATGACGATGAAATTTTAAAAATGGTAAATTTGATAACATTAGATGACATAAAGGCCGACCAACAGAAAAACGAAAAAATAGGGAAAATGAAAAACAAATTAATTGAAAGAAATGGGATACTATACAAAAAACATAGAAAGAGAGAAAAAATAATATTATCTGAAGAATCAAGTATAAAGCTTATAAAAGAAATACACACCGAATGGTGCCATTTAGGGATTAATCAAAT
Source organism: Nomophila noctuella (assembly GCA_958496325.1). Taxonomy (NCBI): domain Eukaryota; kingdom Metazoa; phylum Arthropoda; class Insecta; order Lepidoptera; family Crambidae; genus Nomophila; species Nomophila noctuella. Next base: position 138,237 of record OY292486.1, read on the forward strand.
GATAAATAAAATCAGTCCTTATTATACAGCAAATGGCCTAACGAGAAACATAAAAAAAATATGCAGTAATTGTGAAACCTGTGTAAAGAATAAATCTAGGGGCCAAAATAAATACGGATTGATGTCACATTTAGGGCCAGCATCAAAACCATTTCAAATAATGTCGATAGATACCATTGGTGGCTTTGGAGGACAAAGATCAACAAAGAAATTTCTACACTTGTTAGTTGATCATTTCACAAGGTTTGCGTTCATCTCAACATCAAAGACACAAAATGCTACAGATTTCATTAAGTTAGTAAAAAAAGTTCTTGAGACAGAAAAAATTGAAATATTACTTACAGATCAGTATCCAGGATTAAATTCCAAAGAATTCAAAGAATTTTTGAGAGATAATGATGTGAAACTAATCTTTACTGCAGTTGATAGTCCGTTTTCAAACGGACTCAATGAGAGATTGAACCAAACGCTGGTTAATAAAATGAGGTGCAAAATAAATGAAAAAGCGGAAAAGAAAGCCTGGACAACAATTGCAAGGGAATGTTTAGATAAGTACAATGAAACCGAGCACTCAGTGACAGGCTTTGCACCAGTATATTTATTAGAAGGAAGAGTCACCAGCATCTTGCCACAAGAACTACGACAACCAATAGATACACAAACTTGGATCAAAAATAGAAAAGAAGCACTAGAAAGAACGATCAGATCACATACATATAATAAGAAATTATTTGATAAAGGCAGAAGACAAAATGAATTCAACATAGGGGAACTAGTATATATTGAAAACGGAAATAAATTGAATAGAAAAAAACTGGATAACTTAAGAATCGGCCCATTTGAAATAACAGACAAAATATCTAATACAATATACAAAATAAAAACAGGCAGAACGAAAAAGGATACAAGCTTATACCATATAATAACAAAACTTATTCGAATGGAAGACAGTATAAGTGATTTAGAGGATAGTGCTGAATAAAAGATGCAATTGTAATGAGAACTACTGTAAGTAGTTCTCACTCTGGAGGAGGGAGATGTAAAGAAATAATATGATTTCTTTCTTTAATTTGAATACGCGCGCGCACTGTTAGTTTGACAGTTGGCCGCGGCGCGTCACGTGAAGCTGGCTGTCATTGTCAAGGTCGAATCAAGTCGAATGTGCATGAATTGGTGTTTTTGTGATTAAAGTTAATTGTAATAAGTTTTATTAGTGCAATCGAGAGGTGATAACAATAAACTTTTATTGTCGTTTCTTTGTTAACAGGTAAGACTGTGTTTTTTTGTAAAGTTTATTATGATTGTGTCACCTACTTGAATAAATAAAATTTTGCTTTCTTTGTTAACAGAGCAACAAATTGAAGTTTTATTCTCCTCTTGCAATAAAAATTAGTAATTGTCTTATATATATGAATGTGCTATCAAACGATATCGTTATATATATATACTCACATAGGAACATAAAATAGCTTGCGGAATGGCAGAGGAACTTGATGAAGGGCTTGCGCAGCGTGCGGCCGGCGGCGGAGTGCGGCGCGGCGATGTAGGCCAGCGAGTAGAGCGGGAACATGGCGCCGATGCGCACCATCTCCGCCGCCTGCAGCAGCATGTTCTTGCGCCGGAAGCCCGGCACGCTCTCGTACCAGATCGACGCCAGCAGCTGCTGCACGTTCGGGTGCGCCACGAACTGCAATACACCACGTTCTACAACTTACATTGTGTTGTTGCTAAGCTCTTGTACAATTTTAAGGTGTATTAACGCGGACGCTTTATTTCTGCAAAAGTTTTTATGCATCGAACTAAAAAACGGAAAATCGCCTCACGATTATATATTCAACGGATGTCACCTTTTTCTGCCTGAGCTTGATGGCGAGCTTGAGCCTCGAGAGGCGCATGCGCTCGGGCGCGCCGGGCTCGGGCAGCGGCGCTTGCGGCGCGCCGGTCTCGTGGTTGAGCAGCACCTGCAGCTCGTGCGACGTGCGCGTGTGGTCCAGCAGCGCCGTCGCGAACTCCTGGCACTGCGCGCGCAGCTCCTGGTACTCCGTCTTGAACTCGTGCTCCAGCGCCGACAGCCGCCGCAGCTCCCACGACAACTCGAACGCCGTCAGGATCGGGTCCTACACACGGCGTCACGGTCAGTCGAGTGTTTGTAACTACTACTATGCACCTCGTGGTCCAAGTGGTCAAGAAGTGTACCTTGGAGGAGAGCGCGATGAGCGAGGGCGAGGCGAGCGCGCGGTAGGCGTTGATGCGCGAGCGCGAGTGGCGCAGCGAGTCCTCGGAGCGCGAGCGCACGCACTCGTCGCAGCCGCAGCGCACGTCGTGCGGCACGGGCAGCGCGGCGCCGCGGTCCAGCAGCAGCTTGATGATCTCGTAGCTGTCGCGGTGCGCCGCCAGGATCAGCGGCGTGATGTCCGCCGTGAACGTCGCCGTCTCCGGCGGCAGCGCCTCCCAGCTCTGCACGACCACACGCACACATCACCACCGGCACAGGAATCCATAAATGCTCCAGTTTTAGCTAACGTTATTTCAGCTTATCAAGAATCATATCCCACTAAGGGTTACATACATGTTCTGTAATACATCATTAACCAAACAGATGTTATTGTGCGTGGAATGGAATAATTAGAAACGACTCGATGATTTACGTAATTAATGTTCGTCTGTCTCGCCTAATTGAAGCGTAGACGATTTATCGCAAATTCGACCAATTCCTCATTGAGCCCTCGGCGGTCAGCTCGCCTCATCGCTGTGTTTAATGAGCCTCATCACACCCTCCCAGCCTGTTTAACATTCCGCTTAAATTGATGACTCGCCGAAGAATCTCTCTTCCTCGTCAATCAATCATGGACCGACGGCTCTATGGACATTTAAGGATATTAATTGTTCTTTCCCCCTTCCGCCGACTAATTTATTTTAATAGTTGTCTGTTTTGTCTTTCACTCTCAGATAAGCTAAGTTGTATTAGTTAATATGGATGAGATTACCTTTTGCCTAAATAATTGATTTACCTAAATACACATGAATAATCCCAAACTAACAGGAACGAGGCGCTTATGGAAATACGCATATTATTGTTATAGAACTCTCGTATTTTAGACATGGAGTACCTAAACAATTTTTTCATCTTAATTTTTAGAAGAATGGTTTAAATTAATTTGGATTAGATCTTCCATCTTCTAAATTACTTCCCTCTTACGTAAGATGATTTATTTAAACTTTATTTTACGACATATAAAACGTACAAAGGGTGGACTTTCTAGTTAGTGTAGAGGTACATATGAGTGCACGTGTGGTTAGGTAGTATAGTTCGTGAATGCGTGCACACTGACGTGCAGCTCGCCGGGCTTGCGCGTGCGCTCCTCGTGGTCGAGCAGCGCCTCCACGGCCTCCACGAACTCCTCGGAGATGGCGTGCAGCAGCGCGTCGCGCGTCTCCACGCCGAACTCCAGCAGCAGCTCCACCATCTCCAGGTTCTCGTTGTCGATGGCCATCAGCAGCGCGCTGCGGCCCAGCGGGTCCACGCAGTCCACGTTCACGTGCCCTGGCCCCGGAACATCACAAACGTTATGCGCTGCATCCGACCATCTCCATCTCCAATGTTTTACGACTTACATTAAGGGGTGGATTCCAAATAGGTAATGTAGTGAACATTATTATGTGTAATATCTATAAAAAAACCGGGCTAGATGTTGCTTGTATAACTTGAGGTACAACATGGAAAGCTTACTAAAATATACGATTACATCGAGGTAACATTGATAATGACACCAAAAATAGTAGGTTACACTTGTGTTATGGGTTTCAGAATCGAAGAAGGTAAGCACGCACGAAGCCACAACATGATTAAGAAAAAGAAAAATAGGTAGGTATTTGGTATTAGAGGATAAGGCACAAATAGTAGGGTTTGAGCCCGGGAGGTAGTACAATATAATCCAACCATCTTCCATTTGGCGAAAAAAGTTTTGAAAATGTCTTCAGACATGATACTCGTAATTTTATTGTCTGCAAAGCGGTAATCGCATCAGGCCCTACCTCGACAAGGAGCAATTTCACCATTTTCCAATAAATTAATGTTTGTTTAGCTAAATATTCCTACCGCGCGATCAACGTCGCTACGTCAAACAAGTACGAGGTTTATCGGTGTAATGCCAAACAAGCCGTCAAAATAATGATGTGTCGCTCATAGTGTTGTTGTGGCGCGTGTAGCATTCGTTCTATTTACTCCGCCCTTACGTATCCGCCCGTACCTTATTATGATATTGATGCTTTATAAAGAACACACAGTACTAAAATTAAATTAAATACCATTGTCAAATATTCTTGATCTTGTCTGTACTTTTTATTTAATTAGAGAACTACTTATTTCAAACCGAAACGGTAACCTGATTTATCCCAGCAGATAAATATGTAGATAATAATGTAGGTAGTGAAGTAGAGCGACAACTAGTGCAAATATTTGCATGTAATACGGCTCGACTGATTCAAACAATACAATCGAAGATGTGTTGTGACACCTGAGGGGGAGGGATGGGTGGGAGCTTCCCGACGTACGCGTATGTGCTAGTGGTAGGTACGTACGGAGCGGCGGGTCCCGCGCCATGCCGCCGCGTGTCGCGCGCTGCCGCGTGCTGGGCGCGAGTGCCGGCGGGCGCCACTCTCAGTTTATATGTATGGTCTATGGTCGCCACCCTGGCCACGCGCACTCCTACACCTACGCAGCCGTCGTCGGTGCGTAATGTGACAGCGTCACATGTTATTGACAATCACGGGGCGCGACACTCGGGCCCTGTTCCACTTGTAGCGAACAACTCCAAACGAATCGAAACATTCTCTCGTTTTGACGAACCGGTGAAAACTAAATGATATGCTAAGTGACTTTTCCACTTATTTCCGCCGGGAGGATTAATGAAAATTAACGGAGCTTTACGATACGGGCTGTAGAATTTTCCTCGGCAATTCGTGAATATTCTGCTATGCGCGAATCAAAATAGAATTAACATAAATTGCCGTATCTTGTAATCTCGTAAGTAATTAAGGGATAAATCATATTATATACATACATAAGTCATCTCATTAAGTGGCTAAACGTGTCTTATCTTATTTTAGCACGTAAGCTTTTAAAGTCTTTAGATTTTGACAGTCATATATTATATTGAATAATGTTTTTCTCCCATGTGAGACTAATAAAATAGAGACTTAATGACCGCTGGGCCCGGTGTGGCATGAATTGTTAATAACATAATTACGAGCACGTAGACTTGTGGCAGATAACGAGACATGACATTCGCACGCAACTAAGTCTTTTAAATGCTTTTCGAGGCTAGGTAAGAAAACTTAAATATACATGAAATCCCTTATCTTCTGAAATGAAACTCGAGTACCTACAATATTTCGGGGCCATGTCTAATACATTAGTTTACGTGAAACATGAGTCACAGCTGCCGGCAGCGGAAGGCGCTTCCAGCTGGGTTTACATTGTTGCAGTAGGAGCGGAAAGCAGAACAGTCAGTTTTACTCTCGCTCATTCATTATAATGCTTTATTCAACTTATAATCTAATTAGCCACGTGCAGCTGCCAACTGAACAGGTAAATAGTATGTGGATTGGTACCTACTAGCTAGTTACACATGAATTACCTCAATAGATAGATCAAGTCGAAGAAATGCTGCAATGAATACGATTTTATACATTCTATCAACTTAACCTTTACGTCTGTTAATATGATTGTTTACAAAATGGCAACGTAATAAATATGCGCAGAAACAGTATAAAAATAACATAAATGCCACATAAATACGAGTAGAAGGTCTTATCGCTCCCAGACATCTTTAAATAGAGGACATTTAATGGAAGGCAATACGTTTTTGACGTTATATTTAGTTGATAAAAGATAAAAAAATATATTTTTCAGGTAGATTTACATAAAAAACCTTATCTAAGAAGATTTCAAGATGAACCGTAGCGTGTACTACATGTATTACTATCCCATTTCCTCTTCAAAGGATAGCTCACCGAGAAATATTATCGTTAAAGGTCTCGGATATGGGTGCGTACGGAGCGGGCAAATGTGATTTAATAAAACATGAAGCGTGAGAGACTGATCCTCCGCCCCGGCCCCGGCGGCCGGCTCGCGACTGAGTGCCTTCCACCGCATCCTTGGTACCGGGATCAGTTCTCACGGTAAATGGAATTTCCTCAATAATGGATGGGGGTGTCGCAATATTAGCACCCGAAAAATAATAAGCAATCGCACTACGTTACTACAGACTATATTGTGTGATTTTGGAAAACATGTAATTACCTAGCCATATATACCTAACAAGTAGCATACCGTGCTCAATACGCATACTGTGCTCCAAGAAATCATCCTTGCCTATAATTTTGACAGCCTGAGCATAAGAATCTAAGCTCTAAACCAAAAATTAATATTAATTTTTATTTTGTTTCCATGTCTAATTGATTTAATTAATATTTGTGCTCTCTTCTTTATTCTGAGACCCATAATATAAGTGCCTAAAGCTTTTTTTGATGTTTTGTCAGATGAGCTTTCGGAACATTGGTGTATCAACGCATCTACGACCCATGTCGAATTGTCGAAGTCCATGGATGCCGATGAATTTTAACCACCAGGTGACCTTTTGGTTTGTTTATTATTTTAGTCATTACAAATTCTAAAACAAAGTTGCTGCCCGCTGTCTGTCTGTCTCTATAAACTCTTAGAACTTTAAAACTACGTATCGACTTTTGATGTGCTTATCATGATATCTAAATGGTCCAAAAAGATAGCACATGTATAGGGCTGCCATCTTATAAATGTGGAAAACAGGACAAGAGGCGAGATAACCCCGGATTTTAGAGTCCGAAAGCCGGACATCATAGCTTCACCTTCATAAAATCGGTGGTTGACAGTGGCGTCGTTTTTTTTTTTTTTTTTTTTTTTGGTCGGTCTTATGAAACCTTCCCCGGACTTCGGTATCTTTCCCCGGACGTCTGTCTCTCCTGTGCCCGGACGCACCCCGGACGCCCTCTAAACTAGGACAAATCCGGGGAAACCCGGACGGATGGCAGCCCTACACATGTATAACATAGGAGAGGGAAGTAGCAGTGCATTTGTGCAAAGTCGTGGCGAGCCGCTAGTGCAGTAGTATACAAGTGTAATAAGGTAAGGGAGTGCGCTTGCCGGTGTCGCGCGCCCGCTGCAGCGCGCGGCGCGTGCCGGCGACGTCGCCGCGCTCCACGCCCAGCAGGTACTTCTTCTCGTCGAGCGACAGCACCGCCATCTCCTGGTGCGGCCGCACGACGTTCTCCTCCTCCGTCATGCCGTGGATGCTGTGCCGCTGGAACACGCCGCACGCAAGCTAGTTAGCATACGACATGCGGCCAGACCTCCTCTCGGACGTGCTGATGAATGCTGGGGTCGATTATTCTATCCATTATAATATCTATCTGAAGTATTATGTACACGTACACCAAGAATCATTAAAAAAAATACAACATTCAATTCTCAGTGGATATCCGTTATACAAGATCTGACCAAAACATAATATGAATGCTTACCTGATAGTGTATACGACCATTTCTGTGAAAGGTTAATTAAAACAGAAAAAAGAAAATCCTAGTTAAGCTGACATAATCAAATTCATCCCTATCCGTAGCAAACAAAAGAAAGCTAAAAGCTTTTTCAAGTGACCCTGTCGCATTTGGATCTTGTTATAATTTTAAGGCCGTTATACACCCAAATTTAAAAATCAAAACACATTAAATGTTATTGGATTTATCCTTCAAGGGATACAAAACAAACAAAATTAATCCACGACACAAAAGGTTTTACCTTTTTCGACACATTTTTTTTTTACATGAACGGAATACTTGTAATACATAATTATTATTTTGTTTTGTGCCTGAAACACCCAAAGGCAAAGAATGAAAACTTTACATGAAAATAGTTATGGATACACCTACACTTTTTATGTTATCACTACCAGAAATCGCTATTTCTTTCGATTGATTTTCTTATAACTTGCGACACTGTTGACCCCACTACCACGTTTGCCCCAACATCACAGTCAGTTGAGTCAGTCGATAGTTAGCAAAAGCGCTACTCCATATATTCGGCGCGTCTCGGTAAGCCCAGCGGGCTCCGGCCGGAGTGCCTCTAATCGTGACGGTATGTGAGCTTTAGTAGTTACTCTTTCAGAATACAAATGTGTTGCCGTTCGGGAATTTCCGCATTTCCCGCCAAAGGCCTGGGGACACTCAGCCCAGGAGATGGCTTACTTACCATGCGAATGTTTCCTAACCAGTGCGCGAGGAGTCTTTTATATCTAATCTACTCGATAGTATAATGAAAACCTGCGCGCCTCCCCGTCCCGTGACCTTTAAACTCCGCCATAGTATAATAATGTTCTAATATGGTGGATGTCATCACACTAGTATATAAATTATAATTTTAGACGTAGGGTTATTGTTACATTAGCTTATTTATGAGTAAGTACAGAATTTTTTTTTAAAGTGTCCGGGCAACGACCTTATCCCGAAAGGAGTGAAAATTTCCAAGGCATTATTCAGCTACCATCAAAGGAATTCGTTAACATGACTTATAACTTCACAATTCAATTATGTTAATTAGCGTCATGAAACAAGACCACCTTGTTCTACTCGTACTTAGGACATTAGGGTCACTTACTATATGACAATATATTTTAAATCGTTTTATACGAGAAATTTTCACCCACAACGATGTACGGGAAATATTACAGAAGCTATTATATTACCGATATTAATAGTGAGACACGTTTATAATCAAATCATACCACTTACGGATCGATACGGCTAATGTAGTAGTAGCGGCCGTAGCGGTCGTAGCAGTCGTAGCAAGGTCTGGGGGCGACTACGCGTGGGTACTCACCTAAGTGTATTGACTGTCCCTCATAAGTTATTGTTTAGAATTAACTAGAGTAGAGTAGTAGTAGATTAGCATAATTTTATGTACCTGATTTCCTTTCTGCCTTTGGCTTTGTTACAAATAAATTAGGGAAAACCTGCGGTCGCACGTGTCGTTGTCATACGAAGCGTAGCGCTCGTAGCCTGCGCCTCTACGGCGAGTGCTACGACGCCACGATAGACACCGACGTCACTGCGCGACGCGACCGGGTCCAATACAAAACAATAAAAAAGAAACGCCAGCGTACACAATTGACGTGACATCCCTTTATAAGTGTAAATGTGTCGATGCAACCGTCTTGTTATGATGGGATGGGGACGATAACAGGGGAAGTAGGTCACTTGTTGATGGGAGAGCATCTGCCTCGCGTCCGCTGTCGGCTGTCCTTTGCCAGCCGTCCGCCGTCCGCCGTCCGCCGGCTGGCCCGCCGGCGCGGACGCGGGGACGGCGGCGCGGGGCGCGGGGCGGGGGGCGCGTGGCGTGACAGAGGCTCCACCGCGAGGCGCTCATTATGGAAATGGGTCGCGGAGGTCGAGCGGGCTCGGGCGCGCCGCTACTATAGACTATCGCTTGTTGCAAATAACTTTCTCGTTTGTAAAAGGCATCGTTGTTTTTCGTCGCTGCCGCTGCTAATATGCGATTATGCAAACGGCGAGATCGATTAGGTGGCGTCGATCAGACAGAATACCTAGTTCTTTTACGTAAATGTTTACTCGTTTCCGACTCTAATTCGAGACGAGTTCCCCGCGTTCGCCGGTACTCAACGCGATGAATATGATGTTTGAATTAACACACGCCGAGCGTAAACACAGACAATGGTGTAAATGAATTACTATTGTGACGGCCGCCATTTGTCTGCAGTTAACATTTCATTTTCATCAGCTGGCCGCGTCAGCCGGACGCTTCGCTTTAAAAAATATACTGTATGAGTAATTATTTATACTCCATGCGCGCGCGCACGTGGCGGCCGCCACGCGCCGGGCGGCTGGCGCGCGTCGTAATTTTACTATCTTCTTAAATCATCAATTTTTTATTCAAAATCAAGTGACACATATTTTCTTATTGTATATATTCAACAAAACAATTGGTAGACGATTAAATAAAAAGACCCCGCGCGTTTACACCTGAGTTAGCACCATACCGAATAGAAGAGGGAATTCTCTTTAATACTGCACAATCAAAATGTCTTAAAACTATCTTTAGACCTAAATATCTTAAGTAGTTCATTCGCGGTGAATATTGAACGTCTCCGGAGCCGCAAGTAACCGCATAAAGACATCCTCGAGCCGGGCTGATGGCTGTTTTAATAATTTCCCCGAGGAGCGCGCTTCCATTACGCGGAGGTGGCGCGGGCACCGCGTTCGCCGCATGCTCTTACACGGCCATTACATCTAATGTAACACTGCCTATTGGAATAAGTGCACAGATATAAGGCCCGCACGAGCGAACACTTACGACTGAGCTTGTTTACAAGTCGCAGTAATTAGGTTGGCAATAGAACGATACCATAATACTAGTATATCCATCCGCCTATGATTAACGGATCCCGCGAATTCCGTGAAACCGAAGCGCATTTGTTGATTATGCAGTCGGAGCAAACGCCGCGCGCCGCCGCCGCCGCCCGGCGTCCGCCCGGCGGCGCTCGTCTCGAACACATTTAGTAATTGCGGGCGTTTATCAGCCACTCGTATCTGCCGGCCGAGCGCGACCGATTTATGACTTTTATAAAGCTCTCCCTGCGACCGAAATATGGGTGCGGATGTTTATAGAATCCTATTCAATAAACTGACACTTATATTGATATTTATCATTGTCTGTATACTCGGTTTACAATGACGGTTGCACCCACTTATTTAATCGTTTTGTTGCCTCGGTTTATAAGTTTTTTCCAATACAACTACTCATCAGGACAGGGAGTGAAACAATCGCTAGCCAGTTAAGTGCAAGCGGGGGCAGTTGCGCACCTTGACTTTGTTGTCGAGCGGGCGCGGCTCGGGCGCCAGGAGCGAGCCCAGCTCCACGCGGCAGGTGGAGGGGCGCCGCGCGTCGCCGCCGCCACCGCCGCCGTGGCCGCCGCCGCCGCCGCCGCCGCCGCCGCCGCCGCCGCTGCCGCCGGACATCTCGGAGCCGCCGCTCTCTGCGCAGAAACACGGGGTTACGGCGGCCGCGCCCCGCGCGCCGGCGCGGCGCGAGCGCAGCCGCCGCTCACGACGAACGAAATGGAATCAATGTTGCCAACCGATTTGTTGCACTATATTTTAATCCAGAGCGTTTTCATTGTATAATGAAATTTGCTCTAAGGCGTAGTCACAGGTGAAGTGAAATGGATTAATCTTGGTCAGGGTTTGATTTTAATGAATTGGATAAACTGCCTTAGCACTTAGCTTCGCTTGATTTATTGCATATATTCCATACAAACAATACTACCATGATAAATGGGGGAAATATGGTTTCACGTGGAAGTTACATTTATGGTTGAGGGAGGCAGATACACTTTATTCTATGAAAGAAAGGATCTAACCTGACACATCATCATTATCATCCTGAAATGAAGCCACTGCTTTCCACATTTCTTTGTTCCGCGCACCATAATATTCAAACAATCATACGAATACCACAGATTCCTTTAGGCAAAGTTGCATGATATTGCTAAAGTGAGTTCGATCACATGTTTGCTCGGCTCGAACCCATCATGGGTGGACGACCCCCAGATTTAAAGACACCGACGCGACAGCACCGTCTCCGATCGACATGATCCCAGCGGGCCGAACACTGCTTCCAGGGGTAAAAGTCATCCAGCGGCAACGGTAAAGCGGAGGGCTATATTTAGCGCAGGCGCGGAACACTCACCGGCGCCAGAGCCGCCACGCGCGCCATCCCGCGCCCGCTCCGAGAACTGAAACAGAGCGGGGCGCGTGAGGGGAGGGCGGCGCGGCGACGGGGGACGCGGGGCGCGCGGGGCCGGGGCGGGCGCGCACCTGCACGCGGCGGGCGCGGCGCGCGGCGATCTGCCGCGAGTGCCGCCGCAGCGCCTCCAGCGCGCCGCCTACCGCTCACTGCGCCGCATTCGTAGGGACCCTGCAACAGACAGACACCCACGGTCACACACTTTACCTCTTTAACTTACCCATGCGTTTACTCTCTCGCTTGTTGGGATGGAAAGTGGGCAGCGGCTGAATGTAAATGGGATACGCGCGCTCCTCTCGCGGTTTTTCGTCGAAAACTCAAAGCGCGAGAGATCGCTTATGGCGCTCTCTTTCCCTATCCTACATACTCGCTCATTTGAAAGGCTGAGTGTCAAATCACTCGCGACGTTATTGCAGCAGGACGCAATATTTACGACAACGTCAACAGAAGCTTCGAGAGCAGTGGCAGCGACAGAGTGTAACTATTATAAATAAATAAATAAATAAATATAAATATTTCACAACATCACATACATTGATCTGACCCTGTGTTAAGTAGCTTAAGCACTTGTGTTACAGACATCAGAATCAACAGTGGTATTACAAATATACTTAAATAGATACATATAACACCCAGACCAGGACAAACAGACATGTTCATGCACACAAATGTTTGTCCTGTGCGGGGATCGAACCCGCGACCTCTTGCGTAATAGGCAACATCTTGACCATTACACCAAGCGGGTCGTCAAATATAATATTATATTATGAATATAATAAATAATATAATAAATATAATATTATGAAATAAAAATTATATAATAAATATAATAAATATAATATTATGAAATAAAAATTACAAAAAAACTAACTGAACGACTTTGTTTCAGTAGTTAAATGTATTTAGTGCTTTAAAAGTTGAATTGGAAGGAAAATTGCTGTAGCTAATGAAAATTCGTGATAAATAAGATTTGTAATGAAATGCTCGCCATTTTATTGCTAATATAAAACGTCGTCTTCCATTATTTTAATGTAATAGGTCATTCTTGTGCGTTGCCGCCGCTTGTCGCATCACGACAGCAGCTGCACGGCGCAGTGCAACGCAGCGCGCCGAGTTGTTATTTACCGCCACGTCCGCGTCGTAAAGCCCTGTGTAGTGCTGCCGCGCTAGCGCTCATCGTGCCGGAAAATAACGACTCAATTGTTCGCTCGCGATCCGCCGTGGCCCGTAAATACACGTGGCCGTCTTCAAACGGTTTCATAAATATTTGATAGGCCTATAACAACGTTCACTACTGATTACTTTTTACAACACTAAATATACTTGTAAACATAACAAATTATGTGACAGGTTATTTCAAACGTCGATTTAATTTCAAAAATTAGGACACAGTGGTGCGTACCAGACCCAGTAAATGCGATGTGTACCTAACTACATAAACTCGACAGTAGGTACCTTCTATTTCGAATATTTAGTGCCGGTCAATCAGTAACTTCTTTTGATATTGGTCAAATGTACACTGTGAATTATAATATTGCCAATTTGTCAATAGTACCTACTTGTATTTAGGACATCGCTAATGTTCCATAATAGTGACGTCATAAAATCTGAATTGAACTTAGTTTGGAATTAGAATTCGAATGAGATGAGAGGGTTAATGAATATGTTCGTACCAAAGTTCTTCAGTCGCAGTGGCGTGCACCCTATATAGGCACCGGCCAGAAACTATAGAAGGCGCTAAAATCCCGTTTTTTTTCTGTGGTTTGACAGTAGAATTACCGACATTCAGAGTAAAAGTTTTGAATATGAGTCACGACATGGCAGAGTTATCGCTACGCACGGTGCCTATAGGTATTTAGGCAGTGCCTACCCTGACTAAAAATAAAATATATTCATAACATTCACAAACAAAACGTTTGAAAAATTGTGTGTATTAAATCATTTCATTACATAAAATAACCGAAATAAATCATAAGAAAACTAATTTACAATCATCATTTCAAAAGGACGTCATTCACGTTTCATACAAGTTTGGGCCAAATGGTAAAAGTGCCGGCCAGAAAAAAAAAATTGTATAGAATATACAATTACTATTTTTTTTACTATTACACCAACCCTGTGTGCGCCACGATTATGATGTTACAAGCGGCCAAACTACAGTAAAATTGTTATTATTATGTTGATTAGAGAATTTGGTTATTTTAATTTAATTATTTTGTAGTAAAAAATAATTGCCTTAACTATAATATTTACTACGCGCTCCGCATTTCGCAGCATTTATCCAAATATAGTACCTACTTTTTTTTCTGGCCGGCACTTTTACTTTTTGGCCCAAAATGAATGATGTTCTTTCCACTTTTATGCGGCCGGCGCGGCTCATCTGCCAAAATACGATATGGCGGATTAAGCAACAAAATTAAGAAGTCACACTGTGACGCAGATTTTTATTCTAACCTCATTACCTCAATGGTGAAATTTTCAAAATAGCAGTATTTAGGTACTTCCTATAGTAGGCATGCTTACCTCGAGCGGATAACGGATACAAGAACGAATTATTATTGTTTATTATTATGGAATATTCTATTGAGTATTCATTATAAAGAAATGAAAAGACGCGAATTTGTTTCGGAGTCTTGGTGTTATGATAGTCAGTCTGCCCGTCAAAAGATGGCGCTAAAAGCCAATCAATGAAATGAAATGAAAATGAAATGAAATTATTTATTCAGCAAATACATAGTAAATTCTTTTACTACTACTTTACTTTACTAAATATTTTTTAATGTACGGCATTTTCGACGTTTTACCATTTTTTTTATCTATTAAATGATAAATTGTCTCTATAAATGTTAATATGATGTTTTTGATATGCAAATGTAATAGTTTACTTAAATTTTTTATTCCGCGCTCAGCAGATTATGAATTGTGCAAAATTTTATGATAGTTTATCTGCACGTCAATAGATGGCGCTAAAAACAATCAATTTCAGCGTTCTCATGTAACATACTAATAAATGTTTACCTCTAAAATCATAACAATTAGTGTCTCTTTACAAGTAATTGGTTAGTTGAATTTTGAATAAATAAATTAATGATGTAACTTTTATTCCAATTTGAGCCTATTTTCGTTTCAGGTATTAAATAGTAGTTAAATAGTTTTTTAGTACACAAACTACGTCAGCCATGTTTTTTCATACTGTTTATTTAGAGAACTAAACGCGAGTAAATCTTTAAATTTTTTTAATTTAAATTCAGCCTGTGTTGTATACTAAGAGTGGTGTTGTGTTATTATTTTGTGCTGTGTGTGAATACTCACCAATGAATAAAATGCAGTGATTGGTAAGTCTCTAGAATTTTGTTTGTGTACAACAGCCGATATTGACAAGGCCAAGATCATACCTACATATGGCTATCAATTAATAATTTTAGCATCATTTTCAATTGCCTTCAATGTCGAAATATAAAATATCGCGCGGTTTATTGGGTTAGTTATGCATAATAGTTTTAGTGCCTACCAAATGAAAAACCTTATGCACGCCATTGTGCAAATCAAATGAGATAAGGTCTTTTGGAAGTGGTCAACTTTGTAATACATAGTTTTTTGTACGATTTCGTTCACGGAACGGATAAAACAACTGTTTTTTGTGTTCCGTGATTTCTTTTGTCACAGACAACTTATTAGAAAATCTTTGTGAAGAAAAAATATTTCAAATGATGGACGCATATTTGTATACCTATGCTCTGCTTAATACTGTAATTTTATTATTGTTAAAAAAACATATCGTTTTCTTACAGTGAATACTTATCTTTTTTTGGAAATATTCATTATTAGATCACAATGGTAGAAACGCAAAACAATTGGTCTCAAAAAAATAGAGCCTATCAGCCTTGTTAAAAAAAGAAATATTGTGCAGATTCGAGATTTAAAGAAAACATGTTGGCAAGGATATAATGACGAACGGGGCGCGAGCCGCCAGCAGCGCCGCACCAACTCGTCGTGTAATTGAATTTTCGCCAAGTCTTGGCTTCTTTTACAAAACTGATTTTGCCGTCGTAAGCCCCTAATTCGTTTTTTATGGTTAACGGGATGGCGGGACTGCGACGATTTGGGTTTGAAATGTCGCCGTCCGTCTATTTATATCGGATTAAGTGTAAATCAATGCAAGGTGACAGAATTTAATGTCGCTGAAAGTAAAGATGACATAATTTGCAACACCTGCGTTTTATGCGTACCAAAGCAACCCCTTGACTTTCGACCTTTCTAAACTCTCCTTTTACCGCTCTCTCGTGGTCCCATCCTAGATTCATTCGCGCAGCAGAATTTTCTACCTGTAGGCAGATATTCAGATGGAACGAGTTTCAATGTCAATCAATATGCTTCCAATAATTATCTTATCAAAGTCAAATTATGTTTAAATAAACTTTATTGAAACGGCTTTTGTTACTTTAAAATACCTTAACCAACCTTATTTCAAAACGAAATTGCTCTAAGACCATCATTGCTTGTCTATGCGACCAATTCAGCCAAGCCTAATCGCATGAATTGACGCTTTCGTAGTTCTTATGATTCTCCTTATATTTTTACCTTCCCAGTCTGTTTTTAGGGTTCCGTAGCCAAATGGAAAAAAACGGAACCCTTATAGTTTCGTCATGTCTGTCTGTCTGTCTGTGTGTCTGTCCTGGCTCGTTCTCCGCCGTTTATTTTGCCGTAAGGTAAAACCGATTGCCACGAAAATTGGTGGAGAGATGTATAGTGATAATTCAAGAATTGGTTTTTAAAATAATTGAAAAATAATTATTTTTACCCCCCCTCCCATACAGCGAAAAGTAAATTCGAAAAAAAAAATTCGACTTACCCCATCGTGTGGGGTATCGTTAAAAAGGTATTTTTAAATACAATAAAACTTGACTTGAAACCATGTGGATCAAACACCCAGGATATATCAATTCAAAGTTAAAATTAGAGCGTCCCCCCCCCCCTTAACTTTTGAAATACTATTACAATAATTCTGAAAAAATGTCCTGTATACCTCCAAGTAAGTACTTTCAACGAAAACTATAGCGAACTCTGTATCATACATAGTTATTTTTATACAACTCGACCAACTTATGACGTGCAGTTGCCCTTACTAAATGGTGTCCTAAGCGGTCGGGCCATCTTTTAGCTACGGAACCCTTTTATGGGCGTGTCCGACACGCTCTTGGCCGGTTTTTTTGACTGTAGGTTTATTATTATTTATTTATTCATTGGACAATTCATTTATATATTATTAAAATTGTTTGTTACCCTTAAATTAACAAAAATAAAGAAATGACGGTTCTTGCCTAAGAGACTGAACAAGGATACTAATAGGTATTATGGCATTGTGCCTGCCTTATGGAAGTCTGCGTTCATTACGCCGATTCACAAAAAAGGTGATAAATCGGATATAACAAACTATAGGCCTATCTCCAAACTGTGCCTTTTTGCTAAAATCATGGAAAAGTTAGTCTATTCACAGTTATATTCTTGTATTCAATCCTCCTTTGCCGATGAGCAGCATGGTTTCCTGAAAAAACGCTCCACAGTATCCAATCTTATTACAGCCCATGAATTCATAACGGAGGGTATGATGAGGGACGGTCAGGTCGACGTCATCTACACCGACTATAGTAAATGTTTCGATCGCATCGATCACAATATTTTGTTGAGTAAACTTCTTGCAGCTGGTGTTCATGGTGACCTGTATAGATGGTTTTGTTCATACGTGGATAATCGTAGTCAGGCAGTTGTCTTACAAGGGTTTACTTCATCGTGGTCTCGCATTCCTTCAGGTGTACCTCAGGGTTCTTTACTGGGGCCGCTTTTATTCACTATATTTATCAACGACATAAATAAATGTTTCATTAATTCCAAAATATTATTATTCGCAGATGATATGAAAATATTAAAGCCTATTCGAGGTGCAACGGACGTGTGTGATCTCCAATCTGATCTTCACAGATTCGAGGCTTATTGTGAGTCTAATAGACTTGAGTTAAACGTTTCCAAGTGCTTCTACGTATCTTTTTCGAGAAAACTATTAAAGTTAGATGGAGGTTACTCCATCATGAACGTCCATATAGTTAAAAAGGATGCTATTAAGGACTTGGGCGTTATTTTTGATTCAAAGCTGCTTTTCGATAGGCACATCGACCACATTGTATCAAAAGCAAACAAAGCGTTAGGGTTTATTATGAGAACATCATCTGCCTTTTCAAACTTAAAAGTAATAAAAATATTGTATTGTGCGTATGTACGTAGTCATCTCGAATACGCTTCTCAGGTTTGGAACCCTCAGTACTCTGTTTATCAAACGCGTATTGAGGGCATTCAAAAGCGATTTCTGCGATACCTTGACTACAAAGCACACCAGGAATCAAATGACTACGAGCATCGCTGTAAGAGATACCACTTCCTTCCACTTGATAGGCGTCGCAATATCAGCGACATCTGTACGCTGATGAATATTGCCAATGGGTCACTGAACAGTGGCGAGCTTTTATATAAAATTGGCATCAGGAACAGTCTCCCGGGCCTGCGCAGTAGGGCAAAGTTGTTCGTACCTTCCTCGCGAACGAACTATCGTGCCAACGCATTCCTTCAGCGCGCAAGCGCATCATTTAATTTGCTTCCACCCGAAATTGACCTGTTTTGTACCAGCACTACATCACTCAGACGGCGATTAGCTGCGAATTATTTTAAAAATTGAATATTATTGTCTGACACTTTCATAATTGGTTTAATAAGCGACATTTTGTTAAAAAAAAAAAAAAAAAAAAAAAAGATTATTTTTGTACCATCTAAACATGTGTAGGTATCATCCACGAGCCTAGGATTTATTGTCGTACCTAAAGGTGGAGACTTGTTATTAGCATAGTTTTTTTTTATATACCTTAAATATTGTTCTATTTGCTGTTAGTCTTCCTATCAATAATAAAATATAAAATAATAAAATAATTTTAAACTGAAAACTTTCCCGAGTGTAAAATACATACAATGGAAGCCAAAGTACTTGAGATTAAGGAAGTAACAAAACAGATCATCATAAATGGATACGACTAGGATAAATATGAGAACGTGCGATGTTATGCCTAATAAAAACTGCAATGTTGGTCCTTACATTATGATTATATCAAGTAAAATAGCTCTAAAGATGGCATCCGTCCAAAAGCATGTCATATAAGCATCCATTGTTTCTATTACTCCCTATTCGAGGGCATTACGACCCGTCGTATAAACCCACTCTGGGGTCATTTTAGTGAGCATGACTTATATATAAAATAGAGGATTATTTACTGAAACCCGCGAAGTGAGGGTTTTGAGAACCCTCTTCACGGCGGCATTTCTATTAAACGAAAATAAGATTTAGGCTTGAGCTCGTGCCGCCAGCTGCCTCTATGCAAAGATACCTTCCGGTACGTAGTAGGTACACGTAGTCCAATCAAAAAATTTATTTTACGTGTGTTCTTACAGTGTTCGTGCTGGTCAGCAATCGCTTAGGAGAAATATTAAAACGCTTGTAGATTATATGAATAAAAGCTTCGTTCTCGTTTTTAACGACTAGCGGCCCGTGTGTAAATCTGTAGGTAGGTTTACCTATATACCACATGGTAACTAAAGCCTATGTTATTCAGTGAAAATGTAGCTTTCTAATACAGAATATTTTTGAAATAGGTCCCTGGGTAGTTTATTCATTACATAAAAAACTACAAATCTTTCCTCTTTATAATATTAGTAATACCTACATGTGTATTTCATAACTTATCCACTAAATTACCGCCAGAAAGTTTTTATTTTTTCCATGATCACTGGGAAAGTCTTTACTTCCAATAAGCCAAATACCGCAGAGGCGTACAATCTCGGGGCAGCGTTATTATCACTGAGCAGGGAATTCTTCATCATTTAAAGATCTCGAGATTCGACGAGCATAAGTCGGTGGAATCCAAGGTGGTCGGATAATGGTATAATAATAGTATCCGGAGCCGTAGTTACTGATCAGTCGTCGGCTCTAAAGTAAATACCGCGATGATTTACTACCTTTATTATTATCTGAGCGTCGGAGCGCGCTCCCCGAGACGCGAGCGTGACTTTGCCGATATGTATGATTACTAGCTTTAATTAATTAGAAAAAAATAGATGCAAGATAAACTGTTTTTTGAGAGCGGATGGAGTGCGGGACAACGCGAGCGCCTCAAGCGGCTCCTGTCGCGGCCTGCAGCCCGCCGACATAGTCATGACAATCTTTGTTTAAATTAATCTAAAAGTAATTAATATATATTTTGGACTAAAAAACTACAAACACAACGCTTAATTAAAAAATTGGCCAAGTGCGAGTCGGACTCCCGCACTGAGGGTTCCGTACAAATTCTATTTTTGACGTATTAAAAAAACTACTGAATAGATTTCGTTCCAACCAATTTTCGTTGGTAGTTTTTATGGTAATGTACATTATATAATTATTTCAGTTTTATCATCCTCTTATTTTAGAAGTTAGAGGGGGGGGACACACTTTTTTCCACTTTGGAAGGGTCTGTCACGCAAAGTATTCACTTTAGAAAAAAGTGATATTAGAAACCTTAATATAATTTTTAAAGACCTATCCATAGATACCCCACACGTATATGTTTAATGAAAAAATATATTTCGAGTTTCAGTTATCACTATGGGGACACCCCACTTTTTTTATTTTTTTTCTATTTTCGTGTGTAAACCTTGTTGCGGTTCACAGAATACGTCCACTCACTAAGTTTCAACAGTATAGTACTTATAGTTTCGGAAAAAAGTGGCTGTGACAGACTGGCGGACAGACAGACAGACAGACAGACAGACATGACGAATCTATAAGGGTTCCGTTTTTTTGCCATTTTGGCTACGGAACCCTAAAAAGGGCTTACAACTCGAAAAAATATGCCAACGACTTCGAACCAACAAAACTCAAGTGTGACGAGGCACTTGTTTCTTGTTTGTAATGTTTCCGGGAGACGGATCGTAAAAGCTTCGTAGAGCCAATCAGATTTCATGCAAAGTTTACGTATGCGATACTACATTGAATAATAAATTATGCCTATTTCTGAACTTCCTTTGACCAAAGGTTTGATATCTGTATCTTTTATAAATTTATTACGTCGAAAATATGTTTTATGTCTTAAACCCCGAAGTACAGAACGCTATCGGTATAATATTTTAAATATGCCATGTTTAAATTAAAAGAACCCTGGAATTCCATCATAAAGAAAAATTCGCGAATAATTAATCTTTCAGAGCAATTTGTTTCGCAGATAATCTTTATGACCATTTGATTCGAAGAAGCCCGTTTTGTCGTACTTGTGATGTTACGGCCGGGTGTTCGAACCCCGTTAGGGGTAAATGTTTGTGTGCTGAACGTTACGGCATCATGGACAGTCATGACGTTTACAAATGTATTTGAGTATGTCTATCCGTTACCTAGCATCCATAGTACAAGCTTCGAGCTTACATAGTTTGGGGCAAGGCAATTGGTGTGTTAGTCCAATGAATTTATTATTTAGTTATTTTAATACTCGTGTTGAGATTAATAATGCTGATTTAAAAAAAAAGGTTTCGAAGATTTTAACAAAGCAACAGGATGACAGGTGCATCTACATTGTTCTCTCTGAATTGGTTGAGTGAGATGATGGCTGACACATACGTCATACCTTACCATACGTGATTGATCAGGTGTCATTAGTAGCGACTGGTCAGCTGGGACTCAGTCTATCTATACATTTTTTTTATTTTATTTTAATATTGAATGTGAGGAACTGTATGGCTTAGTTAGAGAACGTTATGAAATCAATGTATTTAAAAAAGATTGTAATTATTGGCGATTTAAAAGAGCAACTGTCGAGTTTCTTGCCGCTTCTTCTCGGCAGATGACTGCGTTCCGAAGTCGGTGGTAGATTCATTATATTGTACATGTATCTTTGACGATTTATAAGTGCCTCACTGAGGCCTACATAAATAAAGTATATTTGAATTTGAATTTGAATTTGAATTACAAAATACTTATTTGGATCCCATTTTATCATTATCCAAAACAGCAGTTTTTAAAACAATTAATGATTATTTCATGAAATATTGATTATTTTCAATATGCTCTAATGAGAATCTTTTAATGTTCACCTGCCTATGACCACTTTTTATTTCGGAATCCACAAATTTTATTCATGATGAATGACGAAAAAAAATTATTTCGGAATAGTATTTCAATTCGCCCTGTGATGACGTCCTTTGTTATTTTTTATTATACAAGTTAAGGTTAACTTACCAGTAAGTATAATATTCTTCGTACTCCTAAGCAGACTAAGTATAGGATAATTTTCATCACGCTACAATCAATAGGAGCAGCGTAGTAAAGAGAAATGTTGGGAAAATTTAGAAATTACTCCATGTTTTAAGCTTCTGTCGCATGTGCTGCTTTAATGGTTAAAGTTACATACAAGTCATGTATGTATGACGCAAAATAATTTACGTAAAATTGCCTTAAAAAATTCTACTACAATAACACGTGAACGCACTAATCTCAGGAAGTACTAGTTCGAGTTGACAAAATCTTTTGTGTTCTATAGTCCTACCTATTCCTTTTACCTATCTAACAAAAGCGGGGTTTACACGGGTCGATTTTCGCCGTGCGGCGAATCGCTTCACAAATCGTCTCATCAAGCCGAATCGCTAGCCCATTTACACACTGGTGAATAAAATCGCACGCGAGTCGGTCATTCCCATCGAAAATGTTGAGAAGAATGCGGCGAGCGATCGCCTGCAACTGATCGATTACATTGTCGATTTTAGTCACCAGCCGTATGCGGCCGGTTGCCGTGCGGCCAAAGTCGAAAGGTACCCAACTTTGGGGCTTGCGACTTTAGTCACATGAGACTTAGCCGAATTGACATTTAGACGGTCGATTTTCGCCGCGCGGCAAAAATCGTGCGGCTTTAGGCACCCGTGTAAACCCCGCATAAAGTAACAAGTGTGTGCGATAACCGAAACCCACCGCGGACGGAGTTGCGGGCGGCCGCTAGTTTAGTAATAAATTGATTCTGCCTGCAGTCAAACTGTTGCATATGAAAAACTTCAGAAATCAATTGATACGCGTTGCTTATGAAGAATTAAGATGCGAGATACACTTTTTGCAATCACACCTGTGAGTGATGAGCAAGTGAGCGTTTTCACCAAGAAATTGCCTTAGGTAATAGAAAAGCGTTATTAGTGAAAATGGCCCACACTAATGATCTTTCTTAGTTAGAGAGACTCCAACCTCTTCTTACAACAGGCAGAAAAAAACAAATTATTTGTTTTGTGTATTTTAAGAATGCAGCTTAAAAAGAATGTAACAATAAAATCATTTACAAAATAATTTACAAAATAACAGTTTTTTGTGTCGAAAGCAAGCGCTAAACTTGAAAAAGCAGGAAGGCAGCATATTGTTTGGTCAGACAAAAACGCACTGTTTCTGCTGCATTCTGGAGTTAAAGGTGCGTGCGTTTATTCCTTTACCTACCTACATAGGCAATTGTATTGTTTGTTTTTACTTGTTTTCCCCGCAAAGCTAAATATTTCTTGTATTTTGTGTGCTTCATGGCGGTCAACGAACTTTACTTTTAGATAATTTGAATTTTTAAAA
Source organism: Nomophila noctuella (assembly GCA_958496325.1). NCBI lineage: Eukaryota > Metazoa > Arthropoda > Insecta > Lepidoptera > Crambidae > Nomophila > Nomophila noctuella. The sequence continues at coordinate 161,750 of OY292486.1, forward strand.
CCAGCGTTGTTAAATATTCGAATTTCAAATTATCTGGGAATCCATAACGTTGGAGATTAGATCATTTAAATGAGAAATGAACCTTCACGAGCATTCTCCGTAATAGAAAACCATGCGAAATATAAGGTAAGAATCTAGTATTTATTTTACAAATGTTGGCCTGCTCCGGAGCCGGGCGTTTTCTGTGGCGCGGAAAAACGTCGGCGGCGGCACCACTGAGCAAGGATTTTCCGCGCCACACGCCAGTCCCGCAAACATCATTGTTTGTTTTTGACGCGTGAAAATAAATGTGCCATTCCATTTTCTTTATTGCTTAATGATGTTGTTACAAGCTGGTTGTCACATAATGTTCTTTATTGTGTGGTTTTTGACATAAAAGAGTTACTTGTACACTCACGATATTACACTAGACGCGAGGGAATCCACCTGGGGCAAACACTGCCTGATAAACAGTTGTCTTGGTTGTTGTTGCGTCCACACGCTAATGTCTGTTGAATGTTAAACAGTGCCGACACTGAAGTGCTTAGCGTGTATGTTCACTAAATTGTAGTTTATAAGAAATTCAACGTACTGAATCAAGAAGGGGAGTTTGCATTAGTACTCAATTTCTTAAGCAACGTTTATTTCCAGATGTCTTTTTCAGAGCGGCAATACTGCCGACGGAGTATAAAAAATCCATTTGCGTCCCATTTGCAGATATAAATAACCTGAATATTATGCGGTTACATCTTTGTCACTTGATTTATGAGCCCAGAAACCCCATAATATCCTTGAGCGTATTTTAATGCGGTCCGACTCCTTCTGCTGCGGAGTGCGGCGCGGACCTCTCCGTCACGCGCACTGGCAGCCGTAAAGATTTTGACTATTTAACAGTTTATTCCTGAACAATAGCAAAATATTATGTACGTACGTAAACTTAGTTGTCAATTATAAAATGTATGTACCGGCCGCTTTCGAACAAAGCCGTGGGATTGTCGCGCGTACTCGCCTGTTTTGATCTTATTTGATTCTTAGTTTTATTTTTATTTTTATGACTTAATTAATATAAAATTTATGTCCAGAAATTGTTACAATAAGGATCGCAGGATCTGCTAAAATTTCCTAAATATTGCCAAACCCAAAATATTCATGTTTTCGAAAAACTAAAACTAGGCCGAAACGAAAGAACGTTATTTCTGAATGGGACATGAAGTTGTGATGTTTGTAATCTTTGTTCGCATAATATAATATAATATGAAAGTTAAAGTACCTAAGTTTATTTTAAACACATTGCGACGCATCAGAGCTCAGTGCACGACCTACCTACTACATAGGGAATCAAATCTAATCTAATCTAAATGTTACGCTTCACGGATCGAAAGTTGTCAATAACAGATCACTATTTATCGAATGATATGTAAAAAATACACTGCCTGTAAATAGCATTTTCTACAAGTAATTTTAAGAAAATGTGTTTCTTTATTTATAAAATAAGTAGTTATTGCTTTATAGTAATAACCTAGCAGCCGCATGTCCGGCTGAACCTTAATAGGTAATTTAATAAAAATTGTGTTCTAACTACTTTTAGCATTAATTTGTCGTTCCATCGCATGCAATCATCTATGCAGATTTCCCTGGTCTGAGCACGTTTTTCCCCCGGTATCTCGTGTCCCCGCCCCGGGTGCCGAGGATGCCCGTCCCGCGTCCGTCGCTAATCCAATCCCGCGCCGCCGCCAGCACTCACGCCGCAAATTGACCGCGCGCGGATCATACGCGAATGCTCTCATGCATGGATCGCCATATATGTTTGAAAGGATCGTTAGTTCTGGGGCCGCGGGTTACAATCCCGCTAGGGGCACATGTTTGTGTGATGCCAATCGGCATTTGTATTGGAGTCATAGATATAAACAATATATACATAATAATATTTAAGAATGTCTATCTCTATAGTTAAAGTTTCATTCGTAGTTAGGGGCAAGGCAATTTGTAAGTTAGTCCAAGGAAAAAATCTATAATTTGTCACGACTTCTACGAAGCTTGCATTGGGACTCAATAATTTAATAACTCGTAGAAATCTCGTTATACGGATTTTATTTTAATGCTTTATTCAGTTCACATAAATATACCCTGGAATTAAACATTTTGGGATACGGTATTCAGAATACTTTAAACTACTGCATCTGATAGAATAAACCTTTCTATATCTATTATTGCGCTAGATAATTGAACGTCATTTTTCAAGGAAGGTAGAATGCGATTAGTGTGATAAAGTATTTTAAACGATGAAGAATTTCCTGCCTACGCTTAATCTCAGGAAAACTCTCTTAGGTTTAATCCTTTATCGATGCGAAGAATGTTCCTTCACATAGGGCACATACCATACCAAAAACTTTATTTCGTAATTAAACTTTCGTAATATAAGGAAGTTAGCTATATGAACATACAAACTTCGTAGGAGGGCTAGTCGACAGAGAGGATCCACTAGCTCGTAGAAAACCATCGTGACGCAGGAAGTAGATGCAGTCTCCATTTCTTTTCAGCAAGCCATGGACGTCGAGGCTCTAGTAGGGCGACAAAAGTCTTGACTTGACGTGCAAGGTTATTAACTAAAATTACGTATTTTTTTATTATTTAAATTTAAGTATTAATTATATCCTAAATACCCTGAAAATACCCGGTAAGTCTAGACAGAACCCTGCATCAAGAGTTCCGTACCAACGTTAATTGGAAATACATTTCTGACCCTCTGTTGTTTAAATGTAGTTAAGTTTGTAGTTATATACTTTAATAAATTTTAACTAATGACATAATTCGATCGAAAGTGAGAGACGAACTTCTTAGCTATCCATGGATTCTCCGTGCGGGTGCCGGGTCCATCGCGTGGAATAGAGAGGAACGTCAGTCGGCGCCTGGGACTTTCGACCCAGCGTGTAGGTTTAAGGGGCCCCTTTATAGTATATTAACGATTTAAAATGAAAATTATTTGTGACGTACGATTTAAAATATAATTGGTTTAAAGATCCATACAAAAAAGCCGAATGTCAACGCCTATTCAGATGAATTTCCTCACTTGGCGTAGTAATGGGCCCTTTCCTTCCAGCGAGGCGTGAGGAGGCGTCATCTGTCACGGGCGGAGGTCGCGGGAGGTCGCGCTCTCCTCTCCGTCCTGTCAAACGTCGAGTAAGTATTCAAACTTTTGTCAATTGTCTTAGGTCTGGGATTTCTGTAAGAGTCTGGTGATAGATTGCATTAAAAACCAGATTTATATTTTAAGAGTAGATCACGAGTTGGTAATAATTGGTCATTATGGTCATCATACAAAGTAGCGTGCAGAGTTATGAGATATTAAACGTAGTTGAAGCTCTAAGTAAATATAACTTTGCAGTTTTTTTTCCTCTCAATAGTATTTAACTCGACTAATAGACTTTAAAACGAAAAAAGTTTTTTTCTAATCGAACCAGTAGTTCCTGAGATTAGCGCGTTCAAACAAGCAAACCAAACAAAACATAAAGACAAACCAACTCTTCAGCTTTTTTATAGATAAGTATAGGCTGATCAGCAGCAAAGCTTCGATGTAGATCTTCACCGTTGACTAGGTTACAAAATAAGGTGTTGCAGAATACTTCCCAATCAGAATTATTCAATTAATTAAGAAATAGGTATCCTGCCAACCCGAACACAATACCTTCTTTCAACAGACAAATCAGTGTTGGTAGGGTAAAAAAGATTTTGACGTGCAAAAGAATTCATCGTGCAAATAAATTCGCCGAATAAAATGTTTTATTTCAATTCGATGAAACATTTTTGCAGAAATTGTTTAAATCATCACTGGTTGCTTGTACGAGTAGTTAGTGTTTCAAACTTAGTTAATGCAGATGTAGGTATGTTTAGTAGATGTGTGAACGTTTCTGTTTAATTGATGTACCTACTCGCAGCAGTAATCTAGTTTCCCTTGCGTTTACGTGTCGGCCCGCCCGCGCCCTCCTGCGGGCGACACATGTCCGATTTATAGCAACTACTGGAACACTAGGTACTTAAACAACACTAGGTACTAAAAACATTGTCCCTCCTAATAGCTCAATTTGTTAAGGTATTATTTTGACGGTTATAACATTAAGTCGGTAACATTTTTCAACGTTCTTTTCTACAAACAAAATAAATATTTTGCAAGATGTTTGCGATTTTGTATGAAGTCAGGGCCAGGGCCGACGACCTGGTGGAATCTAGTTTCATAAGATTTTAAGAGTGTCGCATTTCATTACATAAAACTAATAAGAACAAAGGAACACATACATTTTAATAAGATTACTACTGCTTCACTTGTGGCTGTGATTTAATTAGAACTGAATTAACTTTGGCCGCTTTGTGGTGCAGTGTTTCGGGCTGCGTGCCCCACTGCCCCGCTGGACACTTTAAACAGTTGTTCGGGTCAGACCAACATTGTGATTTTGGTTATATACTTCTCTTATAATATAGCAAACTGACTCAATACCTTGGTTTTTGAGCTTAGTGAATAAAATTTGAGTTTGAGTTCAAGATTTAAACTACTTTTTCTTGTTACGTGTTGATATCGTCACATCTTATTATTTGATACGTCACGTAATAGATATTGTAGATATTTTCATATTCGGTAAAAAAACCGAATGACAACATAGAGCACGGAAACACATGAAACAGGCTGATAAAGCTGATTAAGCGTACCTTGCGAGATAAAATAAAAAAGTGAGATCATTAGAATTTAAAAAAGGGAGCGACATAAAAACAACAACAATTTTCAGCGCGGCAGCGTTTTTTTTACGCGACGCCAATACACAAAACAAAAGGTGTTTGCCATTACCCTAATAGCTATTATGTCCCGTCCGTCCCCTTTCCTAATCCTTTTGTGCGTCGCCGTGAAAAGTCGAATAAAAAGTAAAAGTCAAACTTTAAAACCGGAAGATATCTCCCCTGTTTTCCGTAAGTAAGGTCTGTGATTGATGCAAACAAGAAAGCAGACGAAACGCTGCTTAACTCGCTTAAAATCCTGCCCTTTTCTCCATTATTGGTTGTGAATCTTTGTTATCCCGCATAAAACCTTAAAGCTGATGTCTGATGTCGTATATTAGCTGTTGCCGGGATCGCGACATGCGCGCCGCACGCTGGGTCGTCGTTCATTGATGCCATGATGCTGAATTTAACACGATATTTTTATTTCGACGGGCCCGTTGGTCGAGTGGTCAGAGACCCTGGCCACGAAACCAAGGGTCGCGGGTTCGAATCCCGCTAGGGGCAAATGTTTGTGTGATGAACATCGGTATTTGTACTCGAGTCATGGATGTTTATAAAAGTATTTAAGTATGTCTATCCGTTCCCTAGCATCCATAGTACAAGCTTCGAGCTTAGTTTGGGGCTAGGCAATTGGTGTGTCAGTCCAAGGCATTTATTTATTTATTTTATTTATTTTTATTTTTTACTTTTGATGATGCTGTCCTTTCACAACGTGTCCGTCGACGGCGAACCTTGCAAGTTGAGCTAGCTAGTTGATACCTTTTATGGTACGCGTCACGTGTGTAGTTTAGCTTTCGAATTTTTGATTAATTATGATGCTTAACAACGTTTATCCCAGATTAATAATTCTCGCTCATTTAGGTATACATATTTACTTTTCTTTGTCTCAGCATAAAAATAAATACATAAGTCACACTGCTTCATTCTATTGTAATAGGTATACTTACTACCTTGCGCCTAGAAATCCTCCTGGGAAATATTATGTCTAAGTACCTAGTAGTATTTGGATTTGCTTCGTCGAAAACACCAGCCATTAAATAAGAGGAATACCTATTTGGAAGCTCATTAAATACATATATAGCTTGCTACATCCATACTTTACTGAGTTTTCCGGTCTTTTTTAGAAAGCCTCATTCCATATTATAATCTAATCGATGAAAAATGACTTAAATATTTTTTTTTTTATTTATTTAAGATAGGCTTGCATTTGACCTCGATCACACCTGATAGAAAGTGTAGATGAGGCCTAAGATGGAGCACGCTTGCCTAGTAGATACCTGTTCACTCTAGTCTTGAAGACATCCAAATTATAACGTTCGGGAAACACAGAACACGGCAGAGAGTTCCACTCCTTAGCAGTTCGCATTATGAAAGATGAAGCAAAACGCTTCGTGCGAGAAGGAGGAATATTAACAATGTAAGGGTGAAAGCCCTCACCGCGTCTAGTTGTCCGAAGGCGGAAGGGAGCTGGAGGAATAAGGTCATGTAAGACCGACGCACACTCACCAAAATGCAGCCGATAAAACACTGACAAAGACGCCACACGTCTACGATGGACAAGGCTTTGCAAAGCAGTCTCGGTCAGTGAGTCATCACCAATGAGTCTCTTAGCACGGCGCTCCAACGAGTCAAGTGCATCTAACTGATAGCGGGCTGAGCCATCCCAGAGGTGACAACAATACTCCATACACGAGCGAATCTGGGCCCGATAAAGGCACAGAAGCTGCTCGGAAGTGAAGTATCGTCTCACCTTATTTAGGATACCCAGCTTTTTGGCAGCAGTCTTAGCAATCGACTCAATGTATTGGCCAAAATTTAATTTGGGTGAGATGCTCAAACCCAAGAGCTCAAGGCGGTTGGTTATCGGCACGGCTACATTCCGGAAAGTCGGAGTCAGATTTAAAACACTCCGTTTTGCCGAAAAGAGACACGCCTGTGTTTTGGAGGGATTAAATGCAACCAAGTTAGCAATGCCCCAGCGGGACACAGCCTCAAGGGTCCCATTCACTCTCTCAATCATCTCCTCTCTGAGAGATTGTACGAGAGATCCGGACCTTGCATCGGACAAGTACCTCTCCGTGACTGTGCTGTCATCAGCGTACCCAAAGATACCGGGCATATTTAATAGATCGTTGATGTGGAGCAGAAATAGAGTCGCGGAGAGAACGGAGCCCTGAGGGACACCGGCATTAACGCCCAGTAGATCAGATGAGGTGCCGTCAATGACAACTCGAATCGATCTACCCCTCAGGAAATCCGCAATCCAGTTGCAAAGAGTAGGTCCTATTCCGAACGATGGAAGCTTGCCTACCAGACAATCGTGCCAAACCCTATCGAAAGCCTTTGAAATATCTAAAGACACAGCAAGTGCTTCGCCGTGTTTTTCAATGGCTTCGCTCCATAAGTGTGTGGCGTACACAAGGAGATCCCCAGCAGACCGACCGCGGCGAAAGCCAAATTGACGATCACTGAGGAGGTCATTGTCTTCAAGGTACGCCAGGAGACGATTGTTTAGTACACGCTCCATAATCTTACAGAGTATGGAGGTGATCGCAATTGGTCTGTAATTGGCGGGGTCAGCACGACTACCTTTTTTTGGTACAGGTTGCACATTGGCAATCTTCCAGCACCCCGGAACTTTACCGGTTCTCATCGATAATCGATACAGGCGCGTCAGTACGGGAGACAACTCAGGCGCACAGTTCCGCAAAACAATAGCTGGTATGCCATCAGGCCCACTCGCTTTATTTATATTAAGATTGCTGAGCACTTTGAGTACCTCCTTTTGTCGAATGCGAATCTCAGACATTTTTGAAGAGCAAGGAGGTAGCTTTGGTGGAATGTTGCCAGCAGCATCTAAATGAGAATTACTTGCAAAAAGAGAGGCAAGTAAAGAAGCTTTCTCTTTAGCGGTGTGAGCGAGAGACCCATCAGGCTTAAGCAGTGGCGGGAGGGATGACTGGCAAAAATTGGCTTCAACCGACTTAGCAAGGGACCAAAAAGACTTGCTCCCTGATGGATAAGAAGCCAGTTTAGCTCCGACTCGGCAGATGTGGTTAAAGCGGGCTCTGCGATGACTCCTTTTACAAGACTTCGCAGCACTGTTATAAAGCCTCTTCAGTTCCCGGACATTGGAAGCTTTGCGAGCTCGAGCATCCGCCCAAGCGCGGTAAGCGGTTTGTTTTAGTGCTTCAGCACTAGCACATTCCGCGGTGAACCAGGGGCGGGCTTTTTTCCGGAGTGGAATGTCAGAATAAGGAATAAAATATTCCATTGCCCGACACAACACTCCAGAAACAGCCTCAGCGCAACTACTCGGGTCGTCTGAAGAAAAACAAGTGCTACGCCAAGGATAAGATGCAAAGAAATGCCGCATCTCATCCCAATCTGCTGACTTGTATCGCCATACTCGCCTAGTACCAATAGGATCTTGGTTGACAGGGGAGTAGGTAGACACAGATTCAACCAGACAGTGGTCAGAACTACCTAACGGCGAGGAGATCACCACTTGATAACGGTCTGGATCTGTAGTCAGCAGAAGGTCCAAGCAGTTCGCAGTGTGGCCATCAACGTCCGGCACCCTCGTGGCACCACTCACCAGCTGAGTGAGATTCTGCGAAACAGCGAAAGCATACGCCTCCCTCCCAGCGTGGTCGGTGCTCTGGAACGGGTACAGCCACTCTTCGTGGTGGGCATTAAAGTCTCCCAGAACAACGAACTGAGCAGAAGGATATCGCTGTTGAGCAGCATCAGCAGTGTCAGAGAGGTACCGAAACAACCTGGTCGTCTCCACATTTCCGGTGTGCGATCGATAAACACAGGCATAGAGAATTTTCTCTATTCCTGTGTCCACCAAAACCCATAGCACTGAGAAACTGGAATCCTCAAGACAACGGAGACGTCTACAGCAGATGTCATCGCGGGCATACAGACAGGTGCCAGCGTGTGGTTTAAAATTGTACTCCAAGGTGTAACCTGGGTAATGCAAATACGCCGCGTCAGCAGGACATCGGATTTGTGTCTCCGTGAGGAACAGCAGATGCGGTTTTTTGGTCTCAAGGTGGTGATGGACAGAATTGAGATTTGAGTGCAGACCTCGAATATTTGCAAGGTGCACTTTTAGTGCGAGGGAGTGCATCCGCTGTTTAAATTGTTTCTTTTTCTTATCCTTCATAGTAGTAGAGTGGACAGGCAGGAAAAGGAAAGTTGGACGAGACATCGCTGAGCTACCGCCCAGCGGAAAGGCAGTGCTGCGTCACCGACAAATATGCTAATGAAACTTCAGAACGTACCTATTTGATATATACCTATTCGTCGCATGCGCGTCCCGGCTCTGGGGAGGCTTACAGTTTAAAAGGGACAAGTAAACTCCCGCAGCTGTTGGCACTCACGTTAACATGCCAGGTATGTAGTGAGTTGTTGCCAAAATAAAACCCGTATAATGCATTAGACTTGCCGGGTCGGGACTGGGGTGACAGATATACAGTGATTTATAAGTTAGTTCGTAGTCAGCCCACGGCTTCAGGAGTAACTAGTAGTACCTACCTATTATTTATATGAGCTTAGGCGAAGCTAATACAAGAATTACGAAATGTAATTTATTATTACATTAGAACGACCACGTCTGACCTCCGCAGTCATTGGACAAGGGAATTAGATAAATTAGAGCAAGGTTATCGATTACACGACCGGAATTCCCTGAATTTGCAGTTTTCTACGAAATGGTATTTCTACCGCTACACCGTGAAGATAACTCAATGAAATATATGGTCTTTATTTTATTTAACGATTGCGTTTTTCCATACAATTGTATATTTAATATCCTGTGTACTCGCCGCGCTGGTCCCGCAATTCTTTATTTAATTAAACTAATAAAAACTATGACAATCAGGGCGAGTTAGTTGACGATTTTAAATGTATTCTCAACGTAAAAGAGAAAATATAAATAGTGTTTTTTACGAAGTTGTTTAAACTTTTATTTCTCAATCTACATAATTATGTTTTAAGATAAAGAATTTGACTTTTTATTTTAGTAAGTACTTAAGACGTCGACGTAGTGTTCTATCGTTTACATTACTTTCTAGGCTTTAAATAATATTTATGGCACTTCTTGTAAGGTCATTAATTAGTTCATGAATTTGAAGTTGAAAATTCAACGAAATGTAAATGGGAAATTTGGTCGAATGGTTTCGCTGCTCCATAAATCAGCATCTTTATCGCTTCGACGAGCGGGAGGGAAAGATAGAAGACGTATATAAAACGTATCGCGAGGAGTAAGAACAGAACACTAGTGGAATTTGTGACTGTGGAAGTATTAAGTGTTACATGGACGGCGGCAGGGCGGCCATCGATCAGCACGCGAGCTGCATGGCCCGGCTGAGTGATGGCGGCTGTCTCTTGCCGCGGACACGCAGCTTCAGACTTTGATCAATCGCTTACGTTATACTGATCGCAAAACAAATCTGGTTTTGGAAACAGATCCTCCATCTATAGATTAGATATGTATAGAGATTTTAGTATATCAAATCTATACCAAAACTATTTAGCAGTGCCGAAACTAGGGCGGTGCCAACGGTGCCCAGGCACAGGGCGCAGATCCTGGAGGGGCGCAGAAATGACCAGACTGGTATATACTAGGGGCGCAGTTTTGAAAGCTCGCACCGGGCGCATAAAAGGCTAGTTACGGCACTGCTATTTAGTTACAACGTTACATTTCACTCAGTCAACATAGTCCCTACGAAGTCCATAACCCGACCAAACTTCTGCTTAAAGCGACCTGTATATTTTGTTGATACTGAACGTTTCTCATAGATTGATAAACTTCGAGATCACTCTTAGCAAGTTTTAACATTTTCAATTGCGCCGGTGTCTTCGCTGAAACTTTGCCAAGTTTGAACTGAAGTCACGCCTCGAAGATTCTGATTAACGGCTTCGCAAGTTTAAATGATCCTTAGTTTAATAAAACGACCCAAATGTTTACGGGTACCTACAAAAATTAAGCTTTATAATTTGCTTTCCAGCGACCCTATCAAACTTGAATTAAATTATATTGCCAACATTTTGTAAATATTTTAGATTTTTGTTTTATAGTATCAGTTGTATTGACTTTAAGTACTATCAGTGATGTGAATATCTCAAACTAGATTATATATTCACATCATACTATAAGCCTAAAACTGAATGGCTCCTTTCACAAAATCACGTTCGAAATGTTGAATACCCTCATTGAGCAGTTCCTCAAAACGATAAAACGTTTCCAATGTTTCCGAAGTCCCTGACCGATCAGTGGGGTCGGGCGCGGGCCTATGCTGATATATAATGCGTATAATTTGATTGCTTAGAGCACTTAATTTGATCTGAAGATATTTTAATATTCGTGAAGTCGGCGTCTTTTGATCTCGGCCAAAGTTATTTAGCGCAGGGCTAGCTGTGAAGTTGAGGCGCGTCCCAGCCACCCGCGCCCCAGGCAAACTTACCCTTATAATAATGTTCTCTTGTATTGATGCGACTTCTACTCTTAAGATACGATATCATAACATTGTGCAGCTTCAGGATACCATCAGCTGCTAGTAATAATTTAAATGACAGGTGACGCAAGCTCTTGGTCATTCCATGATCACAGATAACTGGAAAGTACGAATGAGATTTATACAACTGGCCCATGGCTTACCTTTTAAAGCCTCGTTTTTAAGTTAAATAATGTAACTATCGTCGGTGTAATCCACTGGCTGAGGAGTGTGGCGCTAGGATGATGATGATTGTAATATGTGTAATTGTGGAGTACAACAAATGGCTATCCATTGTCACTAAACGTCAGGCGTCGCCTCAGCTGCGAGCGGGCGCCTACGCGCGCCGGAGGCTGTCCACGCGCGCGGGGACTGATTAAGTGGGGTGCGGCAACTATCCCTCCTAATAGATTCTATCTCATCCTCGTTATGTTGCTCGGCTGCCCACGCTTGGCGACTGCTCTTCACTTTGGGTCATTGCCAACATCAGCTTCTTAAAATTCAATAGGGAATTTTAACTAGCCACAGGAAACGGAAAAGCAACAATCGTTTTGCTGTCCGTTTTTATATTAATGAAATTCAAAAAGCTTTTATCCGTAATGTTTGTTTGTTATTATCCAAATGTATTCAACAAACCCCTAGGGCTGATGTTTGTCGTAGTCGTAGTAGCAAAGCTCTAAAGTGGAGGTGTCATTAAAGTGCTCAGTGTGTGAGCGGTGCGGCGCTTTACGCCACGCCACTGCCATAAAATGATTAGGAGCATATACGCGACAGTGACGCCAATCAACGTGTAATGGTTTCGATCGTTATGCCCCGATTAATAGGAAATTTCGTTTTATTGTAAGGTTCGACGATCAATAGAATTCTACGAACCAAAGTGATTTTTACAGCCGTGTTCGCGACCGCGAAAACTTCCCAACAATTGTTTTATTTGTTTTACAGTTGACTTGAATTTATATTTGCCGTAAGACTCACCACCATTCACGTCAGGAACAGGGGTCCTTAGTTTTCCCAACATTTCGCAATAAATCACTACAACGCACCGCCTTGCGGTCAGCGTTTTAGGTAAACACAACCACTTTTAGTATAAACAGTAAATCTCCTCAGAACAGAATAATTCCCCTAACAAAAAAATTGTGCCAAAAATAGTTTTCTCGTTTATATTTAGAATTGGACTGGCTGTACTTAATTTTCTTCTAGAAATAGTTTTTAAAATGAATAAGTTGGGACATATCACGTGTACGTAGTCATGCATACAATCTCATTTGACTTAAAACAGGCTTGAAACCTACTGACATGCAATTAAAGTTGTTGGATTGGTGTCACTCTTATTTATCGGGCAGATCTCAGAAGGTTGTCGTTTGTGGCTATGAGTCTTCAACCTATCATGTGCCTTCAGGAGTTCCTCAGGGATCCCATTTGGGCCCTATTTTCTTTTTAGTTTTTATTAACGATTTATCACAAGTTATTCAAAATTCCAAATTCCTTCTTTTTGCAGACGATTTGAAAATTTATAGGACTGTCCGAGATTTCAATGATTCACTATTGTTACAGCACGATCTTGATAGATTAGTTGTTTGGTCTCAAACTAACTTGCTTCCATTTAATTCGGGGAAATGTAAGCATATTAAGTTTACTAAAAAACATCTTCCACTCCGTACCACTTATAGCATGAACTCCATTACTCTCGAAGAAGTATCACATATCAGGGATCTTGGAATCATTCTTGATAGTAAACTGACCTTTTCTAATCACTTAGATTTCATAACATCTAAAAGCCTTAAACTCCTTGGTTTCATTTGGCGCAACTGCAAATTATTTAAGACCTCTAAATCTTTAAAATTTACGTACTATGCACTTGTACGTAGTTCCTTGGAGTACTGTTCAAGCATTTGGAATCCCCAATATCAAGTTCATAAAGATCGCTTGGAGAAAATTCAAAAAAGGTTTTTATATTTCTTGACTTTGCATCAGGGGAAGACGAATGAGCTTCTCACGTACCAAAGTCGTTTAGATTTTTTTAAACTTGCTTCCCTCGATGATCGTCGTTGGGTCTCTGATCAGGTTTTGTTATACAGGATTCTGACGGGTTGCATTGACTGTCCCCAACTCCTTAGTGAAGTTGGTTTCAAGCTGCCTCGAGTTGGTGCCAGAATGGCTAACTATGTACCCATGTATATTAAAAGTCATAGGACCAATTTGGGAGCACATAATGTTCTCACGAGAATCTGCGTCGAGTACAATAAGTTTTTCAAAGCTGCTGGCACTGCTGAGTCCGATTACCTACGCTGCACCTTGATGCACTATAGGCGGAAATTGTTTGCATATAAATGTGATGGTCTAAATTAGAAGTTTGTGTTGTTGTATTTTTAAATTTTAATATTTCTACTTAGTTTAAGTAATAAGTAAGTTCGAACTGTATTTTTTTTTATTGTATGTAAATTCTCTTTAATTTTGTTTACAGTTCGGCACTGTGCGCTATTTTATACGCAGGTTGTGTTTGCCTGTAATTGTTGTTGCATTGTAACTTTATTATAAACCATTTTATTATTAAGCATGTGTGATGTAACAATGTTGGCAGACCTTTAAATAAAATAAAATAAATAAATAAAATAAAGTTAAAAGTGTGGTACCTTCATATATTGAGAACTAACTTGTGTCATTAATTGAAAAATTAAGAACTGAAATTCATTAAGTAATGCGTACTTTGTAGCTTGTTTCGCGTCAATTACATTAAGATACAGAATCACATTCACATCGCGTGTGTATATCATTTACAAACAATTCGGCAAACTTCGAATACCTACATCCCAATAGTTTGAAACAAATGAAGAACAAAGTGTGGCGGTGCGTGGCGACGTCAACTGACTCAGTAGGCACATTCTGTTAGATGATTCGGTCGTGTAATCCGGTCGGAGCGCGGCCGGCACGCGCGCTGCTGTAATCTGCCGCAAACACACTCGCCCTCACTCGCAGACCTAAGCACCGACATTATTTGCTTGCCGAATTCTTCGTAAGCCGATGTCGTGATTCGACCGCCCGACCCTTCTCGAACTGCTGTGCGGCCGTTTTTATAAAAACTCGAACGACTCATACGGCAATTCCGACAGCTAATCGATAATTCCTTGAGGCTCTTTGCTTTAATCGTTACCGACGGAAATTCATGTACCAACCTACATAAGAGGCTCAAAGGCATGCTTTACGACAGCAACACAATGTAAGCCCAATATTACAAGTTAGATTTTTTAATAGAATATGTACATTGTATTATTTGCCATAGAATGCCGTGCCATGACTTAAAATAATAACAATATTGTATTGAGATGGCATGGGTAACTTGCGCCATAATATACGAGTACGTACGCACCTAAGAAAATGAAAATTTTCTGCTCGCTTAAATTTTTTAACTGAAGTAGCACTTTACTATATCTTCAAATATTAAGTATTTTCATAATAGCACGTTAAGGTTCGTTTCTAAGTCATCTTTACGGTCGTATAATGTTTTGTTGCATTGTGTAGTAGTAGTAATGGGGTGGGCGGCGCGCGCTGTCGTCAGGGCGGGCGGCGGGCGCTGACGCTCACGGGCTGACGCTCGCTGATCGGCCATTAAACGCAAGTAGCCGGGCACGGCAGCGTCGCACATGCCGCCGAACAATAAAAACTGCTCGCCTCGCACGCCGGGGTTTTGAACTCGCTCCTTAGATATTGTTTCGCGTTTTGTCTTTACACTCGACTTCCAAACGATGGTAGCGTTAACTCGTAAAACAACGCTTTGATACCGGCAAACAGCATTGCCCTTAGTAGTATAGTTTATTTTCTGCGATTGTTCCCTCAATTAGGTACTAGGTACTCGTACTTACATCCTACTTTTACTATTATAAAGGCAAAAGTTTGTATGTATGGATGTATGGATGTTTGTTACTCTTTCACGTAAAAACTACTGAATGGATTTGAATATAACTTTACCACAATATAGCTTATACATCAGAATAACACATAGGCTACAATTTTTTAGGTTTACCCGAATCCACGCGGACGGAGTCGCGGGCGGCCGCTGGTCTAAACTGATCTGGTCTTTGAATTACAAAACTTACAAAGGTAGTTAATTTAAATTGCGAAGTGATTCGATTGCCTAAAATAAAATAGTTGAAGTAATGCGCCGCCTAAAGTTGTAATAGGATCCTCATTTTTGCTGGAAACTTTGTTAAAGTTGTCCTGTGTTAACATTTAAGTTGGAAACAACACGTTGTATACAGCGACATTAATTTGTTTGAGAAGTTAGTTGCGAGTTATTCCGGCGTAACCCGCGGTCGGCCGAGGGCGGCCGCGGCCACCTGGCTTACGCAAATACTCGCCGATTACATTTGTCAAGAATAATTAACACTTCTCAATAAGACGGGTTGAATTCTGGTCCTTTGAAACTCAAAGGGTTCTGTTTATTTGAGGATTCATAGATCCGAATTCGGTGAGGCGATTTGGTAAGGGAGCCCTTCCCATTATAGGATAGAAACAATACTATGAATTATAGTGAGTGTCTTTTAAGAGCCCACAGAAGTCTTTGTCGGAAGAACTTGATAACGATTTGTGGTTCCAGCGCAAGTAATTTAATCATTACCTAGCTTAGGCGATGAGGCGTGAGGCACGCATCAGCCGCGCTGACTCCTCACATCTTGACAACGCTAATGAATAACTGAATGCTTAGCCGAACACACAAGCACAGGCGAGCGCATCCTAAGCCTATCAACGGCTTTTGGCGTTGATGAATGCGGGGATTTAGCAGGAGGAATCAACGTAATTTATCTCTACATGTCACCTTGGAAAGATATTACGATTACCGTATAAGTATTAGATGACCAATTTAGTTATCCAACGAATGTGGTGGCATGGTAAAATATGAAACTGAGTAGTGCGTAGAAGCATTATTTCAAATGTTAAAATGTTAACAAATGTTGCACATAAAAAAAAAAGACAAGAATGTAAACGTGATTTGATCGGTAATTTGTTTGATCGCACGTCGCCGCGCAAATGTCGATCGACAGTGACTTAGGAAAGTCCCAAACTACTTCCGTTCACTTAATCCGGGCCGACGCGCGCCGCCCGCCCTGCCGCGACTCGTCACGTCCGCTGAGCGGCGTAACCGCGCGCGTGTCCGGAACACCCGCCGTCATAATAACAACGAGTACACTCAGGTGCTACAAAGAGATTCCCCACTATCAAATGAAGGTAAACGAAATATCTCACATCCGCCGCCCTGCCGCGGAGGCTTTGTGAAACGTGCCCGCGCATCGCTCCGCACAAGTCGTCAAATCCGTGTTTAGTGACAGTCACAATGAGCGCTATGTTTAAAATTCCGTCACGTGTCCACGTGACGACCCGGTCCACCTGGATGACACAAATACATACCACTAAGCCGGAAAGACTTTAACGAAAGATAAGCATTATGCATATCGACTATTACTTAATTCGCAAGAAGTTATAGCTAAATAACTTATGTTTAGATGTTTTAATGAAAATTCGCAGACAATTATTGTCCGAGTAAGCATATGAGATCAAATGCATTCTCCTCAAAAAGCGACCAAAAATTTTTTCGGTAGCGATTTCCTTAGAAATCGAGGGAAAAAAAGATGTGTTAAAAAATACCCGTCAGTGGTATAGACAATTCTAAGCTTAGGTATACTATGCTATTTCTATTTGACGAGGCGCGAAGGTCTATTGGATCAATAGTATTCAATTAGCTGATATTAGCACGCTGTGAAGGTGACATCAATTGAAAAATGTGATTGATCTAGGTTGAGCCCACACCGGTTGAGGGGCGATAATTATGAAGGGTCGCTCAGTTATTAAGGCTGCAGAAATATCATCTGCCAAATTTTAAGCGATTATTGGCATTGAACGAAGATTTCAAATTATGTGCTTTTAATTTACTTCTTACCTTTAACGTCGACCCAATTTGATTGCAACAATCATCAGGTAGTTTTATTGCCCACAACAATGAAGCTCACGTGTTTTATCGACAATCTATAGTAGTAATATACAAAGCTGAAGAGTTTGTTTGTTTGTATGGTTGTTTGTTTGTTTGTTCGTTTGAAAGTGCTAATGTCAGGAACTACTGGTCCGATTCGAAAAAATATTTTTGTGTTGTCTAGTCCATTTGACGAGGAAGGCTTTAGGCTATAGGAAATCAAAATCCACCCGGACGGAGTCACGGGCAGCCGCTAGTTATTGATAAAATACCATACAATTTTATTTATTTATTTAAGACGGCAACTTGTTGGTTTTGAAAAACATTCCAGTGTTATCTAAAGTGTTATATGAGTAAAGCAATTAACGCCAGGAATTAAAAATTAGGTGTATTACGCAAAGCTGCTCTTGCACACCTATCAAATGGAAATAAGTCCCGGCGGTAAAGGGACAACGCGCCGGCCGAGGCAATAATGTGATGTCAGCCATGTAAGTGTCGGTTTCCGAATAAACATTTCCATTGATGTTCGTCACCCTGAAATTTATCACTGCCGCATATGCCGCTAGTACAACGAGAGAATTACGAGTATGAAAGTGTTGTCCGGATTAAACGTAAAACAATGAGTCTGTATTTTACGGCGGTAGCGGAGATAAAGATATAAATAAAGAGGAGTTCAAACAGCCGACCCGTTACTACGATCGCTGCCCTCATTACTCATCATGCCACTTTGAAGACATTGGATTTTTATAAGAAGCCATTTGACTTCCTCCTCTCTTGTTCATAAATCACAATAAATTGTAAGAATATTTACGGTATAGCTGAATTCTATTTTAAAATAGTTACGACGTTTTAGTGACGATCACACGGATCACAAGTCTGAATAAGTTACTTGGAACGCCCCAGCACCGTATTAACAAGGCTGTTAATCAATCATGCGATGAAAGAATAAATTGACGCCCACCAGAAATATTTGCTGTATCATTTGATACGATAAGTACTTGTACATGTTTTGAATAGTTACTCCTTCATCAGCAAACAACACAATGCCTTTTGAAAGTAAGTTAATAAGGCGTAGAATGACTACTTTACTGATACGTAAATATTACTACACAAAATTAAATTGTGATGAATTTAAATATAAAAAATATCACGACTTTAAGAAGTAAGTTTTAACAAACGTGTTTGTCTGATTTTTAGTTAGCGCATGCACTTACGGTAATTCGTTATTCAAGTCCCATAGCTCCCAAATTCTTAGTCGTCTAGGGTCCACAGTAAATGGTATAATGGTATCACTATCAAATGCGGAAACAAGGCGTTCAAAGTTCAATCTGTCGTGTACAAAGCCTGTCGTTAAGTTGAGGAGGGTCAATGCAATACTGGAGGGTACAGACACGTAATTACAAGGCGAGCGGCGCCCGCATTAATCAGGCCCCGGTCGGTACGAGCCCTCCCAATGACGCGCCGATTCCGCTTCTAATAAATAAACTAGCTAATTTAGATATTCCCCAAGATGAGTCCCGAGGGCTACCGTTCAAAGTTTATTCAAATTTGTCCCTGAAACTTGGTCTCGGCGAGTTTTTCAGGCAGAGGCTACCAAAAGTTCGACCGTAGTAACCGGAAGGTTGGGTTCTATTCTGTTCCAGTACGTTTAAATATAATATTTATATATCCATTATATTTTGAATGGTAGGATAATTTTCTCAGGTATTTCCTTTCGGAAAACTGTCCTCGGAATTGATTTTATTTCACTACTTTAATCTTCATATTTTTGTTGTATTTCCCATTCCCATTGTGACCTTTATTTTTATCTTACTTTATATATAAAGAGTTGTTAGAGCAAAACCTATGAGATATTATTATGTTGTACTTGTAACAGCAAGCAATAATAACACCTAACCAAAGAATCGCCAGAAAAACACATCGTGCTCAATCCACAACACGCGACGTTGCGGACACAGCCGCATGAGTCTACTAAGTATTTACTAGTATTGACTCGTATGTAAACAGTGTTCAGTCACATTTGATTTCATTAAATTCAACATGCAGAATATAATAAAGCTGAAGAGTTTGTTTGTTTGTTTGAAAGCGCTCATCTCAGGAACTGCTGGTTCGAATCGAAAAAATCTTTTTGTGTTGGATAGTCCATTTGCCGAGGGTTTGATTACACTATGTGTGAGGAAATCGAAATTCATGGGGACGAAGTCGCTGGCAACCTTATAAAGTTCAAAAGCGGGCGAATGAAAGACATAATTTCTTCGAATGTGTTACTGAACAATCGTCATTGACCGGCATTTCAGTATAAGTCAGTACTATATTGGTGTAGTTGAACAGTTCAGAAGTACGCCGCGGGGTCGGGCGCCAGGGCCCGCGCGGGGGCGTCACGTGCGCCCTGAGAGCGGCTTGCGGGAACTTCACGTCCGCAACGTGCCCCGACATGCCCTAAATACTACTAGAACAACCTTTCAAATAGGAACAAAGATAAAGTAGCCTAACAAAGAGGTAGCCCAAATAGAATGATATCAATATCAGATTTTAGTAGAAATATGAAAAATTTTGGTGAAAATTTTAAGTCGCTTATTTAGAAGAAAATGCATCTGGTCAACATGGCGTTCAATTTATCGTTGCTACTATTCCTTCGCGAGCCCAAAATATTATATTGGCCACGGCAATACCCAACCTGGATTCCTTCAAGCGAAGTGTGAAGAAGTATTTTGGTGATGCCAACGGATCGAAGCTCCTCTTTTACTTACCATCAGGTAGAGTGGAGGCAATAATAATATATCGAGCTTATATATTTAATATTTTTATTTATTTAAAAAAGATATAAAAATATTACCCAAAGAAAGAATCCCTGAGTTCATGAACGTCACAGGGGCGCGGCCAGCGGCGTCCTCGTCAGATTTTGCACCGATTCCTTATTATAATTTATTCCGAACTGTTGTTGGCCCGAACATAAATTCTACATTTTATCCGGCCGACCGGAACCGGAACCAGAAGCCGGATTACGGGCTCAGTCACTTGAGATATTAAACATGGCCGAGGTTACTGCGGGGTGCCTTCGGGGATTATTTTAACCAACACATTAAGGTCTGTTCGTTGTAATTACCGCTGATGTGGGATCATCCGAACGGAACACCGATCCAATGTGAAGATTCAACGAATGGTTTAAAGTAATTTACATAATTATGAGGTGTTGATTTGATTTAACCTCAATAAATCTTGCTGGATCACCTAGGACAGACATTTCCTCTACGAGTATTTACGTGTGTTGTGTGTGTTAAACATGTAACATAATACATGTACGATTCTATTTACCGTCACACACACGTTGAATACTCGTATTCGCACTCGTACCCTGGCATCAATTCGATGTTTCCGTAACTTGAACTTGTAAAATGCTATTAGTCCTAAAACATATTTGGCCGAGTAAATTCCCAGAAGTGAGTACGGGAGGTGAGGCCGGGGCTGGCCGCAGCCGCCGGCGACCCGACGCCTCGAACACATGATTGATGCGAAACATAAGTACTCTTTGTTGCGTAAGTCGCGCTTTTTGCACAAAGCTTTCTCGAGTACCTTTTTTGTGACCGGTAAATGTAACGGAAAAATGAAATAGTTTTCAGTAAATACTGTTTTTATTGTTGTTTATGACAAAAGTAAGGCAAAACATTCGTTTTATGACAAAAGTTAGCCTCAACAGCTTTCAACGTTTTAGAAGTTTCACGAGACAAAGCGTTTCAACTTCACATTTACAAATTGTTGCTCGCTTTGTGAGAATATACCTACCTGATTAAATTTCAGTAAAAACTCAAACTTTTACTTACACAGATAAAATGTCGTGTTTTTGTACGACATTAAAAGTATTTAGGACGATTGTCATATTGTACTTATTTGATTCACTCTTATGATTTGAATACTTCTAAATATGATTAAATTGATATTGTATTATCTGAATTCACAAATGGCTCGAGCTGTCTAAATTGTGCTATAATCTAGACGGCGCATGCTGCAGAAATACATCGGAGCCAATAGCAGGTAGCCCAACATCCCCCGACCTAGTTTCGTCACATTCATGATAGATGGGCGACAATCATCGCGTCTGGAATATTTGATGATTTGCAAAGATATTGTTTTCTATTATAGCTTTTCCACTTTGGCTGTCTTCATAGCCACGTCTTCAGATCTTGGTATTTCGTTTTAGTTTATCCCATGGTATACTAAACCTTTTCAACCGTAATAAAGCTTACCAACTTGACGCCACTTAGAACTTTGTGTAGCTTACCTAGATATGGTATTCCAACCAACAAAAAAATCACGTAACAATCGCAAATGTTAAGCTGCTTGATCTGTTGGATTTATATCGAATTTGGATCCAGCGGATTTGCGCGTAGGTATCTGCCTCCGCTCGGGCTCAGGCAGCGGATTTGTTTCCAGGTCGTAATACCCTCATTACCATGCCTCCAGTAGACTAGAGGCTAGACTAGTAGAGTGCGTATCAGACGTCCATTGAAACCTGATTTTTTTTAAATAGAATGCACTTGAAATTAAATAGAAGTAACCCAAAGTTGGTAATATGGTGAAGTATCAAAATTATTTCACAGAAAAAGTATTACCTATTTGTTCATTAGTAAATTGCAAACGGTGAGCGCTGCCAGATATGATAATTAATTCAGGAAGAATCTCGACCAGTCCTTTGATATTAAAAAAAAAAGCCAATTTTATGATTGTTATTCGACTAAACTTTATCATTGATAATTATGAATATGCATGAACATACATAATTTACGTTACGAGAATTATTATTTCAAATATGTCAGTCACATTTATGTTTTGGAAGAGAAATCGCCTGACTATGATTATTCATTATAAGCTCGATGACTCTTCATCTATACTAATATTATAAAGAGGGAAGGTTTGATTTTTTGTTTGTTTGTATGAATTGAATAGGCTCCGAAACTACTTGGCAGATTTGAAAAATTCTTTCACTGCTGGAAAGCTACATTCACCCAGAGTAACATAGGCTATATTTTATCCCGGTGCGGGAAGTAGTTCCCCCGGGACGCGGGTGAAACCGCGTGACGGGCCGCTAGTATAATCTATACTAATATATAAAGCTGAAGAGTTTGTTTGTTTGTTTGTTTGTTTGTTTGTTTGCTTGTTTGAACGCGCTAATCTCAGGAACTACTGGTCCGATTTGAAAAATTCTTTTTGTGTTGGATAGTGTATTTGGCGAGGAAGGTTATAGGCTATAGTATATATCTATTATTTTATCCCAAGGGGATGAAAAAGAGGATTAATGTTTGTATGAAACTTTGTCAATTTTAAACCGATTGGGCTGGGACTTTGCATGCATAAAGCTACTATGTCATAAAGATCCCCTTAGAAAGGATTTTTATATATTCCACCCCAAGGGGATGAAAAAGGGGATTAATGTTTGTATGAAACTTTGTCAATTTTAAACCGATCGGGCTGGGACTTTGCAAGCATTAAGCTACTATGACATAAAGATCCCCTTAGAAAGGATTTTTATGTGTTCCACCCCAAGGGGATGAAAAAGGGGATTAATGTTTGTATGAAACTTTGTCAATTTTAAACCGATCGGGCTGGGACTTGGCATGTATGAAGCTACTAACATAAAGATACCCTAAGAAAGGATTTTTATGTGTTCCACCCCAAGGGGAT
This sequence comes from Nomophila noctuella, assembly GCA_958496325.1. Classification (NCBI taxonomy): domain Eukaryota; kingdom Metazoa; phylum Arthropoda; class Insecta; order Lepidoptera; family Crambidae; genus Nomophila; species Nomophila noctuella. The sequence continues at coordinate 184,643 of OY292486.1, forward strand.
GAAAAAGGGAATTAATATTTGTATGAAACTTTGTCAATTTTAAACCGATCGGGCTGGGACTTGGCATGCATGAAGCTACTATGACATAAAGATACCTTTAGAAAGGATTTTTATATGTTCCACCCCAAGGGGATAATAATCATAATAATAATAATAATCTTTATTGAAACCAGAAACACTTATAACCAATTACAGTTAGCGTTAACACCTGCAGTAGTCAAGGACTGTGTCGCAGATATTAGCGCCCACCTCACAAATAGACGGGCGTTTCAGATACATGATATATATTTTTTTCTAATTTAAAACTGATGAAACTGGGTGAAAAAGGGGATTAATGTTTGTATGAAACTTTGTCAATTTTAAACCGATAGGGCTGGGACTTGGCATGCATGAAGCTACTATGACATAAATATCCCCTTAGAAAGGATTTTTATATGTTCCACCCCAAGGGGATGAAAAAGGGGATTAATGTTTGTATGAAACTTTGTCAATTTTAAACCGATCGGGCTGGGACTTGGCATGCATAAAGCTACTATGACATAAAGATCCCCTTAGAAAGGATTTGTATGTGTTCCACCCCAAGGGGATGAAAAAGGGGATTAATGTTTGTATGAAACTTTGTCAATTTTAAACCGATCGGGCTGGGACTTGGCATGTATGAAGCTACTAACATAAAGATACCCTTAGAAAGGATTTTTATGTGTTTCACCCCAAGGGGATGAAAAAGGGGATTAATGTTTGTATGAAACTTTGTCAATTTTAAACCGATTGGGCTGGGACTTGGCATGCATAAAGCTACTATGATATTAAGATCCCCATAAAAAGGATTTTTATATGTTCCACCCCAAGGGGATGAAACAGGGATTAATGTTTGTATGGAACTTTATAGGTATAGTATATACCTACGTTTGCGGAAACCGGAAACCACGCGGACGGAGTCGCGGGCGGCCGCTAGTAATAAATAAGCGCGAAGCTTGTGCTGTGAATGCTAGAGAACAGATAGACAAACTGAAGTGAAATACTTTTATAAACATCCATGACTCGAGTACGAATGCCGATGTTCATCACAAAAACATTTTCGTCATCACACTAGCGGGATTCGAACACGCAACCCTTGGTTTTATAGCCAGGGTCTCTAACCACTAGCCCAACGGGCCCGTCAAATGTTAAATGTTATGGTCAGATTGTCTTAATCCGAATACGTATAAAAGTCTGGCTGTCCCTATTAACATAATTATGCGTATGTAGGTATCTTTAAAATTACGCAACAAACTTTCATGCATTTTATAAATAATGTATCAACAAAACTCTTCCTTAACTCATTCGAAAAAACTGTTGCATTCAGTGCGTAGCCAGGGCAAACGCAATCCTCATTCGTAGATCCTTCGTATAACCAAGTTTCTAAATGGATATTAAGTTCTGTGTTATCAACTTCTTACATTTTGCTCCGGTCGAATTACTTTCGTTTGTATCGATATAAGTCGATTAGTTCAGCTGACCCCGTTTAGAAATAATTATGAATAGCACACCACTTTAAACTCTCAGCAAAACCTGAGAGAACTTGGATGGGAAGTCATAATGCGTCCACTCTATGTATAAACCTAACCTTGCACTCTCAAATTTTCACCTGCTTCGGTCTCTTCAGAATTCCTTAGGACATCTTAACATGAGCTTTACAGCAAGAGATGACTGTCAGGACCACTTTTCTTACTTTTTAGATTAGTCCGAAGAATTGATTAATTTAAACATTAATTATCTGTGAAATTATCTTCCAAACCCTAAAGAAGGCGAAATTGAGCTTTAGAGAGTTCGATTTTAACGTATATCTTTTTGCCTCGGAATAAGCTCTCCTCATCATTATAAAACGATTGTTATATTGTTCTCCATCAGTTTATTCTTAAAATCGACAGACGCGTTCAGTACAGACTCTACTTACTTACATTATATTAAATTAAATATTACGTACCAAATCTAAATTCGCTACAAAAATAAATCGCTTACATTTAAACTTTATAAATTGAATAAATTTACCCAATGTTTGTAATTAAGGAGTCCCTTTACCCTCAGAATTTTAATTGCGAGCCATAGGAACATTCGGCGGTCGCAACAATGTCGCTCGTCGCTCGCGGCCGAGGGTCTGCGCGTTAATTGCAGACCTCCAGTAACAGGTGTATGATCGCTTCAAACGCCTACTTTTCTTGTTTTCGATGGAAAGCATTATGAAAGAAGATTCATTTGATAAGCATATCAATAAAGAAAGTGTGCACGAATTCTACACTGAGCGATAGTGGGTTGGAAACTCGTGTCTTAAAATGCTGTTGCTGCTAAAAACGAATATTTAGTCGGAAATTCCCGTGCTGGAAAGTGAATTTTGAACGTGGTCCGTATTGAATATTGTTCAACAGAGTATTCCACGTAATTAATTTCATCAGCTTATTAATTAATGATATTGTTACAATTTAATTTGCAATTGTGGTTGACCCATCCTGAAAATATTCACGTTTACGAAGTTCGTGACAAAATGATGTTATTACAATATTAAAAGGTTGCAGATTCGACGATATAAGTACTCGTAGAAACTTAGGTCATAAAAAACAAAGATTCTTTTTGCAACATTTTTAGTGCTCGAAATGATCAAGCACATAAATGAACATTGTTGAATAAATGAAATAAATTATTAAAAAAATGAAATAAATTATTGTTTGCATAGTAGGTAGTACCTACTTTAATGGAATTATCAGCGGCCGCCCGCGACTCCGTCCGCGTGGATTTAGGTTTCGTCACACATAGCCAAAAGCCTTCCTGGAAAAATAGACAATTCCAACACAAACATATTTTAACAATTTGAACTATATAGTCGGTCCTGAGATCAGCATTCAAACAAGTAAAGTAACTCTTCAGCTTGATTATATATTAGTATAGATAGATTTTTTCTTACAATCTAGCAAAATAGCGAACTTAAAAAAAATATATGTTACATTCAAAATTAATTTGTGTGTTAAAGTTCTTTTGCACTTTATATCCTTTAAATCAGCGCGTCTAATCAACCTCCCAAAAGAATTTTGCTCTACGACTTATTGAAGAAATACGCTTAAAGAATTTTAACTTTGATACAAACTCGATCAGCGGTTGGTTAATTATGTTAGAGAATATATAAAAGTTATAGGTGAGTTCTGAAATCACGTAAAACAAAAGTTGTAATAGAGTTGGTACATGTTACGTTACGAGCAGAGCGAATCATCAGATTACTGCCTATCTACATATATAATGTTCTACGCAGATTAATATATTATGTTATTCTATAATGTCGGTCATAGACAAACAAATAAAAGTTGAAGTTTAGTTTACAACGAACGCTCTCAAATATTTTAAACAAATGTATTGTACTCGCCAATCAAAGGGCATCAAACCCGGAATCCGTTAGCCCGAGAACAAAAGAATCGCACCGGTCGGTGTATATTACAAGTTATAACAACCCAATTTCGTCCCTCCTTACACTGGCATACATTCTCCTTGTTGATAGACATTAATCATCCGCCGACACTTAATTGTTGCATTGCTTTATTATTTCATTCGGCACCTTCGCGATTTTTGCCTAAGAGTCACTGCAACCACAATTGTTTAAAATGTACGAACATTGTGGTTCTCGGCGCGATCAAAGTCAGCCTGTATGAACAACGCGTAAAATGATCTTTATGATTTATATTAATTTCCATTCCAGTCGTTAGTTTCCGTTCACATTGGCCATTAAAAGAGCATTAGGCGTTTCAAAGCGTTGTCAAATCGTCCGACTTCACATAATGTCCCATTGCGCGGCACAAAGTTAGCCGGAAAATGAGGAAATGTTTGTTCGTAGCCCAATGAAGGCAGCGAATGAGGTCAATCGTAAACTATTGTCAATGGCCGTGTGACTGTTTCTTACATGTATATTAATAAACACTCATACTAACCGAACGACGCTGTGATTGCAAAACGTTGGTTTGATTGGTTTGGTTTGAAAATTGGAAAAGTGGAAATAACACCTAAAAATTAGTTGGTTCAATTTAAAATAATAAAAAACACTTTAATTACACTACTGTACAAAAAGGTCCTAATCAACTCGCGAAAATTACACAGTGCATATAGTGTCTTTACTCACAACACAAGACGCAGTTTGTCGAGCTAGCAATTTAAATGAAAGTTGCAGGCTCAAGCGCGGTCACCAGACTTCCGTGCAAGCGCGGACTCCGCGGTCGACGCGCTGCAAGTTATTTATTTCCGGCGATCGCGGACGACAGGACATTAGACGAAACTATTGACCCCATTACTTATACTCGCCCGCTGCAGATATTAGACCTTCCGCAAAAATTTACAACTCCCCAGTTTCCCTAATTGGAACGGCCGCAGAACGAGTTTACCAGTCTAGAATGCACAGTTCCTTAATTTTGAAATGAGTTTATGCAGATAATGTTTGCAAACAAGTAGCTATCTAATTTATTATTCGTAGAGAACGGCGCGAGTGTGACGGCGCGGTGCGGCGGCAGAGATGAGAGTTTTTACTACCGTCAGTCGAGAATTATTTTCATTCATACACATTTGAACACGTTTCATTGAACGGCGGCGCGGCCGCGGCGACACCGGGCCGCAGGGAGGAAGCGCACGGTACCTCCGGAACAGCCGCTGGGCGCGCGCGAGCAGGCGGGCGGCTGCAGGTGCACGCGGCGGAGTCCTCGGCGCCGGTCGTAAAGTCTATTTCGGCGCGGAGCAGCGCGCGGGCGCGGGGAGCACCGGTGTGGGTCGGTCGCGGAGTCGCGGCGGGCACGTGGGCCGGGCGGCGCGGCGCGGAGCTGCGGGCGAGTGGTCGGAGGCCGCGCGCGCCGCGCACTGCCGGCGCCCGCCCTGCAGCGCGCCCGCCCTGCCGCCTGCCCTGCCGCCGCCTGCCCCCACGCGGCCGCGCGACTCGCCGCGACCTACTACGCTACCTCCGGCATGCACTGCCTCTCCTGAAATGTCACGACCGCTAACTGACTTATCCTCTCTTGCACCGACCTCCGTCCGGTGGACGGGACCGTGCCGGCGTCGATGTTCTCCGCCCGTTATCTTCCGGACCGAGTGACCTCCGATTCGCCTCCGGTCGCTGTGCGACATCTGATGCTTCATGTTGTTTCGAATTGTTTGTTTGGGTTATTAACTTTACAGCGATAAACATAAACAAAATTAAAAAAAAAACTGAAAGGTTGGCTACTCGTTTTGTTTGCGCCTTCGTCTGGTTTACTGTTTTTGATAGCAATAACACAGCCTTTTCATAAGCGTATCCGTATTCTCATAATGACTACTTGAATCTTGAAAAATTCGTAGGCTACCGAAAGAGGAGATTTTGATTATAAATAAATAATGCATACGACATTCAAGTTGAGCTCAGCGGCGGCAATCGACCGGCGACTATTGCCGCCGGTCCCACTCCGCCGAGCCGCTGACGTCGTTCATGAGAAATCGATTACATTTAAGCAGGTTTGCTGAAAAACCATTTCGATCGTTGACGGAGTGGCCCGTGCCGATAGATCACATGTGACTACCCCACCCCCTGCCTTCGACCCCACTATACATAGTTTTTGTTAAAACGCTCCTAGGCGACCGCAACTCGTGCCGTTGGCCCCACTTGACTTTTGAACGCTCTCTAATTGTACATATATGTGTCGCAGCGGAAGTGTATAATCAGACATATCAAACGAAATGCATACATTAAACTGCCCCAGGGGCAATAGAGCAGCAGGAATTGCAAGGTTCATTAGTAATTTACTTTCAAATAAACCGTTCAGTAATAACGTAAAAGAGTGTTTTCAATTATTTATCAGCTCTACTACAAACATTAAAATTAACAATACAGGGAGAAGATGACGCCAGTTGCTGTTCACAATTTTTTCAGATGTGTAGAGCTTAGTGGATCTACCACGCGGATGAGCCGCTCGTCTGGGGAAGCACCTCCACCTTACAGAAGACCACAGAGAAGTAGCACGTCGTAACTGTTTTGCTATGTTTCTGCTAGTGAGTAAGGTTTCCAGTGCTCAGTTTAGGAAGATCTGGGGTTTAAGAAGCAGTTCATGCAAGCGACGCATCAGCGACCTTTGTGGCGTTGTTGCTGTCCATGGGCGGCGGTGATTACTTACCATCAGGTAAACCACAAGATCGTTAGCTTCCAGCTTACATAATAAAAAATGCTAGTCGATGTTTTTCTGTTTCGCCGAGCTTAACTGAGGTAGTATGTTAGTGAATTAGTCCAATAAAATCCATCATTAGGTGAGTGAGTGGCATGTTTTATTATTGCCGGTCTGTGCAGCGCACTAGGCGCGTTGTTAAGCAACGGATTTTCAAACTCTACTGCGACACAAGCTTTTCCAGGTTTCCCACAACACCGACTGATACTAATTATCATGTCAATCGTATGAGAGTAAAGCGTGTTTTAAATTATAGTGAGAATTAGATCATTCAACAATTTGACAGGAACGCAAAATATTTGGAATATAATAAGTATGTAAAAGAAAGAATCGTGCAAGAGGGTCGCCGGAAGGAAAGTGATAACCTCTAAGCGAGGATTTAGATACAATTGGTGGATTCAACTCCACAAAAGTCGCAGATTTAAACGTACCCTCTGAGTTGAATTATATCTTTTAACAAACAAAGATCAAAAATAAAAATATAGTGACGAAATTTTATAAAGTCCCGAAAGGACAATATAAGTATAGGAGTGACAATTAAAATAAGAATAACCAGGAGTTCCTATTTAACCGTTACTTCCATAGTTAAAAGCGAATGTAAAACTTTTCCTTTGCTAAACATTCAAAAGCTGTTCACGACGCTAGCACAGTTTGAGTCACACAATCAACTATGTTGCTAATATGGCCGCGCAACTATGCTCGGAAGTTATGGGTTTGTAGAGCCGCGAAAAGCCGCGGCTGCTACGAGTATCACCACGACCTCCCGACCCACATGTAGCACAGCTCGCCCATTAATAAAATAGACAGGCGACACACAGATGACAGATTTCGATTAATTATTATTGTTTTGCCGCCACTTTCAATAATTAATTTTATTTTAACCAGCTCGTTGTTCAATTAATACGTTTCAATTTCGTTCATACACAATTATGTACTGTACCGGCGAAACAAGAACAAATAACTTCAGCCCCCATCCGCGGCAACAAGGCATATATATGTTTGTTTAATGTACAACTTTCAGTCGTCTTTTAATATTAAACTTGTTACCTATTCATAAGATACCTATAGCGTAGATAATTAAACAAGTTCTTAAGTTTATCGCGCACCACCTTCCCTCGCACGGGACAATGATACAATGCAAGCCTTTCCATTATTAAGAGAATACTTCCTTTTGTTCCGAAACCGAAAATAACAGCCCAATGTTTTTTTGGGATTGTGATAAACAAAGTGATTTCTTTTCAATTTACTCATATAACAAAATTGAAATGAAGGTCTCGAAATTGGCGATACTGAAAATGAGGCACAATCGCGGATTAAATTATAACCTTCTAGATAATAGAAATACAAAATAAGCGTTTTGGAATATACGTGCATGAATATTTCAACGACTGCCGCATTCATTCATTGTTAATTTAAATGGAAGAATATTTGAAAAGATTTATTAAAACGGAAAGAATTGTAATAGAGCCGGCACAGGTCCCGTAGCTATTACATTTTTAAAGGGATTTCCTTTGGGAAGGGCACGTTTTTCTCACAATGGGCGTGTAAAGCAGGCTATATTTTAGGGCGGCCGATAAACCCGGGCCATTTGCCGTGCATCGGCGCGCCTCCTCGAGACAATCTCGTTAACATTCACCCGGGCCCCAGTCGAACCGAACCGTTCGGTTTGTTCCCCGGGCGCGGACGATTCTGACGCAAATTGCGTGTGGCACCTCATAAACCTAAGCCTTCTACGGCTGCGATCAACGCGTATCATCCGCAATATCCGCTTTGATACTTCTATTATCATATCATTGTCATACACGTCACACAAAAAATACGAATAATTTTTACAAAATTTTTACTATTGAATGGTATTTTTATAACCTCCGATTATAGGATTTTATCACGCAAGTAAAGTTGAGCCAAGAAGTTTCTACCATTTACCAATTTCCTTTATTATCCTCAGTGTAAAATGTGGATTGTAATGGAAACTAAATGGTTTAGATGTAAAAATATGGTTTAATGCGAGAAAACAAAGAGTAAATTTATATGAGAAAATGTAACAATAAAATCAATGACAGATAAGAAACCACAATGACAGGTTGCCATATTAAATGGCTGCAATATAGAAAATATGTACAAAAGAGGTTGTACGCTACATCCTCCCCCCTAGTGCAAGCACTAATTTAACAGGTTAAGCTTGACTACCTTGCTGAGAGGACGACGGAGCGTACCTGCCGCAGTGGACACATCTACCACTCTAACCACTCCATCACGTCCTGGATATGTCGCTGTCACCAAGCCTCGAGGCCACACGCCTCGGGGAAGATTACTGTCGGCGATGAGGACGAGATCTCCGGTAGCAATCTGGATAGTGGCGGCTCGCTGGAAACGTTGTCTAGGCTGCATTGTGGGAAGTACTTCTTTCACCCACCTCGACCAAAAGAAATCTGCTAGCCGTAACGCCTTCTTCCATTCCGCGCGCCCAATGAGTACATTGTCGTCAAGACTAGTAGGCAGAGCATTTGTGGAAGATGAGCCGATTAAAAAGTGAAAAGGCGTTAACGTTTCTTGGTCACTAGGGTCCACAGACACATGAGTGAGAGGGTGCGAGTTGACTATTGCTTCTGCTTCGGCGAGTAGTGTGAGAAGCGTCTCTTCTTTTGGCGCACGTTCTTTTAGGGTCGCCGAGAGTGCCACTTTCACCGACCGTACTAGCCTCTCCCAACATCCACCAAAATTTGGGGAAGCAGGTGGTATAAAACTCCAGCCAATGCCATTACTTGCGGCGTGATTCTCCACGGCGTCGTTGTAAAATTCTGTCAGTATCCTGTTTGCGCCCACGAATGCTGTGCCGTTATCCGAAAAAATGGTAGTGGGTGCAACTCTTCTAGCGATGAATCGACGAATGCAGGATACCGCTGAATCCGCAAAAAGAGAATGCACTAGCTCCAGGTGGACAGCTCTGGATGTCATGCAGGTAAATAGCGCCACATAACGCTTCTCACGCCTGCGACCAATGGTAACGTCAATGGGTCCAAAATAGTCCAAACCAGTAAACGTGAAACACCGGCAGTGATGTGCCATTCGTTGCTGAGGCAGGTCTCCAGTTGGTGGCGTTTCTGGAACACTTTTCTTTAGCTTGCACCACAGACATCGGTGCGCCACTGACCTTACGGTATTTCGTAAACGAAGAAGCCAGTACCGTTGCCGAAGTTCGTTGATGACGGCTTCGTGATTTGCGTGACCCATCTTTTCGTGGTAGTGCTTGACTAACAGTCCAATCACCGGGTGAGAGCCGTCCAACAACACAGGAGTTCTGAGATTCTGGCTCACATGCTCAACAGCTCTGATCCTCCCTGCCAGCCGAAGGAGCCCATCTTCTGCAATGATAGGGGAAAGCTTGGCAAGACGACTATTTTTGGCGACCGGCTGTGCGTTTAGCACACATCGAAATTCTGAAGAAAAACTATCAATCTGTGTTTTCATCAAAATGTGCCTCTCTGCGGCTTTCACGAATTCTGCGCCGAGTGGGATTAGATGACGGTGGAGGCAAAATGGGTTTGGTGGTGATGTCATTGACTGATGAAGTTTGACGTGATTTTGAACGTGTAAGCATGATTTTCAAATGTAACTACGTGATATATGGAGACTGTACTAAATGATATTACTTACGTGAAAAATGATGAAAAACTAGGTTGCTGAATTACTACGGGTGAAGGACCAATGTAAAATGTGGATTGTAATGGAAACTAAATGGTTTAGATGTAAAAATATGGTTTAATGCGAGAAAACAAAGAGTAAATTTATATGAGAAAATGTAACAATAAAATCAATGACAGATAAGAAACCACAATGACAGTTGCCATATTAAATGGCTGCAATATAGAAAATATGTACAAAAGAGGTTGTACGCTACACTCAGTATTCCTCAGTACAATGTTGAGTTGAATTACGACGCTTCTGTTTTAAACGATAAACTGAAGTAGTAAATCTGAAGACAGATAAAGACACAAAGACCTCGTATGAGGACTTGCAAAGGCAAATTGGCATTGAGCGAATGGAGCTATAATCGTAAAACTACTGTCTGCATGGCGTGCTTCAAGCTGTTATCCTCATCTTTGAAAACTCAATGAAAACAATTTTGATGACAATAAAAAATAGTGATTAGTAGTGTCTGTTGTATTTTACAAAGTTTCGAAATTTTAATAAGTTTCGGCGTTAGATAATGGTATAGCTATCTGCTTGAACTATTGATGCGATGCACCATCTTCTACATCGTTACGATACGAAATATATATATATATAATGCATGCATTTTCATAATATTCTGTAAGCTAACATTAAAATATTCCAAAAAAGGCGAACATTATTTAAATTTTAATTAATACAAGTAACTACATTAACCTCAGTTTAGGAATTCTTCCAAATATCACTCGCTCTGTCTTTTTAAAAGATTAGTTAAGAAAACTAAAGTTATAATCAAATATTCCAGATTTATTGATATTTTTTAAATAAGTATTGTGTATTTAATATTAAATCGCGTGTGGATGTGTGCGGCACACCGCAGCGGCTGATTGATGGCTCCGCGCGCATTAATCTTGTCGATATCATCGCACTATCTCCCCCGCCACTTCCTCACTCAATGGATTCCATTCTATTGAAAACTTTCATCAGTTTTGTTACATTCATGTTTCAGCTTCTCGGCCCGAGGTTAATCTTCCATCCGTAAAGACAATCGACTAATCCTGCAACTTTTGATGGAGATTTTACAAGTCAGTTACTCAGTTAACAAAATTTGTACTTAAACAAATTACAAGTTATAAGTTATATATATACAATTTTCAATATAAGGGGAAGATACAACCTGGCATCAAAAGTTTTAACGAGCTCCCTGAGATAGAGACCGTACTACCTATGTACATTTTGCTTATACTTTGCTCGGTGTTTCTATGTATTGTAATCAATTAACTTGCATCTTGTCGTAGGATAATGAGTGATCTGTGACCACTGACCAAGGTTTATGAGCCCAAGCCTGGGAAAACTATATTGATATATTAGGAATTTCAAAATCCCGTTACGTTTTACTATTACGTTATACTATTTACTATTAGTTTATAATATTTATTTCTACTAAATTACATACATATATCCCTATCTATCATAATAAGGGCGTTTTCATCATTAAAATATGTAGTACCGCAGAATAAAAATGAAGTTGTGAAAGTGCCATATATCATGAAAAATAATAAGGCTAAAGAGAATATGTATCAAAAAGGAAAGCGATATTTTTTGTAGGGACCTTAAGTAAGGTCTCGGTCGGCCGCGCGTCCCGCGGGTCGCGGATACAGCGCGGAGGCCTCCGCGCCGATGACCGTGGATAATGACTGCGGCTCGTTACTGCGAACCCGCTTTCCTCGAATATTTGCCTCCAACATTGCAAATCGAGCCTTAATCTGAATAAAGTAAATTACTTTTTCCAATATTGATCATCTATTATTTTGTTTGATGGTATATCGTAAGAATTGGTTAACTTTTTCCTTTGAACTTTTGCGTACACCCTTGTTTGAATTCTCATTATACTTATTAACTCAATGGGAATATGTATTGTTATGAATATTTTAATTAGATGTTTTGTTAACGTATTATCAGAAAATATGTTTCAGATTGCGATGCTTTAGAATGAACCACAAAACATGTGTAATGCCATTAAGATACATTCAATGAGAGGCTGCTCGCGGCTCTCCTCTTAGCGAACTTGCTAAGTCTGCGCCGCGCCGTTAATCACTTAGCGACTTTTACCACCGCGCTTTGCTCTTACGTACATTAACTTTTGGGGAACCCGAATTATGAATGAATCTCTTAAATTCGATAATTTCCGCTTAAAAAACCGTAGTTTGAAATCTGGTTGTTTCGTTGTGTTCGGTTGGTGGGTTGGTCAAGGTCAAGAAATCAATCCAATGCTCTTCGACTTTAATTCGACTTCGGATAGAAGTAGGTAATAATGTATTAGTTTTTGAAAAAAACTACTAACCGAGATACCCTACTTTAAAATAATAATGTGTTTTAAATAGTTAGTAGGTATCCACAATAAAACATAACAAAGAACTGAAGCCGGGACCAAAATAACACTGTAAAAGCAAATGGAATACTTACCTATTGATATCTTTTCCCCAAAGAGACGAGTTTGCTCAGGCCGGGCGGTATAGCTCTACAGTAACCTTGGTCTCCCCAGCGAATAGGTGTCCATTATGGATTTCCCGTCTTTAAAAAAGGGCCAGTCGGTCAACACCGCGCAGGATTTGCGCTGATCACCCGCTGCTCGCAGCGCTCGCGACCTGCGTCTCTCGCAAACATTTGCACATGTTGTTCAAACAACCCTCGGGGAACCCAGCGACGCGCCCTACGCCAGCCGCACCGACTCCACGAAATATAGTTTCAGTGTCTTTTTGAACGGATGAATCGGACATTTTTCACTGACAAGTAGTTTGTACATAAATAATTGTAACGTTTCCCGGATTTTATTATTGTTTTTTTATTATGTATCCATCAATCAAAAATGCTGAGAATGAGAGTAAAAAAAAAGTTACAATATGGTATCTAAATACATTTTCATTAGGTACATTCAAATACTGAAATAATTATGATGCGAAGATTTATACATTTATAGGATTTATACAATTGAGGCACTAGGTAATAGTCGGTAGCATCACACGTGACTTCGCTGTGGGTGAAAACAGTATTCTTATTCATATCTCCTAGTAATGACTAGAGTTCCGTCTTCATTATGAGTCACGGACGTAGTGTTAAAAGTAGCGGCAATTGTTCGTCTGCCGGGCGGCTCCCGTACGCTTATTTTATTCATTACGTGAAAGCGATCTCTCTGTTCGGGAACGATTGGCTGCGAGATAATGCCCAACTCATTCGCGAACCGTTTTCACGGGCTGTTGGCCGCGTAGTCGGAAACCGGGCAAGTGATCTCCTTAAATAAAATATTTACGGCGCGTTTCAATTTATCCAAAATTTATAAAACACGCTGTCAAAGCGAACAGACCGGCTCAATGAGATTATCGCAGAATATGCTCGTAGTAATAACGTTCTCTTTGATCTCATAATATTCGCGAAGATAAGTCTATGCGATGTCGACTTTTTTACGTACACAAATTGTAGGTATTTTGTTGAGACTCCATGAATTATTCAAATGGACGAAACGCCAACGATAAAATCAGACAGAATATTATTTTTACAATCGCTGATTCCTTGTACACTGCATTTTCTGATAGATCAATGAAAAGGGTTGAGTCGAGCGTCCTAGTTTTGTATTGGATGGACCATCTCTGTTTTAATTTTAACTGATGATGATCTGGCGAGAATCTGGCGAGGGCGACACCTTAGCTAATGTGATTGTTAGATCTAGCCTTTGTGTAGCCAGCCTCTCCCAGGCATCACTCGGTGTGCCAGTAGCGATAAATTTGAACAATATTACTATTTCCAAATTTATAAAGGAAATTGTTGAAAGGCTACTATTCCCAAAATAGTTTTGCTTTGAATTCGTATCGGCAAGCTTCGGCAAAAGGCGCCGGGCGTAAGTGGCTTGCAACTGCAACAGCGTTTCTTCAGGATTGGAATCTACTCCAAGTATCTGTACTTACATCAGATTCTGGTATAAGCCAACCGTCATGCTGTTTCGAACTTCGATTTGAATAAATACCTAAATATAACTTCAACATGAAAATTCCATCTTCGCATTTCCATATAACAAGGGGTAATGTATGTTTGACCTCAGTGGCGCAGTGGCCGCTCTACAGCACGATGCTGGCGGGGCTAGGATCTGATTCTGGGAAATGTATGTGATTGGAATGTTCCGTTCTAGAAACTCAGATACAGTCATTAATCCTGCGCCTGATCTTACAGTCTTTTTTAACGCCACGACATCACCGCGGCGATGTCTACAGCGTTCGCACTAACTAAAAGAATAACGAGTTGGTACCCTGGTACAATCACACGAAACATTTAACTATGGTCTGGACCTTATCTCCGCCTTCTAAATCATTCCCTTGAACACTTGATATTTTGTAGGTAACTTTCACTTAATAAATTCCCATTAAAACTAGTTTTATAACCGCACTGCGGCTTCCTCGTGTCATAAATAATGCTTAAACAATTAGTTCAGTTGATAAACGAGGTGTGAAATAGCCGAGTCGTGAGCTGCGGTTTGATTTTGGCTTGCAGCTTCGCTACTGAGGGTTTAATCTGCCCAAGTCAAGAGAGCGTCATTGGCTTTGCCTATTGTCCCAGGCATCTAATATGTTCGAATAATTTAAATAACTTCAAAGTTAAAAAAAGATAAGCTATTTGGGGGAAGAACTCGTGGTGCTTCACCAAATTCTGCGTCATATAGGACACGAGCTGGTGGTACGAGACACGAGCCGAAGGAAGCGAGGAGCGGGCTCGCAGGTGGGGCTCGGCGGCGGTATCGACCCGGGCACGTGCGGCGGGGCCCGGGTCAGTTGATAAGCTGGTGGTGGCGTGCTCCGCTGACCTACATGGCGGCGCGTGAGCTCGCGTGCGGCGGCCGACGACCCCGCCGCCGTGCCGCCGGGCCCGCGCGGTGCCCGGAAGGTTCGTGCGGTGCAGCGCCTCGCATGCGCCTGCCGCGCTGCCGCCGACCCTTCCACTATCACCGGGATCGCCGACCCTGATCGACTCAATCCACATCGTTTTCAGGAGGCAATTCAATAACCAAGTGCAAATAATGTTGAACATTTGAACCATTCCATTCGACAACGGCGCAATCTGATGATGTCCTGATGAAGTACCTACCGCTTACAGCGATTGTGGAAAGCTTAATGAAACTACATGCCAATTCTCTCAGTTTCTTAGCTGGAGAAGTCATAAAACCATTCATCAATTAGTTAACAATATACAACAGCATTTTTCCATTCAATTATAAATTATATTAGGCGTACAAGGCTCGATGGTCTAATGGAGTAAGTACCGGGCCGTGGGTCCATTGAATTGCGAATCATGTTTTCGTTACAATAATACCTAACGAGAACATGATTCGCAAATGATGGAGGCCTTTGCTCTCCACTGGGACATCAATAGGCTGATACTTTACTTTTCTTTTTATTTGTAATGTATAGTCACGAGCACTCAGATCTATCTTGAAATTGATTCAAGGAGTCTCTTTACAAATGACTAGAAACCAGGCGAGCCTTATGAGAGCTAGGCATGAAGTTGACTTCGATAAAAACCCATTCTTGTACTCCAGAAATATTTTTAAACAACCGCCCGGAAGACTGCAACTGACAGATGAACAAATATATGACCATTTTAGGTGCACATATGAAGTGCCGAAGCAACCGAAGATCTACAATGACCCGAGCTCTAAGAGACCTTGCAATCCTGTAGCGGAGTTTCAGGGTACGGCTCCTACCCTAGAAGAACTAACCCGACAGATAAAAAGGAAAGCATCAAGTTCATCTCCGGGGCCCGATGGTATTCCGTACATTGTATATAAAAAGTGCCCATCAGTGTGTAGACATCTTTTAAATATATTTGTTAAGATTTGGTCGAAAAAGCAGATTCCGGAAGTATTTGGTAAAGCTGTTTTCGTGCTCATTCCTAAGAAGGAGACAGTCACTGATCCGAAAGATGCTAGGCCGATAGCTCTTACAAACACGATATCGAAAATATTTTTCTCGATCTTGCAAGATAGAATGTCGAAATTTATGTTAAACAACGAATATTTTACGCCAAAGCACCAGAAGGGGTTTTTACCAGGAGTTTCTGGTTGCTTAGAACATAACACATTGTTGGCGGAAAGTTTAAAGGATGCCAGGAAACACGAAAGACAAATAGCGGTGTGCTGGATTGACCTAGAGAATGCATTTGGCTCAGTTCAGCACGAGCTGATGTTTTTCGCGTTAGAATGGTATAACTTCCCCCCTTTGGTTTTAGATTTGATTAAGTCATATTATTCTAATTTATCTTTTGTAATTAGCTGTAAAGACGGATACACAAAACCTTTAAATTATAATATTGGTCTTTTTCAGGGATGCTGTTTATCTCCTATAGTATTTAATGTAGTTATAAATATTTTAATTGACACTTTGATTTTTCAGGAGAAGAAATGGGGCTATCGGTTTAAAATAAATAAATCAGTACACAGAATCAATCCTAGCCTTTGCTGACGATCTCGCAATCTTGACACGAAACCCGAAGCAGTGTCAAGAGTTATTGAAAAAGGTGGATGAGTTCTGTGCTTGGACTGACGGCATGAAGGTGAAACCAAGTAAATGCTATTGCTTATGTCTGGGTAGACGAGATACGAAATTTACATCTTATGACCCTGGACTCACGATTGGCGGACAGAATGTTGCCACAATTTCTGAAGCGCTCCCGTTCAAATTCCTAGGCAGAAAGATAGACTATAGAGGCCGCACACCATCTTTGGAGGATATTGTTGAGGATTTCATTAATTCCATTAGTAGGGTTGAGAACCAACCCATAGGAAACATTAAGAAGCTATGGATCTACAACAACTACCTGTCATCGCGCTTGTCTTGGCCTTTCCTCGTGTACGACTTCGGAAAAACCCTTTTATCGCGACTGGATGCCGTTGTTGTGAAATCGTTGAAGTCTTGGACTGGATTAGCCCACTCGGCAGACCCCTCTACTCTATTTAGGGGTAAAAATAGTTTTGGGATGAACCTAAATAAGCCATCGGAGCTCTACAAACATCTTAGAGTTACCAAGATGCATATTCTAGGGAAATCAAAAGACAATGCAGTGGCAACACTCCCAAAAGATAAGAATATGAGTGAGTTAGAGTCTAGGCTACGGTTCCATAAGCAGTTTATGGTGGGAGCGCAAACAAACAGGGTAGGATTGGGATGTCGAGGAAGAGAGGATGACCGGAACATCATTAAGTCTTTTCTGCGAATGGATGAAGATAACGAGTATAGAGTACATGCGCTTAATCTCGAAATGCAAAACGAGTGGGTGTCCCTTGGTGAGTTTTGTATCCCTTTAGCATTGAAGTGGCGGTCGATACTGTACGATTGGTCTCCAGCGTTGCTTAAATTCTATCTGAATGCCTTTCAGTTGACCCTACCTGATCAGAGCAACCTTGTAAGGTGGGGAATGGCAGTAGACAAAACCTGTTTACTCTGTGGTGAGGCCGTAGGTACCGCGAGGCATTTGTTGGTGGGATGCAGAGTGCTCCTAGACAGAGGGCATTACTCTCGCCGCCATGACGGAGTGTTGCAGATCATACGTGAAGCGGTGAGTCTTTCAATAGCAAGAGCAGCAAAAGGTTTGACGACGAATACAAAGAACATCAACTTCGTCAAGGAAGGATCAAACAAGAAGTCCAAAGTCAAACCTAACTCCATCGTTAGTGTAGCTCCGGATTGGAAGATCATGATGGACACGTATGAAAAGCACTACGCTATTCCAGAAGACATTGCGTTATCGTCGTCTAGACCAGACCTTTTTGTTTATTCTAGGAAACTTAAGCGCGTACTGTTGGTAGAACTTACTGTTCCATGGGAGACAAACATTCCCAAAGATCACGCGTTTAAAACAAATAAGTATTATGACCTAACCAATGAAATTACTAAAAATGGTTATATAGCACGGTTGTATGCTGTGGAAGTGGGTGCGAGAGGTATACCAGCGAAATCTCTCTACAACCTGCTGAAGGACTTAGGATTACCAAGATCTAATATTAGCTCCTTACTGGAAAGAGCAACTAAAGCCGCTTTACTCGGCTCGTACCAAATATGGTTGGGAAGGGAGAGGAATGTCATCGGTGAAGGTGATCGTTAGTATACTATAAAGGGGCCCCTTAAACCTACACGCTGGGTCGAAAGTCCCAGGCGCCGACTGACGTTCCTCTCTGTTCCACGCGATGGACCCGGCACCCGCACGGAGAATCCATGGATAGCTAAGAAGTTCATCTCATGGATATGTCATGTCACCGGTGCATGTTGCAATAGATCTCTGGCTACCGAAAAGGGCGGGGAAATGAACAAAAACGTGAAATCTCTATCTAATAGAGTAACTCAAAGTTTGTTAATCCTCGCGAACATTAAATGTTAAATATAGGTATACCGTATATGTATAGTTGGCAATACGCTAAGAACTAAGGAAGACATTGTTCTACTGTAGCATACTGTGGTGCGGCATACCAGCTACTTGTTCTCTTTATGACAAGGAGACAACGGCCTGGGAGCGCCGCCATTCTTCATTACAGCACCCCGGGCCTGGCGCAATGTACTCCGCCGGGGGCGGTCCCAGTCAATGAGCCTTATTCACGCGACTTGCAAATGTACGACTGCAAATGTTAAAAGTTTCAATATTTATGAAAATATATTTAATTAGCCCTTGAGTCGTATTCCTCATTTCTGAGGGTCGTGATCATTGTATAAAATTAAACACAAAACAACTCTCTTGGCAATTTTTGATGAAGTGGTTTGCCTTCTCCATTTCTAACACTTACTCGATGCCTCGTTGTATTTCGATCTTTTATCAAATAAATCTGTAATAATTCCGTATAATTAAAATAAAATAAGCAAAAATCATTTATTCCGGACCGAGATCTTTATACACAGTTTCTATTTCCTTAGCCTAGATAAGAAGCTCAAGTTTTTCTATCGCATCCCCCAATTCTCACGTATCCTAAAATAGCAACGGTCTTCGAAAATTTTAATATTTTTATCGTACCTACGAGAAAGATGTACGATAATAATATTGACGTAAGATGATCGCATAAAAAGGAATTCTTTTATTTTTCGCAAGAAAACAAACTTTACCCGAAAGCCGGAAAAAATACGTGACGAGCAACTAGCGATAACAAGGTGTGAAAACGACAAGACAAGACAAGTCATCAATCAATACGTGTGCGTGCCAGGAACCAGCGGACCGAGGAGCAGGTTGAGACCTTGAGACCACTGCAGGCTTACTCACCGACATCAGGCGAACCTCGCCAACAGCCCTTTCAAATTATGGCGAAAGTGGTGAGCAGTCCTATTCTCACACTTGTTACGACAGACGACACTGAATGGAAAAACTGGATAATTAATTAGATTTGCGGCTTTGCAAAGAAAATAGGGGAGAGCAGGTTGGATTCGTACAGTGGGAGCATTCGTACAGTAGTCATATCTCCACAATTATAAATGTTAATGCTTTTGTATTTGTGTGTAAGTAAGGCCCCTCATGCCCAAAGACTCACAACTAAACAAAATAGCACTGCTTCAATAAGCTTCGCCTGGACAAGTCGATATGAGTTTATGGCCCGCATAAGAAATTTTTCGATCCATCTTTGAAAACATTTATTCCCAATAAGTTTTGCTTGTATTGCTAAAGTAATTTGTAAAATCTATTGGATATGAGCCATATATTACTATGTTAATTTAAATTTGGTCGTAATTTTAAAAGTTTTTTTATTTTGAAAAAAACTTATGAAAAATTTTGGTAGGGGTACCTTCGTACAGTTTCTAATGGGGTAGATTCGTACCTAATAAAGTATAAGAAAAAAAATGGTATGTTTTCTAATAACAAAAATGAGGATACATTTTAAGTATTCAAACTGCTACAGCAAGAAAAACAATTATTTATGTTTTTAAAATAGATCAAACTATGATTAATGTGCAAAATAGACTCGTTATGTGTGTTTTAAACACGTACCCAAGTGGTCCAATTCAAATGTTGATTTTATAATGTGTATTTGTAAAAGTTGTTTATTTTACATTATATCGTTAATTAAAATGACATTTGAGGTGTTTTATTTAGTGGTTGGGATATAAATAATTGTTTAGAAGCTCTGCCCCTCTGTACGAAGCTACCCCACGTGTGGGGAGCTTTCGTACTATTTCCATTTTTTGGAAAATAGGCTGTATCTTTTCCATTTCTCATTAAATCAATACTGAGCTACATTTTTATTGAAGCCAAATAAGTAGGTTATGCAAAGGCATAACTATTTTTGGGAAATAGCAATTAGTTATTTTTAGGGTTCCGTAGCCAAATGGCAAAAAACGGAACCCTTATAGTTTCGTCATGTCTGTCTGTCTGTCTGTCTGTCTGTCCTGGCTCGTTCTCCGCCGTTTCTGAACCGATTGCCACGAAAATTGGTGGAGAGATTTATAGTGATAATTCAAGAATTGGTTTTTAAAATAATCGAAAAATAATTATTTTTACCCCCCCTCCCATACAGCGAAAAGTAAATTCGAAAAATAAAATTCGACTTACCCCATCGTGTGGGGTATCGTTAAAAAGATATTTTAAAATACAATTAAACTTGCCTTGAAACCATGTCCATCAAACACCCCAGTCTCGTGATATATTAATACAAAGTTAAAATTAGAGCGTCCCCCCCCCTTAACTTTTGAAATACTATTACAATAATTCTGAAAAAAATATCCTGTATACTTCCAAGTAAGTACTTTCAACGAAAACTATAGCGAACTCTGTATCATACATATTTATTTTTATACACTTCGACCAACTTATGACGTGCAGTTGCCCTTACTAAATGGTGTCTTAAGCGGTCGGGCCATCTTTTAGCTACGGAACCCTTTCATGGGCGTGTCCGACACGCTCTTGGCCGGTTTTTTTTTAAATCCTTTAGTAAAAAGTGTACGAATCCTACCTGCTCTCCCCTACAGACATCTTCTAATTGCCTTATGATTTATTAAACAAACGTTTGGTAATTCCACCACTATCACAGTGTAGGTAAGTAGGGATTTACAGCCTATGATCTAGCAGTGTCTTATAATAAACAAATCTTCCGCTGAGTCTATAACAATTAAACGGGTTGGTTCAATTAAACACAGACGACTCCATTCACACCCTCCTTTTCCTTTGTTTGTACTTAGAGCTCCGCTGCTACCGCTAGAAGTGTAGACCATTATTCTCGTACCTTTTGCAGGGCCATGTAGGCTTAACTTGGGAAGCTAAATGGGATTTTTTACTTCCTTAACTGAACAAAAGGGCGCAAACTTTACTCGGTCGCGAATATCATTACAATACATCAGTTTTTATTTAGGTACTCGTAAGGTATTTAAAGAAAATGACTGCCTTGGTTAATTCAGTTATAAACGCTAAACGTGTGGTGTGTACATTTTTGTAAAAAATCTAAAGCTCTATTTAGTCTAAGCCATTCCAGTTCCAGAAGCACACTATCTTGACTACAAACATCAAGTGAGTAGTTAAGAAGACCCTTTGTTATATGACACTTTCGATAAAGGCACTTTGAAAGAAGCATTACAATATTATATTACCAGTCCCACACGGACAGGGCCTAATGTGCCTTCGCCGGAAAATTTCGCGGAAATTGTCACGATGCACAAACTTTCGGGATTTATTACATGACGTAGGACTTTCACGGCGAAGACAAATATATATTTTTATCCATCGGCAAACACCTTTATTGATCTTAGGACCATTATCCAATACATGGCAAATGTTCCATCTCAGACTTATTTTCCCTTCGTGATAAAAAATGTTTAATTGATCTCTAGTTTGCCGAAGACAAACATTAGTTCTCAACGGCTCTTCTGCTAGACAGCAGCAATGACTGGGCGAAGAGTGTAGTTTATATTTCCGAAGAACATAACGGGTTGGTTCAATTAAACACAGACGACTCCATTCACACCCTCCTTTTCCTTTGTTTGTACTTAGAGCTCCGCTGCTACCGCTAGAAGTGTAGACCATTATTCTCGTACCTTTTGCAGGGCCATGTAGGCTTAACTTGGGAAGCTAAATGGGATTTTTTACTTCCTTAACTGAACAAAAGGGCGCAAACTTTACTCGGTCGCGAATATCATTACAATACATCAGTTTTTATTTAGGTACTCGTAAGGTATTTAAAGAAAATGACTGCCTTGGTTAATTCAGTTATAAACGCTAAACGTGTGGTGTGTACATTTTTGTAAAAAATCTAAAGCTCTATTTAGTCTAAGCCATTCCAGTTCCAGAAGCACACTATCTTGACTACAAACATCAAGTGAGTAGTTAAGAAGACCCTTTGTTATATGACACTTTCGATAAAGGCACTTTGAAAGAAGCATTACAATATTATATTACCAGTCCCACACGGACAGGGCCTAATGTGCCTTCGCCGGAAAATTTCGCGGAAATTGTCACGATGCACAAACTTTCGGGATTTATTACATGACGTAGGACTTTCACGGCGAAGACAAATATATATTTTTATCCATCGGCAAACACCTTTATTGATCTTAGGACCATTATCCAATACATGGCAAATGTTCCATCTCAGACTTATTTTCCCTTCGTGATAAAAAATGTTTAATTGATCTCTAGTTTGCCGAAGACAAACATTAGTTCTCAACGGCTCTTCTGCTAGACAGCAGCAATGACTGGGCGAAGAGTGTAGTTTATATTTCCGAAGAACATATGTACATAGGTTGAGAATGACACATACCTACCTACTTCCTTCGCTTAGTTCAAGGTAATATTTAAAATATATCTTTATATTAAAATATCTTTCAACATCACATACAAATACAATGATCTAACTCCGTGTTAAGTAGCTTAAGTACCTACTTTCCTTACCTTGTGTTTCAGATGTCAGAATCAACGATGGTGTTACAAATTAACTTAAATAGATACGTACATATAATCACCCTGACCAGGACAAACAGACATTTTCATGCACACAAATGTTTTTCCTGGGCAGGGATCGAATCCGCGACCTCTTTGTCTAATAGTGAACACAATTATTCCAATTACACGAAGCGGGTCGACAAATACAGTCACGCTTTCTTAAAGGGTAGGAAGTGACTAAATCCTTTTACTTCCAGTGCTTTAAAGTGCCTTCTAGTTACCTATAATAATATTATAAATGTTCACTATTTATAATTTGTTTGCTTGGATATTTTTTTAATTAATTTTTCATAAAAATATTATGATGAATGGCCTCGCACTCAGTAGGCAAGTAGTGCTAGAAACAATTCTCGCATGGTGATTAGAACATTAGAACGCATTGATTTTACATTTAAACTTTTAATCGATCGCTACGTAGAATTTCGATATAAGTAAGCAACACTAGTAATGAAAATGACAAGACAACAAAGACAAACCTATGAGACAGGACAGGAAAACAAAATGTCAGTTAAAACAGTCAAAGACGATTTCAAGAGGCGCACCCCCACGGACTAAAAGAAGAGGAAAAAATATGAAGACGGGTCGGCTTGGGACGCGGAGGTCGCGCCGGCTGTGAGGGCAGGCAGTGAGGGCATGGCGAGGGAGAGGCCGGCGCCGCAGCTGGACGTGGGCTCGGCCGCCGTGTGCAGCGTGGTGCGCGTGCTGATCGTGTACGCGTGCGTGGTGCTGGTGCACTCGATGCTGTACTGGGGCCGGCGCGCGCTGCGGTCGCGCCTGCGCCCCCGCCCCTAGCCCATGCCGCGGCCCGCCGTGCGCTCCTGGCCCGACCCCGCCGTCGTGCTCGACCTGCTGCACTCCGCCGCCTGGCTCACCTTCATATACATGCTCATGCTCACGCTGTTCGAGCTGATCGAGCTGCTCCGCCCCAAGATGCTCCCGCACCCGCCCCCGCGGCCCGTCGGCCCGCTCTGCCCCGCCTGCCAATCCATCATTAACCGACCCACCCGTAGAAGAGACTGTCCCATGCTATAGCAAGTATCTCTTGCCAAAAAGATTTATAGGTAGGTAATCGAACATTACATGTTGTAAATTGTCTGTTATAATAATATGGCCCCTATTTTATAAATTAAACAACCTTTGAAGTAATCCTTAGTGATTTACTTGCAGCACAAAGCCCTTATATTATTCCTGCGCATGTAGAATGTAAGTATGTAGGTAAATGTAGGAATATCAAACAGCTGTTTACAACAATATTGTAATTTGTATTCAATGTCATTGTTCGTGTGGATTGTGGATTCATAGGTATTTCACCATGGATTCCTTTAAATCTGACGCAGTTAAATACATACTAGATAAGTGAGTACATGACGACTTCAATTCAATATTCTGAACGGACTCAATTCGTAGTAAGGTATCTACATAAATGTACGGACGGATCTGAAATCAGCTGTTTCTGATATCTGGAACACACAATTGCCTAAGCTAAGTATTTATCACGACGATAGTTCAAGTGTGTTATGGACCAGGCAGATATTTATTATTTAGGTTTTATTTATTATTTTTTTATTTAGGAGGGCACTACTACTTATTGCCACCAATCAAAACTCGAATCTAGTTCACAGATTACTCTAGTTCTAGTTTCGTTGGGCGACCCTTGTGCGATTGTTGATGTCCAATGGTATGTAGGTACGGAGCACTGGTAGTCATTAATCTGAGGTTATTTATTAAATTAATCTGAGGTTATTTATTAATGTTTACACAAATGAGATTAAAACTAACTACTTTCGAGGAAAGCCTTCTTGTAACATATCTTATTTAAATAAACGCGGCAAAATTCAATGGAGATCCGCCCTTAAGGCCAGAGGTAACATAAATGTGAACGCACCAAGGAAAAATATCATTCTGTGAACGCATTGTACGTTCAGAAGTCAATTTGACAATCGCTTGTAAATGTCATTCATTATTATTATTTTGCTTCGAAAATTTCTAAAATAAAATTATACAAGTCGTCGAATTTGTTCAAAACTATAGGTACTTGTGTCTGAAAACATAATCTCACTTACTTAAACAGTTTTTATAAATGCAATGTTAAACGCCTCCGAACGTTTTGTGTGAACGACAAATTAACCTGATACCCATGTATCTCAATTTTATTGTTACTGTAGGTTTAGTGTTTTAGATCGGGATCTCCACTTTTATAGGCACTGTAGATTCATAAGGTCGCCGACGTACGACTCCGTAATATACAGTTTTGTTATCTACAACTTTACACGCTAATTCTTGCGTTTTAAGTTTTCTTTCTTTCTATAGCCTAAAAAAATAAAAGCTGATGCAAGCATTTTTACATTTTATTATTATAAAAACAAAATATCTAACTATTATTATTTAATTTGCAGTAAAGCTAACAGTAGCAGAGCTATGAAGACGGCGGTGACAGTCCTGCAGGAAATGATGGTGAAGCTGGGTGAGACTCCTGACTATGAGTGTATATCCCAGGTAATTTTATCAATATGCGGCCTTCTATCCTCATTTCGTCAGCTACATTTTGCATATTTGTTATGTCCATCATGCATTAAGCAATCTTCAATCACTGCACAAAATATCTTGGACGGGATGAGCAAATGCAAAAAATAAACAGATATATGTTTACAAACTTACATTTGTTTACAAAATGTATATTGTTTCTTTGATTTGAAGGCATTTCAATGTAATTTTTTGTGTATACTTGTGTAAAGACCATTCAGTGGCAGTCTCTTCACTGTAATAACCAGACTTGCCAAATCTTGGATCATGGCCAAAGCGGACCCCATATAGGAACGGGATAAACACTAGGAAGAAGAATAAGAAGGAGGAGACTTGTGTAAAGACCATGTTAATTTTAGGTTTGGGGGAAAAAAAAGCGAAACAGTTTTTCAGGATCTTTAAGAATATAATAAGAATAACTTTATTTCCACTAAACAAGTTTACATTTCAAACTCAAATCTAGGAACTCTGCAATTAGCAAAATTTGATCAATACATAATGAAAAAGTATTGAAAAATTATTGTTTTTTATGGCGCTTTAAAAGAAAAGTTTCTTGCCGCTTCTTCAACTCAGATGACTGCGTTCCGAAGTCGGTGGTATATTTATTCTATAGTGATATCATTGAAGATTTGGTTTCTTTATCACTGAATGAATACTGCCATTATCAATATGACCTAACTTACCCACCTGATATTAAGTAACTAAACATATTCATCTCACTTTTCGTCAGTCGGGGCCCCAGCACCAGGCGCTGTTCGAGTACCGGTGCTGCGCGCTGGGCGCGACGGTGACGGCGGCGGCGCGCTCCAAGAAGGAGGCCAAGCAGGAGGCGGCGCGGCTGATGCTGCAGCGGCTGGCGAGCGCCGGGCGCGCCGTGCCGCCGCCGTACGGGCCGGGCGCCGCCGCCGCGCCCGCCTCGCCGCCCGCCGCCGCGCCACCCGCGCCGCTCGCGCGCTCCTACGTGGCGCTGCTCAAGGAGCTGTGCGACGAGTACCGCCTGCCGGCGCCCGCCTACGAGCTGGTGGCCGACACGGGCCCGCCGCACCTGCGCCACTTCACGGTCACCGCCACCGTCGGCCACCTGACGCGCCACGCCACCGCCACGACCAAGAAGGCGGCGCGCCAGCTCGCCGCCGAGCAGCTCTACTCCTACCTGCGCGAGAACCTCGCGCGGCTCACCAAGGACTTCGTTGAGGTGCGTCGAAGTTTAGTTCGTGTGTGTGGGGTATTTTTTTACGTTTCTATTTATTCGGCGTATAATAAGATGATTTGAACGATGTGTTGTCTGCAGGAGGAGGCGCTGGTGCGCGCGCACGAGAAGGCGATGGAGCGCTACCAGGAGGTGCGCGAGGAGCGGCGCCCCGACCTGGGCCAGCGCGTGTCCGACTACCACCTAGGTCTGACCCAGCGCCTCGGTACGTCGCCGCCGCCGCCGCCGCGCTTTCGAGTTGCCGGACGATGACACGATGCTGACTGATACAACCAATTAAAACCAGTTGTGACGGAAACACTTAGTCAAAAGTTTTTTTTTTTTTTTTAATATTTAAGGGTTTACTGCAACAGATACACTGATACTCTTCCTTTTTAACCGACTTAAAAAAAGGAGGAGGATCTCAATTTGTCTGATTTTTTAGTACAGGTAACATTGTACGGATGTTTCTATGAAAGCGTCTCGTCTGGTAGCTCTATGCACAATATCCTTTGACAGCTTTTGATGTGTGTGCTGTTTTAAAAGCATCGCTCAACAATCACCGCTGCAAATTATAACTTGCTCAGTTAATATTTTTTGATACACATACACGAGCCATTTGACTGTTTTCTTAACTGATTTTTATCCAAGTTTCTCTGATAACATTCATCTTCATAAGTATATATGCTTAATCCACTAACCTGCATTGTATTGTGAACCGGGAAGCGGCGTGTACCGAAGCGTAAGTTATTTTCGTATGTAATTTAAATCTAATATAGTGTTGTCCCAAAGTAATTTATACAATTGTTACTACACAATTTGTATTTAGTTTTAGTTACTCCAAGTTTTTATTAGATGCTGCGAAATGGATAAAAATTGCTTATAAAATATACACAATTTCTTAAACATCCGGGGCTCGAGTATTCATCGGCATCCGACGATCATCATCACACATCGGCGAGCGGGATTCAACCCTCGGCTCGCGGTTTCGGGGCCGGAATCTCGAAAGGCCCGGCCGACGGGCCGGTGGACGTAGCGGAGGAGCGGGAGGACGTAGGGAAGGGGCCCAGGCGTAGGTGCCCTCCCTAGGTCCTCGGCGCCTCGTCGCCCCGGTGCGGTGGAGGACGGTCGCTCGTGTTGCAGGCGGCGAGGCGCGCGCGGCGGCGGAGCGCGCGCTGGCAGCTGACGCCGACGCCGGCGCGCTCGAGGACGCGCTCGCCGCGCTCGGCCTCACCGCCACCGCCGCCACGCTCGACGCCGACGACGGTAAGATAACTTCACATCCACGCCTCGCCTCGAGGTCGGCTCGTCCCTCGCTCACGCCTCGTCTCGGTCGGTGGCAGGGCCGGTGTTCGTGGTGCGGGTGGAGGACGCGAAGCCGCCGCTGGCGTTCGCGGGGAAGTCGGCGGAGAAGGCGCGCGCCGACGCCGTGCGCTACCTGCGCCGCGCGCTGCGGCAGCGCTCGCCCGCCGGCGCCGCTCAGCCCGTCTAGCCGCGCCGCCGCCGCAGCCGGGCGACGTGACTCGGGCGGGAGCTGGTTGCAAAGATAGATTGCATACATTGGTTAGGTATAGGTTTGTGATAAAATATATTGTGTATTTTAAACCGCCAATTTATTCATTTCTACTTGATTGTTGCAAAATCGGCTGTTAAGTATATTAGACGGACTAGTGAAAAAGGTTAGGTTAGTATATTCTCCGATAATAAGAGTCTCCATCTTGGTCGGTCCTGCGCCATCTCCCGCCAGTCGTCCGCCCTAAGGTTCTGCAGATCCGCTTCCACTGAATCTTATTATCGGAGGCCAAGACTCACTATGGGTCGCTGCGCCAACCTAGTAAGTAAGTAAGTATATTTATTCTACACCGCATTACCTACTATACTAGGACCATACTACAACGTGCGAAGTCTGAAGCCACCTTTTTTTAAGCTGCACACACATGCGCATAAATGTGACGTTACGTCAATTTCTCCGATTAATGGTATAGTGTCGTTCTAAATAGAACAGAAAAGGTTTTTTTGTAGTTTTGTATGATTTTTACACCGTTTAACAACACACGACGGCAAGATTTCGTTTTGATACGCGGAATATTTAAGTATGTATCCCAAAAGATGTCAGATAGTGTTAAGGCAGGTCGCTGTGGCGACAAGCTTGCTATTGAGAGAGGAGGTGCGTATTTACACGCAGCTGGGCTTTCATTTAGGCGCATCTTGCTTGTTATGTAGTTGACACTTTTTTTTACTAGTCCGGTCCCTGAAATTATATATATATAAAAAATAGCTTGTAAGTTTAAAACTTAATTGTTGGTATTTAACCAAACCTTTAACCTTTATGTTATGAAAACTATATTATAAATGTTTAGTTACTTTATTTCTTTATAGATTATAGATAGACAAGATATCAAGGGAATTGTGCCCTACTGGGTCATCGAAGTTTCATTATCAAAACAAATACCTATCGAACAACCAGACCAACTTTCGCACCACATACATAGGTCTGTACTTTTCTGTTGACTTGAACTTGATGCTTAGTTGCAAAAGGATATTGCAAAATTCCCACAGGAACGAGAGTTAGCGGAAAAAAACATTTGTATCATGAAAACCGATATCCACGCGGACGAAGTCGCGGGCGGCAGCTAGTATCTAGTAATTTCATAAATTCGCGCTTAATAGGTTTGACAGGTTTGACGTTTAGTGTCGGCCATGTTTAAATCGAACAGAGCTGAGCCGATATTGGTCAATTGAATGAATTTAGTCTCAGATAGTTCATTCTACACTTCAACATTCATATAAGTTTTGTTTTGTTTTGAGGTTAATTTTGTTATTTTCAAATATAATGGAAAAGTGGCATAAAAAATGAGTAAAACACACATCAGCCAAGTTTGGACTTACTACAATTATTTATAATTATTGTTCGCGAAAGTTAAATATACACATAAAGGAGATAGTAAAGATCTTTTTCCAAGATCTTTGGGAGATAGTCTCAGAGATAGTCGATACTTGTCAAGTTATCGGTCACATAAGTTGACATCAAAGATATTGGAAATATGTGCATTTGCAATAATTGCATAATTATTATGCACCTTAGCAGTCAAGTAGTCCGAATATGTTTGTATAAATTAAACAAATCTGACAATTCTATAATTGATAAGATTAATATTTCGCTCAGACATGAATGATTTAGATAATGAAACAATAATTTAAGATAAGTTACAAATTAACATTGTAATGTACCTATTGTTAATAATAATGATAATATTTGGCCCCACGCATGCTTCAAAGGACCGGGTCCCTGTGGACCCGAGATCTCCAAGAGTACCTACAAATGATAATATAATAAAGACATTTAAATTAAATGTATTTTTAATCAAGACTAAAGAATTAAGATATTATTTTCCAAAATCAACTTGTGATGCTAAAAACGCGCGCTCTCAGGCCGGGAAATTCATCGATAGCAATTGAACTTTCAATTAATGGGTTGTAGTATATAGTTATCTGTGGGTTGGGTACAAGTTACAACACTATTCATTCTGTATGTCAAATTCAGGATTTTGTCATGGTGGATTTTCTTTTTGCGGTACAATGTTGGAAATGGTGATTATTTTAAATGAAAATGTTTTAAAGAGTAAGTTCCTGATGTCGCTTTACATGTCCCGCGCCGGGTAACATGTACTCTGGTACGACAGCCGCTGTTTCGTTTGTGCAAAGCCACGGGCTGAATGTGTTGACACTCGGGGGTGTTTATTTGAGTAACGCACGAAAGAATTGTTTTCTTTACCTGAAAAATGTCTTTGGGAGGATCTTCCACGTATCTGAAATCGGCGACAATGCTGGAGCAGCTGCTCGAGGAGATCAACTTTCAGAGGACCAAGGAGATGCGGCAGTTGATGAAAGATGGTAAGTGTGTTTCATTAACACTTATTTTGTCACTTTTTGAGATTTCCCGGTATTTTGTTCAAATTATGAAAACTATTTTAAAATTTTGCAGCTTTCACTGAAGTACCTATTGTTATTTTCTTATTAGAATGTATTTAATTGGCCGAGAGCATTGGTGGCCTAGTGGTACGGACGGCGCCTCAAATGCGTGAGGTCCGCGGTTCGAATCCGGGCCCACACCTCTGGATTTTTAATTTAAATTTAAATAAATTTGCTTGGTGCTGAATGAAAACACAGTGAGGTAACCTGCACATTCAGTGATTTCTGACTTTAGTTTTGTTAGATCTGAAGGTGGCAACCATGAACCAATCTGTCTGGTTACCCTCTATGGGTTACGAAGGTCTGATGGCAGGTGCTTCACTGTAATAAACAGACTTGCCAAATCCTGGATCATGGTCAAAGCAGACCCCGCATAGAAACGGGATAAACGCTAGGAAGAAAAATGTACTTAATTGGCCCACCTGTAAGTGACAGTATGTGGGTGACCTATTAGATTGCATGATTATTTATTCTGAAATTAAATTAATTATTATGTTCTACCTACAAAATATGGCTTACAACTGCTAAATAGGTAGTTTTAAATACCTGGTTATCATTGTTGTCTTTATAAATATTTCCTTTTTTTATTTTAGTAAGTATGTTATCAATTTTGTTTAGTATTCATTGAAAACATTCTGCTGAAATAATACTCCTGTTGTTTGATTATTATTACATTTTAAGGTAGTGTAAAGAAGATAGCAAAGTTATAAACATAAAAGAATCAGTTGATCTTAGGAGGCTCAGGCAAGCATTGAACCCAGCACCTCATGCAATCAAGGCAAGCTCTCTGACTATTAAGCTGCTGAGACTGTTAGTGTGCCTGATGAATGTCGACTTGATGTTGTCGACTAGCAAAAATGAAATGATTTCTTTTCAAACTACTATTTAACTTAAAAAAATGTAAGTTATCAAAATCCTTTTTATACATCCTTAAAAATAATCAAAGTGAGTAATATTTTGCCTGGACTTTTATTGAAGCTGCTTATAAGATACTAACCTTCCGCCTTTGGTTTCACCTGCACATATTATTTTTTTAAATAACCCCCTCCTCCAATTTTCTGGGATCAAAAGTACCCTATGTTCACCGGGGATAGTAAGGCTAGTCAACAGTGAAAGAATTGTTCAAATTGGTACAGTAGTTTTTGAGTTTATTTGTTACATACAAAAATACAAATCTTTCCTCTTTATAATATTAGTGTAGATTCCTTAAAAATATGTTTAGTTTGCTACATACAAAAAACATATCTTTCCTCTTTATAATATTAGTGTAGATTCCTTAAAAATATGTTTAGTTCTGAGTTTGGTTTTAAAAATATTGTCCTAAGTCATGAATGTACATGTACAATGCATTTTATGTGAAATAACATGTTTATTGAAAATGTAGGATTAAGTTATAAAATTTGATACAAAGAAATTTATTTTGTTATTTTATTATTTAGGTATTATGGATCACCATAAAATTCGAATAAATACAATAGTATAGGTACTTTGTAACAGATTCAATAATATATTTTAAGTAGCGGGCGCCCGCGACTTCGTCCGCGTGGATTTCGGTTTCTTCATCTCCTATTTTATCCTCTTAGGAGTGGAATTTTCAAATATTCTTTCAAAAGGGGATGCTTACGTCATATTATCTTTATGAATGCAAAGTCTCAGCCTGATCGGTTAAAAATTACAAAGTTTTAAACTAACGTTTATCCCCTCTTTGATCCCCTTGGGGTTGGAATTTATCAATATCATTTCTTAGGCGATGCATGCGTCATAGTAGCTTTATGAATGCAAAGTCTCAGCCCGATCGGTTTAAAATTGACAAAGTTTCATACTAACGTTCATCCCCTATTTTACCCCCTTAGAGGTTGAATTATTCAAAAATCCTTTCTTAGCGGATGCCTACGTCATAACATCTACCTGCATGCCAAATTACAGCCCGATCCGTCCAGTGGTTTGAGCTGTGCGTTGATAGATCACTATGTCAGTCAGTCAATCACCTTTGAGTTTTATAGATATAGATGGTTTGAGCTGTGCGTTGATAGATCACTATGTCAGTCAATCACCTTTGAGTTTTGATAGATAGACTTTGTATATTATAGATATACCTAGCTGGATCGCAAAGAAAATGTTTTTATAATTTAAATACCTCTTGCAGGCAATAGAATCGCTTTGGCCAATTCATATTCTGCAGATTTTACTGGACGCATTGTACCTAGGTATTTGTATAATGTCAGATAAGGCAGAAATTTAATATTCACTAGTAGGTTCATAAAACCTGCAAATTACAAACCTAGCCCATAATTACTCATACCTAAGCTTACGTTTCGCCTGTAGATCGATTGTAGCGCCCTCAATCTCGAACGAGGGTGCGTCTGCCGCCGCCGTCGCCGCCGCACGTTGTTCTGGTCAATGACATTTAACTTCCACGCGGTATTGTCGCTATGCTATCTCATGGATGGAAAAACGTTTTCAGTTCGTCAATGTATACTCAAACTAGTTTTGTTATAAATGATAAAATAATTCAAATCCTGTCTACAGTACTGTTTCGTATTCCCGCAGTTGGGGGCGACTTATACCTCCGCCGATGTAGGGCTCGGCTGTGACTTTGATACCGCTCCGCTACTTACCCCACTCTTATAAGATGTACTTCTTTTGCTTTACCTACTTTTTTTTTTACTTAAAAATAGAATAATTGAGGGAGAATTCACAAAGCAATAACATGGTGTTATCAGTCATAAAATGAAACTCTTTTGTTTTGTTTGTTATAAGAGCGGTATATTTTTAGTATGTAAATGCGCTAGCGGTCTGCCCCTGCTTCATAGTCAGAACAATAAGGTCACTATCAGCCTTTAACTTTACCTCTCTGCAGTATTATAGGCCTCACCTACTAAAATACGTGAAATATTCTAGGTACCTACCTTGAAATCATACATTACCCGATAACATGCCATACACTGCAATAAGTTTTATGACCGGATATCGAATTTGCAGCGCTCAATCATTTACCTATGTGTTTACGCGGAAGGCTATGACCACAGAAGAAGAACAGTTAAAGATCTGTTTCGCGGTTTTGACTTAACCTATGAAATAAAACATGAACTACCTACCTACTTCGTTACGCTGTTTTCACTTCGTTCATTTCGATCTCACTGATTTAGTCGGTTTATATTAATACCCGAAGCTTCGGATATACATATGTACATAGGTAGATTGTTTTACTAAACCAGACGGGATCAGAAAAACGTCAAGAACTATTGCACTTTACACTTGCTATCCATATATAGGTATGTAGGTAGGTAATATTACGTTTTTGTTTTAAAACCAATTATTCAATTTATAGAAAAATATAAAGAATCTTAAATTCTTTAGAGTAACGTTTCTAAAGGGCTGATATACCTCATTACCAAAGAAAGGTACTTATTGTAGGTATATGATTATGTGCCTAATAACTGAACAGTTTTATCACATTTACGTATTAGCTAAAGCCTAGATTTTGGGATGTCTAAAATAAGCTGTGGGGTATTATACATTTATAATATCATCAAATAAAACATGTTCTTTGACATGCTGTGGAAAATTAAAAACAGTTTTTCATTTAACCTGTAAATAATTTAATAAATAAATAAACAGTGAAAGACGACAGGCTGCACCTATAGTTATTTTCGCTATCATACCTATTTGCTGTAAACTTCTTTTCTCTTGAAAGGCGTAATTTATAATCTTTATTGTGCAAGAATAGGAGATGACTCAAAAAACCCAACGTCGCCAGAACTTCAAAACCGTTTTGATAGGGGTCTACAAATATATGTACACCAGCGGCCGCCCGCGACTCCGTCCGCGTGGATTTCGATTTCCAATAGCCTAAAACCTTCCTCGTCAAATGGACTATCCAACACAAAAAGAATGTTACAAATCGGACCAGTACTTCCTGAGATTAGCGCGTTCAAACAAACAAACATACAAACTCTTCAGCTTTATATATTTTTAGTATATAGTATATACTAGCGGCCCGCCCCGGCTTCGCCCGTGGTACTTGTCCACTATTTAATGGATGATATTATACATAAAAACCTTCCACATGAGTTACTCTATCTATTAAAAAAAACCGCATCAAAATCCGTTGCGTAGTTTTAAAGATTTAAGCGTTCATAGGGACATACAACATACAACATGACAGAAAAAGCGACTTTGTTTTATACTATGTAGTGATATAGAAGTATAGATTATTCATATATGCTCCCTGTAAGTCAAAGTAATAAATATATTGTGTTTGTAACTATTTGTAACCCCAAATTTTTTAACCGTAAGACAGTGTTTGATTTATATAATTTGATGTGACGACCCCATCGCCCATTGGTGGAAGTTGGGGCTCCTCCTTGAGGAATTACAACTCCCACCAATGCAATCAGTCTCCGCAGGGCAGCTTGTGGCGAGCTGTTGGTGTGTGGCGACACCACGGACCCGAGACCTCCCGGGGGAACTTTACCATCTTCTCCCCCACCTCTGGCTTGCCTTAATTGGCCGTCCAGAGTGGAGCGCAAGAGCTATATGCTCGCAGGGTGGAAGTGAAATATGCGTAAGACGCGAGTTGGTGAGGTGGGCAACCACCGAGCAGAAAGCGGTGTACACCTCTCGACACCCTGAGCCGACCACGACCATGTTGCCCTCGTACCACCCGCGACCGCCGTGGCCGCTTAGAGCGGTGGCTATTTTTCGGGGGCCCATCCAGTGGGAGGCTAGTCACCGTCTGCTAGGAGAACAAACATTGAGACATTTGCATGGCAGACGTCCGTTGTCTCAACCCATAGCCCAGTCAACCAAACCATCGAATTGCACCTAATAGACCTGGATTTTGTTTTACTTTTATTTTAACAATAGTTCATGCATTTGCCGGGTGCTGTCTTTGACTAGATCTGTATTTAGTCAGAGATAGAACCCGGCAGATGTACACACCACATTTAGATCAAACGGTACAAAAAAGCCTCTGCGCTGTTGGCTTTGGCCCCACGCATGCTTCAAAGGACCGGGTCCTAGTGGACCCGAGATCTCCAAGAGTACCTACAAATAATAATGTATAATATTATTATAAATCCCTATCAAAACGGACATAACTTGTAAGGAAATCCTTCGACGCTGAGTTTATTGTGTATTGATTTTGAGCCATTTACTTTATCAAACATTTTATAAGTTTTTATCAGGCAAGAATACACCAACACACAAATTGCCTAGCCCCAAACTTAGCTTGAAGCTTGTGCTATTGTTGCTAGGGAATGGATAGACATACTAAAATACTTTATAAACATCCATGGCTCGAGTACAAATGTCTATGTTCATCACACAAACATTTTCCCCTAGCGGGATTCGAACGCGCGACCCGTGGTTTTGAAGCCAGGGTCTCTGACCACTAGACCAACGGGCCCGTCAATTTAAAACAGAGTTAAAACAATGTAAATATTAACAATATTCTCTATTTCTTACCACATCTCTTAATAAAAGTCTAAGAAAACTAGTGTTGACAGAAATATTAACAGTATGTAAAAAGTAACAATATATTTTGACAATACCAATGTTGGAGTTAGATACGTCGTCGTCGTCAAACACATTTATTACCATACGTGTTATTTACTTACCTATTCAACGTGTAAATACATGTTGTACATTTATCTATTGGCGACTCTGCAGATGGCATGCAAGGTGAATTAAACAATTAGTCATCATCATCCTAGCGCCTCTCCCGGTTGCATCCTCGGACTTTAATGAAATATGAAATGAAATAATGATTTATTTAGCAATTTGATTCACTTAGTAAATTCTTTTGCACGTCAAAACTTTTTTTACCCTACCAGCGCCTCGACGTGAATGGCCTGCTGAGAAGAGACGCCGCAAGAAACTCAGACAGTTTTGCCTTTTTTAAAAATAAATTTCAATTTTACAATTATGTCAAATATAACTTAAAAATAAATACAAAATAAGTGCGGCTGAGCAGATTAACATGTCCATGCATATTTATCATTTAAATAATCATCTATTTTATAATAACCTTTCTTCATCAAGGTTGATTTAATAAACAACTTAAATTTTTGTTTAGGAAATTCAATAACATTTTCTGGTAATTTATTAAATATTTTGACACTTATTCCAATAAAAGACTTCCCAGCTTTGCCTTGGAGCCCAGGGTACGCTGCGACTATGATCCTGAATTGACTTGCCTGGTTATTACAATGGAGCGACTGTCGTCTGACCTCCGTAACCACAAGGGAAACCAGACAATTTGGATCATAGTCGGGACCATGGGCGTACTCAGGTTCTGGGCCAGGGGGGGGCAAATCTTATTTTTATAAGCTAGGTGAGGTGGTTTTTCAAAATAAAACAACCAGCCAAGAGCGTGTCGGACACGCCCATGAAAGGGTTCCGTAGCCAAAAGATGGGCCGACCGCTTGACACACCATTTAGTAAGGGCAACTGCACGTCATAAGTTGGTCGAGTTGTATAAAAATAACTATGTATGATACAGAGTTCGCTATAGTTTTCGTTGAAAGTACTTACTTGGAGGTATACATCACATTTTTTTTCAGAATTATTGTACTAGTATTTCAAAAGTTAAGGGGGGGGGGGGACGCTCTAATTTTAAATAGTTGTTGTATTTAAAAATACCTTTTTAACGATACCCCACACGATAATTACGATACCCAACACGTTGAATTTTTTTTTCGAATTAACTTTTCACTGTATGGGAGGGTGGGAAAAAAATAATTATTTTTCGATTATTTTAAAAACCAATTCTTGAATTATCAGTATCCATCTCTCCACCAATTTTCGTGGCAATCGGTGTAGAAAGCGGAGAAACGGAGAACGAGCCAGGACAAACAGACAGACAGACATGACGAAACTATAAGGGTTCCTAGTAGACTACGGAACCCTAAAACACTTAAATTAAAATAGATAAAATCTTTTTATATAAATTCTTCTTATACAATGGCTATTTTGAAAGTAATTTTCGTGGGTCTTCAGCAAAACGATTCAGGATGCCTGCCGTGAAAGAATCACTCATACTTGTAACAAATTCTCTGTGCACACTGAGCATACAAAGCCCATTCAATCTATCTTCTGTCATAGTCGATCTTAGCCACGTTTTTACACGTCTAAGTGTACTAAACGACCTTTCAATCGTAGCAGTGGAATACGGCATTGCCAGCAAAATTTCTAGGGCTATCTTGACCTTCGGGTGAAAATAATCTGCTTCTTGTATTAACTCCGCTATTCCAATATTTTCAAAATCCTACTGCTGCTTATTTTATCCAAAACGTGCGCCAAAGTTCGGCTTCAGACGTGATCCCTTCTAATACAAACAAATGGCAAAAAAATGTTTTCTTAATTTTTATCGATAAAAGTAGTGAAAGTGAAATGATTTATTTAATTTGAAATGATTTTAAGTACATGATAAGGTACTTAGTATGGACGTCAACATTATCCAGGGGGGGGCAGCTGCCCCCCCCTGCCCCTACCTGGGTACGCCCATGGCTCGGGACCAACGGCTTAACGTGCCTTCCGAAGCACGGAATCATCATTCTTATCGGACAATCAGGTGATTCAAGCCTGCAATGTCCTAACCAAACTGGGAAAACCAACACAAAGTGAAAGTGTTCCCCGCGGGATTCGAACCCACGACCTCCGAGTTCGTAGTTCTTGAGCACAGCGCTCTAACCACTACACCACGGAGGCAGAATTAAACAATTAGTAATTATCAAAAAACACATTTATTTAACCTTTAATTTACAACAGCATTGGTTTTAACACTCGCACCTGCGAAGGCGCGTACTAGGAATGTAACACAAATATATTTATTTGAACTCTTAGAGCCTCATACCGAAAATTATTCACAAATAGAAACGGTTTTAAATCGAACACATCGCGATCTGCTACTATACATTACAGATGAAATATACAGACATACATTTACATTGTTGCAACTAAATTATAATTTCCATTTCTACACTTATTCGATTCAATAGAATTCAATACTCCTTATCTTCCATTAAGTTCAATTCCATCATATTAGTTATCCGAACTTTAATATTATTTCAATCCATTAGCATTATTTCATTAATGAAATAGTTCATATTAATGTTATAAATAATTTATAGATTTGTGGCTTTCGTGTAAGTAAAGTTTACATGGCATTTGAGCAATAATATTTGATTGAGTGTACGATGCAGCAACGGGGCAGAGCGAAGCCACGACGCGTGGCGGCAGTTGTTGCATGTTATATGTATTTCAAAAGAATATTCAAAACAAAAATCTAGACGGTTTTATGTTGGCGATGCTTGACTGTAAGTACATAAAATACGCTCTTCCAGACTGCATAAAATAAGACATAATTAAAAATTAATGATTTTCAGTTACTTAATATGAAATTACCAATCACCACCTTAGTTATTTTTTTTGGCTACTGGAAGCCTAGTAGAGTCTCTAGTACATATATCAAAATTATAAATGCTTCTTTGAAATATCTTATAAAAGTTCTACATAGAAAAGATGACACTATTCTATATGACTTTGTTTTTATACTTATGTGGTTATGTTTTTCGCATGGATTTGCACCGAGGCCTTTAAGAAATAATAATTTATAACTAAACTAAAATACTTGATAATAGTTAGGCATCGGTCTTAAGTATAAGGCAACATGTACAGTACACAAGTAAGCTAATTTACAGCTCATAATACTCTGAGATTCAGGTTCTGTTTTGATTGGAGCAGGGATTCAACACTTCTATTGATTGGCCGGAGCAAAACATGTTATGTCGCGAGGGATTGTTTGAGCACGATCAATTTGAGTTTTGAATCACCACACACCATTACATTCGTCATAATTTGTAGGTATAAGATGAATAATGAATATTTCTTGGTAGGAATTCTGTAAATTGCAATCGCAGCCTTACATAATATGTATAATTTTCTCTCAATCTTTACCGTATCTCTCAGGATTCATTTAAAACCCCTCACATTAATGTCCATACTTTTAAAATATAACTTTGAATAAACTCAAATAAAAAGATTTAGTAGGTATTTCATAATTATAATACATACATAGTTGTTTATATAGACAGTCATAGTTTTTACAACGAAATTAGCATGAAGCAACATAATAATCTAGCTTTGAATGACATGTTACTTAGTCTAAAGGCACTTAGTAGGTTACTTCATGATTGAAAACATGCTAAGTATGTACAAAGTAACATTTACATAATACAGAGGCTGCGAGGATGAGAGGGCGCCGGCCTGGCGTGTGTGAGCTGTCACACAGGTCGCAGGCGACGCGGGCGGATGTGTGTAGTGATGGTTGCATCGTTTGGTCGCAGAGAGCGGGTTCGTGGTGCTGCAGGGCACGACATACTGGACGGACCTGTTCGTGCGCCACTTCCTCTTCCAGGAGGAGCAGGCCATCGACTGCGACGACCTGCTGTTCTTCGTGCGCAAGCGCCACGTCAAGGGCTCCTCGCGGTACCTGCCCAAGTACGAGGTCAGTGCCATCACCACTCTTCTGCATCATCATAGAAGTGACATCTCGTTCAACATAACATTATCGCAAGTTTGCTCTTGAGCATCGTTTACAACATGCCTTTTTATAGATAACCGTAATATCAATAATGTTTATATTATGATTAAGAGTATGCTTGAGAAAACTTAAATATGTAGCTACACTGAAGAGCAAGAAAGTGAGATTGTATAAATTTCTCATAAAAAAAAGTAAATGGAACATACTTTTAGATCAAGTATTTATAATTTAGGATTGAGAGTTCAGATTCTTAGAAAGTTTATTGCAACTGTATGGATATAAAAAGTCTTCTCAAGCTGGCACCTTTATTAACATAGTACAAGACATGTTAACTGTGGTTCTGTACGGAAGTTGGCTTAGCAGTGCTTTTCTGCAGACGATAGCGCCTGGCTCTCGTGCTAATTCCTGTAGCTGCAGATTCAACAGACGTTACATAACTCGATACTGTCCGATAACATCGGAACATGAATTCTCTTATCATTTCTCAGTTGTGGAAAGTTTTGCATAAAATATTGAATATGTAGCTACGGAATGTAGTCCTTCACATTCCAAAATATTTTAATATTGCGTTATCGAGTACTGCTAATACTCAGATATTTATCAAGTAGCCGAGCGGATAAAGCGATTTGATAATGGTGCGTTTAATGTAGAGCTCGAGATATTGTATCTTATGCGATAGCAGAGGTTCCAGAGAATTTTGAATTTCACTTCCTAAAAATCGATGTTTTTCCTTAGTATACTAGGTACACAAAATAAAAATCTTATGTACTCAAGAAAACAATTTTAAAGTTTTGAAGATTTATAAGTCATTAATTTTATAAATTGAAATTACGATTACTTATAAAAGGTAGAAAATGTGATACTTTGTTAGTAGACTCGCTTGTTCGAGTCTGCTGTGGGTAATGCTGGTTGCTAATGGCTACAAGTTGACTCTTAAATTCTATGAAACAGCGAACGATTTGTGCATTGCTCTGTCTCCAAACGAATCAATCGAAGTACCCATTTAACGTACAATTTGTGACTTCAAGGAGTTCTCTCCGCAGTTGTAGGTGCGTAAGTACTTAATTTAGAGAGTGAATAATCTTTTAATTTCTAGTTTAGCACCATTTGGATGAATGTTACGAAATTCTATTTTGACAAATCTTTGGTAATACAAAAAGATTGCATTAACAACAGTAATGTAATTTATTTTAAACAATATAAAAATATTATTTCTTACAATAGGCTGGTATGACAACAAGTATGTACTATACGGCGCGCGGCGCTCGCCTCGTACACGGACTAATCACAGTACATTTGCTAATAAATAGTATGTTCTTAGACTCGAAATCGACCTTCAATAACCACTTATAAAATATACAATTTACAAAAACAAAAATTCTATCAACATCTGACAGTTAATTGATTGATTATTGTTCTTTGTTAAACGAAACTTACAACTCTAATCAACAATAAAAGCATAGAGGTCATTAGAATGTAGAACTGTTCGCATCGAGTCGCGAGCTCACTCATCAGTTATCACATCACATCGGCAGGAGCGTCCCATGCCACGGCCTCGACTAGCGCTGACAGCATTCTGTTCGCAGACGGACGTCGAGGTGTTCCGCAAGGACTCGAAGAAGCTGCCCATCGGCGACCCCGAGATCGACTGGGAGGAGACCGTGTACCTGAACCTGATCGTGCATCAGTTCGACTACACGCTCACACTGGCAATCTGCACGCGGACCAGCCCCAAGGAGCTGCAGGTGCTGAAGCGGCACTCGCAGAAGGTGAGCGTCATACGCGCTCCGGCGGCGGCGGCGGCGGCGGCGCGCGCGCGCGTCACTAGCTGAGCCGGCTGAAGAGCTTGGTGCGCGGCCACGGCAGCGGCCAGTCGTAGCGCCGCGGCACCGGCCCGCGCACGTTGCGCTCCAGGTACGTGAACAGCCAGTACCACCACTCGCGCTGGATCATGTAGTGGTTGTACCCGTTGCCGCTGCGGTGCGGCGTCACCAGCAGCGAGTGGAACGTCCAGAACAGCCGCGTCGTCACGTAGTACGCGATCACCACGTCCACCGTGTAGTGGCCGTGCGCGAGCAGCACGAACGACACGCCCAGCAGCGCCGAGCCCCACATCGCCCAGTGCACGGGCCACAGTTTCTTCGGCGAGTACTCAGCCACTATCAGGTAACTCAACACTAACACCATAGTGTGTCCCGAGTATATGTAGTCCCCGCAGTATGTGTGCTTCCCGTTTATCGAGAGTCCGAAGCCCGATATCAGGTAGAACATTCTCTTCAACACCAGCAGGGGCGTAGTGTTGTTGCTCTTCGGGCTGCAGTAGTAAGTTTTGCTGGAGACCGGCAAGACGGTCACGAACATGGTGACCGACCGGTACAGGTACAGCAGACCGATGATGAAGAACAGGCGCCGCGCTACGATGAACCGGTGCTTGTGGAAGACGACGACCAGCATCGCCACCGTCGTCGAGATCATGATGAGATACTCCGACACGGCCAAGCCCCAGTCTCTCGCGGCGATGTTGTCTAGGAATATATCATTCAGCGGCTCCGTCGTATTTCTGTCCGGGAGCCTTTCGTGCACTAACGATAGCGACATCATGTTTATGCAGACGCATAGAAAGAGGAAGAAGAAGGACAGGATCGTCTTCCATATCTCCTTAGGGTAGCGCTCCTCCCGGACGGTGCCGGGCGGAATCTCGACGATGAAGTCGCCGGCGAGCGTGCGCTGCGGCGAGTGGTCCTGGTCGGGGTCGGACTCGTCCGTGGCCGGCTGCGGCGCGTCCTTCTTGACTTGCCGCGCGAGCAGCGGCTGCCGCTGCATCAGCTCCGCTTGGCTGGGCATCTCGGGCGGGCGCGCGTCGTTCTGCTGCTGGGACGCGTTATTGTTTAGGTCATTCCGTTTGAGCCGGGCCTCGAAGTTGATGCCTTTGATGTCTTCGCGCGCGGTGTGCGTCGCTATGTCGACATCGCAGAGCGGCGGCGGCGGCGGCGACGGCGGCGCGGCGGGCGCGGGCGGCGGGGGCGCGCACGGCACGAGGGCTAGCTGCTTGGAGGGCAGCTCATTGGCGAGGTACACCCTCACTGACTCGACGAGCGGCTCGGCGAAGTTGATCTGCTTCGGTGGCGTTGGCTCCTTGCTCGGGGAGCGGGCGGAGATCGTCATCCAATCACCATTCGGCTGAATCGAACCTGGAATGTGAAAACGGATGTGTTAATTCACTTTCAAACGACTTGCACACTCATGAATCTTGTTTATTTGTCTACAATATTGCAAAGACGGGTTTTTTTCATAATTGATTCATTAGTAGCGTTAGAATGGGAATTTTAGTTAATTGTGTCATTCATTAGCATCAAATGTTATCGCAATTCAACTCTTCACCTTACGTAAACATTTTGTCTGTTTTAATAACGAATGATAAAGTTTTCAGTTGTCTGACATTCAGACACAATATTGTTATACCTGGTACATAATGCGCGTCTGTATTAATTGTATAGAAACTTGTTTTTGTGTCGTTCAATCCGGTTTGCCGTCGTATCAGTAGCGTTAGCGTGTTTCTAGAAATTTCAGTTTGTGTACAAACAAAGTGCGATATCAATAGCTGCGGATTGTCGGTTCAAAGACCGAGGGGCTCCAGTCGCGGGGCAGGGAGGCCGGGGTGCCGAGCTCAATCAGTCGCCGCAGCCGGCGCTCCCCCCGGCCCGGTCGAGCGCCCTGCCACAAACGAGTATCCTACTAGCAAACATAAGTTGGCCCAGCTAAGAGATTTCTCCTGTTGCACTCGCCAAGCGGCCGTGCCCGACCACGCGCCAGCTTTATTTACGCACGTACTCACACGAGCTTCGTGCACATACGAGTTTCGACTCACCCGATCAATGGGCTAGCTGTCATTCTGGCTGAACGGGCGCTCATCGATTCGGCCGCGGCCCGCGCGTCCTATGCGCCCGTTAGAAAGCCGGAGTGCCGGCCCCGCGTCCAGTAAAATCACAAGCACGTAAACGAGGTCGAAATGGAAAACGATCCACACACACACTCCACAGCACGGGTAACGGGATGGTAGAAAGGGGCGCTCGCGGGTGAGCTTCGCTAACTTGCATTCACACTGGCACTCGCACGCGGACGGCGGATTTATTCGCGATAAGATTTATTCAGCCCGACAACGAGTCACGCGCTGCGTCGCAGTGAGCGCTTTGCAAGTCGGCCGCGTACTAGAAAAGATGTAGCACTGGTTGGCTTCGGGCGGCGCGGCGCGGCGGCGGCGCGCGGCGGGCTCGGCTCGGCTCGGGCGCCTTCGCCCTCGCTCGGCTCAATGGAGTAATTACGCGCGCGTGACGTCACGCGGTCGGGCCGGCTCCCCTCCGCGCCGAGCGTCGATGTCGGCATCGCCGGTGCGGCTGCACTCGCCGCTCCGCCCGTCCTCGCGGGCTGACGCGCGCCGCTCCCGCGACCGACCCTCCTGCTGGCGCCGAGGTTAATGCTCCGATCCGTCGATGACTTTTTTGCTTACGATGGGAAGTCACCTCCGCTGCTGCCTGATTGAGCATTTAAGCGTTGAGCGACACATGTAGGATCTATCGGATCACCTGTCGATTGTTATTTAAATCGTAAACTTTGCAAGGAAA
The DNA here is from genome assembly GCA_958496325.1 of Nomophila noctuella. Classification (NCBI taxonomy): domain Eukaryota; kingdom Metazoa; phylum Arthropoda; class Insecta; order Lepidoptera; family Crambidae; genus Nomophila; species Nomophila noctuella. Next base: position 229,307 of record OY292486.1, read on the forward strand.
TGAATGTTGATTGCATTAGCTGGCGCAGTTTGTTTCGCAATTAGTGGTGAGTAAGCTACCACGGAACAGCGAGCGTCTGGCTTCCGTAGACGAAGAAACTAGTTGGTTACGCTTACGGCCTGCCAGGGCTGGCGACTCGAGGACTGTTTTAATCGATGTCGCAATAACCACGCTTCCATCGTAACTCAAAACATACCGACTTGAATTAAATAATACAGATTCATTATCATAATATTATTTTTCATGAAGCCGTACAGGTATTCATTAATACTTTTATCTATGTTAGGTATCATGAAATGATTTCGAACCTAATTAGGTATTGTATTTCTTATTGGCTTTCTTTTTCGTAATAATTTGTTAAATAGACGCGTCGATTACAAGTAGATAACCGTAATGGTCGTCTTGTTTAATGGAGGTGTCCAGTCATGAATATTCAGTCACCCGAGTGCGAGTGGCGGAAAGTTACTGTTGACTAATCTTGATGTTGGGTAACTTCAGCGCATCTGGACAGGTGCGGTTGCACCGCGGTACGCGATGATTTGTCACCACGAGGGCCAGCATTGAAAATCTTTTAAATAAACTAAATAAAAAAAAATATATATATACCGCGATTATATCCGTTTAAAAGTAGTTTTATTTCAAAACTAATTTTTTTGCCTTAAAGAGTACAGAGTGCCGATTTCCGGAATTTAAACTGAGACCTAGAAATCATTTTATTATTAAAATAAGACATCAACGCGGTACTCAACCATTTGACGATATTTCTATTGTCAGGTGATTAGTGTAACGATTTTTTTTATATTATGATGAATATATTTATTAAGACGAAAGGTAAAGTGCTGGTGATAGTGAAGTTGTTGGGCATCTTATCCATATTCAATCTAGCAATCTTAGGCTTCGCATAACGGCTTAGGTATAATAAGTTGAAAGTTTCAGTGTAGTTTTAGTAAAGTGTACGTTCAAAGTAAGAGCAAATTTTATGAACATTCTAACAAGGGGTGTAACAAATCGTACTTAGGGGCCTTCGTGTCCTGAACTGAAATGAGTAGGTCTTATGCCGACGTAGTAGAGTTGTAAATGGCGAGTGTCCCTGGCGTACCTGCCGGTGTTTGTGCAGCCCTCGACGTCTTTTGTTGACGTTCGCCGCTCGGTATTAGGTCAGTCGGGCTTTTTGTTCGGCAGCGGGGCTGGAACACGATTCGGTCGTTTCGCCAGAGATATTGCCCGATCTTACATACTTATAGCAACTTTAGTTTTCATTCTTCAGTTAGGTCAGTTCAAGTCAGCATAAATGACATTTGTCGAATTTACAGCCTTTAAGGTTATTGATTTTAATTCCCAGCCAGGCTACTATAAATTAGTTGTCTGCAGACCTCGAGAGTTGAATACGCTCATTACACAAGCTAACTTGTGTTTTCACAACAACGACCCGTATATTTTTTCATCACGAACAATTATTTGCATTTCAAGTAGCGCTATAGATTCGTGCAAATACTTCCGGCACATGGTGTTTGATAACCCTATAAATGGACAATATTTTCAAGCTATGGTTTGAGTCCAGCAAGTCTTGTCGCACCTGGCGGTATATTGGTTAATCATCACCACAATCGGAGAGGTTATTGTCAACGGTATCCGATTTCCGGCTACACCAGGAAAGTGAGTTTAAATTGACGCGGTCTACAGTAACTCCCCCTTCTGTTGTGTTCCGCAGAAGTAGGTGTAACATTGTAAATATGATTTTTATCCTTGCCATAGATATTGTTAGGATTCATAGATCTATTTTTTTTGTTATTTTATGCTCGACATTATTAATTATTTTTATTAGCTGTAGTTCCTTGCTGTCAGTTGTTTCTGACTAATTGATTTTTATTGAACTGTTAACTATGTACTTCCATCCGGGCATTGAGGGAATTCTTGCGGAATGTACTCATTTGTATAATCTTGAATTTCCCATGTTTAGAATACCGCAGGTGCAGCTAGTGCATGTGTTTGTTCACTCGCGTTATCAATCAAATTAACCTATTTCAATTTTTTAACAATCTAAACTGAAATGGATTTATAAGGATTTAATTCGTATCATTTATTCAACTTATCGTTTGTGTGTGTGTGTGTGTGTATTCAGGATAACAATAGGGGACTATTGTGTTGTAGTTTGGATCCTAAACATACAAAGATGATTGGTTAACATTATTTAATGTAGGTATTAAACTAAAGAAATTGTTACTAAATATTTTTAGTACTTGTTGGTAAATTCCCCTGCCTTGTGTAAAGTTTGGGCAGCCATACCAGATTTTCTTGTGTAATTGAAAGCTTTAAAATTACATTTATTTTATTCACATGTGAAAGAAAGTAAACGTATCTCCAATTCTACACGTTAGCAGTGAGACGATAGACTGTAGACAACATAATACGTGGGAACCCGTACAAACCCGGTGCCGTCGCGTGACCGCCTGATTGAACAATGATTGTGCAACCGACAGCTATTGCACTCCGTCTATAATACACTCCCTTATCTATCTATACATCGGTTAACTGGCTATTAATTACGCCGCTGTTTCAAGGCAAGGAAGCCTGGTTTATGCTTGGATCGAATCATGTTATATATTGTATTATCCAAGTTAATGTCATTGGGATAGTCTTAACCTTATTCGCACATCAATCAATAATCTTAAATAAATAATGAACCTAGGTACCTATTTATTCTGGGTTGGTATTGATTACTCAACACATTTTGACATCTTTTTATCCCGCAATTTGAAAACTTATGATCATTGTGCTGGTCCTGTCAGAGTAAGGATTCTAATCTCAGTTGTTTTGATATTTGTGTGTAACGGGTTGACTGTTATAATCGGGTTTCGATTAGGTATAGTATGCTTGCAGTGTGTCGATTAATTACGTTGTTATTTGCGGTCAGGGAATGATGTCAGATCAATGACTGTTTGTTCACCGGATATCCATGAGTGGCGGTCGTTCATTATCGCAAATAAATCTGTTTGCCCCGTTTCAATGGCTCTTTTATCTCATTTGTACGAATTATTCCATCAAGCGTTTCTATTAATTAATATGTGAATAAAGTTAAATATGATTATTTTACATTCAAATAAATTAGCTTCCTTAATTACGCGCGTAAGTACGTCACACCGTTAATTCAATAATTTTATACCACAAAGTTCAAATTGAAAGGTTATTTTTCTCAAAAAATTCCCTTTACTAAACTATTTATTACTAAAAAATCGTTTCTGAACGCGACGTTTCTGTGTTGGTTTTCCTGTTATGAGGAAGACATGTTTTTGACGACTACCCACTTCGAACTATGTAATTCTTACATTATTTCGTCACTTGTGATGTTATAAACGATTTTGAATGTTTTACCATTGATTTAAGAATCAAGCATATTTATACATATTTTATCGTACCAAAAGTGTTTATGGTGGTAGGTAGGTCGCAATCGGTAAACGATATGAAATTGCAGTTTATTCGATTTGCTTCCGTAGTAAAACTATTCAACGTTATTGTATAATACGTTATTTTAAGTATAGTGGATATCTATAAATTATTAGTTTTTCATGACATGAAAATCATATCGCGTGTAGGTAGTCCTGTTTCATATCATAATGCAACGCGAAAGTCGGAAAACTTATATTTTTCTTGGGGCCACAAGCGTACGTATGTAAGTTTAATTTTATTTTTACTAAACATTATTTAATTTTTAACCGACTTAATTATTGCATTATTTAACATGTGTCTTATAAGACATATGTTCAGTATCGTCTATTGACGATAACTAAGAATTATTTAACATTACAACGGGACTAAACGCGATATTATTTTTAAAAGTTCCTGAGTACTTACGCGTACGTCAGCATGGAATCCAGTGATTAACAAATGCAAACCGCGATCTTTGGCAAAAGATTAAAATATAAACCCCGATACTGTAAGTGTGGTGTGCCGGAGTTACTTCACTGACAATTCTTCGAGTATCAATATTAGTGCGAATTCGGGGGTAGATGCAGATTCATCAACTCGAGCCCGTTCAAGTAGACGACGCCGCGCACCGCCAGTTTGCTTGTGACCACGGCTGTAGCATCACCGCCGAAACGTCAAGCACGATATTATTTTTATAAGTACTCAGGTACTTATAAAAATAATATCGTGCTTAGTCCCGTTGTAATGTTTAGATAACTAAGAAGCTGTTTTTTTAAATATTTTTATGTCAGATCACTTGATTTGCAAGATATTCAAATATCCAGTATTGTGTAATTAATCAAGAAACATCAATGTGCTGTGCTATATTTTTACAAAAGATGATAAAGTATTTGCGTGCTTCGGCACAAACCGTTGAGGCCTTCATGCCTAGTCACAATGCCGTCTAAGCCTTTATTAGTGAGTAATTGACTACTTTTAGTAATTTTCGTGCCGTATTGTCCCCGCACGTAGTCGAAGCATTGTGTATTGTCGAACTGCGATGGAACTGACGAACTGCGTGGGAATCTCGCTCTCGAATATTCCCAGCCATGAAATAAGAGCGGTAGAAGAATTCCGTTTGATTTCGCTGAGCCCTTTGATTTGCAACCGAGAATAACCGTAAAGATTCCCGGGTTTCTTAACAAAAAAAATCTACGTTGCAATCACTCCAATGTCGTGTTTAAATAAAGCAAGACAAAATAAAGATAAGAATACCTACATCAATGTTCTCATCTCAATGCTTACATTTAATATTTTTTAGATGATATATGTTTCCCTAACAGTTTCAACGTACCCATTTTCTACTTCCTTCTAAACGAGTGTTCTAATATCTACAGTTCTGAAATAGATTTCATGTCTATAAATAGCAAGCCATACTGTACATTTTACTTCTACTCTGTCGGTCTTGCGTGTGTCAGTGTTCGAGGTACTTACGGAAGATCAGTGCCATGCTGGTATCTCGACGTACAAAATAACAATTATAATGGACTTGTCAAAGACGCACATATCATCTTAACTTTGATTAGTCACTTTCTGCCACAGTTGAAATCATTTTGAAATAGGTAGGTAACTGTGCATTATTTTATATCACACTTGATTGAGAATGCTGTTTTTGAATAAGGCTCAGAGGTTGTTTGAGAAGGGTTTCTGAATACAATGTTTGTGGTGATGTGTCCGGTGTGACGCGGGTGGACGAGACAGTTTCCTGAGGGAGTCGCGCGCGGGTGCACCGCACCGGGCGGCTGTCACGGTCGCGCGCTCCTTCCTCTGCCAGGCGATACGACATGCTAACATCTTTGTTATCTTTGTTAAAAACAAAGAAAACGTGTTCCTTCCTTTTTAAATTGTAACAATGGCGTACCACGAGTTGCTAGTAGTGCAAATAAAAAGTCAGATCTTGACTTTTTATTTACAATAAAACGGTTCGGTCTTCGTTGAGAGGAAATATTCTAATTCTTTTCTAAAATAAGTATAGCTAAAGTACTTGTCTCTTATATGAAGTAAAAATAACAGTACAATTCATCTCCAAATGTCGGATGTGGCCGTTATTGTTGGGATGTGTCATGAGTAAACACAACAACAGCAATTTGCGAGAAAGAAGCCGGCGATAAAGTATCGTATTTTACGAGCTCGTCGACGAACGGCTGGTGATTCGACAGCCGTAAACCGAGGCATGGAAAGACTTGCTAGGTGCGAGAATGAAATGAAATTATTATGTTGATTCACGTGTCTTTAAGAAAAAGTTTTATTATCTAGGACATTATCAGGTAGATACTGATAAGGTTTTAGAATATTGTTTTTTTGTAAGAATTACCGCACTTACCTACTTCAAACAAATAATGTAGGCAATACTCATTCAACTAAGAATTCATTTTCTCAAATGAGGGTAAACTGACCACGTCAGTGCAGAGTCCGGAATATCCAGTAGGTACCTACTTTTCACTTTGTATAATACCTTTCTTTCATTCTCTGTTTGCGCTTTAGTGTAGATGGACTTGACTACCTAGCTTTGTTCCGAAGCAAAGATTGTCGGTCTCGTCGGGAATCGTTTTAATTGTGTTAGTAGTGTCATCACTGTGTTTGAGTTCTCAACCGCCATTAACCGTGAGTTCGCCATGTTGCCGTGGTGATTCCGTCCGAGATTGTGCTGAGTTTATCGCCGAGAGGTCAGTTCGTAGATAGAAGATTAATAGATACTAATTTATGACTCAGTATATTCAATTGAATATGCAAACCTAAACGAAAGAAAATCTCGATATCGATATAGTTTTAACTAAAAAATATTAATTTAATACAATTTCTTTATCAACTGGGAACGTAGAAAATAACGAGACGTTTATGGTTGTGCTATTTCATCAATTGTATAACCTCTTGAATTAGGTATTGGAATTTGTGCAATATTATTTAATTAACTAGCGGCCGCCAGCGACTCCGTCCGCGTGGGTTTCGGTTTCCGCACACAGTGTTACTATAGATAGCTTAAAGCCTTCCTTGACAAACGGTAAGTGGACTTTCCAACTCAAAATATTTTGTCAATTCAAACCTGATAGGCTAGCCTCTTTGACGAATTCGCCATCGGCTTTCGTAGCGACTTATATCTCCATCCCGCTCACATAAATATGCAGTTCGTGTACGGGGTGGCAATACATATTATAAGTCGCGACGAAAGCGTATGGCGAATTCGTTAAATTGGCATCTTGGCTAGCCTACCCGTAGTCCCTGAGATTAGCGCGTTCAAACCTATCCGGATCAGTTACACGGGTTATTGTGAGTAAACCGTAAAAGATAGATGTATGCTGTCAAGCGATATTTTTTAGGCAATTTTATTTAGAATATTTCAGACTTACATGATTTCTATGTAATTTTAACCATTAAGGCTACACACGCGACAGAAGCTTTAAAAATGGAGGAATTTCTCCCGTTTTCCCAACATTTTCCTTCACTACTCTGCTCCTATTGATTGTAGCGTGATGAAAAGTATCCTATAATATGCCCAGGAGTATAAAGAATAATTATACCAAGTTTCGTCAAAATCCGTATAGTAGTTTTTGTTTCTATAAGGAACATACAGACAGACAGACAGACAAAAATTTTACTGATTGCATTTTTGGCATCAGTATCGATCACTAATCACCCCCTGATAGTTATTTTGACAATATATTTCATGTACAGAATTGACCTCTCTACAGATTTATTATAAGTATAGATAGATATGCGAATTAATATTTGCGAGCTTTAATTTTGTCAAAATTTTAGCCGGCAACGTTATGTGTTGTCGTTGTTTAAGGGTTGTGGTAGCTTTTATCATGTGTATCGTCGACTGCTCGTATGCTCCAATGTCTCTAACTGGGTGATCTGCTCGCGCGCAGGTGTACGCGTCGCCGAGCCGCCGCAAGATGGACACCAAGGGCGAGGGGGAGGAGATGACCTACCCACACATCTGCTTCATGGTGGACAACTTTGACGAGGTAAGTACTAATCTCATTTTGAAGTCGTAATTTAAATAACCTTGAATGGTTTGAACTTATTTTTCTCGCTGGATTACTTTAAAAACCAACGTCTTTTATGGGAAGTAACGGTTATATTATTTTATGAAGTATGTCGTATATTTAAAAAAATACGTGTAATTAACATTTTACTGTGTTTGACTTGCAATCATACTGGAACACTATTTTTAAAAGATACCCAGAATAACGCTAGTTATCTTTAGGTACATCGCTAAATACCTTATCTTAATTCGCATAAAATATAAATCCGGTTTCGGCCTGGTACTGATGACATTCCAGATAGTTGGCGCACATTTTGGAACGTAAACAAGCGAGTTATGTTCACCGTTTCTTGATGATTTCTGTTGTTATTGTTTCCATTTCTGCACATAGTAATTAGTGGACGGCAGGGTGCAGCTGATAATGTTGCAGTATGTCTGTTATTATCTGTGGTCTCGGACAACACAGAACGTGCTGTCTGTAGCGTAATCGCTCATTAGTAGAAAATATCGAATCGAACATTGAATATAGTGAGGCGGAACCGGCGAAGTCAACAATGTTTAGATCTCGATGCTCGATTTGTTATTACATCCGAAGCTACTTTGAATTTATCACAGCCATTTACAATGCAAACTGTAATGTAATGGCAGTCGTTAAAACGTATGTTTGTTTTGTTGCCAGCAGTTTGTGTCGCTAATGCGATACGAGCAAATTGTAAATAAAAAATTAAATGTCCTTGACAACCGGAATGATGCTGCGAATCATGCGCCATGGGAACCGATGTATTAAATAGTATGATGTTAAAATCTGAAATATAAATAACTCATAGTGCCGACAGAAATCCTATCGTCAACCTATAACAATATCATAAGTCGAGGCTCATCTAGTGTTAAATCAATCGTACATTTTATATCCCTTTGACTCCTCTACCAGCTCTGTTAAATAATGTGCATTGTGCACGTATTTATAAGATTTGTATGACGTGCACGCATTGCCCGCGTGTCCGAGCAGATGCTCAAATGCCATTAGACAAGTATTTGAGCGCAGTCAATTGCCGAGTGCTGCGGGTCCCTGACATCCTCGCCCCTCTAATTGTTTCACCCTTGGAGCCTGACCCCAACTTATTGCTTCGAAAGAATCTTCATCTATCGTTTGATGTTTTATTGTCCGATTGACGCAGTTCCTGTGTGATGTTCGTCTCGCTCAAAGTAGCCGCCGATTGCCAAAGCAAATATAGAATTTATGTTGCCGTTTTCTGCGGCTTCTGGATTTGAGATTTGAAATGTTTTTTTGAACTAGGTAGGTATTTGTAGGTAACTACTCCTAGACACGACTTTTTGGTTTTAACGGCATTTTTATTGAGATATAATTTGTATATTACTAATTAAACATCTAAATACACACAGCTTATGCGGTGAATGTTGTCACATGTGGCCTTTTATTGTTATCTAATACAATGGTCAGGCCTTTGTTTGCTACAAGGCTGCTCGTAGTACGTCAAGAAGTACTGCCGGCGTTAGTGTTGGTAACAAGCGATGGGTGTCCCCGGAGAGGCGTCAATACACGGGAAGCGCCGCGGTTACGTCAACTGGCGACAAAGCGCGAGACATGACACTCCTGTACTTGACCGCGATGTGCCGGCGTCGCGTGGGAGCGTTAGTCTTGCTCAGGGTTATAGATTGTTTAATGGAATATATTAATACTATTATGCTGTAATGTTGTTCATTTTACGTTGATTTATTTGTCCTTGTTTTATTTAGTTGCGCTGCGGAACATGGTTGCCGTAGCTCGTGTACAATATTTGACATAACGAGTATACCTACATTTCTTTTAACAAAAAGTTCTTGTCAATCTACATCCCTCAATACATTATTTACTGTTTAAAATTACAAAGTTTACTTTTTCTGGAGTTTTCGGGTTTTTTAACAATAAAGAAGAGAACAAAATGTCAAAATATTTCCGATTTCTGGTCGCGCGCCTTAATCTCTTGCTCCACCATGGTTAGCTAACCCTGCGCTCGACCTTGTGCGCCAGCGCAGCCGCGGCCGCTAGTCCCGTATTTATAGACGACCTAGACCGCCGCTGATAAAAACCACGTAAACAGTGAAAGTCGCTGCGGGTGACTGACTAGCGCCTAAGCTGCGCCGGAGTGGACGGACGACGAGCATCGCGGGAACGCGCTTTCCCCCGACCCGTTCGCGAATACTGACGCTATTAATTGCTACTATAGCCTATTTTAGGCTTCCTTTGTCAGAATAAGCGAAGTTTATTCCACTTTATATGCATACTTTCAGCCTACCCACAAGCGCCTAGGGTTTGGGTCACAAACCAAACAATGAGTCATTAAGCCGTACATTGAACTTTGTTCTGATACAATTGTATATTTCTGTAAATAACCTATGTAGGAAAATTATGTTATGTCCTCTATTTGCGTCATCATTACAGAAAAGTACGTAGATATATTATTCTTTCAGATAAATTAATTCATCATTAAGTTTCTATGAGTCAGTAATTCCAGTCTGATACAGATGCTATCGAGGTCTCCACGGAAGCAACGAACTGAGCTAGCGTAATTATAGTTTTGGATATTGAACATCGCTAAGTGCGCCGTAAGCGCGAATGCGTGAAGTGTGAAATAAGCAATATTGTGGAAACAGATGCTGGCGGTGAAGTTGCGGAGTGTTTGTAGCGTTCTTCAGTGCAGACTTACTTCGACTTATTACGTTCGTGAACTTAAGCTTGAATATTTTATAGCCGTTTTGATGTCGCTGGGCATTTAATTTGCTTAATGACGTGTTAAAAATGTTTGAGCAACCGGTTCCGTGGCCTTGCGAAGGCGGAAAAGTTTTTTGCCTATTTCTCGATCAAGCCTATTAAGTACATGCTAGTGTTTAAATTATTTCGAAGAAATCTTTGCTGTTGTTCGACTTTACTTACTACATTAAAGTACCTCATGATAGTTTAACTTGTTTTGTTACTTGCTTAATAAATGCATCGTTTGACTAAATTATTCAAAGACCCTTGTGACTTCTCCCGGCAGGTTTCAATTACATATTTGGTAACATGATTTAGTCGTACAAGATGAGTTGACGGCCCTGAGAATAGCGTGAAAGAACGGCAAATTAGAAAATAGGCAAGAACTTGATGCACGTTTAATAAATGTGTCAATAGCGAGACGGTCACGTGGGTGGCGGCGTGGAGGCAACGGTGTCCGCCTCAGACGGACCGGCTTTGTCAGTTCGGTCAGGCAGATGCTGGGGATTCCGACCGACCACAGACACTCGTTGCGTTGGTGATTAGGTATAACTCCACCGTACTTTTTCGGACGGCTAAATTCCGACGACACCTTGGCAAACATTGGGATAACCTAGTTAATACTGAAGGTGATGGTTTTTTACGTCAAACAGGATCTGTTCATTCTATGTATAATCACAAACTTTGTGCCATATTTTACAAATACTTAGATTTCCATCTTTGGAATCCATATGCTGCCGCAATGTGATTATGTCTTGCATTGCATTGTCAGTCTTCCGTCTCTTCGTTAACATAATTGCTCTGTCAACGCGGTCTGTTTTTCAGATTATGTAGGAGGCGTTGGCGTGTTTTTAGTGAACAAATGCGATTACCAATTGTTTATCGTCATATTCTTTGTCGACACTGGAGGCCGCACATTCGCCATTGTTGGATAATGATTCATCTGCACTTCACAATAGAATTCGAAATTGCAGTCGCCGTGACAATAACTCTGGACCTGATAGTGGCAACAATAACCGTTATCGAGCGAGTGATAAAATGCCTTCTGGTGCATGCGATAAGGTCGGTATTGGTGTCGCGCGGGCGGGTGCATGCTGGTACATATATGTCGCATAGGCGCGCGAATGCGACCGGGGTAGCGATAAATGCTTCGCTAACTGTACTAAACGACGACATTACATCTGATAACGTACCTAAATTATTTGAATTACATAGTGATATTATTTCATTTAATTAAAAAACCCTTGAACACGTCTTAAGTTTTGATTAAGTGCGGTTGAAAATGGTTCCAGCGCGTTTGTCGTATCCACGATCGATGTAAGCAAAAAAAACTTGACACCGATATTGACCGTTGTCATGTTTGTGATAAGTACACGCGTCTGCGCCAAATTAACTTGTCAAACGAGGTTACCGGTAAACTAAAGCGATAAAAGGGAAATTAGAGTGTTAATATCGTACCCGTCTGTTGTAAATTGTATTGTACCGGTTTCGTCTTCTTGATACATTAGAAATACAAAAAGAAGCCTGCTTAGGCGCGCCTGAATACTATTGCACTTCTGGATGAAGATGCTATTAATACACAATAGAATGCAGTTCAAATTGGTCTCGTTCTCTGTTATAAATAAGTGTTTTTTAATTTATGTTTTTTTAATGCTATCCCTTATCTTTAGATTTATTTATTCATCTCTAGTAATCAAAATGACATTAGCTATTGAGCTTGGCCAAACCGCACGTTTCCGTCCTCCTTTCTTTGTTATCACGGGCCGTGTGTCGCCGGGCGTTCACTCTTGCGCATCACTTCTTTCTTTGGCTTTGTATTGTACGAGTATAATATGCATTTCGCGTACGTTTTTGCAGATAATTCTGGCGCAAAATGTATATGGGATTGGAGATCATTTGAACTATAAGAAAGTTTGTATCGAATAAGTTGATTAATTGTTGAAAATAATTTGCTGCCGTCGTTTCAGCATTAAGACAAAGTCGGCGATGATATCAGTCTACGCGTTTCTTGTCGTCGCCTAGCTGTCCCTGTGATTTCGCATATTAATATCCATCGTGCGACAAAGGACATCTGTCTCTGATAAGATAATCTGCGTGTATGCGTTCATCTCTCCGCAACGCAGGGTGACTTTGCGAGAGTTGGGCGATTGATATGGTCGGAACGTTCGAGAACCACGGATTAGCATTCTGAAGATGCTTTGTCGTTCGCATTCGAAAAAGCAATATTTTGTTATTGGATTTTGTTTCCAAGGTTATCTATTTGGTTTTTTACTCTACAAGGCAACTTGCAAGAGTTACTAGCATAAAATAAAATGCTTTTTAGATGAAACATTACCTACCGAGTATGTTAGCGTTTTATCAAAACGTAACGAAATGCATATTTTAAATATCACATATGATTTGTGGATTAATAAGTCATGTGACTCATGCATGGGTAACAATTTACTAAAATGAACGTTATTTTGTTCGGCGCTTATCAGATCTTATCTGTATCCGTCAGGACGTTGGAAACAGAATTCTGGTCGCGTTGCAAATACGTTGGACTATAATTTTTTTTTTCAAACATTCGACAACATTCAGATAAAATTACAAAATGGATAGTTTAGAGCAAAGTTAATTGGTTTGGAACGGATTATTCCAACTACCATTGCAAGCAAATGCACCTATTAAGATTTTGTTTGTCATCCAAATGGGTCAGGCACGAGGTGTCCACGTGGCCAAGATCGGCTCCAGCCAGTTGGACCGCCTCCAGCGGCTCCGCAAGTATTGACCCGAGGGCTCTCGCCAACCAGAGATATAGGTTATCGAAACATTCGGTCACGCTCCAATAACTTGGATAAGATCTGCAGAAATGGAAACTTAGCGAAGGTAAAAACATACGAGTATAATTCATAAAAGCTGCCAAGATAAGGTAGAGGTATCCACATACAGATCGATATACAAAATAGGGCCGAAGTACCGTCATTGGTTCGCCGAGCACAATAAAATTATGTCTTGTGTTATTATAAGCTATGAAGCCGTTTATGATATTTTAATTATTTGGTAACTTCAATGTTACTTTTCAATACACTTAATACAAATACGAGTATAGCATAGTGGTAGTGATAGATAACATAGTGTTTGCCTATGACAATGATTGTCATTATCTTTAATACAGATAACTTAACTAAAAAGTTTATCGGATATTGCCTACCGTTTAGATCGATAAGTACATATATTTTAATTTGCTTGTCTCAAAATCATCTATCTGACATATGTATTTTACGTTACTCCCTCTTTCATTTGTTGTGGTTTATTCGAAGAATAGTATAATTACGTTGTTCTGATGAGCAACGTGTTGGGATCTGTGAATCCATAGTAGCGTTTAGTGACTAACATGTCGTTCGGAATGTTACGTTCTGCAAAAGTGTGTCTCGGCTAATGAGTAAACATGTACGCAATGATCGGCTGCGTGCACCGCGTTGTGAGTCAGCGGTACGGGGCGGTACGCGGCGTACGCGTGGTACGCGCGTGACGTCACGCTTGGCCCGGGACGCGCTGACGTCACGCGACGCCCACGCGGTTTGAGGTTCAAAGTCAACTAGCACTAGCACACGAAATTACAGGAAGAATCCATTTTAAATAAATCGTGTAACGAAACTACTTTAGTTTAGTCATGTTTTTTTATAGTCAATCAATCATTCCACTTTGTCATAAATAAAATACATAAATACGCGGTCATTCGAATCTGTTCCCGCGTAACATATTTTTTTGTTCTGTAAAACTTTTCCAAATTCATCTAAATTGACACTGAACTCTGTTCGTGTACTTCAAGCTATCTGTGTTATCAAGTGTCGTTAGATAGAGATTATTAACATTCCTTTATCAATTTGTTTTAATGACGTTGCAAAATCCGCCGGGCTTAGCCAGAGTCGCTAACAGCGTAAAACATTAAATTGTTTAATCATTTTATACGATAATATGAATATTTCCTGCATGTGTCATTTGTAACTGGTTGAGTATGATTCAGAGGGATTGATTAAGTATTCTGAACAAACATCTTTAATTATTTAGTAGTGACAAAACCGACATATTTAAATATCGGGTTGTGATAACTACATGAAATCTAGATCTGAAATGCTCACAAAACCCACCAATACATTTTCTAATATGGATTTTATTCGGACGATGTGTTAAAATGTTATGCTAATATTAGTTTCATTCAAATTTCCTGTATTTGAAAAGACTAATATATGTCCATGTTAATATTTTAGACACGTTATATCTTGGAAGAGAACTACAAGACAACGGCCAATTCGGCAATAACACTGATGCAGATAAGAAAATATGCTCATAAACTTTACGACTGACAAAGGAAAATTTGAAGAAAATACCTTATTTACATTTCAATGTTGTATGCAAATGCATTCATGTGAAACTTAGTTGATGGAACTAAATTATTGACTGAACATGTCAGCGCTTTATGACTTACCTCGCCTCGTACATTACATGAAAAACAAATTGTAATGTGCCATCATTAAATTTTTATGTTTCCCCATTGTGTTGCGGCGATACTGTTGTCATTAGAGCCGGTTAATTAGAGAAGTCGGATATTGTTATTGCTTGAGGGGCCACTAGAGCGTTTTTCCCTTTGGCCGGGTCGTTGGAGCAGCTGAGTCATCGAGTAGGTTGAGAGGCTGGCGCGGCGCCAGCGGAAGGCGAGCTCGCCGCGGCCGGGGATCATCCCGCGAACTAGGCAAGTGCCATTGAGATTCTGCAGTTTACAATTTATTATATTCGATATAGGGTATTGTAGAAGCTAAGTTGGATGCGCTACACTGGCGATGACTCATAGCTGCAGTTTTAGATTAGTTAAGTACTGGTCATTTACGGATTATTTGTGGATTTGATTAGTCATTTCTTTTTTTCAAGTAGGTACACCTACTAAATGACTGGGTTGTTTGTTTGTAAGAAAAAGTTGCAATGTGCACCAATGCAGTAAACATTGAAGATTTTATTTCAATTGAGTTAGAATCCGAGTATACCCGATCTTTGACCTGACCATTATTAACGTCTACAGCATTGATAAATGGTTGTCTTTTGATCTCATCCGTCGTTTGATCTCAGCCGCGGGTTGTCATGGTGATTAGCCAATCAGCCGCTACTGTGGGGCAACTGGCCTGAACAGACACTAATGCCCTAACAGGAGGCCCGCCGAGGAAGTGGAGCGGTCAGCAAACGCCGGATATACGATTCAATACAAACTTCATGTTTAGATGCTAAATTGATTGTGGTTAAACTCGTCACGTTGCGTTATTAAGGATTCTCAAAAAATAAACAAAGTGGCTATTGAATTTTCGAATGTGTAAGCAACAGCAGACACTTTTTTTCCTTTCGATTTCGGGTGCTTAACGACATGATTGTAAAACTCTGGAACCAGTTGATTTCAGTAATTTATTTATTACTACATGTATCGAATGGTGGAAAATTACAATATGCGTTCACAAACCACTGGTACGACACAAAGACAACCACAAACGAATAATTTATTGACATGAACGCAAACGTTAAATTAGTTATATCATCCAACCACAATAACTCGAATATTTCACAGTAATAAAGTACGATTTATGCCAAATGTGGGAAACTTAAGTTTGACGTAAACAAGAACATACATAATATGGCACGGTATCTTAATTGCGCTGACCGCAGCCCGCGCAAGCAGTGAGTAAGTGGTGCATTGTGTGCATGTGCAGGCCTTGAGCCGTCGCGGGCCGCGGCGATTGTTCGAGACTGCGGCCGCGAACGTTCCTACGAAACATAGTACGTATCTAAGCACCAAACGGCTTCTACTTGTTTTGTTGGTGTATTCATAGCTAAGATTTAGCATGAGAATTGATTGGAAGCTTAAATTAGGAACGCGTACAGGTATTTATAGGTTGCTGGTTAGGAACAACGTTCTTGTTTTTATCTTTATCTTTGAACACTTACGATACGTAGATGGTAAATAATGAAGGCAATTGCTCTCGATTTGTTTTATTTTTTATTTTCTCGTATTTTAGATTGGCTTACATTAGTAACCCGACATGGTGACAATGCTCGGAAATGACCAATAAAAGCAATTCGTTGGATAATGCGCTGTGACATGAATTGCAGGTTGCATTGTTGTGATCCCAACAATAACATTGTGAAGTATGAGCGCTAGACCGTTCATCAGACTGCGGCGCGGGCGTGGGCGGGACCGATGCGCAGGCGCACCACTCCGGCCAGATCCAGATCTGTTACCCATGTCTCATATCTGCCATTGTTTTTCGCACACACTCGTGTCGCCTACACTCATCCTGACTCGATCGAGTGGCTGAAATACTAATAAACTGGCGCCAATTATATTTGGTAGCGATACGTCTATAAATAAAACTACATGATTGCTTTGTTTCATATGTGAATTATTTTTGCCAAATATTTTGAGACACAAACGATGCCAGTTTTTTTTTTTGCTGTTCACCTACAATAGAATTTCTCAGGGTCATATAGACTGTATTAAGACGCAATCGTGTATGATCCATTATTTAGATTTGTCTTTAAATAAAAGATGCTGATAAATACTTTCCTTAAAAATGTACATAAAATCTCGACTATGTAAATTTTGCCCATGTACACTTTCGCCAGTGCAATGTCTGCTTCTCGTCAATAAGCACTTACATCGATAGAACCGCTTCACCTTTCCAGCTCTATTCGTATTTGTTCACCAGTCACTGCGCCGGAGTACGAGTGCCTATTTACGGTTATCAAGCGCATTCCGCGCGGAGATAAACCCGAATAACCAGATAAATAGCTACGATGTTACCAATTTATATGTGACATGTGTACCGCGATGAATAAATTGAGGTACCTACTTACTACTTAGTTGGGTATTAACGATGCTTGGAATGTTGGCATTATGACAGACACGACCCTGTATTGGGTGATGAAGATATTATGACATAAATAATTCCATTTAAAATGCATATTTACATAATAATATTCAGTTCCAACGATGGGGATTTTATACTGACGTAATTGTTTTTAAACCACATCAACTTGTCAAGTGACGCATTCCGCAAAAATACATAATAACAGCTAAATTAACAGAACAACCGAACTAATGGTGTTATTTTTAACACAATATGTGTAGCGTGATATTGTGTGCAATGCATGATTATTTCATTTATACACTGCATTGATGCTGACAATAACATTTGATTAACAATTTAGGTTTATACTTATATCATTAATATAATAAAATAATATCAAATTTTTAAATGATAGATAAGTTTTTTGGAATACCAACGACATCAAGGGTACGAGCATCATATCTCACAACGTAAATTAACTTAGTAAGCGTTACAAATCGAACATTCGTAATGGGTCGTAATTGTATAAATGACCCTTGCTTAGCTGCTTGTGAAGATTAGACAAGTCATTGACGGGATGGGGCGCGACAACAATGGTCGGAAAATAGAACTGCCACCTAATGGATTATCAATGTAGGCACTGACACCACCGCCGCCAGAAGATACCGTAATTGATTCACCATGCAAATGACATCGTAAATCTACTTTAATTGCATGTTCGATACAAGCAAAATTAAGTTAAGGGCATGACACAGTTAATTTCCACTTTGTAATTACGTTGTCATCTTACTTTTACTGGAAATGTAAGCATCGATTATATTCCTTGTACAAGTCACTCGCTCTTATCTGCACCGTTATTACTACAGATCGTTCTGCTTATATGCAAACAAAAGACTTAAATCAATTTCAAATCTTTGGCGATAATTTAATAATGTTTCATCTTTTAATAATATTTTACATAAGATAAATGTTGTATGCAAGTTGTCCTCATTGATCTTTTTAATAGTAGGTAAATAACCAGAGGTTTTTTTAGGCTGCCGTTCAGGTGCTATCTAGATCCTTCTTTTACATGACATGTTGACATAGATATAATAATAATATTTATGCTGATATCCTATCAGATTGGCCGAAAACAATTCCGTGATAGTCTGAAGTGCTATCTTAAAAGGATTTTTTTGTCGAACGCCAATAAAGAAATCGAAACCTTGCTTGTATTTTTACCACAATTATCTAATCTAATCAGCTAAAGTTTTATCTCTAGGTTGATTGATATTGTGATATGAGCCACTTTCACCACGTTCATGTAAGTTCCTGACATAAAGCTCAGACGTTCTACTATGGATTGCCTCATCATCACCGTCATCATCAGCCTTTCGCAGTCCACTGCTAGTCATAGGGGTTTCTATTCTACTCAGCCCGATCCTCGGCGACTTGCATCCAGTAGCTAGCCATTTTTCGCGTTTTCGAGATCGTTACTCCGGCTGGCCTGAGAGTCTTAAGCTCTTTTCGAGACACAAGCTTATTAGGGATTTTTTTTTATATTATAGGGCAGCAAACGAGCAGACGTATTGTCTGATGGTAAGCAATCAACGCCGCCGATGGATAATCGCAACACCAGAGGAGTCACAAATGCGTTGCCGGCCTTTTAGAAGGGAGTACCTACGCTCTTTTCTTGAAGGTGAGGAGGTCGTATCGGTCCGGAAATACCTCAGGCGACAGTTGATTCCACAGGATTTGTTTGAAACTGGTCTATAAAACACCTTTGGCAAAACCACAATAACCAGCTGTACTTATTGATGTGCAGGTGTTTTGCGACATCGTGGTCCGCGACGGGGAGATGGTGTGCGTGGAGCTGGTGGCGCGCGGGCGCGGCGGCGCGGCGCAGGCCGTCATCTTCCTCGGCTCCATCCGCTACGACGCGCTCACCAGGGTCTACGACTCCCGGGTGAGTACCGCACTGACATCACTTTGATCTGATAAACGTACTGACTACCCTACCGCCTGCGGTTTTACCCGCGCGTAATTTCTTTTTTCAAAGTCCCCCTTTCCCCCATAAGTAGGTACGCTATGCTCACCAGGGATAGTGTAGCTAGCCAACAGAGAAATTAATTATTGAAATCAAAATACAAATCTTTAGTCTTTATAATATTTCATATATTTGTCTTTATACTTTCAAGACAATGTCTTTATTTTTGTGCCGAAGGAGAATGAGTTAGTACGATAGCGAATTAGACCCACTAAACAATTTTGGTTTCATTCGCAACCAAGTGGGGATCAATGCTCACCTTTAGCCAAATAACCTATTTGATAAATGGCACTGTGACACACCTACAAAAGAAGAAACGTAATTTTTCGCTCGTAGGACTGTGCCTGCGCGGCCAATTATATTCAAATCCATAAGAAATCAACGAGGATCGAAGTCGGTATAAAGAGGATAAATTACATTTATATTTGAGGAATTATACTTAATGAGGCTTTTGGCAATTAAGGTTTATTTAATTTTATATATGCAACATAATAAAACGTTAATCTCATTAAAACTTACTCTGAGCTATGTTAATTGCAAACAAGTATATAATGAATAAAACTGCTACGGGAATTTACCCCAAAAACCACTAAATTCATGATTTCAAAGTACATACATACCTACATAGATCTATGAATAATACAGGCCATAAAGATTTCATCTTTATGAGGTTTGCAACCGAGGTGATCTCACTACGCGATTTGCGCGTTCTTACCTAGGTATCTCTGCCTTTACTTATTGGTTTATTTGTACAAT
The DNA here is from genome assembly GCA_958496325.1 of Nomophila noctuella. Lineage (NCBI taxonomy): Eukaryota > Metazoa > Arthropoda > Insecta > Lepidoptera > Crambidae > Nomophila > Nomophila noctuella. The sequence goes on from OY292486.1 coordinate 249,166, forward strand.
TACTTAACAAACCTTGAGTGCGAGGATAATGTGCAAAACATAAACACATAGTTATTTTGCAAGGCGCATAACACTGAGTTGTATACTTGTATCACTGCCTTTCCGCTGTGATTAGATAAATTACTGTTATTCATTTGGAATAACCTTTATCTAATTTCAGACTTTTCAATGTCAAATCATTTAGTCGTATTAGAATATCTTATAAGCTTTATTATTTCACAATGATATGTTTGGGAAGGAACTCGTAATGTCGGATCACCTTATATGAGGATTGAAAGTTGAAAGAAGTTTCTTATGTTCTTAAGGTTCTTATGTTTCATGAATTAGTTGAATGCACAAAACTAAGGGCAGACTATGCTAGGCAACAGTAAAAATCGAATGCTGCTTATCAACAGTTAGATATTTATATTTCATGGTGATAAGCATATTTGAAATCATCGATCAATATGCTGATGTATTATTAGGTGTGTTGACAAGGTTCTTGTATCTCTCGGTAATATACATATAATATATTATATCTGTAGCACATACCAATAAATAAGTAAATAAATCATTGTATTTTAAGTATTGGTGATTGAATAAATGGTTATTTGTCGCCGTAGCGTTTGTGTCAGACAATAGAGTTGCGTAAGAGCGTCGCGCGGGCAATTAGTTTAATTACGAGTTCGACGCCGGCCTTTGGATTGGCAGGGCGGAGCGCGGCGCCCGCACTACAATCAGGTGTCATACTCGCTGTGCCATCGCACCTTTATAGTTTAAATCATTTTTAATTGCAAGCTAGCGGGCGCATAATTATATCTTATCTTAGATGGTTTACATTGTTTATCTGTTTTAAGCTTAGATCTAAAGTGATATGGATGTGTTTTGTTCATAACAATTATGGATAATTCATTTCACAGATTACAGATTCATAGTGAGTGATTGTTAACACATTTCTTTAATGAGAGATTTAAAAAAATCACATTAAACATCCGAAAATTAAGGCTGTCGCTCGTTTAATTAACTGGAAGGGTTCAATTCCTTCGTGTCAAGTAATTATTTCGTGAGACATTAGTATGTCCTTTCCAAAGAGTAATTGTAAACTCTTTTAAAAAGCCTCTCGTAACTTGTCAACTGCCGTGTGTCGCTAGCAACAGGTGGGAATGTCGCCGAGTGTGTTACTACATGTTGTAGGCAATAGGTTTTAATGCGCTCATAAATAGCCTTTCAAAGCATGAGTTTCGTTATAAAAAACTTTGTTTGGTTAAAACACTTGAAATATTAAATCGATTGATCAACATTTGCCCTGCTGAATCGGTTTTGGTAGCGTAGAAGTGAATAAGGAAGAAGTACCTAAGTACTAAGAATAAAGCAAGGTGTTTAGTGTTTGTGTGTGTTTAGTACGCGGAGGTGAGACTAGTCTGTTGCCGCGGCTCGGGCAACAAGTGGCGCCCGGCCCGCAGGCTGTAAGCCGCTTCGCGAGATTAAAGAGCTCATGAACTGCTTAGCAGGGCCGGGTGCAAACTGCACACTCACAACTACTACGAATACTCGTTGAAGTTCGTGTTTCTAAATAGTCTTGTCATCAAACATGTTTTTAATGACCACACAAATATTGTACGATAAAGGAATAAATAATTTGACTGAAATTTCACATAGGGAATGAGAGTGGTCTTCTAAAAATAGTACAAAATGATTATCGGGTTGGTACCTTATTATACATTATCCCTATGCGATTCGTTAATCAACAGGCAAGGTTCATTTCAATGTATCGTTAATGTGCAAAACACATTACGCAATAGCACACTCACAGTCACAACATAGAGGTGATAATAAACATAATAAACAAGACTATGTAATGGTCGGCCTGCCCCTATGCCCGCGCCTGGTCGCCGGCCACGGTCGCCAGACGGACAGCCCTCGCAGGCTTCTTCCTCAGGGAAATGAGGTTCTATTTTCGTCCGCCACTTTGGAAATGAAAACGTCTCGACTCGTAACCCTCGCGTGAGCACTGCTTTTTGACGTGCAGATTCTATTTTAGGCAGAGATAGGTTCCAATGACATGTTTTCAACTGGGATATTTGTTTAATTTTGGGTTTTGTAAGTTTACTTTTACATGCTTTGGCCAATTTATTATTTTATCTCTACGTAATTACGAGAAATACCCGTACTGTATGTTCGAGCGATTATAGTTATGATATGTGTGGTTTAGTAGTTAAATATAAATGGGTATATTTTCCCAACATCCTAACTATCCCAACTAATATTATAAATGCGAAAGTAACTCTGTCTGTCTGTCTGTCTGTTACGCTTTCCCGCTTAAACCTCGCAACCGATTTTGATGAAATTTGGTACAGACAATCTTTAGACCCTGAGACAGAACATAGGCTACTTTTTATTTCGAAAAAAAGAAATCCACGCGGACGGAGTCGCGGGCGGTCGCTAGTGATTTAATAATCATCAAATGCATCGAAAGCATTTGGTGACATCATGACTTGTGATAACACGCAGCATTCCGCACATCCCCTGGCAGATATGATTAATTATTAACAATAATAATTTTTACGTATTTTATTATGCATATTGTAAGACTAATTATAGAAAGATAGACTAATTATAATAAAACAACAATATTTATAATAGAATAATTAATATGTACATCAATAATTTTATTATAACAGTCAGAGACGAATATCTGTCATTGGTGTTTTGGCTGTATAAAAAGTATTCCTTTGACAGGCGAGGATAGACAGATATTCGTCACTGCTGTCACTGTGATTTTTCGGCGGGTTTTATAACGTGAATTAAACAACTGTGAAAGAAGATTAAAAGATCGTTTCATTTCTGAAATTAAGAGCTGAAGCCTTTCATTTCAGAAGTGGGATTAACAAAACACTCCCACAAGTGAAGTAAACTAATAAATATGGATAACGTCGATAATATTTCTCGGAAAAGTCGTTCGCGTTACACACCGGACATATCCGAATCTTGGCGACACAGTCGTCGTCGTGATCGTGAGCCTAGCAGTGATAAACCCAGAAAGATGAAGCGTCGCAGGCGAGACGAAGATTCTTGCAGCGGTTCATCGCGTCGGAGTGAGCGTTGGAGTAAGCGTCGGAGTGAGCGTCGGAGTGAGCGTCGGAGTGGGCGTCGGAGTGAGCGTCGAAGTCGCTCCTCAACGTATACGGAGGACAAGCGGAGGTGCAGGCAGCAGCGCAGTTGCGGCCGTGAGCACGAGCACCGGCGGAGCCGCAGTAGGGAGAGGAAGAGGCGCGAGAAGCACTGTCAGAGACGTGCACCGTCGCAGTCCAGGCATCGGAGCAGTTCATCGAGTGGTGCTGTGAGTCAACCTTCGCCACAGGCTAATAGTAAGAATTATTCATCTAATTGTGTTAACATCGAAACCCAACAACTTTTAAGTGCTTTAGTGAAATCTTTGACAAGTAGGCCAGAAGGAAATAAATTCCCAATGTTAGGTAATGTAATACCTGAGTTTGATCCGATGATTAAGGGCCAAACAATACATATGTGGATAAATAAGGTTGATGAATGTGCTAGACTGTATAATTGGGGCGATGATCAAGTTATTCATTATGCCTTACCCAAGCTAGCTGGTGTAGAACGTACATGGTACCAAGCCTTACCTACAATGTCATTTTCATGGTTAGAGTGGAAAAATAAGTTAATAGATTCGTTCCCTAGTAGTGATGACTATGCAGAACTGCTAACAGAAATGTTATCTCAACGGGTTAGGTATAATGAATCTCTTGAATTATATTATTATGAAAAAATTAATTTACTTAATCGGTGTGAGATATTTGGTAAGCGTGCAGTTGATTGTTTACTTTATGGCATTGATGACCGATCATTACGATTAGGTGCCAAGGCAGCTAAATGTCAAGAACCAGAACAAGTGTTAAAATACTTTCAATCTATCAAACATCAAAGTAAAGATAATGAGAAAATTAAATTCAGCCAAGATAAACGAACATATGCATCAAACAGTATTAATTCATCTGTAAAAACAAATAACAATAACAACCGGATTACTAAGCCTAGTTCTAACACCTCTGTAGTTTGTTACAACTGTAATGAAACTGGTCACTTTAGTTTTAAATGTACTAAGAAGATTTTAAAATGTAATGTATGCAATAGGTTGGGTCATTTAACCACTAATTGCCCAAGATTATCGAATGATGTTAATGACAAGAAGCTTGAAAATCCTACTGAAAAGACCGTTATGCAGGTTGACATGGACCAGTCTAGTAACGATAAATTTTTTACTTTGTTGGAAATTAACGGAATTACTTCTCATGGGTACATTGACCTAGGTAGTCAATGTACTTTGATACAATACAGTGAGGCAATTAGATTAGGCATTAAATGGATTGTAGGTGAACTTCCAACCATGAGAGGGTTAGGGAATAATATAGTTGTGCCTATAGGTACTGCACATGTTAATATTAATATTCATGGTATAACGGAGAACGTAGTTGTATACATTGTTGAGAATGGGGTCATTAAATACCCAGTCTTGATTGGTCATAGCTTCACTGAGCAACCTGGGATTATTATAACTAAGACATCTAATTCTTTAACTATTCAACGAGAAAATAAATCAAAGTTATTTTTGAATTTGAAAGAAGATATCACAGTTGAACCAAGGCAAATGTCTTTGATCTCGGTAGGTGTTGAAAGTAAATTTACAGGGACAGTATATGTACGGGGCTCATTAAGAAGTATTAAAAATAGTGAGTTCTACTTGTTGCCTGGTGAATATAGTTTAGTAGATGGTACAGGAGCTCTCTTAATTTTGAATTTATCTAATACTCAATTGACATTAAGTAAAAATACATTGATTACACGGACTGATACAACCACTAGGGACTTGAACGTTAACATTTTGGATTTTAATGATAATGACACGGAGTTTGACGCAAATTTCGGGGATCATTTGTCGGAAAACGAAGTTGAACTGTTAAAACATTTGTTAAAAAAATATGAAGCTTGTTTTTCAAGTAGTTTAAAAGATTTAGGATATACAAACATAGTACAAATGGAAATTGAGTTAAACGACACCCAGCCTGTAGTCTACCGACCGTACAGGCTATCATATGCAGAACGTGAATTAGTCAGGTCAATGGTTCAGGAGATGATTGATGCTGATATTGTCTGTGAGTCAAATTCACCGTATGCCAGTCCTATTCTTCTAGTGAAGAAGAAGACTGGAGAAAAGAGACTTTGCGTAGATTACCGAGCTTTAAATAATAAAACACGTAAGGAGCATTACCCTTTACCATTGATTGACGATCAATTGGACAGACTTGCTGGTAATTCATTATTTATTAGTTTAGATCTCGCGTCTGGGTATTATCAAATTCCATTGACAGAGAGATCACAGGAGTTAACTGCATTCGTAACACCAGATGGCCAATATCAATTTAAAAGGATGCCATTTGGACTCGCAAATGCTCCTTCGGTCTTTCAGAGAACTATGAATAGGGTCTTCTCTAAGCTACGGTATGTCGTTATTTATATGGATGACATTTTAATCCCAGCATCTTCATTTCATGAAGGAATATCTCGGTTGGAAGAAGTTCTTCAACTCTTATTTGAGGCAGGTTTAACATTGAAGCTAAAGAAGTGTTATTTCTTTCAAAAAGAACTTGATTTTCTGGGCTTTCATGTATCAGGAGATGGGATTCGACCCGGTTCGCGTAAAACTCTTGCTATTTCTAATTTCCCGGTTCCTAAAAATGTGCACGATGTAAGGCGATTTATAGGGCTCGCTAGTTTCTTTCGTCGATTCGTTAAGAATTTCGCGCTGTTAGCATGTCCATTAACTAATCTTTTAAGATCAAAATTTGAATGGGTGTGGACGGAAGAGCATACGTTAGCATTTAACACACTAAAAGAAAAATTAGTAGAGCGTCCCATCTTGGCGTTATTTGATGGGCGGTTAGAAACTGAGCTACACACCGATGCTTCCAAGATAGGTATTGCGGGAATACTAATGCAACGAGGCAATGATGGTCAGTTTAGAGTGGTTGCATATTACAGTCGTAAAACATCAGTAGATGAGCAAAAGTTTCATTCATACGAACTCGAAACGCTTGCTGTTATTGCTTCGTTAAGTCGTTTTCGTGTATATTTATTAGGAATGAAATTTAAGATTGTGTCTGATTGCAATGCGCTACGAACAACTTTGACAAAACGGGACCTTATTCCAAGAATAGCCCGCTGGTGGGTGCAGATACAGGAGTACGACTGTAGTATCGAATATAGAGCAGGTGCACGTATGAATCACGTAGATGCACTTAGTCGTGCTCCGGTGACTGAACCCACAAGTGAGACTGATATTCATGTTCTAGACGTATTGCAGATAGAATTGAAAGATTGGGTGGCAACTGTACAAAGTGGTGATGAAGAGATTAAAAGAATCAGAGAGATTTTATTAGATGATAATACTAAATATATTGCTGATGTGAGAAACAATTACCAATTAAAAGGAGATCATGTTTACCGTATCGTAAAAGATGGCATTCGTTGGGTAGTCCCACGTGGTGTTAGGTGGCAGGTTCTTCGAATGAACCACGATGATGTAGGGCATTTTGGCTATGAAAAAACTTTAAGCCGGTTGCGAGCGTCCTTTTGGTTTCCGAAGATGCGACGGTTCACAAAAAATACGTTTCGGCGTGTCTGCAATGTGCGCATCATAAGGCGCCATCTGGTTGTAAAGAAGGTTTGCTTCATCCAATTCCAAAAATAGAAATGCCATTTCACACACTTCATGCCGATCATCTCGGGCCTTTTGTTCGCTCTAGGCGGGGTAATGTTTATATTTTAGTTATAATAGATGCTTTTACGAAATTTATTAACATACGTGCTGTAAGGGATACGAAAACTTCAACTGCAATTAAAGTTTTTAAAGAATATTTTAGTAATTTTGGGGCCCCATCTCGGCTCATAACGGATAGAGGGGCATGCTTTACAAGTGCAAAATTTCGTGAATTTACTGATAAATTAAACATTAAGCACATTTTGAATGCTGTTGCTACTCCTAGGGCGAATGGACAGGTTGAACGGTTCAATCGAACCATATCCGATGCATTAAGTACCAAATGTCATGGTAAAAATGAAAATACCTGGGATGAATACGTAGGCGACATACAGTTAGGCATAAATACGACTATAAATAAAACTACCGGGAAAAGTCCATCAGAGTTGCTCTTTGGTTGTAAACTGATTACGATTTCAGAAAATATGTTAAGTGAGGTTATTACGGAAACAGCACAGTTAGTAAGTGGTGATAATTTAATGAGATTAAGATCCGAAGCTAAGGAAAGGATTGATAGGGACCAAGAAATTTCAAAGAGTCGATTTGATAAAAACAGAAAGCAGCCAAAATCTTATGACGTAGGTGACCTTGTAAGAGTTGAACGTACTATTGTCGATAAAGACCATATAGGCAAATCAAAGAAGCTAATACCTAAATTTCATGGTCCATATCGAATCCTTAAGGTTTTGCCGAATGATCGATTTTTGGTCGAGGATACACCTCTTACTCGAAAGGGTAACAAAAGATATGAAAATGTAATAGCAATCGATAAGATCCAACCTTGGCTTAATTTTAATGATTACTCCAGTGCAGATAGTGATAGTGACAATGAAGTTGAAAATGAAAAATGAATTGTTAACGAAATAAGTTATATTTAGGTTCATTTCATGCAATGTGACTTAAGTTGTTTTGATCCTGTATATGTGAGATTTATTGTTTTGAATTTGAACATGATATATGTTACACGAGAAATGATTTTGACAAGAAATTTTGAGTTTGAATAATTTGAAGTCGAATAGAAAGTGAATTGAATTTTGAGTTAGAATAATTTGAAGTCGAATAGAAAGTGAATTGAATTTTGAGTTTGAATAATTTGAAGACGAATAGAAAGTGAATTGAATTTGATGTTCACAAATGATCAGTGCAGATATTGAATGATATCAAGCAATTGGTATCGCATAGATGATCATGGACATAATGAATGATTGAGCACAAGCCATGAGCAATCAGTGCAGATAGAGAATGGTGTTAAGCAATTGACATCGCACAGATGGTTGTAGATCGTGGCAGATTGTGCAAGATAGTTATTATTAAGTATATTATCCTAAACTTTATTGGCAATGCCAACTGTAACGATACATACATTATTTTAATGTTATTATATTTCATATAATTGAAACAAGATAATTTTTTATAATGTTTTATTTCAAGATAGTTTTTACCTTTGCTAATTACAAATTAATGTAATAGATTGTTTTATTACATACGTATATTGTTTTCACTTAAGTTATTCATTTGTTTCCCTATTACAAATTATAATGTAAGATTTAGCACAAGCTATGAGCAATCCAGTGCAGAATGTGAATGGTGTCAATGTATTGATATCGCACAGATGGTTGTAGATCATAGTAGATTGTGTGAGATAGTATGTAGTGCCTAATTTTATTTATTTTCATAACTATAAACATTTACTTTGAGAAGTTTTGTAGTATTTTTTTTTTGTTTATGTATTGCAATAACTTGAAGTGAGAGGACTCACTAAGAACAGGATGGCCGAGTTGTAAGACTAATTATAGAAAGATAGACTAATTATAATAAAACAACAATATTTATAATAGAATAATTAATATGTACATCAATAATTTTATTATAACAGTCAGAGACGAATATCTGTCATTGGTGTTTTGGCTGTATAAAAAGTATTCCTTTGACAGGCGAGGATAGACAGATATTCGTCACTGCTGTCACTGTGATTTTTCGGCGGGTTTTATAACGTGAATTAAACAACTGTGAAAGAAGATTAAAAGATCGTTTCATTTCTGAAATTAAGAGCTGAAGCCTTTCAATATATATACTAAACAAGCTAGTCAGTTTCACACTCCATTTATTGACATATGTCTTACATTTGACAGCCGTGTGTTCTTTGCTGCCAGTTAGATACGCAACATCCCTTCCCCTTTAGATGGGAAGTATTATAAGCAACCAAAACTAAAACATTTATTTTAAACAAAACTTAAACCAAACAATTAAAAAACTAAACAATATAATTCTTAAAAGCTACGATGGTGTGGAAAACACCGGGCTAATTGCATGTCGCCTCCGAGCCGTGGAATGTGGTGGAGTCGCTGCTCCAGACACAAACCCTTCCCCCTCCTGCGACCCTGGCGCGGGCGAGGGAGAGTCACGAGCATCCACGTCTGGAACAACGTCTGGGTCCCACTGATGCCCGGTCACTGGGGACGTACCCCAACGTGGACGAATCTGGTCAACGTGTCTCTTTACTTCACAATCGAATTGAGGCAAAAAAACTTTATACATAGCCTGTCCTATCCCCTGCTTGATCACCCCTTCAATCCATGTAAAGTTTTTAATATTAACACTTTTGGTAACCCACACTTCATCGTTCTCCTTGAAACCCCTCGGAACTCCTTTAAAATATTTAGCCTGTAAAGACTGTTTCCGTCCAACGGTTTGAGCGAGGTTCGAGGACGAGTGTGACGATGGGGTGGCGGGAGCGATCAGGTCAAGCCGGGACCGTAATGGTCGCCCAAACACTAACTCCGCGGGTGATTTGTCAGTGGTACTGTGCTTAGAGTTCCTATAATCAAAAAGAAATTTTGAAATTTTAACATTGATATTTTTTTTGTTGCAACCCTCTAAAATTAAACCTTTCAACCCCCTTTTAACAATCTTGACGAAACTCTCGGCCTGCCCATTGCTAGCCGGGTGATACGCCGGGCTCAGGACATGTTTTATACCGTTTGAAACACAGAAATTCTGAAATTCCTGCGATGTAAACGAGGTACCATTGTCACTCACTAACGTATGCGGTATGCCAAAACGTGACATCACATCGTACAATTTATTAATTATTGACTTAGAATTATAAGTCGAGGACACGTCGTAGACCTCCACCCATTTACTGAAAGCGTCAACTACGACTAAAAATACGAAATCGTGAAACGGCCCTAGGAGATCTATATGCAGTCGGTGGAAAGGAGCGGGCGGGAAAGGCCAGGGCGAGAGCGGCGCGTGTGGAGGCGCGGGGCGGAGTGCGCTGCACACGCCGCACGCGCGCGCCTCGCGCTCCAGCGCCGCGTCCACGCCCGGGAACCACAGCCGCGCCCGCGCTGCCGCCTTCATCTTCACAATGCCCAGGTGCGAGCTGTGCAATTCCCTGCATATCATATCTCGCAACGTGGAGGGAATCACGACCTTGTGACCGCGCATCAGGACACCGTTCTCGCAGGACAGTTGCGCCCGACAGTTATGGAAGGGTCTAAGGGCCGCGTCGCCGACTCGCCTCGGCCAGCCGTTCAACACGTACCGCTGCACGGCCGCCAGCGTGCGGTCGCGCGCGGTCTCGCGGCGCACGTCGTCCAGCGTGGCGGGCAGGGCGCCGTCCACCACGAAGTTCACGTAGGCGCAGTCTTCGCGCCGGCCCACCTCCTCGAGCCCCGGGCTCCCGCAAGCCCGAGATAAATAATCCGCGCTGTTCAGCTTACTGCCAATGTACTCGATCGTATAATTATATGCTGCTAAAAATATGGCGTATCGCTGGAGACGATTAGCGGTTATCTCAGGAATACCTTTGTGCGGTCCGAATATAGCCAGCAGGGGCTTGTGGTCCGTGCGCAGCACGAACGGTTCCGACCTGCCATATAAATATTGATGGAATTTCCTAACCCCGAAAATAATAGCCGTTGCTTCCTTCTGTATTTGGGCGTAATTTTTCTCCGCCGGTGAGAGCGTCCGCGAAGCGTACGATATCGGCCTCTCCAGCGCGTCCGCGCCCACCTGCGACAACACGGCGCCTAGCCCCGTCGGAGACGCATCTACTGTTAATATTAATTTGGCCCTAGGATTAAAATGTGCCAGAGTCTTATCAGATACTAAACTATTTTTAATTTTCTCAAATGCGTCTTCATGTGCCCGAGTCCACTCCCACTTGGTGTTTTTGTGTAACAAACAGTACAGTGGACTCAATATTGACGACGCATCCGGTACGAAATTGCGATAATAGTTAGCAAGACCCAGGAATGATTGCAACTGTGACACATTCGTAGGTTTAGGAGCCTTTAATATAGCGTCTACCTTGTCAGGCGACTTTTTTACCCCGTGCTTGTCTATAACATGCCCAAGGTAAGCAACTTCGTCTTTGAAAAACTCACATTTATTCATCTGCACTTTCAAACCAGCATCATTTAAACGTTGTAGAACCGCGTTCAATCTAGCCATATGAATTTCCTTATTCTCCCCCGTAATCAATACGTCATCTAACAGAAAAATGATACCTTCGATGCCTGTTAGCAACATTTCCATCGCGCGCTGGAAGACAGCCGGCGCGCTCGAAAGACCGAACACTAGACGAGTGAAAGTATAAAGGCCACGGTGCGTATTGATGCAAGTCAACTTCTGGGATTCCTCATCCAAAATGAACTGATTATATGCCATAGAGAGATCGATCTTGCTGAATTGAACACCCCCATGCAACTTGGACAACAAATCGCTCATAGTCGGCAACGGATACTGATCCACGATTAATTGCTTATTAATAGTTACCGAGTAATCAGCGCATAATCGGATACTACCATTCTTTTTCAAAACGGGAACGATAGGCGAAGCGTAATCCGAGTGTTCGACTGGCTTTAAAATACCCAACTCTAATAATCGATCGAGTTCCTTATCGATTTTTTCCCTCAAAGCGTAAGGTACCGGTCTCGCCTTAAAGAAAATCGGTTTAGCGTCGGGCTTTAAACGTAAGGTGATCGTATACTTGTTGAACGAGCCCAGGCCACCGTCGAACACATCAGGGAACCTGCCGGCAAGCCGGCGCACGATGTCAGGCTGCGACGTCGCCGGGGCGGCGCTGAGCGCGTGCACGGGCGCCGCCGCCGCCAGCTCCAGCCCGAACCGCCGGATGAAGTCGCGCCCGAGCAGCGGCGGCCCGCCGTCTCTCACTACGTACACCTGCAAGGCGTGCGTGCAGCCGTTGTACGTTATGGGTACTGAGACTACGCCGACCGTGTTAATTTTCCCCCCAGTGTACCCCCGTAACGTTTTGTTAGTGACTGACAACGGTAAACCTTTAAAATGAGATGTGTAAGTTTTTTCAGAGATAACGCTCACCGCCGACCCGCTATCGATTTCGAACTCCAAATTCAGCCCACCGACGAACACCCGCTCGGTCATCGGCTTCCCCTCGACGCACCGAATGTTATAAAAACACTCACCATCGTCTCCGTCGTCCTCGGTACCCTCTTCCAAAAATTTTACTTTGCCCTCATTAGGGCACATCTTACGAAGATGTCCTTTCCTGGAACAATTTTTACACTTGTAATTCTTATACCGACACTGATTTGACTGGTGATTGGAAAACCCGCAGACACTACACTTTTCCTTCTTGGAGATGTTGAACACGTCGCCCGAAGACGCGCCGAGCGCAGCGCCCGGCGCCGCCGTCGCCAGCGACGAGGCCTGGCGCGCGCACCGCACGCTCTCCGCCAAGTCGATGGCCTTCGCGAGGGTCAGCTCCCGCTGGTCCTGCGCGAACAGCTTGTCCCGCTCGTGTCCCGCCGCCATGCCCATGATAAATTTATCCAGCAGGGCCTCCTCCAAATTCTTAAAAGCGCAGTGCGCGGCCAATCCTCTTATTCTGGCAGCCCATTGAGTGTGACTTTCACCTGGCCGCTGTGAAGCTGAGTAGAAAATAGATTTCTCAGCAAATCCGAGCCTCTTTGGAGTAAAATGGTTGTCGAGCAGCTCGATGATCCCTTCGTACTCCACCTTTTCTACTCGTAACGGCAACGCCAGGTCGCTGACCAGTTTAAAAGATGCTTCGCTTAGCGAGGTCAACAAAATCGCCCTTCTTTTTACAGCCCCAAAGTCCGTCGCCGCGGTCAAATCGTTGGCAATAAACCATTGCTTCAACCGCGATTTGAAGCTGTCCCAATCTTGCGACTGATGGTCGAAGGTTGATAGAATGCCGAAACTCACTGTCGAGGACATTTTAATTAATTTATGAGTCCGTTCGTCGCCACTTTTACGTATTTTATTATGCATATATATACTAAACAAGCTAGTCAGTTTCACACTCCATTTATTGACATATGTCTTACATTTGACAGCCGTGTGTTCTTTGCTGCCAGTTAGATACGCAACATAATAACAGTAATGATATATTTACTTATTCATTATCACTGCAGTCCTTGGCGGGTCGTTGTTTCTGTTGATTAACTGGCAACTCATTTCATTAGTGATTTCGTTAATGAGCTACGTCGTCAAGAAAATAACATTAAATTGAGTGAGTCATACCAGCTAATACCATGTATGATAAATATTTACTGCTAACATACACTTAGATTAATAATATTTGTAATTGAAAGTAAATAATAATTTAGGATATACAGATAATTGAGTTTTTATGATACGTGTACAATAAAAAGTCATTCGTAGTCGTATATCATTCCGCCGATAAGACAATTATATTTTTTGTTAAAAAATTATAGCAAATAATGTTAAGCCCTCTCAAATTTATTGTGATTCGTGCTATGAACATTTCGTGATCTATGCCTTTATAACAGTGCCGGTAGACAATCGCTAAAGTGAAGGCCGCTGGTGTTAATTAACTGAAGGATTAGTGCAATAATGTTTTTGCTCGCAGTTTTGAGATGGCGTGGTTTTAAGGTAGTTTTTTACTCTACTGTATTTACCTTTCAACAACACAAGTTGACTAAAATGCATAGAACATGTTATTGCGTGTGAGAATCGTAAATCTTCTGCTTGCTGTTATAAGAATATACTTCAGCTAGCTGTGCCTAAGCTAAGAATGTTCGTCTTCACCTGTTATCAGACGCTGGATTTGCAATGATAAGCGTTTTAGCGGCAGTCGTCACGCACCTCGTGTGCAGGATTATTGAGGCTAATATAATACTTAAACGATTACCATATTATCCATTAAGTATTTAGTCGTACAGTATAATCATGTACATATAACAATATTTAGAGTTACCTATTTAAAATCCTCTAAGGCTATTCGTAAATGTATACCGCAAATAAAGCAAACCAAAACTTTTCTGATGGTGCATTAATGGATATTTGTAAGCTAGGCCGCAGACGCCAAACCTTTTAATGATTGCAATTAAAATGCAGAGTCCATTGCGCCTATGTTGTTCTCGTGACATATGTGTATGTGGTCTTATTGTACAAGTCATTCCGCACGGAGTGTACGTAATGCACATAATAAATATACCATTCTTTGATATCCGGGTTTTATTCCATTGATGTGAATCGAGGGATGTGCGTCATGTTCTGTATCTACATCTCTATCAAATATGGTCTAGGGCATTTAAACTAATTTTCTATTTTGGATCATATGATCCAAAATAGAAAATTAGTTGTCTTGTCTTGTTCAGTGCACTAATATTAGTGCACTGAACAAGACAACAAATAAAGCGAACATGGACAATAATAGCTCATGAACGATATGAATGAGTGACCTGTGTAGTGTAGATACGAATTGCTCTTTACGTGCAAATCTGCGTCAAAGTGTTGTCTTTCGTGTATCATTACACCGGCATTGTGACTAATGGTGGCTTAATCGCATGATTCTAGAAAACAATTTAAATACGGAGGTCGTTACACAAAATCTGTCTGTCAGATTTTAGAAAATGTTTGTATCGTCTTTATTATATTTGTATGCAACTCGACACTAATAAACATTAGTGTCAATGGCTGTAAGCGTAACGAACCTTGTTGGTAATTGCTGAGATATCAGCTACTGGTTTAGTCGTCGTCATCATTTGCAAGTAGCAACTTTAAGGCGTCGGCGTAAGTGCCAAAATGCGTTGCTCCGGTTGTCCACAGTTCAACTGGATATTCTAAACGCGGTGTGAGGAGGCTCGCTTGCTATTCTGTACAGTCGCGAGCGTATTGTTTCCTAAGTACGTGACTGTACGTGTTTACACTAATCAAGAGAATTTGCAACGTTCATTGTGAATGATCGTCTTGTGTCAAACCTTGAATTTTTTATGTCCACTCAAGATTATTTCGGCTTCCATACCTACTTATCGGCAAAGTAGAGGTCATGAGTCAAGATGAATCATTTCATTCGTAGGTACTAAAATGGGCCAATCTAGTTAAACAGAATTTTGACGGTAATTGAATCACAACCCTCCTGGCACAATCTCAATCTGGGACATTCACCAGTCGTTAATGCCGTTTCATCGTTCTAGTTGTATATCAGAAAGGTAGTTAAATATGCGGTCAGTCGAAACGAGCCATCTCACCGTGTTGATTGACACGGCGCGGTGTAGCGGCGAGTGGTCGCGCAGTGACATCGGTCAATTGCTCGGCTCATTAGTTGCTTTGTCGCCGACCGGTTATTCTGCGCAGTCACTCGCCTGTCATTAGTTATACCGCCATGGTACATGTACCGATAAACAAAATAAACGACTGACATGTAGAGGAAAGTACCTGCCTAGTTTCCCGAACAATTAATCAGTTAAAATAGTATTTTCCAAAAAGTATCTTCGCAATTTTTGTGTTTTACCCATTCTACAATAATATATATTATTTTAATTGTTCTAATGCCATCTGTGTAATAGAATAAAAATTGGGTATGGTCCGCGTTCAATAAGTTGATTCTGCATTTGAACGACATCTATTACCTACCTACACATTTACTGCACGTTTACTATACATTCACCTACACATTAAATCGATATAGTAATAAGCGATTAGTTCTGCAAACATAATTATGCGATTCGTATTATTTCGTAAACGTGTTGATCGCAAAACAATGCGTTATTTGAAATGGACATGTTATTTTTTTAACTCGCTTAAAATAGACGTGAAAAATGTCTGTGATATGTGGTCATCTGAGCACACACTGATTCAGCTGTCAGATGACAATAAATGGAACCAATTGTGGTTGCTGACTCGCGCTTCGGTGTTACAATGTTTCGCAAATATCGTACAAGGCCGCTGAACGTGTTTATCTAATCAAATAGTTATATGTATTTATGAAAATTAATTAACGACTAATTTTAAATGTGTACATTAGAACAGAACCCTTATTGGGCTATTTACAAGTTAGGTCTCTTAAATTTGTTATTGTCTTGAATCTGCAATTCATAAAGAACACAAAACGAAAAAAGATAAGTCTGTAAAATTAAATGGTAACTAAGTGTTTGGAAGAAAAGTAATTTGGAAGCGTGAGAGGTAGTAAGTAGGTTATATAGAACAAAAATCATCTAAGCTAAGCCATGATGAGGCTATCATTTTGTGTTCGTTAGTTCCGTTGCCAAACACGTGTTGGCGATCACGAAATCGCAATAGGGCATTGTCCGGTTCCCTTTCGATCAATGTAAATAAAAATATCTAGGTAATTTCACGTTTCAATAATGATAGTTTTTTTTTAATTTCCTTAATTATTTTTAATTTTTAAGGATTGTATAAAAAATATTTGACAACGACATGTCGTAGTTTTGCGAATGTTTGCATCGCAGTGATAGTATATCAACGTGTGTTTGATACGAGTAGATAACTCGTTACGTGTCGGTGATGTTGTAACTACGCCGGCGACCTCTGCGCACATGCGACTCCACGTGCTCGCAAGCAACACCGGTCAGATAAGATTTGGGAGGTAAAAATCTTCTTCTTTTTGTGTCAGACACTATCAGAAGAAGGTTCTAGACAGTAATATTCCATATACGAGTAAGCTTGGGTGCTGTTTGACAACAAACAATTCAATACCTTAAACAAATTTAAACCCATTTCATAAGTTTAAGTCACGATTACCTACTCGTATAAAATTTGCACCTGCCGTATTTCAAATTTTAATTTCAACAGATTTCCTTTTTCATGCCTACATTTTACTTTTTCGTTCTTCGGCTGTCGGAAAATGAGGTCGGATAAAGGTTTAATTAAATCTTGTGATGTCCCTTGCAACATCTTGAATCACTACAATCAGTTGGATCGGTGGTGTCCTAGACATAATGCATATTCCTGTTCGACGCTGGTACAGGCATAGGTGTAGAAACTGGGTGTATTGTATAGAAGGTGGGGTCCGGAGGGCGGAGGGCGGAGGCCTTGTCACAGATATCGCGTTCCCGCGTCGTGCGGATCATGTTAAGCGCGCCGCGACTCGCTCTCAATTCATAATGTCAATTATCACACACAATAATGCGATTTTGTTGTGATCTAGTTTAAGCAAATTGGACCAACACAGGACTGTGTAATGTAACATGATTAGTTTAGCTTGGAAGTCTTGAGTCTTTACATTCTGATCATTTTCTCTTTGATATTTAAATATACTAGACAAAAAGGGTGGAATTCGCTTAAAAAGCTAATATTCCATTTCTATTTTTATAGATTAATTAAAACTAGGATGTAACTAGGAAGTTACTTTGTATCCAGAATATTGTTTCTAGAACAGCCCCATTGACGTTGTTACATAAGGGCGAGTAGCTTCTATTTAACAAGATTATACAGTAATAGGTTTATTCATTAGTTCATTAGCTGGCGTGTGCGGACGTACGTGCCGAGCCGGTGTTTCTTCATCGGCCAGACGACATTGTTGGCGGTCCGGATTCCGACAGCACATGTGTCACGACGAGACGGCCAAGAGATGTACGATAGATACGAGCATGCCATGCTCACGTACAGAACTAGTTCTAGTTCCTTTTTTTAAAACGTTATCTCCATATTAGGGGAAACTTTAAAAATAATACAAAATTGTAG
Organism: Nomophila noctuella; assembly: GCA_958496325.1. Classification (NCBI taxonomy): domain Eukaryota; kingdom Metazoa; phylum Arthropoda; class Insecta; order Lepidoptera; family Crambidae; genus Nomophila; species Nomophila noctuella. The sequence goes on from OY292486.1 coordinate 266,945, forward strand.
TCAATGCATCTATTGTAAAAGATAGACCTTTTCTTAGTCATATCATAGCATAGTAGCATTTGTAAGATTCAAAATACATTATGTAGGTTAAGATTAACGCATCATGTATAAAAACCTTGACATTAATTCGGGCATCCAGTCGCAAACCTATTACGGTGTATCTCGTAAAACACGGCGCCTGTGATCCCAATACCGGCATCACGGCAACAGCGGAGAGAGTGACGTCACCGCCCGCCCACGGCACAGCTATGAAACTTATGAATGACTTTATGCCTTATGTCAATTGTCACAGACGTACCGAATTCGTGTCGCCTCTATTACCTGTGGCACAGTTAATAGAACATCATTATTATTCGCTAGACCTAGATCGTACTTTGTATATTTCGATCGCTTAATTCAATATTTTGGTAGCAGCCACGATGCCAAGTAACATGTTTAAGTTATTGCCTTCAAATTCTTTGTATCAAATATCTATTGTATTTATTGGTCGTGCTAAGTTACAGTAGTCAAATGTTTGATAATGTGAATGATTAATCACACATTCATACGTCAATGTAAGTTTTATCATGGACTCGTGAGTCATTCATGAATAACATTGAAGTGTTTTAGCATTTTAGTGGACACTGCGGTTCATCAGTGACCTCAGCGCTTTTGACGTCGGAAGTGACTGACGGAAAACTTACTTCGTTCCGCTTGTCTGTGCCCCATTCCTCTTGTACTGTGTTGCGGTGGCGGCTATTCGGGCGAGGGCCGGGTCGCGTGACGTCACCCGCCCACGGAGGGCACCGGTGCCCACGCGACTCCTCTAATTGGGTAAACACTGGTCGTTTTGCCGCTCGTGCCAGCCGCATCAGTGCCACTTATACCCTAGCTTCTTCTATTTGTCGCGCGGCGACCGCTACCTGACTTGATCGAGCTTTTCATGATTTTGACTTGACATCAACTAGTTTCAAAATCCACATTTGGCAATATAATTGAATCGCGTAGCGTGCTTTAATATCCAGCTATCCTGTCTGAACGCTAACTTATCAAAATTACTGATTGTTATGCAAGTAAATAGTGTTTTTTCCTGATGTAGCCCGATGCCACTTCATGCCACAAATCATAACTTGTGTATTATTAAAACCCATCGCATAAAGGGTGTTGAACAAGAAATGAAATAGCAGTAGATAAAAAACACCGAATGCAAATAATAACTATCCTACATTTCAACGTGTATTGAATGTTCATAAAAGGTTTTAACCTATTTCTGCTCGTGTTCCAATATTATTTTACATCTGTGGGCGGGCGCTGAACTAGTAACAGATAACAGGTATTGCTGTGACCTATTTCAGACTAGCGCCAGAGCGGGGCCGACTTATTTCTTATCTTTATACGTAAAAGATTTATTCACACTTTGTGTTGTATTTGATGTGTGGTGCTAAAGACTTGGGATTTGTCCTTTCGTACTTAAAATCAAATGCCAATGTACTGTAGAGCTTAACGGTACTTTCGATAACTGTTAATAAGTAGTAGTGTGAGTCATTACTTTCTTGATTGTAACCAAATTGATACACACGTAGATATTTTTTATTGTATTTCATTTGTAGACACGCAGCCATTGTCTTATAGTAAGGTGACGTTACGAGTTTTGCCACTGAGAATCACACCAAAATGTTGCTTTACGGTATTACCGACGTTAAAGTCATAAGTTTTGTTTATTACTCTGTCAGAATTGATATGGTTAGCTTCAAGCTGTTGCTGTCGAAAGTAACATCACTTTGGCTCCATTAAAATGTCTTTTAACTTTTTTGTGTCACTCGAACCTACTGAATTCCAATCGTAGGGTATGATATCCATCACATACCTAACGATTGAGCAGCTGTGCTCTAGATTTAAAAGGCTAGAGTATAAAGCCAATCCATTGACATCCATTTCGTTGACATTGGAGATTAAAGATGGTGTTAGCAACAGTGTTTGTGTCAATATGAATGCGGTAGGGTTGTATGTGAACTGTCAGTTGTTTTCCAATGGAAAGTCCACATGGCGCGGTGGCGGCGCGCGGCGGCGTCTGAGCGTCGCGACGGAGACTTGTTGATATCGCCCTCCGGCGCCCGCCGCCGCCGCCCTCCGCCCTCCGCCGCCCTCGCGCCACCGACGTCGCCGAGGATCGATTAATCAGTCGCGGCGCTTCCACGTTCGCCCGATTCAAGTCCGCTGACAAGAACTATCACAATACACGATCTCTGCATGCACATTGCATAAACCAAACTAATTTAAAAAAATACGATGTTCCTCTAAATGAGAACAGACCGGACGTTGACAGTCAACAGATTATAGAGCGATCTCGTTTATTAAAATCACAAAGTTGAGTTTGTTTACATCTAGCTATTTGCGTAACTTCATACATCTGTATATGGCAATTAGACCTGTTGCATATCGCTCTAAAAGTGCTTAATTACAGCGACGACGGCTTGTGTCATTGCCACACACTAGGTCATTCATTATGATGGCTGATAGCATTCTTGTGTAATATACCATTTCACACGTGAACTGCATCACTTGTTTACATCTTGGTGACAAACACTAGACACGGCTGTAATTTTTAATGGAGAGTTGAATTTCTAAGATAGATTTAGGCAGATATTACGAATAGATTTTGTCGAAATAAGAACAATGGTCATCGATGTCCAATTGTCCATGTAGTCAATACGACCTGAATGTAAAACGAAATACTAAAACAATGAACTGTTTTTTTTACAGTGTAAAGTGCAGACGGAAAAAGTATCTATAACATAATTTTGTCGAAAGTAGTCGTGACTAGGGTTCGCGTGCTCAAATCTCAAGTCAGCTACTATGACAAGTGATAGTAGTCTACTACGTGGGTGTCAGCCAGGTCGACGACCTTGTGGCCCGACTGGTTGCTTGTATCAATGGGTACTATATGTACAAACAAACGTACATCTCAAATTGAAAATCAAAATAATCTCCATGCGGGCTTCACGAACGCTGTTATGAATCATCAATTACAAAATGATTATACTCTTATCTCAGGCTTCCGGAGTATTGCTGCAAGAAACTCGATAGCTATTCTCGTCTTTGCGAATCGGTCTCTACGTAAGCTTCCTACGTGATGTTGGTAAATTAGCGGAGTGGAAGACAGGTTATCCCTCTCCTAGGGTTGTCGATTTTTTTATATATTAGACAATTAACATGACAAACATTAAGATGTTAGCTTTAGTACAATCACTATGAGACATTTGCATACAATAGTTGTTATTTTCAGACATTGTTATCCCCACCCCGTCCGACTTTTTGGAGACAATTGATTATTGTGTATAATGGGTTTGCATGGCAAAAACGCTGCCTTCCAAATCTCGCGAAATCACCATGATTATATCTATCATTTGAGAGTATAATTTATCAAGCAAAGCACTCAAAAGGCCAATGACTGCTTGTGGTACCTCTTACCATCGGGCAGTCTCGAGTGTTAGGCGATAATACATATTATGATGTCATTGAGGATTTGTCATCTGTTATCATACTTTGCCATTGTACTTGAGCGCGTGGGAAAATTACAATATACATAATTTGAATTGAATTTATATAATGGGGATTATTTGCAAATAAACGCGGATATTAATAACGTACTGTAATGGTTGAATAGACCATTGCAACATCGAAAAATTTAACTGGTTACTTCGGATGATGATCGATGAGTTTTTGAGATAATAGTGCGACACCAATAGTTTTGGTCCCATACCTTTATTAATTTCTGAATTTTATGACTATATAATTTGTAGTTTTATAAATAACAGTATTACCACAGTTTGTTTATATCGGGTGTCTGTTAGTCATTCGCCTGCACGACTGAGGGCCGTGGTTATCTGTTGCTGCAATAATCAAAGGTCGGGCGGGAGCGGTCGCAGAAACAAAACCCAACGTCGCAATAAACAGACAACTAAAATTGTTTTTAACGAGCCTAAAAACGACAAGTAATTTTAATGTTTAATACCCTGTTATGTGGTGTTATATTATGTACATAGTTTTGGAAAATAATACTCGGAATTTAATGAGTGGACGTTGAAAATGGAAAGGGGTGTATGATGCACTAAATGTTTTTATGCATTTCGTTTTCAACGTGTTGTGTGCCGGTGACTCATGCCAGATTTCAGTTGCCAGACTGCTATGAACTGTGACTATGTTTAAAGTATTTTTGGAGTAGGGTTCTCGTTACGTGCTGAGACGAGTGCCCGTATGCTTGCATGCTTTGATAGCGGTAAAGCTAAATGAGATGTAGACGCCACGAAACTCCATTATTTTCGGGGTTAACTTGGAACAGTGCCTACTAATTTGTTGTTTGTAGTTTTGGATATCTGCCCGTCTCGTAGCGTAGACATTATAAGGTGTTGCCAGATGCAAAAAAGTTCGTTGCCGCTATTTCTAAATATAATGTGTTTGTTTGGCTCAGTCTATTTTTTATTTATGTCTGCACAAGCCATTGTTCGAAGACCTCAATCGATGTCAAGTTTCTTCCATTGTATTCTTATTACCAAATGAACATGTCAAATACTTAAACTTGTGACTTTAAGTAGAATAACCATTTGTGTAAAGATCTTTTATCACATAATTAGCTAGACTATCGAGCCGTGGGTAGCATTATTTATATTGATTTAGTCTTGTAGGGTCCTATAATAGGGCGCATGACCTTTCGTAATTGTCATGAGGGCGTGCTGATAACCCACTCTACTTTGACGTGAATGGCAGTCTTGATGGCTAAAGAAATTCGTGTAAGCGCTCAAAATGTCCATCTTCACATTTTGTACTTTGCCATAATTGTGTGCTACCGGCATCTGACCCACCTATTGCGGCCTAATGGATTTATGGCCCTACCCGCTACACATTATTTGGTCTACTTTGCCGGCGACGGCTAATGCTTCATTTATTTTGAACACAAACTGTCCTTTTTCTTGAAAGGTTCCGTATATCGGGTGAATTTCCGTCTGTTGAGATGACTAGTGTCTTGCGTATTACTCTTTACATGCACGATAAGAAAGAATAATAAATATTATTTTATCTCGGCACAAACGTAAGTAGGCCCCACAAATAATGTTTTTATGACGTGTCCTTTCAGCTCATTAGTAGTTGACTAGGTTAGTTTTTACGTATTGTATCGTGTTTGTGATAAGTCATGTCTGCGACGTGTTTGATCTTCTCGTACATCTGGTGGACACGGAGGAATTGGACTTTAATCTATAGGTAATAAATATTTGTCTATATACATGTAGGAATGTGAAAATGGAGTACCTACAGCTAATTATCTGGTTCACAATTTTTATCAGGTAAGCTTATTTGAATGAAATTCAAAAGGAAATCCACTTAACATATCCGTTGTACCAGTGGTAATGTTTATATAGAAAATACTATTTCAGTGGATCGATACGACCCTGTTTATTTAATTAATAAATCATTCGATGGCTTGTTGTTAAATAATGTCATGCGTCTTCAAAGCATAGAGTACAATTTAATTTGTTTTAAATTGGCTTTTTATTACAATTTTACATACAGAATAAAATATTCTAACTTTAATTTTAATATTAAAATAACATGCTAAAATTTCGAAAAAGTTTATATATTTGTTCAGTGTCTCCAAACTGTCACAGAAATTTCCCAGATGTAAAGCCGTTGAATCTTGCCTTGACGCTTGCAAATGCACGGGTGCGGTTGCAGTTTCCCAAGCCTGTGAGCACACAGCGGATAGCGGTGCTGAAACCCGACCGGGCTCGCGTTTCAGCCGCGTGGTGTTCGCAATCGTCTTTCGTTACTACTACCGTTGCCTATTCGACCTGCATTACTTGAAACTTGACTACCAGGAAAACAGTTTACAGTTCCATCTTTTATTATAATGGCGTTTTATTTCAAATTACGGACTGGAATTTTTATGGTCTATTCACATGCTATTAAATACCAAGAAATAATATTGTGAAATATGATTAGTAGGTACCTAGTTGTGTTGAAGGTAGGTAGGTTATTTTTAGTATATTGTTCATTTGCTTTCAAAACATTACAGAATTTAGTTTCTTGCACGAAATAACGCGTCGCTTTAACGTCCGACTGGAAAATTCTGATTTCTGTGTACAGGTGATAGGGTAGACCCCCATAAAATATATCCAAGGTTGAAGTGCTAACCGTATAATTAAGAGATGTTTAGGCTGTACGGAGTCTGTGACGCGTAGGAAGTAACCACAGCGGCGGCGCCCCGGCTGATAATGGGCATTAGCACGGTCTTGTCGCGGCATTAGTGGGCAAGTGTGCCGGGTCGGCGGCCGCCAGGCGCGGCCTTCGCGCCGAGACACCCGGGAAGGTTGGGGACCTCTGCGTATCGATTTCTTCCTGTGCCCAATGCCAAGGATCATGTACGTACGGACATACCCACTTTGTATACGAAGACGAACCTTATTCGCCCTCTCCTTTTCAGGCGTCGAGTTTCATCCCGTCATTCAAGCGCCTAGTTTGTATACCCTGTCTATTATTTCTATAGCTTGTCACATCTTGGTCTAATTTAACCACTGAAAACTGGTAGGTTGGTTGGTTGGTAGTTTTCATCGAAACAATAGGTACTTAGCAATGTTTACGGAAACTATGAGAAGGAAAATAATTCCTTGCATCCTTGCACCACTTTGATCGTCCAATTAAAGGGTCATAGAGTATTTGCATACATTTCTCGTTATTTTATTGGTCTATTGTTCTATAAATATCTCGGTATTTACAGACATATTATATACAATGAGCAATCTATGTGTAATGTTTAATATAAAATTTTATCAGAACAATCACATTATAATGTGAAAACTAAGCTAAATTGGTTTACCAGTTCACCTTTTGGCGACACAGAGTATGCTCTTATTGATGAAAATTAGATAAATAAAAATATATTATCCATGTTCTGGGTTTGGTCCCAACTTAAGGTAAAACTTGAACCGTTTCTGGACGAAAATTTCAGTTATGTCAAGATGGTAAATAATGAAATAAGCGGGTTTATTTTGAGCTCTTATCGATTATGTGCATGCGGTGGAGCATTTAATTATTCATTCTTCCGGCCTCCCCTTGTATTCTGGTTGCGGGACTTTCAGCTGTCAAAGATAGGATAAGGAATATAGCTAATAAATTCAGGCAATTTTTTACATAATTAAGTCCTATTTGCAGATATTACATATATGGTTTAAGAAATTATGACATAACGGAAAAGCAACACACACGGCTAATAGCAGAAATTATCCCCAATTGGTACCTATTGTTAGCAGTGAAATGCGACAACGATGACAGCACTACTTCTTTTGACGTTACACGCGTCACAAGCAGCTGCCACTTTTGGCATTCATTCTAACGCGCCTCCCGCGTTCGAGTGACTCTCATAAGCATTGTCGTAAACGATGTTTTTTTATATGATGGGGGTGGCAAACGAAGCGGGTCACCTGATGGTAAATGACAATCGTACAAGGGTCGCAGATGCGTTGCCTGCCTTGAAAAAACCCCATACCCTCCCCAACTGAGCTCTAGCAACCTTACTCACCAGCAGAAACACAACACAGTAGCACAACAGTTACGAAGTGCTACTTCACTATGGTCTTCTTTAAGTCGGAGCTACTTCCCCAGATGAGCGACTCATTTGAGTGGAAGTTCCACAAAGCTCTACCTCTCTACCGTAATAAAATTCAAATATGTCTATCAGTATGATAAAATAGTAATGTTACAATGATGCGTACGTAATATTTTCCAGCAAACATCCCTGTCAACGAAGGTGGCGCAGCGCATGTCGTTCGGGCTGCTGGGCGGCAAGGCGGCGGGGCGCTGCGAGTTCGTGCGCATGAAGGGGCCGGCGGGCAAGGGCCACGCGGAGATGGCGGTGTCGCGCCCGCGCGCCGCCGGCGTCGCCACGCCCACCTCCGAGCCCGGCCTCACCGCCACCGACATGTGGGACAGCGACTGGGACGAGGACCCCGAGGAGATGTTCATGTACCGGCACCAGGTAACACCACCTACCATATTCAATATTACCGCCGGATATAGCCAGTAGACTATGATCATTGTTCTAGAGTTCTTGATATTTTTAAACTTTATTGAACTGCCGCCAAAACTTTCTCATTTTGCCTCTATTAAAATGAGAGGCAGGAAACCAAAATTCATTTGATAAATCCTGCTGAATTCACGGATACCAGATCATATAATTTGGTAGCCCGAGCGATCGTGTTAACTTTTAACTTGTATTGAAGAACATTCATTTTCCCTTTACTTACAAGGTAATTGTAAACCGCTAATAGTTATTTTATTACCCTTCCACGAGCCATTCAATCGTCATAGTTATCCTTGACAATGCCGTAGAAGTCGTCGAGGTAATCATTGTTTTTACCCTGTGTAATGACGTGTTTGAGGCCAGGATCTACCTTGGTTGTTGTGCCATCAGCTCGTTTAGATGCAATGGGAGCCACGCGAGAGGGCTCAATAAAAACAACAGTTTCGTTTGTGAGCGTTCAGTAGCAGCATCTATCGTCATCCTTGCGTTTATCCTGTTTCTGTGCGGGGTCCGCTTTGGCCTTGATCCAGGATTTGGCGTGTCTTGTTATTACAGTGAAGCTACTGTCATGAGACCTTCGGATCCCTCAGAGAGGAACCAGACAGATTGGATCATGGTTACACATTCAGATCTAACTGAACTAAAGTCAGAAACTATCTGAATGTGCAGGTTATGAAATAGTAACTATAATAGTTCTAAAATGCTTACAATAAGCAATAGCATATGCATAATATGGATGGTGTGGTGGTCATACTTTTGCAATAAGTGTAATGCTGGGTTCCCTGCGTGTTCCAGCGGCGGCTGAGCGACCCGAGCGCGAACATCACGAACTTCGTGCGCGGCGGCTGGCGCACGCGCGAGCCCAAGGACAAGAGCCGCTCCGAGAACGAGGGCCTGGACGCGCTCGTCGACGGCCTGGCCGAGGTTGAGGCCGGCGACCTCAGGGACGGTATGTACACCCCAACTTATGAGCTTTCTCTGAATTCTACAGTGATTTTTGTGCACAAAAATAACCACATCTAAGGCCATCCTTCAGGCAATTTTCGTACTATCAAAATTGAGTACCAGTTTTGTTGAAAAATGTGTTTAATCTTGGAAAGTATTGTAATGTAAAAAATATATTGATGTGGTATTCCTTATGCATAAAAATCACTGAAGCAGTAAGAGATGTCCTAGCGTTGTGCATGTGTAAGGCAGGCTGTAGTTGCAAACCGAATGCTAGCTCAACTGCGACCTGTGGATGTGAGCTGAGGCACCAAGAAGGCAAGCGTGCGTACTTACATTGTATTAAGTATGGCTAAAAGCTAAAAGTACCTATAGATATTCCTACATGTGATAATGAACTCGAAGGCGCCATGCATAAATGTACGAGCTTTGGGAGGGATCTGACAAATTTCAAAAGGTTCTAGAACGAAATTGTGGAAAATTTTTACGCATGGTACGTGTATTTGTTTTAAATTTATCGTTAGCTATATTTAAGTCATATTATCCGGAATATTTTTAAGTTTGGTCGATATATTTGCTTATTTAGTAAACATTTTATTATGTTGCTTCCTTATATCACACTTTTTATTGCTGGCACGTCGCCTCACCGCTTCGCCGGTCACCACGTAGAATAAACTAGAGGAACGCTCGGAGGAAGCCTGCCGCGGTAGATTTTGATTGCACAGCCGCGACCCTAGACTCGGAAACGAGGCCGGGCGCGCCGCCGCCGGGGGAGGGGAGGGGGGGGGGCGCCCGGCGGCGGCGCGCGGCACTCACCGTGCGCTTGTGTCCGTAGATGAGCGCCGCGGCTCTCAGGCTTCCTCCGGGCGCCGCGCCGCGCCGCCGCCGCGCATGCGCCCCGTCTGCGCGCGCGCCGGCGACGCCTCCTCGCCCGCCTGCCTCGCGCGCGTGCCCGCCGCCCGCCCCGCCCGCGTCGCCGCCGCCCGGCCCGTCGCCCGCGCGCCGCCGCTGCGCCCGCTGCCCGACGCGCCGCCGCCCGGCCACTGCGAGCTCGCCGCCGACGCCGCCGCGCTGGACGCCGCCGGGCTGCGCGCCCCGGCCGCGCGCACCGTGCCCGCCGCCGCTGCCGCCGCCACCGTGCGCGGCGCCGAGGAGCTGCCGGCCGCGCCGCTGGCCTCGCCCGAGGACGCGCGGCTGGCGGGCGACGCGTGCGAGGCGGGCGGCGGGGCGCGCGCGTACGTGACGCTGCCGCGGCGGCGCGACGGGCTGGCGGCGGCGCTGTTCCGCGGCGCGCGCCTGCCGCCCTCGCGCACCACGCCCGACGGCACCGACGTCTACTACTGGTGCGACCTGCCGCGCCGCGACCTCCGCCGACCCGGTACGCTCGGCGGCCCGCGACGTCGGTCGCGCGATAAGACTCTCGCCTCGAGGACCCCCATCGATGACCCGCCCCATACGCTCTCGTTGGACCCGCTCCTGGTACCATAATCACCTTTCCCGACCTAGCATCCTGTCCTATTTCCTAAATTCTTCTATCGCTTTATCGTCTGCGTCGTTTACCCTGCCGCCCATTAACTCCTGCACATGTCGTTGCAGAGCTGGACGACGGCGCGTACAACCCGCTGTGGGCGATGCGCGGCTTCACGCAGACGTTCCACCTGTGGAAGGAGGGCAAGCGGCAGCAGTCGACGCCGCTCAACGCCTTCCTCACCTACGTCACGCTGCCCTGGTGGAGCATCGCCAAAGGTACGATGCCTTTATTAATACTACACTTTTAACTACCTCGCCCTGAGACACATCCGCGCTATCAGCGCCATCCTTAGCAGCGAAAAAATCGCGTCTTCGTTAACAACCAATCGAGGACGTTTGAGTTTGATTGGTGTGTACCACTAGTTAGGAGTGTGCTATTCGCGCTTCAATTAAAACGCTTTGAGCGTAAAAAAATCCACCCACATGGTGTTGCAAAATTCTTACACACGGGAAGGCCTTAAAGGTGGGGGAGGGGGAGCAAATGGCGATATCAAAATGAAAACATGTCATTTATAAGTCATTTCACTACATAGTATAAAACAAAGTCGCTTTTTCTGTCATGTTGTCCCTATGAACGCTTAAATCTTTAAAACTACGCAACGGATTTTGATGCGGTTTTTTTTAATAGATAGAGTAACTCATGAGGAAGGTTTTTATGTATAAATAGTAGGTTTTTATGTATAAATAGTGGACAAGTACCACGGGCGAAGCCGGGGCGGGCCGCTAGTAGTTTATAAAATGTATTCTCGTTCTGCTTCCAGACATCCTGGACCACTGCGAGGAGCCAATCCTGACGTTCTAACGCCGGCCTCACCGCCCGCCGCGTGCCGCCACAAACCACCACTGTATGTTTACTTTCATTTGTATATTTTGGAGGCAGAACCTATTCGTGTACGTACAACATCTAAATCAGATCAATATGAGCCGAACCATGAAACTACTAATTAATTGGGCATATCAAATTCAATCAACCAATCTTGATGGGTGTTTCAGACATCACATACTTGGGCTCATCACAATCAATCAACTTGATGGCTGTTTCAGACATCACATGCATTGTAATACGAAAGCTCTAAAGTTTCGGACATTAAGATATTGAACCAATAATAAAATTAACAATATTCCGTGGACGGCTCCCAGCATAAAATGTTGTTTACCTCAAGATTGAAGATGGACGGAAATTCTTTAAATTTTGTTGTGGCCCGGTCCCGGTACACACCTCGAAAGACACGGCATTGTATCTATGTGGAATGAACCCTGACATGCCTTATACATATATGTTTATATATAATTAAGGTGACCTCGGCTTGCTGTTTAGAGTTTAATATAAGTTAGGCTGGCGCCTAATTCTGAATTATGTGATAAAAACAGACATTCGCATGGCATCAAAACCATTTTTGAAATATTACATTTTGCAAGTTGTCCATGACAACTAGCATCACTTGGGTAACCTTGTTTGCATTCATTTATATAATAACATACAGTTCTGTATGGTGTCCAGATAAGTGTGGTTATAAATGGTAGTTATGGTTATGGTCTAACATAAGAACATTCCTTATAAAAACAAGAAGCAACGAGTTTTTTAATAAAAAAAATACTACTAACATGACCATTCACGATGAGCGATATTTTTTTTTATTTTATCAAGTTTTACAATTGTATTTTACGAAGTATTTTTATTCAGGACTATTTAAATTTTTTATGCAGTACTCGTATCTATTCATTTTGAAACTTTTAAGACGACTGTATGTGTTTTAACACTTCGATCAATTTATTTGTTCATCGTCTTCGTGGCGCCAGCCGCTGCCCTATCATCATCTTCAGAGCCCTCTATCATTAGTTAGGTACAAACAAATTATCGTGTGATACGGACGTGTATGTAAAGTTGCGATTATTTAACCTGTACGAATTATTTACTGCACCTAGTCATTAGAGTTAATATCTAAGCAGTCCTCATTCCTTTTATTATTATTTATTCGTAACCTAAGATATTATCCATAAAGATAAGTTATGTATGTTTATTCATGTACACTAGACGCCTTAGATTTTATGTAATGTTTATTTTTATATGTACGAAGATTCTACGAAAACTATTACAAAAATTGTATTGCATTGGTAAATGTAAATTGATTTCGGTTTTAAGTTTTTGCATGCACCAAGCATTTTGAAAAGTTGTTGAAATGACAAGTGCTATTAAAATTAATTTTGTAACGAATTTTATAAAAGTTATCAATCATTGAATCTCAATAGCGAACATCATAATATTATGAATCGAATATAAGCAACTGGAGGTAATGTTGTTATTAGCCTCTTTCTTAAAGGATACAAGTTTGCTCTTTGATCCGCCTGGACTGGCGGAAAGATTTTAATTATATTTCAGATAATTAATAGATTTATTATAGAAAATAAGAACAGATTATTTTTAAACATACGCACACTATAATTTATTCATATATATACTTATTTATTCAAATAATAAGAACATAATTATACTAGTCATGGAAAAAATAATAGGTAGATTAAAACATTTCTACATGCCTTAAAATGCAAATAAATTTCGATTTAAGTAATTAAGTTCCTAATTTAGCTTTTTTTAAACGAACCAGATTTGACGTAAAGAAAACACTTTATTTAGAAACGTGATGATCCTCTTAATGAATTACTGAAGTAAACATTTCCAATACTACACGGCTTCTTAAACTAGGCTTCGGTGAGATCTTGGAAATAATGTTAAGTTGCACCCGTTATTGTTAAGTACTTGCTGTTCTCTATTTGAAAGGCGAGCCATTGATGTGTCGATATTCTCCAAACATTATCACGTTTATAAATAAAGTGTGCAACAGTGCCGCCGTGCGAATGTGGGCCGGCTGATAAACTGTGAACTGAACGCATTCCAATAGTAAGTGCTTGGACGGAAGTTATTTTTACACGTCGCTGCAGGCCGGTCGGAGTGGCCGATGTAAGAAATGGAATTGCTCGATGGTACTATTAGGCGCGTTGCATACTCTTAGGCAAACGAAATTGTTCGAACACGACAGAATGCACATAAATGGTATAAATGTGCAATTTTAAAAACATTATTTTTTTCTGAAGTATTGACTGTAACCACAGTATTTTAATTATTGGTGGCGTTATAGTTATAACTGATAAAAAAAGTTGTGGTTTAGTGCACTGGAGTTGTGAAGGGAAAGTAATTATTTTGTAAATTTATTACTTTGGTAGTTTGGTAAAATGTGTGGTGGTGGTTAGTAAAATGTATGTCGAGACAAAATAATGTAGTTCTGGTGGAGGAGTGTTTGACGCGCCTAATAAAACTAATTTTGTAAACAATAATGTCAGAGATATGTATTTTTGGTTTCGAAAAGGGTCTGATATAACGAAATAATAGTGAATGTATTTTTTTACAAAAATCCTCAGTGAGAAGATCTATTGTTATCGTAATGAAGATGTAATCTAGTCAAAAGTACTGTAATGGGCATAGTTTGATATTTGTATGATTTGACTGAATATAAATTATTGCAAGCATGTATTTTGATTTTTATTGAATTACCTTTTCATCGCTACTCAACAGGTTGAATGAATGAATATGGGACAATATAGAGTAACCCTTCTAACCGTAGTTTGATTCGAATATTCACAGGACTGGAAGAACCTTCCTGTCAGAGAGCACTCATCAAGTGAAGTAAGGAAAAATTTAGATGTTTGCTGGAGATGTTTTAAGGAAGATCACAACAACGAAGAGCGTGGTATAGTGTCGCTACATCATGGAATTCAGGTATTTTACATTTATGTTACGCATAGAGAGTTGAATTGTAACGATTTTTGGTAATGGTTGATAATTGCGTTGTGGAAACATCATGATTAAAAGGGCGAACTAATAGCCTCAGGCGAATAGTAAACATGGAGTCGCCGAGCAATCACTGGACGCATAATGTTACCCATTTACACAGTTTTGACACGCGTTATCGCGCGACATATCTGGAATGACCCCGAGACCGATGCTTCGGTACAGTACGCGCAACCTTACTTGCCTAGGCTGAAGTACGACAAGTATGATGCACAGATGATGACATTATTTGCAATATTTGACTGAACCAAGCTCAATTTTATCATACATATTTAAGAAGGCCATTTGGCAACCAATAAATAATTTATAGTATTTGTTTGCCTACTTAAAAAAAAAATGCTTTATTTCTGTAAATCCTTTACAAAACATTCTGGGGCTTCCCAGAAAGTACCTAATCAGAGGATACTTGTGTACAAAAACCAATCTCATTTGGTATTTACAGAGACTTCTAGGAAACGTTTAAACGAACTAGTTTCAAGCCTTTCAACTGGTTTACGCGTACTGTACCTCTTTGTCGGTCGATTCGAAGAATCAACAGTTTGAAAAATACTAATGATTTCTTTGACCTCGAACAGATTTATGAAGTAAGGGAAAATAATCTACCATTACCATGAATCGTTGAACCATTGGTACCATTGAATCGTTTTATATTATGTACCTTCTCGTTTTGTGCCATCGCAACATTTACCTGAAACAAAGAAAGAAATTATTAGTTTAAAAAATTACACATCATCAAATGATCTCATTCTCAATGAGATCTATTGAAGTTTAGGATGTTGAGTAAATACTATTCGTTGGTATCGAATTCGATTACTATAAAGCGATACCCTCAGTCCAGTGAATTGCAGAATGTTTTCTGTTATTGGTTTTACGATTTTTGAGACCACAACAAAATCTATAAAATACATTTAAATATCATACTTATAATTTTACTACAGAATAAAACATCACAAAAGTAAAGCTTTACAATTTCGCGTTGCACTCACACCTAAATTTAAACTGCGATATACTTATTTATATGTAACTAGCGGCCGCCCGCGACTCCGTCCGCGTGGATTTCTTTTTTTCGAAATAAAAAGTAGCCTTTGTTCTGTCTCAGGGTCTAAAGATTGTCTGTACCAAATTTCATCAAAATCGGTTGCGAGGTTTAAGCGGGAAAGCGTAACAGACAGACAGACAGACAGAGTTACTTTCGCATTTATAATATTAGTTGGGATATCGCGTTCAGTCCCGATTTAATAAGTATTACTTACTAGCGGCCGCCCGCGACTCCGTCCGCGTGGATTTCTTTTTTTCGAAATAAAAAGTAGCCTATGTTCTGTCTCAGGGTCTAAAGATTGTCTGTACCAAATTTCATCAAAATCGGTTGTGAGGTTTAAGCGGGAAAGCGTAACAGACAGACAGACAGAGTTACTTTCGCATTTATAATATTAGTTGGGATTTATCACAAAAGTAATTCGGCGACTCTGGCACGTTTGTAAAAATCCTGCGTGAAATTTGGTTTTAGTCGTCAATTGGAATTCCTCCGATGCGTCTCCGGAGTTCTTAGACACATAAATAGAGTCGCGGCAGGTCCTGTAGCCGGTGAAGTGTAGATGTCGTGTAATTAGTAGGAAGCGGGTAATCAGCGGCGCCCACGCGCGCGCCGGCGCCGCCGCGCAGACGCGCGCCACACGCCTTCCTGATAGCTTCCCACCGTGTCAGGACCTGCACCACCAGGTGAGTGATGTGATCATTTTTACACGTGGTGGTAGAAGATTAAAGTGTTATAGCGGCCGATGATGCCTAGCGGGTTCGATCCGGCACTTTTTTGTCACGTCTTTGTGTTTTGGGCTAGCTGATGTTTTCGCACATAAGTACATATTTTTTTTGAGATCGGATGAATTTTTCTTTGTTTATAATTAAAAAAATATAATTACAATTCATTAAAATTGTAAAGTTTCGACAATCCGGCACTGATCAAGATGACGCTATGTTTGTGTCTATAAATATTACATGATATTAACGGATTTTTTCCAATGGAAAAGTATTTGAACGTATGTGCGTTGACGGAATCAATATTTTTTTTTACTTTTAGGACAGGGCATACTTACACAATAACTGCAAAATATACACGAATGCTATAACAATTCATTGCTTTAAAAATTCTAAAACATAAGGCTGTTTTGACTACTGCAAAAAGTTAAATGCAATTCAAATAATTAATAGTGGATAGTTAGAAGATTAAAAAAAATATATAACGACACTGGTAGAAGGCAGTTGGGCGCCATCTTCAGAGATCACTGTGGTTTGGTTAAAACATTCACTATTTTACTCTAAGAATTTAAACACTGAAAGCTTCGATAAAAAGTTTTGAAGAAAATTAATTATATTATTTAAGTCGTTGTTTTATTACACAGGAAATTCGTAAAATTGAAGTTTGTTCTCGTGAAGCAAATAATGTGACATTAATACATCCTGAGTTGGCTGGCGAACGTTAACTTCACATTGAGGTCGGACGTAAACCCATTTGTTAAGCTAGAGTCAGCGCGCGCCGCCCACTGGCGCATATTTTACGCGGATGCATCCGTTGTTACGTACTTGCGGTCATCAAGACACTCGCGACAAATAAACTTTCTTTTAAATTGACAAGTGCGTTAATCGACTTGAATTCTCAACATTTTGACCTGTTGGTGTAGTGGTTAGAGACCCTGGCTACAAAACCAAGGGTCGCGGGTCCTAATGGGCAATGATCTAATTGCCGCTAGGAGCAAAATGTTTGTGTGATGAAAATCGGAATTTGTACTCGAGTCATAGATGTTTATAAAAGTTAAGTAGGTATGTCTATCCGTTCCCTAGGTTCAAGCAATTGGTGTGTTAGTCCAAGGAAATTGTTTTTTTATTTATTTTATTAGATAGAAATTATTTCAAGTCAGAGGGCGTATGACTTCATTCTATCACCTAAACCTTGTTCTCCGACTGAAGTATAAAACTGTCCGTCCAAAAATACATTCAGACAACCCTATACAAAAAAGAACTGCGTCTAAGATGACGTTTTGTGACCTTTTTTAACGCACATTAAATCCACCCAAGAGTGCGATTCCGGCTTCGAGTGCCATTTCAACCGCACGGTAACAATGCCGCAGGGAACAAAGGTCAGGCCGGCAGCGGAGGCCTGCCGGGCGAGACAGTGGCTCTAATGACGGACCTTGATTGATGACCGCGGTGACGGGTCCGCCGGCCACCGGCCGCGTTACCGCCTGCTCTATTAAACATGACAGGAACGATTTGCTACCTGACTTTATTTACGCCTATTATTCATTTTACAAAGATTTGGTTTCACGGCTTTCATTAGGGACTAGCGGGCGCCCGCGACTTCGTCCGCTTGGATTTTAGATCCCTTTTTTCGCAATAAAACGTAGGTTATGTTCTTTCTCAGGGTTTAAAGATTATCTGTGCCAAATATCAACAAAATCGGTTGAGAGGTTTTAGCGGGAAAGCGTAGCAGTCAGACAGATAGAGATACTTTCGCATTTATAATATAAGTAGATTTGTGTGAGTTTGATCTCGTATCGAAAGGAAGAGCAGTTTTATTTGCGAAACGTTCACATAGCCTAGGTAACTCTCGTCGAGTCGTCTGCAAGTTAGACCACAATGTTGCGAAATGATGATGAAAGAGCTTTTGTTTCGATTACATTAGGTCATATTGTTGGGGCGCGGCGCGGTGGCACCCCGGCGGATGGGCCGGAGCACCCGGGCAGTGGGGCGCGGCCTTGACCGGTGCCGTCATACCGGCCGGCAGACACCCTTGTCACTGCATTACCCCATGCCACGCATACGTTGGCGAATATTGTCGTTAAAGAAGTCTTTGTTTTGACAGGAACATAATTGTCTGAATGCATAGTTTTGTTTTTGTTTCAGTCTATTGTTATACTTTTACATATTTACCTACATGCTATATTAAAACAAAAAATAACCTGATATTTATTAAAGTTTACATTGTAACTAACAGAAACATAATTTAAATAATATTTCTAAGGGGATGACCTAATAGTTGCTTATTTAGAGTAAGTATCTATTTACTTACACGTGCCGTTCGCAATATGAGACAACCTTGCTGTAATTATGTTGCTCCTTGTAAGGATTTCATCTTAATACAGTTTCATGAGCTTACATGATCATGAGAATACAAATCAGTCGCATACGAAATTAGAACTCAATCAAAAAGTTGGTCATTATGTTTCTCGGTAGGTATAAGGATTCTATATTCTCTCTTGTCGCGAATTTAAAGTAAACAAAATAAATAATGAAAATCAGTGTGAAGCGATTTACTGTTAAAATAAGCGCATATGCTCTACCGATTGAAATTAGAATTATTTGCAATGTTTCTTGGAATATCTAATTAATTTTTGATTACTTGCAGTTAAAGACATTCTAGTCCATCTTATAAGTAATGATTCCATTCCTAAGGCGCCTTATAAGGAATAACGTGTTGAAAACATATGTATGTATCTGTGTTTTGAAATGCTCAACGGACGAAAACTTAATTCGCAACGTTTGTTTTTGGTCAGCTGTATCACTATACAGGGTGGAATCTTGAAATGGGTTTTGTTCGGCAGGTACATTAACCGTTAGAGTTACAAGAAAACGTCGTTATGCAACCATCCCTAACTTTTTGAGATATGATGACTTACATTCACAGATTTTGGAAAAAAGTTACAGTCAGCAAAAAAAGTGCTGAAACTGGCAAATTTTTTTTTCATGCCAATCGATCCTATTTCATGTAAGGATCAAATGACTCTATGGGACCATTTGAGGTTTGAGTACTAGAAATGTCAGAAATCGCAAAAAACTTTTCCCATACATTTTGTACTAAAAATTCCAAAAATTTTTTTTCGTGCCATTCGATCCTGTTTCATGTATGAATCAAAACTTTGTATCAGACCATTTAAGGTTTGAGTACTGGAAATGGCAAAAATCGGAAAAAATACTATTCCCATACATTTGGTACTGAAAATTTTCGAAACCTATTTCTCACATTTCTAGTAGTCAAACCGTAATTGGTCTGATACAAAGTCTTGATTCATACATGAAACAGGATCGAATGGCACGAAAAAACATTTTTGGAATTTTTAGTACAAAATGTATGGGAAAAGTTTTTTGCGATTTCTGACATTTCTAGTACTCAAACCACAAATAGTCCCATAGAGTCATTTGATCCTTACATGAAACAGGATCGATTGGCATGAAAAAAAAATTTTGCCAGTTTCAGCACTTTTTTTGCTGACTGTAACTTTTTTCCAAAATCTGTGAATGTAGGTCATAATGTCTCAAAAAGTTAGGGATGGTTGCCTAACGACATTTTCTTGTAACTATAACGGTTAATGTACCTGCCCAACAAAACCCATTTCAAGATTCCACCCTGTATAATTGTTCACGTCTGTCCAGTGGGATGAAGTCACATCGCTTAGTGGAAATGTAGACCTTATCCCGTTGACTTAGGGGTTCTGTGTAGCGTAGTTACGGGTTCTGTTCGCGAGCGCGACTCTTGACCCTTTATCGCGGCGCTGCGCCGGCGCCGATATCCGCACTCTCTGCCCGCGCCTCCGTCTACGTACGCGTGAGTTAATTAATCATTTATTATTTCTTAAATATTGTTATGTTTAATGATGTTTTTAAAAATTTCATCCCGATTTTAAAATATCTACGTTTGAGTTACCTACTTAAAATGCAGTAAGGAAAAAAGTAGCACCTGATTATGTTACACATTTTAAATATTTTTAGCAACGACCCGTTACAATGATGTGAAAGATAGAGCTTCTTGCATTTTATTACTTTAGTGCTACTGTTTACCATTTACCAAATCTTCAAAATAATCCATGTTTATTTCTCAAAGAATTTTTTGGTTGCTGTATACTTAACCTAAAATAAAACATCGGGTATCACTATCGAGACGGTTGTTTTGTTATACATTTTATGTTCAGAGATAACAGGATCACTGACACACTTATTATTACATACATATTGCAGATTATTTAAACTTATTTTATTGTTTTTATTTCAAACAGCTCTAATTCTATGCACACCGTAGCATTAGTCATCCGCATATTTCGAGTATGCACAACGAGGCAATCGTCTCTACAGTTATTGTTTAACTTGATCCCGGTGTGGGTTTATCATCTGTTTTTGGTATCATGACGTCACTGGGAGCGAGTGGGATACTGTCCGGAGATGTGACCGTGCATAACATTGTCACACTTATTAATAACTGCATCGCATGTTCAAATCTAATTGTCATGACACTTGCGGATTGTTGTTTAAGTCAAGTTATGCTTAATTAAGAATTTGTATTATGATATGAGTATTAGAACCGCGACATATGCGTGTGCTTGACACTTTTTTTATGTGATAGAAAGGCAAACGAACAAGAGGGTCACCTGATGGTAAGTGATCACCTCTGCTCATGGACAACAACAACCGTACAAGGGTCGCAGATGCGTTGCCTGTCTTTAAAAAACCCCATACCCTCCCCAACTGAGCTCTGGCGATCTTACTCACCCGCAGAAACAGAGTACAACAGTTACGAAGAGCTACTTTATTGCGGTCTTCTGTGAGGTGGAGGTAGATATGTACTTCCCCAGACAAGCGGCTCTATCAAGTGGAAGTTTCACAAAGCTCAACGCACCGCAATTCTAGACCCTTTCCTGTTGACTCTGTCCAGATGCGCTAGCAGTCCCGAGCTTCCAAGATGCAGTGGTATATCGTGGCGCTGGCGGCGCTGGCGGCGGCGGGCGCGTGTCCGCTGCGGCCGGAGCGCCCGCGCGCGCCCAAGAGCCCCGGCGACAACTTCTACCGCCTCATCGTCAACGGAGAGGTGGAGCGCTACCTGCCCGGCCAGAGATACGTCGGTTGGTACCTCATCCTGACTTTTGTTTAACCTTTTTGCACACATTTAAGTGCATTAGGTGAGGACTAGCTAGACTAACAGCCGTGTTAGGGGTCCGAAAAATCCACATTTCGATGTAGACTGTGGAACTGAGGTGTTAGGAAATATGTTTCGTGAATGAAATTATTATAAAACTGATAAAATTCGTGGAAATGTGTGTATCATTTGAAACTTCCGGTCAAAAAACAACGAAACACTTGTAAATACCGCGATTGTAATTTTTACTTTATTCATATTTTGTTGTTTTATAAGTATAATATAAATGCTAATAACATACATATTTCATCATACATTAAGTAAGTATAATTATTTTACTAAGTTCAACATCAGACTAAAAACTGTTTAATTGTAAAATAAAGCTATTTATCAATTTATCTGGCTTAAGCGCATAGGTCTCAAGTTTAACTGTCCATGTGTGCTTAGTAACCCTGGTGGGGTCGCGCACGCACGACGTGGTGCAGCAGTTCACGGGGTTCAAGATCTCGCTGGAGCCGCTGGACCCGGCGGCGGCGCGCGGGCGGCAGGGGCAGTTCCAGCTGTTCGCGGACACGCTGGCGCGCTTCGACCCCGACTGCGTGCCCGCCGTGCTGCACGCCGACGACCTGCCCAAGACCGAGGTGCAGGTCATGTGGAAGGCGCCGCCCGCCGGCTCCGGATGCGTGCTGCTCAAGTATGTTGTACATTCATATTTCACAACAAAACATACATTGATCTGAGTCCAAGTTAAGTTGCTAATGCACTTGTGGTACAGATATCATAATCATCTTAGTAGTTTTCGGCCCCGGCGATCCATCATACGATTAGATACGCGCGTTAAAGTATAGTGCATGTGTTATTGAGCAAGCACAGGTGCACTCTCTTTCCCTTCTCATAGTGCAATGGGACAAAAATCTGACACGACCGTAGAGAGTTCCGGCGCAGGACCGACAGCTAACGGGCCTTCCGAAGTACGGAGGAGCTCAAGATGAAAACTTTTGGGCCACCCTTCCGATGACTGGCCTTATACCTTAATACCTTAATGATCGCAGGCTGATCGCTCTAATCATAGCGCCATCGAGTTCCTCTCGTTACGTTCCATCATGAGAAAGATAATGCTAGCATGTTCAATGTCGTTTACCTACCACTGGTACTGTGCAGGGCGATGGTGTACGAGAACGAGAGCCGGTGGTTCGCGGAGGACGGGCAGCTGACGAAGCGCGTGTGCGAGGACACCTCCGCCTCGCTGCCCGACTGCTGCGCCTGCGACGACGCCAAGTACAAGGTACGGTAGGACGCCAAGTAAGGTAAGGAATGATACGAATTACCATATCCTCAGTTATTAACTCCTTTTTGCTTTTATAAAACGATGTTGTCCCACTGCTGAGCAAAGGTCTCCTCTAAATCCCTCCCCTAAAAAAGAAAAGACGTTGAGATGGTCCACTTGGTCCGTAAATCTTGGTTACCTAAAATTTACTAAAGTTCATAATCAACTTTAATGGTTGTTACAGTGACTTTCAAAGTTGGCTAGACGTCGTACTTTTATTAACAAATGTTTCGATCGAATGGTTCCATAGATGGTGTTCGAAGGTCTGTGGTCGCCGAAGACCCACCCGAAGAACTTCCCCACGGAGGCGATGTGGCTGACTCACTTCTCCGACATCATCGGCGCCACGCATCCCACCAACTTCTCCTTCTGGGGAGAAGGGAAAATCGCTACTGACGGCTTTAGGTGAACATCGTTTTTTATTTATTTATTACTAGCGACCGCCCGCGACTCCGTCCGCGTGGATTTCCTTTTTTCGAAATAAAAAGTAGCCAATGTTCTGTCTCAGGGTCTAAAGATTGTCTGTACCAAATTTCATCAAAATCGGTTGCGAGGTTTAAGCGGGAAAGCGTAACAGACAGACAGACAGACAGACAGACAGAGTTACTTTCGCATTTATAATATTTGTTGGGATTTAATGTTGATTAAACGATCTTTTCATTTTTATTAATGTCCTTTGCGATATCTTAACGGTATGCGACAGGTAAACGTGCAGATATTGCATCTATAAATAATCACTGATCGATGGTCCGAAGAAATAATGAATAAACGTGGCGTACTGTCGCCGCTAGGTGGTGCTTGCGTGCCGCTTCACGCAACCGGCACTAGGTGGCGCTAGCGTCCCTATTCAACAGTCCATGCTAGCTAACTAAGGGGCTCCGTCCGCAGGTCGCTGGCGGAATGGGGCTCCATCGGTCTGCAGGAGCGCGAGCTGCGGCAGCAGGGCAAGCTGCTGCGCTCCATCGTGAAGGCGCAGGGGCTGTGGCACCCGCGCGTCAACGAGAACACCACCGCCGCCTTCAGCGTCGACCGCCGGAGGCATCTGCTCTCCTTGGCTTCCATGTTTGGTACAACTTTCTATATCTTATATTTAGTTAGTGAAGCGATTTCCACGTTTCTTTGAAATCTGCCGACTTTAATCTGGTGGTCTAGCAGCCCTGTAGTGCCTGTATTACCCCTTCCCGTGGGTCTTATAAGAAGCGGATTTGGGCAGCACTGTTCCCCTGTAGTTTTCGTCCACTATGACCACCTACCCTGATTGGTGACTTTTGGTATACGTCGTGCAGTAGACTACAGAAGTTAACGATGAATCTTTAAGTTCTTCACTGTATAAATAGGTTCTATAGCTATGCGCGGTTTCCAGGGCCATCTCCCGACTGGGTCGTGGGCGTCAGCGGGCTGGACCTCTGCTTGAAGGACTGCACCTGGGTCGAGTCTAAGGTCATCGATCTGTTCCCCTACGATGCCGGTACCGACAACGGAATCTCTTACATGGTCAGTTTTTTCTAATTCCTGCTATCACTGTGTCAAAATTTTCCATACTTCGGTATTGTGACATTGGGTACATTTTCCTTATGAATCTCCAAGTATTTCCTTGTTCCAGTCCCCTAATTCGGAGACGATTCCCCGCGAGAAGATCTACCGCATCACCACCATGTACCCAGAAGACCCGCGCGCTCCGTTCTACAACCCGGGGGCGAAAGAGATCCCGCCCATGGCGCGGCTGTACCTGACCAGGGAGAAGCTCATCCCGAGGTCGTGTGATGAGGAGTCGCTCCAGGCCCAAGTTGTGGAGGAAGCCGAGAATACACAGTCTGCTGACAGGCGTAAGTTATTTTTTGAGTTGTAGTATTTACTGCTCTCTGTGAAATTAATTTTGCCTTTTTTATGAATACAAAATGTTCCTTTAGTGCGCAAAAGAAGGATTGTTCTTGTATGCTTGACACAAGGTCGGGCATCTTATTTTGTACATTTATACTTTTGTTGTATTGTGTATCCCGTGCAGCGGTCTCTTATATTTTATCGTACACTAAATTGCGGCCATCAACCCTCCTACCCAGATGGTTACTGCGGGCACAACCACCCATGTGAGGGCGAGGCTTGGGTTCAGCAGTGGACTTAAAAGAGCTGATGATGTTGATGACGTGAGTTTGTTGGTGTAGCGGAGTGCGCGGTGACGGAGTGGTCGAGCTGGTCCGACTGCTCGGTATCATGCGGCAAGGGGCTGCGCATGCGCACGCGCCAGTACCGCATGCCGCAGAAGGCGCAGATGTTCGCCTGCGACCGCCAGCTCGTCTCCAAGGAGATGTGTGTCGCCGCTATAGCCGAGTGCGAGTGAGTACGCTTCTCCTGCTACTGATTTAGGCTTAACGAATTTTACAAGATGTACAACAATTTTAACTACAGCTTGGCACGTACGTGTTCACGTCGAAACTCACGAGCGCGGGCGCAGTCTTGGCGACTTCGTTTCCGCGACTGTCGTAGTAGCGATAAGATCGAACAGAATGAACTCACCTGAAGTCGCGATGGGATCGCGCGCTCTGCTCCGTCGCTAGTTCATCGTGAACACACTTAAACGACTCGCTCGTTTGATCCTGTCGAGAGCGCGCCGCGCGCGTCGTCGTACGCTTGATTGCAACGCGATCGTATGTGATACTTGCATAGTTCTAGAAAAGATTAATGTTTATAATTTCGTCCTCTCAGATTGCGAAGATGGTGACGATTTGTCCATCTTCAAAAAACAAATTGTTTTTTGTTAGAATATTTGACCGCATATGTTCTGCAGGGGCGACGCGGCAGCCGAGGAGGAGGACCTGAGCGCCGGCGCCCTGTCAGAGACGTCAGGCGTGTGCCGCACGTCAGAGTGGGGCCCCTGGAGCGAGTGCTCCGTCACGTGCGGCGTGGGCATCGCCACGCGCAGGAGGCACTTCCTCGACCGCATGGGGCCCAAGAAGTGCCCGCTAGTGCCCATCGGTGAGTCTCGCAGGGCTTACACTGGTAAAGTCGTCTAGCGGTTAGTTATGTAACAAACTTATACGAGTATCACCGTTCCATCACGACGATAACGACGATTCTTCGTCTGTCCCCATCAATCCGTGACGCGCGCGACCTCCTGCGCAGCGTAGAGCCTTATCAGAAAACTAGTGAGAACTAGTCTTAAGTACTGCCATAATTCAATTTTATTTGTTATGTAAATATTTTCATATGGATTGTAAAATATTTATTAGCTTACTGTATAAGAAGTCAAGGTCAGTTTTAGGTTTTCTTGTGGAATTTCGACGAAGTTCATTAATTTTTATTTCAATGTTAGTTGTTTTGTTAACGCATAATTGATAGGGTTTCTTCAGTATTTCGGCAATGTATTTATTTTACGACTGTTTCCTTTGTGCGTTAAGAAATGTAGCATTTTTCAATTGCTACTTTGGTTTTATGACATCAAAGTATTTTACGAGTTTTATATAATGGTATGTTCAATCGGAGCTCTAACAAATTGACATGTTTTTAAAGATATCCCTTCATAAAAAAAAAGTTTTAAAGCTTCAATCAGATATTTTTTGCTTAATGTGACGGAAAAGTTTAAGAAAATGAAATGGCAAAATCGTTTGGTACTTTTTGTTATGATTTTGCCTTACGACATACGGGTCTAACGCCTAACACTCGGCCAACAGAGGAGAACCGCAAGTGCATGGAGCCTCAGTGCACGGAGACGGAGCGCGAGGTGTCGGACCCGGCGTGCCCCACGACGGCGTGGGCGGCGTGGTCGCCCTGCTCCGCCTCGTGCGGCCGCGGCGTGGCGCTGCGCACGCGCCTGCTGCTGGTCCCCCCCGACCGGCAGGAGGCCTGCTCCGCCAGGGTCGAGCTGCTGCAGCAGCGCACCTGCACCGAGCGCGAGGACTGCACCATCGACATGCTCACTGCTAAGCGTGAGTACCCGACATGTGAACCATAGAGTCAATAATCCGTAGTTCCTGCGCTCGCTGTGATCCCTCCGGAGCACCAGCAGCGACCCCACCCGAAGCGCAATGACTGACACCATACTAACCGCTAAGCGTGGGTACCACGATTTTATTCGTCGTTACGTTCGTTCATAGAAAGGTTCGGGCCAGCCTCGAATAATCCTCCCCCACTTCTTCCCGAGGGTGTCTGAGGTAGTCAAAGGACCAATGGGGGCATCCGACCCCACCTGGAGAAAGACCTATGTTATCCGACCTGCATCAAGCTGATGAGAATGTTGATGACCGATCCATCACCCCATCCTGAGTGTGACCTCACTTTTACAACATTGTAGAGGGAGCCACTTATTATTTTCCGAGGTATTACCCACAAACACATCTAAAAGTTTTACAGTGAATACTACTTGCTTGTTCATAGTTATAATAATAACTGGTTGTATTACTTGCTTACACACGCACGCATTAGTTGGTAATAAAAATTACGTATTTGCTTAGTTCATTATTTTAGCAATATTCAGTAACGAACATACAAGACATCTATTAATGACGTTCAGCACAAACAAAATAATGAATACTTGGAAAACATAAACTCAAACAACTGCTTCAAATTGAAATCTTTTCATCGCTAGATAGCTTTTTTATTACCGCCATAAAGCCTTCATAATAACGTCTTGCTAAAGTAATTTGAACAGCATTATTTTAGCATTCAAATTATGGAATTAGTCAAACTTGCGACACAGTGACTCACTGAGAACTAAGTACTTGACAGCAGAAATTGCTTCATTGCTTTTAATGCGAGTAAATAAAGTAATCAAACCCAAACTCATTTCTTTTGCAATTAGATTTACAGAGAAAATCTTTTGGACGCTTATAAACTCTCTCTTGAGTTAGCCTTCCAGGGTCCTAAGAACAAATGCGAAAATACGTGGCTTTTTAGTGCGTGATTATTAAGGCTTAATAAAATAATTCGCACGGGTTCGAAAAAAATCTTGTTTAGATTCGTAGCGTATTAGAATATCTTGATGGGACCTTAGCAAATGTGCTAACTGTACCTATGGGTACAGTTGGATAAAATCAAAGTTACTGTACATATTTCCATGAAGCTTGTTTGTGTGCGCAGGCATCTGCATGGAGGAGCCGGAGCAGGGCCCGTGCCGCGGCGTGTACCAGCGCTGGGCCTTCGCCGCGGCCAAGGGCATGTGCGTGCCCTTCCGCTACGGCGGCTGCCGCGGCAACCAGAACAACTTCATCTCGCAGGACGACTGCCTCAACACCTGCAGCGTCATACTAGGTCAGTACAACATTTCTATTTCTCGCCAAGAACTTTATTTTCTTTTTTCGATATGACGTCGCTTGTGGCAGCTAAACCCTACCTCCACAGCTTAACCGGACTATTGTGGGAGCGGATGGCTCACACAGCGGATGGCACACTCGAAGGAGAGCGCTTTTACACGAAGTAGTCTATGTAAACGCTAGACAGAGTTGCAACCGTGTGTAATGATCGGAACGAGACTCCAACTAACCGTCTAAACCTAAACTCTTACGATTTCCTTTGCAAGAACGGAGAGACCGGAGCTTTTGCATAGATACTATAGCTAGTATAGAGTTGAATAGACAAAAGTTAAGATAATATAGTGTTTGCTTTATTTCCTCATGATTAGTTTGAGTATAAGAGAAATACATTGCCTAAAAATATGTAGGTACTAGCGACCGCCCGCGACTGCGTCCGCGTGGATTTCGATTTCCAATAGCCTAAAGCCTTCCTCGTCAAATGGACTATCAAACACAAAAACATTTTTTGAAATCGGTCTAGTATTTCCTGAGATTAGCGCGTTCAAACAAACAAACAAACATACAAAAAAAAAAAAAAAATCTTCAACTTTATATATTAGTTTAGATAAATAATTTTCGCAATTAGAGCTGCAGCAACGCAGCCGAAACGCCAGCGGTTGCCTTTGCTCCCAAGTACGGACGGAGAGCACAGTGTTGACTTTTACCGAGTAACCGGTATACCATAGAGACCATAAATAGTATAGAGTTGAATGGGTATCAAATATGTAGGTATTTACAGCTTGTGTACAACGTTGTTCTTATCAAACTTCAAAATGAGTGAAAATTTAAACAAGCTGTCTGTCAGTCAATCAATACATGAAATGTCTGCTTACACTTTGCATACATTTTTGAATAAGACTTCAAGCAACGTTAAAAGTCAAAATAAACACGCTGAGTATGTAACAATTTTCACTCACGTTGCATAGTGTCACGCATTAATGTCGCATTATAATTCATTTAATATATGTACAAAACCATTTTATGGAGCCATAAATAATGAATATAAGTGAAAAGCGACTGTATGGCGGACAGAATACGACGCAAAATTTAACTGTATTTAATGAATAACATCGACTGCTTTGCTTCGCGACCGCGTTACAAATGTCCCTTAATAGGTAAGGTAGGGCTGATAATGCTAACTACAAAAGAGATTCAGAGTATAAGCACTAAGGATGTGTAGTTATGTTTTTACAATCATATTTTAAAGACTAAACTTTTCAAATACATACTTGACATTAAGTTATTTTAGTGCTTGAGTCTGTTTAAAAAGTTGTTATTCAAGAACATTGACAGATTTATTTATTTATTAAAAAAAAAAAAAATTGATAAATACATATTGTCTGTTTCTAAGTCCGGGACGCTTTGAGCGAGGGAGGGGTCTTTAAGATATTTTGATCAAAAACACATTGTTGCTCCTTAGTAAGTAAAATTCAAAGTCTTTATTGAACTCACGTCAGCCCTATAGCGCATACAACATCGGCTTATCTTCGTGTGTAGCGTCTCGAAGGACGAACAAACACTCAGTGCACAGAGTTATGCATAATGGTCCATAAAACTCTGCGTTTGACTCGCGGCCGCCGCGTCTTCAGTGTCAGACCACGATACGATCACAAACTGCACTGTAATGTAATGTCATGTGTGGCATGTTGCAATAGCCGCAGCTATTGTATTATTGATAACGATAACAACAACGACAGCTATAATCTGTATATTCTTTGATGTCCTACCTATAGTTGGAAAAATTCTATCGCTTATTGTGACAAATAAAAGTGTAAAATAGTTGCTGTTTAAAAAATCCGATTTATGCCTTTCCGCAACGTAATGAGATTTTACTGATTTTGATAAGCGTAATTATCAAGTTTATTTCGTTTTAAAATTATTAAGATCAATTTAAATAATTCGTAACCAATACTTGTTCGTAGGTAGTGTTCTATTATCTCATACAGTTTATGTTATCACGCGCTAACAGAAGAGGTGCGGAGATACATATGAAACGTGCGTACATATTTTTAAACATACAAATTATGAATAATCTCATTCAACTGCGGAAAAACGTTTGATTATTACCCCGGTCTCTGTCGATGTGTTTACGTGCAACCCACACCGGTATTTATAAATCGCTACACTAACATTGACGATACGATCGGACTGAATGAAATACCTAGGTATTTTTAAATCTGGCAGCATTATTTATATTTCTATTACGAATAACAATAATTTCTATGTCTGAAAAGTTTACATCTCAGATCTTTATAATACGGATGCAACTTATTTGGCAATGTTTAGGTTAGCATCTTTCATTTGATAAACACTAACTATGATAAACACTACTTAATAGGTAATTACCAAATAACAAGTAAACAAGGTAAAGGTTCAATTTGAACTAGACCTCGTGCCCTTCCCGGTGCCGCCAGTGAATGGGCGCTAACACTTCCTCCACGATTGTAATGAACTTCATAAAAAGTTTAATGGCCGTTTTAATTGCTCACGTTGATGTTTGCTTTTTACGATGTTTTTTTGTCTAGATGACAATGGTTTTTGATCTTAAATTTGATAATATGACGTGTAAGGCCAATTTATGTTTCGAAAGGAAGTTAGAAACAGACATACTTAATAATATTATTTACAGGAAAACAATTAAAAGGCACAACGGACATTGCAAGAAAAACACTCTCGTCGTTTTTTCGCTGCGGGCTTAATTTTTTTGACTTCAGTACGCATCTCTTACAAATAGCAACGAAAACAGTACTTTACCAAACTCTAATAAGGCGCAAGAATGACACAAACACTCAAAATAGTAGAGTCAATTACCCATCGTTATAGCAAAAGTTTCTCAACTTGCCGGAGTCGTTCCAAGCGTTTCATTGGTGAATTAACAGGTGGTTAATTGAGAAGCGCGAGTGAGATCCGCTGTGTGTACGGGATGAGAGTCACGTGGCCGCCGCAACAGGTAGGAGGCTGGCGCGCTGCCAACACGCCTGGCGGATGAATGGACGGAACCTGCGACCTCTCATACTAGATATGAAGAGTTTAATATTAAGCTGTACCTTAGTAGTATTTTATAAAACAATTGTGGCTCCATCCCGTACCCTGGACTCCAAGGCAATGGCCGAGAATACGACCGGGACAAGCCCTAGGATGATGATGATTATTGTGGCTCCATTTTAACTCCAAGTTAAACGGTGCCGATATTTACGGTTACGTTATTAAATAGAAATAGAAATAGAAAAACGTTTATTTGGTACAATACAATAAAAAATAAAAATTAAACAAAACAAACATGGCTTAAACACAAGAACAAAAAACTTCCATATCCGCAATGAGACATATAAATAAAACAACAATAACTTAAAATTGTACCAAAATGGTCTCCGCTCAGTGTTGGGCCGTGACGGAGAGTTTCAGCGTCATTGTGTTAGTCCAATGAATTTTATTTATTTAATAACGTAACCAGTAATGCTCGAACTTTTATTTTTATGGTTTCTCTGAACATTCCGATTTTGCCGAGAATTGAACCTCTAAACTTTGGGTTTATTTATCTTTCTTTGCCAACAAGGTTAGTAAGAGGAATAATAATTTACTAAATAGCTACTACGTCGGTGAATAATGGTGATTGTTAGATTCAGTATCGCTAATGAGCCGCGCTTGTAATTTACGACTGTTTTATTCACATTTTATTTAACCACCATTAGCCCCCAGTGCCGCCAACTGTTTGATGTTTAATGAAATTCCACCAATCGTTGTGTTAATTAATCACCGCAAGCTCTTCGTACAAGATTAGTAATGTACGTAAATCACCACAACGGGTTTACGTCTTTTATTAAAGTGCGAACGGCTTATGATTATGATAACATCAAAAACATAATAAATAAATGCGATTATTTATTGACAGAAAAACACCAGCATTCTTTAAGCAATTCCCAACCATGAGTCGATTGTAAACAAATGGTACCTAGAGTTCATTGACAATAAAATACGCACTTGTGGGATTATTCCCTCTTATGTTATTATTAGAAACTGCTTCTTCGTTTATAAGTACACCCGATGACATCAGCTCGGTTTATCGTTTGTACGTCGATCCTCAACCGATCCTCCGACTGATTCACACGACCGCTTTTATGTCCTCCTTGGATTATATGGATCACGCAGGGTGATGTCACGCACCTCGAGATGCTCTCAAAGCTTTGATTTTTCTAATACATTGATGATCTGAATACGCGATTAGGTACCTATACCTACTACATAGTACGTCAATGCTAATACTAAAATACTTTTATAGTCTTTATCTTCTTGGCACGATTACCTACCTGGAAGCGCTAAATGGGGTCCATACATTTGTACTTTGTGTTAATGTAGGGAAAGTTATGTATATTTACATAATAATGGAACAGGCCCAATACGGTAGCTGGCTACTGAAAGAGTTGAAAAACTTTGAAATGTCCGACTTAGATCTTAAAATAATGCTGACACAGGTCGCGGCTTATATTTTCTTTCTATTACCATAGAGTTCGTGTTTGCTATTTGTATAAGGACTATTCAGTATGCAATGCTATTTTATAGCTATGTACGAGTATAACACCGACATTCGGGCGCAGTCGGCTGGGTGTAGCTTTTTAAAATGTGTATGAATAATGCATGGGTGCGGGCGATATGCTCGACTTTAGGCCTTAACGGTGCGCGTTCGCTGTCATAGATGATATTGCTTCAATCGTCTATTGGTTAAGAAATATTAACTTGTATGCTGTTAAATGTTTAATGAACAAGAAACTATGTGTACCTATGCAGAATAAGCAATATTTGGCAGCCTACGTGCAGTTTACAGTCGGAGTAGAAGAACAACAAAAGAATGTCAATAAGTGATGTTCGGCCTTAGCGGAGCCGATATTTTGTCACCTTATGTAGGTAAATGAATGCTTAATCCATCAAATGTTACTATGTCAACAGGCGGTGGAGCCGCACCTGGCCAGACTGCGCCGGGCCTCAGCGTCAACTCAAACCTGCCAGTGTCCAACAGCATCAACGGTAAGTCATTTATCACATAGATAATGAAAGAGACATTTAATGGTCCATCGATCGTAGGTAAAAATACGACATTGTCTGCGTACAAAATATAGTATCGAAGTATAGAAGATTTGAGTCTTTCTTCATCAATAAAGAAACCGAAAAACTTGCTCTAAACCTACCATTATAACACTTCTGGCGTGTTCCAGCAATACTGATGAATAATAAATTTAAAATTTAAAGATCAGGGGAATAAAATGGAGGCTGTACTAAAATACTTCTTGGTGAATCCTCAATGAGTCGATTGCGTGTGTTTGCGATTAAAAAAACCGTTAGATGGCAATACGTGAATTTTGACATATCTGTCAATGTCATATCAAAAAGAGATGTCCCAGAAATGTATGAAGCCTCGGCCTGGTCCATGTACGCTATACCTAAATATAGGCGAATAAGTGTACTACAGTTTTAATTACTCCAATTCTTATGGAAAACCTTAGTTTTTTGGCTGAAACAATAAATTAAACCACAATATTGCAACTCAGTACAATATGGCGGAGGACGCATCCATAGAGTATAGTAAATATACCACAAAGATCTTTGATATACCAAGACGCATCTTTGAAACTTGAATGACGTTTATGTCGTTTATCCGTCAGTTTATTTTTGTTTTGACAGTATGCAGTTTATTTCACAAAGTATTTATATTTTTAGGTTACAAACGAACTAAAAACGGCTGGAGCCAAAGCTGTAAATCCCAGTAAAGAAAAAAATTACAGTCGCCATCTTTACGAAGTAAAGTGAACAATTTATGAATTCGATTTTATTTTTAAGCCACTAAACTACGGACCAAAAATGTTTTATTGTATTTTTAATGGAAATAGCAATATTTTACCGATTTTTTGGTACCACGTACATGGTGCGGGCCTGGGATGGGACATCTCATTTACCAATTACATACCAGTCAGACCCTACGCCTACTACTGCCATCTAGCGGATTTTCCATTTGCGTAACCCCTCATTTGACACTAATTGTTTAAGCAGTACCTTCTACATCCACTTGGTTTTACTGAGACTGATCAGTTATGTTTGTTGGTTAGGGCCGTCGCTGTCGCAGGCGAGCGACTGCCAGGTGAGCGAGTGGAGCGACTGGAGCCGCTGCAGCGTCAGCTGCGGCGTCGGCTTCCAGGAGCGCACCAGGACTGTGCTGGTGAGTCTACTGATAATCATAATAATCTAAAGTAATTGACGGCCTCGTTGGTCTAGTGGTTAGAGACCCTGGCTACAAAAACAAGGGTCGCGGGTTCGAATCCCGCCAGGGGCAAATGTTCGTGTGATGAACATCGGCATTTGTACTCGAGTCATGCATGTTTATAAAAATATTTAAGTATGCCGACTGTGCTGGTGAGACTGCCGATCGAACACTCCTCGAGTCGTATTCCTTATTACTGACGGTCGTGATCATTGCATGGAATGAACCACACAACAACTCTCTTGGCAATTTTAAAGGAGAGATTTGCCATTGCCTTCTCCATTTTACACACTAATTCATAGTGTGCAGGTTTCCTCACGATGTTTTCCTTCACCGTACAGCTGGTATGAAATTAAGCACATAGATTTTTTTTATAATCCAGAGGCGAGTACCCAACCGGATTTTAACCGAACGAAGCCGACGTCACGCATGTGAAGTGGCTCTCTTACCACTAGGCTACCGAGTGTTAAAACACTACACTTATGTCATAATTATGAGTCCACCCGTCATAATCGAACGCGACTTTTGCGAATATAAAAATAATTTCTCATTTATTCCTCAAAGTGTCACAATATTCGGATTTGTACACGGGTCTATAAATTACAGAGAATCCAGGATAATGATTAAGTATATTATCTGCCAACGAAAAGTTACTAGAATAATAAGAAAATATTTTCTAGCATCCAAGTTCTTGGAAATCCAAAGATTATGTTGATAAGTAATCCTTTTGTTTTAGTTCTCGTCTATCATATTTGAGTAAGATTGTTTGTACGCGCAGATATCACCGCGGTGTTGACAAATCTGAAGGTGTTATTACCGCTAAGGTTCATCTTATCTAACATTCACGTTGTGACGCGAAGTTATTTAATTCGCATTTTCCGATTTCATCTACACTAATATTATAAAGAGGAAAGATTTGCATTTTTGTATGTAACGAATAAACTCACAATAACAACTGGACCGATTTGAATAATTCTTTCACTGTTGGCATAGCTACACTATCTCCGGTGAACATAGGGTGCTTTTGATCCCGGAAATGTGGGGATAATTGAAAAAAAAATTACGCACGGGTGAAACCGCGACGGAAGGCTAGTTTTTCATATAATCATTACCTATTAATTTTTCGGGCTCTTTGAACGCTATTGCGGTCTGCGTGCAATGACGATGGTGGTCGGTATTCGGGTTCAATCAAAGCGGTATCGATTATACGTCAGTGCGTATTTAAGCGGTCGTAAGTTTTGTTTTCAAATACGCGCCAAGGGCGTTATTGCTTGTATCTTAGGCTGTCCTGGTTCAAAAAATATGTATAGTTTATCAAAATCAAAATATACTTTATTCATGTAGGCCTCTGCAAGGCACTTATAAATCGTCAAAAATAATTAGCACAATAGAATGACTCGAACACCGACTTTGGAATGCAGTCATCTACCGAGAAGAAGCGGCAAGAAACTCGTAAATAATTTATTGGTTGTCTCCAATATCTATATCTAACTAATATATAAAGCTGAAGAGTTTGTTTGTATGTTTGTCTGTTTGTTTGTTTGAACGCGCTAATCTCGGGAACTACTGGTCCGATTTGAAAAAATATTTTTGTTTTCGATAGTCGAATCGAAGGCCACGCGGACGGAGTCGCGGGCGGCCGCTAGTACCTTTATATTTGTAACTTCTTGACTTTCGTGCTATTTAATTAGCCGCGCAATTCATTTATTTGTAACAGCTTTGTTGGACCCAAAGCTAAAATACTTGTTTCAATTCCACAGCATTCATAAAAAATGTGTCAACTGAAAATATTACTAAAACAATGAATGAATTGATAAAGTTGTCATAGTAACAATAAGTTAAGTATAAAAAATAACTATTTCTATTTTATGAAAAATTATGATATGGAGTAACTAAGTACCTACGTAACTAAGAACAAAAAGACTTGTTAGCAATGTTCTATCTTTCGTGTGTATATGAGTATACTTGTGTATGGGAGAGACTTATTAGCACAATTTGAATGCTTTGACATTCTCCTGCCCTGTACAATGTGCAGAAGCACTTAGCGTGTACCGGAGCGTGTGCTTTGTCCGCGGCGCGGCGCCTGACCACACAGATACTC
This sequence comes from Nomophila noctuella, assembly GCA_958496325.1. Classification (NCBI taxonomy): domain Eukaryota; kingdom Metazoa; phylum Arthropoda; class Insecta; order Lepidoptera; family Crambidae; genus Nomophila; species Nomophila noctuella. The sequence continues at coordinate 303,184 of OY292486.1, forward strand.
TCATTGGGAAAGACACGTCGATACAAACAGTTCTTTGAGATAGTAGGTAATGGCAACAGCCTCAGTTGCACGAATTCTTCGATAATAACAACTGGAATTTGAGCGTGTGTGATGTGACAATATAATTGATTTCATAATAAATAAATAAATAATGACTAAATTCATTTGGACAAACACACCAACCAAGCTTGTACTTTGTAATTAGTAAACATACATACTTATATACTTGTAGGCACGCGGTACATATTAGAGTTTTACGTCTATGTTCAAGGATGGCTTGGATTAACACGGAGATATAATTGCACAACGGATTGTAAAATAACTAGACATTCCTCAGAACGCGTGGTATATGCGCAAGATGCCAACCCATTATTCCATTGGATCTTATCCCGCACGATACAACCAACGATCTGAGTTACGTCAAGCGAGCTGTCACTTTTCCCGCCAACCTTCGTGGCCAACCAGCCAGTGACATTCGCTTCCCTCCAAAGAGTTCGGTATTCAAAATTCTAACCACAGAGTTTGGTATCGATTATTAATGTTCACAATTACAACTGCGCCGGCACGGCCAAACCTGACATACGCACGTCCCTGTGCGTTCTACGTCTTATAAACGCAGACTATCTGGTAGCTACTACGCTCGTCCATTCCTGACTCAAATCAATACCATAACAGCTTGGAAAAGAACAACGTTCATATGACTCAGACATACGGTCCAACGAACTGCCCCCTCTATCCCCACGGGATAAACGGAACAAAGAAGACGGTCTGGACATTGACTCTTACGAGCAAGCCCATACGTCATTACCTCACAGGCGAACATTCACTCATTGAACCAATCCTCCATCTCACGCAAGGCGTAGACGCACTCATTGAGTTCACCCTCCATCTCACACAAGGTGCAGGCTCACTCATTGAGCTTAACCGACATCTCAACAAGGCGTAGACTCACTCCTTGAGCCTACCCACCAACACATCAAGGCATAGACCCACTCATTGAGCCTGCCCTCCAGGCGTAGACTCACTCCTTGAGACTACCCATCATCACAACAAGGCCTAGACTCACTCATTGAGCCTGCCCACCAGGCGTAGACTCACTCATTGAGACTACCCATCATCACATCAAGGCGTAGCCTCACTCATTGAGACTACCCTCTATCTCATCAAGGCGTAGCCTCACTCATTGAGACTACCCTCTATCTCATCAAGGCGTCGGCTTGCTCATTGAGCCAACCCTTCAATCGACCACACACACAAACACTTGTCTCAGAATGCTACGTATCAGCTTGACCGAGGACGTCGATCGCTAGGTCAGTCCTTCCAATCAACTACACGCGCAAATCTCTTAGAATGCTTTGTATCACTTCAACCAAGGACGTCGACCACTAGGCCAGTCTCTCCAATCTACGTACACGTGCATCACCCTCACACACATTTCTGACTAAAATGGAACTGTCTCACCAAATAAATGTCACGAATTTGCTTCTAACTATCCATTGATCGCGGGGCACAATTATTGCAAAATTATATCTCGCTCTAGTGTATCACTTTAGGGGTTTCCATTATTGATTGAAGCGATTAATAATTTCGAACACGGCCTGCATGCTTTGAAGTAAAACAAAATCGGAGACGGAGAGACACGTGATCACTATGAGTTAGTCCAATCGATCCTCGCCTTAACAACTCCGTCGAAGCGCGCGAAACGTTTGAGAAGCCGCGAAACGTAGTTCCGCCGTATCCGCTTAGCGCCTATATCTAGTCGCTCATAAACAATGGCCGAAACCGGTTGCGATGTATGCAGCCAAGCTTAAAACTAATGTCTTCCAGCTTCGATAGATAGCAGCAGTGTGCTGATGCTCCGACACGGTCATCCTGCGGGCACACGTCCTCGTGTGAAGTTGTTGGTGACGGTGACCTTCATCGAAGCGCCATCTCGCCAGTACTTTTGACACGTGAAATGTCCTTTTGCGTATCTGAAAAAGAAACACACCAGCAGTATACTTTGCCTCCACTCGGCCACTCTTGACCAAGCTTCTACAAACATGGTGAAATTATCGAAGATCCAAAATCATTAGCCTGGATCACGCAATACTATTACTTTTGTTTTTATATCAGTGGAAGACAAACGAGTAAGTTATCACCACTACCCATGGACATCAACAAAATTACAAGGGTCGCTGATGCGTTACTTGTCTCTACCTTGTTGCTTGTAACATACCATACCCTCCCCAACTGAGTACTGAATCCTTAATCACCAGCAGAACCATAGCAGAACAGATACGAAGTGCTACTGCAACGTTGTCTTCTGATAGGTGGAGGTACTTCCCCAGGCAGTTGCTTATTTGAGAGGTAGTACACTATTTAGCTCTATCCATTTTCTACTACAACAGAAACCAACAGCACCTCGCGAGTTAAAACCCTTAAGCTACGGCAACTTGCAGATCATCAATCCTTTATTACTCTCACACATTCAACCAGTGAATCCATGTAAGTACATCGCTCAGTGACTAGACCCTCCAGTCTCGTCTCTCCAGGCCCCGTCCTCCTCTAGTGTTACACGCCTACCGCTTTCCCACGGGCTACTTGAGTTGCCTTAAGAAACAATGATTTCTACCGGGCTACGACAACGTAATAACTACTACGGTACGGTCAAACACAAAATCACCTTACACGAGTTTCAAGCAACATACAATTGAAGCTCTCTCGTCATAATTCAATCAAACTACTATCGATTTCAACTGCTACTTGAACCACACAAACATCGGACTTAACATTTGTTGGTGTATGCGAATCATTACACACCCCTTGCTTGGTACTAGAGATTCAACAAGACTCATAATGTAACTACCTACAGGGAATTAGGTGAAGTATACAATACTCTACAATTCAGATGCTCCAGCACTCAATGATAGCCTTTACCCGGTTATCACTCAAAACTGTATCTCAGAGTATCACGCTCAAGGGCTACCTCCATCTGATGAACCCTTCCACAACACAGCACTTCTTTCCGGCGATCGGCAACTGGTTCAATAATTCACTTCTCTGATCTAAACGCATGTCACTCACAAGCGTGGCCGCCTAGCAACGGGATCTGATTAATGCCTACGCCTACAAATGCACCGAAGATCTTAATAATCTGAGCGGCTTCCAAACTATTGTATCAACAATAACCAAAACTGAGCTCCGTCTAAGGCCATTAAAACTAAACCAAGGTATATCTTAGCCAAGTGAGCATTGTCTGGCTATTCGCTGTCACTCGCTTCTTATTGCCACAGAACAAATTCAACGATAGTGAAGGATTTCACGCTATAAACAAGCTATTTCCTATTTTATAATTGACCAAATCGTAACTTATCCTTACAAAACTAAACGCATATCGCGTTCCTATACGGCAGGACGCACTAATCGAGACACATACGACCTTTCTCAGGCACTATATTCTATTTGTGCCTCTAACAAGCAAAACGCGTCCTAACTAAGAGAGCGTTATGTTTTCAATACCTCTATCAAGCACTCTAGTAACACCTCATTCATCACCTTAATCACGCGATGTGCTAAGAACTTCAGGTACCAATCATCGTCATTGTGATCAACAACTCGACTAAAACTAACCTTCAGGCATCCTTCTTAGTCTATCTAGGGCATATTTGTTTGTGATGTTCACCATATAATAACTTAACGACCTAAAATAATCCCTTCAATTTGGGGTCAAATTTCATCTTGTTACTGATTCTTCGTATACAGAATAGAACGTAAAACAAACTTCACTTCACTAGAAGAACAAGGCTAGCGAATTGAGAACAACTAAGCTAAATTATGTTTGCCTATTACAACACCTAACACACTATCGGACAGGTAGGACATCCTATATGATCATCACTGCACCGTGTGACAAAAATAATCTAAATTAACACTGCCACCATTGTTTCGCGTTGTAGGCAAACCGGTAAGAAAGTAACTAGAAAATCGAACTTAAGTTCCAAAAGGCTAGCGAGACTAAATTTGCCTCCACATTACGGGTACCAATCATCTCAATATAAATTATGTTGTAGTCAATACGGCCACTCACTGAATTTACTTTAACAAACCTCTATTGCTGTCATATTCCCAAAAAGCTAAGCGTAATGCTCAAAAATCAAATTACACTACCCATACATGATGTCACTTTGTTATTATCTATCCAGTAAAGCGTCTAATAAAATGTAAGGATTAGGTACCTACTCTTTGTTCACGCAAGGAGGCACCTAGCCACCGACAGCGGAGCGCGCGTTGCTGCTTTACCATCAGCGTCGGTTGCCATGACAACGCTACGCGCCATTGTTGTTATTTTTTATTCAGACATTTACACTCTTCATTTGATTTAGTCTAGGTACTAATTACACAATGTTATACGCCGTAACACATGGCAAGCTCGTTTACTTCAGCTAACTTTAAACTTAAACTTTTTTTTATTCAACGCGAATACAAAACTATGAAAACAATACAGCTCACCAGATCATGCTCCCAAGTGCACTCGAACAAGGCAGAAATCCACGCGCCGCTCACTTGATCTGCCTGCACCCGCTCCCGGCCTGCGGATGTGCCGCCTTGTTGCCCTCTTGTCGCTCCCGCCGATGTCGTCGTCGCCTTCGCACGGCCGCCGCCGTCCGCCGTTCTCAAAGTAGCCGTCTTCATCGCTTATATCAGAGCTTTAATCCTGATTCTACTGCTCCACAGACACGCACCACAATCCATTCATTACGTTATTTTCCGTAACACGTTGTTCGTTTTCTCAACTACCACCGTAGCACAATATGAGACGTTGCAGTTATGATGCAACTGCATTTTCCTGCTAAAGTTCCTCCGCCATTTTTCACAACTGGTTTCTTCGTTTTGCGGTGCGAGCCTAAGTTAATCCCGTGATGTGAACCCCGCCTTGTGAGCTTGAGTGAATCCCACTTCTGATGTAGGCACGCGGTACATATTAGAGTTTTACGTCTATGTTCAAGGATGGCTTGGATTAACACGGAGATATAATTGCACAACGGATTGTAAAATAACTAGACATTCCTCAGAACGCGTGGTATATGCGCAAGATGCCAACCCATTATTCCATTGGATCTTATCCCGCACGATACAACCAACGATCTGAGTTACGTCAAGCGAGCTGTCACTTTTCCCGCCAACCTTCGTGGCCAACCAGCCAGTGACATTCGCTTCCCTCCAAAGAGTTCGGTATTCAAAATTCTAACCACAGAGTTTGGTATCGATTATTAATGTTCACAATTACAACTGCGCCGGCATACTTTTATATAAATATCCATGACTCGAGTACAAATGCCGAGTTTCATCACACAAACATTTGCCACTATCGGGATTCGCACCTGCGACCCTTGGTTTTGTAGCCAGGGTCTCTCAGTCTCTGACCACTAGACCAACGGGTCCGTCACTAATATACTTTGATGGAATTAAATGAGATATAATTGTCAGATATGGGAAAAGCAAACTTTTTTAGTTTCACCTTCAAGCACCTGTCAATGCTTGTGTGAATTTTGCATTGCGACTCAGGTGTTAAAGACCGACCTCCGAAGTAAGTGTATAATAGTTATGTTGTTTCTCGTTAACTGTCGTGGCGGACGGAGGGCCGCTCGAAGGCGAGTCATTGCTCCAGTGCCCTACAATGACAGTCCTGAGTTAAATGCTAGCTATGGCGATGTAAACATTAGCATGCACGCCGCGCTGTATTTATACCTCGTGCATAATTTACGCGGCAAATCACCCATAAAGGAATGAACTTTGTGTAAGGACAATAAGTCCACATTTTTATGGGTTGGTTCAAACCAGAATTAAAAGCTCTACCTTAATTAAATAAAAGCATATATGGCAGGTAATTAAGTCAAACGAATGTTGTTCTTGTAGGGTAGGTACTCTTTGGTCAATTAAGTGACCTATAGATGCCGCAGATGTTTACTTTTGTTTATGTAAGATTTACCGAACCTAAGTATCATTTATAATTAGTACTATGACATAGACATAATAGCTCCCATAACGGTTATGGAGGCTCGGTGTAATGGCGGGGGTCACGCGACGCGACCGATGCTACACTGCAATCACTGCACCGATCGTTCAATATCGGTGCATTGCCGCCTCGTGGATCACTTATCACAACAACAACTTAATTGTTGTGATTTTTAACAACTATTGTAAACAATGTTCAGTTATGGAATAAATTCTAGGAACGCAAATGGTTTTGGTAAAAGCAGTGGCGTGGTAACATATTTTTTTTGGTCCCGAGGTATTATATGAGTAGGTAATCCCACGTGAATGCATCGCGGCCAGCAAAGCGTGAAAGGGACACATTGGATTCCGAGTAACCTTAATATCGGTTACGAGAAAATTAACTTTTGAATTTTTATTGTAGTGTGGCCATTTTCTTTATTTTGTACAGTCTGCAATCGGTGCAAAATGAAGGTGATGACTGAACTGTTTTTTAAACTACGAAATTATTCTTAATGAAATTAATATTCCTAGCTTATTATGATTTATAAGAAAATGGAAATAAATTCTAGAATAATATTAAACCCGTGGCATGAGTATTATTCGCAGCGTCGCCAGTCATTGCGGTCGCGACTTGCGTCAAACTGCGCAAACATTTACACTTTTGTGTTGAGTGGAAATATTATGTTTGTTTTGACACATCAATATTACATCACTTATCTAACAATAAAACGAGTATTCAATAATGATTGGAAACATACGAGAAATAGGTTACACGTGGTTTTCGGTGAATCAATGCGACCTCCGCTTGGTTGTAACGAATCGATAGCTGCCGGCATCATTGTCATAAGTTGCTATGGTTGCTGCCGTACGTTAGTTACAGAGTCAAGGGTACAACTACTTCCTGGTACATAATTCATTAGATGTCCATGTCTGTCAAGGGGGACTACATGATTACAAAACTACTAGCTGTGTGTTAAGGTCTGCTTTGTTTAAATAATAGTAATACGTCGAAAAGGTTTTGTAATATATTTTTAAAATGGTGTTGTCCACCCGCATTCACACATCATTCTGAGCATCATTTAAGTCAACATAATTCAGGTGTTGTCTGCGATAATAAATACGCCCGCTTCTTTGTCTCTGGTATTTAGCATAAAGTTTGGCATTGCATACTCGTATGTACTCAAATTGCCTCAAAAGTTACGTAAAGATTTGGTTTGTCAAACTTTAATTTCAACGTATAATATAAAAAATCTGTGATTAAGATATATTTCCTTGTAGATAGGTAATCTACTGATAAAAAAAGAAATTATTAAAAACATAGTTACTCTGTATTTGGGCTATTTAGTAAGCTTTCGCACTCACATAAATAAACACGAGGTATAAAACCTGTAGTCCGCAGTCTGCAACGCACCGCAAAGGCGCGGACCATTCGTAAGGTTATTCGGAATCGAACTTATTTACCGCCGCCACGCCAATAATGGCTAACAGGAATGACTTACCGGCCGATGCCAGCGTTAAGCTTACCTGCGGAAAAAATAAACATTGTTAATTACTGGTATTTTAACAATCTTCAGTTTGTAAAGGTGCCTGAAGCATTCGCTTTCGATTCTGAAATTATATTTCACGTTTTAATACGTGGGGTTCTATTGTTAAATAAATCGTTTTGGTAGAAGTTTTAGTAAATATTATGGGGGGCATTAAAGTAAGCCCACATAAAAGCTATGTTAGCAAGGTCAAATGCCTCACTACAATGGCAACTGGTGTAATTAACTCCATTAATATTCGATTTTTCTTTAATATTTTTCTCATAATGTCTGTCATTCATAAAATAATTAATATCTCAGCATTACATTCAAGTTAAAGTAATGCTTTATCAAGTTTACCTAGGTCCTTAACGATAATGTACATATTATTACAGAATGAGCTAGTTGCATAAAAATATAACAACTAGCGCTCGCCCGCGGCTCCGTCCGCCGTGAATTCGGTTTCCGCTCACATATTGTTATAATACTATAGCCTAATAAAGCCTTCCTCGACTAATGGACTGTCCAACGTAAAAATATTTTTTCAATTCGCACCAGTACTTCCTGATCTTAGCCCGTTCAAACAAACAAACTCTTCAGCTTTATTATATTTGTAATAGATGATGATTTTTCTGAACTATTAATCAAATGCCTAGAAAAGGGTCACCCGGTGCTAGACACCACATAAATCAGTTACATACAAGTATGCGTACAATTGCTTAGTATCGTTGAGGTTACCTTGAAAATTAAATCAAATCAGTGTTCCAATTATTAAAGGTGTAGGTTAAATGCCAGCGCTGTGATATTCATAGGTGGGTGCTGAGCAGGACAAGCGGTGTCAAGTTCAAATGAGGCCGGGCGGTGGGTCACGCGTAAATGCCCCTCGTTGCTCCTGTGTTCAATGAAATTTCATTTTCATTCTACTCTATGGTAGAATATTGTATAATAAAATAATATTTACCTACCAGGGACTATGCGGACTTTGTATCTTTTAAAGTTAATCTAAATTTAAAGTAGGTAGGGTCATTTCGCCGGTTTGCGTCCATTTAGTGCAGTTCCCAAGTTTGACGGCGAAAATAAAAATATCCCAGCACTAGTATCTATCTCAAAATTATTTTATGAGTTCATTATATAGTCTATTTTAAGATTAACTTTCAAATTTGCTTAAAACACTTTGTATTTATTCCAAAAAAATAAAAATATCGGAATTTGGCGTTTTACCCAGTTTGCGTCCACAAAATCGAGATTGCGTCCACCCATGGACCAGTTTGCGTCCACCAGCTTAGTAAAGGATAATAGGGGTGATATGAAGAAAAATGAAAAGAAAGATTGTATTATATCAGTGTCTTTATTTAAGAATAAATATAAATAATTAAAAATCAACATTGTAATCACTTTAAAAATTAATTCGCTACAATTATTGAACTTAAAATAAGATAACTATGTAGTAGGAACCTAACCAGTACTGGCACCTTTAAAGATAAGTATTATGAGTTCTGTTAAGGGGCGGTCCATTTATCATGTGATGTTTTTTGACCACACCCCTCCCCCTAGGTGAGGTTTAAGAACCCCCCCCCCCCACGCTACAACACTAGATGAACATAATTTTATTAAGAATGTCTTCACACCACAGATTTAACGCCGATTTTTGAATAAGTATAGCATACTAGCGGCCGCCCGCGACTCCGTCCGCGTGGATTTCGATTTCCAATATCCTATGTGTTATTCTGATGTATAAGCTATATTGTGGTAAAGTTTCATTCAAATCCATTCAGTAGTTTTAACGTGAAAGAGTAACAAACATCCATACATCCATACATACAAACTTTCGCCTTTATAATAGTAGTAGGATTTGCCGGAAACAAAATAAACATGAATACATATTACTATGCCCCCTCCCCCGTTGTGACATTTCGTGTTTTTTAAGGACACCCTTACACGGCAATGGATGACTCCTAATTTTAATCTAAGATCAGTATTGATTAATAATAACGCGCTTCCTGCTTTTCCTTCCTAACACTTTCTTCATGCAGCAGAAGGTATGGTTGCTGGAGTACTGGGATTATCTTTTCCAGCATTGTAAAAAAATACTGGTCAGCTGGTCAGCACCAGGTGGTGTACAAATTAATAATAATAATAATAAAGTCATTTATTCATTGCAAAAAAAAACAATACAATACAATTCACACAATTAGTACGCAATGAATGGGAGTCCACTCAGCATTTGTCGAGGAGCCCAGCGGCTCCACGACGCCGCTGATCTTCCGTGGACACCCTAAAAATAAACAGTGTCAGTACTGCGCGCGCCAACGTCAGACAGTTAACATGATAGACATATAAATAAAAATTATACATTTCTAAAGCAAATAGTACATGCTAAGTACCGAAGCAGTAAGCAAGAACAACACAGGTTTAATGGCTTTGGAGGTATAAGATATGCAATTTGAATTTCCTTTTAAAACACTCAACGTTGGAAACATTCCTGATGGATTAATCAGTAGTTCCCTTTTGTGTAGTGACTGAAAATGGTTGTAATTAAGACTCTGAGGGTATAAAGATGGTAGCGATACAGTTGGTGCTGATGATGAAGTCAAAGGAATTTTTGGAGTAAGTTCCTTTACGAGAGTTTCTTTTTCATCACTTAATATTGGAGTTTGATGCAGTATCTTCTAATGGTAGAATTCTTTTGTCGTCTAAGGACACCATAGAACCAACGTCGCGGTAACTACCCGAAAATCAGAAAGTTGTTAGTGAAGATAAAATAAGATTAAAATAAATTTTGTCCACTTGTCATTTAAGAATTTAAGCTTATAAATTATTTTTACAAGAAAGTCAATTGCTTTTAGCAAAAATACTTAGTGGACGCAATTTGGTCTATTATGTTTATAGTATGCGTCCACCCGGACGCAAAGTGGAAATTTTGAAAATTTGATGTAGTAATTCGCGTCCACCTTATTTTATTAGTTAAATATAAAAAAAATAAACAAATTCATTATAATTGTTATTCCTTTTTTCATTATAAAAGTTTAGAAACATTTAAGTTTCCCAAAATACATATGAAACAATAAAATACTTACCATCGAACTCGCCGCTGCACACTATTTTTTTTCTTAAAATCCAGCGTTTTCGCACTTGTTGTTGAACAGCAAGGACAAATATTTTTTTCATTTTATTTTGGTTTGACGTACGGACCTTTTGTTTATATGTGCTAGCTTCTTAAACATACAGGTTTAAGTGGTAAAGTTTTTTCGTTTGAATGGTGTGGCAGTTTACTTATTTTCGAGGATTTAAAAATAAAGTGGACGCGAACTGGGCGATGGACGCGAACCGGCGAACTTACCCTAATTCATCTATTTCCTAAGTATTAGATTTAAAGAAAGAGTAGGTAGGTTTGTAATAATGATGCAAACTGATTTACTTTTGTTTTGTAAACTGATGTTTGCTAACTCCATAAATTGTTACTTTCGACTTTATGTTCGGGTCCAGAAGGTGCTATAAGATTTTGTTTAATTTAGGATAATTGAATGTAAGTATCGGTTGTTGCAGAGGGAGGCGGGTCCCGGCGGCGCGCCCTGCCCGCCGCGCCTCAGCCGCCGCCGCCGCTGCTCGCGCCGCTGCTAGCCACGCCACCGACACCACTATCGCCACAGACATCCCCACCACCATGATAGGTACCACCCAGACACAAGAAAACGTGCTAACCTTCAACTGAGCAATCTTCGCCATGCAGTACCCGAGTCCGCCTGAGACCATTTGCTTTAATGGGTTTGTGGAGTTTCCTCAAATACGATCGAAATGTCAGGCAGTAAATACTAAAAGTGTAAATAAATGTCGCGTTTGGCCCTGGTTACAATATTCAGTAACACAAAGTTATTTTAAAGTAAGTACCATTAGATACAGGTACAAACATTATTAATTGTGACATTTCGCTGTGGGCTGTGTGTGGGTAACATTATCGATAAATAAAACCAAAGAAATACTTTCTAGTAGGTTTAAAAGTGATGTAAGATAAGACACAATCACCGCACGCCTTCGCGTCGATGTAACTTCAGCTAACATAAGTTGCTTGGTTCAAACTTTAAACTTTTCGTGATGAATGAATTAACTTTTGCGACCATCGTTATGCATTTTTTGAATAACTGGACAACATTTATTGTTTAATGTTATTTTTATGTAAGTAGAGAACGCAATTTTTTTTGCCAAAATTAAAGTGTACCTATTGTAAAAATGTTTATCTTCGTTACTAGCATTTCGTAAACAAAAACACTGCTTTTAATATTATGATCTTACCAAGTGTTCATAAAAACTATCGATATAGACTATCGATGTAGAGACTCACTGAGTTATGTGAATGTGAAGAAAAGTCTCTAAAAATGGAAATTGAGCTGTTAGCTGAAAATTAGGTACACTTTAAAATAAGGTTTAAATAGTTGTGCGTAGGCGCGGAACCCGTGTCCGCTCGGCTCGCCCTGGCCCGCGGCATCGATCGCGCTATTCCCAGCGAGGGCACGTCAATTTGGATATTTTTACACCATTAAGCGATGCTTTGTGCGCCCGCACGTTTACTTTGTCCACTTTTATATACAATGCCTTTACAAATTACCGCAATTACGAGTACGATCCACGCGTGTCTGTTGTGTGCTATAAATAGCGCCAAATATTACTTTTCTACTTAATTAACTTCGTAAATGCATTTCAGTAGCATTTAACAGTGTAATAATTTTAAGGATAATAAATTTTCGCAGAAATTCCTTTGTTTTATTATTTTTAATACCTTAATACGAATCTGACTGGTCGGAGGTGAAATCTACAAGGCTTCAACATTTATTTTGACCAATCCAGCGCTAAAAAGCAAATATGTAAAATAAAACCTTCTTTAATAGCTGGAGTCACGTGTTCTTTACAATCGCACTGGTGACGACCAAATAAGGTATTCGAATACCTGTAAAGTGAAATCCATTGTTTTCTATAAGTTTTCTTATCTTACAAATACTACACAATTGTAGAGATAGCGCGGCTGACTGATAATGAACTCGAGTTATTCGTTGCGAGAGTGCTGACAAGGAGCTATCGGTAAGGCTGATAATATCTGTTATCGGAACAATGTCGTAACTTGCGACGGCCACAGATGAGCTTGATCCCGAGATAAACCATGTATTGACTTATCATAAGATTCTGATGTATTGATCGTCGATATAAATTGATTAAGATTACTCTCGTAACATTTGAATTGAGTTAAATTAACAGTTCTCTTGTTCTAATAGACATAAAGAAAATCGATTAAAATAATGTCACGTAGGTACTGGAAGACCGCCTCTACAAGTGTACATTTATACTATGTAGTAGGTAAATGCAGAAATTAATAATTCAAAACCGTAATTCTTTGATGACCACCTGGTCGCAGTCACATGTAAAATTATATTATACTGGCCGATTGAGACAAGTGCTACCACAGGCATTATAATTACCAAATAAGTACACAGAAATATTATTTTTTTGTAATTAATAGTTAAAAATTCAAGTCTAACAGGGGGTTTTAATTACCATGAGTTTACTTAAGAGGAATATTAATTACATGATGGTTTATGTGAGAAAAAACATATTGTCGCATTTTATTGAAAAATCAAACTGGTTTTATAAATGCCCAAGTAAAGCAACAAATAATGTCCATGAGCACCAAGTAAGCAAGTATACCTACTGAAATATTTCTTATAGTGTTTACTATTATCTCAAACCTTAAAAAATATATCGAAATCTAAGTAAAAATAAAATTTGTATTTTAAACATCTGTTTCAAGTACCACTTGATGCACGAAGGTAGGCACTGCGCATAAGTAAACTTACTGGGTCATTGCCAGTGAGCTCACTCACTCTGGTATCCAACGCAATCGTCAATATAAATAAAATGAAAAATGTCAGCTTTTAGTTATACCACGTTGTTGAAAAGTTGTTGTACCTGACCGTGTTATACATACACAGGTATTAATGTTTAAAATCAGGTATCATGTTATTTTCAACTGCCGCGATAATAAACTTATAATCTTTTCAGCAGACGCGAACAATAATTAGGAAGACACTAAAAACTGCAAGCACAAGTAAGTACTGCATTCAGATAAGCTATTCATTAGCAGACACTACCCGCTGAACGGAAATGAACAAAGCATTCGTTTTCTATTCAATTGAGGTAGTGACAATCGGTGTTTTATGATAATGTTTTTGGTTAAGTTTCCGCGATCGCTAAGTGTTGTAAATAATGGCTGAATTGACGACGCACAAAAAATGCTAAATCCTACTTAGAATGGTTCGCCGCGCTGCCTTGAAACAAGGTCGGTAATTACGCGGCGGAGAGCGGCAAACGATCTGTTTCGTGTTCAGTAGAGAGATTTTCGTCCTGTAACGTGAAACATCTGATTTCAGGCCACCATACGACCGTACACACATTTATGTACCTAAACTTACTCGTACATATGTAAAAGTTCAAAGAGATTTCAATGTTAAGTATATGAAAAGATAATATTTTGGAAAACCTTATATGCGTAAATAAATACCTATGTAGGTATATTATACCTAAGGGTGCATAAGTGACATCACTTTACAAGGGTCCCAAACGTGATGTCACTAGGTTGCCCTTCACGGATAAGTACCTACAAATACCTACCTACTGCCACAAAGTTAATAATTTGGCAAATATTTATTAACGTACCTTAATTATTATATTATTGATCTGCATTTGAAACACTAAGTATTCCTTATACCTATATATCTTCAAGTATTAACTGGAGCTGGAGCCTTCCGGTTTTATTCCTTCAAGAACGGAAACAAGTCAACGTTGATACCTGATTGTGAATTGAGATCTGAAAAGATTATGAAGTTAATTATTTATGTTATGTATGAAAATGTTGAAGTTCCGCTATCAAATTACATATATCCGCTAACACACCCGGCATACATTAGCCGGTGTAATGAGCTGTGTGTGATTGTCCCAATTTGTAATTTAAGCTTATTATAATTCGCGTATCAAACGGAAGTTCGCATTGTATCGGTCACCTGAGTAATTATTAGCTTCAGTGTTTCGGCCATTATTGAATGATATGACTTATTATTGCAATGTTTACGCGGTGGCTTCCTGCTCTGGTGGTATCGGCTACAATCAGCGCTTAATGGCTGGCTCTCACGACCAAGGTCGCAGCCCAGACATTGAATTGTGTTTTGTTTTCAATTTACACGATACAATCGAAACCATTCGTGAACGAAATAATCGCCGATTTCATTGTGATGAACCGCGGTTTTGACAAAAATACAATGATACTTGTTTGATCTTATTGTTTGTAAGATGGAATGGCTTTCACACTTATGATTTTGAGAGCAGTTATAAATGGACAAGCACGTGTGTCTTTGTAGGTGTGGGAGTGAACTGTTAATGGAATAGGCTAGTTGCCACTATTTTTATTATTTGATAGAACGGTTAATTACGATTATATTACAACGTAAAAAAAATATGAAAATTTTTTGAAGCACCTATCCAACTGTATTTTGAATTTTAAATTATTAATTTCACTATACTACCGTAAACGCCGTCCGCCATGATGGTCTGTGCCGTGGCGTCACTGTTCCTGTCAACAATACGCGTGACATAACCAAAAAGTGTTTATCGGAATTAAAACCATGTCTTCGTAGAGATTACATGATACATTTATGAATTACCACTATTGTATCGTGCGTGAATGTAAGAATACATCAATAAGAAGTTGTGGATTAAAGTACCCAGTGATGAGAATTTGCGAATCAGAATTTGAAGCAAAACATTTTGCAACCATCAAAGTATCTATTTTGGGCAGGTTTATTTTCAATAAATGTGAAGTGTATAATGTTTTAATAGTGAAATAAACAACAATCAACGCGATAAAATAAAACACCACGAATAACCTGTCGAAATTGTCATTTGAATTTGTGTTGTTTACAATATTGGTGACGTAGAATCATGGCGGACGGTGTTTTCAATCAAGAGAAAAAAAAAGGAAAAATGTATCGGGTTTAAGTTGAATTTTTGCAGCAATCCCATATTTATATTTAATGATGTTTACATATTTTGGACCCTTGTACGGAATAATATTCGAATTAAAAGTGATTTTATAAATGGTGATATGAGGCAACTAGCCTATTTAGGGATACATATAGAATAGGTATATTAAGATATAGCTACCTATATCTCAATTATGAATTCTGTGAATCATATTATATGTGCAAAACGAAATAAAAAGTTTTAATGTTTTCTAATGCTATCTACATGCGCCATCAAAGTAGTCGATAAATAAAATATTATGTCAAAGTATACCTACATACATACGACTATAATTCTTACAGTTCATTAGGAAAAGCTGTGAATCTGCTTTGCATTCATACGCTAATTCCATAAGAGTTGTGTAGGTGCGAGTGATGTAACGCGTAAGAACAAAAACAATAATTAAAATAACTACAAGAAATCAAGTAAGCATGAAAATCACTCGACGTCTAATTGGCTGTTTTGTGTGCCGCGGACTGACGGCGAACGTTCGCGATAAAATATTGAATAGCGGTGGATATTCCAAGTAGGCGGGCCCTGTGAATATTCAATACCACCAGCAACTAGCTGAGCTTCTTCTAAGTAGCGAGGCGAGTTATTACATCGAGAACATTTACCGGGAGCGCTTCCCCGCAGCCCGACCCTCGTCGCAACGTGACGTCACGAGTGATGTCAGCCTCCAGCGCGTGACATCATCACACGGACGTAAAAGGATATTGGAAAAAAAGACCTTGATACCGATTGTAAAACTAGTTTTTATGTGTCTGAGCTAAGAAGTTAATGGTGATGACGTGATGGTACTGATTTACCCAACCTACTTCTATTTTCAATCAGCAGTTGTCACAAGAAAACTTTGTTATTCTAAGTCGGTACCTACCTTACCTACATACTTACACTGATCAGCAAGAGTGCAATCATATTATCGTTACAATAATTTAGTGGAGTCAATGAATACATAAAACAGGCAATATTCGTAAGTCCTCAAGAACAGCTCCGATTTCGATGATTTTTTTTTGTTAAATTTGTTTTTTTATACTATTCAAAATCAGAAACCTCTTAGAGCGGGGACGTAACTATTTATATTGTTTTAACAATATCTACGATATAGTTTATGCACAAAAAAAAATTCTCCAATACAATATCCATTAAAAACTTGTAAATATATTAATTAATGTTATAAATAATCTATATATATAAAACTCAAATCTATATAGCTCGATCTTCTATATACAAAACTCAAAGGTGACTGACTGTCATAGTGATCTATCAACGCACAGCCCAAACTACTGGACGGATCGGGCTGAAATTTGGTATGCAAGTAGATATTATGACGTAGGCATCCGCTAAGAAAGGATTGTGAGCAATTCAACCCCCAAGGGGGTGAAATAGGGGATGAACGTTTGTATGAAACTTTGTCAATTTTAAACCAATTGAGCTGAAACTTTGCATACATAAAGCTATTCTGATGTGAGCATCGCCTGAGAAATCATTTTGATAAATTCCACCCCTAAGAGGATAAAATAGGGGATGAAAGTTTGTATGAAACTTTGTCAATTTTGAGCCGATCGGGCTGAAACTTTGTACGCATCAAGTTATTATGACGTAGGTATTCCCAATGAACGATTTTGGTAAATTCCACTCATAGAGGGATTAAACGGGGGATGAAAGTTTGTATGAAACCCAAATAAACGCGGACGAAAATAATATTAAATTATTGTTAAAAACTTTTTTGTAATAACTATTGTAAGAAGTGTTTCTCACTAGGGGTTTAGGGCGTGAAATAAAGTTCTCGACACGGTTAACAGTAAAAAGTCTTTATATTAAAGACTGAGAGGTACACATACAAGAGTTAGAATTATGGTAACAACAAGATTAACGTTAGGTTCAGAAGGGTAATAGCGCGCGCGTCGCGGTTGTGGGCGGACTCTTGTAGTAAAATCGTACCGGCTCACGCGGCGCGAGTGGTCGGCAAGTTCCGACTTGAATGGCGGGCGGTGATTGGCGGAGGAGAGTGATCGAACGAGAGTTGACGTAAAAGTGCGTTCCGCTTGTGGTGCGTTCCCGTTGCGAATGCGTATTCCCTAATGTCAAACGTAAGATCGTGTTACATGCTCCCCCTC
The DNA here is from genome assembly GCA_958496325.1 of Nomophila noctuella. Lineage (NCBI taxonomy): Eukaryota > Metazoa > Arthropoda > Insecta > Lepidoptera > Crambidae > Nomophila > Nomophila noctuella. Next base: position 320,867 of record OY292486.1, read on the forward strand.
TGACCTAGACACAGCGACCTCGCGTCTTGGTCAGTCTAAGTAACGCTTGGGCCTGCCGCGCCTACGCTTCTCACGTACTGGTTGAGGCACCACATCGCCTATGAACGGAGTCAGTTGAGAGACGTGATATCGACCCAACGTCTCATCACCGTCGAGTTTCTCCAGGATGTAAGTGGTAGCGCTGGAGGCTTCTTTTATGCGGTATGGCCCGTCCCGTCGTGGTATAAACTTGGGAGTCTGTCCGACAGTCGTGTCGTTGCTCCCATGGGTCTTAATCAGTACTAAATCACCTGGGGAATAGTCTGGTGCTGGGCGGCGACCTTCATCTGCAAGACGTTTTTGGTGATCTTGAGCCTTCTCATGAACGTCTCTAGCCTCGCATAACGCAGAGGACAACCGCCGTAAGTATGGGGTCATACTAGTGACCACGTTTTCACTTTCGATGATCGCGCGCATATCAGCGATCACATCGGCTGGCGCTCTAATTTCTCTTCCGAACGTGAGATACGCCGGTGAGTATCCTGTACTACTGGTGACGGCCGAATTCATGGCAAACCGTATCGCCGGCAAGTGGACGTCCCAGGTGTGATGGTCTTTCCCTACGAGAATGGCCAGTTGAGGCTTAAGGTCTCGGTTCTTCCTCTCGACTGGGTTAGCCTGAGGGTGGTACACAGGCGAGAGTGATTGGGTGATACCAAAGGAATGGCAAACTTGCTGCATCACTTCACTGACGAATTGAACGCCATTATCGCTCTGGATTCTTCTGGGAACGCCATATCGTAGGAAGACCTCCGAGATCAGAATTTTTGCACATTCCGAACTGGTAGCGATCGGCAGAGCGAAGAGTTCTACCCATCGAGAACATGTATCTTCCAGGATCAGAATCCATTTGTTCCCTGCGGTAGTCTCCGGCAAGGGTCCGAACAGGTCCACTGCAAGCACTTCGAAGCGGCGGTTGGCTGCAGGCGTTTGCAACAGGCCAGCGGGTTTTCGGTTATCGGCCTTATACCTTTGGCATGCAACGCATCGCTTAAGGTAATCGACGACGTACTGCCTCATCCCAGGCCAGTAGTATTTCGACTGTATCCTGCTTAACGTGCGTTCAACACCGAAGTGGCCAGCCGTTGGAGCATCGTGGTATTCTACTAATACTCCTTCCCGTCCGCGCTCTGGCACAACCAGACAAGCGGTTTCTTCATCGCACTCGTCTGGCCCATATCTGTATAGGACGCCATCTGACATCAGATATCCCTTTGAAGACCAATTCCTCCCCCTAAACGGGTCGTCGGTCGCCTCTAAGTCTTCGATAATCTTGCGTAAGTCCGAATCCGCGAGTTGTCCTTCGCGAATGTCTTTAGGGTTATTCCTTGGAAAATCGACCTCCGCGTAGTTAAATTCGCAAGACGTCTCGTCACCGCCAGGGGGGCGTGATAAAGTGTCTGCGACCACGTTCGATTTTCCAGGTGTGTATTCAATGCGGAGGTTATATTCTTGCAAAGTAAGGGCCCATCTTGCTAACCGCCCGCTCGGAGATTTTAGAGTCATGAGCCAGCGCAAAGGTTGATGATCGCTCTTAATCACTACCTCTGACCCTTCAATATATCCGCGGAATTTACTTACGGCCCAAACCACTGCAAGAGCTTCTCTCTCCGTAGTGTTGTAGTTCCTCTCGGCGTTGTTCAACAGCCGGCTTGCGTACTCCACTGGTCGTTCTTCAGGCCCCTCCCCCTGCATCAGTACTGCACCCAAGCAGTATCCGCTGCTGTCAGTTCTCAATGTAAACGGCATCGATTCGTCAGCCTGCCGCAATATCGGGGCGGATACGAGCAGTTCCTTGATGCGGTCGAAAGCCTCTCGTTGTCCAGTGTTCCAGATCCAATTGCTATCCTTCTTGAGCAGGTTCGTCAAAGGCCTTGCCACTTCAGCGTAGTTTGGGATAAATCGCCTAAACCAGCTTGATGTTTGTAAAAAGGTTTTCAGTTGTCTGACGTTTGTCGGGGGCGCCATGTCTGCAATAGCTGCGGTCTTCCCAGGATCTACCTTGACCCCGCCCGGTACGATGACGTGTCCTAAAAACTTTACCGATTCCCGTGCAAAGCTGCTCTTCTCCCGGTTCACGCGCAGATTGTACATCGCGAGTCTATCGAACACGGCGTTGAGGTCCTGTAGGTGTTTCGGGAACGATTCAGACAGGATTATGACGTCATCTAAGTATGTTAACATACAGACCTCAGCTAATTCTTTGCCGGATTTGAATCGATCCATCAGCCGTTGGAAGGTCGCCCCTGAGTTGCGTAGACCCATCGGCATCCTTTTAAATCTGTAGCATCCTAGAGGGCTCACAAAGGCCGTCTTGTCACGATCCTCTGGTTCCACGCTCACCTGAAAGTATCCAGACTGAAGGTCGCACGTCGTCATGTAGCTGGTGTTCTTCGCAGCGTGAAGAATGTCCTCAATCCGCGGAAGTGGATAGCGGTCTGGTTCGGTTACGGCGTTCAGCTTCCTGTAATCTACACAAAGCCGGACCCCTCCATTCTTCTTTGCGACGAGGACAACATTGGCTGCCCAAGGGGAGTCGCATTCCTCAATGACGTCAGCTTCCAACAGTTTCTGTAACTCCTTCTCCAGAATCGCTTTCTTCCCCGGGGCCATTCGGTACGGCGCGGAGGCGATTGGTTCTTGGTCAGCGTTTATTTTAAGACGATGAGTTATGTACTCTGTTGGGGGACCAGCCTTCGCGAATCGATCAGCTCTTTCTATCAGAAAGGCGTTCAGCTGAGTCTTCTGGTCCGTCGTCAGCTTAGTTCCTTCGTCTTCTCTTAACTTCAGGTCTGCTTCTTCTATTTCCAACAGGTCCGTTCCACCTTCCGTCCCATCAGTTTCGAAACTGGCGACGAATGGATACCAGTGCCGTGGTGTGTCGTTGAAGCACCAGCTGTTCTGGGACAGGTTAAGTAAGATCCCAGCCTTAGCTGCAAAATCTCTGCCGAGAAGAGTTCTGGTTTGTGCGCCGGGAAGTACTATGAAAGTGGTGGTGATCTCACGTCCATGTAGGGTGACTCCGGTGTCGCACTCCAGTGTGTCGCGTAGGCTCTGCGACCCGTCGGCGAGGCGTATAATCCGTGACTTGTTCCTAAACTGAATATTCGTGTTGCACAATATAGTGTGTAGCTCAGGACTGGCGATGGAATGCGTGGCCCCCGTGTCCAAAATAGCGACGCCGTTGCGGCCTGCCACCTGAATTCGCAGCATCGGTCGCGGGTTGTCGCTATCGGTAATGAAGGCACTGTAAAATTCGGTCTTACTAGAACTGGGCCCGTTTTTGCAATTACCGCATTTTGAGCGTACTACCCCCAGTTGACCGCATCCATAACAACGTACCTGGTTATGGTCACTCTCGTTGTCGCGCTTGTCGGCCTTGTTCCGACAATTCTCCAAAGTATGGCCAAATAATTTACAATATGAGCACTTTGGGCGCAAGCGTTTAGGAACAGTAACACGATCTCGCGGTTTATTTACTAAATTACAATCACGCGGTTCTATACTATTCGTCGTAGTACAAAAATTTAATAATTTCCGGGAATCTACTCCGGCCGGTAACGGGTTAACACTCGGATCCGCTGCGTTCGCACGGACGCCGCCACACAAAGGGTTAATACTCGGATCTGCGTTCGAACGGTCTAGCCCACCGATAGGATTAACAGGTTTCGCTTGACTAACAGTGGTAAGATTACTCACCTCCGCCAAAGACTCCTCTACCAATCTGACTTGTGACACTAGCTGATCCAGTCCGTCCACAGTGTCGCGAGGCACTCGCTTCCTTATTCTATGATTTAATAGGCCGTATACTATATCTATTTTCATTTGCTCTGGTACTACATAGGGCAATTTTGATAATAGGGCGCGCACTTTCATCACAAACACATCGGCACGTTCGCGGTTTTGTTCGGTGGTAAAAACGTCCCTGAATATTTTATACGCGGGTCGCGGCACGCCGAACATTCCGCGCAGCCGTTGCAGCGCGTCTGTCCATGACGTCACGGACGCCTTGACGCCCTGCCACCAGACCGCCGCGTCGCCGATCAGCAGCATCGGCAGGCCTCGCAGCGCGTGCTCGTCGCTGGTGTTGGTGCACTCCCTGTACACCTCAATGGCGTCAATGAACGCCTCCAGCTCGTCCGCGTCCTTGGAGCGCCCGTCGAAGCGCGCTGTGCACTTGGCGAAGTTTCCAGACTGCTGGGCGTGGCCTGGAGTAGTGGTTCGTGGTGATGCGGTCCCCAGGTTGCCGCCGAGGACACTCTCTAAAAGCACGCGGTTCGCTTCCATCTGGCTTCTAGTCAGGTTGGCGACCAGGTGATGGAGCATATCCTCCGACATGGTGATATTAGGGGACGAAGCCACCGTTGTCCTGTTCAACTCGGTGTCCGTGTCCGACTCCGATCCGCACTTGGCTCCGGGTCTTCGTTTCGGCGGCATATTTTATATGCACGAAAAGATGGCGCGGGATCGCACGTGGGATGGTGACACAATTTTGTTGACGCGCGGTAAATGTGCGGCAATTTCTGCAACGCACGTGGAACGTAGACTCGGTGGTTCCAATCGCACGGTTTTCACGTATTTCAGCGGATTGTCTACGATTGTTCTCTGTGATGTTGTCTACTTTTACACTTTTCACTACTCACTATTTCGTTAACCGTGCCCCGCGAGTTGGGCGTCACTGTAAGAAGTGTTTCTCACTAGGGGTTTAGGGCGTGAAATAAAGTTCTCGACACGGTTAACAGTAAAAAGTCTTTATATTAAAGACTGAGAGGTACACATATGTACAAGAGTTAGAATTATGGTAACAACAAGATTAACGTTAGGTTCAGAAGGGTAATAGCGCGCGCGTCGCGGTTGTGGGCGGACTCTTGTAGTAAAATCGTACCGGCTCACGCGGCGCGAGTGGTCGGCAAGTTCCGACTTGAATGGCGGGCGGTGATTGGCGGAGGAGAGTGATCGAACGAGAGTTGATGTAAAAGTGCGTTCCGCTTGTGGTGCGTTCCCGTTGCGAATGCGTATTCCCTAATGTCAAACGTAAGATCGTGTTACACTATTTGTTACAATAAGATTATTATAGAGATTTATCTACAAAAAAATAGAGACCAAACTTTTTATATCCATATCGTTGATATTGTTTAAACAATATGAATAGTTCCGTCCCCGCTCTAAGAGGTTTCTGATTTTAAATAAAATAAAAAAACAAAATAAACAAAAAAAAAATCATCGAAATCGGAGCTGTTCTTGAGGACTTTCGAGTAAAATGCTTCATTGACTCCACTAATTGTTATTGTCATCTATAATTTGTAAATTTGTCAGGTTATTCAAAACAGAATCTAGCTGGCAATTGAGACGATCTATCTGTTCATAATATATGTAGGTAGATGATATTAATTGGCATTAAAGAAGACCAAATTCTTTTCTATAGAAATTGATCTATTGAACTCCTTTAGAACATTACCTACTTATTAAAGTTATTCGAGGACTGGACGCTAAAAGAGCCAGCTGCTCTTCCGAGGCCGACCTTTCTATCACCTTCAATTTCACCAGTCATTACGTAAGCAATCAGCGCTCGCAGCCAGACGGGATCGCCTCAAGGCAAAGGTCGCGGGCGCGTGGCAACAGACCCTCGGCGAAGGTCTGCAGACGAGCTCGTTACGTGTGACAATGGGCCGCAAACCGTGTCAGTGGGTAGCGATTCAATCATAGTTGTATACAAGTGAAAACCTTCATATCCATGACTTTGTACTTTTTTCCGAGGGGTGTGAAAATGTGGGCGTAAGAGAGACATAAAGAGAAGGACTTCCGAAATAGACGTGGTTTTTCAGTGAATAATTGTTTAATATTTAAAAACCATTGTTTAATCTGTGGTCATTCCTTGCAGTAGAAAAAAAGGGATACAAAATAGAAAATGACATAGGTAACTTACACTTAAGTCTATGTCAACAAAAAAAATATTGGCTTGTCTCGTTGTTTGAAATATCACCGTTTTTCAGTTCCGAATATAGCGAATACAACTTCAGCAGAGCCCGTACCTATCTCCGATTAAAAAAATCTTTAGTTAGTTTCCCGCACGTCGATAGCCCAACCTGACCTAGACAGAGTACCTATCTCGCCGCGTGTGCACTAAAACCCGCGACCCTGACCCCTCATCTGCAGGGGCGCCGCCCGTGACGTCACCGGCACTGGTGACGTCATGCGGGGCGACCTGACACTTACTTCAGTAGGAAACGTCTGCGGCGACAATTTGGTTAGTGGGTTAAGTATTCTAGACAAGAAATAAGGAAACGACCCCAAATTTTAGACTGGGCAAAAAATTTGTAAGTACGATTGATAAAGGCCCCCAATTACGGTTAGAAGTCGAGCACCACTTTGTGTTTTGTAATAATACAAAGTAAATGAGAACTAAAATCAGTAGAAATAAAACAAAAAGAAAGACAGACCGTGACGAATATTTAGCTTGTTTATCAAAACATGTTAATGAACAGCTTCCCCGCCATTACACACTTCATTATCATCTTTTAATGGTCTATGATATCATCGCTAACGACTGAAGAAACACAATTGCGTTGCTTAAATGGTTCAAACCAAAAGTTTTAAAGATTTTATCAACATCAGTGTACCTATGTAAAAACTTTAAATAGAGCTACTTTAGCAAATTCAGCTCAGTAAATACTTAATGATATTTCTAGACAAAAGGTTGTAAAGAATGCAATGGCATGCAGTGGTATGATCTTGAGAACGGTTTGTTTACAGGCGGCGGCCTCGTGCGCATCGGCCCGTGCCCGGCTCCGCCTGTCTGCCTCGCTCCTACCACTAATCATATACCTACTACTTATGTACATATGTCGAATAAAAGCTAACTATGTCTAGTATTTTTCTTGCTAAAAGAGCACAGGAAATTAATTGTGAAAATTTTTCAATCCCTTTCGCGGACCCCAAAAACCTTCTATCACTATTATGAATTCCTATAGCTACAATTGCAAAATGCTGTAGGTATCATGTGTTTGAAAAAAACGACTACGGGCTGGAATACGAATAATTTAATTTATGGAAAGACTGGCAGTATTTATACCGCAACAGGGCAAGCGAAGCTATTTAGGGACATCCCCACTGTAGTTAAGATTTGTATGTGGGATCAAACGTGCACACGGCGATGAAGGATCTGTATCTGTATTAAACTATTATAAAAATATGTAATTGTCGGCGTGTCGAAGACGTCGTACCAACAAATACTCATTAACCTCGTGGTGTGGAGGCTCTTCCTTACACGCGCCGGCCGGTGCATGCTAATAGCGAGATTAGCTGCCATGCTCTACGACTGCTCTATAACCGTGTGACTGGAATATTGTTATAACGAACAAGAAATCCGGACAAAGTTTTACTTATTATAAAACTTCTAAACGGAACAACCACTTTGTGGGTCATAACACGACAATAATTTTCGTTGCGTCTTTGCAAAATAGTCACGATACTGTTCTAAATAACAGAAATCATTTCAAAGCCACTCTCACAGATTGACGATATAATTAACACATCCAGCATAATGCAACAGCGATTTAAAAAAATGAAGACTGCAGTCAATATCAAAATAATTTGATAGATAGAACTTAAATTCTGAACGGGAAGGCGTATCTATTTAAATTAATGAATCTTTTAAAATTATAGTAGGAATGACTTCGTCCGTTCTTAATATTCTAGTTAATAAATCAGGATCAAGTGATAACACAACCAAAATATGCATATCAGTCCTTATAGCCAAAGTCAATAAGTGCAAATACCTACCAGCTAACAAGTAACATTTCCATGTTGGTAAAATAATAGAGCAATTATTATAAATGATACTACATACAATATTAGGTGTACTAAATTACAGCCCAATGCATGGTTGTTTTAATGATAGCCGTCTTATCACCATTTCTATCAAATAAATTTAATTGCTGAGTATGAAATAATCCTATTATATAGTTGTTTTACAGTATTTTTTATAAATGACAAATATTAACACCTTTTTAACACGATGGGCAGGACACGTGGCCCGCAGAACCGACGGGCGCTGAAGTCATAAGATCACAGAGTGGGAATGGTTTCCAAGAACGGGACGTCGAAACGTTGGTCGACAGCCAGCTCGATGGTCCGACGATATAGCCAAAACATGAGGCAGAATCTGGCAGGGGAAAGCCCAAAATCAAATGGAATGGCGAAAAATGGAGGAGGCCTATACCCAGCAGTGGGTTGAAAAGGGCTGAAGAGAAAAAAGAAGAACACCTTTTTAAAATATTTTGGGATTTTTAATAGAACTTTGTCAACAAGTTGGTGTCAAAATATTTGAAAAACTACTTCTTTGCAGAAAATACAATGTTAAGATACGAGCTAGAAATGTGAGTAAGTCTCTACCAGAAAATATACTAAATTGTAACCTAAACCGGATATATGACTTCCCACATGACCCATAACAACGAATTGTATACACAACAGTGCCTGCGTTGGTCGATTGTTGAAGCATGATGATTTCCGCAGCGGCGCGGGCGCAGGGCGTCCGCGTGACGTCACGGCACTTTCTCCCGCGGTCACGGCCGCGGCGCCCGCGCACAGAGGAAGCAACGCGTGCAACTTGCATCGCATGGTTTAGTTCAAGGGACACATTTTGGAATTGGCTACGTTGACAATCAATCAAGTAGGTAAGACAGGTATTCATGTAAGCTTCGGAGAGGCACCTATGAATCGACAGAATGAATCTACCACCGAGTGGGGAATGCTGCTACTATCAAGAAGAACCGACAAAAAACTCGAAAGTTACTTGACATTGACAGACGCACAGAAAGAAATTTAGAGAATCGGAGCTAAAATAACGAGGGGTATTAAGATGTTTAATGGCTAAGTACCTACACTGGTTAATTTACTCTTCAAGCCTTTTGTATCTCCTACGTTCCTAAGCCTTCGGTTTACCTACTCGTACTATCAAACGTCTCATCTATGGTGGGTGGATCATATTACGTTTATACGCCCACCCTGAGATTTTATTCACATAAACCGTTTTAAATTACGACTGTTATGATTCAAGATTCGACTTGGCAACTTACATCGGTATTTTATGCGTTTGGTTACGTCATTATTGTAGTGGACTGACATTCGTGGTTGCTCCTGGTTATTCTATCGCTACCACGGTACATTGCTAGCTTTCCCTCACGTATTGATACTTTACTTTGTATAAGCTCAGAGAAAATATTCCTGCCAATAAGGCAAAAAGACTAACATGGATGGATACAGTATTCCTACAATAAGGTAGGAATGTATTGTGCAGGCCGACTGATTACTTTTAATATCGGAAGGAAAATGATTTGCCATGGAAAATTCCAATTGTATCTTGCCAAAATTAAAGAAACTATCCGGCTATAGAATCCAAATGGGATTTCTAAGTGAAGTATCTCTCAATAGATATAACATTCGACGATCATCAAGTTAAACGAGGAACCAATTTAAATACATACATCAATTTACACTATTTGTCGCAATGAGATTAACAAACATCGGAGATCTAAAGCTAAATACTTAAGTATTGAAAAGTACTAGAAGCACTCAAGTACTCGACTAATACTGCTTCGTGGTATTACTTGGTAAACCTAGCCGTTAGTGAATTGCTTCGTCAATATTACCGGAGGCCTGTCAGGCACTTCCTGGTCGCGCGGTAGTTATCACGTTTGGAGATACCCATCTATTGGCGCGGGAGGGTTAACAAAATGGACGGTAATCGCTATATATCCCTAAGGGCGCTCAGGGGAATTAAATTGAGACATTAATGCTTGGTGGAGAGAATGGGGAGTGATCGACTTTTATTAGAAATAAGTTGTTTTTTATTAATGAGTCACCAAATCATTAAACGTTTCTCCATATGTCATAAATTCATTGGTCGATCAATTTAGCTAAAATTTAAAAAACGCCGAAAATCATATTTCCTAACAAAGGGTTAAAATCTGTGGTATCTATCGGGGGGTACCTACTGCGTTAATTTTGGCTTAACGCTCTAAGTATATAGGTAATGACTGTTTAATATCGTATTATATAAAATCATGAAAGTATCATTGTACTCGTATGTTCATATTAGTTATGTGAACAGATTCCAACTGAGTCTCAGCTAATTGTTACAGTCACGACATGCGGTTATACTGAAGCGAGCACTGAACACGCAGTAGACTCAGTGGCGTGCACTAGTGGACTAGTACACTATTAGACTAGTGAACTAGTGCCACTATTCGCGCCCTGTGTCTAACATGTAATTGGGCTAATGTCGCTTTATATGACGTGAAAATTTCGGGTCAGACAGACTGCCTCTTGATTAATTAACAGTTTTTAGGTCAACTGGGTGCGGAGGTGTTTTAGAACTCTGAATGGTGCAACTATTTGGTTGACTAATGTTAGATAACTTAAAAGTTTCGAATTCAAATTAATTGCCAATCTATAAAGGGCCTTGTATATCAAATATCACTTATATTTTGAACTAGCGGCCGCCCGCGACTCCGTTCGCGTGGATTTCGATTTCCAATAGCCTAAAGCATTTCTCGTCAAATGGACTATCCAACACAAAAATAATTTTTCAAATCGGTCCAGTAGTTCCTGAGAATATTGCGTTCAAACAAACAAACATACAAACAAACAACCAAACATACAAACAAACTCTTCAGCTTTATATATTAGTATAGATATAGATAATTGAACCTTACCTGCTATATTGCCAGGCCTATATATTTTTTTTAATTATTGACTTTTAGAAGTAAGTATAATTCAAAAAGACTCTCTAAATCAGAATTCTCTTTGAAACGACCCTTTTCGGAAAATGGAAAACAAATCAAACACTACAACAGCAAATATTAATGAGCTAATTGTTACGAAATACCGAGAAGTGTCGTGTGAGCGACGGAGTAGTCCATCCATGTGACTTGTGAGGCACGCGGCGCACGCGAGGCAGAGGCGGTCCCTAGAAACCTTCACTAAGTGCAATGTCCTGTTATTTATATTCCGATGGAAGGGGACTTTATATTTATATTTCCTGGTTTCGAAGAATGATCGGCCAAGTTACCGAGAAATCATCAGAAATAAAGGACTTGAAGAGATAAAAAAAAAATATGAAAAAATATATAGAGGAATACGTTTTTTTATTGGCATTGACAGAAACTAACTCGAAAGCCAAACAATCATTTATTTAAAGGTTGTTTCATTATAAAGTTATTGTAAAGTCGCCTAGCTGTCTAAAATCAATCGGAAATCTACTTTAATGTGGACTGTCGCCAGATACTAAAAGGGCAACTAATACCTACTACATATTTATTTAAAAAGACGTCATTCCTTAATATTATAAACATATTTCATTAGCACTTACGTGGACATGTGTTAACATTGTGTAGAAGCATATGTTTCTCTGTAACGGCAACGTGAAGCACTTACCTGAAAAAGAGGAAACACATTTAGTTACAAATGCAATTTGGTTACAATGTAGCGTCGATAATGTTTTAATTTTACTGAAAGGTATTTTTATTTAGCTAGTTAATACAACTTTATTCATATAAAATGTCTATAGGTGCAATGCCTATAATAGACAAAATTTACTCGCTATTAGTTAGATATCGACATCTTCAAAAACAAAATGTTACTTGTATAGTGTTCTTACGTTGTACTACACAAAAAAACAATATCAACAATATACTTAGGTAATATGTTATTTGTGTGCAAGACAATCAGCTGTCGTGTGACTCTCATTATGATTCTGCTGCTGCTTGCCTCTATTTACCATCCGTCATTGATTTAACAATTAGCTTAGTTAAGTTCTTTGTTTTTTTTTATATTATTTATCTACTTTGTTTAATTACGGTGCCTCCGAGGCTTAAAAGGTAATTTGAATGTCAACACAAGTGCCTTTTTGACGACCGGCTTAGTGAAAAGGTGCAGACGTTGACTATTAGACCAAAAGGATTTCATCAACGCACCAGACGAACATTTGTGTGCATGAACATATCAGTATGTCTTTCTGTTCCCTAGCATTCATAGAATAAGCTTTGAGCTTAATTTGGGGCCAGGCTTGGTTATGTTAAACCAAGGAATTTGTAATTCTCCGAGCACTCTCTCGTACATAAAGAATCGGGTGAGAATTACGATTACGTATAAGCGGCTGACGCCGAGTTACGCGACTGCCGGGGGCGTTCACCTCGGATGCAGTGTCACTGCATCACGTCACGTGCATTACAGGACTGATTTGCAACTCACTTCCGCATAGTTGCAAAATTAGCGAGTAAGTGAGGAAGATAACGAGTAAATTGAAAATTATTACAATTCTGAACTCAAAAACTATGATAAGCTTTTAATTATAAACAGGGAAAAACTAATCTGTCCTCAGGCAGGATTCGAACTCTTGCAAACCAGGCAAGCGCTCTAACCAATTGTGCCACCGATACCGTTACTGGACCCGAAGAAGGTGAGGAGGTATATTATAAATGTTCAGTTTCTAGCTCATTAATATTTATTATCAATGGCGATTTCAAACTTCACCTTGTCCGTGCCAGCGCTACGGCCGCTCCCGGGCGCGTCGTCAGTATTTCATCTGAAATACAGGCTTGTTCCACGCGACGCCGCGCCCTGCGCTAATTACGTCCCTTCATTACCTAATTCAGTTGCATAACTGACGGTCACGCTACTCCCCAATGGAGACGGATGGCCGATGAATGTCCAATATTGCTGTTTTGATATTCGTTGTGTTGCCCGTTTAATATCTAACCAAGGTCAAGGTGATGAAGGTTAGGGACATTTCGTTTTAGTCATAATTTCGTCTATCACCATTATTGGTATCGTTTTTATGTAATTACAGGTCCGCCGTGTGTCATAAAGTTTGCCAGAATTACGAAGAAGCTTCAATTATGAAGGTAGCAATGTTACTGGTACAAGTATGTAATTCTTACATCCTTTTATTGGTATGGTCAATGACACTTTATATTACCTACTTATATATATTATTTGTTCAAAGCGAAGTGAGAAATTCTTATTCTGCGGAACTGATCAAGACTACGAAGTTCGTCGAATGCATTGGATATATTATTATAATAGTCTCTTCTCTTCGCGAAATCTGCTAGCCAACTAGGTAGGTACTTAATCATAAAGTTTGTGTCCTACCTTGGTGCCACAAAACTTCTGAACATTTGAACGCCGAAAAGATTGAATTTATTATTTGTTACGCCTATACCCACACACGCAGCTTAGAATCGATTTGGTCTCTACATTTTTTTGGCATAGTTGAGTTTATTATTTGAGTAATGTTTTCCCAGATGTGCAGGTTGTCGCGTCGCGTGCGCCGCCCAAGGCCGCGTTACGCAACAACTGACAACAGCCGGAATGAGGCGTGTTGTTGACGTGAATGACGTGCCTTATGTCATTGTGCGGCAAATAGCGGAATTCGCGGATTTTATCAACACGTCTCTGAGCTCGGTAAAGTTAAGACGTTTGCTCGCCATCTGATGGAACGTGACGATACTATGTAATTTGTAGACCTCGAAATTTTCCTTACAGAGACACAGATGCAAGGACATTTAATGCATTAGAAGCGAAAACGTTACCCTACCTACGCCTAGGATATTTCCTTACATTTTAGACAAGGTTGTTGCCAAATACTTAAATCCTAAATACAAATTGGAATCCTGCTACTACTCGTATAATCGTTATTTCCTCATTATTTTTAAAGGCAGTTTTAGAGCAAAGACGTGAAGATTTTATTTTCTTTCACCAGCAAGTGGGGCAACGGCAACATTCGTGGCAATAACCAAGGCTAGAGCGTACAAAAACCTAACATTATGACAGCGGCTATGTCAGGGTCAACGTGTTAAAGTCATTTAGAGTTCGTTAAATTCCATTTTGGCGTAAGAGTTAGCTACCGCTCACGGTTTTTCTCAAATATGGCTGGTTTGAGACGTTCATTTGTATTCTTCGTACTTTTGATACGCATCACAAAATAATTACGTAATTTTGCATTGAAAATGCACTGCCGCTGAACTTCGGGCGCGTTTTGTCAGCCTTGTGTCCTATACTAACTCGTAATAAACTGTACTAGATGTGTAATAGATGTACTTTCGAATCACATATGAAATGTTTAGTAAATCAAATCTATACTTCTATACTAATATATAAAGCTGAAGAGTTTGTTTGTTTGTTTGTATGTTTGTTTGTTTGTTTGTTTGTTTGAACGCGCTAATCTCAGGAACTACTGGACCGATTTGAAAAATTATTTTTGTTTTGGATAGTCCATCTGACGAGGAAGGCTTTAGGCTATTGAAAATCGAAATCCACGCGGGCGGAGTCGCGGGCGGCCGCTAGTTAATAATAAAACGAGCTGTAAGAATCCTAAATGAAAGTATCGTGAGGGTACTTTGTAATCATAATACACCGGTAGGCTATCTTCGTAGGGTTCCTGATCTTGATGAATGAATCTTGTACAAACCGAGAAAACATGAATGAATTAAATTCAAACCGTTTTCTCAAAATAAATATTTGATGTATTAAGACTGTTGAATCTAAAATCAAAGCCAATGTTGGCATATGGATAAAAATACACGTTTAAAGAATGTTTATGATACCGTTATAAATCTGTTTTAGCGAATAGATTGATGTCTTTACTCATTCAACCAGGCAGTTGGCGGACGGCCAAGGCGATCAGATCAGATCGATGGCAGCAGGAGTGATGGGTCATTGGCCCACTGCTGATTAGACACCCTCGTATTGCCGGGTATGTGGGTACCTACCATGAATTTTAATTTGACTAATGAAAGGAATTTATTACCCGCAGAAAACAATCCTAGACGATAGTAAACCTTGGATTTTTCACATCAAATCGTTAATTCGTTATGGGTTGGAAATGTTTAAAAGTAAAGTACCTATTATATGTACTTGGATATAGATGAACGTGAATAAAAGAAACTGCAAATGGAATTGAAGATATAACCTTCTTCCAAAGAAGGCAGGGCATACAGAAAGTCGTGAACACTATCATTTTGCTACGTTTGTTCATACGATTGTACCTAATTAATAATTTTTAAAGGCTCCCGGAGTGGATGCGCGAGCGCCGGCGCCGCGTCTCAAGGTGAGTTCGCCGCGGATTTTATTTAAAGCAAAACCAATTCATACAGGTATCATTAAGTCTCGACCAAACTTGCTTTTCGTTATGAAGTTTCGACCTTGAGACTGCATTTTTGCTTCATATAACGTGCCGCTTACTTACATAAAAGGCTCGATATTTCTGGCAGCTTTCTTGTAAAACGTATGGTTTGAAATAGAGGGAAAGTATGATGTAACTAGTTGAAGTGATAATCACTAATGCAAACTATGTTTACTACACAAGTCGCTAACAATCAGATGGACTGAATGTTTGTATACTAACTTAAACAAAAATCCAAGGTAACAATAAGACTTCATTACCTATGTTGTAATAGTTTGAACAGAATTCAAGGCTTGAACTGTGTGCTCAAGTCATACATGGTAAAGACTTGTTTTCCAGCAGCTTTTGTTATGCACAATTGCGACACGACTGACGACGGCACTAAACAAGACAAAACTGTTTAAGCGACTTGTTTTTGAATAAATCTATACTAGGTAATATAATAAAGGTGAAGAGTTTATTTGAACGCGCTTATCCCAGGAACTAAAGAATCGAATTGAAAAAGAATTTTCGTGTTGGTTATTTTCTATATAATTGCACTTATAAGACTATTATGTGCAAAATCGAAAACCAAGCGGGCGAAGTCGAGGGCAGCTGCTATTTGTCTTCTAAATACGAGTAGGTATCCCTAAACAGTGTATAGGGTAATAGGGTGTGCAAATCGTCTGTTAGTAGTTTGATAAGTTTTCTTTGTTAATCGACAAGGTGTACGTTGTGTTGATTTAAATAAATAAACATTTGTAGCCAAAAGTGTTATTGAGCACATTTTTTGACACCGCACTGACCGTCAGGATTAGGCAATTGCTGCTAGTTTATTTAAATGTTAGTTGAAGTCCGAGGTAGGTGCTAAGGTACCGAAAAATACACACAACACAGCTTTTGTGTACTCAACTAGAATGACAACAAAATAGCTAGCCAGTATTTTACCAACCAGCTGGTAGTGTTGACTTTCAGACGCTGTGCAGTCAGTTACGCACGAGTCTGAAACGTTTCCCCGGCAGTCACTTTGCCTTTTGATTCGTCGTGTGTGTGTACTCACTCACTCACTCACTGGGTGTTTAGAGTTTAGTGCAGTGGCGGTAAACCAAGGTTGCGTAAATAACCGCCGACGATAGAGCTATTTCCACCGAACGCGTCGGGACTGCGCTTTGACGGCGTGAAATGAACCACGACTCAATCAAACAACTAGACGAGCAAATCATACGAGTAGGTACACTAATGGTGTATGAAACGCATTAGCTGTTTGTTTTACTTTGTGGTCTTACGCGGCACAAAGTTTATTCCCGTACTTTTCTGTTCAAACCAAAATACCACTTAAACACCTTTAAAAGTAACAAAAGTCTAATGTCGCGACGCATCTTTAAAACACTCAGTATTAAGTGATGTCCGTGGAAAGATTGAAATAAGGAGATGGCCTGTTCACTTGTCAAAGCAACGAGAAAAAACATTCAAATGGAATATTAAAATTTAGCAAATTTAAGCTTGCCCAAGCAATCGGGACAGAGCACTCAAATGATTTGTTGGTTAACAACATAATGTAGTATAGAAGAAGGTAGGTGCGGCCAAAGCGCTGGCCGTCCTTGACCGCGCTGGACGTCTCCGCGGCGTCCACCGCAGCCCTCGCATCAATCACGACAACCTCAGCTCGGCTGTTTATAATCCTCGACTATTAACAGCGAAGCCACCTTTTAAGAAATTAAAAGCTAATGACTTTGTTACTTCTGTTAGTGCAACAGTCGATACATTTTGAATAATGGCAGGAAAACGCCCAGCTTCTCATTCGTCACATCCCGGGATCCCGCTACTTAAATCATCTGTCATAGATGTAAAGGCCTATGTGTAATCACATGACGAGCAGATAGCAGTCGCATTATCATGACGTTTCGAAAAACTAATGTCGATCAATGATAGATTAATATTCATTAATAGGTTTGACTTACATTTTGGAAAATCACATTCAGATATCGCGCTACGAATTCGGGAAAACTTTACAGAAAAATTAATAAATGTGAGTCGGAATAAATCGGAACTGAGTACTACAGAGTGCATTGACTACATTTCTGTTGAAAAAAACATTTCAGTAAATACACATTTTCTTATATAGTATGCAAGTATGCAACACTGTAAGAATTTACTGCATTTACTGCATCGATCGCTTTATGGCGATGCTATAAGTCATTATCGGAGTATTAAACCATAAAAAAACATATTAACGTCTAAAATTCGATGCGATATCATAAATCGCACACATACCCACTGTAAAATTATAACTCAGACCTTGATGCGATCAATTTTAATCTGTTAATATCCCAGATCAAAAAAATGGCGGACCATCAAAGAGTCAATCATTAGTTTGGCCGCGGTTAACCTTAACCCATTTAGTAAACGAAATAGCTCCGCCGAATGTGTTGTTAGGAGTTATTTCCGTCTGTTGTGATTGGAGAGTGGCCGGATAATGAACCCGCGACATCGCCATTACGCTGACGAAGCTGACTGACTGACACAAACACGCCGCGTTTGGTTATTAGAAACTAGCGGCCGCCCGCGACTCTGTCCGGTTCCCGATTTCGGTTACCGCACACTTAGTGCTTAATATCGATACCTTAAATCTCAAATGGCGTAACCACCAAAACACAACTTTTCAGGAGAGCAAAAAAACAAAAAAAAAATTTTTGTTTAAATCATAACTTTATATATTTTAATACTATAAAAATGTTTTATATATCAAATTTCTTAGAATTTTGAGATGAAGGCTTCAGTTAGAACTATTTGCACCTAAATCTTATATTTTAAAAAATAGAAGTCGGTTACGACTTCTGAAAATATGACAAAAAGGCGTTTACACCCTATAAAAAACACGATTTTTTTGAGATTAAGGTCGTATCTCCCATTAAATAGTAGAAAATACCCCTTATTTTGTATTTTTTTATGAAAATAATACAAAATAAGGGGTATTTTCTACTTCTTTTATTGAATTAGGTACATTAAACGGGTAAGAGGATTTTAGGAAACAAAAAAGCCAAGGCCGAGAGAATAAGAAGGCCTAATTCGATTAAGCAGTGTAGTTGTAGAAAAACGACCCTTATTCTTAGCAACTCTACTTATATTAATATAATATTTACGTAATAATCAACTTTAAAATTCAATTAAAGTCCTAATGGAGTTAGAAAAGATTACAAAATTTGTATTAATTTAAGAATCAATGAATCAAGTAGCTACGTTCAAAAAGTGAGAGATTTTAGAAAGCCTTAATTTATAATAATCAGTCAAAATAATTACATTGAAACTATCAAAAACAATCAAACATAAAAAAAACCAGTATTTTTCTGTGTCTGTAACTCCGTCCTCTATATCAGTGCCTGGTAATACATCTGGCACATCTTCTGCTGTTGGTAATCGCGGGTGATATTCTTCATGATATGTTTTTGGGATAATGCCGTCTGTGCACAATTTTAATAATAATTTAGGAAATCAGAGTGAGCTGATACGATGACATAATAAGGTCGTGGTGTCTTTCTTGCTGATTAAAAGTATGTGGCGTAGCTACTTGATTCATTGATTCTTAAATTGATTCAATTTTTGTAATCTTTTCTAACTCCATTAGGACTTTAATTGAATTTTAAAGTTGATTATTACGTAAATATTATATTAATATAAGTAGAGTTGCTAAGAATAAGGGTCGTTTTTCTACAACTACACTGCTTAATCGAATTAGGGCTTCTTATTCTCTCGGCCTTGGCTTTTTTTAGATTTTATTTTGTTTCCTAAAATCCTCTTACCCGTTTAATGTACCAAATTCAATAAAAGATGTAGAAAATACCCCTTATTTTGTATTTTTTTTATGAATTTATGGGAGATACGACCTTAATCTCAAAAAAATCGTGTTTTTTATAGGGTGTAAACGCCTTTCAATAATAAAAATTGTGTGTGGTGTAAACGCCGAAACCGAAAAATGATGTCTCTTACCCCCGTGTGTTTTTACTTTTTTTTTCACTTTACAATAATTTCTAAGGGCGTAACCACCAAGTAAAGTTGGCTATGTGTGATACGCCATATTAATGTATTAAAATATCTCGTTACGCCCTGACGTTGTTCATGCATTAAATTTATAGCTGCTTACGACATCTTTACCTTATAAAAAGTGTTCAAATGTATAAAAAACATCGGGTCGTAATGACCATTTTTTTGCGAATTTCAGGATTTTAAATATACAGATCGATAGAGAAAAAAAAACTGAATAAAACTGCATTCAAAAGTCATTTTGACCAATTTGGCGCTTACGCCATTTGAGATTTAAGGTATCGATATGATTGATTGATTTTTCAATTCGTATCAGAAGGTCTTGAGATTAGCGCCGCGTTCAAACAAACAAACAGATGAACAAACACACAAACTCTTCGGGGCTTTTTAAGGGGCTTTGATTAATAGGGACTGGTCTATGCGGCTTTGTTAGCGCGTTGGCTTTTTTGTGAACATTCCGGGTCAAGAACCTGGTACCTTCGCGTAATGAGATGTGTGTACTTACGTAGTCAGAAGAAGCCACTTTATAATTTCTGTTCTAAATGAAATGTTTTTTTAATGTGAAGCAAAATTTGTAATTTTCACTCGGAATGAAAATTAAAAACTCAATACTTCCCGGGAATCGCATACCGAAATGTGCGAAAGCTGCTAGAATGGAAGTAATTCTCGTTAATTCAAATTATGGAAATAATATTTACTTGAAGCATGAAATTAGTTGTAAACCGTTCAGCTTTCACATTAAGGCGCTTTGTTACCTATGATTGAAAACATCGTAAATAACCAGCCCTCATCTTGTGCACTGTTGCAGTCTACACCACTTAATCAGTAAACTAATTTTTAGTTTATTTTTGCTCAGAGCATAACGATATTATAATTTAATAAACTACACATTAAAATGACCATGATATTCATGACTATAAAAATCCAGTTAACTACCTATTGGCCTAGCTCATTAAACCAAAGGCGACCCATTACATTTTGGGCCACGATTTTGGTCTCCTTTCCTCCAAAAGATGCAGGAGAATACGTATGAGGAGATGGGAATGGATTATAGTGCAAGGTTAGTTTACGGGATGTAAGCCAATCGCTGTGGAAGCAACATACAACACATTATACAAGGTACTAGCTACTTTTGCGGTTACTTATAGTATCGCATTCGGCGTAGTTCGCTGTGTCCGACGCCGCGGGTTCCGAGAATGCATTAGCCGTGTTTACTGGTGTTTAAGCGAGTATCGGAATGAACACGTTCTTTGTACACCCTTCGTACAAGATGACATGGATCGTAAGTGCGATCGGCTGTATGGGGCGTTTGTTTAGTTAGTGCTTTGTACGTGTAGTTATGCGATTATGGAAGCAACTCACATAATATCTAAGATATTGAAGATTTATTTGATTTGTTTGGTTCGATGGAGGAAGTATAACATTTATGTTGAACCGTCCCGGCTTTGCCCGTGCAAAGCCGGGACGGGATATGTGTGTAAATGTCATGTTAAGTGTCCGTACACTTAACATGACATTTACACACATATTAAAAAAATATATAGCCTATGTTCCTCAAGGCTAAGTATCTTTCTAATGGTAAGAGAATTTTTCAAATTGGTCCCCTAGTTTTTGAGCCTTTTCATTACAACATTTACAACCAAACAAATAAAGTTTTCCTCTTTATAATGTTATAGCGGCCGCCCGCGACTCCGTCCGTGTGGTTTTCGGTTTCCACATACATAGGTATGTAATATAGCCTAAAGCCTTATAAACTATAGCCTATGTGTTATTCTGATGTAAAAGCTATATTGTGGCAAAGTTTCATTCAAATTCATTCAGTAGTTTTTACGTGAAAGAGAAACAAACATCCATACATCCATACTTACAAACTTTCGCCTTTATAATAGTAAGTAGGATATATAATTGATAAAAGAAAATGGAAACGTCTAGTGCCGATGCATTCTTGCATTACCCAAGTACGTCTTTTATCAGTTTCATAATATTTACATTTACTTTCTCATTAATTGTTTCGCAAATCATGCGAAAGTTAGATCTGAAGTGTCTGAAGTAAGTTATATAATTTTAGCGTACCTCACATTCCATATGGTCTATCTCATGTCGGTGGGAGTGCAGTTAACCGTGTTATTGTTGGAAGGGCGAGCTGTTGGCAGACGGGTAACATTGACCGACTAACTCTGGAGCTCTTAACCGGTAGAGCGCGTGACGTCACGGGAATGCACTTGCAATAAATCAAACTTCGACCATGACACGCAAATCACAACCTTAACTCAAGTATTGAGAGTTTAGGTTAAGATAGAGTCTTTATGAGGTGTGGCCTGCAGGCGTGTAAGTGGTTAATTCCATCAAAACGCGGCTGGGGTTACATGTTGAAGTTACAAGTTGATATAAATACTTATATGAATTTAAATTATTTAAACATTTTGTATCCACGGCGGTAATTTATTTTAAATTCTCCATAAACCGGCATTGATTCAATGGGTTCTAAATAGTTTCGAATGAGGAAAAGTAGCCTAAGTATATTTATCTTAAGATTGATTTGCGCCCAAAGACTATAAGTAGAATATAAAAGAATATAAGTATCAGCTGATAATCAAAATAACAATATTTGTGGCACCCAACGTGGGGCTGACTGTTGCGACGCTTTCCGAAAATAGTTGTGGTTTTCAGATAGTACAAACAAGTACAATACTACATATGGAAATCATAATATTGGAAAATATAATGCTTACGGAAAGATTATACCGATAAATAAATGATTTATTAATGTCATGGTTGATCAACCTTAAAATGTCACTTGCTCCATTTACCTATATCCTTGGAAATGATTTTAAGTGAGTGCGTGGACAACTGTATTTTATTTATAGATTGGTATTTCAACGCTCTACTTGGCTTTACTGCTGTTCTTGTTATGTTCAACCTTTTTCCTCTACAGTGACAATTTAATGTGGACGTAATGGTTTTGTTCTGCTAAGGCTTGTTTCACCTTTATCAATATACGAGATATACGATAGGAAAACAGGATTTCGACATCGATATCTTTATACATATGTATTAAGTTTCAGTTGAAAGAATTTTAGTTTGTTGTATTACAACATTACCTACAACTTTCAAGTCGGTACCAAAATGTATTCTGCGTATTCATATTATGCATGTGCAAAACTGCATCAACATTTATCGCGTGGTATCGGGTGGTGATATCTAACAAACAAACAAACATAGGGATAAGTAGGTAATTTACTTTATTTACCTGCTATGTAAGATAATAGATAATATCTTCAACTACTACGAGTATAAGCATTTGATATAATTGCTCAATAGTGTGATACAATGATTATCTCTATTCTTGGTAGAGCTATAACTACTAAAGTAATAAGGCTTAACAACATTGATAAAAAAGATAACCATATTATTAAATAACAACTTTTAAATGGATGTAATCACGGTTTAATTAAAACTGCATGTTTACAGGAAATCCCGAGTATTACATTTTTATGAGTCGCGTAAAAATAACCATATTTGTTTAATTTTACGTCAGTAGAATACAACCCTAGCAATGCCCAACAAAGTCGCTTAAAACTACTCAAACTCAAAAGTCAGAACGTTTATTTTAAAACTTGATTTACACGTCTAATTCATTTCCCCAACATGTGAAATTCTTTTACCCTGCATGCACTTCGACGTGAATTACCTGCTCTCTACTGATTGATTTCTTCTATTATTTATTTAGATTTAGAAGATTATAAAATGTTTGCGCATACGAGTACACTTTCATGGAATTGTTGTATTCGTTAATTAGAAAACCATAAACATCATTTAATGTGTCGATCCTGGGGGATTTGATGGATAATAAAAGTAAGATAAAATAATCTGCCCTATGCAAGCGAAAAATCCACTGCTCAGAGGTGGAATTCACTAAGCGCAAATGTCATAAATATGGCTTCTCATACTTTACCTATGTATAATTTTGTGAATGTTTGCACCCATGTGAATCTCGTCTATGTAACCCTAGTGGACGGTCGCTGGCCTTGCGGCCGTGCCCCACATCGCAGGCATGGCCGGGGTGGCCCAGTTGCCATGTTTGCTGAACAAACACCGCCCACGAGACGGGGCAACTGGATCAGTGGCCGGCTCATGGAATATTGGAATTGCATCGGTTCTAAAAAATGCCAATTTCAATGGTGCAAATAATCTCATTTGGATGAAATACCGATTTTATCAAGTATGTTAAAGCATTTCAGTTTGTTTACATAGGTACTATCTCAATTTTATCTCTACACAAAAATATTACATGTACCGAAAAAAAAACAACTTCCTACCCAGAACTAGAAGAAAATTATATAGTATCAAGATTACTAGAAATGACTGTCTCCTTCTCTATTTATGTTATCTTCTGTTCATTGAAATACCACAAATGATGTCTAGACATCTTAATTAACATATCTTATCAGATTTAATTAATTATCTACTTTCGTTACAACTAGACATACCTAAAATGTATTTTTAACGCTAGTGGTACCTTTTTGATGCCTTGTAAAATACATTTGTTTTATCGTGTTTCCCTAGAGCTAGAAGTACCTACAGAAGATTGGAAAATAAACGTACTTTCTTTATGACACCATTGGTTTACTGTATCACTTCATCTTACTACTACTACTACTTCATCATATTATCCACAAATTGCAATAAAACATTTCTTCTTTTGTGACTTAGTGGTCTTCCTGTGCGCGATGGCGCATGGCGCTCGGGAGAGCTCTTGCGCACAGGCGAATAAATCATGCGCGTGAATCAGCGCATGTTGTAAATCTCGCGCGCAGACGGATTTAGGGTGCCGGGAAACACGCGGGAGGAATGTTGTTACTTGTGATTCCGCCGAATTTCCCTCACTGCATTGCATCGCAATATAAAAATATTATAATTAATCAATCACTACATAGTATAAAACAAAGTCGCTGTCTCTGTCCCTATGTCCCTTTGTATGCTTAAATCTTTGAAACTACGCAACGGATTTTGATGCGTTTTTTTTTTATAGATAGAGTGATTCATGAGGAAGGTTTTTGTGTATAATACATGCATAATATAGTAGAGAAACACTAATAAACTAAGTTGCACCCGTGCGAAGTCGGGGCGGGTCGCTATTATAGTATAAAATAATAGTTCTGAGTTGTCTGTTTACATCGGCAAAGTGACGATAGTTTATACTCAAGGTATGGGCTTAGCTCATAATGCCATTTCTTCTATTTCGTAAAGCCTTTACTTAAAGTATTCTATTAGGTATGTTATGTTACTTTATGGTAGAGTGAATGAGAATGATTTGCAAAGGCGCGCGTTTGTCATGTTAACAAGCTTTTGTTTGAATTATCACGGTAATGAATTTTGACGTAAACTACAAACAGTTATGGCACAAAACGTATTGTTTTGTCGTGGTAAGATGCTAAGATCAGCATGAGTAGCATTTGTCGGAGAAAGCGAGCGAGGGGAGAGGGGGGGGAGGTAGGCACTTCGGCGCACTTGCACTCACAGTCTTACAATATTTTCACCATTGTATAACCTATGGTGTGAGTATATGGTGTAAATTCCTCTTCATTGACCCCGATACAACTTGACCGTGCGAACACTTACAAAATTAGCCGCATCTCATTTGCTGAGTCGTGTAGTTTATGATTTCAAATGTTAATAAGTCTCGATGTATTGGTCCTGATGCATAACAATTACGTTTAGAGGATTTTCTTTCTAATTTAGTACATACTATTCGTACTATTGCATGTGGCAGCAGAATTAATTAACGACATTGGTAAATCATACTATATCTTAATGTGGCGATATACCTTTTTGTCCAGTTTTAACAAGTACCTAGGTAGTAATCAGAGCGTTAAAACCAATTTACTAAAAGTAATATAACTTGAACGAGTTAATATTATTGCGGAACAAATAACAAGATTTTGATTACTCTCGTCAACAGCTGTAGCCTTGGCCTTTAAACCAGTGCACAAGGTTCTTAAACCCTAACTATTACTTCGCCTGAGCCTCGTTGCCAAACAATGATTAAATATTGATTACTGTAGTTTCTCAGCCGACCTGTCACGTTACTTGGTAATTACTTATTAATATATGACCTCATTCTTCACTCACACAAGTGGAGAGTTCTAGTTAAATTACTTTTTCATAATAAGAAAAATACTGGAAATTATACAGTTGACAAAATAATTATAAGTAGGCGCTTAAAAGAGTACCATTGCAAGGTTAGATAACTACTGGAAATTCCAATTACGAGTACATATACAGGAAAAACAATCAATAAAATAATTGTCATCATATGCCGCCCTTAAAAGTCCGGTATCTTTAAACCGAAAAGATATTGTTTACGATCAAAACGCATATGAAGAAAGTTATTGTTACCACGGTACCCACTCTATTTTAACATATGAATGAATTGTTTTAAATTCAACTCGGGTTCGGGACAAAAAATGACTACACAACTTGTTATCGAGAAGAGAAGTAATTTTATTAATTTATTGTTCTCGCCACTGATTTCATAAGGTGCAAATCCGTCGCATATTGCCCGATGTTGTGAGCAGTAATGGCCGCGACTCGCGACCGAACAAGTACTCGTGGAATTAATCAGAAACACATTTTGCTTAGATTTCAATTTGATGAAAATGTTGGATAAGATTCGGAATCGAAAGTTCAAGGCAAGCTCTAGAGACGATAGTGATTTATGTATTGATAAATGTGATTTATTGGTTATATTTTGAACATATTATATATTGTTAGTCTTTTTCGCCTGAAATACAGGATCTCCTAGTTCAGGCATTTATGTAAATTTTACCTAGTTTAAGAATGTATTTTCCATTTTATGTATAATTGTGCAACATTATGATTTGAATAAAATTTTATTTATTTATTTATTTATTAGAAAAAAAAAATGTCTTAGCAGTGCAAAAAACTGGATCACAGCCTCCGCATAGTGTAGAAATAACTCTCAGTAACGCCAGATAGATTGCAGAACACACTTTATTGGGTATACTTCACAATTCAAATATATTACCGATCACACACACAACTATTCCAGAGTAAAGACGTCCGTCTCTGTCGACAGTTGGTAACCGAATGCCTCGAAGTGACCGACCGTTACGTGCAGGTAATAACCCCCTCCCACTCTGCGACCAGACCGGTCCGGCCGGCAAACTGCTCTCGGACTCGAATGCAAAATTGTAAATATAATCAAATATGGTACTTAAATCGAATATTTTAGGTCCGTAATGATTGACACCTAACACTCGTCCATTCTGACAACGTGTATGTCCTCATACATGTATCAAGTGATAACACCTAACACTCGGTCACATCGAGACTCTCTTACAATTATGCTAAAGGAATATAATTCAATCATGAAATCATTATTACTAGTATCTTACACATTTTCTTATAGATAGTGAAAAAAATTTATACATAAAACCAAGAAAAACATGATATTAATTCAGTTTTAAATTTTAAATATACTCATTGAACACTTGGCAATATCTATTATACACCTCCCCAATATTTGGCAACTTTGCTGCTATCTAGACTTTAGTCACATCAAATCATCTATTCATGTAAATCAATCAAATTAACTATATTTTTGTTACAAATAGTAAATTCAATATATTGGATCAAATCTTATTGAATAAATAGTCTTAAGTGGTAATTGCGAACCAATCAATTCTCGCATCAAATAAAAAGGATGTCGTGCGAACCAATCAATTCTCGCTTCACATCCGAAGTAATACTGTGAACCAATCAATTCTCACAGCACGAATAGATCTAGTATATAGCGAACCAATCAATTCTCGCACTAGATCTGTAATCAGCGAACCAATCAATTCTCGCATCACATCCGAAATAGTACTGTGAACCAATAAATTCTCACAGCACTAATAGATAGAGAAATCAATCAAATTAACTATATTTATTGTATCAAATCTTATTGAATAAATAGTCTTAAGTGGTAATTGCGAACCAATCAATTCTCGCGTCAAATAAAAAGGATGTCGTGCGAACCAATCAATTCTCGCTTCACATCCGAAGTCATACTGTGAACCAATCAATTCTCACAGCACGAATAGATCTAGTATATAGCGAACCAATCAATTCTCGCACTAGATCTGTAATCAGCGAACCAATCAATTCTCGCATCACATCCGAAATAGTACTGTGAACCAATCAATTCTCACAGCACTAATAGATAGAGAAATCAATCAAATTAACTATATTTATTGTATCAAATCTTATTGAATAAATAGTCTTAAGTGGTAATTGCGAACCAAACAATTCTCGCGTCAAATAAAAAGGATGTCGTGCGAACCAATCAATTCTCGCTTCACATCCGAAGTAATACTGTGAACCAATCAATTCTCACATCACGAATAGATCTAGTATATAGCGAACCAATCAATTCTCGCACTAGATCTGTAATCAGCGAACCAATCAATTCTCGCATCACATCAGGAATAGTACTGTAAACCAATCAATTCTCACAGCACTAATAGAAAGAGAAATCAATCAAATTAACTATATTTATTGTAACAAATAGTAAATACAATATATTGGATCAAATATTATTGAATAAAGTCTTAAGTGGTAATCGAGAACCAATCAATTCTCGCATCAAATAAAAAGATGTGGTGGGTACCAACCAATTCTCGCTTCACATCCAAAGTAATACTGTGAACCAATCAATTCTCACAGCACGAATAGATCCAGTATATAGCGAACCAATCCATTCTCGCACTATATCTATAATCACCGAACCAATCAATTCATAAAAACCTTTGGATTTTTAATAATAAAGGATGATATTAAACATTGCAATACAAAGTCCCGAACTTGATCATAATTAGCGTTCGGACACATAATCATTTGTATCATCACTGGAATCTGTGCCATTTACCTGTAATGCAGCTACATGAACCCACGGTTGCAACTTCTTGCTCTGACCACCATTTGGAAGAGACGTACGAGTTATTCTAACTTAATCCCCAACATTGTACTTAGTGGCCTGTCGTCTACCCTTGTCATAATACTCCTTCTGTTTTATTTGTTCCTTATCTATCTTGTCTTTGTCTTCATGCCGTATAGTAGTCACATCCGTATTATCCCGCACTTCGTCTACTATCGCATTTAAACTCGGGTTAAGTTCACCATTCATTACCGTTCCAAACATTACTTCGGCAGGGGCCCTACCCGTGGTTTTCTACATGGTGTTGTTTAAACCCCACTGAATTATACCCAGCTTCTTATCCCAGTCTTTTTCATTATCTTTCAAATTTTGCGCAGACAATGAGCTCAATTTGGTTCGGTTGTAGCGCTCCACTTGTCCGTTAGACTTGGGGCTTGCCACAGCATTAAACGCGTGTTTAGCATGTTTGTCTGTGCAAAATCTTTCGAACAAATGTGACGTAAAACAGCTGCCACGATCACTGATCAACCGTTCGGGTATTCTGAATGTATAGAAGATATTATCTTCCAAGGCATTGATAACGTTCTGAGCATTGGTATTTCGTTCAGGCTTTAACAAGACGCACTTGGTGAAAGAGTCTACGACCACTAGCAAGTAAGTGTAACCCCTATTCGACTTGACAAATGGCCCGAGGTGGTCGATGTAAAGGGTGTGAAATGGTTCCTCCACCTTGGATATAGGATGAAGTAGACCTTCATTGTTGGTAGATTTCTTTTTGAAAAAGAACAGTCTAAACACGCTTCGACATATTTCTTCATCTTCGGAAACCAATAACTTCTCTTTATTCTGTCTAACGCTTCCCATATCCAAGGTGGCCTATATGATCGTGATTTAATTTACATAACTGCCATCGCACGCCCTTTGGCACTACCCATCCTAAATCATTGCTATCACCGATAATATTAAATAACTTATATTTTTAACCAAATAGTTTTGTTTTATATATGTACATGAGTTCCTTTGGATTTAAATCACTTTGTAATATGTATTTAATTGTACCTAGTTCCGAATCGCCAGGTTTGAATATTTGTAACCAGTCTTCATCTGTGATATTCAATACTCATTACAAAAGATGTTTCCTCAACTACAATGGGCTCACACTCATCTACCGGATTACGCGTTAACGCATCAACATGAGACATATTCTAACCTCCCCTATACGCTATTAAACAATTAAATTCTTGTAGGGACAACCACCATCGAGCAATTCTCGGGACGATATCTCTCTTTAAAAAGGTTGAACGTAATGCACTACAATCTGTGATTATTTTAAATTCTATTCCTAACAAAACAACCCTAAACTTCTTCAAGGAGCACACTACAGCTAGCGTCTCCAATTCGTCCGAGTGAAAATGTTTAAACGCAACTGGGTGGCCCACGTCATTAGAGGACGAACGCCGCATGAGTATGCCTCCAAGACCTATTTTGCTCGCGTCTGTATGCAACTCAGTTTCGCAAGTATTATTATGATTGTACATTGTGAGAATGGGTCTGTCAACTAATTTGCTTTTCAAATCAATAAACGCCTGCTCCTGACAGTCTGACCATTCCCATAACACATCTTTCTTGAGTAGCTTACTATGAGGATGAGCTAGATGCGCGAAGCCCCTTATAGACTTGCAAAAATAACTGACCAAGCCCAAAACCTGTTGAACCCCATGAACATTCATAGGCCTTGGAAGTTTAAAACACTTTGAATTTTTCTCTCACCAGGTCTTACACCTGAAACACTATTTCATATAAATAAATATTTCACAACAGCACATACATTGATCTGACCCCGTGTTAAGTAGCTTAAGCACTTGTGTTACAGACATCAGAATCAACAGTGGTATTACAAATATACTTAAATAAATACATATAAAGCCCAGACCAGAACAAATAGACATGTTCTTGCACACAAATGTTTGTCCAGGCGGGGATCGAACCCGCGACCTCTTGCGTAATAGGCAACATCTTGACCATTACACCAAGCGGGTCGTCCAATCATATCATATCCTAAATATACAATTTTATCTTTTAAAAACTGACACTTCGATAAGTTTAATTTTAAATTTGCTCTCTTTAACAACTTAATTATCTCTTCTAACCTGGATAGACATTCCGAAACGTCCCTACTATAAATCAACACATCGTGTTTAGTACGTTATCGCCCTTTGATGTTACTTTATTTTCAGGTTTGCTAAAGCAATTTTCCGTTTTATGCCCTATTTTGTTACATCGATTACATTTTAGTAAGGGTTTAGGACAATTGAGATATGGGTGGCCCTTCTCTTTGCAATTAAAACAACTTACCCCCGAAGAGAGGATGGGCCTATTTGGAGTTTTTGGTGTGGATGTAGTATTTCTTATATTCAAGCGGTCATTTTGATTGACAGAATCCTTGTTACTCATTAAAAATTGAAGAAGTTGTTCGGGGTGAGAGCATCGCAAGGCCAGCGCACTAGATCTCATCGTCCTATCGCTAATACCGTGGATAATGCAGTCTACGGCTCGTTTTCCAACAATATCACATTGATTTAAAAGTGCCAGCTTTTCGTAATAATAAATTTCGATTGGTTCACTATATCTGCTCTTTCGCTTTAACATGTCTTCCAAAGACTGGCCATAATTCTGCTCAGAAGGGAAAGCGTTTGACAACTTGTCCTGCCACTCGGCCCAAGTAAACAAAATAGTGCTTAAACTTTCATTCCATGTCTTGGCCAGCCCTTGGAGCTTTTGCATAGCGAAATGAGTGGTGGTTTTGTCATCCCAGCCGTAAACTGAAGCGCACTCATTTACTTTATTTATCCACGTGTCAATACGTTGGTTTTTACTAGACGGATCGAAATTTGGTAGTATGTTTTGATGATCAATCTTATGTGTGCTTGGAGTTGACGACTGAGATTTTAAACCCCCTCCTAAGGACTTAATAATTGAAATAACATCTTTAGAAGAGAAAGAAGGGTTACGAGACCTCGATCTGGATCGCTGTCGCCGGTCCCGTTGCTCGCGGCTCCGGTGGCTGCCACCTCGACTGCGACTGCGGCTGCGTCGCGTCGTCAACCTCGCGTCGCTGCGTGACCGCCGCCGTTGCCTGCTGCCCGACGAACGCTCCTTCTCGCGACTCTCACGCCTCCTGCGAACTTCCTCTTCGAGTACGCGCAACCGCTCCCGTTCACGATCCAGATCCCGCTCCTGGTCTCGGAGTGTTCGGCTCCGACTTCTCTCCCGCCTTCGAGCGGAGCTTCGTGAGCGGCTGCGGCTGCGCCGAGCTCGAGGGGTAGTCAGCCGGCGAGAGCCATCACCTTGACCGCCTGCTTCCATTTCGTTAACCTCAAAGCGATACAAACACACGTGTATAAGAAATGTGAAAATAAAAATAAAACATGTAGGTTGCGCAGAAAAGAACGTAAGGAAATTTTCGAATAATGATGATGTGTATAAAACAAAATATCATTATATTCAAGGGTTACTTAAGTAAACATCGATTTATATAATCGCGTGTATTATTTTACGTATCAACTAAAATACCTACAAACACGAAAATACACACATCTGGCGCTTTCTTTACGATGACCATATAGTTTGGAACAAACACATGTCAGAAATAAGCTATGATGGCTCAAGTAACAATGAATGGAATATAAAAATAATCCAGTTCTATCACAGAATTTTATCATTGCGCATCGGAACGTAAGGAAAAAAAACATTTGGCCATGTACTTACGTTAAAAGCGGCGAATATCCCACTTCTGAATTGTAGAAAAAACTCTCAGTAACGCCAGATAGATTGCAGAACACACTTTATTGGGTATACTTCACAATTCAAATATATTACCGATCACACACACAACTATTCCAGCGTAAAGACGTCCGTCTCTGTCGACAGTTGGTAACCGAATGCCTCGAAGTGACCGACCGTTACGTGCAGGTAATAACCCCCTCCCACTCTGCGACCAGACCGGTCCGGCCGGCAAACTGCTCTCGGACTCGAATGCAAAATTGTAAATATAATCAAATATGGTACTTAAATCGAATATTTTAGGTCCGTAATGATTGACACCTAACAATAGGTTGTCAACCGAATCAGTTGCAGGCATGATCGACATGCGCCCGCGCAAGCTTACGCAACGCGGTGCAACGAGGCTTTCTCCGCGGTCAACGGTCGCGCAGACCACGCAACCTCACGCTGCGATAGGCGAGGTTAGGTTAGCCAGCCAGATAGGAATCATATTTTTATCGTTACAAAGACATTTCAATCTCAAGAAAGTCTGCAATGGTATGGTCACATCAGGCGCAGGCCGTCTGACTACGGCGGGAACCGATGCCTTGAATTCACTGTCCAAGGTCCTAGATCACGCGTACGCCCAAGAAGCGCTGACTGGAAAACGTGAAGGCCGACATGGCAGAGAACAGTCTCACTCCTGAGGATGCAGAAGACCGCGCAAAGTGGAGGATGTTATCATGTTAAGTAGGAAAGCAGACCCCGGCACTAGGCTGGGAAAACGCTAGGACGAAGAAGAAGATATATGACACAAAATTTTTTCCCTCTTATCGACTAGTTTATTTGCGTTAACCGAGGATGTTTCGTTTAAACCGAGAACTGAACCGAAGAGCCTTATGAGGCCGAGAAATCGGATTACTGGATTAACGAAGCTCTTTAGTGTCATTAACAGGAAGGACAGTAATGGATTTCTGGTTGTTGAATTTTATTACTATTTGCTTTAAACAAAACGTAGGACGAATCTCGGAAACCGTGCAAAATGGTGGACCAAACGAAATGAAACATGAACCAAGTGTGTGTGAAAATAAAGAAATGCAATAATATTTTTGCAATCCTAGCAATACGTAAGTATCAAGTATACGTACTTAGACCGATCAATACAGCGAATGCTCTAGGATCAAAGTGCAATTGGAGTATGCGGTGGGTGGGAGAATAGGAGCGAAGCCGTGAGTCAGAACAGGCAATGAAATCACTCGGGCCCATCTGCTTAGGCCGGCCTATAGAGCTACTACTCTTCCTACTGTGCCTGTATTGTATAGTGAAGTACGTGCATCTACCGCATGACGCAGGAATTGTATGCAGTTGTAACACTGATGCAATAATACGAATGCAAACTTCGTAAGCTCTTGATGAATGAAATACTATATTGTTGTATGTTTGTTTTAAGAACAATTGAATTTTTAAATTACTTTCCATTTAAGTTAGGTACAATGTTATTGTGAAGTTTTCATTTATTTGATAAAACATGGAAACAAATGCAAAACGAATACTTAATTTTATGAATATGTATGAGATTGCGAATAGAACAAATGTCGGATCTTGTTGACTTGTTCTCTGTGTTGTTGTATCTTAACAAACCATGTCCTCTTTTTCTGCTTTCAGTTATAGTCCAGTAATTTTAGCAATTTAGATCCACGATCTGCGGAATAATTCCTAGTGAGCTGAATTTTTGTGTACACCTTTATTATGATATTGTAATGATGATGTGAAAAATCGACATTGATATCGTGCCGGCAAAAAAAGTTATAGGGGTCCAAACGTCACGAAAATCAGTTTTTCGCAAATATCTCGCGATCTATTGCTCAGAGGTCAATGATGGTTTCATAAAAGTTGTTCGTCGTAAAATTGTCTACAAAAAAGGTTTTTCTGCATATTTCTGTAGAATTAACCGTTTTTGAAATAGAGACTAGAACGCACTCACATATGGTATTGTATACCGCACGGCGCATATCAAGGCATAAACCATATTGTTTGTTTTTTTTCCTTTTTTGTTTGTGTGTTATTTGTTAGTATAATGATCTACATATAGAAATATAAAGGACTTGTAAAACTAGTACACTCAGGAAAATAGGAATATCAACTATAAAAAACTAAGTGGCACTTTTTTTTGTCACTTTATAACTCAAGAACGGGCTCATCGATCCAAACCAAATTTTCAGGGTTTGTACAGACTATTTAGTAGATGTTTTATGTGAAGTTTGAACGAAATCTGTCGTTCTTTTTATACGTAGCGAAGCACGCACTGGGCCGCTAGTAATGATTAAGATATGCAATGTGAATATTGGCAATTTTGATCCACGATCTGCGAAAAAAATCCTAGTGGGCTGAGTTTTTGTATACGCCTTTATTATGATATTGTGATGAAGATGTGAAAAATCGACATTGATATCGTGCCGGCTAAAAAAGTTAGAGGGGTCCAAACGTCACTGGACACAGCATATCTATATCATTACTATCGGCCCGGTACGTGCTTCGCTACGTATAAAAAGAACGACCGATTTCGTTCAAACTTCACATAAAACATCTACTAAATAGTCTGTACAAACCCTGAAAATTTGGTTTGGATCTATGAGCCCGTTCTTGAGTTATAAGGTGACAAAAAAAGTTGCCACTTAGTTTTTTGTAGTTGATATTCCTATTTTCCTGAGTGTACTAGTTTTACAAGTCCTTTATATTTCTATATGTAGATCAGCATACTAACAAATAACACACAAACAAAAAAGGGAAAAAAACAAACAATAGGGTTTATGCCTTGGTATGCGCCGTGCGGTATACAATACCATATGTGAGTGCGTTCTAGTCTCTATTTCAAAAACGGTTAATTGTACAGAAAAATGCAAGAGACCTTTTTTGTAGACAATTTTACGACGAACAACTTTTGTGAAACCATCATTGACCTCTGAGCAATAGATCGCGAGATATTTGCGAAAAACTGATTTTCGTGACGTTTGGACCCCTATAACTTTTTTTGCCGGCACGATATTAATGTCGATTTTTCACATCATCATCACAATATCAAAATAAAGGTGTATACAAAAATTCAGCTCACTAGGAATTATTCCGCAGATAAAATCTAAAATTCCTGGACTATTATATTTTGCTAATACATAACATTACTTAAAATATTCTAGTGTACTCTGATCTGTTGCGGGTGTTTACTCATTTATTTGTTTCTCAGGTGTTATCGTTAAGTGCACGCAAGGTTTGCTGGGAAATCGCCGTAATAGTTACTTATAGATTTCAGGGTTATCTGAGCATGTAATTATGATAATTATAATGAATTTCTTTAACAACTCGCATGAAATAAACGTCGCGTGCCGAAATAGAGACCGAAGGCTCTATAGCAAATTTTCACACGACCGAAATCTGTCTGCGATGTCATATTTTAGACCAAAATGATTACATAAATTTTTCGCCAAATGTTCATTGAGTTTTCATTCTAAGTGCTGATCATTTTACTTCTATCTTAATATATCTGGAGTTACATAATGTATATCACCCATAATATGTTTAATTTTGTCTACTTTACTTCTTCAGAAGGACAGACACGCAGTAATTGTGACGGGCCTGTTTCATCGAAGGTTCATTACATTCATTACCACTGCTATTATACAAGTTGTAATACACGAATTTAGTTTTAAGACACATGCCTACTTCATTGACAGTGAGTTCATAATTTATACACTACTCGCAGATAAGAGATTCTATTTCCAATACTGGCGTGAAGCTCAATGTCTGCATACTTAATAGTTTTTGTATTTGTGCTTGTCTTAGGTATTGACTCTGCCGCCGTCGCTCTAGTGTTAGGTTCCTACCTACATTGATCTGTCACCCATCTACATGCTGCCTGTGCTCACAATTTTAGGCACAAAAGCCTGAGTTGGTACCTACAATACAAGGAATGCCCAAGGGCATTGAAACCACGGATGGCTTGAATCTCGACCGCGTGTTCCGAGAAGCCCAGTGCTGGGTGATCGCAGTCTCGTAGTTTCGTCCGAGCGAGCATAATGAGTGCTTTCACAGCGTTCAAATTCCAGTAATTATTAGGCGGGCGATAAAGGCACGTTTGCCGGCGGAAAGGTAATGGTGTCAAGGTGACCGCGGCCTGGGCTCGGCACCACCTATATCTGTGTGTGGACCAAGCGTGGTGAGGCGAGATGATGGATGTTTTAATGTGTTAGCCGCGTAACTTATATTATTTTACCAAAACTTGTACGCATGCTGAAGTGGCCAGTAGGTGCCAAATAAAGATTTCTGGGTACCAACCCCCTACTGCTTAAGGCTAATTGGGAAATGGGTTATTTAGAAGCACTATTTTCTCATTACTTGGACCGGCCTTGATACCATCTTCTATCTAAGTATGATAAGATAAATCGATCGTATCGATAGATCCTATCAAAGGTTTTCCCGATACACGAGGCCACGATTGTATCGACAGCTATCGTCACGGGTTTTTCGCGATTAAAAAAGATTTTGGGAACCAAAATATTGTCGCTTTGAAGATTTTGAGAATGTAAACTCTGCACCAGCTCAGCGGTCCTAAATTAATATTCACACAATCATTTTTCACTGGCAATAATACCTTCGGCTTTTCCGGTACCGAAGGTACTCGTACTTTCACCTATTATCGAGGTACCGGTATGTAGTTGTAATACGTAAGACAAGAGAAACTTGTGCTTGTAAAATCCAAGGATGGGTGGTCTGACCGAATAACAAATTTAAGTGCAAAATATACAAATACGCCAATTTTTTTTCCCACATGAAATTATATGTAAGTACCTACCTATATTTCGAAAAAGTATATTAAGTGGCATGGTTGGTAGTGTCTCAAATACAGACCAGTATTTCCAACTGGGCACAATGGGATAGATGTAGTATCTGATCCTTTAATTTAAACACATTTGCAAAAATATGTACGTTTATTTTGTTCTATGAAACCTCTAATAATTTCTCTAATCATCTAAAACTTAGCAGTAAAAACCGATGTTAATAAGAGGACAGTTTTTTAATAATTTGCGACTTAATTGATCAAGACGTCTACCCACATTCAGCAGAATTTCGGAAAAGGATTATATTTAAAAATGTAAGTGTAAAATTTATACACAATGACTCATTCCAGAATAATGTGAATACCTATACGCTTCACTCACGAAATCAGTCGAAACTTCCTTTCTCGTTACATATTGAAACTTCACGGTTTGTTGATCTCGTAGCGAATTCTGTTCAAGTAGATATTACAATCTCAAATAGGGCATTTTGATACAGGAGATGTAACTAATTCACTTTTCGTCCATATACCTACAATGTACGAGTAAATACTTCCGATATAAGCTAATTTTTGTAACGCAACGCTATAACTTTGTATAATAACATAACAGACAATATAAAGATTATCATCCGTTATTTAGTCACAAAATTGCGTGTCCGTACAGTTTAAAAGTTTCGTAAAAACTTTCAATGTCGTCCCGACAAAAGCCGGTCTCTCGTCGTGTACACGAGAGTCGACGAAACTAGCCGGCTGTCAGAAATAAGTAACAAGTTACGCCACATCGCACGAATCGAATTACCCACGGGCCGAGATACGCACTTAGAACTGGTAGCGTGGTCTAAAACTAGTTTCGGAACAGGTCTAGCTTACCTTTCCCGTTGAGCTGCGTGCGGAGTCGCGAGATCTCGCGCGAGCGGCTCCTGCTCCTCCTGTGGGAGGCGAGGCGGCGCGGCGAGCGGGCCATGGCGCCGCGCGCGCTGGCCGGCGGGGCGCAGTGCTGGGGCAGCGGGGCACTCTCACTGTCACATACTTGCACCATCGGGACGCATCGCACGCGCGCGGCGGCTGTTTGTAAACAAAGCGAGGCGGAGACGTAAGGCACGGGCGGTGGTGGGAAGGCACGGCGCGGCACTGAGCGCTCACCTGCCGCGCCGCGCCGCTGATAACGTGATAGAGGTGCAATCACCCGCCCGAGCGAGGTTTGCGGCTACACCGCGCGCGCGCGTGGCGCTTCAGTGCAGTCTACCCGCGTTATTATTTGCAAAGTTAGATCCCTCACTACTATGTTTTTTTTGTAAAAGTATTATGCGGGTATTTTACGCAGTGTAAGTAGGTAAAGGAAAAGTTAGTCAGCTAAAATATTCAAAACTATTTATGATAGATTTTTGTTATGTAAAGTAATTATTTGTAAAAAAAAAAAAAAACATTTTAATAGTTTTAGGTTTATAAAAATGATTTTTAATAAAAAAACACGTTAGTTACAGTTACCTATGTGAAAATTACTAGGTAGTTAGATGGTATTTAACTATTAACTTTATAGGACCTTTCATTAACAGAAACCTACTTAGGTATTGCCCAAATGTTATTTTTTTAATTACATAAATACCTACATTAAATTTTCCAGAACACAACGTAGGTGGGTATTGAGGGGTTCGAACCCGTGATTTCTCAGTATTTGTCTTTGTAGGATCAAAATTTAACTCGTAAAATATCATCATTCTGTGACTAATCGACTACGTTGTATCTCAATGTGTCATGCAATAGTTAATATGCAATACTTACTAGGATTGTATTGACACTCGCCAGTGAACTTAATACCAATGAAGGTAATTAAGTTTCTGACTAGTTCTTCTTGTCAGGTCCAAGCGTATCCTGGTCTCCACACTTGAATTTATATTCGATACAGGATGGAACTGAAATATATAAATTTACATAGAGGGCCAATGTAGATTTTTACCAAAACTATCTTAGGAATATTTTCGGTAATTTTCAAATATTTTCAACGATAAATCCACCTGCCTAGTAGTAGATAGATATACCTTAGGTAATGCTGCAACCGTACTTTTTAATTAATATGCTTTAGTTTCAGTTAGCTTAGTAATTATCTTCTAATTACTAAGTAACCTACCTACCCATCGGAAAATTCCTCGGTCTCGGAAATGTTGAAGTGACGCCATTCTATCGAACCTGGCGAACCGAAATAATTAGTAAGATTCCATCAGAGAGCTAATTGATTTACCGGCAATTAACGCTCACGATGAACCGACGCCTTCAGCTTTGTTTTACGAACACGTCACCTTCATTAGACAGGATATCGTCTTGTTTAATTATGAAATGTTAGCATTGGATTACCTAACTACCAAACTTATTACTAAATCAGAAAAAAGTCTAATAAAACTTACATGGTTCCTTTAATCTCCATTAGCAACGGGTTATTCATATTCTTAAATATTTTCTAGGTGTCGTTCCCACCCTGGTCGGGGGTGAAGGAAACTGCATAAGTTTAGAGGTTGATGGGATAATAAGTTCTGAGCCCACACACAGCTGCAGGCCTACATCTTTGTGGCTGCAAGCTTTGATAGCATGTAGGACAAGCGTTCTCCTACGAGAAAAAAAAAGTGGTGTTAAATGGAAATACCCCCGCAGGTTATATACCCTACGAGTACCTTACTCACCTTCTTACAATTCAATATGTTCTCATGTTCGTACGTGTCGCGAATTTTACGAAACACCTTTAATTATTCAATCATTGTTTGATGAATAATTAAAGTTGATCATATTTAGTTTGACGTCAGGATTGAGTAACGGGTTCAGAGTCCGTTTGTACATGGACACAACGGTAATCCTGAATTAATCAACTCTGTCAACGAGCGGACATATTATTAATATTAATCAGTCTTCTTAGGGCAGGTCAGTGCGGCATTTTAGAGCTGTAGTAGACCACCTGGTAGTAATCGAATTACTCTCTATATGTGATCTATAACAATGCTAGAATATTTGGAAATCGAAAAAGGCTTATTAACATTTTTATTCTTTAAATTATTATTAATTTGGCTTTACCCCTAAGAAATCAATAGTAAATTCCACATGGAAAAACTGACATAGGTATAATCAGCAAAACTTATTTCTTCTGGAAGGATAAAGCAGTTTTGCCACAATGCTGGAACGTCTGATTTGAAAACATCTGCTAATTTACTCATATACCTATGCGAGTTTTGATAGTATCACTGATAAATATCAGTTTTTTTTTGGCAACCATGTTATTCGTATTACCTACGTTTTGTGATACCTTCATTATCACAATACATAAGTATACGAATAATGAAATAAAATAAATCGCTTAGTAACTGTAAACCTTTTTGGATCAAATAAAACACTGAATAAAGAACGAGAACAAATAATATAATTTATTTCTGTTACATCCACATCTCTTACACATAAAGGCGGGAAGCAGCTGCGCCGGCGGCGGACGGTCGACCTTAGGCTCGTGCCGTAAGGTCCAGGGTCGACTGGCAAATTGACAGCTACATTGGTCCCACATGGTTAGTTTTTATAACATTATCAGGTCGAATATTCAGGACCAAGGGAGCGATAAAACGAAAAGTATCGCCTTCTCTTCGAAGAGGACGAACTTCTACCAGTAAAAAAAGAATTTTAAATAGATGGGCGCAACTGTTGTGCTTACCTACGTAGCTTAAATTAAATAATTTAAAATTGTGGTCGATGTCATCGTAGGCCGTCGCCGCAGCCCGCCCCGCCAACATAATCTTAGTCGATTAACAGTTAACAATAATAAACTGTTACGAGGTATAATGTGATAAATATCAGTTACAAGTCCCTCAAAAAACCACTAGCAGTCGACTTTTGTAAAGACTCTGAAAATTTTAGCTTCACCAAGATATATCACAATAATTTAGTAAATATTAATTCATTTTTTATACAATAAATTAGTTGGTTTCAGATGAAACTATCTATTAGGTACAGTATAGAGAAGTAAAAAGGCTGATATATATTATCTTTAGTTGGAGACCAAGGCATTTTACGTAAGAAGTTTGTGCCAATACTTTTAGGGTAATAAAATCATTCAGTGCTTTATAATATCCGAAATTCAGATCTAATGTGCTTTATTTAAAATTTCCCCCTTTAAGGTTTCATTTAATAACTCTATAATTTTGAATAACCACTCCACACTAATAGATGCGCTTTCTACTTTGGACGAAGCGATAACTTATTAAGATTATTATTACAAATAAAAAATATAGCTTCATTCCGTACAGCCAGAACCTATAGCGCACCCCCAGCGTCAAACTTGTTCTGTCGACTACCCGCAACGTTTTATAATTTTACTAGTACAAAGGAACTCATGTTTGGTTTGCACAATATCTATAATACAATTTGACTATCTATATATATTTTATAATATACTTAAAATCACATATTAACTACAATTTTGACGCTGACAGTACCTAGCCAAGTTATAAAGCGATTAAGTATAACAATATCCATATTTTCTGGGAACCTTTTTACAAACATCACAAGAATTGTTTCGTGAGACAAAACCACCTAGTTATTATGACTGAACCTTTTAGAGTATTATTATTATTTGCATATATTATTATGAACAATATTTTCTGGAAGTTAATTTTAAAATGAGTTTTTGTCGTGTCATATATCTTATAACTATGTATATTCTATTATAATTATATGTACGGACAAATTGTACAGCATTCCATTTACGGTAATTTAAACCATTACGAATATTTTAACTTCCTGAAATAATTTTCCATCAATGATTGAAAAATATAGTAGAGTCTTCTCAAAATAGCCACAGAATGTAATGATACGTAAATACAAACGTTCATCTTTTGCATCAAATAGTAAATGTCCAACTGTTGTTTACTTTGTAAAAAGTAATGACTACAGCCAATAATATAATGAGGCATAAAATATTAGAGTTTTGAAAACAATTCACATTTTTTCATGTATGGAAATACATGGGGACTAAATTGTGAGGCGAATCATCAATAAACACTGTCATCGTCAATCATCAGTTTATAGACAACAGAGGTGCAATTCACTAAGCGCAACTGTTATTGGTAGCTCGCAGCGGCGATGTAATCGGTAAAACTAGTATTTTTTTGTGATGGAATTTACAATCTGGGATGTTACAGTGTCGACAATTAACTGGAGTGATCATCTTTGTGTATTTAAATGGATAACTGTATATTAGAAACCTTTTACCTTACTACTTATACTTAGAGAATCGCACCTCAGTTTGTAAAATGATTTAGGTTAGTAATCGGGTTTAATTTATAACAATTTTAACAAAAAGACATGTTTGTAACAATGTTCCCAGGTACACCACAATATTCGCAGCAATCTGTTGTTAACGGCATCGTAAGGCCACACGCTTCGACCTCTACATTACATTGAATATATCTTATGTTATTACTTTCAACACCATTTTAAATCTTAATAAGTAGGTACTTAAATTATAGATTCGTTTTAAATGCAGCCGAACGAATTTTGACATATATTTTTATCTAACAGCATAATCTAATATATTCATTTACCCATTAACAGCAGCTACACGAATTTGATCAGAATAGTACTCAGACTTTCAATGAATAATTGTTTGTTTTAATTGTCTACGGCTCAAGGATCTTGCACAATGTCTTAATCAGATTTATGTACCAGCCGCATATAAAACGATTAGATATCATTATACGAAGTTTCTTATTAGAAACTGTCCTAACGTGCTATCTAGATAGTCTTGACTTTCTACTTAGAATCTACTCTGTACCTACCTACTCTGTGGCGCTTTTGAACCGTTAACGAACATGAATTCAAATACAAAACGAGCAAAAGTAGTAACAAAAATAGGCCCTTCATTATTATAGATTATGAATGTAAAATTGACGACATCAAAAGAATCACAATATAACAGGAATTGGCTTCCACAACACGTAGACAACAAATTCAAAGTGAAAAATATTGTATAATTAATTAATTGTGAGCTAACCGTAATCTATTAAAGCGCTGCAGTATTGAAGCTTAGCAAGCATACTCTAAAATAATTTATCAACAAACTAAATTAACAATATTAATTCAACAGCAATAAGTTAATATTTAAATATTAATTTGGTTTTATAATTTGTAAAAAATGTCATGTAATAGTAAAATAGGTAATTTTTACCTAATCCATTGTACAGTCAACGGCAGATCAGGCTACACACTGACAAATTTAAATATTTACTTATTTAATTCCAAAATCAGTTTTAGTAAGCTTGAGTTGCAGTTGCCTGTACCTCGTATCGTTCTGCAAACAAATATTCGAACAACAATTTGTTCTAGTATAATTTTATACTGCGGTTGAATATTCCCTGTGACCGAGTACTGTCTGACTACACTATTTGTATTGATCGCATCAACCACAGCCTATGTGACATCCCTACTGTATACATACATATATGTCCTACCTAGTATAATACCGATTGGCGTCACTAGAGGGCAGCGATGTGAACTTTAACCACAACACTGACCATTGTAGTAGAAAATATAAGGCTTCCGCTAAATAGTAGTAGAAAAAATATATTATGTAGCTAACACAATCTCGTAAAGCGTTATGTTTCAGGTACCATATTTCAATTACGAAAATTATGGTGGCAGGAGTTTAAATAAAACTGATGATTTAAAATTAACAGTAATAAAAAATCAATAGTTACTAAAAATACGAAAGAATATGTTGATTTCAGTGGTATTATACTTTACACATAATTTTATTTCATACACATTTTTAAGTTGGCTTATTTATAAGTTGAATAAAAGTAGTTACTTAAAAAACTAGGCACTATAAATTGAAGTCAGAGATCGGACATCCACCCGTGCCTCTCTGGTCACGCCACTATATTCATACAATAAATTTAGACAACATCCACACAACGTTAAGTACAGACATCAGATTACAAGTATCGTCGGCTCCGAGAGACGGCGCCGCGCGGCGTCGCTCGGGGCGGCGGCTCGTGCGGACGAGCGTGCGCGCGGGGCGGCGCCGGGCCCGGCTCAGCAGGCGGCGGGCGCGCCGTCAGCTCAGGAGTGCGTGGGCCTCGGCTGCGACGTGTCGTACGCGCGGATCACGTCCGCCTGCGACACGCTGCCGCCCTCCTCTTGCGAGAATGCGAACCCATCTGCGCACGCACACACACGTTATAGCGCCCCATCCGCCGCGACATATATCAGAGAATAAAGTGAGCGGTGTGTGATCGAAAATGTAAACGAACTTGCAATGAGTAAAATAATTCAATCGTGATTAAACCAGCGTGTCGACAACGCCCTCTAGGTGTGCTCGATCCTGGACCGGATCGTTGGTAAAATTAAATGGATCACAACGGTGACAGTCAAAATACCTGTGGCGTCCTTTACTTAGCGTCATGAGAACTCGACAAAGGAAAGGGTGTTCGGTGTCGGCTACGGTGAGCGAGGCCGGGTCGCTACGCGTGCGGTGCCGGCGGTACTTACGCGACAGCTCGAGCTCCATGTGGGCGCGCGTGGCGGAGCGCCGGCTGAACACGGAGCGAACGTTTTGGAGCAGGCGCGCCGTCTCCGTGAGGCTGCCACAAGACCGCGGTGACAACACAACGTCGCCCGAGTT
The DNA here is from genome assembly GCA_958496325.1 of Nomophila noctuella. Taxonomy (NCBI): domain Eukaryota; kingdom Metazoa; phylum Arthropoda; class Insecta; order Lepidoptera; family Crambidae; genus Nomophila; species Nomophila noctuella. The sequence continues at coordinate 365,298 of OY292486.1, forward strand.
GGGAGCGGAGCGCGTCCGCTCCCAACTCGCGGGACGACGGACACGCGACATTTCCAAGGGACCCTGTTAGTCATAAGAAGCGTGAGGTGGTCGGAGCAAGCGTGCGCAAGCCATGCGGGCCGGGGTACTTACACTGCGCGAGCCGCACCAGCGCGTGGCGCGCGTCCGCCGCTCTGCCGGACACACCAACACCATTAGTCACACCACACCACACCACACGCCACACACCACGCCGCCGGCGCGAACCCGCCACCGGCGCTTGAGCGCTCAATGCCGATCGATACACTTGTTATCGAATCTAATTGTACCGAGGTGCAGCAAATACATACAATATTGGATGCGAGATTGGTAACCAAGACTCAAAGTATGCCTACTAAATCTTTCAAAAAAGAAACGGTTTATATTTTTGGTTTCATAGACACATTATAAAATGGGGAAATATAACTCAAAGAGATCATTATTAAAATACATACAGAAAGACGTGCTATCGTCACTCTTATTTTAAACTTCGGTCTTAGCATTAAGTAGTAACTTTGTAATAGTTTGCTGCAACTCGGTACGAACTAAGCATCATCTCGGCATTACTGCTTAAGACTACAGTACACAACTCGTTTTAAATTCCAATTCTTTATTAATAAATAGGAATGATCGTTACAAACAACAGCAATAAGGCTCTCTTATGATTATTTACAACACTATACAAAATCACAAGTCGACATGACGTAATGCATGGAATGACAGAATTTTAATAATATTGTAAAATAATATTAAATGCACAGCCGCCTCGGGGAATACACTGGAAGCATCACAATCGGAAGTCACTAAAATATGGCATTTAATGCAACTTGACATACCTACTCGAATTGCTACTAAATTAATATAATTTAATTGGATAACCGCAAAATCATGACTTTATATTTATTTGTGCAATAAGGATCGTAAATATTGTTTTATTACCTTTTCAGAGGTGTAAAAACATATCATAACCAATAATGTGCAAAGTTTATGTGAGAACGAATAAATCTTGCCTCAACGATAAGAATATATGACTTTTAAATAATATCCAGTTAATTTCAGTCGAAAAGTTATTTCTAATAAATCTAAAATAAATAATAACTACCAAGTTCGTAAGAAGTACAATTCAAAATAAATTACCTCTTCATTCCATCTGACCCTTTGACATTAACACATACATAACAATACGATGAAAAAATTACAGTGTATTTCCCAGGCGCTGTTATTTGTACATTTCAGACGATGATCACAAATGTGTGAATAATACAAGGCACGATCGTCTAGCTATCGATAATTACAGAGTAAAACAACGACAGAGAAAACGTGGAGGCACGCGCTTGTACTGGGCGCACGTCCACGGCTAAAGAATGAAAAGTGCGACAAAACGATACAGAAATATTGTAAAAAATATACAGACGACATTTGAAGTTTTCATACCTTAAACAACAGTGATACCGGATTTCTCCAGTGACCTATTTAAGGCGGGACAATATAATTGTTTCCTTAATATTTTATATTCAATCATATTGATTTATATCAAACAACTATACTACACCATTTTAAAGGCCAGCCAATGTTATGCCATTACAAAAACTATGGCGTTCCGAAAGTAGCTTAACATGTCCAATGTTAATGCAGAAGGCTTTTCCAAATACATTCAATAAATCAGTAAGCAAAGATGTTATTATCCAAGAGTAACGTGCACGATTAGGGTTAGAACTTATAACTGCAACGTAGTTAGTTAAAGCACATTCCTTGAACACACAATTTATACCCAACAAAAAGTATTATACAAATTAACTTTTAAATATGGCCCATAAATATTTGTCTTAGCCCCAATTTCATTATCAAGTTAAAGTTAATTTAAATAAGTTGTTTAATATAATTAACAATGCCTGTTAAGAAAACAAAGATGAATACCTAAATTAAAAATTCAATTGAGATTATTCGTATTGAAACTTCAAATGTCGTTCAAAAGGTGCAAGAGAAGTTAACAATTAATAAAAATTTAAAGCAAATTAAAGATAGCTGTAGGTATACGTCACAATAACTAATAATATTCATTTACACATATTTATTACGTTACTCGTTATTTACAACGTAGGAAGAACACTGCAGTATTACAATATTAATTTTAATATTAACACGAGATTCGCTTTACCTTACTTCCGTATTCTGATATAAACCGACAGTAAATTTCATTATTCGGACTATAATATTATCAATGTATTTATAATACAGTATAAAAATATTATTCACATTTCGTATGATCGTATTTATTGTATAGAAAAATATAATCTAGCGTACGTAAGTACTATTTTGGCTGCAAACAAACCATAGAAGTCAGAAGCATTGATTTGAGTGTTTAGGATTCGACAACAAGTATAATTATTAAACAACTAAAGTCAGGCCTTATTTTCGTAAGTTAAGGCGAATACTTATATCCTTCCATTTCCTCAATACTAGTAATTTTGTTGAAAGAGATAACTCAACGTAACGTTGATTCAATACTGCCAAGCAAATTATTTAATCACGCCAGATCTTAATCACTTCTTGAGCTCACACACAATTTACTACGAATATCATTCACAGTGTTTACACTGTTCAGTAAATTTTCATCTAAACACACAAATCAATGCGTAGTTATAGCAATGATCGACGGAATACTTGAATACATAGCGCAATAGACGGATCAATGGAACTATGTTCACGCCGCTAATACTATTTGAGCTTTTTACATACGTCACTAAAAGTACACGATGGCTAGTGATAATAATAAATGAAACCATTGATTCATATTAAAGAACAGAGAAAATGTTATAAACTAGCAAAATAAATTTATTGCACTGTGATTTTGCACTATCTAGCAATACCTAGTTTCTAGCGGCTAGCTTCTCAAATAAACGTCTAAAAATGTTTTCCATGTTTGACAATAATATAAATCAATGTTACATTTAATATAAATATTTAAATTAACTTAATTTTATCTATAGGAAATCTACAATGTCAGTAATATTGCCTTTCTTATCAACATCAAAACTTGGAGTGTTTAACGCTATATAATTTTATAACACCAATAGTTAGACTTTAGAAATGTTCACAATCAAATAAAATTCTTATTATAAAATGGAAAGAATTTAAAAATAGTCAACAAGTCATTTAAAATGGTTCTATAACAAATATGAAGACGAAAAATGCAGAAGACTGAAAGAAATCATATCGCACACTAGCGCCACTCAGAGCTTACGAGGAAGGATCGAATTTACTCTAGGGTTGCCAGCATATGTCATTTCTATTCTACCAATTTAACTCTTTACTTAGTAAAAAAACAAAATAACTATTTATTTGTATAGGACTACCTTTGTGGTATTTAGTGTAAGTTCACCAGTTCCTAGCTTCTCAAATACAGCCTTAACTGGTATATGAAATCAGCATAATGTTAATATAACCCATGACCCGAGAAACACTATGTTTCCAATAAAACTTATGTACAAATCATGTTTAATAATTAAAACCTAACATAATGCGAACGTTCTTCGTTTAAAATCACTTCATCATTAAATGATGCATTGTTACTTTCAAAAGAAAGGAGCAGGCAAATGAACTTTCAGTTCACCTGATTTTATGTGAATACCACCAATAATTACATTTATTTATCTACAAAAGTATCATGTACACTGTGAAACGCATACAGGAGTATTCGATACTTTTCACGGTCAAACCGGCCTTACTAACACACAATTGCTAATTTCACTACTGATTTACTCAGTAGAATGAAGAGCCAATTTTAAGTAGCATTATATATCTGTGACTCTTGACTTTGCTAATAGTAACAATAATAAATTATTCTGTTTCCCCAAACAATACTATAATATTACCTAAATCAAATAGACCTATTAAATATTTATCTAGCTCGACAACCCGTAACTAGCAACACTGAACACGTATTTACCACTTCATGGCGACGACCCCGCGCAGGGCGAGCGGCACGTACGACCAGCTAGTGATAACAGTACCCGTAAATACACGCACAGACAAAACAACAGTATAAATGTCTACAAAATATCATAAGAACACTCGTTGTGACCGTTACTACCAGCCGTAGGCTAATCAGATCTGCAGGATGTCTTTTTAACTTCATTTTTTGAGGCAATGCGCGAGTGTTGAAGAAAAACTTAACACATCGACTTCTTATATTTGCATAAATCTGTCTGATGTCTTTTTATAACTTATTTTTCAGCCAGCGTATGACAACTTATCTATAATATAAAAATTGTTATAAGTACATTTGTATCTCTGAATCTGGTACTATATTGATATGGTAAACTTTCTTAGAAGTCCCACAGTTCTCATTTTACTACGGAAGTATATTAAACCTAGATGAAAACGCATTAAATATCAAACGTGGGACACCTAATATTCTTAATATTTACAGGAATATCTAGGAATATACGTAGGAAGGAGGCAATAATATATTTTGTAAACAACGTTGGGGCTGATTTTCGTTCAGTCAGGAAGCGACGCCCTCGAGAGAGCTACCTATGAAATCAGATATACGCAAAAAAGTTATAACAAGTTATTTTATAACATATTTAGTTTAGAAAAAATAAAATTTATTGCTTCACGCTTATTTCATTTGAACTACGACACACAAAAGGAAACGATAATAATTTATTACATCTAGCAGTCCCTACTTTAAGAAGACTAGACTCCTACTTTAATTTCACAGATAGTCTCTCTCCCGAGCGCCACCGTATTTACAGGATCGTATAGCGTCTATATCACATGTAAAATCAGTCGGTCCCGAATTCGTTATATTTACAGGGCGGGCGGGACCGGGCGAGTCTCGCGCTCACCCCGGGGACGCGGCCGACCAATCGAGCGGGACGGGAGTCCCGCGCACCCGAGTCAAACGAAACGGAGTCCGCGGACGTCCGGGCCCGTCTCCGCGGCGAGCCGGACCCCGGGGGGACTTAGGCTAGTCGGGCGAGTCGAGGTCGGTCGGTCGGGGCCCGTCGGCGCCCGCGGCGGGGTCGTGTCAAATGACGTGTGCGTCGCGGCGTCGGTGTCGGCGCGGCGGCGGCCGGGGCGCGGGGGCGGGGCGCGGGGCGGGCGCGGAGGCGGGGGGCCCGGGGCGCGGCGGCGCGGGCGCCACGGCGCGGCGGCGCAGGCGCAGGCCGGCGCGCGCGCTGCCGCCACACACAACACGTATACACCGCCGCCCGCCGCCCGCATAGACTCGTGCCCGGCGGCACGCGGCGCTGGCTCCCGGGGCTCCCGGGGACGCGGGGCGGGGCGGGGGGATCCGGGGCGGCGCCGGGCCGCTCGGCCGCCGGCCTCCCTCGGCTTTGTCTTTATTTTCGAGTGGACGCCCTCCCGGGAGGTCGCTCGCCGAGGTGGGGGCGGGGCCGAGCGCCCCGGCGGCCGCGGTGCGGCGCGACCGTGCTTACATCCTAGGACGAGTCTATGGGGTGCGGGAAGGGGCGATGCGAAGCGAACTCAGGAGTAAAGATAAAACTAACTAGATACTCGGCGTGCGCTCTATGTAGTCGGGGTGGTGTGCTGCTGCCGATATTGATTTAATGTTCCTCTCGTGTCCGCCTCGAGTCGGGTATTCCGACATTAATAAAATGTTAATAATACGACTTAAATTATTCATCCGGATTGAGAGAAATATTAAAACATTATCGGCGTAACGTTGAAAGCGACAGTGACCGATATAGACGATGAGTGTGATTTGAAACGAAAATCATAGTTGTATAAAACAATATAGTGGTGTAAACGATTTCATCAACATATGAATAAATATTTTATTATAATATACACTACATAAAATCTTACTAGAATGCCTGAATTGCTAGTAACTTTTTATCGGTACCTACTGTGTTTAACTTAAATAATCACTAGTAAGTATCTAGATAAGTATATAAAATCTAAAAGTCTTGATCAATAAAATCGTACGTGTTAAATAGTGTTTAAATGTTAACATCTAGCATCTAATTTTATATAATATACATACATAGATACAAATTAAGTATAATTTGAAGTCTGCTCTAATAGATACCTAAATATATACATATATTACATAAACATTATTTTATGTTATAATTAATTTCGTAAATCCTTCAAATATGTTAGCCTTAGCTTACACGGGTCATTCGGGCATGCAACACCAACAGTCATTCACGCCACCTCACAACACGCTACTCTACCTAGGCACTCAACGAGCTATGTTAGTTACTGGATCTAGAATTTGGAAATGTTAACGTGACGGAAGTTCTTATAATTAATAAATGCTAATTATGTCATTGATAAAATAAGACTGGAATTATATGTACACACTGGTTTCGAATCATATGTCATATTATTTCAAATTCAATCGTCGATACACACGACAATTCGCAAACGAAAGAAGAAACTAATCTGTTCTATCTTTATTCAAATTTCTATAAATAATTGAGAGAATAAAAGATTTACCATGTTCACTCTCAATTGAAACGTCGCGTACGTAGCACGTTTCTACGTATCACTACGTATTGGTAATCACCGCTACGTGTTAGTAAAACATAGCTCACGAAACAAGGTGATGTTTTATTTTTTTAATAACTTCTACATCAGAGTCGGTAGAAGTATTTGGAAAAAAATATCCAAAGACTTCGGTTAGGTTAGGTTAAAAGATGTAATAGACCCTCGTTGTACGTATAACTCCAGACTTCTCGCTTTAGCCGAAGCCTACTCGAGCCCGTGGCCTGCGTGCGCGAGGCCGCTAGCCAAGCCCGGGAGGTGTAGGCCGTGCTCCCAACACTCCCCAACAAAATATCATCGCAGCATAGATTTAAATAGCTAGATTTGACCTCGCCATACTCCGAAATTTGCACTAAAATAAAAGCGCCAGTCGCTCCTTAGAGCGAGACAGCACGTTGACAGTCACCCGTTTAAATCAATGGTCAACGTGCTCTCTAATTATTTGAGTGCCAATTTCGAAGGATGCGACGTCAAATCTAACGAATCTATGCATCGCAGTAACTGCCGCTACTTATGACGTTTCCGCTGTGATACACTACGCCACCGTACGACCACAACCTCTGACATGACTAGTGAGTATGTGACTGTGCAGAACCAGGTGTACATATCAATTGTTTTGGATTTGGAAACGTCATAAGTAGCTATGCAATATTCTCAACATTTTTTTTTGTTTTTCTTACTTTAAGATTATATTGTTGTGTTCATACAGAACTTTGGGAATTGACGAAACTAAATTTTAATACGAGTGCTGAATTAATAACAAAGGTGCTTTGTTATCAAATCATTTATCGAACGCAATTTAATTTAGTCAATTTCCAAATATCCGCTTATGAAGATTAAACCAAGAAATTGCTTTTCGTTGGGCAAGATCAAAAGAGTGGAAAAACTAAGAGAATAATGAAAAAATGTTATTGTCGAAATCAAATGTTATATTAACTATTATTATAAAGGATCTAATATTCATGTGGCAAAAATATAATGTTAGCATGTGAATTTAGAAATGGGGATTCTCTTTAATAGTTTTACTACTATTTCTCTTAAAATTTGAGATAAATATTTTTGGCGCCGGAGCTGGGCTTATTTTGGCGGATCGCCTTTGGCGCTTATTTGTAATTTTCGTTTTCCTATAAAGAGTAAAAATGTACGATATGTCTGGTAAAGTAACTTTTTAGAATAATATGAAATTTTAAATAAGCTAATTCATAGTGAAACCATAATGTTTATTATGTCAGATGATAATATCAGAAACATTTTTAGATTACTCGTTTACATTAATCTAAAAATGTTTCTGATATTTTAATCTGACATAATAAACATGTGGTTTCAACACCACTCTAAAAGGACATAAAGGAGCAATTTCTCGGTTTTTCGCTAGCGTAAGTGTGTGTGTGTGTGTGGCCACTGTGGCGGATACTCACGAGTGCCTCGGCTGCGAGAGCAGGGCGGACGGGTCGCGCTGCTTGATCTCGCTCTCGCGCACCGCCTCCGTCATCGTCTTGAACGCAGAGTTGTGGATGCTGAGGACACGGTAGGAAACCGATCAATATGTGCTTCTACATAAGGTTGGCGTTTGCATAAAATTTAAATTGCTATGTCAGATGTTGTCTCGCTGACAATCGAAACACGTGATAGACGCAATTTTGAACATATTTTTGGGACATGGGTTTTTAATTGCACGTTGCAAGATTGCCAGAAAAGCATTTTATTCTCCACGCTCAAAAAGTGATGTTTTACATTGAGCAAAATTGATGGTGTGTTTGATAGAAGTTGGCGCATTCGCTAATCTGATCTGAAGTGTTATGGAATCAACAAATAAATTACTGGCAGAAGATTTTGGGAACTGGGAACGGGAAAATATGAATGACATTATGGTAACCTTTCATAAGCATCCTGTTAACCACTCGTAGAGTCACAATCTTCCGCCAAATATATCTTATTACTTGGCAACTTCGTCTCTAGAACATTTAAACATTTAAAGTTGATTTCCTTCGAGTACAAAGTTTTTAAACTATTAATATTTACATTTATGTTTACTACAACTCTTTACTCAAGTAAGGTTTATTATCGACGACTACAGATATATCATAACTACTAGTACAAAACCGGCTACGTTCAAACAGAATTTCTGTTTTAGCTACTTGATAAACTTTTTAGTGGTACTCCACAATAGAAATATGACTCCTCATTTTTTTTTAAATCAGCAATCAATTGGATTTATAGAAGGCCACGTGTTAACGTTTTTGTGTTTATACGATTAGTTGAGTTTCTATCCGCTACGTAAGAAAATAATAATAAAAATAAACAAAATAAAAAGTCGCACTTGGAATTAGTGCTGGGGGCGCGTTGGACGGTAGCCGCAGGCTGGTGAGAACTCGATGGTTCGAGCGCGTCCTGCGAGGGTGATCGCGCATCTTCGGGCGAAGCGGGAGGAGCCGAGTCGAGTTGGGCAGGGTCGGACGAAACCAGAGGGGTAGTGGAGGTCGGCAGCTCGATAAAAGACGGCGATATCGACAAAGCGTAGGGGTCGAGCGCTTTCGGAGAAGCCGATAGCATATTTTGGTTAGGAGGTTCGAGTGCTGTTCGACTTTGGGACTCCGGCGGAGGCAGTGATCCCGATTTGACAGGTTGAAGTGACACTGTCGAAGCAGGCGGCCCGGGCGGAGCGAGCCGGTTTGACATCTCCGACGGGACTATCAGCTCGGACCGGTCAGATGCGAAATTCTCGCCCTGATTATCGGAGGCGGGAGGAGCTAGCGATTGCCTGCGGGACCCCGCCAGATCGGGCTCGGCAAATTCGGCCGGAGCCGGCGGAGTCGGAGGTGACGACAACGGAGTTGCCAGAGAACTGGGTAAATCTGAGGGGGGCGGAGTTGCAGGGGGGGATCCACTCAGCTGTTGTGGAGAAGCGGCGGACGGTCCGGGGAGGACCGCCGTCGGCAGCCTTAAGGAAGCGTACGTCGGGAGGGGCGCCCTGGGGGGAGGCGGAGCGTGGGGGGCGGGCAGGAAGGGGGGCGGGCAGGCGCACACCTGGCGCAGCAGCAGCTCGCGCCAGTTCAGCCGCGACCCGCACCAGCCGCGCCGCGCTGCACGCGGGACAACCAACAAGCTTTATGGTATACAGATTATTCAATAACGCAGAATCATTGAAGTACTGCGAAAATCAAAGATTTATCCCATTCGTAGTACCTACATAAAGTTATTGTGACCTTTGTTGTCAATCACTTGTAGTTCCTACATTTATTTCAATCGTATTGATCCATATTATTTGGCCTAAAGCACAAGCCGTGCGTTTCCTGAGTCTAGTTTTGAAAACAAGTTTTCTTAATATCTCAATGATTATTACAATTGTTTGCTTTGATTATCGTTATAGTTCACCGAAACTGCAAGTACCAAGTTAATTTATCTATTGAACTAACCGCGTTAACTACTGTATGTGGAGTGTGACTCACGGGCGTTCAAGTAATTTAATATGTCTTCCTTCTTCTTTTCCTCGGGCGGACAGCGGTACCAGTAGTAGTAGCGCGATTTAAAACGCGACCTGGAAACTCTCATTTGTTTATCACAGGCGACCTGTAGTCTTCATGCGAGACAAGAAGGTCGGTTACTTCTTTATCTGTGAGGCCGGCAATTCTTTATGATGTGCATGCATTTTACCTGATGGTCAGTGACCATAAGTGCCGTTCCTTAAAGATTGTGATGGCGATGTATGATCATGATTACTTATGGGGATAGGAAACAATAGGAACGAACAAGAGTTTGATAGGTAAAACAAAACAAAAAATGAAATAGCAAAATTGCTGTAAGGCAAGAGAAACGATTTTTTTTTAATCTTTGTCAGAGCACGAGTAAGTTAAGTTTAAGTGATGGACTATTATATGACACCTAACTAGCGTGTCATTACGACGTGTAACGGGTGCACAATCGGACAGCCGCTACCGCCGCGCTTTCGGTTCGAAAATCCCTCCTTCCGCGAGTGGAAGGAAACCGGAGGAGTTTAGTGGGTAGGGGGCGCTTATTTGTGCACCCGAGCCCCACCTACGGCTGCAGGCTTCGCTGGCATGCAGTGCCATGGTGTATACTGTGATGTATAGCTAATAAATGTAGTGGACACGCTTGCTGGCGGGGCGTGCGGTGGTGGGACACTCTTGTACCGGCCGCCGGGCGAGAAGGAGCGTCTACGGTTGCATACATTTTGTGTTATATTACCACACTACAAGTGTACATATACAAGCAAGCAGTGTACTTACACGGTGACGATGACGTCTGGCACGAGCGTGGCGACGGGCACGAGCACGAGCCCGAGCCAGAACACGAGCGACGTGAACACCATCGTGTCCATGCCGCGCATCACCGCGCCGATCAGGATCGTCGGGTAGATGTTGCTGCGGCAAAACAATGCACAATGATGCTTTGGATCCGTCTACATACAGTTCTATATGCCGTTAGTCTATAATAAATAAATAAAATACGTTAATTTCAGTGTTAATAACAATTGCTTATTTTCTATTTGTTAGTAACATTATGAACATACCGATCAAAAATATCCTAAGGTTTTGATGCTATATGTTTATGGCACATCTTTATTTATTTGTTCTTATCGCATTGGTTATATTTTACTACAGTTACACTGCATCCATTTATAGATGACTCTTTGGGAAATATAATGTTTGGAAAACATAATCCTTTTTCAAATTCATGTCCTAGATAACCATAGGAGACTCTTCTAATACTGTTAAATCTTTCGTAGTGCATTAACAGACTACACTTTGAAGACATGGTGATTCTTGAAAAATACGTTTTTAACATCCATGACTCGAGTACAAATGCCGATGTTCATCACACCCCTAGCGGGATTCGAACCCGCGACCCTAGGTTTAGTAGCCAGGGTCTTTGACAACTACCGTTGCACTGACCTGTATATGAGTATGAAGAGGAACCAGAGCGCGACGGAGCCCCAGATGGCGACGTGCGTGACCCACGTCCACGAGTGCGTCGCCAGCCCCGCCTTCAGGCACACCGTCAGCACCACGTACTATGCACGCAAAACACGTATTGCATAAGAGTTAATGTAGAATCAATAAGATCAAAAAAAGTACTATTGTAAGGTAAAACAAATCGCAAATAGATGTAAAAATGTTGTTTAAACTTAGCAGTACGGGCTAATCTACTAAAATACGATTTTAGACTTTCGCGTTGCATTATGACACTAGTATTATTTAACTATTATTATTTTAGTATTATTTAACTATTTATTTTTGTTTCGTCTCGACCAAACCCTGATACTGTTAGTGTTGTGTGCCGTGAAAGTGTGGGTGACAATTTAATAAATGACAATTTGGGGGTAGTGGAAGAACATTCTCAACCGCGCCCGAGCAGACGACGCCCCGCATCACCAGTCCGCTTGCGACCACGGCTGCTGTAACGCAGTCGAAACGTCAAGCAGTAAGTAGTATACATATACTACGTAATTAATATCGCGTTAAGTCCCGTTAAATAATACTAGTAATCTACTAAAAGTTGTATGTTGTGTTTTTCTGTTGTTAATTTTATTGCTCATTTGTCTACTCTCCGGGCTCTTATTTCACCACATTCAGATACTTTGTCGGTGAGCTGTTGTTGGTAAAGACAGGTAAATGTTGAACGCCGCTTGGTTTGAGGGCAGGAGCGCGTGCTGTTTGTGTCGATGCCTTCGCCAGCGCACCGACACGCGGCGGGGTTGTGTGGTCGGAGCAGTTAGCTGGGGGCGGGGCCGTCATGAGCGTCGCAAGCATCATGCCAGCGAGTGCAGGCTCTAGAATCTTCTTCGAGGTGAGTATGTTCGGTCGTAACCGAGGGTTAACGTGTGTTACCGTGTAGACGAAGTTGCCGAGCACGAGGTAGCCGCCGTCCTTGCCGGCGGGCCACAGCACGTGGTGCGCGGCGGCCAGCACGGGCAGCCAGAACAGCAGCACCGAGTGCAGCAACGTGTGTTACCGTGTAGACGAAGTTGCCGAGCACGAGGTAGCCGCCGTCCTTGCCGGCGGGCCACAGCACGTGGTGCGCGGCGGCCAGCACGGGCAGCCAGAACAGCAGCACCGAGTGCAGCAACGTGTGTTACCGTGTAGACGAAGTTGCCGAGCACGAGGTAGCCGCCGTCCTTGCCGGCGGGCCACAGCACGTGGTGCGCGGCGGCCAGCACGGGCAGCCAGAACAGCAGCACCGAGTGCAGCAACGTGTGTTACCGTGTAGACGAAGTTGCCGAGCACGAGGTAGCCGCCGTCCTTGCCGGCGGGCCACAGCACGTGGTGCGCGGCGGCCAGCACGGGCAGCCAGAACAGCAGCACCGAGTGCAGCAACGTGTGTTACCGTGTAGACGAAGTTGCCGAGCACGAGGTAGCCGCCGTCCTTGCCGGCGGGCCACAGCACGTGGTGCGCGGCGGCCAGCACGGGCAGCCAGAACAGCAGCACCGAGTGCAGCAACGTGTGTTACCGTGTAGACGAAGTTGCCGAGCACGAGGTAGCCGCCGTCCTTGCCGGCGGGCCACAGCACGTGGTGCGCGGCGGCCAGCACGGGCAGCCAGAACAGCAGCACCGAGTGCAGCAACGTGTGTTACCGTGTAGACGAAGTTGCCGAGCACGAGGTAGCCGCCGTCCTTGCCGGCGGGCCACAGCACGTGGTGCGCGGCGGCCAGCACGGGCAGCCAGAACAGCAGCACCGAGTGCAGCAACGTGTGTTACCGTGTAGACGAAGTTGCCGAGCACGAGGTAGCCGCCGTCCTTGCCGGCGGGCCACAGCACGTGGTGCGCGGCGGCCAGCACGGGCAGCCAGAACAGCAGCACCGAGTGCAGCAACGTGTGTTACCGTGTAGACGAAGTTGCCGAGCACGAGGTAGCCGCCGTCCTTGCCGGCGGGCCACAGCACGTGGTGCGCGGCGGCCAGCACGGGCAGCCAGAACAGCAGCACCGAGTGCAGCAACGTGTGTTACCGTGTAGACGAAGTTGCCGAGCACGAGGTAGCCGCCGTCCTTGCCGGCGGGCCACAGCACGTGGTGCGCGGCGGCCAGCACGGGCAGCCAGAACAGCAGCACCGAGTGCAGCAACGTGTGTTACCGTGTAGACGAAGTTGCCGAGCACGAGGTAGCCGCCGTCCTTGCCGGCGGGCCACAGCACGTGGTGCGCGGCGGCCAGCACGGGCAGCCAGAACAGCAGCACCGAGTGCAGCAACGTGTGTTACCGTGTAGACGAAGTTGCCGAGCACGAGGTAGCCGCCGTCCTTGCCGGCGGGCCACAGCACGTGGTGCGCGGCGGCCAGCACGGGCAGCCAGAACAGCAGCACCGAGTGCAGCAGCGCGTTCACCGCCCACACCCAGAACACGCGCACGTTGAACAGCAGCCCCTGCTGCGACGGGATGTACAGGATCGGATGCTGCAGCACACAACAGAACACATATTACTATCGACGTCATTGAGATTCGTCCACTGATCTTCGACTTATCCCACCAGACATAAAACAAATCATCTCTCGCCGACCGGACCTACGTACGTATGTATGCAGTAGGATCTTTGCAATGATGCAATAGATTTAACTGCGGATTTTTTTTTTAAATATCTCAATTGTTTCAAAGCACCCAGTACCCTCCTTCACAATTTATCGATATGCATTTTCCTCTTTAAAATTTTACGATGTTAGCAACAAAGTCCTTTGCTGAACTACACCTAAAAATAGAACAGACCTTTTTAACACTACACTAAACAAAATAAAAAATCGACTCACCCTGAGCATAATTTCTGGTGAGCACAGCTTGTCGAAAAGTCCTATCGCGAAGGGCGGCAGTGCAGTGAAGATTACGTTGTAGAAACCTATCGTCCATCGTTCGAATAGAATTTGACCAGACCTGGAAATCAACAAAATATTAATTTTAAGCCCCACTTTACTACTAAGTCTTGGCTTAAATAGACAAACTGAGGAAATATTGCAACAAACATCAGTAATATAGTGTTTTTATAAAATAGCAAAGTTCTCACCAGGCGGAGTAGATAGCGAACCAAAGCTCTATCACGTAGAGGCAGATGTTCTTGTAGAAGGAGTAGAGGATAAGCTTGCTGATGCGCGAGTAGTTCCACGCGCCGTGCACCAGCAGCAACCGCAGCAAGAATCGGAACTAGAAAAAGAGGGAGTTTTAAGGAAAAAAAATCGGGTTGAGCATTGAGGCTATATGATTTGAGGCTATATGAGCAAGTGAGTGGGTAGCTGGCGGACCAGCAGCATGGCATCCGTGCAGCGCGAAGTACGACGTCCAACTTGCTCAACTACATGGCGGACGTTATGAGACAAAGTACAAGCTCATGCTAGAAAAGGTCCAGAACAAAAATAGGGATCTGTACTCGAAGCAGGACGGAGTGGATCTATTTTACCCGCTCAGGTATCTTAATCTACTCGTTCGGGGAATGGGGGGCCTCAGGGAGCTCCGAGACCCCTTTATGCACGCCTAACCGACGGGGGTCGGTTGGCTTTGCCCAGGGCACTCAGGCAGGGTGGGGCTCGCCTCTCGAGACGGAGCCACTAAACCACCAGCGACTCGCCAACTCGTGCTACAACAGATAGAGCCGCGGGAGGCAAAGGTTATACTCCGCAGGCAAGAGTGGTACATGCGCAAGGTGCTACAGGGCAGGAGCCACAACGCGGAGTTGTTGGAGGCGGCTGGAGCTGAGCGCGCTGGAGCGCTGCGCGGCGCCTGCTGGCCAGCAGCGCGGCCGCGCTGCATCTCATCAACGCGATTGCCGACCACATTGATATTTTTTTCATGCTCTCCTAGTGAGTTCACAAGGGTGGCTCTTTATCATATTAGCTATAAGTAGCATTATATAGAATTTAGATTAAGATAAGAATTAAATATTAAGAAGATTAAAGTACACTATTACATAAGGATTAACCCCGTAAGAGTACATGTAAGTTTGGTAGCAATAATAATTAAATAAATCAATTTCCAGCTATCATCCTTCTCTTTATCCCGTTTTTGTGCGGGGTCCGCCTTGGCCATGATCCAGGATTTGGCGAGTCTGGTATTACAGTAAAGCGAATGCTTTTCTGCTAAAGCTGCAAATCTAACTAAACTAAAGTCCGAAACTATCTTCCCCTCCCCGCCGAGCTAGTGGCACAAATCTACACAAAGATTTTCGAAAACCTAGATTTAAGCCACGAACCTCACGTATGACGCGCAGTCCGTACCACTAGGCCACCATCGCTCTACAAATAAATTTCTAGTATCCACATTTTTCTCCAGCTTTCATTCATCGGTGCCAGATTGGTGTTTATCAAGATAATGTTAGTGGTCATGACCAATTGACCACGTCGATGGCCATGCGGCGTGGCGTGACGTCGCGTATCGTGGCGTAATGAGGCGTGACGTGACCTTATGTGATGTGGTCTAGTACCTGCGCGATGCTGTAGTCGGAGGCGCAGACGGCCTGCAGCCCCTCGACGCCGGAGATGCCGACGCCGACGGACGCGCGCTGGATCATGGCCACGTCGTTGGCGCCGTCGCCGATGGCCAGCGTCACCGCGCCCGTCGCCGCTGACACCATCTCCACCACCTGTGACAGATTCACAAACAAATCAGTAACACATTTTAAAGTTATATTTTCAGTAACTTAATAGTTAAGGGTAGAGAATACTATAGGATATTCAACATCAACCTATAGCAGGTCACTACTGGGTCATTCATACCTATAGTCACCAAACTAGGGAGGAAGATTAGTGATCGACCTATGTCGACGAAAAATCAAAATACAAGATATTGTGGGCTAGCAATACATGGCTCCCACTTAATAAGGGTTTTCGCAAATGAAAAATCCGCTAGATGGCAGTAGGAAGGCGTAGGGTCTAACTGGTATGTGATTGGTTAATTTTGACATGACATGTCAAAATTCACCAGTGCCATAGCAGTTTTTTCAATGGCAAACATCCTTATCTATACTTATAATAATTCAAAATAAAACAAGGCCAAATGACATATTATAAAAACAACGTTGCTCAAATGTTCTTCTTGATATTGAATTTCATTTTAAAATATACTTTGAAGACTTTTCTTTAGTACGCCGCACGCCACGCCTCCAGTGGTCACAAATCACCCAGTCCCACGAACTCACCTCCGCCTTCTGTATAGGTGAGACGCGGCAGCAGACGACGACCTTGCAGGAGATGCAGAGGTCGAGGAAGTCCTTCTTGAGGTCGCAGCCCATCGCGTACTTGAGCGTCTTGCCGTCGATGATCAGCGCGACCTCGTTCTGCTTGCCCAGGTTCTCGCCGAAGTCCGCCGCGTGACGGGATATCGCTTCCCGAGCCGCCTGAGGTCACACCAGTAATCTGATTAGCATGTGAAGTTCTTTTTTTTTCTATTTAAACAAGCGACAGTTTGAGATTTCAGAGGAAGACGTATCAAATTAGGTGGTACAGATAATTTTCTATTAAAAAGCGGACACAAAGCTTGCAGTTCACTTGTAGACAATCGATCATACATAGACAACTCCCAGACGGAAAATCATTGGAACCCATATCGGTTGTAAAGTCACATAATTATAAAGTATAACTTCTATTTACAAGGCAACTTCCAAGAAAACAACACAGATTCGAGATAGATACTAAACCATACATGGATTCCTAAAAATCAAAAAGTGGACCAAAAAAATTTGTAACAATAGAGTAGTACAATGTGAACGGGTGGACACGTGTGTCGTACATCGTACTCTGCTGCGTTGAGAATGTGGGCAGGGCGCGAGCAACCGGCAACACTCTCCCCGCTGCACCCCGCGCCATTCGCTGGCGTAGACACTAACTTATTTCATGACTAGCGGCCGCCCGCGACTCCGTCCGCATGGATTTCGATTTCCAATATCCTATGTGTTATTCTGATGTAAAAGCTATATTGTGGTAAAGTTTCATTCAAATCCATTCAGTAGTTTTTACGTGAAAGAGTAACAAACATCCATACATCCATGCATCCATACATCCACACATACAAACTTTCGCCTTTATAATAGTAGTAGGATTAAATGTTGTCACAGTGCAGCAGAACAGTACTCACATCCAGGCTGTCCTCGTTGAGTATGACGAGCGGCATGGAGGCGTGTATGAGGCGCGCCGAGTGCGCGATGTTGATGGCGGTCTCCTGCTTGTCGCCCGTCAGCACCCACACGTGGATGTTCGCCTTCAGCAGCGCCGCTATCGTCTCCGGGACGCCGTCCTGGGGCGTCACAACACGTTCGTTTAGTTAACCAATAAATAAAGCTGAAGAGTTTGTTTGTTTGTATGTTTGTTTGAACGCGCAAATATCAGGAAATACTGGTTCGAATCAAAAAGCTATTGTGTAGGATAGTCCATGCGACGAGGAAGGCTTTAGGCTATAGAATAACACTATGTATGCAGAAACCAGGCGGCAGCTTTTTAGATATAAATAAATAGAAAAAAAAACACATCATCATCATCATCCTAACGCTAGCCCCGGCTGTATCCCCAGAGCGCCAGAGTACGCTCCGACTATGGTCCTGAACTGAACAGCTTGGTCATAACAATGGATTGACTGCAATCTGCTCTCCGTAACCCTATCAAGGGTAACCAAACAATTTAAATCGTAGTTGAGACTAACGGCTAAACGTGTTTTCCAAAGCACAGATAAAACATTCTTCATTCATTTTGACAACCAGACCAAACTGGGAAAACCTAAGTGTTCGCGCGGGCTTCGAACCCGACTTCCAAGGATTTTAAACACAGTGTTCTAACCAGTATCCAAAGAAATGAATTAACGTGCTTTTAGTACAGATAAGTGGTTGTTTCATTACCTGCAGCTTGTCCTCGATAGCGGTCGCGCCGAGCAGGCGCAAGTTGTTCTCTATGAGCAAAGCAGCCTCCTCGATTTTTTGCTCGCGGTCCTGTATCGCTATGCTCGCTTTGTGGAATGTGTTCGACCAATCCTGGAATTATTAATTGAAATATGTTATGTATAACTCAACACACAATGACACTAAGAATCAAAATCAAAAAAAAACAATTTTTTTTTTCAAATAGGCATACAAACAAGCTAATTCCATCTCCATAGTCAATATGGATGGATGATAAATATTGAGAACATGTATATTTTTTACTCATACTAAACGAGGCTGGATGCATTACAGCATTCTCCTTGTGTCGTAATCCTTGTAACTGAGGTCGTTACATTGTGTGAAATAGATGGAACACACAACAACTCATCATCATTTTCCTGCCCTTATCCCGCACTAGGCGGGGTCGGCGCAGCATGTTTTCTTCTTCCACTCGCTCCTATCATTCGTCAACTCTTCATTTACTCCTTTCACGTCCATATCATACTTCACGCAATCCATCCATCTCTTTCTTGGTCTTCCTCTGCTCTTGTTTCCATCCACATTCATGTTCATCACTCTTTTGGTGACATGCCATTCATCCCTTCTCATGACATGTCCATACCATGCTAGCCTTGCACTCCTAACCTTATCTACTATCGGTGCAACTTTCAGGCTTCCTCTTATATACTCATTCCTAATTTTATCCAGCCGGGTTACCCCACACATCCATCTTAACATTCGCATCTCACTTACATGCATCTTTTTTTCATCCATCTTCTTCATTCCCCAGCATTCCGATCCATACATTGCGACAGGTCTGATCACGGATTTGTAAATTTTCCCCTTAAGCTTAAGGGGCATCCTTGGGTCACACGTTGTTCCAGAACACACAACAACTATCTTGACAAATTGAATGTTGAAGTTGAAGTGTTTAGACTTCCTCAAGATGTTTCTTTCACCGTACAGCTGGTATTTATTTATTTTGTCATATGAAGTATAGCATATATCAGTACTTATTTAACAAATAATAAAATTAGATTATTTGACAAAAACCAATAATCCCTCATCATCATCATCATCAATCTATCACAGACCACTGTAAGGCAATTAGTTAGTCGCTACGTGATACTCCTAACACCCTGTCCACAGCCCACAGCGGTGCGACTTGCGTTGCGTCTTGCGCCGGCGAAAGTGGCGAGCGAAAAAAACAAATAAAGGTAATTGTATGAAGCATGCCACAGCTATCGGCGGCGAGATGCGCGACTATTGCCGCAAATCACGTCGCCGGCCTCACCGGCTCGTCGCCGTAGATGTGGCTAGACCCCAACTTCATAGCCGCTCCCGTGGTACTCGACTGACCTGGTAGAGCGCCTCGGGCACGTCAGCAACGGCAAAGACGAGCGTGCGCAGCCCCTCGGCGGCGAAGTGCTCGAGGTGCTGCAGCGTGCCCGCCGCCGCCGCGCTGCCCGCGCCCGCCGCCAGCCGCGGGAAGATCACCGAGTCCGCGCCCTTGCAGTACAGCTTGATCTCGCCTGGGGACATCGACAAGGGGATAAGCAGACCGTCACATTGGGCACATTGAGCACGGCACGTGACTGGGGCCTCGTGATCGATTGGGGCCTTCAGAACCTGGTCTGGTTTACCAAACAAGAGGTTTTAAAGCACAGCTGCCCAGAACCCCTAATAGGTGAAAGACAGTCCTGAGGATAAGGCTAGTGGATATTAGGTTTAAACAGGACGGAAACAGGCACGTTGAACACCCGTGTCAAAGTCGGCTCGAGAGACGAGCCCGGAGGCCGGTTTCCTACAAAATTGATTTGCGATGTTACGACGTACGTACTACATAGCAACCGGTGAGGTACCTGCGGGCGTGCGCACGATGACGGACATGCGCTTGCGCGCGGAGGTGAAGTCGAGCACGTTGAGCACGGCGTACTCCTCCTCGCTGTAGCCGCCGCCGGGCACGGGCGTGCGCGTACTACATAGCAACCGGTGAGGTACCTGCGGGCGTGCGCACGATGACGGACATGCGCTTGCGCGCGGAGGTGAAGTCGAGCACGTTGAGCACGGCGTACTCCTCCTCGCTGTAGCCGCCGCCGGGCACGGGCGTGCGCGTACTACATAGCAACCGGTGAGGTACCTGCGGGCGTGCGCACGATGACGGACATGCGCTTGCGCGCGGAGGTGAAGTCGAGCACGTTGAGCACGGCGTACTCCTCCTCGCTGTAGCCGCCGCCGGGCACGGGCGTGCGCGTACTACATAGCGACCGGTGAGGTACCTGCGGGCGTGCGCACGATGACGGACATGCGCTTGCGCGCGGAGGTGAAGTCGAGCACGTTGAGCACGGCGTACTCCTCCTCGCTGTAGCCGCCGCCGGGCACGGGCGTGCGCGTACTACATAGCAACCGGTGAGGTACCTGCGGGCGTGCGCACGATGACGGACATGCGCTTGCGCGCGGAGGTGAAGTCGAGCACGTTGAGCACGGCGTACTCCTCCTCGCTGTAGCCGCCGCCGGGCACGGGCGTGCGCGTACTACATAGCAACCGGTGAGGTACCTGCGGGCGTGCGCACGATGACGGACATGCGCTTGCGCGCGGAGGTGAAGTCGAGCACGTTGAGCACGGCGTACTCCTCCTC
Organism: Nomophila noctuella; assembly: GCA_958496325.1. Lineage (NCBI taxonomy): Eukaryota > Metazoa > Arthropoda > Insecta > Lepidoptera > Crambidae > Nomophila > Nomophila noctuella. The sequence goes on from OY292486.1 coordinate 386,315, forward strand.
GCTGTAGCCGCCGCCGGGCACGGGCGTGCGCGTACTACATAGCAACCGGTGAGGTACCTGCGGGCGTGCGCACGATGACGGACATGCGCTTGCGCGCGGAGGTGAAGTCGAGCACGTTGAGCACGGCGTACTCCTCCTCGCTGTAGCCGCCGCCGGGCACGGGCGTGCGCGTACTACATAGCAACCGGTGAGGTACCTGCGGGCGTGCGCACGATGACGGACATGCGCTTGCGCGCGGAGGTGAAGTCGAGCACGTTGAGCACGGCGTACTCCTCCTCGCTGTAGCCGCCGCCGGGCACGGGCGTGCGCGTACTACATAGCAACCGGTGAGGTACCTGCGGGCGTGCGCACGATGACGGACATGCGCTTGCGCGCGGAGGTGAAGTCGAGCACGTTGAGCACGGCGTACTCCTCCTCGCTGTAGCCGCCGCCGGGCACGGGCGTGCGCGTACTACATAGCAACCGGTGAGGTACCTGCGGGCGTGCGCACGATGACGGACATGCGCTTGCGCGCGGAGGTGAAGTCGAGCACGTTGAGCACGGCGTACTCCTCCTCGCTGTAGCCGCCGCCGGGCACGGGCGTGCGCGTACTACATAGCAACCGGTGAGGTACCTGCGGGCGTGCGCACGATGACGGACATGCGCTTGCGCGCGGAGGTGAAGTCGAGCACGTTGAGCACGGCGTACTCCTCCTCGCTGTAGCCGCCGCCGGGCACGGGCGTGCGCGTACTACATAGCAACCGGTGAGGTACCTGCGGGCGTGCGCACGATGACGGACATGCGCTTGCGCGCGGAGGTGAAGTCGAGCACGTTGAGCACGGCGTACTCCTCCTCGCTGTAGCCGCCGCCGGGCACGGGCACGCGCACGCGCACGGCGGCGGGCGTGCGCGTGCAGAACACGAACCCGAACCGCGACGCGCCAGTCACCAGCGCGCGCTCGTCTGGAAACAAAGTAAACGACCTTCGTCATCAACTCAACATCATTATCAACAGTCTGCTGCAGCTTTTCCCCGGACAATGCCAAGAGAGGCCTGCAGCCGTGTGTAAGGCTCGGAACTAGAGACATTCGTCTCACTCCACACTATAGTCCTGCGGTTTCCTTCGCACCCTAGCAGGGATGAACCGGTGTCGGCCTTATTAGGCGCTAGACCGATCAGCTTTCCCCTGGACTAAGGCTGGGGTCTAGAAATGCTGGTTGAGGAATGAGGTTATGCGTTACAGGTCTGTAGGCGGGTCGGCAACTGCGACACATCGAACACGCAAGTCAATAAGTAAGTCTAGCTGCCATCCATTCCTCTGGATTGTTTCCTAGTCGCTTCCTAAGACACGAAATAGGGCAAGAAACGGGGTAGCAACAATGCTATATGTATGTATTATGGATACTACCCATATCTTTATCCGACTAAGTTCCTTCTCGGTGCGCTCGGTATCAGCTCTCTTGAAGCGAGACGGTGGAAAGACCTAATATTGACAGCGGTGAGGATTTTGCACGGCCGAGCTCAATATCCCGACATTCTAGAGCAGCTGCGGCGCGTGCAGGCGGCTGTGCACGCCGCCCGCCGGCCGCACTGGCGCCTACGACCACTCCCCCGTCTGTCAGATGCACGTTGGTCTCAATGCACTCCTAAGCCCCTTCGTACACTACGCTACGCAAATCTCCGATACTCGACGATTTTAGTCTCCAAGCGACTACCGCCATACAAACTCATTGAGGCTCGTACACTAGTCGCGTCGCCGACATTCGTCGCGCGACTCGCGTCGCGCCAGTCGTACGCGACCTGCCTGCCGAAGTCGTCGCCACAAAAGTCGCCGCGATTTTCAAGATGGCGGAGCATTTATTGAATATTAAATTTGTTTCTGAGGTGGAGAAATATCCTTGCTTATATAATTATTGCTTAAAGGAATATACCAAAAAAGATATAACGGATAAAGCTTGGGTAGAAGTAGGAAATGCCGTTAATTTAACAGGAGGACAGTTCTGTTTAGTTTGTTTGTTTTCTTTGTTTCCGATAAAGATAGTACAGGATTATAGTTTCATCATCACGTGTCTCAGACAATTTGTAAACGTGTAATCTGTATATAGCCGCTACGTCAGTAGTGACTAAATAGGCAATTCACGTCTTGCGATTCAATGCTGTGTGTACGAACCGTGCGCTACTCGATACTCGCGACGCGATACTAAAGTAGTATACAACATTAGTATCGAAGATTTGCGTAGCCTAGTGTACGAAGGGCCTAAGTCAGCAGCCTGTGCGTGACATATTCGAAGTGTATTTTTGATTACATTTATATTTATATTTGTATTCGTTTAGTTTAGTTTATTATAAGGTTTAAAATTTTACATTCTATGTTTTTTTATGTTTGTTAGTTCATAGATTATTTGATATATTCAGTTAGTTACGTAATTGGGTTCCAACCGTGTAAGTAATTTTCATAATAAATAAGTAATGACATGGACAGTCGCGTTGCCGCGCAATGCCTCCATGCACGCACTGACAGCGCGGAAGCACTGACGTAGCGCGAGGGAACCTAACCACTCGAAGCGCATTGTTTATTGCATTCGAGGTGCCTTGCATCGCCAATCAAGTCCCGTCTTCATGCATTAACTAAAATAGCAAAAAAGTTTAAAACGGCCTCGTGCGTACTAACCGGGCGAAGCGGCGTGGTAGTTGATCTTCCCGTCCACCATCTCGGGGATGACAGTGTGACAGATGGCCAGCATCGTGAGGAACTCTCTGATGATGGGCGCCGTGGGGTGGTTGCGCATCAGGTTCTGGTATAATAGGGTGTCTTCCAGCCGCTCGGTTTCGCCCGGCTTGTTGTAGATTATCTGGGGATTATAAACAAATAATAATTTATTGATTATATATGGTCGTGAGCTTAGGAATAGAGACCGCCTTTGCGGTCGATGGCGATCTAAGAAAACAAAGTTTCAAGGTAAAATGCTCGTCTGGGTTAGAGGTCGGAGTTTTTCTGGACCTTCAGGGTCACACGAACTGGATTCTAATCGAGCTTCTTCTAAAAGCTGCTTTATAAAAATAGGATTTAAGAAGCTCGATGGCGCAGTGGTTGTCGCGTTCGGACTGCGATTGCAAAGTTAAGCAATTTTCGCAGAGGGTACCGAAAAATTTCATCTCGAGCTCCTGCGTGCTTCGAAAGGCACGTTAAGCCGTTGGTCCTGCGCCTCTCTACGGTTGTGTCAGATTGCTGTCCCACTGAACTATGATATTGAGGGAATAGGGAGCGCACCTGTGCTTGCGTACTCACTCGTCCACTATAATATATTCTGCGGCTGACCGTAAGATCGGCCGCCATGGTAGAAAAACGACCGGAAGGGTATTATTAGAATATGTCGTTTGTCATTATTGTAAAGATTGTGTTTTTTAAGTAATATTTATCTATTAAAATTTTAATCTTGAATTATGTATTGATAAATGTGATTTTCGTTCAAACATTGAACATGTTATATTTTGTAAGTTTTTTCGCCTGAACACAGGATCACCTAGTTCAAGCATTTATGTTTATTTTAACTTTTTAGGAATATATCTTTCCATTTTATGAATACTTGTGCAATACTTGTGCAAAATTGTGTTTTTTATTTATTTATTAAAAATAGGATCTTGCCCTTTCTTTGTTGAGGTATTGGTACCCACCTCGCCGATGGAGCACTTGTGGAACTCCATGACGTTGCAGGTGAGCGTGCCGGTCTTGTCGCTGAACACGTACTTGACCATGCCCAGCTCCTCGTTGAGGTTGGACGTGCGCGCCATGGCCGGCGTGTCCGTCTGCTCGTGGTACATCTCGCTGTCCATCGCTATGAACTTCGCCTGGAAGGCACATCAACATTATTAACACCATACCAGATACAGCTAGTGTAAACTATACTAACATAATAAAGCTAAAGAGTTTTTTTTGTTTGATTGAACGCGCTAATCTCAGAATCAACTGATTCGAATGGAATATTATTATTTTTTGTTAATAAATAAATATTAATGAATATTGTGTTGGATATCCACTTGACAAGGAAGATTAAGCTATAGTATGACATTATGTGTGCAGGAACGAAATCCATGCAGACGGAGTCGCGGGCGGCCGCTAGTATTATTATCATAAAGTCCAGGGATGGACGTAAGCCAGTCCCTAAATTGAGGTGTAAGTAAATTGTCATGTGTACATGTTAGTGGCAAAAGAGGAACGGTGCTAATAATCTCCTATAGTAGAAAATATTGACGCAAGATTCAAATATTACTTAAATGTCATTTTAATACACAACGCATACATAAGGAAGATAAGTATCAAGCAAATCATTATGAGTAGACTCCAAAATAGAACCAGTCACCACGATCCTCTTTTAGATAACTTTATCATAAAACAAAATCAACATGCTCGAAACAACTGCATTTATTTTAAATCACAGCTGTCACTAGACATGAAGTAGAAATAATGGAACAAACATGGTATTCGTGTGCGTAATTACATAGTAATTAAAAGGTCTGATAGATACAATCTAATTTAAGCTATTAAACCATTTTTCTCTATTTTTCGGATAATATCAGGGCTATTGTTCGACCAACTTTGAAATATCACAATATAGAAAGCGTTATCTTCTGTCATGCAATGCTATAATGTTTGTAATAGAACATTATTAAGTTTTATCTTATGTTAAATAAGAAATAAATGGTCGTGTATGTACTCACTTGGAAAAACCTTACAATTTCTGCAGTAACTTGTAACGATATAGGTATAAGGTTGTTGTACAATATTAAAAATGTCAAAAAGTTAAATCCGAAATGTGTATTCTGCGCTTCTGTAACAATAGAAAAACATTTATTAGTATAAGCGGATTGTGACAATCGATTCGATTCGATTTAGAATGACGGTAGTAAAGAACAAACGTCCACTTTATATGCGTAGTCTTGGATTATCGGCTTATGAATTTCAATGAATCTTATAGTAGAATCAAAATCTTCATTTACGTACTCATAGAAATAGTGATTCTACCACCGGCTTCGGGAAGCAGTAAGTTTGTTGTTATATAGGCAAACCACGTAACACAGCAAAGGACATTTGTATTTGAATCATGGATGTTTATAAAATTATTTAAGTATAGGCACACTTAATTATTTTTTAGGAATGGATAGACTTCCATTCCTGTAAATATGGGGTTTAAAATATTACCGCGATTATATCCGTTTAAAAGTACATAGTTTTATTGCATGTCTATCCATTCCATAGCATCCAGCAGTTCGGCAGGCTTGTGTTGGCCGCTGTGTCCTTCGACTACACCGGTGGCCTCCCTCTGTTCTTCCTTCACTCCGCAGACGATGCGCTGCCCTTCCTTCACTCCGCAGGCGATGCTCTGGTTACGTGGTTTGCCTGTTTCGTTTCACTTCTATTATTTCACGTTTGCCGTCGTGCCTTATAACATTGCGTATTACCTTCGAGTCCGATGTACCAGTCGTTGTGCGTGCGCACCCAGAGCTCGTTGAAGCCGGCGCTGAGCAGCGACAGAGCCAGCAGGATCAGGAACAGCATGAGGATGTGCGTGTTGGTCTGACGGTCGATCGACGACCTCTTCAGCGGGGCTGTGGGGGACGAACGGTAACTGAAGGGTTTTGGCACGTTTAATGAGTGATGATAATGATGGGTGAAAAATTTTAGATTCTAGGAGACCGAAAGGAAGACCTAAATCATCAAGGCATCTTTGATTTTTAGCTCAAATATTCACGTACATAACTTCGCAAAGGTTTTATTTATCCTGTGCAATAAATGTGGACTATTTAAGGCTAGAATTCACGGGGTAGCGTTGTTGAACATCAGGTAACTCTGTTATCAAGTGCTGAATTATAATCGCCCCTTCATTCAGAAATAGTCATCGTAATCGGGTGCGTAAATGGAACTTCTGTGCTATATAGAACCCTGTGAAATTATCGTGATTTCTTGAAGAATCCACAGATATGCCAAACCTTTTGCCTGGGCAGATCTAAGCAGTCATCACTCTCCTGAATAAAATCTACGCACGTCTGAGTCCAGGGTATCGTTACCTTTAGTGGAGTTCTTCATGAGCTTGGTCTCGTGCCCGGTGTAGACCACGACGCCGTGCACCCAGCTGGTGTTGCGCAGCATGGCGCCGCGCAGCAGCATCTGGTCCAGCCCCAGCGGGATCGTCCTGCGCACAACCATGCAGGTCAAACACTGCTCATTGTTGCTATTCTATTTATTATTTGCTCTAGTGGTCAGAGACCCTGGCTACGAAACGGAGACGTCGCGAACGAGCATCGTCATTTGTGCTCGAGTCATGGATGTTTATAAAAAAAAAGGATTTACGTATGTACGCACTAGGGTTGCTATTACTAGACTTGCGGTGCGTAACTTGACTCTCAGAAGGTGCAGATAAATAAAAGTCCGAAGGTCACTAAAGATTGTATTGCCAAATATTCACTCACAAATTTAGATACGAATTAATACAATTATAATGAGTTGAGTTGGGAATGCGAGTTAGCTAGGAGCGCGACGGGGAACGATTGGCGATGATGCCGTCCTGAGTCTCGCTCGCGGTCTAATGTGCTATGTCAGCTAAAATACAAAGTTGTGTCCCTACACGTATGTCCTAGCATCCATAGTACAAGCTTCGAGCTGGGTGTGTCAGTCCAAGGAATTTATTTGTTCATTTATTCATACTTATTATGGCTAGTTTCACTGATGTAAAGCGTAAATACGGTTTCCACGAAAACTTATCCCTTTGTGTTTTGTTCGTATATTTCTGAGGGTCCGACCTATCCATGATTCTTACAGCAGTATCTTACAGTCTACTACTAGGGCACCTCACACATGGGGGTTTATGGCCGCAGTCACCACGCTGGTTATGACGCGTTGGATCGCAGTAAGGTAAACGATCAAACACACGGGAACTCTTCTGCTTATCCTACTGGAATGACCCTTAGTCGCTTCGTACATCATCCCCGAGAACTAATAGGGTGCTAATATTCGAGACGGGACTACACAACACCATATACTCACTTGGCATTAGTCTCCTTCAGCATTCCATTAAACTCATAGAGATGTCTGTTGGGCGGCTCGCACTGCACGGTCGCGTGGAACTCGGCCAGCAGCCGCGTGGTCTCCAGCCGCGCCGTCTCCTGCGCCGCCTGCCGGATCTTCAGGTTCGTCTCCCCGTCTAGGTTGGACGTCTCGATGAACGAGATGCCTTGAGGTTCACTGTGGCGAGAAAGTTTTTGGGTTAGCATCAGGAGGAGAGATTAAATTGCCGTAGCTTGGTAACATAAGAGACGGTTTTATTATTTAAAACAAGTCATAGAAAGGAATTTAAAAATTTAATTTCAATTCCATGATATATTATTGTGCACGACGACATCAAAAATTATGACGCATTAGCCGCATACTACGCAGTAGAATACGCCGACTAACAGACACCGCGGCGGCGGCGGCGTCTCTTTGTAGTGTGCACGAAGACATCATAATTTATGACGCATAATAAAACGTCTTTTGACTTAGCCGCCTACTACGCAGTAGAATACGCTGACAAACAGACACCGCGGTGGCGCAGGCGGCGGCGGCGAATGCTTACAAAGGGACGCGCCGCGCCGACGCCGACCAATTAGCCGCTTACTTGCCACGCAAAAACCTACCAAATACATACGCAATAGATTGCATATTTGGCTGGCAAAACCGATCGCTGCGCGGCGGTATATCTTTGTATTCAGAATACAATAGAAGTCATAAATAAAAGAATATATTTTAAAATAATTTTCAAATATCCTTTGACGACGCCGACAACCGAACCTTCGAGAAGCCGCGGCGAGGCATATAAATAGAAGTTTGCTCGCCGACACTTCATTCCGTTTTCGTACTCCGAACAGCAACGTTATTCCGCTCACCGATCTCCGATGAAGAAGTATTCCGATTCCGACATCCGCACAGTACCGACATTCCGCTTTCGACATCCGAACAAGTAACGACTCTCCGCTCTCCGATCTCCGATGAAGAAGTATTCCGTCTCCGATACCGTCACTCTGCTTGTTCACCGCTTCGCATCAGAAGAATATCACCGCTCACCGTTACTCTGTCCGTTCACCGCTTACCGCTCCGCATCTTGCAATTACCTGCTCACCGCTTCGTTCTCCGTACCTCACCGCTCCGCTTAACTTCTTCGCCGCACCGCACGCTACTCTCCGTTACTCCGCATCTGTTCACCGCACCATAGCCTACTCGCCGTCACTCCGCACCGCTCACCGCGCCACCGTCATCCGGCACTCCGTGCACCATCGTCACCGTCACCGTCACCGGCATCACGAAGCTTCCAAGCGAAGACGAGGCGGCGATCCACCACCGATTATATGTGCAAGACTGAAGATAGACCACACACCGCTCCGCACCGAACCATACAGTCCATTACTCCGCTCTAATTTTTAATAAATTAGATTCCGTATACCAGTCTATTACTTCTATCCTGCACATCGACTGGTCCTTCGAGCCGGATCGCCGTCATCAACACCAGCACCGTCTTGAAGTCCGACAAACCTTCTAGAATCATCGTCTAGTAGAAGCATCAAGATGCCAGTCACAAGATCGCTAAAGGGAATGCGTAGTACAGCACAGCCCACCGCAGAAGTTCGTCCACAGCTGGAAGACAGGCCAGCTGTCACCGCTCAAGACCTGGAGGCTCCACCTACCGCACCTCCAACTCCGTTCATGACAGTTCCCGCTGAAGATCAACCGCCTTCACGAGCTCCGTCACAAGCCACCTCAGTGCAGTTCGAACTCGCCAGACGCATTGCACTCGCAAAACAAGATATGGCGGAAGCTTTGCACAAGATGGCTGAAGCGAAAAAAGAAGAAGCTGAAGCCCAGTACGAGATCGCACAGGCCAAGATGAAAGTAATCGAGGCTGAAGCACTCGACTTCGAAGACGACTACGGGTCTGTTGTCTCCGATTTCAAAGATGAAATAAAACCGTTTTCACACTTCACACTGCCACCGTCCGTCCCGCAAGCAACCGCGCAACAAATAAACCTCAGCGAGCTGGCATCCGCGATTGCATCAGCAGCGCGCGCCGGCCAGCCGCCACGGTTCATAGATACCTTACCGTACTTCAACGGCGCACATTATGAATGGCTCGCATTCAAGAGCGTCTACAAAGAATCCGCCGAGCACTTCAGCGACCAAGAAAACGTCGCGAGACTCCGACAGGCCTTAAAAGGCAAAGCTAAGGAAGCAGTTAGCTGTCTGCTAATATCGAACACGAAGCCCGAGGAAATAATGTCAACACTCGAAATGAGGTTTGGCCGAGTCGATTCAATCGCCATGGCAGAGTTAGAAAATCTGCGAAACCTACCGAAGATCAGCGATTCACCATTACAAGTCTGCGTGTTCGCCAGCAAGGTGAAGAACAGCGTAGCAACATTAGAAGCTCTCAAGCGAACCCACTACCTCTTCAATCCGGAAACAGTAAAGAACATATTAGAAAAACTATCTCCGAATCTCCGTTACCGCTGGTTCGATTATCTAACAGAAAATCCGACAGACGAACCAGACCTAAAGAAATTTAGTCACTTCATCGAAACTGAAGCCGAGAAGTGCAGTCGCTTCGCACCGCCTGAGATACTAACAGAGCACCGCTCAGAAAACCGCTCCGAACACAAATCCGAACACCGCTCCGTACACCGCTCCGATCACCGTGAACGCCATCACCGAATTTATAAAGTTACCGAACAAAAATATAACGAAAGAAAGCCGTCATGTCTCGTATGCACAAAACATCATTTCATCACCGACTGCGAGATAATGAAACGCGCAGACAACAACGGCAGATGGCATATAGCTAAAAAACACTGGTTGTGTTACCGCTGTCTACAATATAAGTCGACAGGACACAGCTGCAAGAACCGTCATTGTAATGTACGCGGTTGTATGAAAACACATCACCCGCTACTACATTTCGAAGCCGCACCTCCACGTTCGACCGAAAACCAAACTAGCTTCGAGACCGCCGCTACACATCCGTCTGAGAACCGAACCCGCACCGAAACCGTCGCGTCAACCTTCCGACCCCGCCAAGGCTACGCATTTTTAAAAATGATACCAGTCCGAGTCACCGGTCCCAGCGGCTACGTCGACACCCTGGCACTCCTAGATGACGGGTCTACAATAACCCTCATCGAAGAAGAAACAGCAGCCCGTGTGGGAGCCCAGGGAGAGTACGAACCACTACACCTGGAAGGCGTCGCCGGGTCAAAAATCACCGCCTCCGAGTCGCGACGAGTAAACATAGCAATCAAGGGACAATCCACCGAATACATCATAAAAGCGAGAACAGTAGAAAACCTCCGCCTCGCACCGCAATCCGTCAACAAGTCAGACATCGAAGGATGCCACCACCTACAGGGCATCGAACAACAACTACAGTACGCCGAAGAAAAACCGACGGTATTAATAGGTCAAGACAACTGGCACCTATTAACTACCAAACAGTTCCGCCGAGGTCAATACGACCAACCTGTCGCATCCCTCACTCCACTAGGATGGGTGCTACACGGCTCATCAGCCCGCAGAATGATTCGCTCCGTGAACTACGTGTACAGAAACGCAGAATACCGCACCGCAAATATCAAGTACGTCGCCGAAACCGCGCCGGGAATCGAATCCACGCCCGCGCCACAGAAGCAAAACAAAGAAACATGCCACACAGAAAAAATACTATCCGCCACCGAGAACGCGCCGGGAATCAAACCTGCGCCCGCGCCACCGATACAGAATACAAACATCCGACCGCACAAAGAAAACATTAATTCCGTTAAGAAGTTCGCGCCGGGAATCAAACCCGCGCCCGCACCGCCGAAGTCTAACAAAGACAACGAACAGTCATCCGCAAAAGAACGAAGAAACAATAATTTCGTCAAAACGTCACCGGCGGGAGTCGAACCCGCACCAGCGAGACAAAACACGCTAATCATCCGACAGACAGAAGAAACCGCTAAAGAGATAACAAATAAGAAAAGATTATCTGAAGAAATCGCCACCAGAAACAAACAGAAAAAACAGTCCAAACAGAAAAATATACAACAAAAGTTGAATACAGTAATTACAAGACCGAGAATCGAACTCCGTCCCACCGTGCCTATCTCGCATAACCGGCGGGAGCGCACGCGCCGCGCAAGTCATGCAACGTCGCGCAACTACCGAACTGTGCAATATCTATTTGCCGAACGCAAGTCGACACCGGCGGGAGGCCCGAAACCTGCGTACAAATATTCTTCCGCCAAACTCGAAAAACCGAACAAGGAAGAAACAAATTGTACATCGTGTTATCCGCACTACAGACGGCAAGCGCCGGCTAACAGTTCACCGTATCAATTATCCGATCCGACCACCGACCGACCGACCGACCGATACAGAAGATGTCGTCGTTCCAGCGGATTTTATGCAGCGACGAGTTCGCCACTGCACGGCGGGAGTATGTGCACGACGACATCAAAAATTATGACGCATTAGCCGCATACTACGCAGTAGAATACGCCGACTAACAGACACCGCGGCGGCGGCGGCGTCTCTTTGTAGTGTGCACGAAGACATCATAATTTATGACGCATAATAAAACGTCTTTTGACTTAGCCGCCTACCTACTACGCAGTAGAATACGCTGACAAACAGACACCGCGGTGGCGCAGGCGGCGGCGGCGAATGCTTACAAAGGGACGCGCCGCGCCGACGCCGACCAATTAGCCGCTTACTTGCCACGCAAAAACCTACCAAATACATACGCAATAGATTGCATATTTGGCTGGCAAAACCGATCGCTGCGCGGCGGTATATCTTTGTATACAGAATACAATAGAAGTCATAAATAAAAGAATATATTTTAAAATAATTTTCAAATATCCTTTGACGACGCCGACAACCGAACCTTCGAGAAGCCGCGGCGAGGCATATAAATAGAAGTTTGCTCGCCGACACTTCATTCCGTTTTCGTACTCCGAACAGCAACGTTATTCCGCTCACCGATCTCCGATGAAGAAGTATTCCGATTCCGACATCCGCACAGTACCGACATTCCGCTTTCGACATCCGAACAAGTAACGACTCTCCGCTCTCCGATCTCCGATGAAGAAGTATTCCGTCTCCGATACCGTCACTCTGCTTGTTCACCGCTTCGCATCAGAAGAATATCACCGCTCACCGTTACTCTGTCCGTTCACCGCTTACCGCTCCGCATCTTGCAATTACCTGCTCACCGCTTCGTTCTCCGTACCTCACCGCTCCGCTTAACTTCTTCGCCGCACCGCACGCTACTCTCCGTTACTCCGCATCTGTTCACCGCACCATAGCCTACTCGCCGTCACTCCGCACCGCTCACCGCGCCACCGTCATCCGGCACTCCGTGCACCATCGTCACCGTCACCGTCACCGGCATCACGAAGCTTCCAAGCGAAGACGAGGCGGCGATCCACCACCGATTATATGTGCAAGACTGAAGATAGACCACACACCGCTCCGCACCGAACCATACAGTCCATTACTCCGCTCTAATTTTTAATAAATTAGATTCCGTATACCAGTCTATTACTTCTATCCTGCACAATTATGATTAAATGGCGTTAATGTTTCATTGAAGAATCAAGAGGAAAACATTTTAAAACAGAAATTAAATTAAATATTTGTCGATTAACGGTTATTATGAGTAATCCATAAAATATGTTGTAAATAACCACTATAAAGAAACACAATAGACAAATAGGCTATTAAAATAATAATAACCAGGACATTTACATTGCGTAATTACAACAGGTGAATTTATAATTGCGACGACGACTATAAAAGGTACGTCATTATATCCTTGAGGTGAACACTTGGTAGTCGCGATGCTATAAATCATCGGTATATTATTAGCATAAAAATGATTTGTATCACATAAATAAAGGTCACATATAGGAATGTATTGCCTTTATATTTTTGTATGTTGTGTTGTGTTGAGGTACTTTTATGGAGGTAAAGTGAGAGGCTGGAGTGGCGAATAAATAGCATCTGCGCCAGATCGCGAAAAGGACTTACTTGCGTAAATTAACATTAAATGTAAAAAGCACAAAATATGACCAAAATATACAGCCTTCTGCTCGTTTACGTACACAAATATTTAATTAATCCAAATAGCTAGCTTCAGCCTTGACGCATTCCCCCCACGCCACACCTTTAAAACCCTTTAAAGGTGCATGATACTAAAAATGCCCCCTGCGCATTGGTCAACTAATATGAATATACATTTTAGTACAACGTAAATAAGTAGGATACGTCTCATAGCGTACCCTTGGCTCCGAGGCAATGGCCGAGACTGCAACCAGGAGAGGCGCTTAGATTATGTTGATGATATCTTAGCATCTGACGCTTATATATTTACCTAGACGAGAGCATCACGAGGTCGGCCGGGAAGAACTGATTGTTCAGCACCTTGCAGATGTCCCCCACTTGCAGCTTCTCCCATCTGATGGTCAGCCACCGACCCTCGCGTAGAACTTCCACTTTCCGTCTGTTCGTTTCATCGTCTGCTCTATGACGTTTCTGGCAGAACAAATAAATAGGTTAATATCTAACATTATCTGATTGATTAAACTGTCTCCAGGACACTTGTCTTAAGAAGCCTGCGTTTTACGGACATCACGAATATAGAATATTAAAAACAAAAATTGACAACAGTAAAATATTTTGCATAGAAAAATATTAGGTACCTACGATGCTATGTAGGAACATAGCATCTTTCATCAAATAGCTAATTCATACATATTGCATCTCTGAAATCGTTTATTCCTTTGTGAAGAAACGAACGACCACGAATGATTCACATAACAGTATTGTGACTAGACAACACAGTAAAATAGAAAAAATAGTGTGATCGAATCGTTGACATTTACTCGTTTCAAAACGTACTTATAGTTTGTAACGCTCTAGTTGTCATTGGGTTTTATTTCATTTCTTTTTATTAAAGATACCTGTCTTTCAGCAATCGTACTATCTAGCAATGATGATAAGGTACCTATACCAAAAGCTTGAACTAACATCTGAGTCCAGTTAGTTATTCTTCAAGCTTCGAAGAGCTAAATTTCCTTGTTTAACGTCGGCTTAAATGCCCTTACACTGTTTAAACTAGATTGTAACATCAGGCAAACTGCGTAGAGTTGACTCATACAGCGAAAGGATTTATTTTTATTTTATCTACATTCAAGTACACGTGCCGTACACATATACATATGTACATTTACCTAGTAGTATGTAGACGTACGTTTCCTCGACGTCTCGCGGGGAAAATGTGTCACGCCGTGACTTATATGCGAGCACTTATCGTGCAACGCTTGTAAATACCAGAAATTGTGCTGAAATAACTGCTTACTACGGCATTATTCATCTGTATTCCCTGCCCTTACTCAGAAATGTATTACAATACTGTTGGGAATTTCAATAATTGTTAATTGTGCTGTCAATCAGGGATTTGCATCATGAAATAATAGCACATCATATTATGAATGTGCTTTTCTACCAATATTAATGTACTTCAGAGCAGACCCCTTCCCTCTGGGCAAAATGGGTCCGCGATCGTTTGGGACCCTCAGACAATGCATTGTGGGCCCCAGACCGTACACGATTTCTTAACATTCAGGTGTAAAGACCCATGTGCCCAGGGCCTCTTATACGTGAAAGACGGCCCTGCTTCAGAGATAACATGGCGATTCCTTAAGTGACACACACAAGCGTCTACGGGCTGTCCATCAAGTACGACTTATTTAAAATAGATTGTTTGAATAAACCCATGCCCAATGTTTAGTTATTAGTTGGACCGTTCCTAAAATCCCGCAACATTTCTGAACATCTTTTATTCAATGCTGTCTAACTCAAAAGCCATCAAAGTTTCCTTACAAAGTCCTCGACGATCTCCTTAATCGCGCTGACGCTGAGGATGAGTATGAGCGGCGTGAGCGTCGTCCAGCGGCCGGTGGGCGACACGTCGGGGATCTGCTGCAGCAGCGCGATCAGCAGGAAGAAGCAGTTGGAGTACCGCCGGAACTGCTCGAACAGGAACAGCGGGATGAACGACGGTATGCTGCGGGGGAGAGGGAGCGGGTTAGCGACACTTGTAATTTAGAGTTGACATTCAATGTAGCAGGAAGATGTGGTCAAACTTAATTTATAAACAAAAAGAAAAATACTATAGTCTAAAAAGCATGAAAAGTGTTCATGACGTCGATCGTCGAGATATACGTCATTAGTTATTTTATAAAAAAACTAAAAAAACCTGCGGCTTTGCCCTCGTTATCAAGACTCCTGTTTTACGCATGGGTGCATTTGATCGGGATAAAAAACCTATTACCTAAATAAGGCCATACCCTGCCTGTATACCAAATTTCATTAATATCCATTCAGTAGTTACAGAGTGATTGATGGACAAACATTCAAACAAACAAGCTTTCTCATTTCCAATTTCTAATATTAGTATGATAATCCTTGATTTTTCAACATCAACATTGCTGACAGCTATACATATTTATATGACGTCAGTGTGTATTATCTTAATAATAATAAAAGCTGTTTCGCAGTATATCTCATGAAATGTCTTTCATCTTATTAAAATCCTGCTCCTGTAATATTAAAGTTAACTTGATTATTTGTAACGTCTTCTCTTTACAGACTTCTATTACACAATATCAAACACTGAATAACAAACGAAATTGCGTTATGTGAACAAGAGTCGCTGAAAACAACGCTAAATTGCTACATCAAACGACATCTTTGCTACTAAACACCTCTGTCGAGGACACGGTACGTTTATCTACAACGTAAACGCTATCATATAGCAAAGAGTAGACAATGAAGACATCACAGGAGTAACATAATCTCGCGACAAGGCACAATGGCAGTTACAATGTTTACAAACAAGCTGTAGGGTCGCCCCGGAGACTGCGCTGGCACGGCGCCAGACTACCAAGTACCAACACATCATCTACATAAGCTAGGATGTGTCGTGCGTATACAATGACCCGCTGAACTATGTGGGGCACACGGCCAGCTATTTTGAAAGCTAGTTTGCGCCTGTACGTCCAATTATCGTTATAGCACGCCACGTAAACAGTTCCTAATAGTTTTATGTCTGTTTGTAGTAAGCTCGTGTTCACATCATGCTTTTTTAGGGTACCGTTCAGCCTACGTGCAAAAACGAATCACTTATAGATTAGTCCCTTATAAGTTAGTAGAAATCAGTAACTCGGGAAAACTATTTTGTCGGAAAACATTAGAGGGTTCAGGAAAATAAGTGACCAGAGAAAATTGAGACTCGAAAAAACTGTCCCAGGCAAAAATCTGAACAGAGACAATTCATATCAATACTTTATAAATCGTAAAACTTGCCGCTACGGAATCACTCATGAGCGAGCTCGAATGACACTTGCCGTTTTTTTTTTAGCTCCTTCCATTGTAGGGCACCATAATTTGTGACCATAAACTTAGCAATTATCGTTGACGAAGCACAAACAGAACTTATCTGCGGGAACGATTAATTGACTAGATATTTTCATCATTAACTCAACCACACTATTTCACATTTCAATAATGTAATTATCACTTTTGATAAAATAACTATCAAATTGTAAAAAAAAAGTTTACGGAAGGAACCGGAGTCATTTCCACCGCCCAGTGCATAAAAAAGCCCTTAACAGCTTAGCTGGCTGGAACCTAATTTGACGGTTATATCTACAACCTGCAGTATTATCCAAGTAGGTAATCCTTGGGATGTTATTTGAGAGTTATGAAACATCAATCAGTTTATTGCCGTCCGTTCCTGAACGTAGGTTTCCCCAAAGTGCGCCAGCGCCCGACCACCAAGGCAATAGTAAAACAGCGCCCAATGACTCAATCATATGTATTGACGGTTAGTCACCTGTACTTGGCGGTGGATATGCTGTTGGAGACGAACTTCTGCGGCTGCGGGCGGTTGACGAAGATGACGCGGTTCTGCTGGTCGCCGGGCGCGCCGTCCGTCACGCCCGACGTCGTCGCCTCGTCCTCATCTGAAGACAACAAACAACTTCTTTAAAAACACACTTTACTTAAATACACCTTCGTTTAACAAATCAAAGTCTTTAACAAGTTCACGTGAGAACTCGGTTGTGACAAGGTCGAAACAGTAAATACCAAGTTAATTCCTTAACTCCGACGATTCCCTTAACAGTGTGCGTGTTTCTATAAGCAGAATTCTTTTAATAGAAGCGTGAAGAAGTAAGAGTGTCTTGCGGGCCGGTATGGCGATGCCCACGGATAGCATACCAATTTGGTAACATGTTTTTCAGGGCAAATAGAGCTCCTCCTTTGCATACCATCAGACAGAGTAAAGCCAATACACAGTGCTTATAAAAATAAAAATAACTCCCAAATAAGGTTATAGTGAAGGCGATAGGCTGTTGATGATGATGATGGTTATAGTGACTATCTGTAGGTAGGTAATTGGTATTTCTCAATGGGAACAAAAATGCTTTATTTATTGTTCAGAGTAATGGAAATTAGGTCGGAACTAGGGAATGCAATCTCGCGAGATTAGGGCTCCGGCGAGATCTCGCGAGTTTACGAACAACGATCTCGCAAGATCTCGTCAATAACGAGATCTCGCGAGATTGCCAGTTTTGAGTGTTAATTCTTACAGAAAATCACAAAATTTCTATGAATTAGGAAGAAAATAATGAAAATCATAGTAATTGTGAAATCAACATTAATTATTACGACTTATTTTATTAAATTTTCATGTGTTTAATTTCACACCTACGTTTTCAGCTTTAAACGTAGTTATTTACGTATCTATTTAATAATAGTCTTCTTTTTTAATTATATAAAAAAAAAATATCACTTCTCTGCTCCTATTGACTGTAGCGTAATGAAAGTATCCTATAATCTGCCCAGGAGTTTGGAGAATAATTGAACCAAGTGTCGTTAAAATCCGTCGAGTAGTTTTTGTTTCTATAAGGAGCATGCAGACAGACAAACATTTTACGATTGCATTTTTGGCATCAGTATCGAACATAATCACACCCTGAGTTATTTTTAAAATATTTTTCATGTAGGTACAGAATTGATCTCGACAGATTTATTATAAGTTTAGATTTTCACACGTAGGTGCGAAATTAATATTTATTGACTTAACTGGCCTACTTTGTTCAGTAAGTTGCACGTGTGGCACTCTTTTCTGCGAGATTTGATTTAGAAATGGCAATTTACATACGGGTATGTACATTTTTGTTTTAATTAACTAATCATATTTCTGAATAGAAAACATGAATGTTATAGTCCAGGAATTTTAGATTTTATCTGCGGAATAATTCCTATTGAGCTGAATTTTTGTATACACCTTTATTATGATATTGTAGTGATGATGTGAAAAATCGACATTGATATCGTGCCGGCTGAAAAAGTTATAGGGGTCCAAACGTCACGAAAATCAGTTTTTCGCAAATATCTCGCGATCTATTGCTCAGAGGTCAATAATGGTTTCATAAAAGTTGTTCGTCGTAAAATTGTCTACAAAAAAGGTATCTTGCATTTTTCTGTAGAATTAACCGTTTTTGAAATAGAGACTAGAACGCACTCACATGTGGTATTGTATACCGTACGGCGCATACCATAACTAGCGGCCCGGTACGTGCTTCGCTACGTATAAAGTGAACGACCGATTTTGTTCAAACTTCACATAAAACATCTACTAAATAGTCTGTACAAACCCTGAAAATTTGGTTTGGATCGGTGAGTCCGTTCTTGAGTTATAAAGTGACAAAAAAAATTGCCACTTAGTTTTTTATAGTTGATATTCCTATTTTCCTTACTGTACTAGTATTACAAGTCCTCTATATTTCTATATGTAGAACATCATACTAACAAAAAACACACAAACAAAAAAGGGAAAAAAACAAACAATAGGGTTTATGCCTTGGTATGCGGCGTACGGTATACAATACCATATGTGGGTGCGTTCTAGTCTCTATTTCAAAAACGGTTAATTCTACAGAAAAATGCAAGATACCTTTTTTGTAGACAATTTTACGACGAACAACTTTTATGAAACCATTATTGACCTCTGAGCAATAGATCGCGAGATATTTGCGAAAAACTGATTTTCGTGACGTTTGGACCCCTATAACTTTTTTAGCCGGCACGATATCAATGTCGATTTTTCACATCATCATCACAATATCATAATAAAGGTGTATACAAAAATTCAGCTCACTAGGAATTATTCCGCAGATCGTGGATCAAAATTGCTAAAATTACTGGACTATTATGCAGCATTCGCCTTTTGATGATGACCAAGAATCCAAGTTCAATCTCGTAAATCTCGCGAGATCTCGTCCATTTTTGCCCGAGATTCAATCTCGTTAAAATAGGCCGAGATCTCGTAAAAACGAGATCTCGCGAGAACGAGATTGCATTCCCTAGTCGGAACTGTAATAATACTTATGAAATCATGCATGAAGATTTTATGCACACATCATTTTGCTAACCTCGAGGAAAAACCGTTATTATGCCTCGCTTCTGTCCTCCGTGCCGAAAATAACTCTGACGAGATTTTCCACCGATCCAATTATTAACTTTCATGAAATTGTTTTTCTCATTAATTAATGATTCTGTTAATGAAGTAAACATTATTAAATACACTGCACTGCTAAAAAAATTTGTTCATTACCACACTTGATATCACCGACCGAATGAACAGCTAAGTATAATACATGATCAAACGAACTTCTAAGTGAAGTTCGATCAGTATTATATGAGTCACTTTATTCGAAGATATAGACGAGAAATATATGTATTTCTACATATATAGTATAACACGTAGTCCTTTTATTGTTTAGCAATTTCCGCACGGTTTTTAGAGTTTAAAGTTTTTAATGCTGGGCACCCCAGCTGTCCGTCCTGCGCGCCCCGCCATCTTGCTTCATTTTTAAGAGTTTTTTATTTATATTTTTGGCAAAACTAATTGGGTGGGGATGGGCGGGACCTTATACTATATCTTCGAATAAAGTGACTCATATAATACTGATCGAACTTCACTTAGAAGTTCGTTTGATCATGTATTATTATTTCGTCACTATATTCGAAGATATAGACGAGAAATATATGTATTTCTACATATATAGTATAACACGTAGATGTTCAGAGACATGTTTTGCCAAAAAAAACTGTCTGTGATGAACATCAAAGACATTCTGAAAATAAACGGCATTGATTGTAACATAATTTAACGGTACAATCACTGCAGACAGATCATTTAATAAACAAAGGAAATCAATAATTTTTAACAATCGATAAATTTGTAACAATCATTAATCACTAATATAATAACTAATAGAACGAATCAGTTTGGATTTTTGGAAACACACTGATCTAGCGAAGCTATCCTCGTTAGCTATGGGTCTATCATAGAATCTTGCGAAAGTACTTGATGCCGACGTCTAACCCAGTCCAACCAACAGTTTTACGTATGACGTCGAGAGATACGCCCGCGGTTCTCGAAGCCGCTTTATGTGGCGGTTAAAACGTCAGTATAAGTGGTTTAAACGTCAGTAGAAGTCTATCTGTTTCCACAATCCGCAACTGTTGTTAAATCATCTTTAATACAATTGTCAGGCTGATAACAAGATTCAAGTGAATATGGATAATCCGCAATGGTTTAGCTCGCCCTGAGGCAGAGGTTTCAATTATGTTGGAAATAATTACCTTAATGCTATTCTTATGACATTAAAAATAGGTTCTTACCTATTTTAATGTTACTAATGTTTATGAAAGACAGCCTCTGTGTACTATGCGATGTACAAAGCGCTAAGAGAATTGTGACTTTTTTGTTAATTGTTCTGAAGAAATATCGTTATGCAGTTTTCATTTTGCTATATGATTAAGGACAATTTTGAGGGTTTAATGTACCTAAGTATTTGGGTACAGCTGGCAAAAAATCTAGAAATTAATTTATAATTATTAATATCACTATTTTAAAATAAGCTTATCACAGATCTATGGCTGTTGAACGGGCCATATGCTGCGCCTTGATTATAAAGGCGAGTGAGGAATGCTAAGATGGTTGATTCGGAATAATTGTTATAAGCATCTGAATCTAAATCGTTGCAGTAATGACCCTCATAGTTTTTACGTGCCTTTTATTGATGAAAGGTACTCTGAGCTAGCGAGAACAAGATAATATCTTAGGCTTCTTCCCTTTTTTCTGAAAAGATTCCCGGAGAGCCTCGCAACACCCAGGGTAAGTTTGAACTGTTGCCTTCAGCTGCAAGAGAAATTGACCCTGTATTCATTAGCGTCGAAATACAAATTTTTTGAGCTACACGTGATTCTCAGGAACGGAAACCATGACTGAGAAGGCCAGTGTGGAAACTCTAAGAATCCTACAGTTCTATCCATTATTACATTTTAAAGGCACTTATTACTAGAGTAAACGGGGGAAAGGCAAAAACGAAATATGTATCATATGTAGGTATGGTTGCCAATTTGTGCGTCTACTGTAAAGGAATCTGGATTTTGTTTCCAAGATATGTGTTTCCACACTTGTCAATGGCATGAGAACCGAAGAGATCTATGTAAGGCTAACCTAAAAGGTCAGCTTTTTTTTTTTTTTTTTTTTTTTTTTTTTTAACATTAATTAAATAATAAATAAATATTTCACAACATCTCATACATTGATCTCACCCCGTGTTAAGCAGCTTAAGCACTTGTGTTACAGACATCAGAATCAACAGTGTTATTACAAATACACTTAAATAGATAAGTACAATGTTACAGCCTAACATTGTACTTGATAATTCTAATGCGGTATCTTAATTTATTATACGCATTTCTTGATCTTCTCTTACATTCGTGTATTTGTTAACGTATGAGGCGTATAGCCATATATTTCACATCTCGCGCCATTGTCACATTTCTGTGGTAATTCCAGTTAAATGAGGAAATCGATTTCCGACTATACGATTTATACAATACGGTATTTGACTGACAAGTCAAATCACCTATTTTTTTTTTTTTTTTTTTTTAAATGTCAAAAACGTAACCTTGTAGGAAAAAATGTATGAAATATTGAATCGTGACGTCACGATGCAATAGTGTCAAATCGATACTCCTTTAACTTCAACTAGCTATAAAAAATTGTTAAAAGCTCAATAGTAAATGTGAGATAAAAAATTGTGCCTAATTTTTGATTTCGTCTTTAATCTTAGAATGTCATAATTTATTTCGTATGCAGTCAAATACCCAATTGATAGCGGTGGTATTATCACAACGCAATAAAATAGCATCACCAGATTTGTCATGAGCGAAGGTTTTTAAAACAAGGTAAGCTGTTTTGAGTTCCAAATAATTAATATGGGATTTTTACTCATCGGATTTCCATCTACCCCTGGCTCGCAAATCATTACAAAAAAGACTCCGACCCTGTCTGGATGTATCAGTAAAAATTTCTAAAGCAAACGTAGGTTTGAGTAATTCTTTCTTTAGCTTAAAAATATTTACAGACCACCAAAGAAGGTCTTGCAATATATTAGTTGAGAGATTAAATTTTGCATTATTATTATTATTATATTTATGTAAAGATAAATATTTCTCCCTTTACAATAGTTTTGTATACCATATTATTGTAGCTATAATTATTAGCTCGACAAGCTGTTATTAAAACTCCGATCAACTGGGCGAATACTTTGATGGTACATCGAGGCACGGTTGGGATTTTTTGTATAAGAATATAAATGTAGTTCTGCTTTTCGATTGGCAAACTAATATACATATTTACAGAGTTGAACACAAAATATTTACACTTATGTAGTTAAATTAGTGAGATAACTATCGTCATAATTTTCGATAGATTTAGACATATCCATTTTTGTTTTGGTCATCATGCAAGATTCCTAGTTCTTACTTGATGTACTTTTTTATGAAAAGGTATTGATATTGATCTGTAATTCATTTAAGAACCCGTCTGTTATTTTGTGCCAACAATTGTAAAAATACTTAAGCCCACCTGCGTGTATCTTAATGTCCGAGGGCCTGCACGAGGAGGTCTGTTTCGAACTCTCGATGAGTTGAAGTTGCTCTGGGTCGATGATGAAGGTCTCTGACATGCCTTCCTGGCACATTTGCCCCCCCCCCCCCTCGACATCGAGTGAGAGGAGCTTGTCCTGTTTCCCAAGGTAGGGAGTAGGAGTAAGAGGGACCTGGTGTTGCATTTTTTCGATTTTTTAATTTGAGAACCCTGGTTTTTCTGATAAGCTTCTGCGAGCGTCTGAAAAATATTTTATACATTGTATCTTACTATCGCTCGAACGCATACTGTGATATTTAGCTCTGTTAATAGCTGTAAGTCCTACTCCTAACTGCCGTTGACAAGTTTCGATTTTCTTGCCCTTGCCCGAGCAAAATCAGAAATCACAGCAGATATTTCGAGGTATGAGTTCCCCTAAGGTACTCAGTACATCAGGGTCTAGGTCAGTCAGTGCCTGTTCTGGCACCAAATCTTCCTGACTGATTTTCGACGATTTCGTTATTCTCGTCTCGGCATCATAGGTTACGACAGCAGAAATAAATATGAAGATGTATTTGGTATATTTTTATATTTATATATGGAAGAAAGAAAATATTTATAGTTCTTATTTATATTCCAATAAAACTATTTAGTTTATCTAACTGGTTAACTTTCGGTTAACTCTAGGTAATATGTACTTATAAAGAGTATCCCTTTGGATAACTCTCGGTTGACTCTCGGGTAACTGTTGCTTTGTGGTTTACTCACGGTCAACTCACGGGTCATTATTGTTCTGTGGTTAACTCACGGTTAACTCTCAGGTCATTATTGCTATATGTTTAACTCTCGGGTTATTATTACCCTGTGGTTAACTCACGGTTAACTCTCGGGTCATTATTGCTTTGTGGTTGACTCACGGTCAACTCACGGGTCATTTTTGTCCTCTGGTTAACTCACGGTTAACTCTCGGGTCATTATTGCTCTGTGGTTAACTCACGGTTAACTCTAGAGTCATTATTGCTTTGTGGTTGACTCACGGTCAACTCACGGATCATTTTTGTTCTCTGGT
Source organism: Nomophila noctuella (assembly GCA_958496325.1). Lineage (NCBI taxonomy): Eukaryota > Metazoa > Arthropoda > Insecta > Lepidoptera > Crambidae > Nomophila > Nomophila noctuella. The sequence continues at coordinate 410,440 of OY292486.1, forward strand.
TAACTCACGGTTAACTCTCGGGTCATTATTGCTCTGTGGTTAACTCACGGTTAACTCTAGAGTCATTATTGCTTTGTGGTTAACTCACGGTCAACTCAAAAGCCTCATTTTATACCCAAATCATTCAAAAGATTCGAAACACTTTTAAAATTATTTTTACCGAAAAGGTAGGGTAGAACAAGAATTCTTTTAACTTATTATATCATTATTGCTATATTATTAACTCTCGGGTTATTATTGCTCTGTGGTTAGCTCACTGGTAACTCTCGGCTCATTATTGCTCTGTGGTTAACTCACGGTTAACTCTAGAGTCATTATTGCTTTGTGGTAACTCACGGTCAACTCAAAAGCCTCGTTTTATACCCAAATCATTCAAAAGATTCGAAACACTTTTAAAATTATTTTTACCGAAAAGGTAGGGTAGAACAAGAATTCTTTTAACTTACCATCTTTCTTCGCAATCCGAGGAATCCGAGTAAATAATAACGCGTTTGCGCCGGATGTCCTCTTTTCTACTAAGCTTCTTAATTTTCTGAGAATATTGCGGAATCTACTCCACTGCACTACGTTTCGGCACAATGACGATAACACGTGCGTACCGGTGCGCGCACAATAAAAGAATGAAGCAAGATGGCGGGGCGCGCAGGACGGACAGCTGGGGTGCCCAGCATTAAAAACTTTAAACTCTAAAAACCGTGCGGAAATTGCTAAACAATAAAAGGACTACGTGTTATACTATATATGTAGAAATACATATATTTCTCGTCTATATCTTCGAATATAGTGACGAAATAATAAATATTGTCGGAGTATTTTCCACGTTCTCCCTTCTATACAATGTTTTTGACTGACAAACAGTGGGGTTACTCGCCCTATTATTACTGCGAGTAGATTAGAGACTAAAGTTCGACACAAACAACGCAAGTAATGCTCGATCGAGAATTGGAAAACAGAGTTGACATCGCATAAATATTTCATAAATAACGTCCTTAGGCATATACAGTGAAAGAAGGATTATGTAAGAATTAAAACACAAATATAGATAGTACTTTAATAAGCACTGTGCCGACTAGGCAATAGAAAAGTAAAACGTTTACGATCTAACGATCAAGTATTTATAGGCTATCCGATAAAACGGACCAAAAGCAATAATCTTCGGTCATCCCACAGGGATAGTATCTGTTTCAGACCATGAAATTTTGTGAAACACGTCTCACTAGTAATATTGCGGTCGAATTGGTTTTATTGATAGTAAATAAGCTTCAATAATGTAGGAGGGCTAACTGCGGGACTGAACGTTATTAAGAATTCCACTGGTAAGATGCAACAAATCTCTCGTCTATTAGGAAGTCTGACACCTAACTGAATGAGCACCCGAATTAAATCACCAAAAATGGTTCTAATTACAGTAAACATTTGGCACGTTTAATGGGTTATACGTTCTCCGTGACACTAAATGTAAAAGCTCCCGGCCCACATTGCTGAGCGATTAACAGCTGATCGATTCCACGTTAATCGCAGGGCGGCATCGAATCCGTGTCATCGCTCCCTTAACAGATGTCGCACGAAGCTCGCGACATGCAATCGGCGACCTTGCAGCGTACTATTTATTTTGTCATTCATGCGGCTCGATCTACACAGAGATTCATGGTACTAGGTATACCTAATGTGAACTGTAAATAAAAACTACAGCGATTCTACGGACCGCTGAATTCTCTAAACTGAAACAGTTGTTTTTGTTCATCTCCTATGACAGTGTCACACTATCGCAGGGATACTTTTTTCTAACAAACGGACTTCATATATGTCCATGTAATACTATGTCTACGCGCTGTGTGAGTACCATTCATGGAAATTGTCAGGAAGGAAGTACATATATATATATGTAAATTTTAATTGAATGTAAGAGTCAACCGCCGAGTAAGGAAAATGAAAAAAACTGTTAATTGACAATTTAACATTTCAACACAAGAAATTAGTAATGTTCTTATCTAAGTAGTAGGTATTTCTTCATATACGGGTACCAACATTTTCCGAAGCTATGTATGATGTAAGCCGCTTGAACACATAGACAGACATTATTTATGTAGCCAGTAAAAAGAGTAAAGTAATTCATGAACTGAAGGTCTGCGTTAGTGCTGACTCATAAATCAACCCACACAAATTATAGCTGTGTCAAGAAGCTAAAGAAAAATATCCAAAGAATACATTCATAAGTAATGAGGCTGAAAACGTGTAAACATAGACAATAAGTACCTTCTATACCGTCGTATGTACACGCTTCATATTTCTTTCGTGATATCAGTTGGCAAAAAGGACGCCTGATGTGATGATAAGCGGGATTAATTCAGTGCTGCAGTGCTGCTCAATCAAGGAGGAAGGCTTCAAGACCTGCCATAGATGACCCCTCTATTAAATGTATTTTTCCGGAACAAAACTGAGTTGTTCATTATTCCAACAGCAGCAATTTGACTTACCTTCTTACGTCAACTGATCAAAACAAAGTTTTCCATGGACTGACCCCTATAACTTGTCAAAAGAACAATACACAATGGAAGGTGTCTTAAAAAAATGTTTTCATTAAATCAGAAATCAAACGAAAATACCCAAAAGGCATTTGGCTATTATTTTGGAGCTCAATTATTGAACTTCGCTTGAGGGAATAAATGTGTAAACAATCAGGGGCATTCATTAAAAGTCTGAATCGCTTTTATTAATAGCCGGAAAAGGACAACCTTACATTCTCTTTCTCTCTCTCTTTCTCGTCTCCGCCTACTTGTGGGCGTTTGGAATTTGAAGCAATGTTTTCAAAAACTTTTCATTAAAAATGTAAAGTGTAAAATATGCAACAAAGACTCTTGCATCTAACGCCATAAAATATTAATAAACTAGGTATTAAAGTACCGTGAAACAGTAAAATAATTTTAACTTTCAAATACCTTCTAAGTCCTGAGTTCAATAAAATAACAATTTGATTGTTTAGTTAGGTACTTATTTATGTGCAAAAAGAATGTAACAATCATGAATTCCACAAGGAAAACTAGACATTACCCGGCGTACCGATCATAATTTAATTATTCCTGCTATTTCAGTACGAGTGTGACGCGGACAATGACGGTACGAATCCATCGCCGCTAATAATACGTGAATAATTTTAACTTTGACACAATTGATCAGGTCGCGGCGGCCTTCATCTCGCAAGGTTGACCGGATGACACGGCGAATAGCTCCGACTGTTTACAAATAACAGATGTTTGTGACAGTTCGTTAGCTGATTTACCTAGTTGTACCTAATCAATAAATACAGCATTATAATTTACTTAGGTAGGTATCATTAATTTAATGGAAGAAGTCTTCGTATGGCGCCAACCCCAAATAAACTGGAAACAGGACAGGCGAATGATGACGATATCTTTAATTTAATCATGGAGAACGAATCGACCATTATCTATTATTCTGACGTTAACAATCAGGAGGTGTCCATAACACCTAGTTTTTTAATGTACAAAAGTAAAAAAGTAGAGCTATATAAAGCCATAAATAAATCAAGCCAACAGACACGTACTTAACACCACAAAGATCAAGGCCCCACACACCGTAGTGAAGGGTTAATTCTGTAGTCTTAAGTGGACAGGATCGATATCGATCGAAATTCAATTAAAAGTTGATTACCACTTAAAATATTTCAAATAAAGAAAAACGAAAATTCGTGCGGTAGGTATGTATGTTGGTTTTAAACTTTCTTACAGTCAATCCAAGTTCTTAGAATAAAAATTTACAAATCTAAAAGATATCTCGCTTCGTATGAATTGCTATCGAATTTCCAATACCTACCTGGAACAAAAGAATTTGCGATTGTTCAGTGGGATTCTCCAATAGTTTAATTCAATAGAAATAAATATCCATTTCACTAAAGCCCCACTTAGATTGCATGGCCATAAAACTAAGGCGTTCGGTGAAAACTGCACTGTAATTTGGTATTAGATACGAATCTCGAGTCAAGGCTGAACGGCCGGGCCCGCTTCAATGCCGCCGGTGCAGCGAATGCATCCTGAACCGGCCCCTAGGCCATTACGTAATGCACTTATCGTTTACAGTGTCTACTAAGTAGGCATTTCTTTTTTGCTTCGTACTTTTCTTGCAAATTTCAGCATTTCCCAAAGCAAAAATAAAGTGGTAAGTTTGTTGTTACGAATTGACCAAGCCAAAAATAGTATGTAGAAACCTACTTGTACCATGCACGTTTGATGACTATGTACTAACCTTAGGGTTAGAAGTTCTGATAAGATTTTTCGGAGACCAGAAAAATAGCTATCAAAAGCTATTAATGAGGGAACTCTGCTATATAATTATCCAAGTTCGCAAGGATGCTTGCACTCAATTTGCATTTAAAGTCAGAGTCGATGTCTTTTCTTGTTACCAAAAATATTCACAAGCCAAGTTTGAATTGTAAATGGCTGCCACTTGCTGCAGCCGACTCGATATCACATTCATATTATTCGGAGAAACATCCGTAATAGGCATCTCGCGCCGAAATGTAATTAGCGAATTCGGCAGAAAATGGTTATTGGTGCCGCTCGATAGGGAAATTGCTCGTTCACTGAATGAACCGAACTACCCAGGACCTACGTGTACGTGCAAAAAGGGTTGTTTTATATCAGAATAGCTGATTCATTTATAATTGAGATGTACCTAATTTTATTGCTGAGCTCAATCTAATCCTTGATGTGACAAATGAGAATGGTTATATTTTATCGGGAATATCTGGGTCGTTGCCAGATTCCTAAAACATTTATCAAATCTGCGGTCAAAATAAGAAAGATTACAGATAAAGAGAGTTTGTCAATTTATATGAAAGAAGAAATAATATTCAGACTTCATGTCATACCAATAAATTGGTCTAAGATATTAATATTTCGTTCTATCGAAAATGTTCAAGGCTAGCGAAGAGCCTTGAAATTAAATGGCCCTAAAATATTTCTAACAACTACTAGAGATGAAGTCACAATAAGAAATATTTGGAAACCTAATAAATAAGATCTTAAAAACAAACCCTCCAATCAAAAATTTTAACTCCGGATCACCATCAAAGTGACAGTACTGGCAGATATCGGTAATGAGAGTGATTCAGCAAGGAAGCAAGTCATTCAGTCAATTTAGTACACTGGGGATATCCCGCGGGATAAGCGGTGACACGTCACACACAATGTACGAATGAAGAGAATACTATCAACCACGGGCGTAGCCAGGGGGAGGGTTTTGGGGGTTCAAACCCCCCCCCGAAAAGTTAAGATAAAATTTAACTATATTAATTAATTACACTCAAAAGTATGTGGTTTGGATAGGATTCTCTACGGGCGCACCGCGCCGAGGCGCTCGTCGTCGTGTCACATTCGGTAATATTCTAATATTCGTGTAGTTTCATGCCGCGTCGTGCCGTTTCGTATAGGCACCGTGCCTAGCGATGACTCTGCCATCTTGTGACTCATATTCGAACTGACCAAGCTAAATGTCAATCTCAATGTCGGTAATTCTACTGTCAAACCACGGAAAACACCGTGCCTTATTCTGCCATCTAGTGACTCGAATTCGAACTGACCAAGGTAAATGTCAAACTGTCAAACCACAGCCACAATAAAGAAACATCGCAGCAAGCAGTCCAAATGCTAAACACACTTCGATCTTCGAATTTCGTTATGTGCCTAGTGATTCTTCAAAAAGTCATGAGCTATACATTGTCGCTATCAAAGCAACTGCAAGCAATTAACACAGACCTCATAACAGCATTCAGCCACGTGGATAATGTTATTAATGCTTTGCAACTTTTGAGAGATAAAGTTGACGAAGAGTACCCCCATCTCTATGAGAAAGCAAAGGTGCTAATAGAAGAAAATGGTGGAATTCTGCTTATGCCACGTATCGTCGGGAGGCAGTTAAATCGCTCTAACATTCCTGCGTCGGATATATCCACATATTACAAAATAAATTTATTCATCCCTTTTCTCGACCATACAATTCAACAATTAATTGAGAGATTTACGAAACACCGTAAAGTAGTATCGGCACTGTCTGGTGTGTTACCGTCAAATTTTGCGAAAGGTTGTGAAATTGAAGAGGCATTTTGTATGTATTCAGAAGTGCTGCCTGAAAAGAGTACATCTGTCGTCAAAGCAGAACTTGAAGTGTGGAAAGCAGCTATGACTCTCACCTCCCCTACTCCAAAATCAGCTTTGGAATGCTTAGATAAGTGCGACCAAAAACTCTATCCAAATATTTACACATTGTTGCAAATACTGGCTACGTTACCTGTTTCCACTGCTACCCCAGAAAGGTCTTTTTCAAGTCTAAGAAGGCTTAAAAACTACTTGCGGAACACAACGGGTGAAAACAGACTGAATGGCTTGGCTCTCATGAACATTCACTATGGGATAGAAATTGATGCGAATGAAGTAGTGGATATATTTAAAAAGAAGAACAGAAGATTAATTCTATAACGTGTACCTAGGTAAAACTGAACGTAATTTTTTTATTTAGCCTATATTGTCCCCCTGCTTGAAAAAGGTCTTCGACGATTCCTTCCATTCCAGAAGTTTTCTCTTGTTAAATAAAGATGTAGCTCATTTAATATTTAATCACTGTTTTATTCATCGACATATTTACACGAATGAAATCAACAATCAAAGCGTTGCTCGGCAACGGCAACTGTCCTTGTCACTGGTATGTGACACACCTCGGCGGCGATTCGTAGCTGCGGCACCAGCGGTGCTGCCAACAATTGATCGACGTGTCGGGTCCACGTAAGACCACTGTCTGTCTGAACCTCATAATGTAAACAGCCGATGCGTCGCAATATTGTGGCGAATTCCCAGCGAATGTGCGGGCTGCTGTAGCTTCGTGCCTGGACTCTATCGCCGACAGAGAACTCCCTCGTACCTGGGCGAATCGTAGCTGCGGCCCTTCTGGAAGCAAGCGCCGGATACAGCATGGAATGTAGATGCGTCCTGATATCTCGGCCAAACATGAGTTCATAGGGCGACCGGCCCTGCTTATCCGGCGTACGCCTTAAACGGCATAATATCGTCATGATTTTATCAGAACCACTGCCTCTCTCCCCCTCCATAGCTCTTAAAGCTCTTTTCACGGTCTGGACGCTCCGTTCCGCCTGTCCATTGGTAGCCGGGTATTGTTTTTATATTTGTGTAGTTTTCCTCAAAATCGTATCTGTATTCCATTTCTTCCTGTAAATTATTGTCATCTTCGGTTTCTAATTCTATTTGTTCTTGTACATCCTGGAATTTCTTAAATGTATTGTTCAGAACTTCCAGTCTTGACTCAATTTCCTCGTTTGACAAAAATTCGTTCGTATTAATGTAAGTCGTAGTTTTAGTTAAAGTACCTTTTAGGCACGATCGTATTCTGGTGTATTTTTCTTTATTCGTGGGCATCGTCGCCAATTGTTAAATAAAGATGTAGCTCATTTAATATTTAATCACTGTTTTATTCATCGACATATTTACACGAATGAAATCAACAATCAAAGGGTTGCTCGGCAACGGCAACTGTCCTTGTCACTGGTATGTGACATCTCTGAATCTGTTTATTACATATTAAATATTGTTCTTATGAAGAAACGGCTATTTTATGTATTTTTAATCGTTTTATTTTCTTGAACCCCCCCCCCCCCCCGATTCTAAAACCTGGCTACGCCCGTGCTATCAACAGTGCGAAGCCAAAACAAAAAAAAAAAAAATACTATCAACAGAAATAGACATTGAAAAAGCACTAATGTATAAATAATATAATACCTTATCATTACGTCCTTTCTAGATGAACGAATAAATAAGTTGTACCTACAGGTATAATTTGCAATGACTGCACAGCACGTTCTACTGAATTTGTAAAGCTTACGATCTTGAGATGATGATCTCATTAAATGACTCAAGAGTTCCCTTCACAATACACAGAATTACAGATATTTCCGTCCGCGACTAAATACGATATTACCAAACCGTTATTTTAAAATGCATAAAAGCAAGAACCGTGCCAGAATTCTTAAATTAGACCCGAGTCTGCACTAATAACGGAACATTCGCGACTTAATTAACAAATAACAAGCAGGTAGGGTAAGTTCGCCGGTTCGCGTCCATCGCCCGGTTCGCGTCCACTTTTTTTTTAAATCGTTGAAAATAAGTAAACTGCTACATTAATCAAACGAAAAATCATTACCACTTATACCTATATGTTTAATAGGCTAGCACATATAAACGAAAGGTCCGTACGTAAAACCAAAATAAAATGAAAAAATAATTTGTCCTTGCTGTTCAACAAAAAGTGCGCGAACGCGGGATTTGAAGAAAAAAAATAGTGTGCAGCGGCGCTTTCGATGGTAAGTATTTTATTGTTTCATATGTATTTTGGGAAACTTAAATATTTTAAAACTTTTATAATGAAAAGAGGAATAATATTAATTAAGAATTTGTTTATGTTTTTTATATTTAAGTAATAAAATAAGGTGGACGCGAATTACTACATCAAATTTTAAAAAATTCCACTTTGCGTCCGGGTGGACGCATACTATAAACATAATAGACCGAATTGCGTCCACTATGTAGTTTTGTTTAAAACAATTGACTTTCTTGCAAAAATATGTAGTTTAAGTGCTTACATTCCTAAATGAAAAGTGAATATAATTTCTTTACCACTTATTTTGTCTTCTTTTTGATTTTCTGGCAGTTACCGCGACGTTGGTTCTTTGGTGTCCTTAGACAACGAAAGACTTCTCCCATTAGAAGATATTGCATCCAACCAATATTAAGTGATGAAAAGGAAACTCTCGCGAAAGAACTTACTCCAGAAATTCCTTTGACTTCATCATCAGCACCAACTGTATCGCTACCATCTTTTATACCCTCAGAGTCTTTATTACTACCATTTTCAGCCACTATACAAAAAGGAACCACTGATTAATTTAAACACCACCTGATGCTGACCAGCTGACCTGTATTTTTAACAATGCCGGAAAAGATAATCCCAGTACTCCAGCAACCATACCTTCTGCTGCATGAAGAAAGTAGGTATTAGGAAAGAAAAGCAGGAAGCGCATTTTTATTAACCAATACTGATCTTAGATTGTGGAAGGGTGGTGTGAAAAAACCACGCAATTTCACTAGGGGCGAGCGGGCGTAGTTATATATTATGTTTATTTTGTTTCCGGCAAATATGTTGTGATGTGAAGACTTTATTAATAAAATTATGTTCATCTAATGTTGTAGCGTGGGGAGGGGGGGAGGGTCGTAAAGCTCATGTATCACCAAGGGGGAGGGGTGTCAAAAATGGCCAAAAAATACATGACATAATAAATGGACGGCCGCTTAACATACATAGTTATCTAATTTTAAGTTCAATCATTGCTGAGAATTAATTATTTAAAGTGATTACAATGTTAATTTTTAATTAAGATTTATGTTCTTAAATAAAGACACTGATAGAATACAATCTTTCTTTGAATTTTTCTTTATATCAACTCTATAATCCTTTACTAAACTGGTGGACGCAAACTGGTCCATGGGTGGACGCAATCTGGATTTTCGTGGACGCAAACTGGGAAAACGCCAAATTCGGATATTTTAATTTTTTTTAAATAAATACAAAGTGTTTTAAGGAAATTTGAAAGACAATCTTAAAATAGACTATATAATGAACTCATTAAATAATTTTGAGATAGATACTAGTGCTGGGTTATTTTTATTTTCGCCGTCAAACTTGGGAACTGCACTAAATGGACGCAAACAGGCGAAATGACCCTAATTAAGGAAATTAGCCGTTAGTATTTACTTACCGCCCACTTCTAATTGCCTAGAGTTAGGACACCTGTCAAAAACGCTATTAGTTATTAGATCTAATTCCTAGACAACAAAGCATTATTTTAATGTCATATTTTGAACTTATTTAGACTGTGAAATAGAGAATAACAATAATTGGCTTCACATATTAAAATAAGTTGTCATTTGTCCTTATTTCTTTCCAAACCAAATGTAGACGTGATGACCATATAGGTAGTAACAAGAACATTGTTTTGTTACTATGTTGAATTCTTAACTACTTCTGTTGCTGACCTTATCACAAACTATTTTTAGGTAGCATTAACACTATTCAGGGGCACCTTCTGAATTTCTTCTGAGGTCATGGAGTACCTTCATCGTGAATTACGATGAAAGTAACTTACACAATAAGTTCCTATTGGGTATTAGGTAATCCTTTGACACCTAGTTGAAGAATTGTAGTCCCAGGATTGAATAAACCATTAAAATGGCTTTATTATTTGTCAGTTGCTAAAAATCCCAACATCTTACGACACGACCCGGCTATTACCGAATCCCTAAAGGCCACAATATTGTCCGTCATAAAATCTAATCATACATCGTTCCTAGTAATCAGGCAATAACTTAGATAGGGTCAATTCAATCAGGGACCCATAAGCTACGTACTAGGCACGCCGGCGGGTCACAGATCAGATAAATTAGCCCTATATCACAGATAACATAATAGCTAATACTTTAACGCAATACTCGTAGTGATAATAACTTACAAGTATGGCCAAAACACTCGTAAATTATTCAGGAGAAACCAGATTTACGAGTTTTCTCAGTTTTTTCTTAATCCCACAGAAAACTTTGAGATTTCTGCAAGTTTGTTTTAGCTCGGGCTACAGTGTAGGTACTTTGTGTGCGCATTAATTGATTACGTTTCGCATAATTAAACTATGGTATGCACCTAATTAATACTGTATTTCAACAATTTACCTTATTTACCTAAATAAACATGAATGAGGGATAAACTATTTTCCCAAGTTGTTTGTATCACAGGGTAAAACCAAGCAAAACTCCTAAATTATTATCATTTCACACATTCTAACAAAGTTGATAATATAATACTTAAACAAACAAGAGCCTCAAACGGTGATGAGTCTATGACTAATGAGTTTTTTTGACTGTTCCGACAATAATAAGAAACGTCACAGATTCGTGCATATTTTTTAACTGGTGATTTCACTTTCTTTACTAATAATAAAGCTTTCCTTCTTGAGTCGTATTCCTCATTACTGAGGGTTGTGATCATTGTACGAAATGAAAGAAACAACAACTCTCTTGGCAATTTGAATGGAGTGGTTTGCCATTGCCTTCTCCATAAAGCTTTTTAAGTACATACTTAAAATAAATCTGAAGTGATTGTTTGAACGCGCTAATCTCAGGAACTGCTGGTCCGATTTGAAAAACTCTTTTTGTGTTAGATAGTCCATTTGTTGAGGAAGTCTTTGAGCTAAAATATAACACTGAAACTAAAATTCTCGGGGAAGAAGTCGCGGGTGGCAGTTAGTAGTTACTCATATAAAATGTTAGGAAGACAAGAGATGAATAGGTACAAAAATGTCTAGAAGTTTTGAGCTAAGAAAAATTTACCACCTAGAATAAACCGCACTAGCTTCATGACACCCCATAAATAGCTCGAGGTGTATCCACGTTGTACTTATAAAAGCCAACTACGCCGCTCGTCAGTATCCTCGACGTAAAAGGAGCGATGTTTGAATAAACGAGCCCTCGTAACACCGGCTAAGTACGGCTCAGGGCCAGGGCACCTGCATCCGACCCGTGACGGACAATGTCAATGATGCCGGCTATTTATTGCACACTGCAAAGCTAGTTTCGACTTATTCGAATACTCATCAAGTGACTTTATTTCAATAACTAGCGGCCGCCCGCGACTCCGTCCGCGTGGATTTCTTTTTTTCGAAATAAAAAGTAGCCTATGTTCTGTCTCAGGGTCTAAAGATTGTCTGTGTACCAAATTTCATCAAAATCGGTTGCGAGGTTTAAGCGGGAAAGCGTAACAGACAGACAGACAGACAGACAGAGTTACTTTCGCATTTATAATATTAGTTGGGATTTCCGACGGACTTGGCGTGCGTCAAAAGCAAGAGCGGCAGCCCATCACTTTACAAAGAAAACCGTAGTGTCCCACGACAAAACATCCCAAACTCATAACAAAACTTATTTTGCAGATTAAAGTTGAATCGGAGAATTAAGTGACCCAGACTAAATCATAAAGATTCTGTCTTAAGAAGCTGATTTAAGACTGAGAGTCGGGAAAGCAATTGTCGTTTCTTTAAAGTGAGGTCAATTCAAACATTCTTATGCGAAACGCACTGAGTAGTGAGTACGCTTTTTAAACAGTAAAAGAGTCTGAAAATAAATGATCAACTTACATTTTTTATTTATTGTTGGAACACTAAAAGTTTAAAATGTGATTCATAATGATTACGTCACTAAACAAGATCACGCCCGATTAACAACATCTGTTTATTTTGCTCCGTAAAGATTTAATCATTAAAATAGTTTACAGTTCTCCTTTCCTCAATTTAAACGCGCAGTTGTGAAGTTTGAAATTATAAAATCATAATGTGCAGTACAGTACGCCGAAATTCGCTGTAATTTGTGAGTAAACAAATCGTTAATGTTATTCTGCCCCCACGCACACACGCACACAAGTGCCATTCGCCTACGAGTCACGCTGTGTTCCTGTTCCTGATTGCAAATCTCGATAATGTCACAATCGCAGCTAACGGACGCTTGATCGCTTTACAGCGCTGTGCTTTTTTGAACGCATTATTTAATTAAGACTACTTTTGGTGCTGCAATATTTCTTTTCGTGATTTATAAACGTAATATTGCTTGAAAATGCCTAGTAAATACGGGAAATGTGACAGGTGTCATAATGTCATTCAAAGCAGCGAGTTTTTGGTGTGCTTTGCATGTAAGATGAAAATAGATATCGATTGTGCTAACATATCGCCTGAGCGTTATCGCTCCTTTTATGCATTTGACCAAAATAGGAAAAAGTCATGGAAATGCCAAGAATGCCTCAGCAAGGGTCGTAAGACTGACAATGCCAGCACTCCACGTATTTCGAAGCACTCTGACACTGAGAAAGTTACGGCACTGTCCGACTGTGAAGGACCGGTACAAACTGAAAATGTTACCCACAGAGCCCCTAAACAGCCACCAACTCAAACTTTATTAAAAGATATCACCGTGACGCCAGAAATTTCCATAAGTGATGGTCCTATTACCGCTGCCACACTCCGTTCTATATTGAAGAACGAGCTTGCAAATATGCAGTTAACTATTAATCGCAGTATGACGGAACAAATTAATAATATATTAGCTGAAGTTAGCGAGCTCCGCGAATCTGTGACTTTCTATAACCAGCAATATGAGGACGTAAAAAGAGATTTAGAGTCTAAAACAATTATTATAAACGCCTTACAAAATGATAATGATAGCCTAAAATCGACCGTGAAAGACTTAAATAATAGATTAAATTCAGTTGAACAAAACATGAGATCAAACAATGTCGAAATTAATGGAATTCCTGAAAACAAATCGGAAAATCTATTAAACACTATGACTCAACTGATGAAGACTGTGGAAGCGCCGATTGCTGCTGACGATGTTATCCAAGTAACTCGTGTAGCTAAGATCACCAAGGATAATGACAGACCCCGCACAGTGATTGCCAAACTCCGCTCGCCTAAACATCGCGATATTGTTCTTGCTGCTGTCGCTCGCTTCAACAAGAAGAATAATGAAGATAAATTAAGTTCCAAACACCTTGGCTATGCCGGAGCTCGCATGCCCGTTTTTGTTGCTGAACACCTATCGCCTTCAAACAAGTCACTTCATGCAGAAGCTCGTCGGAGGGCCAAGGAACATGATTACAAGTTCATCTGGGTTCGAAACGGTCGTGTCTTTGTCAGAAAAACTGAATTCAGTGATTCAATTCTTGTTCGTGACAAGGACAGTCTCAATTTAATTAAGTAGGTCGGTTGTGTTCGTAGCAACAAGTGATGCGATAGGGTCTGTTATAAAATTCACTATTTATTATCAGAATACTCGTGGTATTAGAACAAAAACTGCTGAAGTGTATAAAAACATACTACTAAATAACTATAAAGTAATTGTGTTCACGGAAACGTGGTTAAATTCAAGTGTTTCAAATGGAGAAATAGTAGATTCGCGTTATATCGTTTACCGCCGAGATCGGCAATCTTCTAGTAGTTCTAAGTCTGATGGTGGTGGCGTGATGATTGCCGTGTCACGAGATATAATCTCAACTCGGGTTTCACATTGGGAAACTAAGTTGGAAGACCTCTGGGTAACTATTAAATTGAAAATAAATGGCGTAGTTAAAACAATTGCAATATGTGCAGTTTATTTGCCACCGCCAGCAAAACTAGAATCTCAGCAACATTTTCTAGATAACGTGGATCTAGTTCTTTCTAATGTGGATGATGTGGTGCTTCTGGGTGATTTTAATTTAAGTTTTATTGATTGGAAAGCAAACGAAAATTGTTCCTATATGACACCATTTAATTATGATAAAAATTTGGGATACTCATTGATTGATTTTATGTCATTAAATAATTTGTATCAAGCTAATAGTATTTGTAATAATAATGGTAAAATTTTAGACCTTGCTTTAAGTAATTTTGATTCTGCCTTTGTAACTAGCCCCAGCAGTCTTTTATGTAAACTTGACCCGCTCCACCCGGGCTTTTTATTTAATATTCCTTTTGAAAATTTTGAAGGTGCTGTTAACTATCTTGCACCAAATAAATCTGAACGCTACAACTTTCACAAAGCAAATTATGATGACATATTGTGTGAACTCAATAATTGTGACTGGAGAGAGCTATTTAAAGACTGTAATGACGTTAATTCGATGGTGTCAAAGTTTTATGCAATACTCAAAAAAGTAGTTCAAAGGTTTGTGCCCAAACGCAAACCAAAACCACAGACCTATCCTACTTGGTTTAACAAACAGCTTATTAAATTATTGAAGGAAAAGAATAAAGCTCGTAAACGCTATTGTAAATACCAAAATCCTCGTGATAAACTTGAATTTGAATTGCTTCGTGAGCGTTGTCATAAATTATATGATATTTGTTACTCGAATTACATGCAAATGATGGAAAATAATATTTGTCAAAATTCGAAATTGTTCTGGAGATATATAAAGGATAAAAGAGGAGGTGCATCTAGTATTCCGTCTTCTTTGTACTTAGACAATTATAATGCGTCTACTGGAAATGAGATTGCGAGCCTTTTTGCAAGTCATTTTTCCTCGGTACACTCATCTTGTTCACAAATGTCTCCTTTAATCAACACTACCGCTTCATGCTGTCATGATCGCCATCTCATTCGGGTGACGTTTTGTGAATCTGAAGTTCTAAAAGTTATTTCGAAATTAGACACGCAAAAAGGAGCTGGACCTGACAACATTCCACCACTTTTCATTAAAAATATTGGCACGACTATCGCCCTTCCTTTATCAATAATATTTAATGCCTCTGTCGTTTCTGGTGTGTTCCCCAACGAGTGGAAAAGAGCGAGAATCGTCCCAGTTTTTAAAAAAGGAGATAAATCGAATGCCAAAAACTACCGACCTATCTCGATTCTATCCTGTTTTTCTAAATTATTTGAATCCTTGGTATATCCCTGGCTCTACAATCACATTAATGATCACTTATCCGACTTCCAGCACGGATTTCGACGAGGACGCTCCGTTGACTCCAATCTTGTATCTTTCGTTTCTACTGTGTCAGATGAAGTGGATAAAAGACTCCAGGTAGACACCATCTATACTGATTTTAGCAGTGCTTTCGATAAAGTTGACCACACCATTTTAATACAGAAACTTAAAATGCACGGTATCGATGGTTCACTGCTTCTTTGGTTCGAGTCTTACCTTTTGAATCGACCGCAATCTGTTGTTATTAATGGTTTCGAATCTGACGTGTATTATGCTAGATCTGGAGTGCCACAAGGCTCCCATTTGGGTCCATTACTATTTTTAATATTTATAGATGATATTGTTTCACAAGTTAAGCACAGTAAAGTTTCATTATTTGCCGATGATTTAAAAATATATAAAACTATAACTACTTTTGATGATGTTACAAAGTTACAGAGCGATTTGAATGGCATCGTATCCTGGTGCCAATCCAATAGTATGTCCCTAAACCCTAGTAAATGCTACCATGTATGTTTTACCCGTAAGATCAAGCCCTTGCTTTCTTCTTATAGTCTGGATGGAGTGGTTCTTTCGAAGGTCGACAAGATTCGTGATCTGGGAGTCACCCTTACTGCTAATCTGAAATTCTCCTCTCATGTCGATGCCAAAGTTAAAAAAGCGGCACAAATGCTGGGGTTTTTAAGGCGCAGTACACGGAATTTCAGGTTAACACAAACTCGCTTAATCCTCTACAATAGTTTAGTTCGTAGCCACCTAGAGTTCGCAAGCGTGGTCTGGAATCCCGTGTACAGTGTTTTATCCCAAAGAGTCGAGGGCATACAGAGAGCATTCACGAGACATCTTGCATACAATTCGCACGAAATTTCTAAATATGCACCTTATGAGGAAAGATTGAACTGTTTCAAGATGCTTTCGCTTCATAACCGTCGAACTATTTCAGATTTGCTGTTTCTACATAAACTTTTGAATAATAAATTAAATAGTCAAGAGCTTTTATCCAAAATAAGTATTAACGTTCCGTATAAATATCCGCGGCATAGAATCTCCAAACTCCTATATATATCTCCTTACAAAACTAATTTGGGACTGCATCATCCGTTGCCTAGAATGTGTACTAAATACAACAATGTTAATGGTGAGATTTCTGACATTGATATATATTATGATTCAGTCAATAAATTCAAAAAAAGTTTATTGACTTACTTTGGCTTTAGCGTCTAGTTTAAGTTTAAGGTGTTTGTGTTTCACTTTTAGTTCATGTTTAGTATCATATATCCTAATATTTTATTGTTGCGTTCCTATATTTAAGTTTGTATTTAATGTTTTTACATAGCTGGTATCGATGTTTATATTTATAAATATATATATATTATATGTGTATGTGTAAGTTTATGTATATAAGGTACTTACTTCTTGTTAACTTCGTTGTTATATGTGGCCAATGCTGTGTATACCTGTTATTGACATGCATACAAAAGTATTGTATTTTTAAAATAAGTCTTTTCAAATGTTTCTGTGTGCCATGTTGTTGGTATACCAAATTAAATAAATAAATAAATTACGTAGGTGCCAGGTAGTGGGAGCGGCGCATGACGACTAGGTAGGTATTTCAGATGGAAAGCAATCTGAATTGCAGTAAATAAAAGATAACAAGAAAACAGGCAGGCCACGTTCAAATTACTGACAATAGGTACCTTTGCAATACACTGCTCAATGCAGTTTTAAGAAACAGTTTGGTAGGTCCATCAGCTGATAAAGGAACAAGCAATTCCTACTTCTAGTTTATCTACCCAGTAGTTCCCAGCCGGTTAAAAGCAAATATGGGTGAGATTTCGGATATTTACTCTTTATGACAATAATTCCAGATTATCTTCCGTGGAAATCTGGTATCACATTGTAAAAGTAGCGCTCTGCCCACAGCTTGTTTTAACCACGCTGTTTTCCTTTTCAGCAAGTTTTATTTTTAATGATGTACTCTTGTAGCTATAACAATAAATTATGGAACCAAAGAAGGGTCGTCACAAAGAACCGGGTAATTTCAGGTACTGGGGAAAATAATTTTAATTCCAAATCGCTACTCGGCGTTGAGCTTCTTCTTGGACCTGTAATCCCTCACCGAAAGGTCAGAGTTCACAAAAATATAATTTTCCTAGATAAAAGTACTCAGGTACGTCGCGGCATAATATAATAACTTTCTATCACACTTTTTATGGCTGCGCTTAGGACCCTTCTTAAGAGTAAGTAGGTAAATGTTTCTCAAGTTTGCTATTAGCAAATATTACTCGGTTTACGTTGACGACATACCTAAATGTTTCTAAGCCTAAAGTGAAGTCACCTTGGTACCTACTGTACCCAAATGGCTTAATTTAGGAACTGAATATGTGTATGGGACAAAAAGCATCTTGAACCTAAATGCTAATGCTATGCTACACGCCAGTATTGTCTGTATCAGTTTTTAAACTCACGGGTATGCAAGCGACTAGTGACTTAGTGAGGGAATAACACCACCTGTGCTTGTTGTCTACAGGCAGTTGACCTTGGCATTGAACAAGTACCTAGACTTAGGTCTTGAAAACGACTACCTCCTACCTACTTTCATTTCCCAAGCTGCTTCTTCCGCGTGAGTTGAACACGACGGTATCCCGCGGGAACGTGATGAGTTTTAGGGATTAAAAGTAGCTTTGTATTTATGCATGCCAATTCTAATTAGTAAAATCTTTTGATTGCAAGGCAGTTACCTGTAACATAATAATTTGCAGTCAGTAGTCTAGTAAGATCCTATTTTTCTTCACAAGGTATTATTGTAACTCAAACTTTGGTAACTCAAATGTACTTAGGTAGATAGGTACTGTGAATTTCAATCAATGCAGTAACTAGTAGGTATTTTGGTAGAGAAACACTTAATTTATCTTATCAAAAGTTGGTTGAATTTGTTGTTTGATTGATTACCACAATACAGATTATTAGATAACATTAATTGCAGCTTATGATATCATATCAAAATAATGTAAATAATAGTGTATGTAGTTGGGCCATTATCCACTAACTCGTAAATCGATGTCCTAAGCAATTAAAAGGTAGATAATTCTATTATATATTTTTATTGTTGGGTTAGTACTAACATAAATTTGGTATTCTTGGTTTACCATCGCTTATTTAGAAATAAAATATAATAGTTTTCGAGAAAATAAATGTTCAACACCTCAAAAAACAGTCCTCTGTCATGTCCGATTTCCAGAATTACTAGCATTGATACCTATTTATTAAAAACTTTGCCATCCATAAAATTAATAAAAATCATTTAGTTTAATAAGTCTGTAAGCATCTTTTTTAACTATAAATTATTAGTCTATAATAGAAATTTATCCAAATAAAGAGGATCAAAGGCTGTCCTGAAAATTTTAAAACAGTCCTCTGTCAATAATTGAATCCAGTGTAAAATTAACTTCGGATATTGATCTGAAACATTACGATTGTAAAATAGAAAGCAACCGGTGTGTAGTTCTTTTGGTTGTTTAGCAAAACAGACTGCTGCCATTTTTTTCAGGGGCAGCACCACATTTGGTAGTGAACCACGCGTCTCGGCAGATAGTAGGAACAGTCCTCTGTCGAGTATTTGTTTTCCTATTTTAAGAGTTTTTTTTTTATATTATTTGTTTATAATAGTTTATAAACAAGTATGTATTCAAATCTGTTTTTCAATTGTGATATGTTTTCTATTATTTTGTGTTATTTAGTTTTTTAGTGAAAAAAACAGTCCTCTGTGCAACAGTCCTCTGTCATGTCATTGCAAAGGACACTGGTTTTTTAAGTTTTTTACGGACTTACATGCTAGACAGCGCGTCAATCTGCATCAACGTTAATAATACATCGTTATTTTGTAGAGTAATGAGGTAATAGATTGATAATAGAGGATTTTGAAAAAAAAAAAAAAAACTAAAACTCCGGTCAAAAAAAATGAAGAAGAATTAGAACAAAAACGCTTGAGATATTAACAACTAAATATTCACAATCAATATCAAGAAGAATTATTGAAAAAATGACAGAAAAAACAAAAAAAAAAAAACAAAATTAAAAAGTTTCCAGAAAATTGCATACGGATATGAGTCATCGCGAGCATAAGGGTGGTAAAAGGACTTGGGAAGAGCACTGTTGCAAATCTCGCCAAAAAAAGAGCCATGACAGAAATAACGAATAATTTTAAGAAGGAAAATTCACCTGATTCTATTGGATCAATATAGGATGTATGGCGCCATTAAAATCGACAGAAATAAAATGAAGAACTCGTTAATTACTAAAGTCATCAATACATATCGTAACTGCTCATAAAAAATAAAAACTTTATTATTTTAACAAACAAAAATGCTAGTTTTTGTTCATAAAAACAGTCCTCTGTTTGGTTACAACAGTCCTCTGTCACAATTTTACACAAAACCCTCCAAAACTCAAAAACCGAGAGGAAAGTGCGTGGGCTTTTTTAATATATAAATTAGATATATTATTGCCTTACTTTGTAGTGACAGATATTCTCAATATTTACTAAAATTTGCTTAGGACAGTCTTGTATGGACGATTTTCCAGTTAGTGGATAATGGCCCAGTTACTTTCAACACAAAAGATTTGTCAAGCATTGATGGAAACATTGGTACATTCTGATACCTTTGATAAAACAATTTTTTTGTACAATTTTTATATGGTGCAATAAAGTTTAAATAAATAAATAAATAAATAAAATGGAATATCGCACATTCTACTCAGAGAAAGTCTATCTGAGTAATATTGTGTCTGACGTACCTATATATTACTACTAGCGGCCGCCCGCGACTCCGTCCGCGTGGATTTCTTTTTTTCGAAATAAAAAGTAGCCTATGTTCTGTCTCAGGGTCTAAAGATTGTCTGTACCAAATTTCATCAAAATCGGTTGCGAGGTTTAAGCGGGAAAGCGTAACAGACAGACAGACAGACAGACAGACAGAGTTACTTTCGCATTTATAATATTAGTTGGGATTATCATATGGTAATAGGCTAATAAAAGTGACAAAATTCTTGTAGAAAAAGTTTAAAAGATTGAGGTAACATCAATATATATAACAATCTATTAGCTATACGTAAGCATTGGCTGTATTCAAAACATGATTTATAAATTAAATCAAAAGTGATTACCTATTGAGTAACATTCCTATCTATGTCATAGAGGCAATCAAATATTCCTATAGGCATCGTAAACAAAACACAAATGACACACACACAGCCGTCCCCAATAAGTTCACAACATTACATATTTTCTAGGTCTAGGGCTGAATTAATAATGGTCTGATTACAATCAGCCCTCGGGCTTTGGGCCGTGGCCTTGCTTGTCGGGTTAAGGCTGGCGCTAACACCTAATACCATTTAAAATGTATAGCTTTGAATTTATAACAAAGGTGGAATACCTAGTCAATAATATTGTTACTTTCAGGGTTTCACTTTGAAAAGTATGAAACAGAAAGGAACATAAAATGCCAAATGTTAGGTATATTTAGTTCTGATCTCTAAAATATAAGCTGCAAATGCTGGTGATACTCCACAGATTGTATCTCAAGTACCTACATACATATTACCTTAAGTAAAATGTCAATTTATAACTGATAAAGAAAGTAAATTAACCTAGTTTATTTTATCTCAATGGTCTAGTGGTTTAAGTACCGCCATGTCTTTGAGTTCCTGGGTTTGATTCCCGGGTCAGGCCATTTTTTTCTAAACACAGCATGGGTTTGTGATCGTGAACCTTATTTGGCAACAGTGGTGATTATAGCATAACCCCTCTTTATGACCAAACATGATTTGAAATGATGAAAGCCTATGCCCTGCAGTGAGATATTAATATTTTATTAGGTACTAGCGGCCCGTCACGCGGTTTCACCCGCGTCCCCGGGGAACTACTTCCCGTACCGGGATAAAATATAGCCTATGTTACTCTGGGTGAATGTAGCTTTCCAACAGTGAAAGAATTTTTCAAATCTGCCAAGTAGTTTCGGAGCCTATTCAATTCATACAAACAAACAAACAAACAAAAAATCAAACCTTTCCTCTTTATAATATTTGTATAGACTAGGTAGTTTATGTACCTTTAAATACATGCTGAAGGTTTCTTATAGTAATATAAGTAATCCCGGCCATTATTGCAGTGATTCCTATTTCATTTCATTAGCAGTCAGTTCCTCAACAAATATTAATATTTTATTAGGTACTAGGTAGTTTATGTACCTTTAAATACATGCTGAAGGTTTCTTATAGTAATATAAGTAATCCCGGCCATTATTGCAGTGATTCCTATTTCATTTCATTAGCAGTCAGTTCCTCAACAAATATTAATATTTTATTAGGTACTAGGTAGTTTATGTACCTTTAAATACATGCTGAAGGTTTCTTATAGTAATATAAGTAATCCCGGCCATTATTGCAGTGATTATTTCATTTCATTAGCAGTCAGTTCCTCAACAAACAGTAATTGGTTTGACACTGAATAAGTATTGGAGATGGGTAGGAAGTTTATTAGAACACTTTCTTGGTTACTGATTGTAAATTCAAGTAAACAACAGGATGGAATAACCCGGTGCTCTGAGAACTAACCAGATGGTTGTAATGCAACAATAATAAGTTTTAAAAGTCAAATGGTCATGGAAATACCTAATGAATAGATATTTCTGCATCAGACAAAGATAGTGTAATATTTTCTAAATGGAAAATTACAAAAAAAGAATTGTTGTTGGGTAATTAATAAGCACATTACTTAGAAAATGGGTTTTTGGCTCTTCTGGACTATTATTAACTATTAATGAATACCTAAATAATAAAGTTGAAATTGAATATGATCACAACACTTTTAAGCAGTGTGGCAAAAAACTGGGTGATTAAAAAATTCATCATGTCCTTATTTTAGCTATGTAAATTGTGTGTCACCTAAATCACAAATTAAAAGTCCCATTGGTGAACAAACATAACAAGATTCTATTTTAGGTGTACCCTGGACTCCGAGGCAATGGCCGAGGATGCGACCAGGATAAGCACTAGATTATATTTTAAAAAATTTGAATATTCCTATCAATTGGCAATAGAAGGAATAAATTTAATTCAAATATGAATCAATATTGGCCTTTAATTAAATAACATCATATCAGCCCATTAACATCCTGACTGCTGGGGCACAAGCCTTCCGTGTGGATGGTTTTTAAATTGTCATTATTAACTTATGATTATTAAGAGATTTGATTGTTCAATAGGAATTAAGTAATATCTATTACTAAAGGTACATCTATCTCTGTCCAGAATGTAGCCAATGTCGGCAGAAATAACTTTCTAAATAAGAAACAACACCTCAACAAAATACTTTTGCTTTACAGTCTCTGGTAACTGCATAGTAACTAACCTGCTGGGAGACTATGCATATGCCGCCAAGGGACCAAGGTTTATGAGCTCGGAAAACATTTCTACAAGGACTTTCTGCTGACATTCAAGCAGTCTGGTGTTTATCTCATCATAGTTAAGCAGATAAGAATGATTCCGGTACTCACGCTGGTTCATCTTGAGCACCATGGCCCGGTAGAACCTCGAGAACGGAGCCATCACGTTGTGGTTGTGGAAAAAACGAGAACAATACTCGGCGAACGCCATCGCTCCGGCGCCCCAACCTGTCCACACTCACTACGGTAGACCTGGTCTACTACACCGCCTCTTTACAACCTAATAAAACACTAAATTTGACACACATTATCACCGCACAGGTATAGCGCATATACGAGGCGAAAATCACAAGTAAACAACAACTTGTACGTCCGTGAGAGCAGACATTTTTCACGACAGTCGCGCACTGCTGTTTTTTTAAACTTACGTTACCGCGTTAGCATTGGATGCTGGTTAAATTGAGTTGTTTTATAGTATTTCCGAGGCGCTTTTACATGTTGACATCACAAACAACCGCTACGCGATCCGTTCACGATCGATTCTTTCTCCGCCCACACTACTAGTGATGTAAGCCGCGCTGTCAGATTATAATGTCGACTATTGTCGACATCGATTTTATCTCGAGAGAAAAGATCATAAAAGTTCTGAGATGAAAGGCCTCTTTAAATCCAACATATGTTTCACGATGCGGAGCGGAGATAGCTTTGTGATGTGAGTAATCTACTCACAATAGTCCGGTTAAGACGTCGAGGGCTTTCTGCTGTCTACACCTACGGCGACATCTTTTAAGTGAAAGTAAATAATTGAGTTAAAACGTAATTTTGTGTAGATAATACAAGTAAGTAAGTAAGTATCAGCCTTTTACTGCAGGGCAAAGGGATTGGACATTTGAAATCATGTTTTCGTTACAAAGATGTGTTTTATTACAACGCTTGCCAAATGAGGGTTGGTGATCACAAACCCGGGCTATGTTCAGAAAAATCGACACCCAATTTGACCGACACAAGAATCGAACCCAGGACCCCGACTAACTTACTACTAGGTACTTTTTATTGGCTATTTGTTTCGTAAAGACATTTAGAGTGTGAAGAATAATATTTTAGATTGTGTAGTTAATTGAAAAAGAAAGATACTCTAGAACGTTACTCTGCTAAACAAAAAGTCATCCATCAATTAAAAGATTTAAGATGTTGTAAAAAAAATGCTTTCTTGTTAGTACTGTTATTTACTTATTACTTAACTTATAACGTTACTTATAACGTTAAGTCTTATCAGTAAATTAAATGCAAAATAAAGTATTGTTTTTTTATGGCAAATAGCAACAATAACTATTTTACAAAAAATATATAAATAGATCGGTTAAGCGAAATTTTTATGTTTTTACTTTAATCGATTAAAAAGAATTGCAATCATCGATGAAATTATCGAAAACTGGAAGCACTAGACGTTATATGCACAAAAGCGCCGCGTGTCGGGGATATCCGGAACTATTTGACGTTTAAAGAATGACATTAGAAAATAGTACGAGAGGATCGAATTCAAACTTAAAAAATATTACCACCGATTGATTTACGATTACGGCCGATATGTACGAGTATGTGCCTTATGTTTATTGTATAAAATTAAAATAAAAAGGAAAATCTTAAATTAAATGTTTTTTTTTGAAAAACAACCTATGTATGTGTGGGTAGAAATTCTCTTAGGAGGGTATGTACATACAGGACCTTTTGTCTATCTCATTACTCATTCAGGTGTTTAAGTTAGAAATATGATAACTAACTGTGATGGCGTATAATACATATTTACGCAGTACATGGACGTAGTAGCCTCAGTAGTATTAAAGTGCCTTGGATTGATTGATGCTACTAGTCTAGGTATCCATCTCAACAAAAACCCACACAAGCTACATACCTATGTGTACCGCTTGCGGGAGGAAAATTCTTAATATTCCCACATACATATTCAAATAGACTCACAGATAGGTCAATCGACACTAATAATTGAATGGGACCATTACGCTAATTTAACGACATATAGCGAGCGGTGCGCATTTCTGCCACTAGGGCCAGTAGGTAATTAGCCGGACTGCTGGACCAATGGCGGCTAATAGCGACAAATTCCGCATCTATTGGCATTTGGCAGCAGAGCACCGTTTGGCGGAGATTTGGAAACTCGACTTTAGCAAACTTGATATCGCGTATGTTCCAGATGCGGGCTTAATTTTGCGTCCTTGCGTATTTTCTTCGAAGTAGATAATCTTCAGGATACAATATATCTAAATATAAAATATAGGTTGGAAGAACCAAAATATGATAATTTGAAAATAAAAATGAAAATGTAAATGGCCCACTTCGCAATTAACTGTAAACTAGGTAGGTATTTTTCTATTTATATAGGTAGACAAAAAAACACGTCAACAACATACAATACAAACATACTAGTATTGTAGGCAGTCGCTGTTTTTCAATGACTTTGCTTATACATCTCTTAGTATAAGTAAAAAAACACTAGGCAAGGCGTGTCATCTTCCATCTAAAAAACCATTACAGGCGTAGCCGAATTTCGGTCGCGTTATTTCAGCTTGTTATGTTTCTACAATTGCACTAGTACATCAAGCGTCCTGCCTGAATCTGGTCGAATAAGTAATTAGCAATGCATTCCCTGCTGCAGAATTCGTCTTAGCTCAGGTAATCCACTTAATTAGTGAATGTATTTTAGTCGTAATTAACCCTTTCCACGCCACGAGTTTTCGTCAAAAACGTTCACCACACGCCACCGCAATATAACTGGTTGATTAACTAGTGCTGACAATGTTGAGTATCGATATTATTAATTTGTAACAAATAAATCATTTGAAAAAAATATTTATAGTTATTTTTAAGTTTCTTGGGTTTTATTTTATTACTAGCGGCCGCCCGCGACTCCGTCCGTAGTTTTTACGTGAAAGAGTAACAAACATCCATAAATCCATTCAGTAGTTTTTACGTGAAAGAGTAACAAACATCCATACATACAAACTTTGGCCTTTATAATAGTAGTTATGATTTTAGTTACATGAAATAAAAATATCAATAATGACCGGTAAGTTTTTCTAATGTAAATACATCTACGTATTCCAATAATCCTCTAAAAAAAAAGAAAATTACAAACACTTTATTGTGTCAAACCATGGTTGCACCATTAGATTGGGACGCTTTATAGTACATATTATATTTTTTTATAACTTACCTGTTGATTATGTAAGAACACTTCAAATTCAACATCATCAGTTCCTTCTAAAATCCTAATCAACTCCTCTGCAGTGGTCATATTTCAATAAACATTAATTTATTAACGTAATAAATCTACACAGCAATGCAATGCATAACACAGTAAATAACATAATTTTGCAGGGTACTTCCATAATTTATCGATATCTCCAACCCTCATTGTACAACACTAAATAAGTAGTTCTAGAAACATCTATCGCCTCTGACGTCACTTCCGTGTCTGATATATCAGACGTTGGCGTACGAGACTCATGCATGATCGTATCGCTATAGTGTTGTGACATACTATGCAATTTACTGGATTTGATCATGAAACCCAGTATCAATCAAATCCACCAAATCAAATTTTGATGCAAAACATGAATCGAAAATAAAGCGTTTATCAATGTAAACGCTTTATTTTCGATTGCATTATTATCGAGTGGATTATACAGGTTTTTGTTTTGGGCATATTTTTTGTGTGTTACGAAATCTTACCAAGTTTAACCAATGTAAAACTTGGCAAGATTTCGTAACACACAAAAAATATGCCCAAAACAAAAACCTGTATAATTTTTACATTTTTGAATGTTTCTATTTTGAGGTACCAGATTTCTGGTTTTGGTAGGAACATTGAAATGGAACATCACTAATGGAACGCCAATGTCTGATATATCAGACGTTGGCGCAGAGGGTCCAAGTAAAAAAAAAAAATAGTATGAGTCGATTCAACACGGTTTTGTTTTTAATAATTTATCATTAAAATAACATTATAATACTTTATGAAATTGATATTTTTGATTAACTAAAGTATAAACAGTCTGAGAATTGTATGCATATGTCGTCACGTACTATAACGATAAGAAAAAATTGAGTTAAATTGGTTAGATATTTATGTCTGATATATAAGACGTTGGCGGCGAGGGCACGAAAGTTAAATGTCTGATATATCAGACGTTGGCGTGGTAAGGGTTAAGAAACCACCTTCGTGGGCTGCGTAATTAGCTTTTAAATTAGGTTCAGTAAGTCACTTTGAAGTAAGTAGAGCTCAAGTTGCGGTAAACATAGATTAAGACTTGGCTGTTATCTCGTGTACTTCAGACGGTGCACGGCGCATGCTTATTGCATTAATGCTATTTAAATTATGCGTAAGTATGCAAGGCGCTAAAAACACAAATTCGGGGAGGAAATTAAGCTTACGTTCCTGTGAAATAATTTAACATTTTAACAAGTTACTTAAGTGAAATAAAACAATTTAATATGACTTGCGCAATGACGTAGGTACATTCCTATCTCTGAGAGTTAGCAATTTTTCAATGCGTATTTTGATCAAATATAAATTGCTGTAGGTACAATGTTAGCATTTTTTCTAATGAAATCGTTAACAATTTTTCACGAATATCGATTTACTTCATCTTGTTATGAAGCATTTGTATTTATTTATTTACGGTTCATCAACAAAAAACTTAAATGTGCAATCAATCATGAAAGGTAAACAAAACAATGCTAACTAACCTATTTCAAACGTTCTCGAATTCTAAGTTTTGTTGTTTGTAGTTCGGGTCCATTTCCCAGAGTAACATTTCACCAGCTGACATGATATTCACGTGGCGTGACTAACTCGGCAGTATGTTCCGGTAGCCATGCTCGCCATATGCCGCTGCCAGCCAATCAGTCTGCGCTCGTCAATAACAAACACACCGGCAATGGTCACACGTTGGGCGCCAACTCGACGAGTGCAATATAACCTCAGAGCTATTATTGTGTACCCGTTCACACGGAGTGCGAAACAAACAAGAGCTATCTTACGGGAAAAGAAATGAACAACAGTTTTTATTTAGCCACGCTATAATAGGTGCCGGACACTTGAAATGTTATATGGACATGTTTTTTTTTAGTTTAGGTCCATATCCTAGCACTGGCGTTTAGCTTGTTCACATGACATTTAAATCCACGTGCCGTAGCTAACTCGGCAGTACGGTCCGTTAGCTATGCTCGCCATATGCCGCTGCCAGCCAATCAGTCTGCGCTCGTCAATAACAAACACACCGGCAATGGTCACACGTTGGGCGCCAACTCGACGAGTGCCATATAACCTCAGAGCTATTATTGTGTGCCCGTTCACACGGAGTGCGAAACAAACAAGAGCTATCTTACGAGAAAAGAAATGAACAACAGTTTTTCTTTAGCTATAACGCTATAATACGTGTTGGACACTTGAAATGTTATATGGACATATTTTTTTTTAGTTTAGGCCCATATCCTAGCACTGCCGTTTAGCTAGTTCACATGATATTTAAACTCAGCAGTATGGTCCGGTGACCAAGCTCTTCATATGCCGCTGCCAGCCAATCAGTCTGCGTCGTCAATAACAAACACACCGGCAATGGTCACACGTTGGGCGCCAACTCGACGAGTGCCATATAACCTCAGAGTTATTGTGGGCACACAGTGGGAAACAAACACGAACTATCTAACGAGAAAAGTTATGACCAAATATGTTTCCTAGACCTACCAAGCTATCATAATTCAACGCTATAGTCTACATTTATTACAACCTTTGAACTAACTACACAGCGTTCTTTAATCTTGAAACCTTAATGACGATCAAAATGAAGAAAGTTTGTCTAAAATGCAAACCTACAAAAAGTATAAGCCTACCAAAGCACGGAATCATTCAAGGCTGCAATGTCCTATCCAACCTGGGAAAACCAACCATCCAACCTTCGCTTTTATTGTAATGTGCAGAATAAAACATGGGAACTAAATATTCACATAAAATGAATACTACGAATTGGTATTACATTATGAATTCAGTTTAAAATATATTTTATATAAAACATGCTCCAGGAATTAACTCTACATTGAAAAGCATTAATTCTTACCTAGAATTTAAATGGGCTGGATATTAAATGTAGGTACATTTAAATAGGTCGATGTATATTTCCGATTCAAAGAGTTGATAGCTTAGAAGAAAATAAAAACGTCTATACTTAAACATAACAGTTGACACATTTTAATTAATATTCTAAGGCTGCTCTCAAACGTCCGATATCTTTGATAGGATTTTTAAATGAACAATGAAAATATTGCTTTTGTCAATGGAAAATAAAAATTGCACTCGCCACAAATTGCTAAAGAGGTGACCTACTGCTAACAAAATATTAAGATTCCAACGATGGTTTAGGTTTGATTCCTGGGTCGAGCAAATGTTGATCTCTCTGAACACGGCCCGGATTTGTTATCGCCAACTCGGATTTGGCGAGCGTGGTGATAAATCCAAAACCCATCATTATGCCGAAAACATGATTTCAAATGATGGAGGCATTAGCCCTGCAGTGGGACATTAATAGGCTGATACTGTTTTACTATTATGATTTTATCAAGTTTTTACCAAGTGTCAGGCATGGTTTGGCAGCCTAAGGTGCATAAATGCGAGCTCTGATGCATAATTTAGATTGCGATGTTTGCTGATTGAATTGTTAGCTCTATATTGTGTATGTTAGATCGGAACTTGACGGGTGTAATTTCATTCCGGGGTCTCGGAAACAGTTTGTCAATGTGTTTTGTCTGTGTTTGTGACAGATTGCGGTCCCAATGAGATCGAGAATCATACCCAAGGGCGGATCCAGCTTTGGCGCGAGGGGGATGTCCCATAGCCGTGGTCAAGTCAGTAGGTACCTATAAATAATTGCCCTGGAATAGGACTTGCCTCTGTGCAGTAGGTAGGTTGAGCGTAAGCATTGGCCTCTGTTCTAATAATATAAGTAGTTTTCATCGACAATATTATAATAATTAATTTAAAATTTACCCAAACCCAAATTTATTTATATGTGAAACAAAATTTCGCCAACAAAATATTTCCATGAATATGAAATCAACAGCACACATACAAATAACTACTGACTAAAATGCAACCAATCAGGCTGACAGTCATATGCAAACAGACAATGTATTAAAACGCGAGAATGAATCAAGACCATATTCTGAGCGAGTTGAGTGTATCTGGGCATGAATGGAAGCCAATCAGCTCGGTCAATACATGCGAGGACTGAATGTGGGATGCCAATACGTATGTACTCAACTTGGGAATGGCATAGTTTGAAAATAACAACTCGTTTTGATTAAGTTACAAATCAATTGTCTCAGAGGTTTTTTAACCTGATTAGGTAATTAAAGTATATTAAAAATAAAAAATACATAGGTATAGTGTGAGATAATAAATTATGCTTTATCGACAAGAGTGGCAGAGAAAGTTACTTAATGAGATACTTAATAAAACAGTTTTAAACAATTACCTGTGACATAGATTGGCACCAAATTATTGGTATACTAGCGGCCGCCCACGACACCG
The DNA here is from genome assembly GCA_958496325.1 of Nomophila noctuella. Lineage (NCBI taxonomy): Eukaryota > Metazoa > Arthropoda > Insecta > Lepidoptera > Crambidae > Nomophila > Nomophila noctuella. The sequence continues at coordinate 441,076 of OY292486.1, forward strand.
CGTTAATTTCGTTTTCTATTATTGCTTAAATCCTTCTTCGAAAAATGGACTATCGAACACAAAAATAATATATCAATCCGAACACGTAGTTTCTGAGATTACCGCGTTCAAACAAACAAACTCGTCCTATATCGCGACGAGTAACTCGTCTAAAAGACATGTAAGAGATTGTATAAGCTTCCAGGCACCTATGTAGCAAAACAACAAGAAACAAACGAAAAACCTACCTGTTAACTGTTTTTACAGGAGTATTAAAACTCTCCGCCAAACCAGTGCTAAGCTTAACCATTAATGAACCCACAAGAACACAAAAACATTGAATATAATTTAAAATTAAATACTTACAATTTTAACAAAAAGCAATGTATTAAAGGGCACCTAACACGCTAACTGAACACTGTTATACACTGACAGTGGAGTTTATACATATAAATATAAATGGTGGTGTGTACACAATACATACTGGTATATAAACATCACTGACGAAACATTTCCGACAGCTCGTGAATATTTATAGCTTTAAGTTTATTACCTACATATTTGTCAATTCGACAGCATTGGACTGGATTCGCTCTATTTGCTCATTTAAGTTCATAGTCCAGTAAAACCGAACAGTGCCTATTTGATCCGTGTATTTAAAAGCCACACAACATTCTACCAGTATCATACATGCCCACTTCAGCGTATACAGTAATACCCCGCTTTACGCGAGAGATGCGTTCCAGAAAAAATCGCGTTAACTGAAATTCGCGTATATCGAGGTTTATGATTAAACATAGCCAAAATTTAATACAAAAAAACACGAATCATTTTAATCAATCACTTTAATTCTAAGAACACTTTATGCATTACATAGTTACTATTAATTATTTTTTACGGAAAAATACATCTATGTATCTCCAATAAATGTTAAAACACGACTGCCAGCCGAACTAAACATGACGGAACAAACGAAACGAACGAGGGAATCCCCATAGAACAAAGTCGAAGGACGGGGAATTCCCTATTCTTCAAGCAGACGTTGATGACTACATTATGTTTATACGCACTTTTTCGCGTAATGCGAGGCATTTGAGCGCGAAATTTGAAATTCGCGTTATAGTGAAACCGCGCATAATGGGGTCGCGTAAAGCGGGGTATTACTGTAATATTGTGAAAGTACAGGAATACACTAAGCCAACAATACGTGGCCAAAGTTCGGCGGGATTGCGCCCGCAATGTACATATTTTAAACTAGCGGCCGCCCGCGACTCCGTCTGCGTGGATTTCGATTTCCAATATCCTATGTGTTATTCTGATGTATAAGCTATATTTTCATTCAAATCCATTCAGTAGTTTTTACGTGAAAGAGTAACAAACATCCATACATCCATACATCCACACATCCATACATCCATACATACAAACTTTCGCCTTAATATTAGTAGTAGGATAGAGGATGACACACTGTGCCGAAATTACGTCGCGTAATATTGTATAGAAAATCAACTACGCCCGAATTTCGGTCGCGTTTTTTCCGCTTAGTGCGTTTCTACAGTAGATTGCAAGCAATCTATTTTTATTTTTTATCAGCATCAAAAGCTGTGAATGTCACGTGCAGTGTGGGTCTAAATTGGCTTATGGATTTTAAATTCAATCGTCAGTCACCATCTTGCGTAAGCCAATTTGTACCCGACTAGATTCGAGCTAGAACGTGTTCATTAAATTTTTGTATCTGCACGTGCGTGCATATGGATGGTTTATTTAATATCTATGTGACGTAGGTAATAATACTAGGAGTTAGGTAGCCATGTACGTATTATGCGGTCTATTTCCACACATGAGGAGCTCAATGGCGCAGTGGTTAGCGCACTCGGCCTGCGGTTGCTAAAGTTAAGCAACGTTCGCAGATGCCAGTCATCGGATGGGTGACCGAAAAAAAACATCTCGAGCTCCTCCGTGCTTCGGAAGCCACGTTAAGCCGTTGGTCCTGCGCCTGATCTCTCTACGGTCGTGTCAGACTGCTGTCCCACCGAATTATGAGAGTGAAGGAATAGGGAGTGCACCTGTGCTTGCGCACTCACTTGTGCACTATAATATATCCTGCGTACCTGGCTGATCGTAAGATCGGCCGCCATGGCCGAATTCGGCCGGAGGGGTATTATTTCCACACATTGAAGATCTTCTATTTCTTAATACCTGACGATTGGTACATAATATAAATTTTGGGTACTGTTTCAGAATGATTTTAATGATCGGCGATACGCCAATTTCATCGTTGACTGATCCAACGTATTAAAATACGCTAGTGCATAAATTACACAGTGGGTCAAGCCCAACAATACCAAAAAGATGTAAGTTCAAGCCAATTAATGATTGTCGTGTCTCAATTTATCCGCGTCATTCGGTGTGGAGCGGCGATATATCGCATCAACAGAAGCGCTGCGTCGCTGAGGGCGGCCACACGTCGGGCGCCATCTCGCGATAAGCCCAGCCCTATTAACGACTCGTGAAATATTTAACGCCAATTAACTTGTTCAATTGCAGCCGAAGATTGATAGGCCAATTATGCCCAACGATAGAGAAAAATGTCTTTGAATGTTGAATAAGAATGATGACACCACCAGTCATGTATGTGACTTTCTTTTATGGACTATGAAAACGATTTATAGCTATGAAGATTTTATGGAAATACATAATTATGACGTCAATATTTTTGAACATACAACATCTAGAGGAACACAATGTGACATAGGACATGTAACATAATAGAGTAATACAATTGCGACAATTCGGTATTATCGAAATTAAATTGTCTCAGCCAACAGGTAGAATTATTATTTTTAGAAAGGATGTAATCTAGGCGCTGTTTTTAATTTTATTGTAAGCCTTTAATATGTTTATTGTAATTGCACGGACAAATATTGTTAAAACTGGTGATTAAAAAGAGCAACTATCGTTTTACTTGCCGTTTCTTCTAGGTAGATTACAGCATTCCGAAGTCGCTGGTAGAGTCATTCTATTGTAACATTAATATTGACGATTTATAAGTGCATTGCAGAGGCCTACCTAAATGAAGCATATTTTAATGTTGATCGAATAGACTGCAAACTATCTATTTGCAGTGTCTTTTTCATAAATCCTCAATTCTTTTGTGGCGTAGGAAATAATCACCATTGCGAGAGGCGGAACGCATAAAAATGATATACATCTGTGGCGAGGGCTGGTGCAAATGGCGGTTGGATTACCCCGATTACCCGCTATCAATGCAGATGGCTGCAGTAGCTTTGGGCTAGCATGATTACATTCGTATGGTCTCAAAGTTCTTCCAAGGATGCACATTTTTTAAAAAGCATTTGAATAAGTTAGTTTAAACGCTTTTATTTTATTTATTTTATTTTATTTATTTGGAACAACAACAGCCTTAAACTTAGTGTATGGACATTAAAATACAATGATCACTTACATTACTTAGGCCAAAACAGTTATTCACAGCTTAACATAATATTTAAGTATTAAACATGCAGTCTTTGACTATAATAACTTTAAGTATAAGCCAACAAAATATAAACCAAAAAGATAAAAAGATAAGGTAAAACATAACTTCACACAGGTGAAAAATAGATTGTGTATTGCAATTACATATGTTTATGTTCTATGTACTGTACTAATATACGCATAAACAAATATATAAGAAATATTAATCCCTCTCACACACTCAAACCTATTCAAACAGGTACCTATAACATTTAATCTTTGCTCAGCAGAGTTTTTTAATTTCATGTTTGAAGGACTTCTTATCTCTGTACATAAATGGGTCCACCTCTGAAAACAGTTTGTTATAAGTGTTAAATATTTTTGTCAGTACGGCATTTTGCCCGTAGCTGGTTTTGTGGAGAGGAATAGAAAACAAATTAGTGTGACGGGTGCGTCGCCGAGGGATGCACAATGATACTCTCTCTATTAATTCCGGACAGTCCAATCGCCCGTGCAAAATGTCGTACAACAGTCCCATCTCAAGCAATGCTCGCCTACTCTCAAGTGTCATCAGTCTAAGCTCACGGCAACTGCTATCATAGTCTGTACTATGTTTTTTCTTAAATTTAAAATGAAGGTGTTTAAGAAATTTCTTTTGGATATTCTCTATTCTGTTTTTGTGTACACTATAAAATGGTGACCAGATAGGACAAGCGTACTCTAATATGCTGCGAACATAAGCGTAGTACACAATTTTAAGACTAACTACAGATGTAAATGGTTTACAAGTACGAATGACAAAGCCTAGACTTCTATATGACCTATTGACCACACTTTCCACGTGATCAGTAAAAGACATTTTTGCATCCAGCCACACTCCCAAGTCGCGAACCACCTCAGCCCTCGCAATTATGTTGTCATTTTAAATTTATAATCATAAATAATAGGGTTTTTTTTCCGCGTGAAACTAATACATTGGCATTTTTTTATACTTATAGTTATATTGTTTTGATTGTAAAAAGACATAAGATTATTGAGATCACTCTGAATGGACATGCAATCAGCTGTAGAATTAATTTTTAAGTAAATTTTCTTGTCGTCGGCGTATAAAAGATGCTTAGCATGACTGAAGCAGTTGTAAATGTCGTAGATATATGCGTTATAGAAAAGAGGACCGAGGTGGGAGCCCTGAGGGACTCCTGAGGGTACAAAAACAAAGTCTGACCGATAGCCGCCCAGAATAACTGCCTGAGAACGATTAGAAAGATATGATATGATCCATCTTAATAAGTCACCATGTATACCTAGAGAATTTAGTTTCATTACCAGGATTATGTGATCCACACGGTCAAAGGCTTTTTCAAAGTCCGTGTAGATCACATCAACCTGTCCGCCACCTTCCATTTGCTCTAGTACGTAATTTGTAAATATGGCCAAGTTGGATGACGTGGAGCGAGCCTTCAAAAATCCGTGTTGTGTCGACGGTATTCCCTGAGCTATAGTTTGATAGATGCTATCATAGACGACCCTCTCAAATACTTTAGCCATAGTATTTAAAATGGAAATTGGACGATAATTGGTTATATCTGCTTTCGATTCTTTTTTGTGTATGGGTATAATGTGTGACTTTTTCCATTCAGTGGGGAAGGTACATACTTTCAACGATTTGTAAAAAAGCATATAAATAGGAATAGCCAAACTTTTCGCACAATTAGCTAAAAACAAAGGCGGTATTTCGTCACAACCTGCACCTTTGCTTTTATCCAGCTTACTGAGGAGTTTTTCGACAATTTCAGGTGAAATGTTTACTGCAGAAACAGTATTAGAGGTGCTGCTTATACTTAAGCACATCATGAATGTGGCTTTGGCTTTTTTTTAAAGCTGTCACAGCATTTGACAATGAAAGAAAGGGCTTTCTAACTTTATAAACGTTCAGTTAGAGTGTTGTTATTTTTAATTTAATACCAAGTATGGATAAGTAAAAATTACTATCACAAGAAGGTTTTCCCTGGTCCTAAAATATTAGTCGGTGTCACCACAAAGTGCAAATCTTTGCTACACGACAACAACATTCCATTTGTCACCATTCTCCTTGGGACATTGATCACTCGAGTCTGATTCGCTGTTGCCGTGTTTCCGGGCGTAAGTAACGCCATTACATCCACGCACATAAAAATGATATATTCTTTTTTGGCCGCCGAGCGACTGCAAATAACTCTGATTACAGTCTACTAGTCAATAAGCTATGAATACAGTCTATTGCTTGTTTGATTAGAGATAGAGAAATGAAATCTGTTCCTAGATACCAATAAAATAAATCGAAAAGCAAACCTTGTTGTTTTATGTGTGGAACTAGTTTTATTTAATCTTTAGTTTTTTGGTAATAAGTCATGTCTTTGACGGAAGTGATATACTTTCTTTTTGTTTCTAATGAGTTTTGTCCACATTAACTCGAGACTCAAGTGAAAAAGAAATTGAGGATATAGCGCTCTAATTTTAGTCAATCTTTAATTCTAGTAAATATAACACACGTCTACTCGGTCGTTAGTAATACGTGACAAATAGTTAAATTAATATCGTGTGTATTATTTGACATGGAGTGGAGATTACTTAGTTTTGAACGCAGAATCTGGCCATGTCTAACAGTCAGGTTTCAATCATTTTTACACTAGTATTATTTTAGGCGATATGTTATTACACTTTATTTAGCTCTTTGGGAACAAAAGTTTCGGCTGCAAGCGGCCAGACGAGCAGCTTGAGCCTGTGTAATTAATGCGCAGCATCAGTGAGCTCTAATTTACTGGGTCGTTACCTTGCCTTTATTCAGACAACAAGACGAAGAACTAGTTAGGAAACGCTATTGCTCGGAGGATGTACCGAAGTAGTGAAGGAATATAGGCCAAACCGATATTTACTTGCAAACCCAACTCAAATGGTTTGAAGGTAGGTACTTTAATAAATACATATTTTACTAATAATTCAACATAAATCACGGACATGCTATGTTCCAACATTATTGCTGACGTTGGTCCAGTGTTTAGAGACTCTGGCGACAAAAAAGGGTCGTTGTTTCGAATCCCACTAAGGGCTAATGTTTGTGTGATAAACATCGGTATTTTTAATCGAATCATGGATGTATTTACAGTATTTATTTGAGTATGTCTGTTTATCCATTCCCAAGCATCTATAGCACAAGCTTTGAGCTAAGTTTGGGGCTAGGCAATTGGAGTGTGAGTCCAAGGAATTTATTTATTTATTTGTTAGAGCACTTATTCTTTGAAGAATTCATTTCACGAGTTTTATCTCCCACATTATTTTAGGGATGTGGTATATAAAAACCATAGCTTTTCATATTTTTGAAATTGATTCTTTGTATAATTCACTCCTACTTCCACTTCACCTAGACGACAGAAATAGAACCTTAAGTCTCCGGGGAACTTGAGAGGCGAAACCTTTTTTTTTTTTTTTTTTTTTTTTATTGTCGGGAAATGCTTTGACGCATACCCTCAGCCCTGGGGCGGCATGAGGGTTATGTGGGACTCCTGTTAAAAACAGACTACCCACTAAAACCCGACAGGTCCCTCTAGTCGCAATTTAGTGGGGGTGTGCCTGAGACCCGGGTAGGGCTATGCCCACACACACCCCCTCGCGATGGCGTCGCTCGCCACGCTCAAAAGCCTCGCGGCCCTCTCGAAAAAGCGCACGGGGACTCCGCGCACGCCTCCCGAACCCTTGGTGGGAACCAGATGCCCCTACATCTGGTCCCCGGGTTTTGCCGGAGGGGGGGCAGGGACGGACGTGTCCATCTGCTCGGCCACCCCCTCAAGCCACCGTTTAAACTCGGCGGCAGGCAGCGACTTTGGCTGGGGACATTTCTTCATCCCCAGCACGTGCTCGGCCGGTCTGTCCGCTGCCTCGCAAAGTAGACAGCGGGGTTTGCTGGCCGTGCAGCTTCTGGCCTTGTGACCTGTTTGGCCACAGCGGAAGCACCTCTCCGACCGGTCGAGGGGAGCGCGGCATTTTTCAGCCACGTGACCCTCCCCGAGGCAGCGGTAGCAGCGACGGGTCCTCGGTGTTAGCAGAGTCACTCGCACCGAGGACCACCCGATGAGCAGCCTACCTAGGCCGGCCAGCTGCTTAGCGGCGCCAACTGGCACCGCGGCCACGACACTTCTCTCGCGGCCTCCACCAAAGGAGGCGATCTTGCCCACCGAAACGGAGTTCGGCGGGCAGCCACCCTTCTCAGCCAGGACGGCCTTAATGTCGTCCGGCGTCGCCCCGTCGTCGAGGCCGGAGACGCGGACGTCAATCCTCTTTTGAGGTCGGGTGATCTCGATCACCTCCGACCTTGTCGTGCTCGGCAGAGCTTTAAGTGCCTCTGCCAGGCGGTCTGCTCGCACTTCCGCATCGGGGCCCGGGACCTCGATCAACCGGGCTCCAGTTTGGGCCACCTTAACCTTCACGCCCTCCGATATGCCAACCTCAGGAAGCTTGAGCTCCTGGGCGGCAATCCGGAAGAATGCCTCATAAGAGGCACCTGACTGGAGGGCGTCTCTGCTGTATCGTACCATTATAGCAGCAGTACGTGGTACTCTCAGGTTCCCCGGTTTGGTCGTAGACCTTCCGGGGCCGGCCTTAGCCGAGGTCTTCTTGGGCTTTGGTGCCTGTTTAGGCACCTCCACCTGGGGCGCTTGTTTAGCCTTTTTGCCACGCTTCGCCACCTCCGAAAATGGCACGTCCATTGACGCCGGTGGAGGGGGAAGCAGGCGAGGCTCACTCGGAGTAACAGGCACGGGCGCCTTGGGCTGCTTTTTGCCTTTGCCCTTCGGGGCCTTCGGTACCGGGGTAGCTGCAGCCGCGTCGGAGGCTGCCCGCGTTTCTGGGGCAACATCGGGGGTCTGCGCAGCCCTCTTTGGCCGCGTGACATCTCTGGAGGAAGGTAAGGGAGGAGGGGGAGCCGGCTTTTTGAAAACAGCTGACTCTTCCCCACTCTGATTCTTTCTAAGGGGCGGGCGGAAGTCCTTGGCAGGCAGAAGCCTGCCATCCCTTTCCAAGGCCTCGAACCGCGCATTGAGCATCGCCCCGATTTGCGAGACGATGTCCACCTCACGCTCGGCGAGAGGCCCTTCCACTTCCATAGGGGCGGGCGTAGCGCTCACCTGCGCCTGGACCTGCGCCCTCAGCGCAGCCATCTCCTTGCGCAGCTCATCTAGCTCGAGTTTGAGCTGCGCGTTCACCTTCAATACACGGCGGACCATATCGTCCGTTTTGCGCCTTATAAGCTCCTCCACTGCTTCTGCAATGAAAGCGGCGGAGTCCTTAAGGTCTCGAACTATTGTCCCCTTAAGGTTCCGAGACTTCGCCGCGCAGTCTGCAATGCAGTTGGCGGCGTCGCGGGCATGGAGGGCAATGTCGTCGATGGTCATTTTCGACGCGTCGCGACATGCTCTCTCCTCTGCCCGCGCAAGCCTCTCGGCGAGCTTTCTTGATGCCCTCTCGATTGCGGCCTCTTGCTCTTCCTTGGCTTCCCTCTCGGCTTGAGCCTTAAGGTCGGCTTTGGCCTTGCGTATGCCGACGTATTTCCCTGTGGTGGGAGGGCGCCCTCGTCCTCTCCGGCCACCGGCCAGCCGCGCAACTTTGTAGGAGCTGTCCGAGTCGAACTCCGATGTCGGACATGTTCCGACACTGTCGCACGATGAGTCTCGCGACATTGCCACGGACTCGTTCGTCTGCGGCAGCTTCCGCTTCTCCCCAACTGGAGAGCGGGATCTTCTCTTTGGGCGGGGAGGGTTGGGTGGCACACCCGCGCTGCTCCCGGCGCTGGCGACTGTCTTCTCGGCAGCCTGCTCCTTTCTCCGCAGCTTGAGGAACCTGGTGTCCCTTATGTTGGACTCGTAGGCCTCCTCTGCGCCAGCTTTCGCTGCTTCCTCGTTTTCGCCTTCGTGTTGTCGCAGAACGGTGAATCTACGGGTGTAGTCCTCCTTCACCCGCTTCATCGTATCAGATTCACTGTCGTGGGCCATGTACACTTCTCTGACTCCACGACAGTACTCTGCGATAGCCGCATCCTCCAGGAAGCCCATCTGCTGATCACTCGCATCTGTTGCTACGAGTGGTTGCTCCTCTGGAGAGCGTGGTCTGCTCTTGGGGTGGGAAGGATCGGATTCGCTCCTCCCTGCACTAGCACCGGCCTGCTCAGCGGCCTGTCGGTTCCTCTTATCTTTGATAAGTTTAACACCCCTCATTGCACTCTTAAAGGCTTCCGAAGCCTTCGTTTTAGCTTGCTCCTTGCTGATATCGCCTTTGTTGCGATGATAGCTGGCTAGCTTTCTCTGGAGGTCCTGCGACAAATACTGCATAGTATCTAGGGCTTGCAAATATTCGACGAAATCAGGTATTCGAATATTCGAATATTTTCCGAAAAATATTCGAATATTCGAATATTATTCGAAATTTTTTTTCAAGCGTCCACCAACCAAACATGGAAATATATCTTCTTGAGGGCATCACAAACGATACTGGCTATGGCAGTATAGCTGTAAACTCAGTCCGAACTGAGTGAGACAGGTTTAAACTTTTACACTTTAAGCCTACGCTTCATACATTTTCTATGGGAAAGTGCACTTTTTTTCTCGCGTCTTTTGACCAATCATGAGAAATGAAAATATATATTTTAGAGGTCATTTAAAAAGCTATTTGATTTGGGATTATATCTGCAAACTCAGCCCGAACTGAGTAAGACAGGCTAGAAACTTGAACACTATGTACCCTCGCTTCAATATTTTTTAATAGGAGGTTGTGTCCTTTATTTTCCTGCTGCCATAAACCAAACATGGAAATATATATTCTTAAGAGCCCAGTGAACGATATTTGCACAGGCAGTATGAATGTAAACACAGTAAGACAGGTTAGAACTTTTACACAAAAACTGAGCTTTCGCTACTTACATTTTTCTAGGGAAGGTGGCGTCTTTATTACGTCGCGTCCATCGACCAAACAGGAAAAAATATATTCAAGAGATCATCACAAACAATTTTTGCAAAGACAGTTTAGCTATAAACTCAGTCCGAACTGAATGAGACAGGCTCGAACTTTTTTACTGTGGACCTTGGCTTCAACATTTGCTATGGGAGGTTGTGTCCTTTCTTTTTCCACCGGCCATCACCAACCAAACATGGAAATATATATTCTTAAGTACATTACAAACGATATTTGTAAAAGGCGTGTTGCTGCAAACTCAGTCCGAACTGATAAACACAGGATAGAACTTTTGCACTCTGACTGAACTTTCGCTTCATACCCTTTGATTAAGTTCGGAATTGACAACATTTAAATTTTTTCATGTGCTGTTTTTATTTGCTATTCTGAAAGATTTTCAAAAACTAAAACTTACGTTTTTTTTCTTTTCCGTTTATTTTCTTTCCTTTTTGTAAAATAAATTATTTAAAAACGACTTATTCTAAAAGAGCGTAAGTCAATGTCGTGGGATGAACGAACATTTTATCTTTGCTATTTTAAAAAATAAACTTGAATGACGGAAGTTCACACAAATGTTGCCAGGAGACTCTAGGGTAAATTCATGAAAAATGTTGTCCAAGTACCTAAAGTGCAACTTAAGTTCGTAGTTTAAACTTACGTAAATAATGTTTTAGTAAGATTACATAAAGCTATAAAATTAAATCTGGTACATCAACTGAGTTATAATTTTGTCGCAATATTCAAAAACATGAGTTTTTCCCCGATTGGCCAGGAGTTTTGCCAATCCGGCAACACTGTATGATAAATGTACACACACATGCACAGTTTTCTGTCAGTTTGACAAGAAACAGTGTCAAACTTACGTTTCTTTTTTTTAATTCACGATGGCCAAAGCGAGACCAAGATTGACTGTGTGTGGATCCGACGAGCATTGAATTTGGAAACTTTTCAAAATATCTTTTTAGTTACTGAATGAAAAAAATGAATATCATTTTTTTTGTGTCAATTTAGCGAAAATCTCGAAATGGTTTTTGAATTATAGTACCTTGTAAAAAATTAAATGTTGTCAATTGTCTCACTCAATTCATACAGAGTTTGCTGCTATACTGTCTATGCACATATAGTTTGTAATACATAGTCTCAAAAATATATTTTGAATAAATGATCGTTGGACGCGAAAAAGTAAAGACGCCAGGCCACCTTACGGCTTAACGTGCCTTCCGAAGCTGGGAGGAGCTCAAGACGAAATTTTTCGGTCACCTGCGACTGGCATCTGCAAACGTTGCTTAAGTTTAGCAAGCGCAGGCCGAGTACGCTAACCACTGCGCCATCGATCTTCCCATTAAAAAAATATTGAAGCGAGGGTACATTGTGGTCAAGTTTCAACCCTGTCTCACTCAGTCCAGACTGAGTTTGCAGATATACTGTAAAATTAAATAGCGTTCGTAATGACCTCTCAAATATATATTTCCATAGTTGGCCGTTAGACGCGAGAAAAAAAAGGATTCCATTACCTATAGAAAAATGTATGAAGCGAAGGCCTAAAGTGTAAAAGTCTAAACCTGTCACACTCAGTTTGGACTGAGTTTACAGCTATACTGCCAAAGCAAGTATCGTTTGTGATGCCCTTAAGCATATTTCCAAGCTTGGTTGATAGACGTTCGAAAATAAAAAAAACCCACCTCCCCTACAAAAATCGGCCTTTTCTTTTTACCAAGAAGGGTTGTAAGGGGTGAAATAACATTAGACAAAGACATTATTATTCACGAGATCAATCAAACATTCATTTTTGATTAAACTTAAGAAGTTAAAGTCGCTAAAGTTTTTTGCTTAGGGTCATTTAATATCGGTCTAAAATCTCGATAATCTCGATCAAAACTGTCGAGATCTCGATCAATATCACATATAGCGAGATAATAGAGCGTCTAGATAGAGTATAGAAAAACACCTACCTATTTTTTGAGATTTGAGACTATCGAGATTGCATTTCCTAATTAATCCCAAAAGGACATAAAATATTCGAATATTCGAATAACGCGTCACTTAATATTCGAATAGTAAAATGAGTCGAATATTCGAATTATTCGAATATTCGAATATTCGAATTGCAAGCCCTAATAGTATCTGACTCACTGTTGTGATCCAGATACCATGCTTTGACCTCCCGCACATATTCGTCGATGCGGTCGTCTGTCGGACAGTCGGTCTCACTACCGCTCTCGAGAACGACAGGACTCCTCTCTCTCTGGATTTCGCCCGAAGGCGTCACCGCGGTTCTCCCGCTCTTAACATCAGGGTTGGTTTGATTAAGTTTTTCCATGACTAATCCCACGAGTATGGGGGAAATGAGGTCCACCCGGGCAGTGCCCCCTGTACCCGGGTAAGGCTACATACTGAGTAGGGCGCCTGGTATACTCAGGTTTTAATCGACTTCGCTGTCGGGTTTTATTGGGTTTTCCTTCCCTCGGGCCGGCCAATTAAGGCAAGCCCTCCGGCCATCTCTGCGCAACGTACCCCCAGGAGCCACCCAGCAGGTCTTTGAAGCAACAGAGATGGTAACGGCTACGGGGAAGATGGCTAATCCCCCCCACCACTCCGCGAGTGCCCAACCTCTCGGTCGAGCCCGCCGGAGCCGCGACAAAAACGTCGCCCTCACCACATCCACAAACTCCTCTACAGATAGAGGGACCAGGAGTGACCAAACGGACAAAATGTCCTGACGACGAAACATGACCAACAAAATGGACGGGATTCCGTCGTCCCACGCCGCTGACAGTTCGCAGAAGAGTGGGAATAACCGCAACTGGAGCTACTTCCACCCCCCTCCCAGGGTGCACCACGCGGAGGTCTGCCAGCCCGCACCCCAGAGGCGAAACCTCCGTCAACACTTCGTAACTATTGCGCTGTACTGTATCTGTCAATGTCGGTGAGTGTGGCGCTGTTCCTGACGATAAGATCTCTAGAGTCTGGAGGCTTGGATTTACAGGGATCCCATCGTTTGGGTCTTACAAGGCTCCATAGGCGACGGTAATCGTTACACGCCACGCGCAATGTAAGGTTTAGCATCAAAGCAGTAAGTATCGCCTTTGCTGTTTTCAAAATACGGAGGCGGTTTAGTGATTGCAAAACCCACTTTTTGTGCTATGTGTTTTCTGGTGAGTAAGTACTGGGTTGGGGAGGGTATAACATTTTAGGGACAGGCAACGCATCAGCGACCTTTGTGGAGTTGGTGATCACTTACCTACCAAAATGCACATTCAATCTTATTACAATCGAATCATTTGAATGATGAATGGAACAATGCCAGCACAGATTCGAAAGTGTAGAAACAAGTTTAAGCATCCACGTCGCCGACCCCTTTCAGCTCATCACGTATTCGGAAAATAGTTCGAGTAATATGAGTATGCTAACTTTCAAACGATTTTTAATACTTCGCAAGATTGGTCTAAGAACAGAGGTTGGAAATGAGATTTTGATAGTAACTATGTTTGTAGGATTGGATGTGATATTTTACGCGTGTCTGCCAAACTCTAGAGCCAAACTACAAATTGGCTTGGTGAAGATAATTTACAGCTTCTCAAAGGAAAAATCGCGTCTGTGGTTGCAAAGTAGGTTTGCGCCGTTTATTTTATTTGGGACAACCACGTTTTTATGCTACATGCAGCGCCCGGTTTCACTCCGAGTAAGTAAGAGTCAAAGTAACACTTGGACCAAAATAAAATGATTTCTACTATGATTTTTGATTGTCGATATCGGAAGAACACAATCGAGAGCTTTAACCGTACTATGAATCTTTTAAAGAAAAAAAAAGATTATTCAATTTTTCCGTCAACTATTTTATTCAAGCTCGACACCACATTTTAAACGGAACAGAGCATGGTATCACTACAGGAGTAAATTGTTTAACGCCAATACGTTGAGAAAATATATCATAACCAATTAAAAACACTTATCGTTATCTGCAAACTTGAATTTAAATTCTTATTTTTATTCCATCCTAGGTCACCCCTACCTATTGCCTAGCCCCAAACGAAGCTCGAAGCTTGCACTATAGATGATAGGGAACGGATAGAGATGTGTACATAAATAAATAATTTTCAAAACATCCATGACTGGAGTAGAAATGTGAACATAGGTTCATCACACAAACCTTTTTTCCTAGAGGTATTCGAATCCGCGACTCTCGGTCTTGTAGCCAGGGTCTCTGACCACTAGACCAACGAGCCCCTAATTTATACATATAAAGTACTTAAGCAAGTGAATAACTCAAGCCGTGTGACTTACAGGTGCTTGAGTAACTTTATGGGAACATTCCCGCGTCTCAAATAGACTCGCTAATGAAACAACATTTTAAACTAGCCTTAAAACACTGGCAGCTCATTTTACTGTGAAAAGAACCTACGTATAAAATGTTTTTGTGCTGTTTTGTTTTTAATCTAACCTACTACTTTGTTACTTTTAAGTTAAGTAAGAAGTTCAGCGTAACTAAGCCTGCAATGTATTTAAAATGGAGGATAAATAACATACCATGGCGAAATAAAGTCGCGAATATCGTAATGAAAATAAATTTTCACTGAACTTCGGTTCGTATTTTCAGCCTGGTGTGTTTCTTCTAATAATATTCATTGGTTTCTAGTTCTACACTTATGTTTGATAATAATTTTTCACTAGATTGGAGATGGTTGTTAGGCGTTAGACAAGCCGAAATCTGTAGAGATTTTGCCCAGTCATGATTACTAGATCTTATGTCATGGAAAGTAGGCACATATGTAGAGTGTAAGCATCTGTCATTGTGATTCGCTTACAAGAACATAATACGAATAAATATCGCCTGTCTGTCAGTGACGAGCGGCTGAACAGCTGATATCGATATTGTGCCACGTCAGCAGTTCGATCGACGCGTCTTGGCGAAGGACATCGTGTAAGGGTCATTCAGTCGCTTCGGATTACATTGCAGATACTCAAATATGTGGCAAAGGCATTATGTAGCCTTAAACTAAGTGGCTAAGAAGATTAGGCAGATTTACCTACTGGGTACATCGTGCACAATCAAATCTAATGCAGAACTATCTAAAAGTTCTTTATATGCGTAAAATATGACAAAAAAATGCAGGCTACCCCACGAATAACGGTTGTCACCTGATTTGTGTAAAAAAATCTCAGTCTATACTTTTACAATAAGCGTGGTGTCAAACTAGAGACTCGTACCCTGCGATTAGACATTCAAAGGCTGAAACTACTTATACTTTTTACCTGGAGTTTAAGACCACTACCTACAATACGGTATTTGACTGACAGGTCAAATCACCTACTTTTATAAAATGTCAGAAACGTAACCTTGTAAGAAAATATCTACTGAATTGTGACGTCACATTTCTGTAGTATTAAAAAAATACTCTTTAAGTTTCAAGTAACTGTGGGATAAAAATCTGTGCTTAATTTTTGATTTCACCTTAATGTTAGAATATAATAATTTATTTCGTATGCAGTCAAATATCCAATGAAACAGACGGAGCCTATAGTATCGGACAACAGCTGATATCGTAACCGCTCGACAGGGCTTCGCGAAGGCCACGACGCGCATTATCCCATTACTGGCCACGTGTGTGAGACTTCTTCAGCCCGCCCTTGATCGTAACACTGATTTTGTTTCGAAGATATTTTAGCTGCAAGATACTCGTAGATATGCTTATCTGACAGTAGATGGTAAGTGATCACCGCTGCCGATAAGCACCCGAGACCCTCTTGGCGTCGCAGACACGTTGCTTGTCTTTATGTATGGAATATGGGAAGAAAAATTACGAAAATTGATAGACAGTCGTTAGACCGAAAGTTTAAGGAATTAACCTACAAAATGTTCTTAACCTTTCTGATTAGAACAACTCAAATGGTTATCTGTTAGGCCTGAGAAAAAGCCGAGGAATCGGTATCACACCAACGCATGGGAAAGATGATATCTAGCGGAAGTGATAAGCGAGATATCAGGGAAACATTGTAAAGCATATCAGATTAATAAAATTTCAAAACACTTTATTTCTGAGATTCTAAAATGCCCGCCTTTGTGGATCTTTAATTAAAATAACCGTGTCCGAAACTGGTTTATTATTTGGTTTCTGGTACTGACATTTCTTTATTTCTCTATGGTAAACATGGTTTATAAAAAAACAGCATAGAGAGTTTTAAAAGTTCCAGAGTTTACCGTATTATCGTTCTTTCGGTCAGTAGTTGCTACTAGAATAACACAAACAAAACCACCCAACTCCACAAAGCTGCAGACTCACGGAATATTTATTAGCAAGATGTAAAACAGCTTTTTGAAGAGACCAACCGTCAAAGATATTCATGTATGAAACTTCAAAACTTAAGAAAATATTTGTTTATTTACTTATAGTTTTTGGCAATAAATAATAATTAAAGTTTGAATTTACTTAACATCCATTCTGTTTAGATTGCAAAAGAAAAATTAAGTAAGTAAAGTCTGAAAAGAATAGATATCATTGTTAACGATTTAACTTTAGTTCAGAAGTTAAGAAAACATATACTTACCTACTGCCAGAATGAGTTAAAAACGAAAAGTCATAATAAGGTCCGCATGGGGCAGTAACAGCTCAGAAGCCTAGTGGTAAGAGCGCCGCTTCACATGCGTGAGGTCGGCGGTTAAAATCCGGTCAGGCAGCACCTCTGGTTTATCAAAAACTCAATGTGCGTAATTTCATACCAGCTGTGCGGTGAAGGAAAACACCGTGAGGAAAAATACACACTTCGAGTAGGTGTGTGAAATGGAGGAGGTAATGGCGAACTGCTCTATTAAAATTGCAAAAGAATTGTTGTGTGTTTCATTTTATACTCGTGCAATGATCACGACCCTTAGTAATGAGGAGTACGACTCAAGGAGGATGGGGCCATAAGGGGCAGCAGGGGGCAGCAAGGGGCAGAAGGGGGCAGCAGGGGGCAGTAGGGGGCAGAAAAGGCGGTAGGGAAGCCGTGAACTACCTTCTGCATCGATTGACCGCCACGCGAGGATTTAACATGCAAATCCGATCGCCGCTTATTGATTGTTTTGACAAACTACCGCGTGCTAATACGTGTTCAATGGTTTCATCTATCATAATTAATAGTTGTTTCGATGGGCGATTTTGATAAAGTGGTTGTTTTGTGATATATAATATTGATTGACTGGCTATTCGCTAGGCGAATTGCAGTTTGAGTCCTTAACCGTTTCGTATTGGATATTTGTAAAGTTTAAATCCTAGTTTGTTTCAATAATTGGGATGCCAAAATACTTGGATATAATGGATCGATCAAGATCAGGACAGCCTACTTTATAGCAAAAGATATAAACTTAGTGATTATTTCTAGTCAAATGCAACAGTGAAATAGTGGACTCTAAGAGTTGAAATGGTATAAAAACATAAAGCCAACGAGCACTATCTGTTAAATTGTGATAAAAACGGAAATGTTGCTGATTGCAGTATAATGGGCGCGTAAATATGAGTGCATCCGTAAATGGCGTCGAATGGGAGAGTTGGATTTTGCTTCCGATGTCTGACGAGCGGAATAATTTGCAAAAATACAGTTTAAATATAAGGTAGAGATCATACCAGCTGTACGGGGAAGGAAAAATGGTGAGTAAACCTACACACTACGAGTAAGTGTGTGAAATGTACAAGGCAATGGCAACCACTCCATTAAAATTGCGAAGTGAGTTGTTGTGTGATTAATTTCATACAATGATCACGACCCTCGGTAATGAGGAATATGACTTAAGGAGGATGGAATAAGGCAGTGCGATTGGGTGCAATCTAAAGGGTTCTTATAGCACTCCGTAGCCGTATAGGTAGTGGTTGATGGGTTGAGTAAATGAAAATGTATGTATTTGTATGTATATACACTGATTTTAATTCTCTATATGTATCTATTTAAGTATATTTGTAATACCACTGTTGATTCTGATGTCTGTAACACAAGTGCTTAAGCTACTTAATACGGGGTCAGATCAATGTATGTGACGTTGTGAAATATTTATTTATTTATTTATTTATTTATTGTCACATTGTAAGAACGCTTCCTCGACAATCACAGGATATTGATATTTAATATTTCAAATATTTGTACAATTAATATTTCATAGTTAGATAATATAATTTAAAGAGCTGTGTAGCGGAAGCTCTAGGTCTGGATGAGCCCTCAAAAAAAAATGCGAAAATAGAACATAATATAATTTTTTTTAATTTTGAAAGGTAGTTAATAAGCGGCTAGTTTCCAGCCATCATGGAGGCCTGAACATCCATGAAGGCTGAAAGGGACGGCACCGTTACAGTAGGCAGGTAGGTATTATTAACATATTGTCTGGCAAAATATGCACTACGATTGTACATGCTGCATTTTTAAAATATTTAAGGATACAAATCATAATAATAAATAAATAATATCAAATATTAAAAACTGTACAAATGGTAAAATTGAAAATCAGTGTTTGTTCCGGGGTAGTTCGCAGCTGTAAGCAGCGGTTTGGCAAAGGTCTCCTAAGCTATTGCCAATTCGTATTACTGGGCCATTGGCACTGACAGTATTAAACTAACCCAATTTACCCAACTACAGATCAGAAATAAAATAAAAGAAACAAAAAATATCGATGAGCACATAAGTTAATCCGCTTTGGTAGATACGCACCAATTAGTCAAAAGGAGGTTTATATTTTATGTCTTTGTTATGGCCTAGGTACTACATGGGACATTTTAGGGATGAATGGAAGATAATTTGACAGATAAATGTGATAATACGTGGATTTTGGTTTCCGCACACGTTGTTTTAATTTTTTTTATACTGTAGCTTAAAACCACCCTCGACAAATAGAATATCCAACATAAAAATATTTTATATATTTTCGAAACCTGTAGTTCCTGAAATGTTTATTGATACTGTTTCAAATCAAACAAACTCTTCAGCTTTATTTAATTAGTATAGATTAATTAATTTCCACGGAATGTTAATTAAACTGTTAGGAACGCGTGGTGAATCCCCTAAAATCGCGTTTAATCCCGTTAGTCCGTTTCCCGTGAATAACCCTAGTTGTAGTAGTGCATTCGCTCCAATATTTCTAGTTAGCGCGCAAATTCGGGCACGCGGGCTTTCCCACGGGAGCTATCACAGCGGCCCGGAATGCAGCGGCCGCGGGCGCTCTGCGACGAATCTCGCAATATCGCCGGATTCACAGGGGCTATTCGGCCAAATGAGATAAAAGGATATCATTTCCATTATCTACGTACATAACTACTGTACACAATTGCAAATAAGGGAAGAATATTGGCAAGTAATATGACGGTTAAAGATAAAGGACATAATTATGATAGACATAATAAAATAAGTTCATGTCAATAAAATGTGCATAAGGCCATTAAGCACGTACCTAGAAGTGGTGAATCCACCCCTACTGTTGCATTTAATCCCGGTTCACGTGAATAACCAAAGTTCTAGTAGTGCGTTCGCTCCAATATTTCTAGTTAGTGCGCAAATTCGGGCACGCGGGCTTTCCCACGGGAGCTATCACAGCGGCCCGGAATGCAGCGGCCGCGGGCGCTCTGCGACGAATCTCGCAATATCGCCGGATTTACAGGGCTATTCGGCCAAATGAGATAAAGGGATATCATTTACATTAAGTACGTACATTATTACTGTACACGAATAAAAATTAGGAAATAATATTAGCAGGTAAAATGACGGTTAAAGATAAATGACATAATTATGATACGCATATTAAAGGAGTTCATGTCAATAAAATGTGCATAAAGCCATCAAGCACGTACTTAAAAGTGATGAATCTACCCCTACAATCGCAGTGTACCCCCTGTGTATCGTCTTATATATTTTTAAGGGGATTTCTGGACAAAAAGTCTACAAATCCCCAGCTCAGGGGATCATCTAAGGGGATTTGTGCCGTTTGCTCCAATCTCTCTAGTCAATGAGCACTTTGGGCACACGGGCGTTCCCACTTGGGATATCACAGCGGTCCGTAATGCAACAGCCGCGGGCACCATAGACTATACATACATATAAACTGGCGGGCTCTCTGCAACGAATCTCGCGCTAGTACGAATATCCCCGGATTTACTGAGGCTATTCGTCAACATGAGATATAGGGACGGAATTTTCTACTGCATTTTTTATCCCGATCAAAACTTAAAAGAAAGAGCTCCTCAAACTATTCGTACTTGAGTAGATGTCATGTTTTTGTTTAATATGTTCACGTAAAATAATTGTACCTTGGGCTCGAAATAGTTGTATTTATCTAAATATAAAACTTAGTCATATTAAAATGATGACATAAACATTAAGGATGCAACTTCAAGTTTTGTTAAATGCTTTGAATATAGTCACAGGTTAAATGATTGTTTCAGGGGTATTTTTAATAATGTAAAAATATGGGATCACCCAACCCGAGCAGTTTTCACAGTCCGAAAATTAAAAAATAAATACATAATTTAATGCCAGCAGTAAATATTTCCTTCAATTCGCATCGGCTGGCAAGGGCGAAGTTGCTCCTCGCCCGTCAGATGATAACTTCATAGAACTTTCGGACAAACTGTCGTCGCCCGCTTAATGCTTGGACAGGTTGATTTCTTTTTACGTTTTAAGGGAAATTAGAATATGTAATATGTATAAAAGTCTTATCTTTACGTTCTACGTCACGGGTCTACGTTTCCGACTCTGATTGTCTGTCTTATGACATCTTGAAGAGTATGTCATCAAATGGATACATTTTTCTATTCAGCTCTACAAGTTAGCTTAGAATACAAACTTAAAAGATTTAATGGAATTTATGAACATTTCGTTGCGTTATAACATTCCCCTGTTAGATTCAAAAGCATTCACCAATAAATACATAATTAACAGTGTTTCTATATTCCTTAAAAAAATAACTATTTATCATTGTTTTGAAGTCAGGTGGTTAATAAATAAATAATAGTTTAACGGCGAGCGCAACGCTCCCAACAAGCTACGGAAAATATTCGACATTTTAAAATTCTTCGTAGATTCAGCAAATTTGCGGACGTTTCTGCATTTAAATCAGAAATTTTAAACTTAAACTCCGTTATTAAAGTTTCTCCGTCAACTTAATTTTCAAGTACGGTTTACAACAACCGTAAAGCAAACAACAACAATGTGGAACCTCACATCCAAACACCGAGAGATACTCTCTCTCTCTACACATTTTTTTTTATAAATGCGTAACAAAACAACCCATTAATTCCGGGTACGAATCTCCAACCATCTGATCCTATCAATCCTATTAAAATACTAACATTTTTGAATTGTCTGACAAACCCCTTAACTTCTTTTACAACAGTACAAGTTACAACATTAGCCAACAGTCTGACACTCTCACTCCTATCAAATTCGAGCACTTGAACCATCTCAAAAGACTCACCAAGCCGCCTGAACCTCCTCGCGACCGCCGTGACCGCTCTCCACATCAGTCTCCCTGAACACTATTCAGAGGACGGTGAAGTAGTAGTCAATAACGTGGGCGACGTAGAACAGCAGGCAGGTGGCGATGTACATGAACACCAGGATCTGGACCAACATGGTGGCTCGGCTGCGGCGCCGCGACTGCCGGCCGAGCGAAGACCCGCAAGCGCCAAGGTGAACTGGCTACGTCGTGTACTTGCGTAAGGTTATTAGGTTTGCCTGAGTTCTTCCGATCAGACGGATTTGGGCTTAAGTATATCGCAGGGATCGGGTTTCGATTGATGACCATCGAGAATTTTTTTTTTATAAATATAGGTAATCAGGATGACCTCACTCCACCTGATGGTAAAGACCATAAATAAGGAATTTAAGGAATGAATGGCAGGCTCAATATTACAAAGTACACATTGAACCTGTCATCCTCTCCCTGAAGACCTGCTAAGATAACTCTTCACGCCCCGCCTACGAACCCCAGGATTGTACGAGGAAGGAAACACACGAGCCGGAAGGGATTCCATGACTTAATGGCACGTGGATAAAAGTCTATAACAGTCAACGTCACTAATTGACAGATATCTCATTGTCAAATCAAGAACCCTTAAAAGGAACTATCGTTACATGAGAATAACACTCTTATATCTATCATTCTCCGCGCTAGCCACAGGCTCCCTAAGCAGTCATTCTCAGCGATTTGGTATCTTTTCTGGACAGCAACACATTGTATACGACGCCTTTATCTTTATCTGTTAATTAGATTAAAAATAAAGATGCATGTAAACGTTAAAATTATCCTGAGGAAAAACTGTTTGACTTGTTAATTAACATAATGTGCGAAGTTTCACGATGAGAGACGGTGATGTTAGGTAGAGGAAAACATGTTAAATTATTTAAAAGAAACAATGCGTTTGTTTTTTGTTGGCTCTGCAAATTCAGTCTAAGTAAATTTCTGAAGCTAAAGTATGTTTGTCTTTGTGTACATGTTTAAGTAAAAGTAACCGCCTATTAATGACCCACTGCAGAGTAAAGGCCTCCATCATTTGAAATCATTTTATCGTTACAAAGATGGGTTTTGTTTATACCTCTAGTACATTTTTTTATTAACTGAGGCCAATCGCATACTAATTGATAACGTTGCAATAATAATTTTACATAATACAGGAGTATGAGCGCGGTGCTTTAATTTAAAATTTAAAATGATTTCATGAGGCACCGGTAATTTTACCCTAATTAATATTAATGATCGTGTAATTCCGGTATTACCAGCATTTTCAGTAAAACGATGTTATATTGCAGACCCAATTAAAAATAACGTGAATTGCTTTATATCGATCAGTTTTACACGGAAATAATTTAAAACTTTACTATTTTTTCTGCGTAACTACATAAGTGCTGTACATTGTGGTGGCATCTCATGATAATAAATATTAAATAAATAATAAATATTTCACAACATCACATACATTGATCGGTCTCCGCGATAAGTAGCTTAGGCACTTGTGTTACAGATATCAGAATCAACATTGGTATTACAAATGTACTAAAGTATACTCGTACAAGTACATATAACACCCAGACCAAGACAAACAGACATGTTGCTGCACACAAATGTTTGTCCTGTGCGTGGATTGAACCCGCGACCGCGCGGTCTAGCAGTCAACTTCTTGACCATTCAGATATTACGACCCCACTGGGCGGCTTATTCCAGAGTGGAAATCAAAAGAGAAGTATGCGAAATAAAATTGATTTTATACAATTTAACGTAAGCAAATAAGACTAAACCTGTGGCTTTAAAGGCGATGGTGGATGTGGACGTTTCTCGGATGTATTCCGATTTGCAATGGACGAGACATATCTACAGCCACATGTCACAAAACCTCGCAAGTGGACATCGAAAATTAAATCTTTGTGTCAGCTAGCAGGGGAGGGGGCGGATATTTCAGTGATTTTTTTGTCTTCTTATCTATGAAATGACACGCCACTAGCTTTATGTTTCGTCCTGAATTGATTTGTACGTAGAAACAAAAGACGGCATTCCTATACACACTTTTATTTATAATGGACAACAATGCATATAAGAAAATATTAATTCAAGGTTCTACTCTAGTATAAATAGTATAAATACCTCAATGTACGTTGCATTGATAACTTTAAACTATTTTCAAATTTTACAAAAGTTTATCCCACGTATATACGCGAGTATAATACTCCGAGTATATACTAGGATTGAATCATTATACCTACCTAAGCATGTACAATAAACTTAGTGTTCGTTGTATGTGTTTCAATTGAATTTGCAAGAACTACCGTATCATCGAGATTAAAAGCAAATCGATTTTATCAACTGATTTGTTTTAATAGCACTATTTAGATATCGATAAGCTATCATTCTGTGCGCATCGG
Source organism: Nomophila noctuella (assembly GCA_958496325.1). Taxonomy (NCBI): domain Eukaryota; kingdom Metazoa; phylum Arthropoda; class Insecta; order Lepidoptera; family Crambidae; genus Nomophila; species Nomophila noctuella. The sequence continues at coordinate 465,379 of OY292486.1, forward strand.
TCGACGCTTTATTATCTGTTTGTAAATTATATGTGCCATCACAAAACAGTCATGGATAAAAATATATTTGATCAATGAGCAAAACTGGGTGTGACCAAATTTTCGAGGAAAAATTAGCATGCAATGGCAGAATATTGTTATTATTTAAGTAGTGTGCATGTGAATTCTAGGACGCCACCAGGCAGAATATTGTTATTATTTCAGTAGTGTGCATGTGAATTCTAGGACGCGACCAGGCCAGGTGGAGTGACGATCTGCGCAAGATGGCTGGCAGGAGCTGGATGCGAGTCGCCCAAGGATCGGGCTGAGTGGAGAGCCCTACGAAAGACCTATGTCCAGCAGTGGACTTCGATGATGATGATGATGATCATGATGACATGTAAATTCATAGTTCAGGTTAACACATTTTTGATTAAATTTTGCTTCGGAAGGTTATGTCGTCAGGCCAAGAGCGCTTAAGCGAACATCAAACGCGCACAACAAAACTATTCCAATTAATTGCCCCTCTTTGTACTTTCTAGTTGGTGCTAAATTTGTCGCCGGGTAGTCTTACACAAGGACGAAGATTTTCATAGTTAGACAGTTGATGATTAAATTTACAGTTACTTCTCTGTTCTCTCCTTTGATTAACGCCAAATTAAGCAAGTTTTGCCACTAACTCTCCTGCGACTATTTCATTAAGGATCTGGATAGTAATATTCAAAGGAGACCGAAACGATTTCATACATTCTTGGGCCTGAATGTGGCGAAAGCAAAATTATGTAAATGAATAGGTTGTAACTTAACAGTCTAACTTCCTGAAATTTTTGTTAGCTTAGACTATCTAAGAGCTGAGGTATTGAGAGGTTTAGGTAACGTTAGGCTGAAGTGCAAACCTCTCAAATCACTGACATATCAGCTTCATTACATCTTGGCCAACGATTTTCGGTCTCCTTTCTTATTAACTCTCTTATTATTCTTTTTCAATCATCTTTATCTAGTATTCGTATTTTAACTCGCTTCCTGTGCGGAATGTTTAGCATCTGCATAGATGAATATAAATTAGACTGAAAATGACGAAGCCAAAATGTTTGTATCTACCTACACTTATTTTACCTCTGAAGAAACGTGTACGATGTACGTGCATGTGAACGGATTTGTCAGAAATAAACCCAGGTTTCAAACTTAACTTTCCACGCATCTAAATAGTAATAGTCTAATAGTAATAAATTAGGGGCCATGTAGTGTCAGTCTAGAATAGTACGAATACTACTCCATTTCGGCCCTGAGGGTGTAAGATGCAACTTATGGAAATTCCGGGAGGAGCTCTTTCCTTTGAAAACCGTTTACCATAGCGCCATCACAAAACGCAGCGTGGTTACTACTGGTATGGCCCGCCATCTGGAAGGCCCTAGGTCCAGAAGATGAATGCAATGAGCTGATGAAAATGACAAGGCTAATGCTAGTGATGACTTACTGTTGTGAGCGAGGCGAACGCCGTCACGAGGTGGCGTGAGTGGGACAAAGGTCACCAAGGCTATACTCTCCCCACTGAATCGCGATCAGAGAGACCCGTCGAGTTTCAGTGGCTAGTCTCGATTTTTCCAGAAGTCCCACATAACCCGTAACTGCCCCTCGGTAGGGGGTAAGTGTTAATGCATTTCCCGGCGAAACAAAAAAAAACTTACTGGTCCTTCCAAGCACCGTAGTAGCCGGCACGGTGAGCAGGTCGCCTCCACCCTCGCGGCCCTGCAGCGGCAAGTCCACGCCTCCTGGCCACGCCATGTCGCGCTCATCGCTGCATCACCACATCACTGACCACCGCTCATCACCTCTCATCACCAGTCCTCATCACCGATCACTCGATCACTGAACACTTCCGGCGAACACGAGTAGCACCAATGTTACAATTTATTTGTCAGATTTTACCTTTGTGTTTATGTTTTGTGTTATTGTTTTCGTTTCCTTCGACTCGATTTAATGTATGCTGATATGTCGTTTCTTTTTACGAAAATCTTCTTACGTTATAAAACTCCAAGATTGACTTTTTTCTGGAATAAAAAATCTTTCACCTTTTTATTTTGGCAAGCGTATTCTCGCTGATGAGATTGAAAGTTTAAGTAAAGAATGAGAAATGAAGGATATTTAAATATTCCTCAAATCCGTTGTGTTGAAATTATTTTGTTTCGCCCACCAATTAAACAAATTCACTGAGCGAAATGATGAAATTACCGTCTGTATGCGAAAGCCTTCAAGAAACTACACATAATCTTTAAATACCTACATCTGATTCTAACTCAAGCGGTTAACAAGATCGTTGAAGTTCAACCTAACTCGTCGAGTTAGTTCATTGTACAAGCAGAAACCATAAACTTCATGTTTTAGTTCCCAATGTACTCTCAACGCTTCTTGTACTTTAAGCTGTTCTTCAATTGTTATTAATTAAGACTTCTAAACTTGCTTGATTAGTTTACAATTGCTAAGCACATAATGTTTTGTGAACACTTACATAATATTACCGTAACGTATCAAGTTGATTCGATAAGTTAAGTACGAAGGTGAACATAAAAAGAGTATTGCTCCATGGACTACTGAATGTGAGCCTTCTATCTTCGAACGAATTATTCGTTTCGCGACTTCGTGTCCTTGAATTTGGGGTTCCGCAAAAATAGTTTTATATTATAGCTTAAAGCCTTTCTTTAAATGGACTATCCACACCAATTTTTTTTTTAATTTGACCCAGCTCTATTCCTGAGATAAGCGCGTTCGAACAAACAAACTCTAGAGCTTTATTAAATTTAGAAAATTTACTTAAATGTTTCCTTATTTTGAGGAGAAAAAGACAAATTCTACACCAGTCTTGTAAATATGATAATATCACTTATCTAATATCGAACAACATGAATAAAATTCGTCATTCTATGAGTAATTTCTCGTTTATATTCACAACTACTTAACCTCAACAATATCATGTATTCTGACGTAAACAATCATCGCTCATACATAATGCATATCTTTTAAAATTTAAAAAACAAAACATGAGGTCGATGTTAATATTTTGAAACATTTGTAAACTATTCTATTACATAACTATTGATATTAGTAATTCTGTATTACACTTCTACCGGTTAATTGCTTGTGCACTGTTAAAATCTATTACCTAATATAATAAATCTGAAGAGTTTGTTTGTTTGAAAGCGCTAAACTGGAAACTAGTACTGGATAAAATTGAAAAAAAATGAAATAATGTGTTTTACAGTATGTTTTTAGAGGAAGGCTTTAAGTAACTCGTAATTAACACTATGTAATGTAATGCACGATCCACGCGACGAAGTTTCGGGCGGCCGCTAGTGTGTAAGAATCTGCGTTCTTAAGCAGATAATACGGTATTTGACAAATTTTGGAAATAGTTTTAAATGGTTCTTTACGTATAAACTAAACGTACAAAAAAAATCCTAATGCGAAATTTTCAGTATTTAGGTTTAAAATGGATGTTAAAATTTAAATTGTAAAAAGCGCGGCAAAAACGGCTCACGGCAATCACGTGACGCGTGTGACGTCACATGCCAGTACTCAAATCCATCTTGAATAAATCTGAAGGTGCAGTGCTTGTTATTTAATCATATTTCAGTACGTTTTTATTGGAAATAACGTCTTAAAGTACCTACTCCGGAGAAAGTATTTATTTCCGTTTCTATAAATCCCAAACAACGTAATTTGTGGTTATGTTTGACGCGAAGGCAGTTAAACAGTGTTTCGATGCATACAAATATTTTTATGTGTGAATATCACTTAAATGTAAGTAGCACTTACCTTTATACTTAATAGATAGTTGTACAAATAAAAATTACAGCCAAAACACAGTAAATTCCAACGACAATTGTTAGCGTATAACACTGTTTGCTTGCATGTGACGTCACGACCAATCACAGGGCGTTTCGAATCACGTGAGACTGTTTACAAAAACATCATTTTTATTTTGTGATATATGTAAAAATTATACATTAATAAATAAAGTAAAAGTGGTGTTCTGTATACAATTATCTCGTAGAATAACTATATTTCGTAGAGTATTTTAAATGTTGTCAAACACCGTATTGTAACGAATGGCGTCTATACTAATAATGAATGGAACTAATTAATCATCAAGGGAGAAAAACAGAAAATTAAAATTAATGTTCATTCTCAGCTTATTCGTAAACTTGATCCGTATAAAATAGCTCGAACCACGGACTAATTATATTTAAACAAGCCGTGAAGCAGCGTGCGAGTGGCCGCTGCCCCGGAGTGTTCCGAAATCCCTGGGGATGAGCGACGGGAGCATGCAAGTTGCGAAGTTGCTGCAAGTTTAGTTCAGAAGTGCATTCTCCGCTGCAATGTTACGTTATGTGTGTATCAGGTCTCGCGTGCTTTTGACGGGTATTATAGAGTTCATGGAAGACGATTTTCATTAACAGTCTATGTTAATTTTCATGTATTTGATGTTAGACGTTTGAAAGAGAAATAGAAAACTTTCTGGGAATTTCAAAATTCCATTTATTTTATAAAAATATCATTCATATGAAATGTATCGGGCACAAATTTTGATTAGGTCACTATGATTTTATTTTTTTTATCTCTTCTATTCCGCAATAACTCACTGCACAATGTATTTATAAAACCATAAGCCGAACGCTCACAATGTCCACTTCACTTAGTTCAGTGCCACACTACATCAACTAACAACTCCGCAAAATGACATTACCGCGCGCATAACGTTTTCCCTCACCAAGCTACCGTAACAGTTCGACCGCAGAGACGCGACCGCGGCGTGTTCGCGGCGACGCTGTCGGCTCACTGAGCGAGTCACTAGTTCACAACTTACACGCTGATAAGATAGCAAACATCTCGGAGGCGGCGCATCAAACAACCATAGATAAAGTGCGCTATCCATATTATCAATACGAGTTTTATCCAAATAAATATCCTTATAAATCCTTCGAAGAAGAGCACTCATAAATCTCTCTGTGATTTGAGAGAAGGTACTTTTCTTTTATGTCCATAGCATCTATCGACGACAAAGACAGCGCTAAGACTACTTTAAAAACTATTATAATACAGTTTATTATTATTTGGCAATATAAAATCGTTAATAACTTAGTTCACTTGGCACTACGAAAAATACTTAGTTACTTACTTAGCCCTATTGGAAGTGGTATAGCAGTGATATTAAATAGTTCCCACTTCTAATCTGTTCGAACATCAAACTTCTAAAAGCTACTTTGTAGAAATAACTTGTGTTTCTAAGTATCCGGATTAGTCCACTAATGGTTAAGAGTTTGGTGACTAAGTTGCTGTGATAGTTGAGTTGAGAGGTCAGGTCGAACGTCAAAGACTACGGTTTAGATCCTCGCACAAGACAAACATTTATGGGCATGAACATACATAGTTATATGATTGCGACCGCTCGCGACTCTGTCCGCCTGGATTTCGGTTTCCGCACCCATAGTGTAAAATTATCGCTTAAAGCCTTCCCCCACAAATGGACTATTTAACATAATTCTGATTAAAAAACTCAGATTAAAGCGTTCAAACCAACAAACAAAAACCCGGCCAAGAGCGTGTCGGACATGCCCATGAAAGGGTTCCGTAGCTAAAAGATGGCCCGACCGCTTAAGACACCATTTAGTAAGGGCAACTGCACGTCATAAGTTGGTCGAGTTGTATAAAAATAATTATGTATGATACAGAGTTCGCTATAGTTTTCGTTGAAAGTACTAACTTGGAGGTATACAGGACATTTTTTTCAGAATTATTGTAATAGTATTTCAAAAGTTAAGGGAGGGGGGGACGCTCTAATTTTAACTTTGTATTAATATATCTCGAGACTGGGGTGTTTGATCCACATGGTTTCAAGGCAAGTTTTATTGTATTTAAAAATACCTTTTTAACGATACCCCACACGATGGGGTAAGTCGAATTTTTTTTTCGAATTTACTTTTCGCTGTATGGGAGGGGGGGTAAAAATAAAACTTTTCGATTATTTTAAAAACCAATTCTTAAATTATCACTATACATCTCTCCACCAATTTTCGTGACAATCGGTTCAGAAACGGCGGAGAACGAGCCAGGACAGACAGACAGACATAACGAAACTATAAGGGTTCCGTTTTTTACCATTTGGCTACGGAATCCTAAAAAGCGATGCAGTTTTTAGGGTTCCGTAGCCAAATGGCAAAAAACGGAACCCTTATAGATTCGACATGTCTGTCTGTCTGTCCGCCAGTCTGTCACAGCCACTTTTTTCCGAAACTATAAGTACTATACTGTTGAAACTTGGTGAGTGGATGTATTCTGTGAACCGCAACAAGGTTTTCACGTGAAAATAGAAAAAAAGTTAATAAAATTGGGGGTCCCCATAGTTATAACTGAAATTGAAAATAATTTTTTTTCATTGAACATATACGTGTGGGGTATCTATGAATAGGTCTTCCAATATATTGAGGTTTCATATATAATATATTTTTTCTAAAGTGAATACTCTGCGTGAGACCTTTCCAAAGTGGAAAAATGTATGTCCACCTCCCTCTAACTTCTAAAGTAAAAGGATGTTAAAACTAAAATGAATGTATAATGTACATTACCATAAAAACTACCAATGAAAATTGGTTTGAACGAAATCTAGTAAGTAGTTTTTTTATTACGTCAAAAACAGAATTTGTAAGGAACCCTCAGTTCGCGAGTCCGACTCGCACTTGGCCAATTTTTTATTATTACACTAGCGGCCGCCCGCGACTCCGTCCGTGGATTTCGATTTCCAATAGCCTAAAGCCTTCCTCGTCAATGGACTATCCAACACAAAAATATTTTTTCAAATCGGTCCAGTAGTTCCTGAGATTAGCGCGTTCAAACATTTAAACAAACAGACAAACAAACTCTTCAGCTTATATTAGTTAGTTTATATAGATAGTATAGATACTTGATAAATGCTTTGTTTACTTACAAAATAATAACGATGTTTTTATTCTCTTAAATAAAGCAATCACACTACGATATCTAGTACTGAAAGTTATTAATCTTTTCGATAAAACTAACGCTCGCAATTGACTGATAAGGGATTAGAAAATAGATACTCTTCTAATCTTGACAAATGAATTTAGAAATTTATTACTAGATACGAACAACTTATTTCCCTGAAATTACCAACAGTGATAAATAGTGATGAATCACGAAATGGTTTTAGGGTCAGTCTGGAAGTGCTGTAGGTGAGTTACAAGAGTCAATTGGATATTATTTGAACAGTTTACACCTGTGAGTTATAATATGCAGTCTCTAAGGACAGGTGAATTCTCTGATCACTCATTCTCCAGCAATTATAGACGAACGAAGTGATATCAGTGCAGATCCAACGAATTTAGGCTAAGAGCGTGCATTTGTATCGCAAATACGACGGGCCCGTTGGTCTAGTGGTCAGAGACCCTGGCTACAAAACCAAGGGGTTCCAATCCCGCAATTGAAATATGTCTGAGTGATGAACATCGGCAGTTGTACTCGAGGCATGCATGTTTATAAAAAGTATTTACTAATGTATATCCGTTCCCTAGCAACCATAGTACAAGCTTCGAGCTTAGTTTGGGGCTAAGCAATTGGTGTGTACGTCCAAGGAACTTATTTATTCCTAGACCCCGGCTATTATTTACAGACTACGTTTTATGAATAGAGAACCCAACAACAAAATTATGCTAGGCCAGGTACGCTCGTTTGTTTACCAATTACTCTACGGAAGCAGTCAACAGATTAAGGTAGCATAATAAGGAAAATCATCTCCGACGAGCATTTGATAAACATCATAACAAAATTTTCTGCCAACGGCGTTCCAGTTACGGTAGATATATTAAATTAATATTCCTCTATTTCATTTCGCATTCTCCTTCTGTGTACATAACGTGTCATTATATATATTGCTATGTTGTCTTTGCGAGGCACGGAGCGACTGCCTTTGTTGTTCGTTTACGAAATGTTTTACATTACAACTCCTTGTCTTGAAGTTTCAAAGTTATTATTGTATGTCACAACATGTGTGAGTTGAATGTGCGTAGAACTCCGTATTTATTTAACTGAATGTTCTGTTTAAATGACTGTTATATAGGTTTGGAAGACGTCTTATTCTCAGAAATAGTTTAAAGCACTAATCACCTACTTCATTTTCTACAAATACAAAAGACAATGCCGATTTTTTTATGGGAGGTGGCGGTTTTTTTTCTGCATCCATCAACCAAACATTGTAATATATATTCTTGAGGACATCGCAAACGATATTTGCTAAGGCAGTATAGCTGTAAGCTCAGTCCGAACTGAGTGGTTAGGCACAAACTTTAATCGCTTAATTTTTTTTAAATGGGATGTTGCATAATTTTCATTCTCGCGTCCATCGATCAAAGATAAAAAGATGCCAATTTTAAGCAATGCCTTTTTTGAAACAAACTCACAAAGTTGAAACACTTTGAGACAAAATATGCGTAGAGCTTCCTTGTAATAGTGTATTTGTAATAAATACAGATACTAGCAAAGCGATTAATTTTGGCGTGAGATATCATACGAAGTTATCTGATATTATTTACAACCTAATATTGCTTCTCAATAAATAAACCTAATTTCTTGTATCCGGTTTTGTTATAATATAATCCTTGCCAAGTTTCGGCTGGAGTAACCAATCTTTTTGATTAGCAGCCCCTGTCAGTATATACATAATAAATAAAGATCTGACAACATCGCATCCATTAATCTGAATCCGCTCGCAGATGTTTGTCTTGCTCGGGGATTGAACCCGCGCCCTCTTGTTGTAATAGTCAACTTTTTAATCATTACAGCAAAATGGTCTTATCCAAATTGTTAATGTATGCATTGCATTAATTATTATTAGTTAAGATTTTGTCATGGTTACCCTTTTTCACTATGTCTTTAATTTATAAGTTGGCAACATTGTTCGCCTCCTCTAGTATTGTATTATGTGTCTTGAAATATTAAACCTTTTAATTAATTTCGGTATCGTGTTACTTAATTTAAACAAATAAAATCCATATTTCACTGTTATTAACAGAGATCTACGAGTGAAGGTAGTAGAGTGAAGGTGTTTGAACAGAAAAACCCATTCATTTCTTTCACGCGACCTAAAATTTGAACCACGAAACCAATCATCAACACTTATTAGTCGACTAACAGACAATGGATGGCCCCCTGTCAGGTGAGCCGGCCATTACTGGAATCAAATCATTGTTCCGACAGCAGTGCGCGTTGATTAAACGCCGAGAAACAATCAGTCGGAAAGCGACCGTTTGAGCGAATATCACGCGTCACAGGTACAAATGGAACGTTGTATGACTTTCACAGATTCCGTTGGAAAACAACCCTAGCTGGGCTGCGAATTTTCTTGATAGTGAGTGAAACTCACATGGCAAAATGTTTCTGTTTATTTCGTGTTTTATGTGAAATGACAGTATCAATAGGTTCATTACCAATATTTTTATGGTATCTTAAATTAGAAAAACGATTATCCAAATTATGAAATAAAATACTTTAACTTTCTTCGAACATCAGTATCTCTTGTCACTTGTAATTAATGTATTTTTTTTATATACATAACTAAGTTTGAGAACCAGTGCCGATACTGTAAATGTTGTAAACGTGGCTAATGACATCCGTAGCAAGTGTTCGTAGCACACCCGTGCTACGACGGCGCTACAAGGAACTGCACTGCTACGCGCTACGATGCACAAATGGCTTCGTAACGACTACGAATTCTTTGTTATTAAATTACTAGCGGCCGCCCGCGACTCCGTCCGCGTGGATTTCGATTTCCAATATCCTATGTGTTATTCTGATGTATATAAGCTATATTGTGGTAAAGTTTCATTCAAATCCATTCAGTAGTTTTTACGTGAAAGAGTAACAAACATCCATACATCCATACATACAAACTTTCGCCTTTATAATAGTAGTAGGATAACCGTTTTGGCAAAACCAGTTATTTTAAAAGCAATTATCGTGACCCTGCTTGAAAAGTAGTTTTAATTTTCAAGTAACGTTTCAGATTTCGCCACAGAACGGTACCTAACTTATTTTTAGGCATCTACAAAAAAAGGAGGATCCACGTTTAATCCACCCACATATCATTCAGAGTTGGGCCTTAATACGCCATATACGGTAATCGCTGATAGCCGCAGTCGGATATCCGCAGCGCCATTACCCGATACGCGGCGATCGCGAACGCACAGATTAGCCCAGGAGCCGTGACCTTCCCGGTTATTGCGCGGGCGCGGCGCCGCTCCCGAGTGACGTCACACATGCCATTCGCGCCGTGATTTATGACGTCAGCGCTGATAACCTGACAGCGTGACAACGAGCTGACATAATCTTCGACTTTTAGTTTTTTATGGGAGCGGGTATTTGTGGGTTTATAGTTAGGCCATAGCATTGATGAGTTTGATTGACAACGCAATTTTTCACGAACAGTGAAAAAAGTTTCACCCATCTATTTTAACTTAGTTTCCTGCTATGTGCAAGGTACAAAACACAGTTAAATAAGATTAGATATATCTGAGCCAAATAAGATTTTGTTCAAAGTTAATTTTGGCAAATGAACTAAGACATTTGATCAAGATATTGATCTCACTCCGTGATAAATAGGTTAAGCACTTGTGTTACAGATATCAGAAAAAAACACTGCTTCTACAAATATACTACAACAACTTCTTGAGTTTGATTCTTGACCATCACACCAAGCGGGTCATCAAAATATAACCACACTAGTCCAACAAAATCAACACACCTCAATCCCACAATAAGACATTGTCCGTCTCAAATTCCCTGCAATGTCTCGCGGAGTTGTCGCCTCAGCGCCATAACTTAGGCAATTCCGGAGCCGGCGAGTGAGCTTGTTCTGCGCTTCCGGCCAGACCTCGTTTGCATAAACTGCACTGAAGGAGTGCGTCCGACCAGAAGCAAATGAACTACATAGTATATTAGTATGCTGGACTGATTTTAAAATGTATTAAGTGAAAGTGGCGTTTGAATTCAATACATTTAATAAGTTTGAAAATGTGTACTGATTGTCCTGTAAAATATAAGTTTTAATTAAACCGATATTGTTATTTTAAAGTTTTTTTTTTATGCTTAGGTACTTTTTTATTAGCTCGTCTAACGCCCTGCTAACACTTCGATGTAAATGAACTAATTAATATCGCTTCTCTAACCTTTTTAACCCACTAATATAAACGGCCTTCTGAGCCCTATTGAAAAGGGATCCAATACATTGATATAGATAAACTTATATGGTTATTCGTATGCAACACCATCAACATTTTTGACACCCACAAGACGGAGTCCTGATCCAGGAGAATAAGCTTGTTCTGCGTTTCCGCCTCAGACCTCGTTTGCATAAACTGCGCTTAAGGAAGCAGCCACCAGCAAATGAACAGTGTATAAATAAGCCGGACCCATTTGAAACTTATGTAGAAAGCAGCCTTTGAATTTATTACATTCAATCGGTCTGAATATGTAGACTAATTAAATGTATAATTTTACAGTTTGATTGACACAATAATCCTTTCGAATTTAGACTTTCGCGTTGCATTTCAACACTTATTTTTGTGACCAAGGCTGTTGCAACGTCTATCATTAAGTAATATACACGAATATTAGCTTAACTTTTTTTTATCGGTATACCCTTTTTAACCTACCAGTACTTCGACGTTAATGCCCTGCTGAGGGCTATTGATAAGGGAGCCAATACATTTATATGGAGAAACCTTTCCGACATTTAAAGGTACGAAAACGGTTTAGTATGTTAATGTAAAAGTAACATTAAACTTTAATGTCGGCTATTGAGAAGCTTAAATTAACCATCGGTTTGTTGTAAAATAACAATTATTAGGAAAATAAAAACATTGTTAATAAAACAAGTCTCGCATTCACATGTAAAACATATTCATATCCTGTTAAATAAATGGCAAATGATTCGACGTAATGGAAGACTTGGAAGCGCATGGTAGCGAGAGGTCAATAGTTGCAATGTACTGTTTATGTATATAAATTCCAGTTTTCAGAAGAATGCAGAAAATCTGATTCATGAGTTAAACAATTAAACATAGCTCTTTTTATGCGTACAGAATGTTCTATCAAAGAAAATCAAGAATGTGGGCTATTGGGCCGAATGTTTGCAACATCGTCGACCACATACATATAAATAAAGATACTAAATGCTATAGTTAGCCAAAATTGCCTTACCGGGACAATGCTTTCCGCTGATTGTATCCCGCACTGCGCTTGTTAAGACAAATCGACTGTGACCTTTTTTTTTTTTTTTTTTTTTTTTTTTTTTTGCGATGGGGAATGCATTGACGCACCATGACACCGCAGGCCAGCGTAGCCTGCGGCCGTGTGTGGGACTCGGGCGCATGAGAAAAACTGCGCCCACTACCCACTAAACCCCATCGGTTTCCCCTTTCGCTCGCATAAGGACGGATCGCTGCCAGCCGCCAATGGGCGGCTTATGTTCGACCCGTCCTTCGAGCGCCCCGACCTGATGCGGTAGGCCGGGGCTGGCGCCTAGGGAGGACCACCCGAGAAACTAGATGGTCCCCAGACATGGCTCAGGTGACCTTGTGCAGTGCGCGGGTTGGGGAGCTACCCCCCCGCGCAGGTCACCCTACACAGGCCTAGAGGGGACGCACGTGAGCGCGCCTCCTCCGGCCCGGCCGTCTACGCCGGAGCGGAGCGGAAGAAGGATCCTCCTCCCGCTCGCGCTCCTTTGCCTCCTTCTGCGAGATGACTTGTTCGCAGAAGGAGGCGGCCGCCTCCCACGCTCGTCGACTGGCGACCATGGCTTGCACCAAGGTCGGCAGCGAGAGGTGCCCACCGCCTAGCGCCGCGATTAGTTCGCGGCGCTCGTGTCGCCAGGCCGGGCACTCCTCGAGGGTGTGCTCAGCCGTGTCGTCGGGAGCGCCGCAGTGATGGCACAGCGGCAACTCCTCCCGACGGGCGACACGGTACAGGTAGTGACCGAAGCACCCATGTCCGGTCAGTACCTGCACCAGGCGGTAGGTGAGGCAGCCGTGCCGGCGCTCCACCCACTCCCTCAACACCGGACGAATCGCGTCGATCGTCCGGTGGCCGGCACTCGGGGCTCGGAGAGCCTCCGCCCAAGCGGCTAGGGCCTCCTCCCTAGCCTGGGCACGACCCAGCGCCACCTCCTCCAAGCTGGGCCGCTCCCCTCGCAGTCGTGCCGCGACCCGAATTCGATGCACGTGGGACAGAACCACGGCATCGAATTCCCACGGGGTGGTGCCTGCCAGAACGCAGGCGGCCCCGTGACTGACCGTGCGATACGCTCGCACGGCCCGGGTCGCGATGACCCTCTGCGGTTGGCGCAAGAGGGCCTTGAGTGAGGGGGAGAGGCTCTCCGCCCACACAGGGGCTCCGTAGAGTGCCATCGACCTGACCACCATATGGTACAGGCGACGGCACTTCCACCCTGGTCCCCCCACATTTGGGAGGACCCGTCCGAGGGCTGCCGCGGCGGCGCACAGCCTTGGAGCGAGGAGCTTGAAGTGCTCCTCGAAACTCCAGCGGGGGTCGAGTGTCAGGCCGAGGTACTTGAAATGCGCCTCGACCGGAACATCGACCCCCTCCACTCGGACGTGGAGCCCCTGAGGGATCCTGCGACGTGGGGCGCGGAAGGGCATGGCCTTGGTTTTTTCCAAGGCCACGCGCAACCCCAGCCTGCGGATACGCCGGACAACGGATGTTGTGTCGTCCGACGCGAGTTGGACCGCACCGTCCCAAGTCCTCGCTCTCACCGCGACAAGGGTGTCGTCCGCAAAGCAGACGACATCCGTGCACGGCGAGAGGGATCCGCGCAGGACCCAGTCGTACCCCAGGTTCCAGAGGAGAGGACCGAGAACGGAACCCTGGGGTACGCCCGCCGCCATGGGCCACCGCTGGACGCGGCCCTCCGCATCCTCGTACAGGACTACCCGATTTCTCAGGTAGTCGCTGACGATGGCGCGGAGGTAGAGGGGCACCCGGTGATAATCGAGCGCCGCCTCTATGCACTCGTAGGGGAGGCTGTTGAATGCGTTCGCGATGTCAAGAGACACCGCGACAACAACCTCCCGCCGTGCTGTGGCCGCCTCGGTCCATTCTTTCAGGCGGCCAACCGCGTCCATGGTGGACCTTCCGGCCCGGAAGCCGTACTGGCACTCTGCCAAGTTCGGCCCCGGGCCCCCCAAGTGCTCCTGGATCCGGGAGGCGAGGATTTTCTCGAAGAATTTCCCCGCCTCGTCCAGGAGCACGATCGGCCGATAGCCGGACGGGCTGTCGGCGGGGCGGTTGCTCTTACGGAGCAAGACGAGCCGCCCCGCCTTCCACCGGCTTGGGAAGCGGTTCGTGGCGATGCAAGTGTCAAGCACCGCTCGAAACCGCTCCTCCAGGGGTCCCGTCGCAAGGGCCAGAACCTTGGACGGTACCCCGTCCGGCCCCGGCGCTTTCTTTTTCAGCCGGAGCCGAAACTTCCCGGCCTCGAACTCCTCGTCCGAGACCGGGGGCCCGTCTGCCCACGACGCTGGACTATCCCCCCCAGCCGACATTTCTGGGGGGGTGAAGGGTCCCGGATTCGGGAACAGGGTTTCCAGGACTCTTCCCAACAACTCGGGCTCCATAGCGGAGGTGGGGGGAGCCGCGTTGGCGAACTTCCCCCGCACCGCACGGTATGGCTGCCCCCAGGGGTCGCGCTCGAGGATGGCGAGGTACTCCTCCGCGGCGACCCCTTTGGCCCTGCTTATTTCCTTGCGCAGGGCCCTCTGTGCTTCTCTGTAGGCCCGGCGGAGCTGTTCTTCCTCGCCGGGCTCACGACGTCTGCGCCTCCGACACCGCTGGAGGGCGGTGCGGGCGGCTAGGCTGGTGGAGCGCAGGTCCGACACCTCCTGCGTCCACCAATACAACGCCTTCCTCCGGGGGTGCGGCCTCGACTTTGGCATGGCGGCCTGGCAGACGACTTTCATGTCGTCTGCAAAGAGCTCCGCCATGCCATCCGCATCCCCCACCACGTCGGCGGGTGGCTCCGCCCAAGATCTGACGATGGCCGCCTCTTTGGCGACTTCAGGGCGGAGCTGCGGGAGCGACCACCTCACGAACGCCGAGGGAGCTCCCGCCTCGGGGCCCAGTCGGACAGGGGCTCCGGGACCACCCACGGAGACGCCGAACCGAATGTAGCGGTGGTCCGACAGCGACTCCGCGTCGGTCACCACCCGCCAGCCGTCAACCCGCGCCGCCAGTTGTGAGGTGGCCAGGGTTACATCCACTATGGAGTCCCCATTCCACCTCACACACGTCGCGGTGTTCCCCCTATTAAGGACCTGCAGTCCCAGGCTTTCTGCCCAGGACAGCAGGTCCCTCCCAACTGGAGTACTCGCCCGACACCCCCACGCCGTGTGTTTGGCGTTTAAGTCCCCCCCAAACAGAACCGGGTGGGGAGCCGCCCGCAGCACAACCCCCTCAACCGCACTCAAGAAAGACTGGAATTCCGCCCGAGTGCGGTTGGGAGAAAAGTAGTTGGCGACTACCACAACGCCGCCCCACCCGACCGCCACGTAGCCCTGGCCTCTTTCTCGTAAGACCAGGGGGGGTGCCGTATTGGAGGCCACCCCTACTACCGCCGCCGTCCCGTCAGCAGAGCCAAACCACCGGGGCGAAACCGGGATATGGTGAGGCTCTGCGACGAGGGCTAGGTCCGCCCCCCACTCCGCCATTGTCTGCAGTAGGAGATCCTGCGACGCGGCGGAGTGGTTGACGTTGGCCTGTACTATTTCCCCGATGGACCTTCTAAGCATTTGAGGTTTCCATCGGGGTGACTTCTTGTGTTGCGGCGGCGGCGACGGTGACGGTGGTCAGCAGCGACGACGGCGCGGGGCTCAAGGCGGGTGCGGCGCGGCCCTTCACGGGCGGCGAGGCACAGTTTGGGCCCGCCATTCTGTGGGCCGAGGAGAGGCCCCTGTCGGCGCACACGGCGCACTTAAACGGCGCCGTGCACGTCTTTCCTTGATGCCCCTCCTTGCCGCAGCGGTAACATAGGCCACTGCGGTCCTTTTTAGAGGGGCAGAGCGCCGCCGTGTGCCCCTTCTCCAGGCACCGGTGGCAGCGCATTGGCCGCTGCTCCAGTGCCCGCACTGACGCGGAGCACCACCCGACCGTGAGGCGACCCTCTGCTATTTTTGGGATCACCTCCACCGGGCAGGAGACCACGACGGAGCCCATTCGCATGGACCCCGCCGCTATTGCTCCCACCCTAAAGCAATCGGGGCTGCACCCGGCTTTAGTTGCCAGGGCACCCTTCAATTCGTCCGCCGAGACCGAGTCGTCCAAGCCGGAGACCCTGACGTCTCCGGTCTTGGTCGGGCGGCGGACAATCGCCTCCTCGCCTAACACCTCGCCGATTTTTGCGGCGAGGAGGTCGGCCTGGGAGGCGGTGGCCTCCTTGGGAAGTTCCATTACGCAGGCCCCCGTCATGGACCTGCGGAACTTTCCGGGGCCGATGCCAATTTCAGTCAAACTGACTCCGGCCTTTGCTTTAGAGAGGGCCTGTTGGTAGGTAGCCCCCTTCTCCACCGCCTCCGGCTTTAAAGTCAGCACCACCGCCAGTGTTTTTGGCGGCTTCGGCAACTTCGGTCCCGTTTTCTTCTTGGGTTGAGGGGTAGGCTTCTTGGCTTTCTTCCCCTTCTTCTTCTTCGTGGCAACTACAGTCCAGCCCTCCTCAGACTGGGGCTGGACTGTTGCCAACGGTGCAGCTGTTCCGGTTTGGGGAGCCGTCGACTTTTTCTTGGCCGCCTTCTTAGGCTGGGCCTGTTTCGGCATGTTGGCCGCCGGCGCCAACGTGATGGGAGCGGTTGGTGCCGACGACTTGCTGCCGCCAGCTACCGATGCCCAAGATGGACCGGCACTAGAGGGGTCGGCCTTAGAGGGGCCGGGAGCCGAGGGCTGCGGCTTGGCCTTGGGCGGGGCAGAACCCGCCTTTTTGGCCGTCGCCGCCAGAGGAGGACGCGCGCCGGCGCCAGGAGGCAGTGCCTGGCCCTCTATGCGGGCCGCGATCATATTGCTGCAGGTCTCCATCAAAGACCTGCGGAGCTCGTCCAGTATACTCCTTAGTGAGCTCGCCTCGGGGACCGCCTCTGTTTCCGCCTCAGGTTGAGGTGGAGGGGAGTTCCTCTGTGAGAACTCCCTGCTGTATGACCTAATCTCGGTCTTCAGCGCCTCCACCTCCTCTCGCAATTGCTTGTTTGCGGCCTCGAGGCGCCGGATCTTTTCGTTCTCCTTTCCGGAGAACACAACGTCCAGCGCCTCTTTGAGCCAGGCCGCGCAATCATTGAGCTCCTTGACATATTCCCCTTTCAGATTGCCGGCCGTGGCGGCAAGGCGGAACACCCTTGCCACCCTCTGGCCTGCTAAGGCCTTCATCTCGGCCGACGTCACTTCGTCCGGCCTTCGCGGGTCGAGCTCGAGCTCGACGTCGGCGGTGTTGGTCGCAGACCCTGCCTTCTTGACCGCAGCCCCTACCTTCTTGGCCGCCTTTTTGGTGGCGGCTTTCTTAGACTGGGCCAACTCATCAACCGCCTCCGTTTCACGCAGCATTGCCGCTGTGCGTGAGACTCCTGATGCGCGTGCCTTGCCTCTACGAGCTGTCGACACTTTGGGGGTCAGCACCGTTACATCGGTGTCTGACTCCTCCACATCTTCCCAAAATTTTGAGGGAGGCCTCTTACGAGAACAGCTCCTACGTGGATACCGTCCATCCACGCCCATAACGGCCGATGCAGGGGTGAGCATTGGAGTACCCACTTCCAGCGCATCTTGCTCCTCAAGCTGCGTCGACACTATCGACGCTACCGACGCGGGTTGGCACAACTGCACCGCCTCAGAAGGCGACACAACTTCCAACTCCGACTCCGGCCCAACTCCGACCTTCCGTACAGTTCGTACGTCTAACTCGCATTGCTCCGCTTCTTGATTATCTGTCGACATATTGTCAGCAGACAATCCCTGCTTTTCTTTCGCACCTGCCACCGCGGATCTCCCGCACTTCACGTCTTTTTGGTTTGTTTTATTGATTAGGCTCATATTGGTTCCCACGAGAATGGGGGAAAGGAAAGTCCACCCAGGCAGTGCCCCCTGTACCTGGGTAAGGCTATCTACTGTGTAGGTCGCCCGGTATACACAGGTTTTAACGACTTCGCTGTCGGGTTTTATTGGGTTTTCCTTCCCTCGGGCCGGCCAATTAAGGCAAGCCCCCCGGCCAATACTGTCACGACGTACCCCGCTGGAGCCACCCAGTGAGGTCGCTGAGGCAACAGTATTGATAACGGTATACTCCGGGGAGAACGGCAATTCCCCCCCGCCTGACATTTCTGCCAAGGCACCACACTAAACGCCAAGAGGCGAGACCTCCCCGAGACATTGCCGCCCATCATCTATGTCCCCTCTGCTAGATCAGAGGGGTACCAGAGAAAGGCCAGCAGCTCTTCAACCACGCCCGGTGACCGCTACCGGAAGAGATCCGGGACGTCCACTGAGCCCGTGACAAAAAACGTCACACACCACGTGCCTCGTGACAAGAC
Source organism: Nomophila noctuella (assembly GCA_958496325.1). Taxonomy (NCBI): domain Eukaryota; kingdom Metazoa; phylum Arthropoda; class Insecta; order Lepidoptera; family Crambidae; genus Nomophila; species Nomophila noctuella. The sequence continues at coordinate 484,002 of OY292486.1, forward strand.
ACGGGGCGCTCCATTCCCCCCCTATCACGCCCGTTGGCCGCTACCCAGAATAAGTCCGGGACGCCCATCGGGCCCACCCCAACGAGGGTTTGGTTCGCGCCGGCAAGCCGGTAACCTTCAATATGAGGCCGTTCCCCTATCCACCACCCGGGGACGCGCCACGTCGGAGTACCCCTCTCCGCCCACTGAGACACCTCAGCAGGTCCGTGGAAATCGACTGTGACCTTGCTCTCATCGGCCACGAATGCCACGGTACATGTTTACGTCGCTGGTAGTCTACCCCAATTCTTGATTAGTCTTAGTTGTAGCTTAAATTAAATGGAAGCCGCAAATAAACCGCAAGTTTGTTCACCCCCGTCAAGGGCTTGATAGATAGTTTAAAAGGTAAAATCTAAGCCGTAATATGTACATAATACTCGTGTGTAAGAGTACTGTAAGAAGCCAAAACTGTTTTTAGAACTGAAATGTATTACGACCAGGAAGTGAAATTATTTCGATGATAAAAATATGTAGTTATCAAATTGGGGTCAACTTTACAGAAATTTCCGAACAAAGCCTTCCAATAAACCAGAAAAAACGGGTTCCAAAAATTCCTCAGCGTATGAATTTCGTGCTAAAAGAACGGTCGGCCAATAAAAGCACATGCGAGCGACGCTCGTCCGGGAATCTAGTTGAGTGACATAAAGCGATTTTTATCTCGCTCCGGGCCTTGGCCGGAGGCCGGCGGTGATTCCCGCCACTCCCCGGCGCTCCCTTTACGAGTATTCGGCGATCACATTAACCCGTGACCGCCGTTTTATGAGAAGCTAATGCGTGCGGGACAGGCGAGCAATAAACACAGGGTTAGCTATTGACTTAGGCCTAGCGATGATGTCAGAATGATATGTGAACAGCACGCGTGTGGAATTACTTGCTGGAAGCAACTTTTGACGGAATGAACAGAAATAACTATTTTGGTTTTAATGTTACTTTGCTACTGCAAAAAAATATTAGTACGGCTGCATTTATTTAATAAAAAAAAAACATTTCAAAAGTCTTTATCATCATCATCATTATCCTACCTAGCCTGGTCAATTCAAAATCATAGTTGTAGCGTACAATGGAGTGATTGTCGTCTGACCTCCGTAATTCATACTGGTTAACGTGCCTTCCGAAGCACGGAATTATCATTCTTATCGGACAATCAGGTGATTCAAGCCTGATGTCCTACCTAAGTCTAGCAACGAGTTAAGCAATCACAGCTCCTATTTGTTTATTGTGGATCATTGGGAAGCATCTCTCAATGCCCACACTGTTCGCTCTTGGCACATTTAATTTCCAGGGAACTGCCGCTCACATTAATTTCACTTACCATCAAGCAAGTCTCGTGTCTGTCTGTGTTTATAAAACGCAATTCAATTTTAATTTCCCTTAGGAAATAGAAAATTCCACAAGGGAAACACCAATATTGGTATTGGATTGAATTTAATGTGTTTTTGTAACGATCACTTGTTTAGGCTCACTATTTTAGTCCACGTCAATACTTTTTGGCCTAGTTATCATGTCAACCAACCCTATTAATAAGTTATAATAAATTGAAAACCATTTTGTATAAATTTTAGATGAAAAAAATTTGCAAATGTCTAAGGACAGGACTGACCCTGGAGGTCAGTAAAAAGATCGCTACAAATAAAAGTCATAATAAATATTGAGAAATAGAAGTGGTAAAATACAATAAAGTCTTATATTTAAAGTAAAATATTTCACAAACTAAAGCTTCAAATTAGTTCTAGTGTTAATAATATAATAAACTAAGGAAATTCCTTAGTTTATTATTCACTTCTGCTATTTAGATTCTTGAACTAAAATGTTTGTGCTATTAAGCCCCACGTCGGGCGCCACAGTAATATGCATATCAACGAATGCTCAGCGGGGAACTCAACGTGTTATCATTTCAATGTTGTTTAATTTTTAGCATGAAAATTGTTATTCATTTTATCCACTTTGAGTAATGAATACTTAAAATATTTATGAGTTTTCAGGAACCATTGCAAAAAGCAATATCAAACACCAAATGCAGTTACCTACTACTATTTACTATACAACAATATTCTATACCACTATTATTATTTCAATTTCAAGTTCCCGTGATGGTAAGTGATCAGTGATAAATCACTGTCGTCCAATAAAACTTTATTGAAGAACGTAAAGTTAAAAACTAGAATTTGTTCCTTTTTACTTAAAACTTCTTGTAGGTATCAATCTACAAGATCTTTTTACCATCACAACTTTACAACACTTGTCCAAAGTTTTGACTCGTCATGCAGTGTCAGTTGTCGTTCTCGGAATGTTATCACGAGACGAGCTAACAGCAGCCGTTAAAAGTTCCCGCGCAAACTTTCCCTTCCCGATACTCAACGATAGTTCGCAACTTGTCCTGGCTTCTTCTTACTTTTCGACGGATCGAATGGATTTGTTAACTGTATTTGACAGGATCGGTAACCAACAAATAATATTAAAATGGGACTTGACGAGATTTTATGTAAGTACTAGCGGCCGCCCGCGACTCCGTCCGCGTGGATTTAGATTTCCAATAGCCTAAAGCCTTATTCGTCATATGGACTATCCAAAAGAATTTTTCATATTAGTCCAGTACTTCCTGAGATTAGCGCGTTCAAACAAACAAACAAACAAACAAAAGCTATAGCCTATGTGTTATTCTGATGTATAAGCTATATTGTGGTAAAGTTTCATTCAAATCCATTCAGTAGTTTTTACGTGAAAGAGTAACAAACATCCATACATCCATACATCCACACATACAAACTTTCGCGTTTATAATAGTAGTAGGATAAGTATTCTCGTACTTACTGCTTGACTTACGCTGCTTGCTTGTTTCGTCCCGTTTTAATATCATTTGTTAGTAATGCAACGTGAAAGTTTAAAGTTTGAGAATCGGTAACCCCTTTTAAATTGATAAGTATATTAAGGAATGATTCAATAGCTACCTATAATGGTTGCTACAACTACAATATAATATTTATAGCGTGTTTAGATAAATAGTATAGTGAAGGGCAAATACCCCAGAGCAGATCACAAGTATTTGTTTCAGAAACTTGCCGAAAATATTTTAATCAATGTGAGGACTTACTTGAGATTTTAAAATAGTGTCATTTGTAATGTATAACATTTTAGTTTTAAATCATCCGTGGCTGAATTCCAACAACCCTGATTTCAAAGATAAAACTTTGAGCTCGGATTTAATATTTATGTAGAGTACTAGAAACCGCTTCTTCATTCTTCTTCTACCGAGGACGACAACAGTCTGGTAATAAAGAGAGATCTGCGTTAAGACCTAGTTGCAAATAACTACAAGACAAAACGTCGACTTCCGGACTCAGGATACTTGAGAAGTCAGTCCGCCTGCTTAATAATTAAGTATTACTTCATTCTGTCCGGTACATTATTAAGTACTTCTTGAAACAGAAGGCTCAAAAGTCAAAGGAGGCTACTGTTATGCAGATAAAATATATAATTTAATAAATATCTGACCCCATGACAATGAATCCGCCCTTGCATTTGTGGGCTGCGTGCGTATCAATCTTCCAATCGAAGTAGCCAGAAACCCTTCACCCACAACAACGTTATTTCCATACATCTTGTTCGTAATACAGACGAACGGTCCACTTGGATGAACGGTGAATTAGAGCAAGTTCACTAGAGGATTCCGAATCTAATATCAACGAATTTCAGCTGTGAAATATCAATTCTCTTATCAATCGTCCACCTTTGCCGCACAGCGGTCCGATATCGCAAGCTCGATATTATTCCGAGGGAATGAATACGTGCATTTTACACACGGAGCTCTTTGAATCTAGCCATTTTTGTTTCAGGAAATACAAGTCAGCAAGTCAATCTACTAGAAATTCAACATTGAATTTCTAAACTGAATTTGTCGATGTCGATTTCCTTTCATGAGTTTTGAAATAACTAGCGACTGAGTAAAGCTAATAAAAGATATTGACGTCCCGGAAAAATGTTTCAGAATAAAACAAAATATTTTAAAACTGGTAGTTGGTTTATTACAAACTTACTGCCTTTTCGCTATAAGAGATAGCCTATATTCTATCTCAGAATCTTAAGAATATCTGTGCCAAATTTTATCAAAATCGGTTGAGAGGTTTAAAAGTGAAAGCGTAAGAGACAGACGGACAGAGTTACTTTCGAATTTATAATATTAGTAGGGATGTATATTTTAAATATTAAACCTGTTTTACTACTAATAATTGAACACCCGTAACAGAACGCTACAATGCGGTTAAATTGGACTGAGTTAAAAATACCATGTGCGCCCAACGTTGATAACAGCGCCATCGATCGCTGCATCAATTTCTAATGAGCTTGAAACGGGCTAACCATTCAATTAACATTCAAAAAGGAACAACCACATTTTAAATATTTTGTTCGAGTGACGGACAGTGGATTAAATAATAAATAAATAAATATAAATAAATAAATATTTCACAACATTACATACATTGATCAGACCCCGTGTTAAGTAGCTTAAGCACTTGTGTTACAGACATCAGAATCAACAGTGGTATTACAAATATACTTAAATAGATACATATAACACCCAGACCAGGACAAACTGACATGTTCATGCACACAAATGTTTGTCTCGTGCGGGAATCGAACCCGCAACCTCTTGTATAATAGGCAACATCTTGACCATTACACCAAGCGGGTCGTCAAAATAATAAAATACTTTCTACTAGATATGTAGGTATTTTAACGTTTCTAGTTACTATTAAGTATGTAAAATCGTTTCAAGCGGGTACTTTTGGCGAACACTTAATTAATCCAAATAGTTGGAGCGGCAATATTAAAATCCCACGAACGTTTTCCAAGTAGATTTTAATTAACAGTTTCATCAAAGTACAACAAAAACTAGTATGAGCACTGGAGCAATAATTGAAGAGCAAAATGATTTTTCACAGGAAGGGAAAAGTCAATGTAGGGATCGCTAGCTATAGCTCAACCGGGCAAGCTCACAGCGACTAATATAAAGTAGAAATACCCGCACCTAGTAAACAGAGATGAGTGGAAAACTAAGACAAAAGGATAAAACAAAGTAATCAGCGCTTACTTTGGGTAAAAGGTGGCCAAACAAAGACCGAAATGGAATAAGTGGTGACTAAACGTTATAGAGAAAACCGGTACGAAATAATATAGCAATATATTTTCTTCAAGATAATTCTATAAAAATTAAAGAAAAAAAAACCGTTTTAAAAACAAGCTTTTATTATTTGTTTATAAAATTAACTAAAAAGTTAAAAAATAATTAACTCTAAAAAGACCCCCCTCTTTATCATAGTCCCTATTTATAAATAAAAGCGTGTTTGGTGGCCGCTAGTTTGGGATAAAGCGTGGGAAATTATGCCCAAGCGAGTATTTCATAATTCAGAACCGTTCGGCCGCTCTAAACGTAATTTGTTACTAACACCATCATTAATTCATTCTATCGGAGGCACTAATCTTTAAAGGATGGCATTTTGCGGCGGACCCAAATGTTACAAATGATCATAAGCGGCGGTAGTTAGTAATGTCAAAACCAGGAAGTTGCAAATACAGTAGAAAATAACTAGAAAAAGGTAAGATTAGTAAAGTATTTCTACGTAAGAAACTTATTGGAATAAAATTTCTAATAAAACCTAACAAACGTTGAAATACCAAAAAGATAATATTCCTAGAAAGAGAACTTTACATGATGGCTAATTTTTGCGCCGTTTTAGTTCAACGAGGGACGTGTACTCTTACCGGAGACCAAATTAAAAGTTATATTGTCCGTGAGCGTTGAGTGAGAGGCAATACCGTGGATCTCTACTCCTGGAGGCGCGCCAGCTTGGGCATGGCTATAGCGGTAAACTAAATGAAGGAGAGGTAGAGCTTAGTGGAACTTCCTTCTTCACCTTACAGAAGACCAAAGTGAAGTAGCACTTCGGAACTATTGTGCTATGTTTCTGCTGGTGAGCATGGTCGCCGGAGCTCAGTTGGGAAGAGTATGGGGTCTTAAAAGCAGGCAACGCATCTGCGAGCCTTGTGCGGTTGATGATGTCCGTGGGTAGCGGTGATCAGAATCAGAATCAGATCACTTACCATCATGTGACCCTCTTGTTAATTTGCCTCCCTATAAGTATCAGCCTATTAATGTCCCACTGCAGGGCAAAGGCCTCCATCATTTGAAATCATGTTGTCGTTACAAAGATGGGCTTTGGCTTAATCACCACGATTGCCAAATGCGGATTGGTGATCACAAACTCGGGCTGTGCTTAGAAAAAATAACACAAAGCCTATAACATAAAAAAAAAACTTCGCACGCAGCCTTAATAGTTAGAAGATAAGTCTTGTATAAACTGAATTACTTATTACCCGTTACTTAAGATTTACAAAGGTATTAAGTGTAGTAAGAAGTGAGTGAGGTAATACCGTCGAGAGACCTAGTCACAGCCTCTCCTGGAGACTCGCCAGCCCGGGCGCGGGTATGGACTCGGCCGCGGTAAACTTCGCCTCGCAGCCTTGACACTTAGAAGATGAGTCTCGTCGTTTCTAATAAATAGCTGATTGGCTGTTATTTAAGATTTTTCTCGTAAAGTTTTTTATTTAAGAACTAGCCTTCCGCCAGCGACTTCGTCCCCGTCCCGTCGTCCCTTTCCTATTTTCTCACCGTTTAAACCTTCCCTAGACCTCCACGAATAATGGGGAATATGCACGTGACTTAAATATGGACAAAATATTTTTTTTTGTAACATTTATTGCTACTGAAAACACACTGTACAATTATTTTTAGAATTTATTTTACTTTAATAATGAAAATTAATCATCAAAAAGTGGCTGTTTTGATATTACCGCGCAAATTTTCGAAAAGCAACACTATTGGTGGAACAAAATGTGACGTCAGTTTTACACGCGACGTCTGCTGTCAACAAACTATTTGTATGGTTTCTTTTTTGAGGAATAATTGTTATTGTATAGTTTCGCTGTTTTTATCTTAAGTTAATAGTTTTATGTGTTCAAAGTATTAATTAATTGTGAAGAAGGACTAAGATAACGACTGAAACCGGTTTCGTAAAAGCGCAGTCGGATAATCTTCAGAAAATCGACGTGTTTATGATGGCCAAGTATTTCGCTTCAAATCCAGATTATAAGTCTGCTGAACTCAGAGGAACAAAAGCTGCGAGGTTAATTAGTTATAGTATGTATATATTTATTTGATAAATGATCGTTTTCATGGTTTTGTAAATATATATTTGTACTAGCGGCCGCCCGCGACTCCGTCCGCGTGGATTTCGATTTCCGTAATATTTTTTTTACGACCTCACATTAGAAACCTCAAAAATTGTAGCCTGTAAAAAAAAGCTATATTGTGGTAAAGTTTCATTCAAATTCATTCAGTAGTTTTTACGTGAAAGAGTAACAAACATCCATACATTTATTTATTTATAAAAACTTTATTGACCACACTAGTAAGTAAGGTACAAAAGGCGGACTTAATGCTAAAACCAGTCAACCTTGAGAAAAATGAAATGTTTGAATGCGGTAGTGAGCAAACTAAAACATAATTTTAAAGATAATTAAATTACAATAGCAAAAGATAATCAGATAATAAACATACACAAATACAATCTAATATAATACATTATACAATACAATAAATACACATAATATTGATGATGATGTCCTGAATAATGACCCAAAAAAGGGAATATAAATCAATTCCACGTCAGGCTTCTGACAGAAAGTCACGAACCTGCCTTTTAAAACTTATTAGGTGCTTTTCTTACACTGTCAGGGAGACTATTCCAGAGGCGTATAGCATTAAGAGATACATCCGTACTTACAAACTTTCGCCTTTATAATAGTACCTGGTAGGATATGTATTTTACTTTTTTAATATCCTTACGTACATTGAAATGATCTTCACAACAGTAATAAATATAATAATACCATCCGGCCGTATTCGGCCATGGCGGCCGATCTTACGATCAGCCAGGTACGCAGGATATATTACAGTACAGTGCACAAGTAAGTGCGCGTGTGCGCAGGTGAACTCCCTATTCCTTCACTCTCATAATTCGGTGGGACAGCAATCTGAAACGACCGTAGAGAGATCAGGCGCAGAACCAACGGCTTAACGTGCCTTCCGAAGCACGGAGGAGCTCGAGATGAAATTTTTCGGTCACCCGTCCGATGTCTGGCATCTGCGAACGTTACTTAACTTTAGCAACCGCAGGCCAAGTGCGCTAACCACTGTGCCATCGAGCACACCAGTATAAACAGCTCAAACACGATACATTGTCTCTTCTCATCGCCTTGCACCACTTTTTCCTTAGATTTTCACCTTTCGGCATAAGGAAATACACTTTGTCAGGTGCAGTGTTGATGTTATTTGGACACATAGGAACGACACAATGTTTATAATATGTTTTTTGTACTTTTCCATGGTAATTAATTCGATATTCACTCACTTTATTAATTTTTTGGTAATTTTGTAAACCAAACACTTTGCTGTTGACATCGAACTCGTGTAATGGTGACGTCACGCACAAGCGCGCTAAAATGGCCGCGTTTATATTGATCGCGATTTTAATTATTTTTAATATTTAAGTTTTTGCATAATAGTTTATATTTTCGACGTGATATTTTTATGTTTGGTAATGTAATAACTAGTAGAAACATATAAACGATTAAAAAAAATCATGCATATTCCCCATTCAAGGCCAAGATTTTTTCGAGTTTAAGCGAGACTAACGAACAGCAATCCATATATATATATGTAGATGTAATGTAATTTTAAAAATGGTATGTCACAAAACATTGTGTCCCTATATTTTGTACTGTAGATTCCTAGGAGTCCTATCCATTTAAAACTCAACAGAAGTTATTTTCCATCATTCCAAGTTTGCGGAAAAAGTCACCTTGATCAGTAGCAACTATCTAAACTCATCGTACCTTGTGATTTTCCAAGTTTGAAAACTACAATCCCTATTATTTTTTTATTATGTCAATCGAGCAAAACTCAGTTAGAAAACTAAAACAGACGTATAATAAAGCGAATCCCGAAATCGTAAAATTAACATATCTCTCCGATGCTTTTGCCTAGATAAAAAGTTTTGCTTTTGTGGCCGAAGTATAACAGTTAATTTATTTTAAGAAGGAAAAAGATAACTATTCTAGGTTCTAGTTTTAAATTGTGATTATTCCGCTTTTCCGCATGTTGTTATCGGAGATATGCAGAGCGTCGCGTTGCCGAAGCCGCGGTAACTCCGGGCTCCGGTTAACCGCGGAACTTGACAGTTAGCTCAGTGTCTCATTTAGTTTAGCTTTGCGTCTTAATTAACTACGGGTGAGTCTGATTTTTAAACTGTATGTGCAAGGCACATAAACGGTATACCTGCTGGTTAAGGCTAGTGATATAACGGTGCAGAAGAAATCAATTTGTAAAATTGTCCTGTGCTTGTCAAACAAGATAATTTTTTGGTCTCTTGTACACGGTAATTACGTGACTACAGCCGCCGCGAGAAAACTGCGGAGAATCGTGGCTAAGTTCCTAATTATCTTCACACACAACGCACTTGGTAAGAAAACAAACTCTTAATTTAAATTCAGAAAGGAAACTTTACTGTTCTAATAAAAAACGTGGTCATTCCATTTTCCGGGTGTTGTTATCGAAGATATGCAGAGCGTCGCGTCGGCGCCGGGAGCCGCGGTAACCCCGGGCTCCGGTTAACCGCGGAACTAGCCAGTTAGCTCGGTGGAACGGAGCGCTTGTTTAGTTCGGCTTTGCGTCTTAATTTAGTACTGGGTAGGTCTGTTTTTTAACTGTTTATGCAAGGCACATAAGCGGTTCATCTGATGGAAAAACCAGTGACACCATTAGTACCGAAGAAATAAATTTTGGTTTGGTCTCATGCACGGTTACTATGTGACTTCAGCCACCACAAGAAAAGTACGAAGAATCATACCGTAGTTGCTTAATTATTTATTTACAGAACGCACAGAAAAATGGCCAACACCAATTTTTTTTTTATTTGATAAGGAGGCAAACGAACAAACCAACAAGAATTAAGGGAACCTGATGTTAAGCGATCACCGCTACCCATTGACATCAACAACCGCATATGGGTCGCAGCTGCGTTGCCTGCCTTTAAGACCCCATACCCTTCCCAATTCTGGCCTCCTTACTCACCAGCAGAAACATAGCACAACAGTTGCGAAGTGATACTTTACTTTTGTCTTCCGTATGGTGGATGTACTTCCCCAGGCGAGCGGCTCAGTCGAGTGGTAGTCCCACACATCTCAAATCTCTAGTCCCTTTATTTTGCGAGTGCTACTCTAGTTTTAAACAAAATATGTACTAAATTCAAATAATATATTTGGAATCCTCATCCCGTACACGTTTCGAGGTAATTACCCCGCTCAAGTGTTAAATGTTGTGTCGCGGAACTCGATACAGGCTGATGCTGGACTAATTACGCTCACGACCTAATTGCGGATAATCTAATGACATGATTATCGCATGATCGACACGGCTGCTGCGTGTCGGCAGATGGACAGACAACAGTATTTGCTTATGTGTATAATTGTGTTGTGTTGTGTCAAACTATGCGAGAGATGCGGTTAGAATGTAAATGGTACCTAATGGTAGGGCAACTGCAATATATAGGTACTACTGGTTCAGATTGAAAAAATATTTTTGCGTATATCGTCTATATTCGAAGTCGGAAGGCTTTAAGCTACAGTATGTATAACACTATGTGTGCGGAAACCGAATTCCACGCGGACGGAGTCGGAGCGTGCGGCCGCTAGTGTATCATATTTTATTGTTACAACAATTTGTTATAATCTATATCTATAAAACTCAAAGGTGACTGACTGACTGACATAGTGATCTATCAACGCACAGCCCAAACCACTGGACAGATCGGGCTGAAATTTGGTATGCAGGTAGATGTTATGATGTAGGCATCCGCTAAGAAGGGATTTTGATTAATTCAACCCCCAAGGGGGTAAAATAAGGGATGAACGGTAGTATGAAACTTTGTCAATTTTAAACTTATCGGGCTAACATTTTGCATACATAAATCTATATCTATAAAACTCAAAGGTGACTGACTGACTGACATAGTGATCTATCAACGCACAGCCCAAACCACTGGACAGATCGGGCTGAAATTTGGTATGCAGGTAGATGTTATGATGTAGGCATCCGCTAAGAAGGGATTTTGATTAATTCAACCCCCAAGGGGGTAAAATAAGGGATGAACGGTAGTATGAAACTTTGTCAATTTTAAACTTATCGGGCTAACATTTTGCATACATAAAGCTACTATGACGAAGGCATTGCTTATGCAAACATATTGATAAATTCTAATCCCCAAGGGGGTAAAATAGGGGATGAACGTTAGTATGAAACTTTGTATTTTTTTAACCGATCTGCTTGAGACTTTGCATACATAAAGCTACTATGACGTAGTCATCGCCTAATTAATGAGATTAATAATTTCTAACCCCCAAGGGGGTAAAATAGGGGATGAACTTTAGTATGAAACTTTGTCCATACAGCTACTATGACGTAGGCATCCCTTTTAAGAGATTATTTGAAAAATCCACCCCTAACGGGAAAAATAGGTGATAAAGAAACCGAAATCCACGCGGACGAAGTCGCGGGCGCCCGCTAGTTATTTACATATTCTAAGAAAACTTATTGCTTTATGAGCAATAAAAAAAATTAACGAAAAGAAAATGTATTGACTGAGCTACCAAGAGATTTCGGATCTTGGGGATCAAGGGTCGGACACCGTTTTGGGAAGTTTTATTATTGTAAAAACAATTTAAGTGAGGACATAGACAGACATAGGTACATAATCTATATCTATAAAACTCAAAGGTGACTGACTGACTGACATAGTGATCTATCAACGCACAGCCCAAACCACTGGACAGATCGGGCTGAAATTTGGTATGCAGGTAGATGTTATGATGTAGGCATCCGCTAAGAAGGGATTTTGATTAATTCAACCCCCAAGGGGGTAAAATAAGGGATGAACGGTAGTATGAAACTTTGTCAATTTTAAACTTATCGGGCTAACATTTTGCATACATAAAGCTACTATGACGAAGGCATTGCTTATGCAAACATATTGATAAATTCTAATCCCCAAGGGGGTAAAATAGGGGATGAACGTTAGTATGAAACTTTGTATTTTTTTAACCGATCTGCTTGAGACTTTGCATACATAAAGCTACTATGACGTAGACATCGCCTAATTAATGAGATTAATAATTTCTAACCCCCAAGGGGGTAAAATAGGGGATGAACTTTAGTATGAAACTTTGTCCATACAGCTACTATGACGTAGGCATCCCTTTTAAGAGATTATTTGAAAAATCCACCCCTAACGGGAAAAATAGGTGATAAAGAAACCGAAATCCACGCGGACGAAGTCGCGGGCGCCCGCTAGTTATTTACATATTCTAAGAAAACTTATTGCTTTATGAGCAATAAAAAAAATTAACGAAAAGAAAATGTATTGACTGAGCTACCAAGAGATTTCGGATCTTGGGGATCAAGGGTCGGACACCGTTTTGGGAAGTTTTATTATTGTAAAAACAATTTAAGTGAGGACATAGACAGACATAGGTACATAATATAGGTATAATATACCGGGAAACACTAATGTTTATTGGAAGCGAAAAATTTTAGTGCATTCAGGCTATAAATATACACTAGGACTATAAAATTTGTGAGGAGGACTAGTCCAATATTCAAATAGTTTGTTATAATTTAGTGGTAGCGTGAGTGATGTGAAATGCGCGTACTCGCCGTAAGTGGCTGTAACCAGCGCTCTTTATGGTCATAAAACATTTACAGCCTCACTGCATCACCCATTCACGATAATGACGGCGTAAAGCCAAACTTGGAGACCTAGGTCGGTTTCGGGGAAGCAGTACGTCCTGACTTGAATATTGGCTTAGATCTATACTTACTTATATATAAAGCTGAAAAGTTTGTTTGTTTTTTTGTTTGTTTGATCGCGCAAATTTCAGCAACTACTGGTCCGATTTGAAAAATTATTTGTTGGATAGTCCATTTGACGAGGAAGGCTTTAGGCTATAGTATATACCTCTGCGTGCGGAAACCGGAAACTACGCGGACGGAGTCGCAGGTGGTCTTAGATCTTTTTTTTTTTTTTTTTTGTTTCATGCATCACACAAATATGTCTATTTGTGCCCAAAGTAACTGAAGTCTAAAAAGTATATGAAAACTTTTCTAAAATTTGTATTCCGAACTAACCAGACTTAGATTTACGGCAACGAATTCATATGCGAAACACTATACTCGTATAAAAAACTAACGTAAAATCACAGTGCGACGTATCAACGGAAATAATTCGATACAATATTAAATTCACGTGAATTACTACCAGGATTCCCTCGTAGTTTTTACGATGCAATATTTATAGTACATATTTGTTTACGCTATAGGTACACTGATATTAACATTAACGAAACAAATAAATACTGGTTTGTTTTTACTGTGGTGGAACGATGTCGATCGTAAAACGAGATGTATTAGTAATAAACTGTGTGATCTGAAGAAGTATTGTTATTTAACTTCCTAAAATGTGCCCTGTAGAGCGCTACAGGGAACATTTTAGGAAGTAAAATAAAAGGAAATCTTAATTTACTAAAAGCTACTCGAGAAAAAAATAATTGTCAGGGCAATCAAGGCCATTTATGTAAATTTTTCCTAGTTAAGAATGTATTTATGTGTCATCGACTCATCGTCATCTCTCCCTAAATTGAGGAGGAGGGGGTTACAACTACTGCCTGCAGACAAAAGCGACGGATACGAGTGAAGTTGACTTTAGCTATCTACACTTCTACACTATTTACATGTACACTATTATAAAAAGAGGAAAGATTTGTATTTTTCTATGTAATGAATAAACTCAAAAACTACTGAACCGATTTGAATAATTCTTTCACTGTTGGCTAGCTACACTTTCCCCGGAGAACATAGAGTACTTTTGATCCCGGAAATGTGGGGAAAGGGGGAAATATTTGAAAACAGAAATTACGCGCGGGTGAAACCGCGGCGGAAGGCTAGTAAATCACAACTAAAGAACGGTTATTTCAATGCAATAGGCTATACTTCTAAGCAGGTGTTGTGCACGTGTGTTCAGTGAAGTTGTATTAAAAAAGTTAAGGAACGGAACCATGATAGCGCGAAGCAGACTCGCTCCCACCTGCGATATTGGATACGTTCGCTTTTTGAAGCCGCTGCAAGCCGGGATTATTGGATGCACCTGCGCGAATATGCACGTGACTTGCATTTAATACTGGCAAAATATCTTAAAACAATAAATTTGGGAAGATAAAATCAAAAATATATTGGAAACTGTAAAATAATTCACAGAAATGAAAGTAGAAGTGATTTTAAAAATTACACATGAATATTGTAGTTATATACATATTTATGTACTTATATACAATGTTAAAAAGAGTCTCCAATTTTGCTTTCCGGCAATGTTGCAATATAAAAAGGCAAGCTATTGAATTGTTCAGATATACTTGTACAGATATTTGATGCTTACTATTAAGTGAGCTACAGATAGCTCTGCGAGATTAGTCGGGAGAAGATGAGATTGACCCATGCATATGAAGAGCAGTAGATGTATTTTACATTCCACTGATGAAATCGAAACTGATCGGTCGCTACGCGGTTTATCATAAATGCTACGGGTACTGGAAGTTATTTTAGTAACTAGCTGCCGTACGCGTCTTCGTCCGGGTGGATTTCGGAATACCTACGTCATAATATCTACCTGCATGCCAAATTGCAGCCCGATCTGCGTAGGGTTTTGGGTTTTTTGATTTCTAGATAGATAGTCAGTTAATTTTGAGTTATATATGTTTAAAATGATACTACAGAAAACTAACTATAACAACGTAGCAATACTGACGTTATACTCGAAGCAACAAACGACGTGACTATAAAGTAACAAAGTGCTCTAATAAAAAAAGCTTAGTGCACTAAACCTTGAAATACAAAGAAAAAACGATATTTACCCAAGTGTCGTTAGTGTAAATGGATCATCATTATTCCGCCTCTGCAATGTTATAACAAATTCTAAATCCCGCGTAATAACTCGCTCAGTCACCTTTCTCATGCAAATCACATTCGATGCCGAAGTGGAGACACATTTGAATTTTTGAGATAAGTGTGTTTATTCACCAGTCGGAGAAAGGACCTCATCCCGTATTCCGCGGCTTATCAATAATTCCCGGAAAGCTGGACACTGTTTCCCTATTTCTATACCAAATAGACACGCAGTTGCGAAAATTTAAACACGAAAATGATTTCAGCAAAATCATTTCACCGTTTTTCTGTACGAGTACGCTCAAAAAACTATTCAGTTATTTCAGGTTTTACTAAACATTTTCTATTTTACCTAGGTTTAAAATCATGCAATGCAATTTCATAAAATTTTACACGTTCAAAATTCAAAATTCAAAATATTCTTTATTAACATAGGCTTCATGGAAGCACTTATTAAGTGAAGGAACGCGTTAAGTGAAGGAACACACTAGGCCGAAATTACGCGAGCGATGTTCGGCGGCAATGCATTTTCTATTCAAAAGGAGACCTTTGTTTTTGGGCCCACCAACAATCGGTAACATTTAAGAGAAAGAGAACTATGTTAAAAATTTATATATTTTGTTATGAATTTTGCAATTGAAGTGAATTTCAAACGAAACCGGAAACATAAAACCAAAATAAATAGTCTTATTTTGATTATATCCGTAAAATATCTGTCCAAAGATTAGTAAACAATGGCTGACATACAGACACTGAAGGAAAAAAGGTTTTTATCAATAGAATTAAAATAAAACACTTGAAATCGAACATAAAGGAGACGCAATTTACTTTTGGAACGGTTTTCATGCCAATTTTTATCTAAGGCGGTGATTGGTATTGACTTTTAATCATTTAATTAATGAAATAAAAAATATAAAATAATTCGAATAAACAATACAAAAAAACTCCGTATAACGGAACGCAAGTGCTAGTCTATTGCCGGATATTGATTTTATTTAAAAACTGAATACAAATGTCAGAAACCTTCCGTCTGTCAACTGTCATTAATGGTTTTACTATATAATGTAAAAAAACTGTAGTTTGTTTGTTTGTTTGAACAGGCTACTATCAGGAACAGATGGCTCGAATTGAAAAAATGTTTTTGCGTTGGATTATCCATTAGTCGAGGCAGGCTTAAACAAAGAAATGTTAAGCTATAGTTTAAGACTATGTTTGCGAAAACCTTATTCCACGCGGACAGTGTCACAGGCGGCCACTAGTCAAAGTAAATTGCTTTTACTTCAGATACATAGGAAAAGCATAATGGAAAATCGCCCTTATGTGTAAGTCTTTACGGTTCAGGCGTTGAACGTCAGGAAAGCAAAATGGCAGGTTAGTTTAAGAGGTTAATATATAATTTCACATCTTATTACTAACAATTCCGGTTAAAATATGAAAAAGTAATGTTACCACTATAATCTGGAGATTATAGGGAATAAATTGATGCTCATTTCGTAAATAAACGCTAAAATTTTATGTGGGCCTAACTCTCCATACAAAAACGATTGTCACCTTTAATCTTCCATTTAAAAGTATGTCATGTCATGAACACCTCGGAACGTTAAATCAGCCGCGTAATTGGGTCGCATTTTTTCCGCATCGTGTGTTTCTACACTAAAACTTTGTGTCGGGCCTTGAGGCACTTCACAATTTTAACATCACTTTAAAGTGCATATCTCCCAGCCAAAAAAGCAAAGCAGACTGTCAAAAACAAACAAGAATTACCTAGCAGCTAGCATGTTTATCATTGCACGTTTAAATACATTTTCTCTATATTAACTAACTAGCGGCCCGCCCCGGCTTCGCCCGTGGTACTTGTCCACTATTTAATGGATGATATTATACATAAAAACCTTCCTCATGAGTTACTCTATCTATTAAAAAACCGCATCAAAATCCGTCGCGTAGTTTTAAAGATTTAAGCGTTCATAGGGACATACAACAGACAACATGACAGAAAAAGCGACTTTGTTTTATACTATGTAGTGATATGGCTAGAAAATAATGTGAATCTTTATGGCCTCGTATTCACTACACTTATTAGGATATAATTTAGGATCTTTTATAAATTGGCAGATGGACTTTTAAAGTTCCACGAATGCTATCTAACTAACTTTGTGACAAAGCGCACAAAGTACTTTTGATCATTATTCAAGATAGACATTATCTTGAATCCCTTACAAAAATCCCCAATGCTAGTTCTTCTTATCTTAAATTTAATATAACCTCTATTATGTACAAAATTATAAAAGATTACCCGCGATACCTACATCAGTAAAAGCGGTAGTTCAAAGATTATCTTCTTAATGTATATTGTTGTTTAACAAGACGCTTAAAGAATAAAATTGATTAACGATAACAAAAGATTCATAAAGCCGGAGGGCCCGTTCGCTCCTCCGTTAACCCACTTTAGATTGTAAAGACTAACCAGTTTTCAAGATCAACGAGTTAGAAGCATTTTGAACTTTAAGATTCGCTCTTAAAGTCTGTTCTTGAATACGTATATAGAATGCTCTTCCGTAGGTTTACAGTGTAGCGATTGCAGTGAGACAATAGGCAATTTAAAAAGTTTAAGAATTATGCATTGCAGCAATGTGATATCTATTTAATCTTCGCTTTCGTATATAGTATTTAATAATTTATTTTTTAAACACAGTTTATTAATAACAAAAAAAATGCGCTAAGATAAATATCTAAGGTTCAAAGCTAAAGCGATTACAGCTTCACGTAAGGTCTGAAAGGTCATAAATACATAGTTAGTTTGACGCTTTTGTTTCAGTTAACTTTATCGCTAGCATCACAGATGGGAGTTGTTCTCAGCAATTCTTCCCTGCCATATATGTTTCTTACTGTATTGCAGAATATACTCGGATACTCGCCTAATGCACAATGACACTCTAAATGTCTTTTGTGATCTTCTCTTTTGTGGCTTTAGAATCCCCCCCCCCTCCCTTTCTAATAACGGGGAGAGAGCCAGCCTACTCTACGGATTAACCTTTCAGTTTATGAGTTTTCATCCCACGTACATATATCCAATTACTTATTACTAAACAGGTTGTTAAGTTTTACATACCTTAATTTTAAGACTATAATAAGAAAATCGGTGTACGGTTTAGTCTTTAATCGCTTGTTTGAGAAGTGGGCTCATTCACTCATCCCCGACTCTTATCTCAAAACCCCGACTGCATTCCTCCGACAGGCCCGTTGGTCTAGCGGTCAGAGACACTGGCTACAAGACCAAGGGTGGCGGTTTCGAATCCCGCTAGGGGCAAATATTTGTGTGATGAACATGGGCATATGTACCCGAGTCATGGATGTTTTAAAAATATCAAGGATCCATAATACTTTAAGCTTAGTTAGGGCAAGGCCATTGGTATGTTAGTCAAAGGCATTTATTTATTTAATTGGGGTTTTTAATTCCCGCTTTAAATTTAAATACCATAGAGTTAATCAACTTCAACAACTTAATGAAATGAAAAAAATGCATTGAACATGTTTGCAACTTGTCACGTGTCTTGTGTTCGTTAAGCACCAACTTCACGAATAGAAGCTAAACGGTAGAAATGCACTTAGTTCTGAAAGGCGCGTGTCAAAGACGTGAATGCCTTTCAGAGCTCGTGTTGGTTACCAACTTGTGTGATTAACAACTCCGGTAATCTAATGAGAACTACTGCTTTGAGCAGTGTGAAACAAAATTTGGTACCTGTTTTAAAGAATTCTACCTACGAAATAAATATAACATCGATAACATACTAACTACATGGAAGAGTGAACTATGGCCATGTAGTTAATTTTGCTGGAGATTAAACATCAGACTAACATTTTTGTCGTTTTAAATTGTTTATGTTACAAAACATAACACCTTGTTCTTTATGATCGAAGCTGATGTTTATATCTATAGTCCGACGAAGTTATTTACAATCAAATTGCACGCATGCTCATCAGCCCGCTCCCATAAAAATAAATAGGTTAACGCTTAAAGCGCTTGGCAGGCTTTAAAACTAGCGGTGGGCGATTATGAGATATACTAACGAAATCATTCGATTATGAAAATGTCTCGAGATATCTCGATTATAACAATTAGTAGTTACTAATACTTATCTACTAATTTAGTACTATTACATTTATACGTATTAGTAGAACTAATATGAAGTCAGTCATGCACGAGCGGTTGCAAGTTACTATTAGTAGATTAGTATTAGTAACTACTACAAGTTACTAATACTAATCTACTATTAGTCGACTTACTATTAGTAACTGGCAATCTACTAATAGTAGATTAGTATTAGTAACTTGTAAATAGTAGTATTAGTAAAAGTAACTAAATTAGTATCTAATAATTTAGTACTATTAAGCTTATACGTATTAGTAGTACTAATATGAAGTTAATGGTCAGTCATGCACGAGCGGTTGCAAGTCGATTCACACTATTTACAGGCTTTTCAGCACTGCTGAGTAGTGCAAACAAAATTTACTTAAAATTTATGTAATCTAAATCTATATGTAAATTTACTAATATAGTATAACAACTATATAACATTTTGAGATCAAAAACAAAATGATCTTACTTAATACTTAATCAAAATCAAAATATTGCAAATAATATTATCAAAATATTGAACAAGGTTTTTTTTACACCTATGTTAATACTACGCCAAATACAATGTTATTTTTTTACGGTTATATGCTTTTCGAAGCCTCGAATCGAAAACACGATTAGTAGTACTAATTAGTTACTAATTCATTCGATTATGAAATTGTATTAGTTACTAATTCCATAATCGATTATCAATATTAGTAATACAAAATTAATCGATTATGCCGATCAGTCATAATCGCCCACCGCTATTTAAAACTAAATACTACAGCTAAACATTTACAATGCATGTTTTAAAGAGCGCATTGTAAGAGTGTCCCAGTTGTGAATGGGTGGAGTTTAGAATTCCTCGGACAGACGCTGTGCTTTGTACGTGTACACGGCTTTCTGCGAGCGGTTTCAATTTTGCAAATGAGACTTCGTCAAAGACGGAAAATAAATGTACTAAATGGTAAAAAATTAACTTTCGAAATCGGTAAAAACTTGTTAAATGTATGGGATGTGTTGACTAAATGGCAAATTTTGGGAAAACTTGATAAGTTTACAATTGATTATATTTCTTTCGGGTAGCTAAGCTGTGCTGGGATTAGCTAAATAAATGTGCATGGTCATTCTTAGAATAAATATAACTTATTGTAGTCGTAACAGGATACAGAACATACATTACGTCTGCCTGTTCGTGCCTATTATTGTAACAGACGGTATTCAAAACGATATCTTCGTTCAAATTCGTCTCACGTTTTAATCCTTTCACGGCAAAAATACCGAAAAACATTTTTCCCTGCCAATTTTCATATTTTCCCTTTCATGAATAACTAAGTTTGCGAAGCTACGTCTCTCCCAATTTCACCATCGTGAAATGAATATCAGGTTTGTCAAGAAAATAACAAACGGTTTTACTTTTTTGTAAAGTACTTTTAAATTATTCTTTTTATTCAATACTAGCGGCCGCCAGCGACTCCGTCCGCGTGGGTTACGATTTCCGCACACACGCAGTCTTACTGAATAAAACAACTGTCTATATGTGTATAATGTGCAGTGTCAGTTCTACACATTAAAGTTGATATATGCTGGTGATGATGTCGCGAGTGCTGAAGACTGATGCAGATAGAAATGATAAGAGGAGATGTCGCTTGTCGCAGTCTTTATTCAACACTAATGATATACAAGTTTTATTACAATAACATTAATTCTAGGTCACGTTGCTAAATTGCCGATGTCGCTTAAACTTAATACTACGTAAATGTACGGGTTTACTCGTACATATTGCCGACTCTAAGAAAAGAAGGTTACAATTATAGGGAGCTATTATTAACTATCTATCTATCTGTCTATTATTACCTATGGGCTATCATTAACAATAGGGATTTTAAAATGTACTGATTGGAGGGGGGCAGCCGTCGTCGTCTGTAGAGGGATGTCGTCGAGCTGGTGACCATCCACGCTGGGGGTGCGGGCGCGCGGCGCGGGCGTCGGGACCTGTTGCTCCGCCGCAGCCATTGTCCATTGTCTTCGGTATCGGAGAAGTCTCAGCGAGAAGACGAGGCCTGCTGCAGCTACCACAGCCAACAGGATGTATATAGCGATGTAGTGATGAATGTCGTGATATGATATCCGATCACTCAAGGGACTTTCTTCCTTTAGCTTGGATATACGATCACTGATTTTCTTTAGTTCCAGCTCTTCCGAATTCCCTTCTGTCTCATTGCGATCTGTCGAAAGTTGTTCTAGTCTGATGTTAAGTATTTTGTTTATCGGCGGCATGCTTAATTGTCCAATTTCCTTTGTAAATTCCAATCTATTTTCGAATAGTTGGTGTGAATAAATTATAAGTTTGTCAGCTTTAATAATACAATTATCTGAAACGCTGACTAAGTTGGCTCGTGCCAGACTGTATGTCGTAACTTGATCCGCGCAAATCGCTCTCAGGTTGCACTTGTTGCAGCAAAAATGTAAATAATTATTCACCTTATTTAAATTGATCCACTTGTCAGTACACGCGGCTTTGCTTGTCTGACATTCATTTTTATTTTCTATACTTTTTTGACATAAATCTTTATCTGACCTCAGGGCCCATATAGGACTTTGTATGTAGCACATGTATGTATCTGAATCATGCACTAAACATCGACCAATGTCCTCGTTTGTGACAAGGAGGTAAGAATCCCTTTGAATGTTCATTCCCACATATTCAGACAGTGGAATAATTTGTAACATGTCGCCTTGCATTTCTTGTGGTACTGGAATTATTTTATATAGTTCATAAGTGTCTCGGCTTACAAGTGGGAGTCTTATTTCAAATAACATATAATCAGCTGTCATTTTGGCCTTGATTTTCAGCAGGTGGTAGATGTTTTGGAAGTTGGTCTGGATGTTATCGATGGGTAGTACGACGTCCTTGGATATCTGACTCGATATGACGTTAAGCTCATCTTATCAAATCTTATTAAGCTCATCTTAAGCTCATGTAGTTGTTGTGGTGTCATCAGATGGATATTGAATTTCCCATTGTAAATATTCGTCACGGAATCAATCAGTGTGTCTTGTATATTTTTCAGGATAGAATGCATGATATTTGCAGACATCACTGCTAAAATAAACTGATTGGTATACTGAGTACTTTCTGTTTCGGTTTTCAAGATATTTGTTGCTTTTTCCAGGTTCATAATATATCGATTTAATATCTTGTGTTGTTTCTGTATAGCTGATTCCGCTCTTTTTATAAAATTGTACTCGGCTTCTATTATCGAGGTTTGATTTTTTAACAAGTTGTAAAGATGATTCTGGTTGTCTTTAAGTAGTGTTATGTCCTTTTGATATTGCTTAGCGAAGCGATCATCTAGGACGCCGAAGAGTTCGCCTGCGATGTTCCCAACGACGTTGATCAGTCCGCGTTTCTGTCTTTGTCTCAGTGACGTTGCATTTTTTCGGCTCAGATTGGAGTTGTAGTATTCTAATTCCGAAAATGCGTGACTAAGCTGCTCTAATATGATGTCACAGGATGTTTTTTCTTTAATTGGTGCACATGTATCTTGTAGGTATTTAGAATACTACTTGTAGGCGCCTATTCCTTCCCAGTAAGGCGTCATGTCGTAGTAGATGACGATTTTCCATTCCTTGCGTATCAGTTGCATATTAGCGACCCGGTCGAAGTACAATCCTTGGGTATGATCTATCGGGGTAGTTTCGAGTCCATATCCCAGAGATAGTAGTGACAGTAGGTATAATAGCGTAGAGATGATAGAAAATGCATTAAAATGTCTTGTCGGTTTCCTTGTCGCTTTTGTGTCGATGTCGATGCTCGGACCAGATTCATTATGTACCGGCAGAAGTACAAGTTTGTTGACAGGTCTTTTCATGATGCCATTCTTCGTTCTTAAAGTGACAACCCTCACGCAGTCATCTTTTCCTGGGTGCAAGTCTTGTACACGTCCTAGGGCCCACTTTCCGGGTGGCGCATTGTCGTCTTTGATAAGTACAATGTCGTTTAGTTTTAGATTCTTGCAGGGAACTCTCCACTTAGTTCTGCTTTGCAGCTGATGTAGATAATCTGTTGACCAGGCCTTCCAGAATTGTTTATTGAGGGCTTGGACCAGTTGCCAACGTGTCGGTAAGTTGATCAGGTCTGGTTCTGTCTGCGGTCTTGATAATAGGGATCCCCCTATGAGGAAATGTCCTGGTGTCAAATAGATGTCGTCTGGGTTTTCTGTCAATTGGCATAGCGGCCTAGAGTTGAGGCAGGCTTCGATTTGACATAGAAGAGTTGTAAATTCTTCATATGTTAGTAGCTGCTCCCCAAGGACTCGCTTGAGATGGTGTTTGAAGCTCTTCACCGCACTTTCCCAGATGCCGCCGGCGTTGGGCCATGCAGGGGCGTTGAAATGCCATGTTATATCTTGAATTCCATCCATCTCGTGGTTAGAGCAATCCTGGATGATTTGAGAGATTGCTTTATATTCATTTTGCAATGTCTTGGCTGCGCCTATGAAGTTGGTACCATTGTCGCTATATATGTTGGCAGGTGTTCCTCGCCGGGCACACATCCTCTTGAATGCGGCTAAGAATGTCGCTGTACTCATGTCGGATACCAATTCAAGGTGTACTGCCTAAGTGCTCATACAAACGAACACTGCGACGTAGCCCTTTGTAGTCCGTACTCCTCTGCCCTTGTTCAATTTTAACTCCACGTGACCCGTGTAGTCAACACCAACATTTGTGAAGGGGCGTGATGAAGTGACGCGCACTTGAGGTAAGTCTGCCATGATGGGTTGTTGATGTGTCTGGCTGTAACGCTTACACTTGACACACGTCCTTAATTCGATTTTTACGCTTCTTAGTCCACTTAGTATCCAGTACTTGTCCCGGATATATGCTAATGTGAGCTTCGGACCTCCATGTAGTGTGGCAAGGTGAGCTTGTTGAATGAAAAGTTCGGTGAATCGGCTTCCAGAGGCAAGAACAATCGGATGTTTTGCAGAATAAGAAAGATCGGAGTTAGTGAGCCTTCCACCTACCCTCAGGATGTCGTGAGGGTTGGCTCGAAGGACCATGTATAATGTGCAGTGTCAGTTCTACACATTAAAGTTGATATATGCTGGTGATGATGTCGCGAGTGCTGAAGACTGATGCAGATAGAAATGATATGAGGAGATGTCGCTTGTCGCAGTCTTTATTCAACACTAATGATATACAAGTTTTATTACAATAACATTAATTCTAGGTCACGTTGCTAAATTGCCGATGTCGCTTAAACTTAATACTACGTAAATGTACGGGTTTACTCGTACAATATGCATGCAGTCAACTGGCACACTCTTAAGGGACTTTACTCAGGATAGAAATATTAGTCAAATTAAGTGACGGAAAAAACTTCTTATCAACAGTAATCTGGAGACCTTATACATTTGAGAAACCATCTGTTCACCGCGATTCAGATCCGCGGCCGCGCCTCTAGCAAGGTGCGCCATCTATCGGCACATTTTAGAACTAAATAGTTCGCTACCACAATTTACAATGATAAATTATAGGAATATACAATAGCTTAAAGCCTACCTCGACAAATGGTAAGTGGTAAGTGGACTATCCAACACAAAATGTTTTGTCAATTCGAACCAGTAGTTCCTGAGCTTAGCGCGTTCAAACCAATTTGGATCTTGAGTTACACGTGTTATTGTGAGTCAACCATAAAAGATAGACATATGCTGTTGGGGGATATTTTTTAGGCAATTTTATGTAAAATATTTCTGTCATACATGATTTCTATGTGACTTTAACCATTAAGGCTGCACACGCGACTGAAGCTTAAGAAATGGAGTAAATTCTCCCGTTTTCCCCACATTTCCCTTCACTACGCTACTCCTGTTGATTGTAGCGTGATGAAAAGTATCCTATAATATGCCCAGGAGTATGAAGAATAATGGTACCAAGTTTCGTCAAAATCCGTCCAGTAGTTTTTGTTTCTATAAGGAACATACAGACAGACAGACAGACAGACAGACAAAAATTTTACTGATTGCATTTTTGGTATCAGTATCGATCACTAAACACCCCCTGATAGTTATTTTGTAAAAATATTTAATGTACAGAATTGACCTCTCTACAGATTTATTATAAGTATAGATATTTATTTATTATAAAATGTAACAGGAAAGTAATCTAGTTACTCACCGCAAAAATTACAGTAAGAAATGTAAAAAAATACAGTGGACTGAGCGGCCGGCGGCTTTTATTCATGTTTGTAGTTTTTACTGTCACGCAATTATCTTTTTATTTTGAATATATTTTTTGAATATTATTTGAGCTTACATTTCGT
The DNA here is from genome assembly GCA_958496325.1 of Nomophila noctuella. Lineage (NCBI taxonomy): Eukaryota > Metazoa > Arthropoda > Insecta > Lepidoptera > Crambidae > Nomophila > Nomophila noctuella. The sequence goes on from OY292486.1 coordinate 509,595, forward strand.
TATACGTTTGGTTTCCATTAATTTAATGTATGATAGGTACCCAACGTAATTCAATTTAGAAAAAACGTTTCCCTAACTAACTTAACTACAGTTAGAAAAGTTCAAGTTTAAATCGAAGTAAGATATTAAAAATTCAACATTCGAGGAAGTAAGTAGTACCTGGCGTATGGTTGTGGCTATAAATAACCTTTTACTACGTACCTGCGACACTGAGACTTTGTTTGTTTACGAAATGAACGTGGATCCCTCATAAAATTGTTAGTAGAATAGATTTTATATTGCTACTATTTTATAAACATTAGTTAATCCCCTTAAAATATACTAACAAAGTGCTGATCAGAGCCATAATTAACGTCTTACGTATTGTTAACTGTTAGCTTAATTTAAGCATCTGTCAAAGACCACAAAACGTTTTTTAATAAAACTCATATGACGTTCGCGATGCTTCATAACAATAAATATGACAACACCAAACGCAACGAGAGTTTATCATCACACGAGTAAATACGCATGCCAAACATTACCTCACCTTCAATTTAAAAAGAGTATTGTTTCCTTTAAGCCACTTGAGTTAGAACTTTACATAAGATTTGATATGTATTTCTAAAAATCACTGTTGAAAAGTTTGCGTTATTTCGTTATATTGTGGAGCGGAGCGAGCGAGCGAGCGGTCGGCCCGCGCCGCAGCCGAGCACTGCCCGCCCAAACGCAAGCTCGAGCTTTCGCGAGGCTTTAGGTATTTTCACAACCGCTGCCCAAAGCCTCTGGAATAAACAATACTCTTGTTTATTAAGCCAGAGTTTCGTTACAGTATAACGTTGTCCATTTTTTGTTAACGCAGGTTCAAAGTGGTATCGGGATTATTTTGAGTTGTTATTGTTGCTTGTGATTGACGCATGTCAATAAAAGTTTTTTCTTTTCAATAACTCTCTCTTCAGCTGTACATTTATACTTATGTTGAAACTTGAAACATTTGACGAAATGGAATTTTTTTTTTAGACTGGCTTGCATTTGACCTCGATCACACCTGATGGAAAGTGTAGATGAGGCCTTAGATAGCACGCTTGCCTAGTAGATACCTGTTCAGTCACTCTAGTCCCCTTTTGTTGCATGGACACAAGAAATGTATGTATATATCTTATGTATTAAAACTAATTCCCTCGTGTTCGTACAACCTCACTACTAGAGGATAGTTAGACAAAAATTAAAAGTGTTTAATTCAGAATATTTTTAAAAAGTAAATAGGGATTCTGTGGTAAAAACATATGACGAGTATACCCTGAAATACTCTTATCAAAACGTCCGCTTGAATTATCCCATATATTTCCATGAAATCGCAGTTGAACCTCAACAAAAAATTAACATGGAAAACGTGTTACATTTACAACGCATTTCCATGTGAATATTCGTGCAAATACTTATCATTTATGCCTTTCCCACTGTGAGACATTGCCGTGGTTATCAGTGGGCGCGGCGAATGCTGCGGACTCTTTTAATGACCCGGTATTAACCAGCCCGGTATTTATTTGAGGAGCTCTGGCGCAATGGTTAGCACGTTCGACCCGCTATTGCAAAGTTAAGCAACTTTCGCAGAGGCCGGTCATTGGGTGGGTGACCGAAAATTTTAATCTCGAGCTCCTCCATCGGAAGGCACGTCAAGGGGTTGATCCTGCACCTGATCTTTCAATGGTAGTGTCAGATTGCTGTCCCACCGAACGATGAGATGAGAGTGAGGGAAAAGGAAGTGCACCTGTGCGTGCGCGATAACTTCTGCACTATAATAAATCTTGCGTAAATTGAGTCGAAAAACTGGCAGAAGCTTATTATTATCAACAGGCCTTTAGACATGGAATTGGCAACCACTACAGAAATATAAAATACTAGCGGCCGCCCGCGACTCCGTCCGCGTGGATTTCGATTTCCAATATCCTATGTGTTATTCTGATGTATAAGCTATATTGTAGTAAAGTTTCATTCAAATCCATTCAGTAGTTTTTACGTGAAAGAGTAACAAACATCCATACATCCATACATCCACACATACAAACTTTCGCCTTTATAATAGTAGTAGGACTAGCGGCCCGCCCCGGCTTCGCCCGTGGTACTTGTCCACTATTTAATGGATGATATTATACATAAAAACCTTCCTCATGAGTTACTCTATCTATTAAAAAAAACCGCATCAAAATCCGTTGCGTAGTTTTAAAGATTTAAGCGTTCATAGGGACATACAACATACATAGGGACAGAAAAAGCGACTTTGTTTTATACTATGTAGTGATTTATGAAGACAATGTTAATTTTAACGACCTCATGTCCGAATTTTAGATAGGTCAGGGCGACTTATCTTACGATATACAATGAAGAAGTTATTACGGTGTACCATTAAATACCTATTATTTCCGCTCGTAGACAAATCAGACGCAAGATCGTCAATTTTGCGAACTTTTCAAAAGCACGGCAGTGTTTTACACTAGCGAAGTTAAGATTGCAAACTATTAACCACAAAAACCAAGGAGTCCTGTGATGAAACTGAGTTTCAAGGCCAATCTACAAGCCACTGCGCCACGGAGGCAAGACTATGAAGCTATAATATTAAAAGGTATAATGTAACTCAGGTTATTACGTTAGGCATTATTCAGGATGAGACCCTTATTCTTGCTCGCCAAACAAATTTTCTGACAAGTTAAGTATGTGTTTTAGCCAAACTCAGGATAATGGCGCAGTAGTTAAGATAAAGTGCCTTCTAATAATTATGCACATCTGAGGCAGACTCATTTTATTATGAAGTGGGCAGTTATCAGCGTGCAGTCCGCACACTAGCGCCATCATTAGTTTTTTCTTTATTTGTAACTAGCGGCCGCCCGCGACTCCGTCCGCATGGATTTCGATTTCCAATAGCCTAAAGCCTTCCTCGTCAAATGGACTATCCAACAACAAAATATTTTTTCAAATCGGTCCTGTAGTTCCTGAGATTAGCACGTTCAAACAAACAAACAAACAAACAAACAAACAAACAAACAAACATACATACAAACAAACTATGGATACAATAAATTTCTATGTGGTGGTGTACTAAAGAATAACGTTTATGTTTTTTTGAAAGTGACTTTTAGTGCATTGTTCATCTTTAAGTAGATAAATATTCTTTATGTAAGAAAAATATTCTGAACTGATTTCAGAAATCAAAAAAATTATATTCCTTTTATCTAAATAGCTTAAATTGATCACAATACGATATTTGACTGACAAGTCAAATCACCTACTTTTTTTAAATGACAAAAACGTTACCTTGTAGGAAAAAATGTATGAAATATTGAATCGTGACGTCACGATGCAATAGTGTCAAATCAATACTCTTTTAACTTCAATTAGCTGTAATAATTTGTTAAAAGCTCAATAGTAACTGTGAGAAAAAAAATTGTGCCCAATTTTTGATTTCGTCTTTAATCTTAGAATGTCATAATTTATTTCGTATGCAGTCAAATACCCAATTAAAGAAAACCGAATGGCGGCGCTAGTGTGCGGACTGCACGCCCTTTATACGAAATTCGTTTTATAGTTACAAGTATTAAGTACTTATACAAATAATAAAATGATGCCATCGCTTATTCACTACGGAAAGTGCATTTGATGATCACAAACCTAAACAAATCAGACACCAATTTTATTCGATCCGGGAATCTAACACAGGATCTCGAACACAAAGCGGGACATAAAAACAAGGAAACATGAGAATCATCTCATAAATTTAGAAGAATGAGTGTCAAAAGAAAGCTTTGATCAAACCACGCTGAGTTTATTTAAAAAGTGCGGTTAATTATTAACTGTCATACGTAGGCTATTTACGGTGCCATCCAATAATCGATAAATATAATTATTCTACTGACTGCAACACAACAGTGAGGTATTACTACTTAGCTTCACTCAAGGACTTAATAAAAATAGAAATTTTGCTATATTCATTGTTGGTTACGTCGTGAGCTTACTCGTATTTAAGCTTGTGTCTATGTCGCAGGCATTTTGTAAGAATGGTCTTTTTACATATTACATAATATCATTGTAAACGGGGCGCGTCTCGCCAAGGTTGCACTTGCAAGGTATTTTATAAAAATTACGACATTTTACGATATGCCAATGTACAAACGCTTCGCGTTTGCAAAATGACGACGCCATATGTAAAAAGACCATTCTTACAAAATGCCTGCGACATCTATACGACGTAACCAACTAGACTTTGACATGTTATCTCACGGTTTAAAAAATCCTTCGAAGTTCCAACAAAAGCTTTGGCTTTAGTTCACTATGGTCAATTTATTTACAACTTCATTATTTCGCACGACAAACCTTTTCCAACTAACTATCACTTCATCGTGACAGACCAGCTAAGAAGTCGACTGATATTGTAGGTACTTTACAGATTCGTATAAAATTCTGAAGACTGAATAAAAAGTAGCCTATGTTCTGTCTCAGGGTCTAAAGATTGTCTGTACCAAATTTCATCAAAATCGGTTGCGAGGTTTAAGCGGGAAAGCGTAACAGACAGACAGACAGACAGACAGACAGACAGACAGACAGAGTTACTTTCGCATTTATAATATTAGTTGGGATCTGTTAGTCACAGTTCCCACATCGACCAATATCAGTTTACGAGCCAGTCGTTAAACCGGGCGGACTGTACCGCGCCAAATTAACGTGTTTACGCAGCCGACTGTACCTACTAGGCGGACGCAATAAAGTTTTGATTACTTATTGTTAGTGATTCCAAGGAAACAAGAGACAGAGATTTTTCGCCAGGGATTTTGGAAAAGTGTGTAGCTTGTTACTTACAAATGCTTGATGTGCGATAATTATTAACCGAGTCTACGAGTATTATTTTCGCCATGTCATGCACATTACCTGAAGCTCATAAGAAACATTAGCATACAAAAAGAAACTGTATATAACACAAATAAATATCCAGACACTGAACGGACCAAATGTCAAATTTTCAAGCAAATAAATGCCCTGAATGAGCTTCGAACCCATGAGCTAATGGACTATCCAAATCAGATTTAGCAACTGCCATTATAGTGCAGGCAATGAAGCATTTTGGGTCCGAATTTTTTTACTGTGAACCGATTTGCATGAAATTTTGGAATTAGTTTCATTGCACCCTTAAATTCAAAAGTGAAAATGATTTGAACGCCGCAACTACCCCTGGAGTGGTTGCCACCCCATCTCGGGGGTGAGTATTCTTTTTTTAAGATAACCTCGGATATCGATTGGAATACTAATTTTAAGCAAAAAATCATCTATAAAGTTTTTCGATAAATCTAACACTTTTCAAGTTATTGGCAATTGAAAATTCGCAATTTTGTCACGTTTTTCATCAGTTTTTTGCAAATATCTCCAAAAATATAACTTTGATCGATAATGTTATGAGGAACAAAATTGTGGCAGGTAAAAAACTAAACAATTTTGTTTATTATAACGTATTCTAAGTGCAATATTTAGTTAGATTTTAAAGATCAAAGCCGTTTTTTATTTTGTCTGCATTTTAATCGATGTGGTCAATGTCATCTAGCGGCGAGCAGATGCATTTTCTGCATTCTAATAAAAAAGAAATTTGTAGTGCTTGAAATAACGCTTCAAATGAGTACTATTAAAAGTCTTTTGCACGTAAAATAAGTAAGCTGTATTACAAATATGAGGAGCATCGAATATTTTTTCTTTAAAAACAAGGGGTTTCATAAGTGCCATTTCCACCAGAATTGAAATTATTCGAATTCCACCAAGAATTAACTTTATTATGAAGTGTTTGATAAATTGTATCAGTTTGGATGCTTTAGGACACATATTTTTCAAAATAGACAGGATTAAAATAAAAGTATAAAATCTCATATTTTAAAAACTCCCACCTTCTTTTCATAATATCTCAAAAATTACGACAGATGCGTATAAAAGTGTAGGAATAAAAAAAATAGGTATTTTTCTGACAAAAAATTTAGTAATTTTGTTATTTCTGTTAAACAAAAACTGACGGAGATATGATTATTTAAAGAGCGCGTGGCAGCGGCAATCACAGCCTCTCTTAAGCCCTTTAACCCTTCACCGTTTTCGAAAAACGTTTTTAATTATATATTTCAATAAAGGATGTTGTAGTTCTCCTAATTACCTTTTCAATGCTGTTTTAGAAATTGTGATATTATGAATAGCTTGGAAATGGCACTTGTGAAACCCATTGATTTACAAGAAAAAGCATTCGATGATCCTCTTATTTGTAATACAGCTTACTTATTTTACGTGCAAAAGACTTTTAATTGTACTCATTTGAAAGCTTATTTCAAGCACTACAAAACTCTTAATTATAAGAATGCATAAAATGCATCTGCTCGCCGCTAGATGACATTGACCAAATCGATTAAACTGCAGACAAAATAAAAAACGGCTACGATCTTTAATATGTACCTTAATATTGCACATAGAAAACTTTAGGATAAACAAAATTGTTTATTTTTTTACTAGCTACAATTTTGTTCCTCATAACATTATCGATAAAACTTATATTTTTGGAGATATTTGCAAAAAACCGATGAAGAACGTGACAAAATTGCGAATATTCAATTGCCAATAACTTGAAAAGTATTAGATTTATCGAAAAACTTTATAGATGATTTTTTGCTTAAAATTAGTATTCCAATCGATATCCGAGGTTATCTTAAAAAAAAAATACTCACCCCCGAGATTGGGTGGCAACCACTCCAGGGGTAGTTGCGGCGATCAAATCATTTTCACTTTTGAATTTAAGGGTACAATGAAACTAATTCCAAAATTTCATGCAAATCGGTTCACAGTAAAAAAATTCGGAGGTTGGACCATATTTTTCGCTTCAATGACTGCGCTATTACTCAATAAGACGTGTAGGTAAATAAGATCTGTTTAGACAAGTATTTCGTGCGGCTGCGGAACTTGCCCCGGCATCGGCCGGAAATCGATCCCGCGACCTTCGCGCGTACTGCTCTCATAAATAATACAAGTACCTTAGACTCATTTAAAAGCTCGCTTAGAGCGCCGTCCTCTGATAGTAAAAAAAATTCGTCTTTCTTTCGTCATGCATGGCAGGGTTTAAAAGCAAAGTTGGAAAAACTTGATTGAATATGTATTAACCCGAATCATGTCTCATTTATTTTAAATATTACTCAAGTTAATTTGAACGAAATCTGTACGTATGAGGACATTTAAAATAAAAATACTTGTTCGGTTCGTTACTTGATTTCTAAATAATATATTAATTCGTTGGACATGGAGAATTAATACAACACTCTCAGTATATGACTGAATAGTTTATTTATTTATTTATTTATTTAAGCCTTTCTTACATCCAAGACAAATAGTACAAGAGTTTAAAAAAAGTAAATTTATATTTATATATTATTTATGAAAAGATTACACCTGTCCTGGCCCCTTTCGGGTATAGGCCTCCTCCAACTGCCTCCATTTCTTTCTGTCTTTTGCTATATTTATCCAACGTTTTCCTGCTATCTTTATTATATCGTCCTTCCATCTAGTCTTTGGTCTTCCCCTTGCTCTCTTCTTTCCAGGTCCAGTCCAATTTGTAGCGCGTTTGGACCATCTCTCGTCGGAAGAGCGGGCAATATGTCCTGCCCATCTCCACTTGAGACGCTTAGCATGGTTTACTGCATCTATTACCTTTGTTTTCTCTCTAATTTTACAGCTATTTTGTTTATCTATGAGCCTGATTCCTAGGATACTCCTTTCCATACTCCTCTGACACGCACGAATTTTTGTCATGGTATTGTTATTGATAATCCAGGTTTGAGCACCGTACGTCAGGCAGGGCAGTAGACTTGAATCCATCACTTTTTTCTTTAGTGTATTTGCTAATTTTGATTTTAATATTTCTTTATAGCTCCAGTACTTTCTCCAGGTCATTTTTATTCGCCTCTCTAGTTCATCCATATGTCTCGTGTCTTTAAACGATATTTGTTTTCCGAGGTAAATATAGCTCTCTACGTACTCAATTGGTGTTTGATTTATTATAATGGGGGTTTCAGGTCCGTTCGTGCATACTTTTGTTTTTGAGGTGTTTAGTTTCAGGCCAATGTTTTCACTAACAAGGTTAAGTTCAGTTAGCATTTCCTGTAGCTGATTTGCTGTTCTAGCGAACAAGACTATATCGTCCGCGAACCTAAGGTTGCTAAGGTACTTCCCATCTATAATTATTCCTTTTTTGGCCCAATCAAGGTCTTTCATAATATTTTGCAGAACAGCTATAAAGATCCTTGGTGATAGTGGGTCTCCTTGTTTCACCCCTCTACGTATATTAAATTCAGGGCCTAGTCTGTCTAGCTTCACACGACTTGTGCTTTTTCTGTAGATATCTTTGATGATGTTGATATATGTCCCAAATACTTTTATGCGAAATAGAGTCGAACGCCTTCGCATAATCAACGTATGCAAGGAAGAGATGACTTTTAAACTCTACGTGTTTTTCTATTATTTGCTCTAGGGTATGTATGTGGTCAATTGTGGAGTATCCACGTCGAAAACCTGCCTGTTCTATTGGTTGGCTCAACTCCACAATCGGCTCTAATCTTCTTTCTAGGCACATTGCAAACAGTTTATATATTGTTGGTAGTAGGCTGATCGGCCGGTAATTATTTACATCAGCTGGGTCTCCCTTTTTGTATATAAGAATTATTCGTGATTTGGCCCAGTTTTCAGGTATTTTTTGTGTATTCAGGACTTTATTGAATAACGTAGTTAGAGGGCTTATCAGTATATGTCTTCCAGATATCAAGGCTTCGTTTGGTATGTTGTCTAATCCTGGGCTTTTTTCTTTCTTCAAGTTCTCAAGTTTTTTCATTATTTCTTTACCTGTGAAAGGCGTGACTGTTACGTTTGTTTTTTCGGTATTGTTGGAGATCTTTTTGTAATTTATGTTTTTGATTGATTTATCTTCGTATAGTTTTCTGTAGAATTCGGTGGCAATATTTACTAAGTCTTTTCTTGTTAGTTGTTTTTGTGTCGTTTTTTGTGCGTTCAATGTCGGAATCCACTTTTTCTGTGTGTTTAATTGTTTATAGGCTCTTTTCTGGCTTCCTGTGGTTTGTAGGTGTTTTTCAATTATACCCATTCTGTAACAATCATAGTCTCTTTTAAGTAGTTTATTTGTCTTTTTGTAGAGTGCTGAAAGTTCTTTCTTCTCTTCCTTATTTTTTGAAGGCTTGTGTTGTAGCGCCATACGCTTATTTAACAAGCTTTTTGTTTCTTTACTTATTACTGAATAGTATCACATACAAATCATACAAATAGATTTGCGTCAGCCAGATTACGGAATGAAGGTATCAGGGAATTTCCTAACACTAAAATCTCCGAGTAAGTATTTTCAGTCCGGCCCGAGAAGAGTCTTATGGATCGCGTAGCTCACTGACTATTGTACCGGCGTCACAATATCTATGTGAATGGATACGAAAGATATTTCCAATTACGAACAAGAGTTCACATGTAAAGGTTTGTGTCCCTCGCATATGTAGCAGAGGCTCTCGTTAAAAATTCAATGCGAGTGCTCCACGAAATTTAGTTATGTTACTATTGCTCTGCCTATAAATATGCGGAGATGGGCCGGGTTTTCAATTTGTAGTGGTTTAATAAAGTTAGCGGCATGACGACATGAGTATTGATTTAGTATTTTTATTTTAGCTTATGGCAGAGGCGTTACACGAGCAACCCAGTCGCATGATGGTAAGGAATCACCACCGCCCATGGACATCCGCGACACCGGTGGTATCGCCGATGCGTTGGCGGCCTAACTCAGAACTGGCAAATTACTGCGACAAAAAGGCATTTCACCTTTTTGTTATTTGCCATACAGTTTTTTCACAATTAAATGCGATATTCACCATGTTCATTACTAAATTAAGTACCCGTCTGACGTATTGATTGAATTTTAACAACCGTGGTCTCCAGCGACCTGGAAATATTTGACGTTGTTAAAATCAATAGCAATTGTTGCGGCTCCGAACAACCCTTTTTCGTGTATTTCACAGACGTTATCTGTCGCATCTACTCCCTGTCAATGTGAATGGGAACGGCATCCGTGGGACTCGTATTCTGGAACCCCGTTTTATACTAAATTATGATATGATACTTTATGACAGAAAATGGTTTTTATTTTTGGAAAAGCAATGGCTAAAGGAAAACAAAAGATAACATTAAATCCGAAAGTTTTAGCTAAATAAACTTAGTCAGCACTAAAATTAAAATTACAAACCACACCGCACTGAAGATTTAGAACTGGACGAATCGACACGGTCAATTAATTAATGAAATTCTATAATGCATGATCACACAACACTCAACTGTAAGTTTGAAAGCAGCCTAAGCAATGAACAACTCTTGGAAGAACATTAACAGCTTAATTCGCGAAGATTACAAAATCAACAGGGAGGACGATGTATGATGAATAATTTCCTATATTATTAATGGATAAGAACCATCAGACCAGTATTATATAATCCATGGATGGATAGGACCAACCGTAAGCCCCAATAACTTCACGTCCGCACGGAAATAACTTATTTGCCAGTTCTGAAATTGATTTCAACTCGGATGATTGAGCGGAAGGAAAATAACAATAAATTGCTCAAAGTGAGAGCCACGTAGAATTTTATTTGCATTGCAATGTAGGTAGCCTGTTGTCTGTTTAAAAAGTACGGAGAACGCTCTCCTTTGTGTCACAAACAGACGTCCTAGACATAAAACGCTATCCTCCTACTAGTACCTACTACATATTATGTTTTCCTGTAAGTTAGGGCTTTGAAGTGGAACGTGTTATTACTTTTCCGTATCTAGTGAAATTTCTGTGTATAATATGAGATCTGCCAATGTCGTCTTGTGTAAGAAGCGCATAGTAGTGAAAAAAACACAATTTCTTTAGGTACTCTTATTCAGAATCATATCTTCATAAGCATTACAGTCCTAATCGATAACTTGGCACACAAAAGATTTAATTTTATCATTCTCGTTGAAACAAAATCTTTGAAAAAGTTGGTACAATATAAACCATTGCGTGGAACTCCAATTAAACAACTGCCGAAACTTACAATACCTACTCTAGAAATGTTAATGATATTAATTAAAAGAACAAAAACTTGAGCAGTACTTGGGAACTACTCCATTAACAATATCAAAAAGCAATAAAATTGACAAGGCTTGTGTCGGCCGATGAGATTCGCAATCACTTGCCTTTGTTTCAGTTTTGAATGACCTCCACGGACGTGACCAATCTGAGGTTAGCTGATGTGAATTAGTGAGCACTGATAGTTTCCAGATTATTTCATATAACTAAGATATTTACATGAAAAAATATTTTTTTTCATATTTTATTTATATTTACTAACATCTGCTCGTATATATAAAATTTTACTTGTGAGTATGAACAATTTTATATAAATTGGAAGATTCGTAAAAAAACATCACAAACGGTCACAAACGTGAGTTCACATAGCCTGAAAACTAATACTCAATTAAAAATTAAATAGAAAATAAGTACAATTAGATTCTATCCGGTTTCCAGAACTAAATGACAATAAATATTCAGGTTTTAACGAGACTATCATATCACTTTTATACAAATACTCTTCTTCTTCTTTACGTGTCGATGGCAAAAAAATTAAGATTAAAAAAGTAATTAAATATAATTAGAAAGTTATATAAAGTCGTTATTAAAATACTAAACTTAGGTATAAACGTTTACGCCTAAAAATACACCCTTTCGTAAAAGTTATCGTAGTCCCACGCCCCTGGGACAGTGTCGTTCCGCCTACATTATGTATAAGTGCGTTAACGCGAGCCACCGAAATAAAAATAATAGCTGCCCTGAGCCACGCCTCGCCGCATTAGTGCTGTTTACTGGAAGAACTGGGCGCGATCAGTAATGGCCCACCATAGCTATTTGGGTAAAGACGCTTCACTTTTTTACGAAGGGGTTAACTTCGCTCATTAACAGGAAAAAGAAATAAGGAGTTAACTTTACTCATCAACAAGAAATAGGGCAAAGATTTAAGCACTAAGTTCACAAGTTCACAATATTCAATTTTTCTTTCAGATCGTGGTCGTGGTTTTAGTCGTGGTAGAGCCATGCTTCGGCACGAATGGGCCGGCTCGACCGGATTGTTACCACGGCCCCACAGAAAACCGGCGTGAAACAACATTTTGTTGTGTTTCGTCGTGTGAGTGAGGTTACCGGAGGCCCAAACACCCCCCCCCCCCCCCCCCCCCATTGATGACGCAGTTAAATTACGGTTATATACCCCAGGAGGGTACCAACTGCATTAGCGTTGGAGAGTCCCTCCCCGGGCGTCCACGATCAGGGAGTAACGTCCCTGGACGTGGGCGTCCGGGCCGCCCCACGTATTCTGGGGGGGGGCAAAACTGCGCACGTCATTGCTCAGGGCAAGAGCAGCACCTCGGCATCCCCTGCCACGCTGGCTGTGGACTTTTGTAATATCAGGGGTTTACATTCCAACTTAGATGCTGTTCACCACCACCTCGAGACAGCTAAGCCAGCCCTGCTCTTCTTGACCGAGACGCAGATATCGTCTCCGGCGGACACAGCGTACCTCACCTATCCGGGATACGGTCTTCAACACTCCTTTTTATCTAAGGCTGGAGTGTGCGTGTACGTCAGAGACGATATCAGCTGTCGCCGCCTGAGCAACATTGAAGGTCGGGATCTTTCATTAATATGGCTTCGCATAGACGGCGTCGACCACCCTCGCGTCTATGCTTGCCTATATCGGTCCCATAGCGGTGACACAGAGACGGACAGACTGATTGATCACATCCAGATGGCTACAGATTTTGTGCAACAGCAGATCCCCTCAGCCGAAATCGTCTTTCTTGGCGACTTCAACGCCCACCACTCTGACTGGCTTGGGTCTGGTAAGACCGATCATGCTGGGAGATCTTTTCATGACTTCGCTCTTGCTTATGGTCTGACACAGCTGGTTACCACGCCCACGCGAATCCCAGACGTGGAAGGCCATAATCCCTCACTGTTGGATCTTCTGCTGACTTCTCATCCGGACGGCTATCAAGTAACCGTGGGCGCTCCACTTGGCTCCTCCGATCATTGCCTAATCCGGAGTAAGGTGCCACTCTCGTGCTCGCCGCGGTCTCGTAACGCACGCAGTCGCCGTGTGTGGCACTATAAGTTAGCAGATTGGGATGAGATGCGGTCCTACTTTGCATCCTATCCCTGGCGGCAAATTTGCTTCTCGCTGGATGATCTCGACGCCGTTGCGGATTCTGTTGCAGATGTGGTGCTACAGGGGATGGAACTTTTTGTTCCGTCCTCTGTGGTTCCCGTCGGTAGCAAGAGTCGCCCGTGGTTTGGTTCGCATTTGAAAATTGCTTCCCGGAGGAAGAAGGAAGCCTATCAAGCTTGGGCTGATGCAGCGGCGGCACGAGATTTAAACACCAGGGTTTTAAAAAGGAAATACAATTTTGCCTCTAGGGCCTTGAAAACAGCAATTGCGAGGGCGAAGTCGGTACACATCGGCAGAATTGGCGAGAGGCTTGAGCGCCTTCCATCGGGAACTCGTGCATTCTGGTCTCTTGCCAAGGCTGTCGAGGGTAATTTTTGTAAGCCATCTTTTCCACCTCTACACACGGGAGATGGTTCATTAGCCCACGACGCAAAGGAGAAAGCCGATCTTTTGGGAAAACTCTTTGCGTCCAACTCGGCCTTGGACGATGGAGGACAGGAGCCGCCAACAATACCACGGTGCGAGAGCGTTATGCCTGATATCAGGATACACCAACGCGCAGTGCGCCTGGCACTCATGTCGCTTGATGTCCATAAGTCGAGCGGGCCTGATGGACTCCCTCCCATTGTGTTGAAGATGTGCGCTCCTGAGTTGGCACCAGTTTTAACTCGTCTCTTTCGGCTCTCCTACTCCTCTGGCGTAGTCCCGGCGTCATGGAAGACAGCTTTGGTCCATCCGATCCCCAAAAAAGGCGACCGCTCTGATCCGTCCAACTACAGACCAATAGCTATAACCTCCCTCCTTTCAAAGACAATGGAATCAATCCTCAATCGCCAACTTCTTAGGTACTTAGAGGGTCATCAACTACTCAGCGATCACCAATACGGCTTCCGTAAGGGTCGGTCGGCTGGTGATCTTCTGGTTTACTTGACACACCGTTGGGCACAGGCGATTGAGAGAAAGGGGGAGGCCTTGGCTGTCAGTTTGGACATAGCAAAGGCCTTTGATCGGGTTTGGCACAGGGCGCTTCTCTCGAAGCTTCCATCCTACGGGCTTCCCGGGAAATTATGCACATGGGTCTCCAGCTTTCTTGCTGACAGAAGCATAAAGGTCGTTGTCGACGGAGAATGCTCTGAAATTTTGTCAATAAATGCTGGTGTTCCCCAAGGCTGTGTGCTATCGCCAACTCTGTTTCTCCTGCATATCAATGATATGTTGCAAATAAGCAATATTCATTGTTATGCGGATGACAGCACAGGCGATGCTTTTTATACCGGCCGCGCTGGTATTTCTCGGGATCACGTCATCGAGAGCCGAAACAGGCTTGTGTCTGAAATAGAGAGCTCCTTGGAGAGGGTCTCAGATTGGGGTAGACTGAATCTGGTCCATTTTAACCCCACAAAGACGCAGGCCTGCGTGTTCACCGCAAAAAAACTACCGGTGGTCGTATCTCCACGGTTTCAGGGCACCCCCCTTTCTACCTCAGCCACTATTGGGATACTTGGTGTCGACATATCTAGCGAAGTGCAGTTCCGTGGTCACTTAGAGGGAAAGGCTAAATTAGCCTCCAAGAAGCTTGGCGTGCTCAATAGATCGAGACGGTATTTCACTGCGGCCCATCGCCTGCAACTTTATAAGGCACAGGTTCGGCCGCATATGGAATACTGTTCTCATCTATGGGCAGGGGCACCCCAGTACCAGCTTTTCCCTTTGGACCGCATCCAGCGTAGAGCTATGCGCATTGTCGACTGCCAAGATATTTCAAAACGGCTTGATCCTCTGGCGCTGCGTAGGGATGTAGCCTCGCTCTGCATCCTATATCGTCTATACTATGGGGAGTGCTCTGAGGAATTGTTCGGACTTATACCTCCCACATCCTTTCGTCATCGTTCAACGCGACAACAGTTCCATCGACATCGTTTAGATGAATGGCAATCCACCACTGTGCGTTTCTCCAGAAACTTCTTGCCACGCACAACCAAACTGTGGAATCAACTGTCGCCTGAGGTATTTCCGGACCGATACGACCTCTTCACCTTCAAGAAAAGAGCGTACTCCCTTCTAAAAGGCCGGCAACGCATTTGTGACTCCTCTGGTGTTGCGAGTGTCCATGGGCGGCGTTGATTGCTTACCATCAGGCAATACGTCTGCTCGTTTGCTGCCCTATGACATAAAAAAAAAAAAAAAAAAAAAAAAAAAAAAAGATCGTTTGAAAAGTAGAAATGTTTAGATCGTTTGACGCTTATAGAGGTAAGTATGCTTTTTTCTCTACGTTAGAACAATATACGAGCTTTAGGGAAGCATCTACCGTACAGTGATGTTGAAACTAACAATCAATGGACTAATAGTTATGTAAGTGAAGGTTACCCTAATCCGAAAGCTAGCAAGTTTTCTACTTACTTAAAACGTCAGATGGCTTGACGCGGCCGCCCCGGAAGAGTAGCGCCATAGCTTCCGGCGCGCCGTGATTCACCGACAACGTTTCATTCCTCTTTATTGCCCATCACTCTTCATTTAATTTTATTGATAGGTCAAATAATCAAACGTACGTAAAACAGCAAATACCAATCCGGCGATGTAAGGCAATCGAAGCCTTTTAAATCGCTGCGATATGATTTCAAGAGTAATTTGGAATGCTGTAGACAAAAGGTCTTATGTCTGTGAATATACCTCCACCTTTTCACAGAAGACGACAGTGAAGCAGTACTTCATTATAATTGTACTACGTCTCTGTTGGTCATGGTTTGCACACTGACCATTTTTTACAACACCGCTGTAACTTCATTTCGTTTCATGCATGTTTAAAAAAGGGCAAACGGTATGTGACGAATTATATCACGAGCTATTTTTACGTACTGACGTAGATAGAATTCGTTTTTAAGTTAATTAATTTCTAGAGGGCCGACTACATGCATGATAATTGTGTAGCAAGCATTCATCATTTGATGGAAGATTACAAAGTTTCGAGTCACATTAGACAGATTGCTTGTCCTGCCTAGTTTTTGCGTGCGTTGGTTGTAATTAAAGAATTAGCAACCTAGGTTGATGGATTAATGACTAAACACAAGCTACAACTATGTAAGGTTATATTTAAAGCGCTAGTGGTTATTTTTCGTAGTAGCTGTGATGGCCACAATCTTTAAACATTAAAAAGTTTTACTTATAAGGAGGAAGTTTAAAGTGGAAAGACGATACTTTCTTGCGGGACAAGGGTTGAGGCAAAATACATTAAAATCTTGTTTTTCTTTACATAAAATAGTCTATAAAATATTTTTAGCCTACAGGGTAAACGACACAATCATGTCATTTTTTTTAAAGATGGTTACTGGAAGACCTCGCTTTCAAAATATGTATTGGGGACCACAAATCTGAGCTGTGTTTGAAAAACTGAATAAAGTGGCTCGACTTAGAAACTGTGACAAAAATGAGATTGTAGCCACTAGTTACACATAACTTACTTAAATATTTTGTTAAACTTCTCTACGCCCAGTGATACCAAAGAGAGTGTATTTTAGATCTCCATGGGCATTCATTTTACTTTATCTCTACGCCCAGTACAATAAATGTCAAGTTAAATTCCGCAATAATTAGTTTTAATCCTCTACAAAGCCTCGGAGCCATTAACTTTGATGTACGGCGTGACACTGACCACAGATCCCACATTCGCCGCTACAATACGACCACACAAGTAATAACTAGTAATAAAAGTTGGCCCAATCAAACAGCTCCCATGGTATTATCACACTGCATATTATTAACTGCCGCAAATGCTATTATTTCCCACTGTTTGAGGTTACACAATTGTTACCAATAATGATGTCAAATCAAGCTGTTAGCTTGTCATCTGTTAATTTGCATACATTATTGACAATCAAATATCTAGGGCAGTACAAACATGTGTGTAACTGTAATAAATATTTACATTTACAAACATGGTCATTATAGCTTACATTTAAATTAAATTAATTTTAAGTTTTTCTGCTAGAGTGAGAGGCCCGCAGTGGACTGCGATACGCTGATGATGATGATGATGACGATTATTTTCTTAGTTACTTAATAAAAAAACTATAACTCACTACATATTTCATTTGGATTTATTATGGAAAAAAAAGAAGGAATCTGGTAAAAGCAAGCTTTTAATATACTGTTGGAAAATGAGAAGTTCTAAAAGTTTTAAACATTTCATTTTCAACCTTTATAATACGGTATTTGACTGACGAGTCAAATCACCTACTTTTTTTAAATGTCAAAAACCTAACCTTGTAGGAAAAAATGTATGAAATATTGAATCGTGACGTCACGATGCTGTAGTGTCAAATCAATACTCTTTTAACTTTAATTAGCTGTAATGATTTGTCAAAAGCTCAATAGTAACTGTGAGATAAAAAAATCTGCCTTATTTTTGATTTCGTCTTTAATCTTAGAATGTCAGAATTTATTTCGTATGCAGTCAAATACCAAATTCTATCCGCACACACACATGAATATCGATCGCCAACGTATACCATAAATAATCTTAAAACTCAACAAGAACATAATCCGGCTAGATCAGAACACACAGTGGCGGCGGCGTAAAAGCTCAATAAACAAGCCTGCAGTAACTCTGGCTGCACTCAGCCGCGCCGGGCGGGCAAACTGCACGTGACCTATACCAATGCACCCTTGCACGTGCTGCATGGACACTGCGGCACATGCTATATTATAATATGCTATATTATAAGGCACATCAATAACAATACAAAAATCAAAATATACTTTACTAGCGGCCCGTCACGCGGTTTCACCCGCGTCCCGGGGGAACTACTTCCCCCGTTATGTTACTCTGAATGAATGTAGCTTTCCAACAGTGAAAGAATTTTTCAAATCTGCCAAGTAGTTTCGGAGCCTATTCAATTCATACAAACAAACAAAAAATCAAACCTTTCCTCTTTATAATCATCATCATCAGCCTATCGCAGTCCACTGCTGGACATAGGCCTCTCCTAGGGCTCTCCAATTAGCCCGATCCTCGGCGACTCTTTATAATATTTGTATAGATTTACGTAGGCCACAGTTAGGCACTTATAAATCGTCAATAATATCACTATCTAGAATGACACGACCACTGACTTCGGAACGCAGTAATCTGGCGAAAAGAAGCGGCAAGCAACACTAAAGTTGCTCTTTTAAATCCAATAATTACATTAATTTCATTACGTTCTCTCAAATGCGTCATTCAGTTCCTTCAGCAAAAATTAATATCAATTTTTTTATGGATAGATTAATCAAACATGAACCCGTTGACAGGCCCGTTGGTCTTGTGGTATGGGGTGGGATTCTGGCTACAAAATCAATGGTCGCAGGTTCGAATCCTGCTAGGAGCAAATATTTGTGAGATGAACATCGACATTTGTTCTCGAATCATGGTGGTAATTATAAAAGTATTTGAATATTTTAAGTATAGATTTAACCTATTGCAGTTCACTGGTGGATACAGTCCTTCCCCAGATAGGGGAGATATGCCTATAGCCACCACGAAAGCGGATTGGTGTCCGCAGCACGGCAAACGGTAAAACAAAAGTGAACGCTGGTATCTTTTAGAATGTTCCTAAGCCACTTCTTACGACACCCAAGGGAAAAAATAAGAAAGTATTCTTATAATTTAAAAAGTTTTGGCAATAAGTTCTTTCATAGTGAAGAAATAACGCAAATTTATTTCACTTGAAATACGTAAATTAAAGTTACAAACTTTAAAGTGTGCTACAGCTTACAAACTTTAAAGCTGATTAAAATCAGACTGACCCGAAACTATCTGTTTGTTGTAGATGGGATAACTCTACTATGCCAACACAACGCAGCAAAATGGGAGCCAGCGAACAAGAGGATCACCTGATGGTAAGTGATCACCGCTGCCCATAGACATCAACAACCGAACAAGCGTGGCAGATGCGTGGCCTGACTTTAAGACCCCATACCCTCCCTAACTGAGCTCTGACGACCAAACTTACCAGCAGAAACATAGCATATAAGTTACAAAGTGCTATTTCACAAGAGTAAGATAGCTTAGGATAAACACTACCCTTCGTTTTAGTAGAGAATAACAATGTAGAACGCTATCCTTGGACAGTTTTTGGGCAAAGTTAGTACCAAAGACGTCATCGGTACGGCCGACCACAATGTTACTCGTGGAATACAGATTCAACGACAGCAGATAACGGCTCGGACATTAATTATACACACGTGTGCTACACGTCCAGTCTGCACCACGTTGGGAAAATGTACTATTTGAATTTGTGAATTTCAGAACTACGAAGGCAATATGCTATATTACCACAAGATCACTTGACTGACAACGACGAACGGTGACAGAATAGCGTGACAGAGAAATGACCGAACTACAAAATAAGAACAGAGTAGTCTACACTATCATATTAAGTTTCCAAGTTTCCCACATTTTACAAGGCATTTGACACAGGCGGCAGTATAAAATGTTAACAAGGAACAAAAATGTTAGTTTCAACTTTGTTGCCGGCTGTTACACGCATAAAGGGGGATATAATGTCAATTGTACCCGTGTCCTAGTTCTGGCAAATCTTCGCAGCTGGCCTTTAGCTCGTCGCCAAAAATGCCGGCCCCACGTTGGGCGCCACCGGCCTTGATATTAACTGACATTTGAGAAAAATACGAAATACCCGCTTATTGTACTGTGACGTGGATAAATTATGTACTTCCACTACAACCGTCAGTTTATTATTTTCTGTCTGTAATGTTATGAGACCCATGTGTAGTTTGGTAAGAAGCGCTGGAAATGTTAAGCATGCCTTCAAATTACATATAAAGGAAAAACGTATTAACTGAGTATGAGTATGTACTATTTCAATTATATTATAATAGATTGAAGACATTTTTCTTCAAGTACTTAAGCTTTTCAGCTTTTAAACAAATCGTTAACCGCTTGCTTTAAGAGTAACATAACATAAACAACAGCCTTCACTTTACAGAAAGAAAACCAATAAAGGACATGGCCAACATTCTACGGAACGTTTGCCTAGATATCAAATTCATTTCCCACAAACATGTCGTATTGCATTAGACTCGTTACTATCAGAACATTCAATATCATTAACAACTAAAGTCCAATAACTTGAGGTTATAATTATACAGACACACAAAGATTGCAAAAAACATTTCAATCCCTTACTGTAGCATTGTTTTGATTGATGACATGATACATTGGTTACTAAGGTTACTCAACGGTGTATCGTGAAAAAAGTGTTGTCTCTTTTTCTCTTATCGTAATTTTGCTAACGCTTACTCTGCCACGCATTGTATATTATTTCCATGGCAACGGATTTAAATATTTGACAATAACTGAGTCACCGTGCAGAAACTATAGAGGGCGCTAAAATCCCGATTTTTTTTCTGTGGTTTGACAGTAAAATTTGACATTTACCTTGGTCAGTTCGAATTCGAGTCACTAGATGGCAGAATAAGGCACGGTGTTTTCCGTGGTTTGACAGTAGAATTACCGACATTGAGATTGAAATTTAGCTTGGTCAGTTCGAATATGAGTCACAGGATGGCAGAGTCATCGCTACGCACGGTGCCTATAATATTCATTCCTATTGCAATTAGGTACTTTAAGCAGAAGCTTAAAGTACCTAATATTTATTTTGGGAAAAATAATAAAATACTTTGTTTAATATAAGTTACTAGCGGCCCGTCACGCGGTTTCACCCGCGTCCCGGGGGAACTACTTCCCGTACCGGGATAAAATATAGCCTATGTTACTCTGGGTGAATGTAGCTTTCCAACAGTGAAAGAATTTTTCAAATCTGCCAAGTAGTTTCGGAGCCTATTCAATTCATACAAACAAAGAAAAAATCAAACCTTTCCTCTTTATAATATTAGTATAGATATATCGTGATAAATAATACGTTAAAAGATACAATTTCAAATATTTTTTATAGTTAAAGCTATATTTTATTGTATGTCATTGTTTTTCATACAATCATATATTGTGTCTATGGAGAACAAGAGCAGACTATCCGTATTGACGTTGAAAGGAACGCATTTTTTCAAAAGCAGTGTATAGCGGAAGTTAAATTACTAATTAATTTCTATTAAATACTGACAAGTTCTACAAGATTGTAAAATATATGAAAATTCATATTTTAATTTAATATATTTTGTGCTTTTGTACCATTCGTGGCCATCACTAGGCAGGAATAGGCCATGTCATTTGAAAGTCAACCAGTCTTCACAATACAAAGCAACAAATGTTTGAAATATGGCAAGTGATGATATTTATTTTATTTAGTGGGTGCGGCGAGAAGCCGACCGTGTAAATAAATAATAAATTGAAGAACGCAAACGAATTCGGCGGCCCGGCCGGCTAAAAGCTTCCGGTGCTCCGCCGGACACGCCGCTCACTGTGCAAACTGTGCTGTTATAACCATAGATAAAACACATAGAGAGCTAACACTTTGTACAAGTATAGTTCGTGAAAAATAGGTCGGCTTTTTAGGGTTCCGTAGCCAAATGGCAAAAAAACGGAACCCTTATAGATTCGTCATGTCTGTCTGTCTGTCTGTTTGTCTGTCCGCCAGTCTGTCACAGCCACTTTTTTCCGAAACTATAAGTACCATACTGTTGAAACTTGGTGATTAGATGTATTCTGTGAACCGCAACAAGGTTTTTACACGAAAATAGAAGAGTATATAAATTGATGGGGGTCCCCATAGTTCTAACTGAAACTGAAAATATTTTTTTTCATTCAACATATACGTGTGGGGTATCTATGGATAGGTCTTTAAAAATGATATTGAGGTTTCTAATATTATTTTTTTCTAAAGTGAATACTTTGCGTGAGAGACCCTTCCAAAGAGGAAAAAAATGTGCCCCCCCCCCCTCTAACTTCTAAAATAAGAGGATGATAAAACTAAAAAAAATATATGATGTACATTATTATAAAAACTAACATCGAAAATTGGTTTGAGCAAAATCTAGTAAGTAGTTTTTTTAATACGTCAATAATAGAATTTGTACGGAACCCTCACTGCGGGAGTCCAACTCGCACTTGGCCAATTTTATGTTATAGGAACGCAGACGAACTAGGGGGTCACATCATCGTAAGTGATCACCGCTGCCCATGAACTACAGCAAACGCACAAGGGTCGCAGATGCCTTGCCTTTTAGGTGTTTTCTTTACCCGAATCATTAATTACATAATGCACTTATTGAAATATATTTCTCTAGCATTCGTTTTAAAGTATAAATGGTTAGTTTTTTTGATAAAACAACAGCCCAAGTACTTAAAATTTGCATCTACACAACACGTAACAAAACTACAATACGCTTTGCTCATTGGAGACTTAGGTTACGCACTAACAGCTGGAAGAAACAAGAAAAACCCATTCGCCTGGCCTAAAACATAGAATATGTGTGAAATTGAAACGCTGGTTCAACCTAAATGTTACCTCGACCTTTAATTAATTTACGCTGCTAAAAAACTCGTGAAATAACAGGCTCCCTCGGCAATTTGATGAGCCACCCGCGGGGTTATTAATCACTGCTGCTTGATTAACTACCAACCTGACACTGTCCATTTTTAGTTGGGTACCTCAGTACCTACAGATAACAAACTTAAATGGCGACAGTAGGTAACCTAGCGATATCTTAGATTACCAGATGTCTGGTTTTGTGTGTGCAGTATATTTTGACATTGCTTCGTATGTAAAACTGCATTAAGTGAAAACATGCTCACACAGGTAACTATGCCTGCCAGATACTTGTTTTATTAAATAATTTCATTTCATTTCAGATACAACCGCGTGTGAATTTCAAAATTGAATTTGGTAGATATTTTTTTACGAAAAATGTCTCGATCAAGAAACCCGGGTTCCTTTCACAAGTGTGCACTTATAAGCTAAGTACTCACAGATTCTGGTCCAGGGGTTGGTGTAGAGGCGAATCCACCGCCTGAGGCGCTGTGCTTGTGTCAGCAGGAACGACGCCGTCACATTCAAGCTGCGTACGGCCACATGAACCCGCGATTCTATAATAGAATAGAGCACGGAAATTATTAGAACATCCTCTCATGAGTGCCTGTTTAGAATCTACCAGCGCCTTGGGCGAGATTTCTACGGCGCCGGCCGGCGCCCTCCACGACTAAGTATACCTACATACTACAACTAAAAGGTTAGGTCAGGTCGCCCCTTTAATCCGGCGCCCCGGTCATCGCCCAACAGCGCCCTAATATTGTACAAAAATGTATTAAAAAAAAAGAGCAACAGTTCATAAAGAACCACGTGCGCTGGTCAATGTTACTATCCATTGAACGTGGCCACTATGTCATCGCGAATCCAAAAGTCTGGCATTGCATTACGTTGCCGAACTAGGTATTAGGTAAGCGGTAAGTGTGTTATTAGCATACCTACATGTTTCCTCCATCCTTTAAACTGGTTTTCTTCTTGCTTGATTGTTGCTTAAGTTACCTACTTTCTTACTTACTCAAGTTGATGATTTGTCCAGTAAAATCGTAATAATACTAAAAGGTTTGACAAGACTTGTTAATTATATTGAAAACTTCTGTCAATCATGTGAGCTAATCAAGAGTAAGATGTGACATCTTTCTTCCTTTACGTTCGTTTAAGAGGGGGTGTAAAAAATATCGCGTATTTTCAAACACATTTTAAACCTTGAAAATGAACTTCAAATGACCCGAAAAAAAAATCGTAGATATTCAAGCATCGTTCCTAAATAGTTATCACAGAAAATATTGAAAAAATTGCAATTTTCATTGATAAAAAAAATCTTGAAGTTGCGTCTGACTTGATTTTTGGTTACATTTATTTCCGAGACGATGCATTTTGGTGAACCAATATTTTGGCATATAATATCAAATTATATTATCTAAATATTTATCACAGAACATTCTGAAAAAATATCATATTTTACGAGTAATTCAAAGAAAACTAGTTTGGCGCTTACTACGTTCATATTCCGCGCAGTAAGCTATCGTCTGTCGCACCTGGCGCGTGCTCACAGGCATGTT
The DNA here is from genome assembly GCA_958496325.1 of Nomophila noctuella. Taxonomy (NCBI): domain Eukaryota; kingdom Metazoa; phylum Arthropoda; class Insecta; order Lepidoptera; family Crambidae; genus Nomophila; species Nomophila noctuella. The sequence continues at coordinate 533,904 of OY292486.1, forward strand.
TTGTTTCATCGGTTAGTCGCAACCTCTCCGTTGAGACGAGAAGACTATGATTCAGTACTCTCCCGGCTCGAAAAAATATTTCGTAAAATTATTATAAGGATTGATGTGAATGACGGATCGGCCGAGAGCAGTATATGCAAGAAAGAACGATGCTTTCAAATAGTCGCTTGTTGGAAGGCTTAGTAGCAATTTGAAAAGTTTACAATTCCAGCCTAAACTCTTAAACTTATTTTTCATAATCAGTCTTTTACTGTGTACAATAAATGGACGAATAAATTAGGTATTGCGGCAATATAATGTGTAAATAATTTATTTTGTGTTTTACTGTTACTAGATAAGAGATTTATGATTTAGAAGTTTTTGTTTTGCTCCTTTGAAACGTGACAATCTATACATAAAATATTTTAATATTTAAACTGTGCAAAAGGAACTGTATGACATAGTGAGAGTACGAAAGAAAATGTATTGAAAAATAATGTTTATAACGAGGCAAGCTAAATTAAACAAAAAAAAATCTAGAATAATAAGAATGACATGGTTCTCATTCTTATTCATGTGCACAGCGACTTGTCGCTGTTGTCAAATTCTTGAATTTGATAAATTCACAAATTATTGTCGATGTTATTTAAAAACTCTTGTATCTTCTAATGTCCTTTTCTCTTTGAGCAATTCTTTATTTTAAGTCTAATTATATGTAAAGGTGCAAAATTACGGTTTACGGTTTAAGACATTTATTTCTCAATTACAGAATACATGTTATTCACTTTCACTGAGAAACTTTTAATTATTCTGTACGTTTAACACAAGCACTAGTAGTAACTAAGTAAATCATTTATTAGTAGATCTGAATTTATGTTAGTATTTTCTTAAGTATTATGTCCATTTTTCTCATTTTTAATGAGGGTATTTGTCTTAATACACACAACAATACTCGAGCGAGAAAGACGAGTCAGTCACAGTTCTATTACGTATCGAAAAACAGTTGCTATTATAGATGCCATTTGCTGCCATGTGTGAGGAATCATGCAGATTTAAAACATGTAAAGTAAAATCAAAAATTGGAAGACGTAATTAAAATTTAAAGATTAAATTAAAATTCACAAAGATTTTGTAGTTAAAAAAACATATTATACAATTATTAATTAAATAACTTGCGCGTACCTTTGCGTATTAATAACTACCAGAAAAAAGTACAATACAAGTAACTCAAAGCATAAACAAAATAAATCATTATAATACTAACATTTATGTATTACTAGCTTTCCACCGCTTAGTTACGTCATCCTGCTTCTAATACTCTCTTTGACAATTTTTATCTGATTTACTTTGAATACTGTGCGGAATTGCCCGAAACAAATTGAAGTGGCGACCTCTGTCTCATTGCGTTGAAGTCATAGGACGAGAGGGTGCCGAGGAAGCGCGCGGGTGCGATCCGATGGGTGTCGAAATTGATGCGCCCTCTTAAGCAAGTACCTACATTAGCAAACTATCGAGGGCGCATTGTAGGTAGGTAGTAAATTACGACCCGACTCGATTCGGATTCACGACGCCACGCCGTGGAGTACCTACTTACTTAGGTAGGTAACTATAGCTAGATCATACAAACTATTTCTTCCATCCACCCACAAGTACAACTGTCAATTCACCGGACGGACGCATACCTATTTATACTAATGCTCCGAGCACGCACTGATAACAATTATCACACCTCTTGACAGCCGATTACAGGCGCAACGAATAGAGCTGAATCATTTAACTACATTTTGTCATAATGTTTTTATATTATAATAAAAAAATGTACATACCTCTTTGCCCAAGGTCCTCGTATTCATATCGGTTTAGCCTAGGCGGCATTTTTATTTTTATCCCTTTCTAACTAGGCAACCGAGACACACTCCATAATGTTGGTAAACAAACTAAAAAGGTGTTGCCATTATCAGTAAAAAATTACCCGGCTCGTTCGTATCGTCTCTTTATCAGGTAGATTTCTGTGTGCTCAGATTTATTTTTATTTTGATCAAAATTGATTTGTACACAATAAATATATAGCTTTTTGGTTGATTTACTTGAATTTCACATTTGTTAGTTTAAAATACTTGTAATACAAATAGGAAGCATATAAGAGTGAATCAAAATATAAGTATTTATGTGTTAGGTATTTACACGAATAATTAATTTTATAAAGAAATATAAAAAAAACAGACATTGCTTTAGAATTTAAATATGGAACGAACTGACCACATTACTATCACATTTGTTTAAATAATGTTCAAAGCAATGTTATTAATTATTTGCAAAAAAATATTTGAAACATACCTTTTTCAAACACTAATATTGCAGGCTGGCCACTTATGAAGAGTTAAACGGCGGACGCTGTGTATCATTATCCTTCGTCACTGAAGCGTAGGTGTAGGCAAAGTCTGTAGTTTGATGGTCACATTGCATATTTTGCTTTCTACATATTATGAAACAGGTTTAAATTGTGATACAAGTACCATGTTTCCACATAAAATCACAAATTAATATCAATGACAATTCTGATTCTGACGACGCGATGCCGGCAAAGAACAGAATTCTGAATTTAAAATTCATGTTCTCTTGTTTTTATTTGTATGCGCTGAGCAAAGAATTAAAAATTATAAATTCCAATTGTCTAACCCCAAATTAAGCTCGAAACTTGTTCTATTTGTTTATTTAATAAAACGAAATAAAGTTTGTACAAAAGGCGGACTGTGTGCTATGCAATTTTAATATTTTATTCTTGTCACTGTTTAGAGTCTTCGTTTAGAAATTTTAGATACCTTTACCTCTTCATACTGAAAAAAAATCCAGTAAACTAAATCAGGAATATGTATGTACTCATGAAATTAGCATAAGTTTTAAATACCCAAAAAATTAAAAGAGAGATAAAAAAAATATTAACTTCACAAAACGTTTTGTTCAAATAAAATTATCCCCTTAATAAAAAAAAAGGTTTAAGGATTTAAATAACTTATAACGCATCGTTATAATTTAAACAATTTTTATTTAACAATTGTTGACATTAGACATTTTAATAGGTAATAATTTGTGAGTGTTCAATGACGTTATTGATGAAGATATTTATTTCACGAAGGTTAAATAAAACTGATTGTCATTTACTATTATTTGAGATCATAGTTACTCGGTGTTAACTGTTTATGTAAGAAATTTTGTATTGATAAAAACGATAGTACCTAAACTGTAACTACGAAATAATTCGAGTATACAATAAGTCAGTGCAAAAATGGTAATCATAATATTATCATAAGTACTACTCACGTCACAATTTGAATGTTAATAAAAATGCTTTTCAACTTAAACACGCATACACTATCATGCATTAATAAGAGATTGTTGACAATAGTAGCACTTTTAAAAATAATACTTATTTTTTGTAAGCATATGAAAATGTTGCCAGATTGCTATTCACAACGGGGTCAGGCAACTTAATAGTAATTAACTTAATGATTTCATATATTAATTTCCGAGTCATCCACTACCTTGATATAAATTTTAATATTTGTTCGTTTTAAAACTTATGAGTCGCAGAAAATCCACTGACTATAAGTTATTATAAGCATTTGTTTTAATACAATCAATAGAGACTTCCCTACAACCTTATCGTAAATTAAACTATGCGTATGACGATGATTGGGTAGAAGATTACAGTAGGTAAATGCTAAGAAATTAATAAAAAAAAAACCACAACAATTTAAATGATTGTAAAGCAAAAGAAAAATAATTAATTTATATTTGGACGAGTTCTGGGTGTCTATCAAAAATGAAGGATGTGTTATTGCAAATTTGCAGAGATGGCAACATTAGACAATTGTTGTATTCTAGAGATATCAATAATGTTATGAATCATGATTTATAATATCCATGTAGGTACTAATATTATCGAACTTCAAGGAAAAGTTTGATTGCAGATTCCAGTAAAGATTAGGAATGTATAGATTAATAAATTTTATCTTTTTCGAGTCATGGTTTTTGAACAGGAATTTCTCCTTTAGATATTGAAACAAATTTAACCACTCAACCGTCCGGCGCGCTTTATGACTATGTAAGCATACGTCCGGGTCCGCGCGGCCCGTCACAGCGTAAATTTGCGGCTTGTGAACTCTCGAAAAATGCTTCATAACTCATTACCTAAACGACCTACAGCTACAAAAAAAATATTGTGCTGAAGCTGATTATATACACTACCACACAACATATATTTTATTTGGTCATCGCTGGGCGCGTCATGAGTAGGTAACTTTCATGTTATTTTAAGAAATCTTCAGCAGACTTAATGTATTTTTATCAAATAATTATAAAGGTATGTTAATAACAAACTAATGAATCTTCAATAAAACAAATTTTATGGAATAGTTAGAAAAAACCTTATCGGCGGCTATTGTTTGTACACGAAAGTTACAGCCTCTCGTAATAATGGGTTTACTCGATATTCATCGCCGTGAAAGAAACACCACAGGAAATATGTGGTTCTCCAATCATAAAGATTAATAAAAACCAACTGAATTATATAATAAAACAAGTTCTAACGACATAATCAGCAGTAATTCCACGCGCATGCACAAGTCCCTCAAAACACAGGTAACACTAAACAAAAAAAAAATATTATTCAGTCCAGAAAGCATACTATAGTGCCATCTATGATTTTTTAAGTGTATTAGTTAATAGAGTATCGTTCTAAAAGCTCGGGCTATCGTCACAGGCCAACAGATGGCGTTTTAAAGCAGTTTTATACACCAAGAATTTTTTTTCTCTGTTGGATACTATAGTATCCACGGACGTAAGTTTACATATTTTTTTTGGATACTATGGTATCCACGGACGGTTGAGTGGTTAAGGCAATTTCTTTTAAATAAAAATTAAATAAATAAATTAAAGTATTCACGTTTTGTGTTAGTGAGAATGTTTGTCTTTTAATTGGTTTTATTATAAGTAAAAATAATACTGTGGTTATTATTATTATTATCTCTTTAAGTAAAAATGTAACCCGTAAATGCCCACCATTTACCTACTTGTTTTTTTTTATGGGGATGTAAAATCAGACTTGATAAATTAGACTTATCAGTCAATATTATATGTACAACATGAAGTAGGTAATCTTCTACCCTGATACAATTTATAACTTGCCGTTATCGTCATACGCACTGTACAAGTTTTTTAACTTAGAACTATTTGTCAATGGAGTTGTGTCCTCGGTCTCCGACCGCTCGCTGTCACTGCTGGCTGGAAGACAAAGTTACACAATTATTTTCTGACCGAAAAGGTAAAAAACAAAACTTAATATTAAGTCAGTATTAAAAGTGTTAAACCTTAATTTGACGGGCCTGTTGGTCGAGTGGCTAGAGACCCTGGCTACAAAACCAAAGGTCGCGGGTTCGAATCCCGCTAGGGGCAAATGTTTGTGTGATGAACATCGGCATTTGTACTCGAGTCATGGATGTTTATAAAAGTATTTATGTATGTCTATCCGTTTCCTAGCATCCATAGTACAAGCTTGAGCTTAGTTTGGGGCTAGGCAATTGGTGTGTTAGTCCAATGAATTTAATTTAATTTAAAATTTAAAAATTTAATAATTTAATGGTGCATTGAGTTGCCATATAATATAACGACGTGAATAGGACTACTATAGATTACAGATCTACCTACATAATTTTTTATACAGAAAATAAAATATTTAATAAGAAAAGTTTACAATTAAGTTATGCCCGTTAAAGGTTTAACGTGAGAACATGCAAAATGAAAAGTCATGAATAAATAAAATGTTAGTAGAAAACCAAATCTCATCCTTATTTACTATAACTGCACACTAATAATGAAATTCCTGTTCACAATGAAACGTAAAGTAACATACATAATAAGCATAACAAAATAATAGCAAACACCACACCGAATTACATCATATGAAGCTTGTAACATGAATAATACACTAACCTTAGCTTCCTCGAGCGATATGTTGTGCTACATACGAGTGTTTTAGTATTCTACTTACAATCCCTCAACCTTTCTAAAGACAATTGCCAATTATAAAATTCAATTAAACGGTTTAAATAATTGTATTTAAAACTTAGACTTTAAAGTTTGTAAGGAATGAATAAAATTAAAAATATAAATCAAACAAAACAATGCAATATGCATACATACATATCCATAAAATTTTCGGTACTTTTTTTAACCCATTGTTTGTTTTTCAAGGTGCAAAAATGCGATAGTTGAATTGAAATATAAGTTGACACAAATCATGACACCGTGATTTAAAAATATAATTTAATGAAACAATTATTCGAAAATGCTTATTTATTTCACATAAAAAACACATGTCACATTATGATACAGCCAGCGTGTCCTAGCGAAAACACTTCCTAAGCGATCTCGCGTGGCTTTACACGATATCGTGGGACCAAGGACTCGACTACGTAAACTACGTTTTACGATTACGTTTGAGAGATGTCAAGTAGGAGTGGTCTTACCACAGAGATGAACAAGTATAGAGTGGCTGCGGGGCGTTCCCGGTGTAAGTGAAGTATGATCAAAACAGGTCAACTTCTAGGTAACCTCATTTGCACGCACTCGTCAGTAATTGAGGGCATTGCTTTTAATGTTTTGAGTGGTAGGGGTCTGTCAATAAGTGGGTATAATTATTAAGGTGTCAATGTCAATGTGTCTTGCATCTGGTCTCAAACAAAGTGCACTCAGCGGCCCATTTCCCGTTTTTGTCTTGTATCTATGGTAAAGACTGACCACGCGAGCTCGCGTTATATCGTGCTCTCTTTAAACGTTACACATATGTACACAACTTAAAACTACGCGGCTCTACGCACTCGTACAAACACTACCGTTGAGCTTCGTATATGTGATGCAAAAATATTGAGGTGGGAAATTAAGCTCTACTCTTTCAGACTAGATTGCATATTATCAATTTTCGACGACAAAAATAGGGTCTCTTTTACATTGGACAACTGAGGACTAAATTAACTGTAGTCCTTACGACAACACATATAATAAGCATCGGAAGCTATAGCACTGTTTTGGCTCTGCTTCGGTATCCGTACGATATTTTATGCAATATAATATATGGAATAACATAAATATATACATACAATAACAATTACTTAACCAACTACAATAAGGAGGACTTTATAAACCCAGAACCACTAACTTTAATGGAGAAATATAAAATGGAGTGATAACAGGGTCAACCAAGCCCATCAATCAATAAAAATATGACTGTTACAAATAGGTCAAATATTATGATCAATGACACCAAGCGAGCGCATTGCACATATTATTATGAACAGTTAAGAAATACAATGACAGTAGAGTCGCCCCTATTCAAGAATACATTCATCATTATATTTAGCTAGAGACCGTTTTATTGTAGCTGTGACGTCACACACATTTACTAGTCTAAATTATATGTTTAAGTCACTAAACAAATAAGAGCAACAAATTGATGGGAGCAAATTGTCTGCATATTTCATTAATATCTCATATTTATTTTAACTACCAGATGATAACAATATTCAAGGTATTTTGTTTTATATTTATACTACGTACAAAATTATATTTATATTGGCACCATATATGGAAACGCTTTATCATTATAACTATTTGATATTTATAAGAATATTTTATCTTGTAATCATGACGCATAACCAGCTAACTTAAAAAAAATATCATCCTTTCGAAATAAGACGTCACAGCAACAAAATAAATAAACGGTCACTACTCTACTACTTCTAGATAAATCCACCATCAATATACAGAGCGTAGAGAAAATATGCAGAAGATTAAAGATTAGTCAAAGACCAACACCGCTTATGTTAACCATTAAATAAATTATCCATTAACTATTCCCCTCCATTCTAGAAATACATACAGATTATCGAGCTTTATATATTATAGATAAATAGAAACGATATATTGCTGCGCAGATACAACAGCTAATGTTTCAATCGCAGCATGTTATTTTTTTGTTATTAAAAATACGTAAGCTTATGCCATCCTATATTGAAACAGGCGTACCTAAATACCTGTCTTATTCCCTCTGACCCCACAAAGGGTCAGATCGGATCGAATGTCGGTGGGGACAACAATAATAAAATTAAAATTTTTTTTAGATTTCTCGTTGTTAGCATTGTTGGGGATGTCCCCACCAATGCCACTTAGAGACACTAGGTATGTGCCTAGTGGGGACACTGGGAATAACCCAGGTTGTCAGCAGCTTTACCGGTCCATGTACGAGACACATTTATTTAAGAACAACAAATCTATTTGATAATAATTATGTTAAAGTCTCACGAATCTCAATTTTGTAGCTTATAGCTCATAGCTATCAAAGGACTACTAGATGTTTTAACAATTAGAATTTATTCCTATTTTGTCTTTTATGATATCTAAGACCCAAGCAATTTTGTAGAAGCGTAGTGTTGTTCAAGAGTCGATATTCTAGCAATAAATAGTAATTGTACTTAGTTACCAAAAACAATGGTGCACATAGCGTAGGTACTTTTCACAATTGCTGTAACAGATACAACACACAACAAGTGCAATTAGTTTCAAGCGCATCAAAAAAAATCAACACGTGAGTTATCAGTAAAAATTTTCATAAATAAATGATTAGTATGTATACTATACTCCCATGCGCAATTTGGCTTAACCGCTTTTCTTATAAGAAACTTTTTTGTCTTGCTATCCTGCTGAGCCAGGCGAATGTTGCGATAGCATTAGACCACCATCGTTACAGCTCATTTACGACTTACGACAGACTATCGACTAGCAAGCAACACTAGCTTCTACTAAGCTCACCTCCGCCCAAGTATATTGCGCAACTACCCGCATCTAGAACAACGACATAATATTTACGCAGCCCGCAGACATCATTGTCGCATTGACATCTATTCGAGTACGTTAGTGATGAGCTTGCATCGATAAAATTTACGATGCCAAATAATAGATATGTCTGCTTTTTATTGTGCATTTCTTTCGAAAAAAAAACAAACGAATCAACAATTCACAGGTGCATCTCATCTCTATGGTATTGTATTAGAGTTTTTATACGTAAAAGTAATTTATTTATTGTCAAAAAAGGATAAAAGAGATTATTATTTAAACAGAAACGCATTACGATATTTTAGTTTCGAGATCATTGTTATAAAGAATTTTAGCAAACGTTTTGAACGTAGATACACATAGTTAATCATTTTATACATAGGTACTATTTACAACTTTCTACTAACTCATTTGGCTATTATTAAATAACTTATCGGATTCTTGCGACTTTGTTCCAAACTCATTGAAATAAAAAGGCTTTTTTTTTCTTGTCCTTACACACGGATACGCCGCGTAAGTACATTCATCCGCATACATTTATTGCTAAAATATTTAATTTATCTTTTTTAACAGTCTAACCTAATAAAAAAGTTTCCATTTCTTCTACAAAACAGTGGCATCTTTAGAATCAATAATAAAATATCCATACGTAAGACAGTCAATATTACTTCCTTTTTCCAAATTCCACAATGAATTCTTGATGACCAATCATTAATAATAAACATATTTTTATGGTTTAACCACGAATGCGATAAATATTCTACTTTACTAATAATCATCTAAATAAATATCCATACCACTGTTTCATACTTTTAGAAACTTCTATAATAACGTTATTGGACCGTTCTCATAGATATTCGGAAACATTGTTACTACATAGAAAGGTTATGATAAGCTGGAGAAAGGGAAGAATAAGATAGCTATATGTATATTTTAGTATAACCAAGATTAAAAGGAATGGAACATTGCTAAATAATATACATACTAACCATGGAGACCAACATAACGATAATTACCATATTATCATCTAACAAAACAATTAGAAGTTACCATCTCTTGTATTCGCGACTTACATGTTTCCAGGGACTACAAATTACTTTTTAAAATAGTCTAAATTATCTGCAAGAAACAGAATGCAAAATAAATAAAAAACTCACCGAAGTTATTTTGTATACGTCACAAATGTGTTCATGTATATGTCACACTTAAATGTGATATGTGTGAGTGTTATGAGAATGAAGAAAATGAAAGATTTGAGTCAAGCAATAGCTTTATTGGGTAAATAAGTTCGCAGTAACAATAATAAAGCGGTTTCACATAATTACTGGTTCCATTTCACCTGACACCAAGAACAACGTATACCAACGTAACGGGACAACCATTTCAAACTTAACATTAACAAACAACACCGTTCATCTCGTGAATGTTCCATTCGATTTACTCAGCGGTTTTCTGTCAACAATTATGCCAATATGCTTAAGTAACAAAATTGTATAACAATAAAACATTTTCGTCTAGTTTTTGTATACATTACCACTGTATTTGTCATTTGAGTATTTGTTACTAAGCATTGGCAGAATCGTCGACAAGCACATACGCATGGTTAAAGACAGATCAGACATCCGACATGTGATTTCAATTTGCTTCTGGTAGTGTAGCGAATACATTCCTTTCGTAATGGTTGGTGATTTTAATTTAAATAAATTAATAAATAACTTAAGTATACTGGCAAGAAAATAATTATGGTGGTAATAAATAGGGTTAGTTTGTGCGTAGTTTACTCGAACGCTCGAGTTCAGGTTTGATCGAAAACAAAAGATTTTATATTTCCTTTGTATCTTTGACTTCTGATGATTGGCGTTACTTATTGACGCGTCAGTTTCTGTCGTTTTTCGACAAGCAAATACGACTGCTCACCAACTAATTTCAACGAATACTCGTCAGTTTGGGTTAATGAGGGTTTTCGCATTTGAAAAAATCCGCTAGATGGCGGTACATAGGCTGAGGGTTTTACTGGTATGTGATTGGTGGATTTTGCCATATCCGTCAATGTCATGTTAAAATTCACCAATCACACGTACCAGTTAGACTCTCCGCCTACGTACTGCCATCTAGCGTATTTTTCACTTGCGAAAACCCTCACTGGGGGCCACTTATCAGGGAGGATTTCCGTCTAGTAGGTAGGTTAGGTTACTCATGTATTCGCTAGACTATCCAGAGCCGGGGTCCCAGCGAGCGCTAGACCCGCTAGGACTGCGAAGCCTGGCGCTTGGCGTGGCGCGAGGGCTGGCGGCGCGCGCCCGTACCGTTGCGCTCGGCCGCCTTGCCCGCGCCCCCGCCGCCCCCGCCCCCGCCACCCGCAGGACCCGGCGCCCCCGGGTACGGGATGCGGAACAGGCGGATCTTGAGGTGGTCGCAGATCTCGAGGCAGATCTGCCCGCAGTACCGGATCAGGTCGGCGACTACCCATATCTGTAAATCGTGTCGGGAGTTTTTAGCAAGCTTAAAGTAACAGTCGGGGCGACTTTATGTCACACATAAAGATTTTTAACTGCGTCAAATAAAAATAAAGTACTCATTTTTTAAAACCTACTTTTCATTTGGAATGCTATGATCACATAACAAAATAAAAGAGACTGAAGAAATGGCACAAATAACGGTACAGGATCAAAGAAGTTTGATGGTTCCATTAGTTCCAGAAATGTGTTACACATTTATTTCCACAAAGGTCCTACCTAAATTCGTTACTTAAAAAAGCTGTAGGGGCTACCAGCGAGAGTTTTGTTGTCCAACATTCGAGTATGTATCTTTTTTTTTCTTGAAGAACGTTAGTGGGGGACCTCGGGCTCAGGCGATCAAACATTGAATAAACACATACCGTGCAAAGCCACAGCACGTAGTACTCCGGTATCGCGTTGTTGAAGTACTGGTTGAGGAACAGCATGGCCGGCCCCAGCAGCGACCAGTCGTAGTAGTCCATCTCGCTCTTCGTCATGTGAGCCACCTGGAACACCACCGTCGCCAAACCATTAAGACTGAACACCATTAAATAAATAAATATTTCACAACATTCACATACATTGATCTGACCCCGTGTTAAGTAGGTTAAGCACTTGTGTTACAGACATCAGAATCAACAGTGGTATTACAAATATACTTAAATAGATACATATAACACCCAGACCAGGACAAACAGACATGTTCATGCACACAAATGTTTGTCCTGTGCGGGGATCGAACCCGCGACCTTTTGCGTAATAGGCAACATCTTGACCATTACACCAAGCGGGTCGTCACCATTGCTTTGTCAAAGCTGTAGTTAGTAGTTTCTGTGCCTGATCTCTTGTTTCCAATCGATCTGAGACTGATGGTGCAGTATATCTTTCACAATATGGGGAGCAAACGATCAGAGAGCCATAAATTATGCGGAAAGTATTTTTTTTTCACTACTACATCATCATCATCAGCCTATCGCAGTCCACTGCTGGATATTTATTAAATCGCTGTTGTTATCAACTTCTATAACAATTTAATAAAAATATGAGCTCACCATTTATGATGACAATTGCTTTCTATTCACACAATAATACTTTTGTGATACCTAATAACAAACTATCAAAATTCATGTCATTTTACCAGCACTCGCAACACTCACCACTAATCTATTGGTGACTTTAGCAGCGACCATCCCAAACGCCAGTATGTAGAGAGCCGGGTGGTTCTCATACACGCTCGACTCGCTCTTCTGGAAGATGATGAAGGCGGGCACCACCACGAACGAGAACGGGATCACCGGAGACAGGATGCTTGTACCCTGACAAAGATATACGCTGTAACTCGGCTCTTATGGGTCCAGTGACGCTAGAAGTTGGCTTACGTAAAAAGAGCGATGGATTTGTAGGCCTAGTTGGAGGAGTCGGGGCAGCATGCATGCCCTTACCCCATTGATTCATCAGTCTAAAGTGCATCCGACTCTACGCAAACACACATCTGCACTGACTTCCAGCGCTCTTGTTACGTGATGCGAACAATACTTAAAAACCAAAGCAAGCGAAACGAGCACTACGCTAAACAAAGCATGCAGAAGCATTCCCAGTGTGACCCACCGGTGGAAGGAAAGGGGAAGATGGGCATTCTCCGTACCTGCACAACTGTCTATAAACTCTAAGTCTAATCACAAAATCATTCGTCTAATACTGACTAATGTAAACATCAGTTAAGAAATTGAACGGTTTCATTCAATGTTTATTGAATACATTTATAGGCAGCATGCATTTTTAAATGTAAATAATTATGGTTTTATAAACGTAGCACTCGGATATATGCAATAATATTATATCCGTAACCACAACCGACATTAATAAAATCTCAATTTGTTCGAAACCCATATCCAGATTATAATCCTTAATTATCCTTAACCGCAAAAGTTAAATATGAATAGTGAAACCGTAACAATTTCTTTGATTCAATTTACAACAATGTTTTAAAACTGTGTACTACAAACACATATACCAACAACAAGTGTTTATTTTTATTAGTCAATCCAAGTGTTTCTTCTCTTTTAAGTATGAAACGTGTTATATGGCTGAAGTTAAATAATCCACGGAACATTTGACAGTGACAGAGTGCGTTATCTTCCATTTTCCGTATCCACATTGAATGTATGAACACAGCACAACCAACACGATAGAAGACGAGGCCCCCGCGGCGGGCACATCCACGCCTGCAGTCTAAGGCATTCCGTGAGCGCGCGCCAGTGATCGTTAGTTACACGGTACTCTGTGCAGCGCCGGGTTAGTGTTAACGGCACAATGCGTAAACTGTGTGTCCTTACTGCGACCGTCGAGCCGTTTTTCCCCACTCCACCCTTCATTATGACACTAACGTAGCCGACGATAAGGTACAACGCCAGTCCGATGACGCCGATATTTGATAGCTTAACCAGACTGAGGTTTACTGTCGGTAACTGTTGTTAGTTGATGACATGCGATGTCGGCGTGTAATGACGTGTCGGCGTCATGCGGTTAGCCGGTGCGGCGCGGCGGCGGCGACATATCAGAGAAAAAAATACAAACATGCCATTAATGTCATGTCCTCGACCCGGAGGATCCGAGAGGGGAACACCTCCCACGTGGCGCAAATTAAACCCGTATCATTGATGCCTTGAACATAGTGATTGTTGGTTTATCAATTTTATTGGGTTTGATTTTTAGGAACTACAGATTTAAAATACTGTTTAATAGTAAGTCAGAGCCCATGACTGTATGAATATATGTCCTGAAATACATAGTCCTCAATAATATGATATGTTATCTAATCGAAATAATTTTCTGCAACACCACTCTAACAATCAAAACACACTTGATTAGCGCCTCGGTGTGAGTTCTAAGTATTTCCTAGACTTCACAGAGTAACTTTTACATAATAACACTAACTTGGTAATTGCTTGTAGCAAATTGCCTATATCAATATCTACAAATCATCAAATAACCTTGAATTGTCAAGGTTAAAATGTTTTAGAATATTAATGTTATTATTCTATCCTATTCTAATACGAGTCTAATTTGCGCCAAGATAAGGTATTCTTAAACATCCTCCTTTATATTTAAAACACCTAAAGGTATGTATAGTTGAAGAGTCGCCCGTGTACATAAGATACTCAATGTGCTGTCTTCACTCATTGGTTACGTGTACCGAAGGAAACCCAGCGATATCCTCAGAAGTACCAAGTCCATTCAAAATTAGCTTTCGTGGACGATATAATATATAAACTCAAAACAATTTCATGAGATTATTTTGAAAATAATACAGGATGGAAAAAACTTTTTACTAAAAAGTAGCTAAAATTGTTTTTTTTTTTCTAAACATTTCTTAGCCCCTAACCCAATTGTACAATTTATTCAAGTAAAAGACATTGTAGAACTCAATATCTAGAGAAAAGGAGAGAACATTCTCCTGAAATATTTTAAGCATTCGAGCCCTTTCCATTGTGTACACTTTTCATCTGTTTATTTAACACACAATACGTTGTCAATCCACTTGGTAACATTCAGCAAACTTAGCAGTCAAATTAACATACAACTGACTACGAACAAGCAAGAAGATTTTCATAACATATCGTGCTATAGGGTATAACGTGACGCGAACTGAAAAATAAGCAGTATCTAGTATATTAACTCCAAAATGGATGTGAATCGTATTGTGTTATTTTTAAATATAATCACCGAACCATTGTCTCATGAAATTAAATTGAGAATTGTAAATATTCGTAAACATTGATTCATAGCTAAAGAAACAAGACTCTTGTCATCATATCGACAAGTTACAAGTCCCGATGTAAACATAAACTAATCTTTATCGTATCGAGTGAAAAACATTGATAATTTTGTTGGACCTTAGCCGTCACATCAACCGTGTATAATACATATAGAGCCGAGTGCAGATGGCTGGTTACGTGTCAAGATGAATTGATATTAGTCATAGTTCCACCGACGAGTCAGTCACAACAAGATAGTGGCCTCGTATTTACTTGGCTTACTGCGCTGTATGATAATTGACTCTATTACGCAGTCTACATATCAAGATTACAAGATACATATAAATTAAATATTATAATTTGGAAAGTCAACGACCTCGATCGTAATTTCACTTTTATCAGATTTTTTTATCAACAGATAAGTCGTCAAAAAGTCGTAATCGTATGAGAAAGCAGTAATATTTAAATTACTTTTTGATTTTTATAGTTGTTTTATTACAGCTTAAATAAATATTTGACTTTGATTTCATATATCAGAATTTGAGTAATATTCCGTGCAAGAAGTGCAATAACTGACCCAAGTAATCAAATCTATTGTGATTTTTATTTACTTAAAATTTTCATAAAGCTCTTGATGTACAGTCGATCGCAAAAATATAAACACAGATTGATGTTCCTTTCTTTTTGCAATCGATCCAAAAATTATTTTATCTAAATACAGAATATGTATGCACGTATTAAAAACTGTAAAATATCTCTCATTGAACACACGGTTAACACATGACGTGACTGACTCGTCCCAACACATCGCCCCCATACTCAATACGTCGGGAGGTCTTACGGCGACAGTGGATCCGTTCTTGCCGCAGCCCCTAACCCGGAATGTCGAGAAGAAGTTGCCGATAAAGTAAACCTGAGCGCTGTTGCAGGCGAGGCTCGCCGGCAGATACAGCGGCACGCCCAACATTGGGATCTGCACCACACTACCAGCTCAATCACGTGGTACAATTTTATACATTGGCGTTAAGTGTAAAATAGGGATTCTTTCTGCCAATGAACGGATTTTATAGTATGGCAATTAGTGTAAAGAAGGGATAGCCGTATGTGCGTGTGGGCGAAATAATACGTTCACAGATCAAATATTATTATGACACTAAGTATGTGCCTTTTTTCTTAATGAAGTGTATTTCAATGGTGTTGGTCGTATCATTTCCAATAAATATGAATTTATTTTTTAGTTTGCAATTTCATAGTACAACTACACTTAACTCACATCCCACATTATATGATTTAGAAAATGACAATTAAATCCATAAACTTAATTAAACACCAAATATATTCGTATTAAAATACAATACGGCAATATATGAAAATTAAAATTCAAAACGTAAACAATAGAATTTGAAAATAAAACAATATTAATAGATATCTCCACGATAACGCCAACAATAAATTATGTATTTTCCTGTTAGTTTATAGATCACTGTTTGGAAAACTGAAAATAACAATTTCACAACAATAAAAATAAATCTAAATACATGATACACTAACTATATCGACGAATCAACGTGACATTAGCCGGTCGCCATAACACTTACTAATTACAGTAAACATTCATAAGTACAAATGAGTGAAGACCCACGTGATGGAAGAATACGGCGACAAACCAGTCACATAGTAGTAGTACATACTCTAAAACTTGACAAATACCAGTAGTACCTACACGAAAGAGCAACAGTAATGACAATACACCTTAAAACTATCAAGATCCTATAGATCATGCTCCAATTTACGAAAAAATAATAAATTGATAGAGAACAGTGAGCATAACCTAGAAATCAAAGATAGTTGTGAACTAAACATGCCATTAAAAAAACCCACATGATAATAAGCGATGGAAATAATACCGTCACGGTACAACCAAAATCGAAGCGGTTGTTTTTGTACACACCCTTACACACACAATCACTTTAATATTACAACTGATCCTGGTGGTCTAGCCAAGATGCCACATTCGCGAGCGCGAGCTATCGAAATCGTCGCGACTTGTATCTCCACACCGCACACGAAGTATCGGTGTGATGGGGGATGCAGATATATGTAATTCGCGACGATAGCAATAGCTCGCGCTCGTAAAATGGCATCTTATCTGGACCACCAGATTCTGAAAAGATTTTCACGTCATTCCCTCATGTGGTTGCTAGAAATCAGTTCAGAATCTTATCACTACAGTAGGTTTTAGTGTGTAAGAGATTCGTGACTATAAATTGCCAATCAAGTCTAACCAATAACTATAGGTTGTTTCAAAGTGAAATAATAATTATCAATGACGACTCCAATTTACAAAGAATAAGCCCAACGCATTCGATAGACCTAAATTATACTTGGCAGGAGGAGCGGGAGACTGGTGACGTTTGTGTCTTCTATACAGACAAGTCTTATTTAACTATCTATAGGTAACCTTAAACTATGTACATGCTCTATTAATAATCAAAAGGTACTTTAATAATTTCTACATTGTTCATTGCTCATCTCTTACTTTACAATTCTGGGGCTTAATTTTGACAGCGCTTTTATTGACCGACCCAATCATGTTATATCATCAGGTGTAGTTCACTAGTTCCTATATTATTTTAGCCAGGCATGCATTGTTTATTTTGAACAAAGTAATTACAGCTTCAATCTCTGATATGCTATAGAAGGCTAACCGATTAAGGTATTGTGTCAAAGAGACATCATTGTTAATTCAAGGGTACCGTAGCACGCAGCCGCCTGTAGTTGTAAATACGACCTTCGTAACTTCATCGAAAAACTAGACAGTATGTCTGTATCTACACTAAATAATGTGTATCGCGATCGATTACTAAAACTTCAATTGGACATATTGCAGTATGTTTTGGAAACATATAGCATCGAAAGCTTCACCGAAAAACTCAACAAAGGAACACTCAACATAAAACATATTTAAACATTGAATTAGATATTGATGATCTAAAATGAATTTATTAGTACGATGTAATGTATTAACCCAAAAACAGATTGTTAGTTAACAAACTATTCTAAAATACAATGACGTGTGAGGGGGTTGATGGGTAGTCTATCTAGATGTCGGTATGGTGGGTACTACTGTCTCTCCCGGACCCCCCGCCAAGCTGCGGAAATACGGATCCACACGGGTCGAGTCCTGCCTTCGAATCATCTCACAGCGTCATTTAGATTAAGTTTAGGTACTCAAATGTTGTGCGGAAATTTTGACTGTAATTCGCTGCGAGAGATTAAGAACAAGTAGGCCGGTCGACCCATGTAGGATTCGCGTGAAGGAAGCTGGTCTCACTGCGACAGTGGAGCCGTTCTTGCCCACGCCGCCCGACGCGATGGCCGCCGCCAACGTGCCTACGGTGAGGAAGGCGCCCGCCACCGCGGCTACGGCCAGCGAGTACCGAGCCTCTATCGCGCCGCCGACCTATTGTAATTTGTGGGCCAATTTTCAACACACCGCCAAGTACACGATAATCCAGAACATTGTTGAGCAGCGTCCTCCGAGACACGCTGAGAGATATGGAGCACCAATGCATAGTGGAAACTAACGTATAAAATCATTCCAAACAACTTTTGGGGGTATCCCAACAAAAGAGTTATTTCACAGATATACACATCTGATTGATTTACCCAACGTGGGAATGGTTAAAGTTACTGTTACAATCCAGAACGTGTCGACTTTATGAGTACCTCGTTATGTCATGGCATGGGACTATACACGTAATGAAAGTTATCAAATAATGCTATATGAAGTGACGTAGTCTTCTAGTTTATAATTTACCCTCGAAACAATGATAACGTGGGCATTCATGACATTTTATTCCATTATCGTGACTTAGATTTACGTCAGAAGATGTTGAAATTAGCATTTAAATTTTCAAAACATCACTTCACTTACATTTGTTTACAATTTGTCGCTAATTTATTCAAATCAGCTGTGTTTATACAACTGATCCTTTGTCTATTGTTAATAATAAATTCATGTGGGTGTTTTTAAAATTAACTTATTTCGTACCTACGTCAAACGCACTCAAATCTTAATCATATTAGTGACTCATTTGTATCATACGGACCCATCAAAATGGACAGGTACAGACACATTAACTTGACCAAGTCTTAGATAATTTATGGCCTAAATAAATATAATATATAGTGCTCTCCACATTTATCTTATATAGTGAAATTGTTCAGTGTGCTATAAATTACATAAAGTAACAGCGCCGTCACAAGTGATACAAGTGTGTCCTTGTAGCGTGCTGGTGAGTTGGCGAGGGCGGTGGAAAGGTAGCATTACCTGCATGGACCAGAAGTCGGAGCCGAGCGTGGCCGAGACCAGGTGGATGGCGATGATGGAGTACTGGGCCTCGGTGACGTCGATGCGGCCCATCTTCAGCGTGCCCGTCACGTACGCCTGCCAGTGCGCGCAGTAGAACAGCGTCATTGCGCAGAAGCACTGGAAATTGCAAACATATTCTGTTAATACGTAATATTTAACTTTTAAGACAGGTAGAGGTTAGTAGAACTTCCACTCGAACGAGCCGCTTGTCTGGGGAAGTACCTCCAGAAGATCAGTTGGGGAATGTATAGCGTCTTTAAGGCGAGCAACGCATCTGCAACCCTTGTGCGGTTGTTGATGTCCATGGGCAGAGGTAATTATTTACCATTAGGTGACCTTCTCATTCGTTTGCCTCCCTATAACATAAAAATAACGATACTTTATGTTAAAAATACTCGTCTATAAAAATGAGACAAAATCGATGTGTCTTTAATGTTCAAGGTGGATCGAACCCTTGACCCTTGTCGCAAAGTGCAGGGTCAAAACCAATTGCGCCTTTGAGTTGATCAAAGTGTAATTATGACATCGCCGTGTCTCGGAAAGATGTTGTCGTGTTTCTTACATACTCGTATCATGGGATCATTTAGTTCGTGCCAAACTGAGGGAATAGATAAAATCCCATTTTTCAGGAATTTACATTTAAGTTATTGGAGAAAAGCAGCATATATCAAGAAATACACATTGACCACCATCACTTGACCTTTAAGTGGCCTGCGCACGTAAGTAAATTATGCGCATAATTCAATTATGCACAATTATTCACGTGTTGATTTCAAATACTTTGCAGATAGTAAACACACTGAAGCAATTCATTGCCATTCGTAGCCCCGATATGATACGAGCAAAAGTTATGGATACCGAACGAACTTTCTTCCAGGTTCTTTTATCGTAGCAAGTAAATCTCTTTAAATATAAATCAAGTTTTAACAACGACCAATGAGACAGGAGAATAAAAGCATTGAAATATGGAAATAAGACGCGTTGTAAGGCTCGTTTATGTTTTACTCATCATCATTTGATTTATAAATAAAAATCACGTTCAATCACTTTGATCCTTTCACAGATGGTAATATTTAATGTTGTCATAGATAATTTGAATATTGATATAAAATTGAAAGAAATAAAAATATTGGTAAGGTAAACGATATCCCAGTTTTTAAGGTAATGTAAGGTAAGATGTTAAAATACTACGGCAAGAACGAACTTTGTTGATGGAAACCACGTCGTATCGACGCGTAATGATTGCTATTTACGCTTGCGAAACAATGATTATTATTCACCTTCAACACAATACCCAAACATTTGTGCAAATTGTTCCATAATAAGCTTGGCAAGACCCGTCTCCCAACCTCTTACCATGGATATAGCATAACTGCATTACGCTGCCAAATGCGGACAAGAAAAATCACAAGTTTGGTAGCTTAGCCCAATGTCACATATGATAAATACAAAACCATACAAGGTATTGTGTGCAAGGACATTTGCATATTTTAAGAAAATTTAGATTTAGAAATATACTAGCGGCCCGCCCCGGCTTCGCCCGTGGTACTTGTCCACTATTTATACATAAAAACCTTCCTCATGAGTTACTCTATCTATTAAAAAAAACGCATCAAAATCCGTTGCGTAGTTTTAAAGATTTAAGCGTTCATAGGGACAACATGACAGAAAAAGCGACTTTGTTTTATACTATGTAGTGATTTACGTGTTTGCTTTTTCATAGTGGGCGAACGAGACAACTGTAAGTCGTCATACAAAAACAAAGGAGCCGCAAATGACAGCCTTTAAAGATTAATTCCTCCAGCTAACTTCCACGACATAAAGCCATAAATTCCTAGATTTCGTACGATATTTAACTTTTCCTTTCATCACTCGATAGTATAACGCCTCCAACTTTATTAATCTGCGCCCCACAGGTGGCATAGTAATGGGAACACCGATTTGGGTAAAAGAGCAATGATTCACGAGTCTGGCGTGCATCCAGGTTCCCACCGTTCAGACCGTTTGGCAGCACTCCCAAATAAGACTATTCCTATAGGGACGCGTTTATTCAGCTGCGGCCTTCGGAGGTTAAGAATGGTTTGTGTACGTAAGAATCGTAAGATATTTTATGACGTTCATGGCAAAAAAGATTCGCATAATGTGTAGTTTTAAAACTCTGTTATTTCTTCGTCATGGTCATGAAAATACATTTATTTGGTTGCGCAATTCCATTTTAATAAGATTTGTTACATAACATTACACTAATATGGTAAAGATAGATAGATATTATTCGAACATGGATTATAGAAAAAGGACAACTATTTAAGTTAAATGTAACATTTCAAATGTACCTCTACAACATACAATTGCGGCAATACCAAAAGAATAAACATCAAAAACTCCAGCGAAAGTCGGTTTAAATATGTACTTAATACAATTAAAAAGCCAAAAGTAACGGCTGAAAGTGAAAGGCAAGATACCATGTCTATTTGAAAGAGTTCAGTGACATTGTTATCCGTCGAGCTGAAACGTTAATACGCTTGTCTCTGACTTTAATGGGGTGATTATTCAATCAGCCGGCTTAAGACAATTCCTAAATTCTTTGACAAATTTTATATTATATGACTTTCAAGAATTTAGTTTGTTTTGTGTCGCTATTTACTTTGTGTTTATCGTACCTACTACACTCTAAATCGAAATGTGTAGTTTACCTCACTCGACTAGCCCTTATGTCTGGTGGAGTATATTTAGGCAGTTTGTAACAAATACTAGTTACCGCGTCTATTCCAAAACTACCACGTTGAGGCAATAAACACTATTAACATCATATCATATCATATATGTCCCTACACTAGATGTAGTTTTTTTATTTAAAACTAGCGGCCCGCCCCGGCTTCGCCCGTGGTACTTGTCCACTATTTATACATAAAAACCTTCCTCATGAGTTACTCTATCTATTAAAAAAAACCGCATCAAAATCCGTTGCGTAGTTTTAAAGATTTAAGCGTTCATAGGGACAACATGACAGAAAAAGCGACTTTGTTTTATACTATGTAGTGAAGATAAAATTATAAAGGAATAAGAACGCTCTGGGTCCTTATCTAATCGGTGTAGACTTGAGTTGTGATTGTGACCCATGATTTAGTGAGTCCAGCCATTCTGACATTCGCAATGCTTGAATAACATTTTTTATGTTAATTTAATAGACATTTTCTTTGCTTCAATGTATTCTAAATGGAAATATTAACTTCGAAATCCTGATTTCAATATCAAAACGTAATGAAACTACTCTGCTAGTTCGATACCTTATTTGTTTAAGTTATAAAAGGTATATTAATTAATGTAACAGTAAGATGATACTGGCAAATAAACAAAGGAGTTTTCCACGACACAGAAACACAACCAGACAACACCTTGTACTCGTAGGTCAGTTTTGCAAGACATTAATGTTTTTTTTATTTTGAAGTTATCGTATCAGCAAGTAGACGTATATTTATTGTTTTATTTTTTTAATGATAGGGGAGGTTAACGATCAAAACGAGCGGTTCATTCGAGCGGAAGTTCCACAAAGCTCTACCTCTGTTGGTACAATTTATGTTAGTGAGAAGATACTCTAAGAAGAGAGTCCCTGGTGCCTCGAAAAAGTTTCTTGACTGTGTTGTTATTTGATTCGATAGATCATGAATAAGTACACATTAAACGAAAGCGACCTATTTCCCGAATTTATTTCCATCGTTTTGAGTTTATATATACCACGCTGTAGTCATCTGCATTATTCACAATAACGAAGGTCAACGTCGCCTACTGGTATTCTAAATACTGTAGCCCGGCCTTAACTTTTAAACTTGACATTCACGTTGGATTCGCGGTATGCGGGTCAACATAAGAGAAAAACGCTCACGACTACGATCCAGCGGGTCTGAGGCTCCGAGCCAAAGCGGTGACTCACGCGGAAACAGGTCCATTTGTCAGAATATGACGAATCTGAGGATATGGCAAGCATCCATCTCTTTTAAGTGTAGACGCCAGCCGTTAACTATATTTAAAGTAAATTATATAATAACTTGGAATCTTATTATTGGCCAGAAAACTTTCCGACTGATTTTGACTGACCTAAACTAACGTAAACATAAAAAAAAAATACTAATCTCTACGACGTAAAGGTCATTTTAACTTCCTAAATATTTCGATTTATCATGAACCTCTTATCCTATTACTGACTACATTGATTCTCTATAAAAAAAGAGGATACAAAAACTCGACATATTTTTTGCTCTGTTTTTAAATAAATAAATAATAAATAAATAAATATTTCACAACATCACATACATTGATCTGACCCCTGTTTAACCATTTCATACATAAAAAACAATTCTCATACACACAGACATCAAGAATGACGCAAGAAAAAGCAGCTATAAGCTATAATAACCTATCGATTAGTCCTTCACTCCTTGTACTGCGTAAGAAATGTGACCCGCTATGCACTTACGGACATATTTCCTTTCACTTTCGCCATGCATCGGCCGTGTTGCAAGTTTCATTCAACCAACGAGTATCCAGGTCAATCCAAAGCAGCCTAGCTAACTGCCTAACTGTAGCATGCCTAGTAACGCTTATTAAATTAATGGAATCAGGATAATAATTATATTTTGTACGATTAATAGTAATTTAAAAATCATACAAAGATAAAAAATTCTACCGATAGTATTAAATAATACTACAGATTTTGTTTTTATGTTATGCTAAATGTTTCTGTTGACGTTTTTTGTCCTAGTAAAATGGCAAAGTTGAAAGCTAGATAGCAGTTATGAATGAACATTATAAAAAAAATTAAATCTTATTCGCAGTATTAGTGGTATGATCCAAAGGTTGGTTCAATGTTCTTTTGGCCACAAACGAATTGGATTTACAGTAGCTGATTATTTTAATCAGATAACACTGTCGTGTATTTTACAAGAGATCGGCTTGAAGGGCACTCTGTATGTGATATGTGTGGTACCTACCTACTATTTTTGCGTTTACAATTTTTGCTCGCTATTGCCTGTGGTACAGCCAAAGCTCTTACGGGGGAGGTTTATGGAGTTCCCTCCACCCTAGATTGGGGGGTCAACCTATTAAACCGCAGGGTGCTTTTACATTCCGGATGGTGTTGTAAGTAGCCGGGCAAGCCTTGACGTCCATAACACGCTATCGTTAGCCCTCACGAAATAATCAAGTTATTTCTTGGAAATAGTTATATTTAGCATCGTGTGTACTCGTCTGCCGACATACTCAAGACATTGGACCTTCCAACAGTATAACAGGCATGGTTAAACACAGCAAGCCTTGAAATGGTTTTGTGGTTTCTCTCCAGTCGAGCCCGCACTTTAATGCTTCAGGAATTCGTCCAATTTCCGAGAAGACCCAATGATTTTTGCCCTCACGCAGAAAAAGTATGAGAAGTTTTTTTGCAATGTTTTACAAACGTAAAGACTAATCAAATATGTGCGCGAACCGGCTTTTAACACGTCACGAGTGCCAGTGTAAGGTCGGTGAACTTTAAATTTCGGTTGTTCGCCTTGAAGTTGATTCTTTTTTTTAAATGGACACGGCGTTGTCGCTTTTCGGGTCTAGTTTTTAAATGAAACTTATAGTAGGCATGACGCATAGGAATTTAGTTACTATGCCTATGTTACTAACGACTAGCACTACTATTGATTACAGGTCATCGATATTATCGATACTATCGAGTTTGCAGGCTATCGATAAACTTGGAGCTATTGTGTAGTGTCACTAGCGTTGCACAGGGAACATATGCGACGCCAACGCTCCTCGTTGAATGTTAATGACATTAACCTACATTAGTAATGATGGTGCCCTAGTTCTTGATATGTGGACCGCCTGCCGTATACGCTCGGGATGAACGGGTTTTATGACCCGTACATCCCAACTAATCCCAACTAATATTATAAATGCGAAAGTAACTCTGTCTGTCTGTCTGTCTGTTACGCTTTCCCGCTTAAACCTCGCAACCGATTTTGATGAAATTTGGTACAGACTATCTTTAGACCCTGAGACAGAACATAGGCTACTTTTTACTTCGAAAAAAAGAAATCCACGCGGACGGAGTCGCGGGCGGCCGCTAGTTCCCAATAAAAATGATGTGATGATACTTCAATATCACAGATGTGTTTAGGTTTTTACACAATTTTTAAGTTAAATGAAATTAATTATGAAGACCATTCTATTCTATTCCTTATATTTAATTCGTATATCTAACACTTGTCAATAGTCGCATTGTGTGTCATTTATAGCAACTCCATGAAACTGACACCTGTCGTTGATTCAATCCTAGCCTCTATCATCATTTCAATCATTCAAACACATCGAGGTAAACAACCATTCATTAGCGAAGGACGAAATGTCGTATACGCATAAAGGCGTTGATTTCACTTTATTTAAATTGGCTTGCATTTCCACGTATGAGCACACGAGCGGAATCGTGCGTCACTGGACGGCGTGATCGATAACGAGGGAACCCATCTAGCCGTGAACAATGGACGCTCGGGGACGATGCTTCGAGCACCTACTTTATTATAAGACGCCACATGTCACAAGGGCGGAGTCGATGAACGACATGAAGCGTTGCGACACCACATAAGTACTTGTAACCTGCCAGCCTCATATCTTTATAACTACATGTTCTACGAGTATCATCTCTCGTCATCCCAAAATAAACGAAAAAGGGTATTAACTGCTGCTGACAGACATACAGTATCGACGACAAAGCGGATCCACGTTGTGGAAGTGTTGGATTGCCTGTGGGGCTCCGAACCAAGAGTAGTCAAGTCTTGCATGCGCTCTTGACTGCCCCTTTAACCCCCAGGGAAGATGGATTCACCAGTAGTGTCACAGAGGCAAAGGCTATGTGCCCTGTGATACTATGTAAATCGTCTAAGAGGGGTATACCCATTCCTGCCCTCTGGAGAGAACCGCATAACCTCGTGTCGAGTATTAACGTAAACAACAAGTCAAATGTTAAACAATATACCTCCAAGTTCTGTCAACTTATATGCATTGTCTTATGGTGTCATCGTATAATGATCTTGACATTTCAAGGTCGTAATTTCAAATACAACTCAAAATCACAGAAGATATTTACGAAATATCAAATCAAATGCGTAGGTACATATACAGATTTTGTGATAAAGAATATGTTACTCGTATTTTAACATCAATCTCGTTTTGTATCAGGACTCGAGTAATAAAGGCAAGAATACATATTGATAAGGTGCTAAAACACTCCTTTATTGTTATCACAAGTGTAAAAGACACTTCAAGGTAAATACAATTTGCGTGCCTAATTTGTCTTACACCTTTACAAATACATCAACTGGAATTATATTTTAATTGGGTACACAATATCTTTAATCATTGAAAATGGTCGTGCATATAATACAGATTTGAGTCAAATATGAATTGGCGGAATTGACCTTTTACACGACCGCAAATCAGAAGAAAAGTCATTGACCTGACAAATGCTGTTAAATAGCGCACACTGCTTTATGCGTAAGCATCATGTAGCGCCCAGATGATGTTGAACCTAGTTTTTTAAATTACTGCTGGCACTCAAATTATATTCGCCTCGTCTTATACAAGTAGTAAGCAGTTTCGCCTTCAGACGCATTGTAACTAGAAGTATCATATCAAGGTCCAAGCCACGTCCCAGGTCCCTGTCACGTCCGAGACTCCCAAAGGTGGCTGGCAAGGTGGCCCCTCGCTTGATCATTTCAGAGGCAACTGGTATCCTTCCAAGTAAATTTCTAGTACTAAGTTATTTTGTTATTTTTTAGTTGGAGATGCTCAAGCAAACAGTTGCCTGATCGTAAGCATTAACCGTCGCCTCCAGTTTGTAACACCTGAAGCATCATTCGTATCCATCAAGACTAACCTGGAAGAACATCCACGTGGGGTACTCCCCCAGCTTGACGGCGATGCAGGCGCCGAGCGCTATGAACACGGTGGATATGCTGTCGCAGCCGTGGTCGAACAGCTCGCCCAGCGGCGACTGGCTGCCGGTGCGCCGCGCCTGCTTGCCGTCGATGGCGTCCAGCGACTGGTAGATAAACACGCCCAGCGCGCAGAGCGCGCACGCCCATCGCGGCGGGTCCTGGCGCGCGTCTGGACTATACCTGGACAGAACAAAAAGTTTCATCATTTGCCTGCCCTGTTTCCAGTTTATCTGGGGTCGGCGCAATACGTTGACTCACATC
The DNA here is from genome assembly GCA_958496325.1 of Nomophila noctuella. Taxonomy (NCBI): domain Eukaryota; kingdom Metazoa; phylum Arthropoda; class Insecta; order Lepidoptera; family Crambidae; genus Nomophila; species Nomophila noctuella. The sequence goes on from OY292486.1 coordinate 561,640, forward strand.
ATTCTTCACACAATCCATTCATCTTTTCTTTGGTCTACCTCTCCCGTGTGTAGCATTCACTTTCATTTTCATCGCTCATGACATGGGTTTCCTCCCTTTACATCACATGGCCATACCAGGATAGATTAGGTCAATAAATTTATAAATTACTAGCGGCCCGTCACGCGGTTTCACCCGCGTCCCGGGGAACTACTTCCCGTACCGGGATAAAATATAGCCTATGTTACTCTGGGTGAATGTAGCTTTCCAACAGTGAAAGAATTTTTCAAATCTGCCAAGTAGTTTCGGAGCCTTTTCAATTCATACAAACAAACAAACAAACAAAAAATCAAACCTTTCCTCTTTATAATATTTGTATAGATGATACAAATTGTCTGTTTTCCCTTGTATGGGTTATATAGGTCAGTAGACAGTCACTACATTGCAGTAACCTGGCAGGTCCCGGGATGGCTGGCGCACTTTGGGGGAGGCCTACGTTCAGCAGTGGACGGCAATAGGCTGATTGAAGAAGACAGTCACTACATTGCAGTAACCTGGCAGGTCAATTCAGGATCACAGTCGTAGCATTCCCTAGGCTCCCACCCAATGGTGGACAATACAACTGGGAGAGGTGCTAAAATAACAATCATGATGATGATGATGTCTTTTTGTACTAATGTAATTTATTATTGTATATAAGTAATTTAATATGACTAATCACACGTGCTTACATGTATTAAGCCCAATTGAATGGAGAATATTTTGATTTTGATTTCGAAAAACTCTTGAGAGCCAACCCCATGTTTTCTGCTGACCTAACTAGCCTACATGCTTTGCCCCATATATGAAATAAAATAAGGAAGCAGTAGTCTATAAGTCGGTTGATTATGCGGTAATATTCACAATGGATCTTTGCAACCATCGCTGTGTATGGAAACATGCCTAATAGCCAATTGTCCTGTCTATTGGAAATCTAAGCATTGAGTGTGAGGCTGTGCCAAACATGGATTTATTTGTTATTGTTTGGCATTGCTACTGTCTCTTCTATCAGGTGAACAAACTGTTCAGTTGTGCAGTGTTACAAAATGAATGTCAAGTTAAATTCCTTTACAAGCTCTTGATAGGGCATAGGTATAATTGTATTATTGCATACCAATTATGTTCATTAACATTCTTTCATTCAGAAAAATGTTTTTTCTACAATTTTTTTTTGCTATCACAATGACAATCATAAATATAATAGCTAAGCTATTTTGGTCTCAATGTTTGCAATGATTGTAAATAATTTTTCAATTGTATAATTGTATAATATAATAATTTTATTGTCCACCACAATAGTGCAGGCAATGAAGCATTTTGGGTCCGAATTTTTTTACTGTGAACCGATTTGCATGAAATTTTGGAATTAGTTTCATTGCACCCTTCAATTCAAAAGTGAAAATGATTTGAACGCCGCAACTACCCCTGGAGTGGTTGCCACCCCATCTCGGGGGTGAGTATTCTTTTTTTAAGATAACCTCGGATATCGATAGGAAGACTTATTTTAAGCAAAAAATCATCTATAAAGTTTTTCGATAAATCTAATACTTTTCAAGTTATTGGCAATTGAATATTCGCAATTTTGTCACGTTTTTCATCGGTTTTTTGCAAATATCTCCAAAAATATAACTTTTATCGATAATGTTATGAGGAACAAAATTGTGGCAGGTAAAAAACTAAACAATTTTGTTTATTATAACGTATTCTAAGTGCAATATTAAGTTAGATATTAAAGATCAAAGCCGTTTTTTATTTTGTCTGCATTTTAATCGATGTGGTCAATGTCATCTAGCGGCGAGCAGATGCATTTTATGCATTCTTATAATTAAGAGTTTTGAAGTGCTTGAAATAAGCTTTCAAATGAGTACAATTAAAAGTCTTTAGCACGTAAAATAAGTAAGCTGGATTACAAATAAGAGGAGCATCCAATATTTTTTCTTTTAAAACAATGGGTTTCGTAAGTGCCATTTGCACCAGAATTGAAATTATTCGTATTCCGACAAGAATTAACTTTATTATGAAGTGTTTGTTAAATTGTATCAGTTTGGCTGCTTTAGGACACATATTTTTCAAAATAGACAGGATTAAAATAAAAATATAAAATCTCATATTTTAAAAAATCCCACCTTCTTTTCATAATATCTCAAAAATTACGATAGATGCGTATTAAAGTGTAAGGATAAAAAATTTAGGTATTTTTCTGACAAAAAATTTAGTAATTTTGTGATTTCTGTTAAACAAAAACTGACGGAGATATGATTGTTTAAAGAGCGCGTGGCAGCGGCAATTACAGCCTCTCTTAAGCCCTTTAACCCTTCACCGTTTTCGAAAAACGTTTTTTATAATATATTGCAATAAAGGATGTTGTAGTTCTTCTAATCACCTTTTCAATGCTGTTTTAGAAATTGTGATAGCATGAATAGCTTGGAAATGGCACTTGTGAAACCCATTGATTTACAAGAAAAAGCATTCGATGATACTCTTATTTGTAATACAGCTTACTTATTTTACGTGCAAAAGACTTTTAATTGTACTCATTTGAAAGCTTATTTCAAGCACTACAAAACTCTTAATTATAAGAATCCATAAAATGCATCTGCTCGCCGCTAGATGACATTGACCAAATCGATTAAATTGCAGACAAAATAAAAAACGGCTACGATCTTTAATATATATCTTAATATTGCACATAGAAAACTTTAGGATAAACAAAATTATTTAATTTTTTACCAGCTACAATTTTGTTCCTTATAAAATTTTCGAAAAACTTATATTTTTGGAGATATTTGCAAAAAACCGATGAAAAACGTGACAAAATTGCGAATTTTCAATTGCCAATAACTTGAAAAGTATTAGATTTATCGAAAAACTTTATAGATGATTTTTTGCTTAAAATTAGTAATCCAATCGATATCCGAGGTTATCTTAAAAAAATAAATACTCACCCCCGAGATGGGGTGGCAACCACTCCAGGGGTAGTTGCGGCGTTCAAATCATTTTCACTTTTGAATTTAAGGGTACCATGAAACTAATTCCAAAATTTCATGCAAATCGGTTCACAGTAAAAAAATTCGGAGGTTGGACCATATTTTTCGCTTCAATGACTGCGCTACAAAACATTATTTGATTTCCTCCTAGAGTAGCTATGACCAAAGGGATTGTATACTGCCGTCATAGTGAAAAAGGGCGCATCTAACATTTTTACCAAAATTGAGTTATATAGTGATTCGGAATCAGCAGAAAAAGGCGCACCTTCTAGTATTTTTTAATTTTATGAAATACGAATACTCTTTCTTTTATGAACAACTAAAAAGGACGTATCTACAAAATTTATTGTGGATTACTAAATTGGAAAGACGTTTCTGTATAATACTAAGATGTAAAGACGTAACTAAGTAGAAGAGTCTTATTCGTTTACAAAATATATTAATGTTCATAGGTTGAAAAGGCGTAACTACATGATCATAAGAAGAAAAAACGCATCTGAGTAGATGCGTCCTTTCTTCTAAGTATTACGAGAATCGGTAAGGCGTACGTGGCAGTAACTTCTTTTCTACTAAGTATTGTTGCGTTTGCGGGAGGAAGTGGAAGCCGCGGTAAAGAACATGTTCTAACAGATGCGCCCAGATATAAGATTATAAAAAGTGCGCAAAAAAAATCTATTATTTTGAAGATTTTAATCAAGAAGTAGGTATAGAAATGAAATGAAATTATTTATTCAGCAGTTTGATTCACTTAGTGAATTATTTTGTTCGTCAAAACTTTTTTCACCCAACCAGCGACTTGGCGAGCTGAAAAGAGAATGGCCTGCTGAGAAGAGACGCCGGTAGAAACTCAACAGTTACGCCTTATTCAAAAATTACTTTCAATATGACAATTAGGTATGTCAAATAAAATAAATATAATTATGTGCGGCTGAGCAGATTAAAATGACATGCATATTTGTCATATAAATAAGCCTTTATTTTATAGTAACCTTTCTTCATCAAGAATGATTTAATAAACAAATCATGTTTAGGAAATTCAATTAAATTTTCAGGAAGGTTCTTACATATTTTGATACTTAGTCCAATAAAAGACTTGCCAGTTTTATGAAGCCTCTGACTGGGAACGGCAAGCTCATGTTTATTTCTTGTATTAAAGCTATGAAAGTTATTTTGTCTAGAAAAAATGTGTAGGTTCTTGCGTATGTATAAATTATGCAGTCAAAGATGAATTGCGACGCTGTAGTTAAAATGTTTATCTCCTGAAATATCTTTCGGAGTAAATCACGCGGCTTAAGATCATAACATTGCACGAATCGCCCTTTTCTGTATTATGTACAAAAAATTTGTAAATCAGCAGATGATCCACACAATAACAGACTGTAAGACATAATACTATGGAAATAGCTGAAATAATCCAATATCGCCGTTTTAATATCAGTCAAACGTCAGAACTGAGTCTCCCTGCCAAAGCAACAATATGGGGCCACCATTGTAATTTTGAATCTATAGTAATTTCTAAAACGACATTTGAGTTGACTACATAAATATGTTCATAATTAATTGAAATATTTGTAATAACTTGTGGCACATTTGGCATTGTGAATTTAATACATTTACCAATTACATCCTGCTTAGCCTCCCATACGTCAAAAATATGTTTTACTAAAGAAACTCCTGCTACAGTTGTAGATTTGTTTGTAAGTAAATGCGTACTGATTTTCATTTAACAAGGAATTTTAATTTAAATATGACAATAATTCATAAAATATATTTTTTCATTAATTTTACTGAGGTATGGATGTATGCATATGGGTCTGAAGTTTGACGGATCACTCTTTTCTCCTGATTTAAATAAAGAAGTTAATATATTTCATAAGATTTATAAACTAAATATCAATGCTAAATATGTGCAACGTGAATAATAATGGATTTTTGAATATGTATTGAAATACCCCATAGATCTTCCGTCTTTTTTCACATAAGTTCTTTGAATGTTTTAATTATAACTAGTGCATCAATATGTGTGAAATTAAAAAGCAACTTTGTACTTTTCCATTTTTTATCGGAGAGGTAGAACTTTGTGGAAATTCCACTCGAATGAGTCGCTCGTCTGGGGAAGTACCTACACCTTACAGAAGACCGCAGTGAAGTAGCACTTCGTAACTGTTGTGCTATGTTTCTGCTGGTAAGTAAGGTTGCCAGAGCTCAGTTGGGGAGGGTATGGGGTTACGGCCGGCAACACATCAACGATACCTCTGGTGTCGCGGATGTCCATGGGCGGCGGTAATTGCTTACCATCAGGCGACCCGCTAGCTCGTTTGCCGCCTCTGACATATAAAAAAAAAAGAAGGCATTGAGCAACATTGGATCATAAGCATATGAAGTTTATGGTCATTTTTAGCAAAAAATTACCTTAAACTTCAATTATTGCTCATTAAATGCCAAAAAATAACGGGCGTTAACAGTTTTTTTTTATAATTGGTGTTGCAATACTTAAAGAAAAGCAGCAAGTAGCTAAATGCGCCCTTTTTTAGTAAGCCTCAAAACAAATTTCAATACAATGAAAGAACGTTCCAAAAATTACTACGTTGAAAAGACGTATCTAGCCAGAAACGCCTTTTCAATGAAGTATTGCGGGTTTTTTGTTTTTTTTTTTACTAAGAAGAAAAAGAAAATCGTGTTTTTTAAATAGATAATATTGATATAATTGAATTTAATTCATGTGTCATGATAGGCTACCTAATCATACAAGTTTTAAAATTGCAAAAAGATTAAAATACCTATTTCCCACTAAGCAGCAACGTTTTTCATTTCATAATCACAAAATATTTTTTTTCTCCATTTTCTACTTTATGTAGATGCGCCCTCTTTCCTTATGACGGCAGTATAAATAATGGTAAGTAGTGCAAATGAAAGCAATAAGCATCTACGCTGACTTCCATTACATGCAAATAAGTTAGAGGCGGAAGTCATGGAACAACATTAACAAAATTTCTGATTTCTACCTTACCTACCTCAAGTTTAAATCCTTTTACATCCAAAGCCTATTAGGGTTGGAATTCAAATTCCATATGCACAATATTATTCATCAATTAAATTTCACATGCAGGGTAATAACAATAGTATCTTTACTGTAGCAACAGCAAATTTAGTGATTCCAAAGTATAAAGTTATAATCAGATAGAGTTGGAGTAGGTAATTTATTTACTGTATTCACGATTTAATACAATCGCAATGATTATTCCTATGACGTAGCCAGTAAGACAGACAGTAGTAGTTGCTATCTTATCAGGGACAGAGTGGTGCGACCGTGACGACCAATCGCGTGCCCACGACACCTCGCGCCTTCACCGCGATGTAAACACGACCGCAGTCATTGCCAATTATCGCTCATTATGAATGCTACCTTCCAACCTAAGATATAAAATGCCATTATCAGAGCAACACAACCAAAGGGAAAGTCTCAGCCCAGATCAGACCCAAAACGAAAGTCGTTACGCTCGCTCGCGAATCGTGACACAGATTTTCGCAGTAATTTAACCTTCAAACATGTACTCACCATACTAAAATTAATGTGGTAACTATGTTGACTATTAGACCTAAGATAGTGATGAGATTCGGGGCGAGCCATAGCGGCGTCTTCGACACCAGCCAGCACCACCAGGGCTGGAGCCATGCATCCAATATACTTGCACTGACACACGAATATTTGTGTTCACTAAGTCTTTTTAACTGTGCAGCGTTAAGAATTCTTTCCTTGTAAAACTGCATTTTATCCACTGTCACGACATTAATACTTAAAATTACAATACACTATAATTACACTACCACCGTTCGCAAATATTAAAATCTATGAAATCGCGAAACCTTCCTTCGGCACATCGCACCATGCGGACCACAGAGTACTTTTTATTATACTGGAATAGAGATGTCAGTTTATATGTATAGTCTATGGATGTAACTCTGCCTTTGTTTGTGGAAATGCGACAGTGCTGCCTCTGTACACTAGGTTTGAAACTAATGATTTGAATATGTATATGTATTAGTGATGTAACGAATGTTGGATTTTTCACATTCGCGAATGCGAATGCGAATGCGAATATTTATCTTCGACATTCGCGAATGCGAATGCGAATGCGAATATTTTAAAATTTCGAAAAAAGCGGTTTAAATGTTTAACAGGTTATACGTTTTGTGTCGGCCATGTTTAAATGGAATATAGCGGAACCGATATTGGTCAATAATCCAGTCACTTCAAGTTTGCAATAATTCCTAACTAGCTGGATTGTTTTGCAGGCCTTGAAATGGTCTTTACAAATGTCATGTCAAAAGTCCCCGTCGATCCCGCTTGTGCGTTGTTTTTTATTCGAGGTTAAAGGTTACAAATTTGCGTTTTTTGCATATCTCTATGAAACAGCGAGAGCAATCGAAAAATGGTTCAGACAAAGTTTGTAGATCGTATAATTGTCTACAATAAAATCTCAATACTTTTCTTTGCTTTACAAAGCATCGCTTTCGAGAAATCGTGACTAAGACCGCAGGAAATTCGTATTTTCGACTAGCACACATTTTGCAATTACAAAATTTATTCTGGAGCAGGTAGCAGTAAAGTCTGGATTAGCTCAAAACTATTATTCATCAATTTCTAGCCCCAATCTTTAGGATTTAGATCATTGCCTAGTCACACTTGCACTTGGTGAAAGACACGAATATATTTGAGTTTTGTGAAAAATACAAGAAACAATAAGTGAGTGCTGTTATCTTGTCTCCCTCCAACATCTCCTTTTGCTTATCAACACTTGTTTCGCGTGCCACCAAGTGCAAGTGTGGCAAGGCAATGATCTTAATCCTGCATATTGTTAAATTTATTTTAAAAAAGGCGACCTTACATAGTTGCAACAAACCTGAATAATATTCTTTTTTCATAAATGAGGCTTTACTTTAGAATGTAAAAGTATGATTTAATAAAAATAGATAAGCGGCATCTATTATATTATTATTTCATATGAATTCATATAATAATTTCCATTTTTATTTTATTAAACATTCGCTAAATATTCGCATAATTTTTGCGAATGCAAATGCGAATGCGAATATTGAAAAATATGCGAATATTCGCGAATGCGAATGCGAATGCGAATATTCGTTACATCACTAATATGTATAGGTATACATACGTATAGAATAGATATGGCTATACATATACCTGTATAGGTATATGTATAGCCATATCTTTAATTTTAGATTACCTATCTTTGTTTTTGACGGCTTTAGATATTTCTTATTTACTACAAAATATCGACGTTTTACCTGAAAATAAAACGTTTATTAAACATGCTTACCTTATTCGAAGCCTATTAATTGAGAGTAGCGTTCCGTTTTTCCTATGAGTGCTAATACAAACATCCGTTTCCGGTCCACGTACGCTGTCTTTTCCCGCCAAAAGCACGCCGTTGTTTCCATTTTCTTCCGCACGTCTACAGCGCCACCGAAGGCAGTTGGGATTGTAATCACAATTTCTTGGTCATTGGTTTTTGTCTCAGGTAACCAGGCAGGTTTAAAATGTAGGCTTCGAATAAGGTAAGCATGTTTAATAAACGTTTTATTTTCAGGTAAAACGTCGATATTAAACAGTGCTGTACCGTTATTCGAAGCCTATTAATTGAGAGACATGTCTATTATCGCCTGGTGGTGCTGTATTTATGCCAATGTGAGTTTTGTAGGGTGAGTTAAATGCTAAAACAACTTCGTAATAATACATATTTTAATTACTCCAAAGTAAATAGGTACTGTATACAGCTTCTATTCTAAACTTCTGTTTAGTCAAAATCTAGATGGAACTTAAGTAATCAAAACGCTCATTCGGATCGGGTCGATGCTAATCATCTTATGAATCACATATGAATCAATTTTGAAATCACATAAATGTAATGTGGTTGATTTATATGTTTTACGATAACTAATCATCAGTAGGAGTGAAAAATGGAGTTATAGAGATAACATTGTTGGATGTTGAGGTAATTTCACGACAGTAGTATTTTGCAAAGGTATTTGACGATTTCCAGTTGCCTCTAGCCAGGATATCATCAAGTGGAAAATTTTCCACCCAGTTTTTGGAAGCAACTGCGGATCTCAAGCTTCCCGGTGAGGCTGCTATTCCAGCTTCCTCAAGTACTTTTTTCACCCAACCTCCTATAATAGTACGTGAAGCAGGTCTAGCTTTACCTGTTAACGTAACAAATAGGTTATCACACTGGCTTGCCGCTCTCCGCTCTTGCGATTCGTCTATTAGTTTTTTAATCCAGTAAACTGGACATAAAGCTATATCAACGGAGTTGGGTTTTAGTTTCCAGTTCGACTGTCTATGTCGGCTAGAATCAGTTTTGGATCCAAAAGCGGGTTTTAGTATAATACAATCATTACTGATAACACAGTTTTGTGGCGAGACTCTTAATAGTGTGAGGTCGTGCACCCGTCGTCCAGAGCACAGAAGTAGTATGATTGCTGTACGTTTGGATGTCTCAAACAAGTTTGAGGTTTCATGTTGCTTATTACTCAGAAATCGAATAAGAATATCAGTGTCCCATACCGGTGGTTTATTGGACCTAGGCTTAGCTAAAGCAATAGCTTTCAGTATTTGTTTGACGACCGGATGGGAGCTAATTCTGTCTTGACAATCTGAGTTGCAGAATGTGGATATAACAGATTTATGGGTCAAGATCGTGCTGTAGGACAGATTGTCTTTCTGATGTAGATCGGCTAAATATTGGGCGACTTCTGGTCCAGATGGATTAAATCTGTTGATGCCCGTCTTATCAGTCCAAACCTTCCATCTCTTCCACACAGATTTGTAGGTCTTGAGTGTAGATTGACGCCAACTAGAGGAGAGAAGCTCTTTCTGCTCTTCATTCCAACTATTCAGTGAATTATTCCACCCCCACATCTCCAGATCTCTATTGTCATGTCCGATACCTTCGGAGGTGGTAGGCCGGTTGTTGTGTCTATCATGCTGCGTGCCAGATTGCTGACTGTAAATGGGGCCGCAGTTGCTCTGTTCTTCAGGTCTGGTCTCCAATAGGCATTCTTCCAACGAGGTACCACGATCAGATAAGTGCCTAGAGCCTTGTTTAGGTGAGCCAATACGCGCGGCATCAGGTGTGGGGGTGGGAAGACCCAGGCCAGTGGGAAATTCCAGTTGAAGCTCAGAGCATCGTAATATTTCGCTCCGTTGTCTCTTCGGTCGATGGTGCAATATGTTGGTACGACATGAGCCTTCTGCGAAGCAAAAAGGTCTATCGCTGGCTGTCCCCATTTGTTGAATATTATCTGAGTGAGTTGGGGTAGCAAGTGCCACTCCGGTGGTGCTTTTTCTCGTGACAGGTGGTCTGCATGGCAGTTGTAGGTACCTGGTAGGTGGTGTATCGTCAGGTGGATGTCGTGTTCGTCCAGTATTTGGAAAAGCTGTTGCGTGAGCGTCATCAAAGCCCGAGACTTGGTGCCGCCTTCGTTGCGAACGTAAGCCACTACTGTTTTGCTGTCGCATTGTACAAGGAGGCCTTCTGAGCTCAGGTGTCGACCATGCTCTTTCAGTACATTTATTATGGCAATCAGCTCCTTTTGGTTGCAATGAAGATCTTTTTGGGCTGGTGACCATTTGCCTTTCAGACCCAGGTTGTTTAGTTGTGCTCCCCAACCTATGTCGCTGGCATCTGTCGTTAGATGATTTTTCGGCCGAGGAAAATGTATTGGTGATGTCGTTTCGCAATGTTTTCGCCACCATTTTAGCTCGTGCATTCCGTTCGACGGTATGGGTAGCATTTTTAAGACAGGCAATTTTAGCTGTTTGTCGTGTAGTGACTGCAAGGCGCGGTAGTGCAGTCGTCCTCTTTTCACAACGAAGCTCGCAAAGTTTAATACCCCTATCAGGATTTGAAGCTGTTTCAGCGATGCTTTTCCCCGGTTCACGAGGTCCTGTGTTAGTCTCTTGACCTTGTCGGTCAACTTTTCTGGGAGGTATTTGATGTTCCGCCAGGGGTCCCAGAGGACTCCTAAGAACTCGATAGACTTTGTCGGTTCTAGAATAGACTTGCCTGTGTTTATAGTCCAACCCAGATAAGCGATCATGTTTAGCATCTGACCCACCTGTGCACGTAGCAACGTGGAGCTTTGATTGACCAGGAGAAAATCGTCTAAGTAGACTATTACCCTCACGCCGCGTTGGCGCATTATTTGGGCAATCCAATTTGTGACAGATGCAAATGCTCGTGGAGCAGAGCTGAGTCCGAAGGGAAGGCATGTCATTTGCATGATTTGGCTGCCATAGATCAGTCGCAGGAACCGTCTGTGAGCCATTTTCACGGGGATGTGGAAATAAGCCTGGTGAAAATCTATTTTCACCATCCAATCTCCGTTCTGAAGAAAGTCTGGTACTCTCGACAGATTTATCAGTCTGAATTTGCCTGAATGTACAAACCGGTTGAGGTTTTGTAGGTTGAATATGGGCCTTTGCGTGCCGTCGCCTTTTGGACGCAGAAACATGCTTGAGACAAAGCTCGGAGAGCAATTTGTTACTTCCAGTACTCCTTGTCGTAACATTTTGCGAATTGCATCCGTCATTTCGACAGAGTATGGTGTTTGCCTCTGAAGATTTGGTATTGTGAGTGGCGGCTTGACTTTGAAGGGGATGCTGTAGCCTTCGATAATTTTGAGAATGTGAGGCGGTGCCCCCAGCTCCTCCCATCGATTGCGAAATAGGCGAATTTGGCCGGCACGGAAGTCGAGGTTCGAGTCAGAATCTCCTTTTTGGCTGGTCTCTCCTATCCCGGTGGGATTTGGGAGATTGCGCCCGGTTTCCTTTTGCCTTGTCACTCCTTTTAGGCATCTTACCTTTTCCATGAAAGGAATGATTTTCGTTTCCGTTTTGTTGCTTAAAGTTCTTTGTATGCGGTAGGCGTTGGTTAGGGAACTTAAGTGTAGAGCCTTGTGTGCTCGTTGTAGGATCGTTCTGTGGTACAGAATAGCGTTCCTTATTGCGAGGCCAGAAGACCTTTCTAACGCCGCCGGCTTTTTCCAAGACTAAGCTGAACTTCTCGTTATCAAAGAGGTTGGTGCTTGAAGGCGGAACCTTTCGAAGCGCACTCTTATGAGAAGGGTCTTTGACGAAGGAGAGAATATGCTCCCTTCGCTGTTGTATAAGTTCTGCTCTATGTCCACAGACTAATTGAATAGTATCGCTTGCAGCTTTACAATATTCACCCTTTACAAAAATGTCGCTTATTTTTGTGTGTACTTCATTGTACGATAGCGAGCTGCTTTCATTTACCCATGCTAGGAAACTGCGAAGCTCGTTTTGCAACGTATCTTGTTGTCTCAAAACGGCATAAGTTATGCTTGCATATGCTTTCTCCGTATTAGCGGTGAACTTAGAACTGTCGTATTGTTTTATTTCCTCATTCGGTTCTAATTCTATAAATCCCGGTGCGTGTGAGCAAGTTTTTTGTACTTCTGAGTAACGTACACTATTCCAGTCAGGTTGGCCGAAATGTTGCAATTGTTCGAGTTGCTGGAGCATACTACTAGGAGTTTTCGGAATCGAAGGCTCCTTCAATTTAGTGTTCATAACAAGGTTAAATTCTAAATCATTATTATTAGGCTGAAGAGTTTCTGTGTCAGTATCGTAAAGTTCACCGCTAACCTCGGTGTTTATATAGTCATCATAAACTGGTGTATTAATATTAATTTGAGAGGTACTAGCAATATGATTCTTAAGTTGACTTACATCATTGATCAGTTGCTTGAGTATACGGCTTTTCCCGTGTTTGCGCCTTTTCCGCCGCCTGCGGTCGTCACTCGATGAACTGGAATCGGTTGAGGAGCTGCTATCCGATTCCGAGCTCGATGGCTTAGGCCGCTTTCCTTTATTCCCTTTCGTCGTAACTTCCGCATGAAGAGCAGACCGCGTTTCTTCTCTGCACGTGGACGGAATCTCCTCTTCCATGCCTGAAAATGTTTTAACAATTCTAACGGCAGAGACCGTTAGAATGAATGTAAATAACACTTTACATAAATACGTGATACTTCGTCACTTGTTGAAATAATCATAACCTTCGCCAACGGAAAACTTATTTAATAATGCTAGATCAATGTCTAGTAAATATGAGATAGTAGATTGCCAATTATGATTTAGTGTTTAAAAGGAAAATAATATTGATAATAAAAATTGTCCTCTAAACTTATTTGTGAAGTGTAATGCTTTTCGATGTTCGTTTTAGAATTCTATCTTAAATGCAATATCTACGTTTTTGACTATGATAACGACACGAGGGGATGCGTAATACTTGTAAACGATACCTGCGTATTGGCGCCATATTCTTTCATGGCGTCAGTTATTTACAGCGTCAGAATTATTCTGTTTTACAACGTTTTACAACGTTATCGAACGGTAACACCGTTAATTTTCTGACCATATTACTGCAAAGGTATCGTTAAAGTGGGGCAAAGTATAAAAGATAAAAGTACTTACGTTCGTCCGAATAAAAATTTCACGGAAAACACAAAAGGGCACTTTGCACTGTACTACACTTACTCGTATTAGCACTACAGAGGCGGTCTGCTGCACGTATTGCAGGTTGTGACCGACTCGAGCGAAAATCAAAACGCCAATGACCAAGAAATTGTGATTACAATCCCAACTGCCTTCGGTGGCGCTGTAGACGTGCGGAAGAAAATGGAAACAACGGCGTGCTTTTGGCGGGAAAAGACAGCGTACGTGGACCGGAAACGGATGTTTGTATTAGCACTCATAGGAAAAACGGAACGCTACTCTCAATTAATAGGCTTCGAATAACGGTACAGCACTGTTTAATATAGTAAATATCAAATTGGTAAAACTATGTATAAAACACATCAACTTTAAAATAAAACATTGTTTCGTATTTCAAAATCACTTTATTTCTTTCTCTTCATACACTTACTATAATATTTCTTCGCTTTTAATTTGAACGAATCTGTATTGTCATCACACTCTCTCCTATTATTTAAAATTTTATTTATTTCTTTACAATAGTTATAAATAAAAAATCTGCACGTTATTTTTAACAAATAATTAATTAAATCTTCTTTATGTTTATCACATTTTATGAAATTAAAATCTGTAAACATTAATGCTATAGTTTTTATAATTTCCTTAAGGTTTTGTTTATTTAAATTAATTTTAATTATACTGTAATTTATATCTTGTAAATCTGAAATACAATTTAGGAGAGAGTCGGTGGGACTACAAAGCCATTTTTTATTTTTATACTCTCTGTATTTGATGTATTCCGGCTGATCATTTGATTGTAAATCTTTTTTGCATTGTTTACACCCCTTAAAGACATTCTTCTTTGCATTTTTTAAAAAGTAGCCGCTGACATATTGCAGACCCCCTAACTTGCGGGGGTCAGCGGCTTTTTCTTCAAGGGGTGTGATTGTTATTTCCGGAATACATTCCAAATTACAATGGCTTTGTTTACTCCCACCGTCAGTGATCAAAAGATTGCTCAAAGAGTAACAATTGTCGTCTTCACAATTAGCTCCTGGAGCATGGACACTGGAAAGGCTGTTTATTAAAAGTGTACAGTACGCTGATTCGAATTTTTCAGGCGACGGGTTTATGTCGCGGCATCCATGACTTCTAATGGACCCAAAGAAGTTCTCAAGTGGGTCCTGGTTCAGATGCCGCAACCAAATTGATGATATGTCATATTTAATTTTCATAATATTTAACAAATGTTCTATACCTTCCAGTGTCCATACCCAATTTTTTAGTGTGGGCACATGTTCTTCTTTATTAAACTTGGAATTAATAAATTTCATATTTTTTATCATTGGCTTTGTTTCTTCCCAAAGACGGTGGTGTGCCGATTTAGGCGTCACAGGCCCCAAAAGAGGTTTTCCATATTTTTGCCTTTTTCCGTAACTCCCATTGACGGAGTCAAATAAATCGTCGAATAGTATGAGGATATCTGCAGTTTCTTTACTTTCGTGAGCAAGTATACCTTTATCTGAAAAATAAATTTATTATGTTTCATTCAAAAAAATCATGAAAATGAATGAAGAGTTTTTTTTTATTGTGGCATGTACAGTAAGCGACCTCCCCAAACCGTCAAACCGTCTCTATTGACACTGGACTCAATATGTTAGATATTAAACTGAAAATTCATTGAGGGATTTTGACAGTTGTTTAAGGTCGATGTTAGCCTTATAATTATAATATATAGCCTTATAATTATAATTTCGAGAACAAGTTACTCACCTGCAAGGTAGCCCATATTTGATCCCACAGTTTTGCTGAACACTTGTGTGGCATATTTTACTTTTTGTTTTGGTATTTTAGATGGAATGCAGTGGTAGTCAGTTAATTTGGGGACTAATCGAATCCCTCTATACCCTGGATTTTCATTGTGCAGGTCAGTAATGTGACTCCATTTCGCAGTGCATTCTTTTCCATCTTTAATATACTTTAAGTTTTTTGTCAACAGATTGTTGCGAATGCATTTTATGAGATGTGGAGGATCGTAGAGCGGTATGACCTCTTGATTGTTAATAAAAAACGAATTGTGTCTTACTTCCTCGCCTTTTCTTATAAAGTCTGCTTGAGTTTCTTGCATAAGTAATTTTATGCATTGCATATTGTTTGTGCCTTGGTCACAAACAGTCGATACTACAATCAGACCAGCATTCTGTAATTCACGTATTACAGCTTTCAATTGTTTTGCCAGCTCAGGTCCTTTTGTGGCAGCTTGCGAAAAAGTAAATGCAACAGGCTGCTTATAGTTTTTAATTAAGCCTCTGACCATAAAAACTTGGGCATGATCTGCAAACTCTGGATGTGTTTCAGTTCCATTGGTAACAAAACCACTGACCTCGTCCCGTCTCTCATTGTAGGCAATATTTGCTTTCAGTGCCATTTCATCAAAAAGAACTATACACAGTCGATCCTCAACACTTGCATTTTCAGTTGCTTTTTTAATTTGATTCATAGTTTTTTTGTGTATACCTGGCTTGATATCTGCCATCCTCAGCAGTTTTACTAGGGTTTGAGGTGAGGGCAATATATATATTTTTCTAAAAAATCTGTAGCCCTTAGGGCTTTGCTTCAAAATCGACAATGCCATAATTTTTTCTTCCAGTGTGAAACGCCGGCCTCTCATTCCTTTTTTATGCTCTCGAAATTGCAGCAATGTTAATATTTTTGCCATGCTAGGCAAACTATCTAGGGTTTTCACAAATTGTGGATGGGATAACACATCTTGCATAGTCTTGATTTTTAATGTTTGTTTTCTGACCTTGCTGCGGCATTTACTTAATTTGATGCCCGTTTGTATTAGTTTCTTACGCAAACATTCCTCTACATGGGATATGGGGATGCGTCGTTTCGTTTTCAGTATTAATTTAGTAGGACGCCCCGCTGAAACAAAAATAAACACATATTTATAATTTATTGATTGGATAGCTTTTTATTATTTTTAGGCTTCCGTATCTCAAAATGAAAAAAGGAACCTTGATAGCAGTGACTCAAACTCGACCCCCAGACTCGACGGGGGTCTACGTTGGACGTGATGGAAAATGGAAAAATTAATTTGGTTTCATTAGGGAAGAACTAAAATGTTACACATACAATAATTACACAATTTATTAACACTTACCACAGGTATCCTTTATTTGAACAGCTTCCAAGGTATTTTGAAGAAGAGGAGCACCAGAATCCAAACTTGGTGACTCGGGGACAGGTTCTGAAAAAGTAACATAGGTTCTTGCATTAATTTTATGGTTCAAAGTTAAAATTATTGCAGTAAGTAAAGGTTCAGTTTATTATTTTACTGACAGCAGAAAGAGAGCTGCAGCTACAAAACATACTTAATTAAACAAAATCACATTGTAATCATCAATAATAATTATGTACACAATTTATTAAGACTTACCACAGGGATCCTTAATTTGAACAGCTTCCAAGGTGTTCTGAGGTAGAAGAGCAGCAGAATCCAATTTTGGATAGTCAGGGATAGGTTCTGAAACTAAGAATTAAAATAGTAAGAGCTATGCTGCTACACTATGGAATTATGTTATCATATTGTAATTTTCATTAACAGAACTAAGTTTCATTAGATTTTTTTGTGTTATAGTACACACTAGTTACAAACAATGGATCCACTGTGTGGCTGTGAAGTCTGTAAATTAAGGAAATACAGCAAATTAGTTAATGTTTTTGTCTTGGGTAAAACTAACTAGATCATGAGATGGTGGAACATCTGTTATTTTATGTTGACATTGAAATATAAATATTGCAATTTACCGTTGGATGAAGATGCTTCTGACAAATTTTCAATTGATCTCATTGGTCTTCTTTCAGAATGTGTGATTTTTGGCAATGACAATCCTGGAAATATAAAGTATGAATATAAATAAACATTATTTTACTCAATTCCTGTATTACAGACACATTTAAATAACAGCCCTCTTCCTGCCACTCAGTCTGCGTAGATTTCGGTTTCCAATAGCCTAAAGTTCTCGTCAAATGGACTATCAAATCAAACCAGTACTTCCTTACATTACACTGCGTTCAATCAAACAAATTAAAAACTTTTCAGCTTTATTATACTAGTACAGATTATGGTTTACCATTAAAATAGGGTCACTGCAACATGAATATTTTAAGGTAGATTGGATTATACAAAATATGAACTTGACTTAGCTCAAAAAATTATTTTGCTGGAAGAAAGGTGGTTTGTTTTACAAACAAATACATAGTAGTGTGTAGTAGTGGTTTTTTTCTATGCAAAAAATAACTATGTCATGTATTATAAACTTTTCAGTAAACTTTGAAAATATTATATTCCGCTCAATCATCATTGTTAAGGTTTAAGATCGTTATTATAACTAAGAACATATTTGTTATTATTTAATGAATAATATTAAAGTTTAATAGCCATTACTTCATCATCATCATCATCAGCCTATCGCAGTCCACTGCTGGACATAGGCCTCTCCTAGGGCTCTCCAATTAGCTATTACTTACAGGGTTGATTTGTTAGTTATAGTTTTATGAATTATGCTATTGTTACCCAAAATAGTAAGTCATACAGAGCATTTCGTTATAAATGCTCTACAACTTCACAAATAGCACTCACCTGGCATTTGTTTCGTTGGTACTGCAATATTGCTAAGCCGATTATTGCGGCACCAATACTGTTCTTCAAAATGCATGTGGCATATGTACGCGGCGGTAATTGAAAATGTGAATATTTTCTAATCCCAGAATTTCTCCACCAATTGCGTAGAGCCAAGTAGTAAAACGCTCCGTGTCTTTAGTTGGATTCGGAAATTTATGAAGTACTTCCTTGGATCCTGAAAAAGATAAATATAATTGTTAGGAGCGCCTAAACGAATCGTGCCAGCTGTGTGGATAAGATCATAGATAGAGTAACTTGAATATCCTACTACTATTATAAAGGCGAAAGTTTGTAAGTATGGATGTTTGTTACTCTTTCACCTAAAAACTACAGAATGGATTTGAATGAAACTTTACCACAATATAGCTTATACATCAGAATAACACATAGGATATTGGAAATCGAAATCCACGCGGACGGAGTCGCGGGCGGCCGCTAGTGATAAAATAATACAAAATATAATAAATACCTTTCCTGTAAGAACAGCCGGGAACGCAACAAATCTTGCTAGACATGATGTTTGTTTCCACAACAACAACACACCGGTCTACACAGAGTCCTATCTCAGTTTTTTCGTTTAAGGTCGTCACTAGCACAAAACTCAACGCGGCCGGAGGAGTCTAGGCTCAACTCAACGGACTTAGGCGGAAAAGGCACTAGAAAACGATATTTAAACAATAAAAACAAGCAAAACACCAATATCACAACAAAGCGACAAGGCGGCCATTTGCATGTGGTGTTGCTAGTAAACACAAAAAAGTTACCAAAGCCCTTAACAAAATATATAATTATTGTTTTTAAATTTGCGTGACCCGTCTTCACGATTTGATTGTGTCTGTCTAATTTTAATAAATTTAATAAAACAATATTTTTAAACGATAATCGTTTCATGAAATCTACTGAAATAAATATAACCATAAACTGACCACCCTAAAATTAATGTTTTGTAGGTATAGCGCCATCTATTGTAAACTAGTAATAGACCTGATAAGATGATAGATACCGCCATCTGTGATCTGGGTTCAAAAACTCACGGGTATTATGCGATCAAATTAAATACATACTTTTTATTATGAGCGTTTAAAGATTCCCATATGTTCTAAATTTAGCATACTTATTTGAAACGAATTTCCTTAGCACCAGTTAGAAGATTGTTTCCCCTGATGCGGACCATAGACAATATTTAAGATTTTTCTAATAATTCAGTAAAACCAGTAGGCAACGGAACCGCTGCTAGTGAGCCAACAAGGATTATTAATGTGTTAACGTCAAATTTCATAGACAAAGAAATTTATGTTGCCATATTTAAAAAAATGTGGATACTTGGTAGTTTTAAAATTAAAAAATGTGAACAGTAATATTATCAAAATTGAAGAATATTTCTGTTCTGCACACTCCTTATAAGAACAAACAGTGATCATTTTAATACGTATAATAAGAAAAAAAATATCTTAAGGATAGTAAACATAATATTTACCTAGATTTGAACAATGCAGCATGGGATTTGGTCACTTAATTGAGTGAAAATTAAGTGGCAGTGGAGGTCAACGAATGCAGGACCGGATACAAAGTCTCACTATGCTTAGTGGTGGAAACCTAGAATAGTGGAGTGGCGATTTTCACTAGAAAGCAATAGCTAGTTTGAGCTGGGGGCTGGAGCTAGGGGCCTAAGCCCAGGAGTGGAATCCACAGGTGATGATAAAAATGCTCTCGTTTTGTACGATGCACTAACCAAAACGAAGCTTGTAGAGGATCGAGGCTTGGAAAAAACAAACACTTAGTCCTTGTTTCTCTACTCGTCCCTAATGGACAAACAAAAAGAAAGGCATGTACAACATAAAGCTTTATTTCAACAATAATTACATTTTTGTTACTGTCATAATACTTTGCCATTTTTCTACCATTACAGAGAAATGTAATCAAAATGAAATAATATTACATTTCAATACAAAATTCTAAATATATTGTACTTTATATCTGTAGTCTACTTATCTACACAATAATAAAATCATATTTTTACCAATCAGTCCAACTTTTGTCATATAAGTTTTAGAATTTTCTTCTTAGAACAGCATTGAAGTTCCCATACATTTATTTAAACACTGGTAAAATTCATAATTATAGACGAGACAATTTTCCTTAGTGGCCCATCAGGATATGTTACGATAATAAACTCTTATTTTATTGGGATTTGTGGCAAACGATGTTTTCTTTATCCACCATACATTTTAAAGCTTTGATATACACCAAGGTCACAAGAATGACCGGAAGGTTCAAAAATCTTCAGAACAACAAAGTATCGCACCCAAAAGTAGTCTTATGACTGTGTCATTTCTTTTTTAATCTCCATTTCTTAACATAAATACGCATTAAATATATTTTAACAAACAAATGATATTACAATATCTCTGCTATCTGCTACCTAGACTTTGCTAGAGTCTTTCTCGTCTCGATTCTCTTCTGGAGCGTGGTCAGCAAAGCGCCCAGCACGTTGTGTCCCGGCAACCTTTTTCCAAACAAGAGGCGCTTGACAGAGTCGTCGTACGTTAAAAGCGCCACCATATTCTGAAGGAGGAACCCTTGGCAGTATTCAAGTAGTTGTGTAGCACCGTAAACCTGCAAAATTATAATTCATACAATTTACATTAGTTAAAAACAATGGCAAAACTCCAAGGGAATTAGCAATTTAGAGACTTAAGTGTTGCCATTTAATTATAAAATAATTAAAGGGACAAGAGTAATATAATAAGTGAACTGTATCGAGAAAAATTTAACCTTTTTTGTTAACTAGCAAGTATACCTTAGCGTGTATATAGACGGAGACGAGGTTGTGCAGGTCGACGGTCTTGGCGGCGCGCGCCTCGCAGTGGCGCTGCAGCGGCAGCAGCTGGAAGAACGACGCCGCCGCCAGCAGCTCCAGCACGTCGCCCTCCGCCACCTCCAGCGACGCGCAGCCGCCCGAGTACAGGTACTTCATCACTTGCTGCAGAACAATGGGAAGTGAAAAAAAGTTAATCCAGCATTCACGACATCTTTATTCAAGGTTCAAAAGGTGGGAATAATTTTCTGAATGTTTTTGAAAGGGTTTTAAGGGGTCAGACATAAGGCTCACTATAGTAAAGACGTGGAATAATTACCGATTTGTCTAAGTTTGTAAGGCACATTTTATGTTTTCATTTTGCATGCTTAAATTTTTTAAAATGCAATATAATACAATATCACAATATCACATTGGTAATAATTAATAACTCAGTGGCAAGACAATAAGGGTACCTACTGTTTATTAACAAGAAAAAAAAAAATGTTTTCAAACTTCATTAGGGAACTTATGGGCTTGACTCCCCCATCCCCAGTTACAAGCAGTACCTCAAAGATGTGGTATCTGATGTCGTTGATCTGCACGAGCGGCGCGACGGCGGCGGGCGGCGCGTCCCCGGCCGGCCGCGGCGGCGCCAGCATCGCGCGCAGCCGCGGCGACTCCGACACCAGCACGATCTTGTGCCCGTAGAACAGGCGGCCCTCCACTCTGCAACGAAATATAACGGTATAGTCGTGAATTTTGTCGCATAGTAATAAGGTCAAATACGTGTGAAACAACAATGAGCATAAAGATGCAATGATTTTTCCCACTATTTGTACTCGGCCGAATTATGCGGTTTTAGTGCCGAATTTAGTCGGTTTGAGTACCTACTTCTATTTACTATGTACAACACAAAGTGCACTAAACTTTTGTGTTTTACGCCCACTCATATTGAAAGCACAGTAATGTTAATATATTAATTACTTATAACTTACTCGTTCAATGTTTTTAAGCAAAATGACAGCGCCGTCTACTGAAGGCAACGGACAAACATATGTTTGGTCCTGTTTACGCGAGAATGTAGTGAAATGGTAAACCGAATATTTCGTCCAAATATTCGGTTAAGATTGAAACGAATAGTATTCGGTTATTCGGTGAAACCACTATTCGGCGTATCTCTATTATTATTTCTTCACTTGCGCCGTATTGATCCATCAGCGACATTATGTGTCTAGAGTGTATGTAAGTGTTGTACCTGAAGGTGACATCAGCGAGCGAGGGGTTGTTGACGTAGGAGACGTCGACGCGCGCGGGCGCGGGCGCGGCGGGCGGCGGCTCGCGCACGCCCGGCACCGCCTCCCAGCCGTACACCGCGCACAGGATGTCCGCCAGCAGCAGCACCGTGCCCTCCTTCTGACAATAACCACACATGACCACATCTACTAATGCTCATAACGCATACGGTTACATAATACCACCTAGCTAGATACAGCTATTTCATGTGGAATGCACTTTCTTTTGTGTAGACCATGAAAAAATGGATTCAAAAAATAAATCCTACTACTATTATAAAGGCGAAAGTTTGTATGTGTGGATGTGTGGATGTATGGATGTATGGATGTATGGATGTATGGATGTATGGATGTATGGATGTATGGATGTTTGTTACTCTTTCACGTAAAAACTACTGAATGGATTTGAATGAAACTTTACCACAATATAGCTTATACATCAGAATAACACATAGGATATTGGAAATCGAAATCCACGAGAGACGGAGTCGCGGGCGGCCGCTAGTATCTTATAAATAAATTAATCCCTTGGACTAACACACCAATTCCCTAGCCCAAAAATAAGCTCGAAGCTTGTATTATGGATGCTAGGGAACGAATAGACGAATAGATTCATAAATATTATTTATTTATAAAACATCCTTAAATTAACTTAAATAGATAAATATAACACCCCGACCAAGACAAACCATGCCTGTTTCATGCACACAAATGTTTGTTCTATGCGGGAATCGAACCCGCGATCTCTTGGTCTAATAGTCAACTTCTTGACCATTACACCAAACAGGTCTACATTAATTACTATTAAGAAGCAACGGAATAGGTGTAACTGATCAGTAGCTTATTTGGTAAATGGCAACACCGACCGAGCAATGACATTAAAAATAGCGGGATGATTTTAATGCTTCGATCGTTAGTTTTCGGATCGATGGATTTTAAAAGCTTTGGCAAAGTGACCATTATTATTTATGTTAAAGTGAAAATATGTACAGGCAAATATTGTTAGTTATAGTTTGTCCGATTAATGGATAGAAATTGTGTTACTTATAAACTGTGACATACTTTTAAAATAAAAACAAACGAGTAGACATACTTTCGAATTTACCTTGCTGTATCTTAATATGTTAAACAGCAGGGGGAGGCACTCGTATATAAACTGCTTGCTGTAGTGGCTGTCATCTGACGGGCAGACCTGGAAATAAAAACACATAAGGTATTAAAAATCCATATCTCCTTGAAATTAAAAATTAAGTTATCAAAGATAATATTTTTACGGCATCAAACTATGCGCTGGGTTCTCTCTAGCCAGCGCTAGGCCATCCATACTAATATAATTATAAATGCAAAAGTAACTCTGTTTGTTACGCTTTTTCGTTTAAACGTCTCAACCGATTTTGATTAAATTTAGCATAGGCTATCTTATATTGCGAAAAAAGAGATCTAAAATCCACGCGGACGAAGTCGTGCGCGGCTGCTATTAAATGAATATTACGTGGATCTTTCCCTCCATTTATGCGCCATAGCTACAGGGCAACAAAATATGCATCACATGTGGAGCTTGCTCCGGTAGTGGAACGATTTACTATTTATTAAACTTCTGCAGTTTTTTCGCATCCGTGTGGCGGAACATGTTCTTGTTTAGCTATTTTGAGCTATCAGGCCTGGCCCTAGGGTGTAGGTAGACTGCGAGGGTTACCTGCAGGAAGTCCTGGAGCAGCTGGTCGATGACGTGGTCGAGCGCGGCGTCGGCGGCGGCGGCCAGCGACAGCGTCCACGCGTGCAGCGACCACGGTACGCCCAGCGCGCGCAGCTCCAGGGTGATGTCTGGAGGAATAGCAAATTCAAATTGAATTCAAATTCAAAATGTTTTTATGACTTCCCCATAGGTACATTTATCTTAAACAAAACTTATCACACTAATCTACTTATCCTACTATTACTACTTCTAATAAACTTATCTTTAACATTGTAATTTACTTAAAATAGGGAAATAAATGGAGGTGGTATACATGAGTTATTATTGACAAAGGACTGTTGCAACTAGTTTAAGATAAAGGATGTATCGTACACATAGAAACAGACAAGTGTAACTCAAAATTACTAATAAATGACTTTTTGGGATGGCCAGGTTCTGCAATCAAAATTACATACATTTATACTTTTTAATAATAAGTGTTGAAATAAAAGCTTAATTGCGTTTCTGTAAATGAATCATAATTCTTACACAATATTAGAACTATTGAATTGAGCTAGTCTTATTCCTGGTGTGCGATATCATCTATTGAAAAAATTGGCAAGTACAGACACGAATGTTTTTGTCATTGAATAAATACCATTAAAATTGAGTTGCACAAATGCTAGATAATTTAACATGTTCAGTTAAAAGCAAACCAAGGAGGTCGGTACCTGCCTACTAGCTACTAAAACAAACGAAAAATAATCATTCGTCTCACCAAGATGGTCGGTCTCTGCGGCGCAGTACATGGCGTCCTGCAGCGCGCGCTGCTGCTGCTTGGTGAAGGGCGGCTTGGGGTCGGGCGGCGGCGCGGAGTGGGCTCCGTGACCAGCGGGGGCGGCGCCCTCGGCCAGGACCTCCTCGAGCGACAGCACGGCGCCGGCGCCCGCGCGCGTGCCGCCGCGCACCGCCGCGCGCAGGCACAGCCGCCGCCCGTGCGAGCAGCACACGCCCACAGCGCTGCACATACAAGTAAGGTTACGCACAGTCTTACACAAGTCTACCATCAGAATAATCATCAGCCTATCGCAGTCACTGCTGGACAAAGGGCTCTCCACTCAGCCCGATTCTCGGCGTGTTAAGTATCAGCCTATTAATGTCCCACTGATTGGCAAAGGCCTCTATCATTTGAAATCATATTTGTGTCACAAATATGGGTTTTGGCTTAATCACCACGTCCGCCAAATGCGGATTCAGAGTTCAAAAAAACCGACACAAATTTGCCCGACCCGTGATTCGAAGCCGCGACTTCGAGTCCACGGCCACGGGCACATACGTGTATAATAGACAAAATAATTGCATGCAAACCTACCCTAATCCTACTGCACAGCCTGTATAAGTCCTAAGAGTCGTAGTAAACCATTTGACAGGTTTTTGTTATATATTTTTGATCTTTATAATATCCAGCGGTGATAACTCGTATGACCAGGGTATTTATTTCTAAAGTTACAAAAAAGAAAACTATTTAAAAAAGTAGCTGTAGGTACCTGTAGCAGCCGTACTGCGCGGCGGCGGAGTAGCAGAGCGCGTCGTTGAGCTGCGTGGACAGGAACGGGTCCGCGCCGTGCGACAGCAGCAGCTGCACCAGCTCCAGGTTGCCCACGCCGCACGCCACCTGAATAATACATCACGTTAGTAAAGAAGAGAGAGGATTTGGCTGCAATTACGTTGGCGTCGTTCAAATGTTCCCGTACCTACTGTCATTTCGTTTTACTGACAACCTTCGTTTCTCTTGAAGTTGGCCCTTGAGTACATAGCTTTTATAATAAATGTAAACACCACCAATAATAATATACATACTCACTAAACCCTTAAGAGGACGCATTTCGGAAACCTTCTTAGAGGGCAATTTTTTAAACTTCTAGTGCTATTGGTCTTATCTTTGTTGTGGCGAATAAAAACGTTCGACCGAACGTTTTGTCTACTGGGTTGATGAGTGGAGAGGATCGTTAGTGAGTGGTTATTACATACAAAAGTAGCGGTCGAGTAAGTGCTTTGCGTGGTGGTAAAAGAAGAACCACGCGATTGCTTTTGTGCAAACTTTACATAAACCCCTTACTAAAATAGTCCGAACAAATCCTGTAAATTCGGTATGGATTCGTGAGCCCGTTCTTGGGTTATAAAGTGACAACGAAAAATGACTTATTTTTATATATTAACATTGATATACAAAAACCATAGATGCACAGTCTCGAACAAAATTAACAGTCAATACTGTCACCAAAAACTCAAAGTCAAACTATTGTTACGAACGAGCCGGAACCATCGAGACATCGCGACATAAAGTCGAATGTTCGAGACTAATCTACATCTATAATTGTGACGGACAGACGCGATCCGCGCCGAGAGTATTCGCGAAGCCGGTACAAACCCCGCGCGCGCCATTTACAACCTTATAACAACGCAATAAGGTCAACGATCGAGTCACCGCAGACGCGGCGCGAGCGCGTCGCAGGTAGAAAAAAGGGCCGCGGAAGCGCACGACGCTTCTAGATACATCGCGTGTTATCAAGAGGGCTATTGTTCGCGCGCGAGTACTTTCTCGGGACGGCCGAATTATCTAGTATCGCGTTGCCGGCAATATAAATACGGCTCATGTAGGGAGTCAGTCAGGAGTTCAATCTGAGCTTTCGGAGTGATAAGTGCGAACAAGTGATTACGAGTGACTATACCTGCGACCTAAGCGATACTTACGGACTACGAAGAACCCTGTGAACATAGTGTTTAGTGCGATTGAGTGTACGACCTAGGCGACCTACGGACTTCGATTTTCTGTGTTATTTGGCTACGGTGATTGTGTTGTGACTTGTGATTGTGTTGTGACTTGTGATTGTGTTGTGACTTGTGATTGTGTTGTGACTTGTGATTGTGGTGTGACTTGTGATTGTGTTGTGACTTGTTTATCGTCGAATAAATTCTTCTATCAAGTCAACGGTTTTTAATCCAAATCCCGATCCCCACGTACGTAACATTTGGTGTCAGAAGTGGGATTTGGAAATGCCAGTGACTCCGAGGGAAGATACTGCCGGCGTCAGAACGAGGGCACAACAGGCTGTAGAGGCCACGGCAAGTGCTCGTCAGGAAACTTCCAGTGACCATCGAGAGATGCCGATCGTCTCTACCGACCAAGCCACGAGCATCGATCAGGCCAGGTCAACCATGCAGGCCGTATCAAGTGACGCTGCCCATAAGGCCTCACTGCTATCTCAAGAGCAATCTGGTTCGGAATTAAGTAAATTATTGCAAATGATACTTCAAGAACAGAAGAAGACGCGTGAAGAACAACAAAAAGAGATGCACTTGATGCGTGAAGAACAACAAAAAGAGATGCAGTTGATGCGTGAAGAACAACAAAAAGAGATGCAGTTGATGCGTGAAGAACAACAAAAAGAGATGCAATTGATGCGTGAAGATCAACAAAAAGTACTCCTTGGCGTAGATTCAGTGCGTAATATGGTGCAAGACCTGCGTAAAAACGTGGACCAGGTAGAAGAGAGGGTCACCAATGTAGAGGCCAACTTGGACAGCTTAAGGGTACAGGTCGCTGAGCTACAGAAGAAAGTTTTTCGATTGGAAACTGCAGGACCCGCCGCGGCGAGTGACTTTGTCAACCAGGCAACCCGGGTGAAAGTACCATCTTACGACGGCACCACTTCTTGGACCGCCTATCGTCGGCAATTTGAAACCGTTGCCAGTGCCAACAGGTGGTCGGATGAACAGAGCCTGGCAGCTCTTACTGTTGCTCTTCGTGGAGAGGCTCTTTCAGTTCTGGAGGCGCTTCCATCCTCGGGGAGTACATTCAAAGACTTGATGGAAGCACTCGAGGCACGTTATGGCGAAAATCACCTTGAGCATGTCTTTCGCGCACAATTACGGGACAGATGCCAACGCTCGGGAGAAGGCCTGCAGCAGTGGGCCTTAGAGATTGAAAAAATAGTCCGCAAGGCATACCCAACTGCTGAAAAGAAAATGGTGGACTCCATGATACTGCAATCGTTCATTGATGGAATAAGGGACATGGAAGTTAGGGCTGCTGTAGGGTTGGGCCACCATACCTGTCTGAAGGAAGCCCTAGCTCATGCCCTTGAGGTTGAAGTTGCGCGGCGTGATATTGGACCGGTGCACAGGGAACGAGAAGTGTTTGAGGGAGTGCAAGCAGTGAAGACGTCGTATCCGCCGAAGAAGAAGAGAATTGGTCCCATGTGTTACAGATGTGGAGAAAGGGGACATTTGCAGTTGAGCTGTCCCAATAAGGAGCCGCAAACATCTAAACTTGCTGATTTAATTGTGAGCAAGATAGATGAACACCTTCTCCGACTTAAGGAAATGTCAAAGAAGCTGGAGGCTACAGCTTCTAAAAGGAGACAGGGAAACGAGAGAGAAACAGCCAGGGCTAAAGGGCTGGTGCTGTCTGAAGCTGAAAAAGCCCCTACAACGATTGTTTCCCAGGGGTACAACAGGAATGCTGACGCTCTCTCATGGAGACGACGCCCAGAGGAATGGAAACGGTGCGTAAAGCAGGAGACAAAAGAAGAAGTTGTCCGACTAATGAGGACAAGCCCTCCGGG
Organism: Nomophila noctuella; assembly: GCA_958496325.1. Lineage (NCBI taxonomy): Eukaryota > Metazoa > Arthropoda > Insecta > Lepidoptera > Crambidae > Nomophila > Nomophila noctuella. The sequence goes on from OY292486.1 coordinate 590,252, forward strand.
AACCTGGGAAGATGAGTCAATAAAAGAGGCCCAGGAGGATGACGAAGCCATACGACTTATCGTCGCTTGGAAGAAACGGAGTAGCATAAAGCCACGATGGTCTGAAGTTGCGCCTACGAGTGCTACCACTAAAGCATACTGGGCACAATGGGACAGCTTAACCCTGCAGAACGGAATACTTTACCGGAAGTGGGAACAACCTAATGGTAGAGAGTTCCAGCTGCAGCTGGTGGTCCCAATAAAAAGGATCAAGGACGTTCTCCGCGAGGTACATGATGGCGTAGGAGGTCACCTGGGTGTCAAGAAGACCTTGACAAGGCTACGAGAAAAGTTCTTCTGGCTGAACTGTCGAGCAGATGTGCAAGACTGGTGCCGGAATTGTACTACTTGTGCTGCAGTGAAAGGTCGATCTACCAGGAGGCTGGGACAACTTCAACGTTATAACGTCGGTGCACCATGGAGAACAAATACCAGTGGCTTTGAGGAAGACAAGATGGGAAGGTCCCTACAAGGTGGTTCACAATAATGATGATGCTCGGGACGAGCATATCTAAGAGGAGGGCAGTGTTACGAACGAGCCGGAACCATCGAGACATCGCGACATAAAGTCGAATGTTCGAGACTAATCTACATCTATAATTGTGACGGACAGACGCGATCCGCGCCGAGAGTATTCGCGAAGCCGGTACAAACCCAATCATAACCATGTACCACCTAATCTTCATCGTTGCGAATCTACTTTTAAGTTCGCTAACATTCGTCAACGAGAGGTGCTTAAGGTTCTGCGCAGTCTGGATGTGAACAAGGCGAGTGGTCCTGATGGGATATCAGCGAGAGTGTTGCGGAATTGTGCACCCGAGCTGTCTCCAATTTTGACACGCCTGTACCGTCTCTCTCTAAGGGAGGGATCAGTTCCGAAGTCCTGGAAGCTTGCCAACGTGCAGCCTGTGCCCAAAAAGGGTAGCCGTGCGGACCCCTCAAATTACCGACCAATAGCCATAACCTCCATTCTCTGTAAGGTAATGGAGCGTACAATTAATAACCGCTTGCTTGCGTATTTAGAAGGTAACGATCTCCTCAGTGATTCGCAATTCGGGTTTCGAAAAGGTAGGTCCACTGGGGACCTTCTTATATACGCAACGCATTTGTGGAGCGAGGCTATTGAAAACCATGGTGAGGCCATTGCTGTGTCCTTGGACATATCAAAGGCTTTCGACAGGGTCTGGCACGATGCCCTTATTAGCAAGCTTCCCTCCTATGGGATCCCCGCTGCAGTTTGTGCTTGGATCAAAGATTTTCTGACTGGACGTCGCATTAGAGTAGTTGTTGATGGGTTCACCTCCGACTCGCTTGAAATAAATGCTGGCGTCCCTCAGGGATCTGTTCTCTCGGCTACGCTCTTTCTGCTAAACATTAATGACTTGTTGGCTACTCCCGGAATTCTGGGGTATGCTGACGATAGTACGGTAGTCGAGAGATACTTGTCCAATGCACGTGCAGGTAGCGGTGAAACTGAGACTCTGAGATCAGATATGGTGGGCAGGATTAATCAGTCTCTCCAGATTGTCTCAGACTGGGGAGATGCCAATTTAGTCAGCTTTAACCCCACCAAAACGCAGGCGTGTCTATTTTCCACCAAAAAGAGCACATTTCGGATGACTCCCGCTTTTCGTGGCGTATCTGTTCCCCTATCTGACCGACTACAGCTCCTTGGTATGGAATTATCTTCCAACCTTAACTTTGGGAGCTACATAGAGTCTATGGCAGCATCTGCCTCTAAAAAGCTCGGGATCCTTTCCAGAGTCAGGCGCTACTTCACTGCGGAACAGCTTCTAAACCTGTACAAAGCTCAAGTTCGGTCTTGCATGGAGTATTGCTGCCATCTTTGGGATGGTTCTGCTCGATACCAGCTGGCTGCTTTGGACTCTATTGAGCGGCGTGCGATGAGGCTTATCGGTGATGATACTTTGATCGAAAGCTTGCAGAGCCTCGATCATCGTAGAAAGATTGCTTGCCTCTCCGTATTTTACAGACTCCACTTTGGTGAGTGTGCTGCTCAGCTGCACGATTTGGTTCCGCCAGCTCCGTTCCATCATCGAACTACTAGACTCGGTCAGGGACTTCATCCGTATACAGTGGAGATTCCGCGCGTACGAACGAAGCGATTTGCTTCATCCTTCTTGATACGGACTGCGCGGGAGTGGAATTCTCTGCCGAGATCTGTATTTCCTGCACATTACAACTTGGGACTCTTCAAGGCCAGAATAAACGGGCTTTTCCTGAGCAAGCACGCTCCATCGTAGACCACATAGTTGTTTAACATCAGGCAACTTTGTGGTCAAGTGCTAGCTTAGTCTTAAATAAAAAAAAAAAAAAAAAAAAAAAAAAAAACCCCGCGCGCGCCATTTACAACCTTATAACAACGCAATAAGGTCAACGATCGAGTCACCGCAGACGCGGCGCGAGCGCGTCGCAGGTAGAAAAAAGGGCCGCGGAAGCGCACGACGCTTCTAGATACATCGCGTGTTATCAAGAGGGCTATTGTTCGCGCGCGAGTACTTTCTCGGGACGGCCGAATTATCTAGTATCGCGTTGCCGGCAATATAAATACGGCTCATGTAGGGAGTCAGTCAGGAGTTCAATCTGAGCTTTCGGAGTGATAAGTGCGAACAAGTGATTACGAGTGACTATACCTGCGACCTAAGCGATACTTACGGACTACGAAGAACCCTGTGAACATAGTGTTTAGTGCGATTGAGTGTACGACCTAGGCGACCTACGGACTTCGATTTTCTGTGTTATTTGGCTACGGTGATTGTGTTGTGACTTGTGATTGTGTTGTGACTTGTGATTGTGTTGTGACTTGTGATTGTGTTGTGACTTGTGATTGTGGTGTGACTTGTGATTGTGTTGTGACTTGTTTATCGACGAATAAATTCTTCTATCAAGTCAACGGTTTTTAATCCAAATCCCGATCCCCACGTTCGTAACACTATGAACGAACATTAATATTTGCAAATTAAACCATATGCCGATTAGTTAAGATTGTTTTCACAGGGGAGTGTTTAAAATTGCGATGACTGTTTAAAATAAGTGCGCTTATTTTTTGGGGACGTTTTTGAGACGTTGATTGTGTATCTTGGGTTTTTGAATATCAATGTATATTAAAGATCTCAAAGAGTTAGTGGTACGCAAATAGTGAGTGTGTTGTGAATGAGTTGTGCAAGTACCTGCAGCGGCGTGAGCGCGCAGACGTCGTCGCCGCGGGCGGGCGCGCCGTCGACGCGCGCGCCGGCCGCCAGCAGCCGCCGCGCCGCCTCCAGCGCGCCGCCGCCCGCGCCGCCGCCCGACCCGCTGCCCGCGCCCGCGCACGCGAACACCAGCGCCGTCCAGCCTGACAACAATTACATTACGACACTTGAGCACATAGTTCATTCGCATAAGTGTCTTGAATTATCGTGGACCGGATAAAGGCAAGGGTGAGTATTCCCGATACTGAGTGAGATCTCTTCTACGAGAATTTTAGGTCTGGATAGTGTGTAAATCAAGGTAGATAAAGGGTATGGAAAAAATCATACGTATTACCGTTATAACGGATTCTCTACTGATAATGGTTAACTAATATATATGTATATAAATATTTAGATTAAGTTAATTATGTAATTGGGATACCCCGTGTAATTAATTTTCAAATAAATAAATAAATAAATTTTATTAGAAATTATAAAGTGTGGTAATGGTAATAGGACGTCCTGGGAGTAGACTTTTGGGTTGCCAGCATTCTTAAATGCAGACTTTTTTTTCTTACATGTGTCCACAACGTTTTCTTCAACAAAAATAGGAATTCACAATTGATCTGATAAACAACTAATAAAAAAAAAGTTTCAATTACCGGCGGTGGGCGGCGTGTAGACGGGCTGCGCGTGCGCAGGCGGCGTGCGCGGCGACAGCGGCAGGGCGCAGTGCGCGCCGCACGGACCGCCGCACTCGATGTTTGGGTCCGCACCCGCTTCCAGCAACATCTGGAGACAACCATAACACCAATTTAATATGGTTATGGCTGCTATTAACCCTGCCCATGAATCCTGCTGGATTAATAGTAAACACGAGCAAGACAGGGATCAAAAATTATCGACGTAAGCAAACGCAAAATAACACTTATTATTGTCTAGAACCACGCCGAGTTAATTACAATAATTAGCAATGAACACTTTAGCCATTTATGGCTATAAGGTTTTGGGCTGCAAAAAACTTGTACCACATTTTTCGAACTAGGTGATCTAGCAAGTTGCCTGTTAAACTGTTGTCGCTATCGCTATCGTCGCGACTTATATCTCCATCGCACGAAGATACTTCGTGTGTGGGAAGGAAATATTAGTCGAAGCGATGGTGATGGCGATAGTGATCGAAGTGGCAACTTGTCTAGACCACCTGGTCTTGGTGTGAGTCTTCCGCTCCCACAAATCTCCGGTTAAGCTGTAGAGGTAGCCTTCAGCCACTATCTGTATACTCATCATCATCATCCTAGCGCCTTTCCCGGTTGCTTCCTCGGCCACTGCCTTGGAGCCCAGGGTACGCTGCGACTATGATCCTAAATTGACATGCCTGGTTATTATATATCTGTATACTAACCGCCACAATCTGGTCGTCGCCGGCCAGCGCGGCCTTCATGAGCGCGGTGAGTCCGGCGGCGTCGGCGGCGTCGAGCCCGGCGGGCGGCAGCAGCGGGCGCGCGCCGCCCAGCAGCTCGGGCCGGCCGCTCAGCAGCGCGCGCTGCGCCAGCCCCAGCGCCGCGCGGCCCAGCTCGTCCGGCGTGCGCGCGCACCGGGACCACACCGGTTCTATTGCTTCTTCGATGCTATAGCACCGGAAAGTTTATTACTTATTTGTTTGGAAGACCAACAGCAAATTATACGTGTAACAATTAACAAAACACAGGTATATATCAGTCGTATGTGGATACAAAAGTACTAGATTCAGTACAATATTTTTGGCGCCCAACGTGGGGCTTCTTTTAGCTTTGATAAACATTATTAGAAAGAAACATGAAAAAAATTTCTAGCTATACATATATAGCATAGCTTATAACTTTTGTTACTAAAACAGAAAATAGTACACTCATGTACTCGTGTGTTCGATGACGCGCACCCGCGCCCCGCGGGGTGTCGCTGTTGTGTTCAAGTGTTGTTGTGAGGAACATCTACAAGCACTCACGTGATAGGTCTCGGCGGGCAGTCAGCGTGCGGCAGCAGCAGCCTCGCAGCCTGCAGCACGTCGTCTGCGTCAGGCACGGCGGGCGGAGGTCTCAGCGCCGCGTGGGCTCGGATGACGCGCACCCACTCGCCCAGTGGGGGGAGAGCTCCGGCGCCGCGCTCCCCCCACAGCCCGGACGCGCCGCTGTTGTGTTACGAGTAACATCTACTAGCACTCACGTGATAGGTCTGGGCGGGTAGTTTCCGTGCGGTAGCAGCAGCCTCGCGGCCTGCAGCACGTCGTCTGCATCAGGCACGGCGGGTGGAGGCCTCAGCGCCGCGTGGGCTCGGATGACGCGCACCCACTCGCCCAGTGGAGACAGGGCTCCGGCGCAACGATCCCCTCACAGCTGCCCCCGGAGTTGCCGCAGTTGTGTTACGAGTAACATCTACAAGCACTCACGTGATAGGTCTGGGCGGGCAGTCCGCGTGCGGCAGCAGCAGCCTCGCAGCCTGCAGCACGTCGTCAGCGTCAGGCACGGCGGGCGGAGGTCTCAAGGCGGCGTGGGCTCGGATGACGCGCACCCACTCGCCCAGCGTGGGGAGAGCCCCGGCGCCGCGCTCCCCCCAAAGCTGCCGCAGTTGTGTTACGAGTAACATCTACTAGCACTCACGTGATAGGCCTGGGAGGACAGTCAGCGTGCGGCAGCAGCAGTCTCGCAGCCTGCAGCACGTCGTCCGCGTCAGGCACGGCGGGTGGAGGTCTCAGCGCCGCGTGGGCTCGGATGACGCGCACCCACTCGCCCAGCGGCGGCAGGGCTCCGGCGCCCCTCTCCCCCCACAGCCCGGACGCGCCGCAGCTGCCGCCGGATGTGCCGCTGTTGTGTTCCAGCTGGAATAATCATTAAGGAAAAATACAGATATATAATAGACGAGGACTGGACAGGCAGTTTCCTTTGCCTGTGTTCAACGAGAAAGATACAAAAAAAAAACAATTTTAGATTTAGTAGTTATCTTTCGTAGGTATTATTCGGCGGGTTCGTTGGTATAGTGATCAGAGACCCTAGCTACAAAACTGAGAGTTGCGGCTCCTCTAGGGGCAAATGTTACATTTGCACTCGAGTCATGGATGTTTATTAAAGTATTTAAGTATGTCTTCCCGTACCCTGGTATCTGTGCCTTGGTCAAGCTTTGAGCTTAGTTTTGGAGCTGGTGAGTTATTCCAAGGAAAAAAATCTGTTTTCTTAAACTTTTATAGAATTTTATATCCATTGTTCATTGACCTACTGTTCCTCTTGATAGCCCCAAACTTTCTGGCAACTTTTTAACATTGATCAAGTATCTTTTATCGTAGCCGGTTTAAATAATGTGAAGCTCTTTTTGCCCGATGATGTTTTTTTTTCATTCAGTCCAATATTTAATGTAATAATATCTAAATACTATGGTTTGTGGTGTTCACCTGCGAGCAGCGCATGAAGTAGTAGAGCGCCCGCTCGGCAGATGGCGCGAGCGGCGGCAGGCGCGGCGTCACGCGGCGCAGCACGGCGCGCAGCTCCGCCGCCGAGCCCGCGCACGTCGTCAGCAGCACCGACGCCGCCGTGCCCGACGTGCCCGACCCGCCCGACGTACCCGTGCCGGCTGATGTACCTGAACCACCTGGGGACATAGCGTGGTTAAGGGTAGAACAGCTTCAATATTTAAACTATAAGCATATGACTACTGATAAAATGATTTTTATAATCGTTTTTCATCAGAAGCTACATGCTTTGTGATATTTATTTATAAATACATAAAAATTTAAATTGGTCCTTCGAGCCGGATCATACATTTTATAATTTTGTATTGAAACAACACAAAAGTTTACTGTTGTGATACTTAAATGGTTTTAATCAAAACTTGCATCATCTTTTAACAAATTACGATGGTTCACATGACATGATCGAAACCAAGCTTATCCATTAAAACATTACAATCTATTACAAATCATCCAGTCAGTTCGTACCTGATCCATTAGTTGTTATTCCTGAATCCTGGCTGAGACCTAGCTGCCTGTGTTCTGGTCTCGACACTCCCGACGAGGAGCCTGACCCCAGCGAGCTCATCGACTCCCATCGTGACAATGATAGTGCACCTGGAGAAAAACAAACTTATCGTAATGATAAGGCCACTCCAGGGGTTATGAATTCAAATACTGGGTACAAGGAAATAAAGCAGTTTTTCAGTTTCAAACCAAGTTTTTCAAAGTTTGGGATATAATAACACCTCCTACGGAAAGCCTAATCTCTACAGCCTTATTAGATTTCTGTCCCCATAAACTAACTACGGGTGTGAGCCAGAGACAAGGGAGTGCGGATACCAGTTAACTACACACCTGAGGCGACTCGTCCCGCGTTGAGGTGGCTGTAGGGCTGCAGTAGGCCCCACAGGTCGGCGCAGTTGGCCACGGCGTGGTCCACGGCGGCGGGCGTCACGGGACCGCCACCGCTGCCTGCGATCAGCGCGATCTCCTCCAGCAGCGTCTCCATGCCGCGCATAGGTAGATGACAGTGTCTCTGGCAGTAAGGTACACACCTGAGGCGACTCGTCCCGCGTTGAGGTGGCTGTAGGGCTGCAGCAGGCCCCACAGGTCGGCGCAGTTGGCCACGGCGTGGTCCACGGCGGCGGGCGTCACGGGACCGCCGCCGCTGCCCGCGATCAGAGCGATCTCCTCAAGCAGCGTCTCCATGCCGCGCATAGGTAGCTGACAGTGTCACAGTAAGGTACACACCTGAGGCGACTCGTCCCGCGTTGAGGTGGCTGTAGGGCTGCAGCAGGCCCCACAGGTCGGCGCAGTTGGCCACGGCGTGGTCCACGGCGGCGGGCGTCACGGGACCGCCGCCGCTGCCCGCGATCAGAGCGATCTCCTCAAGCAGCGTCTCCATGCCGCGCATAGGTAGCTGACAGTGTCACAGTAAGGTACACACCTGAGGCGACTCGTCCCGCGTTGAGGTGGCTGTAGGGCTGCAGCAGGCCCCACAGGTCGGCGCAGTTGGCCACGGCGTGGTCCACGGCGGCGGGCGTCACGGGACCGCCGCCGCTGCCCGCGATCAGAGCGATCTCCTCAAGCAGCGTCTCCATGCCGCGCATAGGTAGCTGACAGTGTCACAGTAAGGTACACACCTGAGGCGACTCGTCCCGCGTTGAGGTGGCTGTAGGGCTGCAGCAGGCCCCACAGGTCGGCGCAGTTGGCCACGGCGTGGTCCACGGCGGCGGGCGTCACGGGACCGCCGCCGCTGCCCGCGATCAGAGCGATCTCCTCAAGCAGCGTCTCCATGCCGCGCATAGGTAGCTGACAGTGTCACAGTAAGGTACACACCTGAGGCGACTCGTCCCGCGTTGAGGTGGCTGTAGGGCTGCAGCAGGCCCCACAGGTCGGCGCAGTTGGCCACGGCGTGGTCCACGGCGGCGGGCGTCACGGGACCGCCGCCGCTGCCCGCGATCAGCGCGATCTCCTCCAGCAGCGTCTCCATGCCCGCGCATAGGTAGATGGCTGCGTATCTGAGGGAGAAAGGTATGGGGATTAGAATTAACGTTTTGATATATTTGATAAATTAACTGCTAGCTGGGCATTTGAAGCGTTTGAACCTCAATGGTTTGCCGATATAATGATCATACATTAAAAATGAGGAAGGTTGTTTGTTTGGATGTTTGTCCGTCAATCACTCTGCATATTTTGAATGAATTTTAATGAAAATTGAATTATCCAATGGGATAAGCAGGACTTTGATAATTCCACGCTAGCAAATCCGCGGGTAAAATCAACTATCTATTTCAATAAATGAATGTCTAAGCACTGCTCGTTGGATGTGGACAAGTATAACTACATATATAGGGTTTTTGGTCCTTCAAGCCGGATATGAACAAGTGACCTATCTAAACATTACGTATACTTGATTAAGTAAGTCTACTGATCCGGTTTTGTAGCGAACTCCTTCACAGTAAGTGCTATCAGATTATGGAACACTCTTCCGGAAAATATTAGGCAGGCGCCGAGTAGAAGAGCATTTAAGTTTCTTGTCCATCACTTCCTAACTAACTCTTGCGCTTCATCGTCCACTGTTTCCAGTACTTAATCTAGCATCATTTATCAGTTATACTTATTTTCTTTATTATATATTATATTTGTGTATAGTTGTATTTTATTATAAAGTATATATATTTTTATATAAAGTTATATGTGTATTTTTTATGTAGTCTGTTATATGTTAACTAGTTAATAAGAGTAAATTATTTTATTTTAATAGCACTACCTACCTACTATTCACTTTCTGTTTTGCCCTAAGGTTGACTGGTAGAGAATGCCATGCGGCATTAAGTCCGCCTTTTGTACAAATTTTATTTCGTGCAATAAAGTTTAAATAAATAAATAAATAAATAAGTCAAGTACTGGTGTAAAGGTTGTTAGGGTATACATACTCGTGCACGAAGGCGGCGACGCGCACGTCGAGCATCCAGCGCTGGAAGCGGCCGGGCGCCAGGCACGTGCGCGCGCGCGCCGCCGAGCCCAGCCGCCGCGCCGCGCTGCCCGACGTCGCGTACATCGTCGCCGCGCGCTGGCAGCCCTGCGCACACATACAAACACATATAGCCATCATCATCATCATTAGCAGGTTGCGATTCACCGCTGGACGTAGCCCGTCACATAGACACAGTTCTAGGGAGGCGGATCGATGCCAGCAGTACATGGAACGACGAAACACAGGAAACTGTTGCGCTCTCCGTTCCCCTGAATGTCTCTTAGTTGTCCCAGAATGTTGTGTTCTATGTCTATGTATGTAGAAGAAGAGACAAAAAACGAGTGAAAAGATAAGTTAAGTTTTTGATAAGCAATACTCGTAGTTCCCTCCCTATTATTCCACAGACCAGTTCTAATCGAAGTCGTACAATCTTAATTACAATAAGAAATATGCTTGTTTTCTCTTACCTTGATGCAAGCATCCGCTAGAGGCGTACTCAGCACAATCCTAAATGCGCCTGCCACCTCATGTTTTGAGCAGAAACCGAAGTTCTGTGATAGACGCTGAGCTTCCCGAGATATCCGAACTAAGGCCCTGGAAATTAGATACGATAATATGTAATAGCTATTATTATATCACGTAAATTGCCAATTATAAAACAGCCACGACAGCTGAAATCATAATCGATTTTAATTGTTCATAGCCTTCGGAACCCATAGGTTTTGCACTTTTTTTTCTCTAAATTTAGCCATTCCATTAGTGGTTAATTTGGTGCGTTATCTTATTCCATTGAACATTTGATCACACGATTTTATTAATCAATAGCACTCAACAAATCTTTGTTACGAAAACATGATTTCAAATAATGGAGGCCTTTGCCCTGCAGCAGGACATCAATAGGCTGACAGTGTACTTTACTCTACAAATGTATGTTTAACTACCTCTGCAGCAAGTAGGCGAGGCGCGGCGGCGCGTCGGGCGCCATCTTGTGCGCGATCTCCTTGCAGCGGCCCACCTGCAGCGCGCGGCTGATCTCGCTCGCCGTCCACGGCACGCAGCGCAGCTCCACCAATCTACAACGTGAGAGAGAGAGATGTGTTTGTGAGACCTATAATACAGATAATTACGTATAATACTTGGTCGTACGAAGTAGTTCTTTTAGTTAAGAATGAAGTTCAATATGCTGTGGAAGAAACTATTTTTTTTGGTACATTAGAGACATTTTATGACCAGGTCGTACGCCACAAAATATGTGATAGATATGAGATATGATGGCCACCATTTTTCGATGAGGTGTAGCTAGCTAGGATGAGGGGAAAAGTTCTGAAAACAACTAGGTAACAGTTGCCCTCGTTTTGCTTTTGCTAGACACACTTATCTTTAAACTTCGATTATTATTAGCGTTTATGCCACACGGCATTATTTTGTGTCTACTACTACCTACTTGGCGACAAAATTTTCAATGCAGATGGTGTGTAAGTGTCTATTTCTATTTCCTATAGTATCCTCTTCAACATAGGCAGGACATTTCACCTAGGAAGCTTCTATTTCTAAATGGACTTGTACCTGTTGTGCGAGTCGACCCAGACGAACTCGTCGGCGCTGGTGACGTTGGTGCAGACGGTGTCGAGCGACGGCTGCCGCACCAGCGGCGCGCGCCGTCGTCGCGCCTCCGCCGCGCTGCCCGTCTCTGCAACACAATACACTGGTTCAATACTTGGGCGTGAACGAATTCTGCGTGGAGTTCGAGTGTGGTAATCCAAGCTACCAATTGAAGGGTCAACCTCCCTCCATACTTTCTTCGAGCATGCTTTTCAGTAGATATGTATCTAGGTACTCTGCAAAAATATAGGTACCTCAGTTTAATGAATACCATAGATGCTCCCTATGTCACATTTCTGTGTCTCCAACAACAAGTCTAAAATTCACTTTGCATTTAAATCTGTTTCTCTGTCAGTCTCTCTCAACAGAAGACGACGGCGACGAATATTTTCTACATTGGTCTATCTAGTAATTTATCTTGCGGACTAGCCTATTATGAAAAAGATAGACTAAGTATCTGTTAGCTTAAGCCGTCGGGCTTGACTACGATTCAAATGGTCTGGTTGGTTACGACAGTCGGTCAATTCAGGATCAATAGTAGCAACGTACCCTGGGCTTCGAGGCTATAGCCGAGGATGCAACCGGGAGCGGCGCTAGGTTGATGATGGTATAACTAAACTGAATGGATTACCATTCAATTTAGTTTTAGTTAAGATGATGATTACATCTTTCTACAAATATGTAGCCGGTCATTCATCGCCTGTCCATACCTGTAGCGCCGTTGTTGCTCCCCCCGCCAGCGCTGGAGGCGCCACTGGTGGCGGTGCTGCTGCTGTCGCGCGAGCGCAGCGTCAGCTGCTTGATGGCCGACCTGATGTCCTCCAGGCCCCCGCCGCCCGGCCATGGGGATTGTAGCTGAAGAGAAGGAAACCCTTGTTAATCCTAGATCAGATCAGGAATATGATGAATCTCAGTTATATTGTTCGTGTTTAGCTGTTCTTCAAAAACATACTCAATTTATTATGAACGATCTACTAATTGAAAGTAAATGGGACGTTGTTCCATGTCTCCAAATATGCAAGTTCTTTGGTTTGATGCTAACTTTTGTAACTAGAAAAGTCACAAATTACAAAGGACAATATTACAAAACAGACTATACTGACAACCCGCTTGGTGTAGTGGTCAAGAAGTTGACTTATAGACCAATAGGTCGCGGATGCGATCTCCGCACTGGACAATCATTTGTTATCGGATTGTTTGTCCTGGTCTGGGTGTTATACACATGTTAAGTCAAAAAACATTAAGGTATGTCTGTCTGTTTCCTAGCATCCATAATACAAGCTTCGAGCTAAGTTGGTGGCTAGGCCACTGGTGTGTTAGTCCAAGGAGCTTATTTATTAATTTATTTGCTCTTACATGCTACAATGTAACAAAAATAACAATAAAAACAAATCTCCCTAACCTCTACCTTATTGTGGGGTCGGTGCTTCGTCCGGTTGTGCGAGGGCTGGCGCGTCCGGCGCGGCTCGTCGCGCGCCGCGTCGCCGCCGCCACTGTCCGACATCGACGCATGGCCAGAGGAGCGGTTCTCGTCCGAGCTGCTGTTGCACTCGCGGACGCCATTCTGGAAGTGTGGGTTAGGTTAGTGGTAGTCATGAATAGTGAGAGCTAGACTAGAATGATGAAGTAATAACTAAAACGCACTTAGGCTGTTTATTTCTGCAACTTGATTTACAACGAAATTACTTTCTACGTCCATTCTTTTTTACCAACAAGCACTAAAGTCCAGTGGTTTAAGTACCGGGCCGTGATCTCGAGGTCCTGGGTTCGGTTCCCGGTTCGGGCAAATTTGTGTCGGAGTTTCCGAACGCAGCCCGGGTGATCACCAATCCGCATTTTAGCAAGCGTGGTGATTGAACTAAAACCCTTCTTTGTAACGAAAACATGATTTCAAATGGTGGAGATCATTGCCCTACAGTGATTCATTTAGCACTTCGAAATGATATTACAGTCAAGACTGGGGGCATTTGAGAGACGGCACTCCTATTAATTTTTAAGGTGGATGGGTTTTTATACATCTATTTAGTAAATAAACTGAATGTTTTTTTATAAGCAATGTTTGATTCCAGTTCAGCTCGTTAAGAAAGGCTTGTTGAGTTGTTCAGTCGAGTATCGGGTGCAATTCATGAGTTTTATGGGTTTTAACTACACCATACCCGTCAGATAAACACAGTGAGAATACGGATTTCCTGTAATTAAGGTAGGTACAATTATTTGCATAAACATTAGCATAATCTTTCTCCAACTCAACTCTAATTACTTAACCTAATTTCGACGCCTATCTGGTGGATCATTCGTCAAAATTATAAAAGCCTTACGAAATGACTCGGGGACGTCAAAGCGCATCCAATACGCGGTCCATTGTCGCTCGCTTTCGCTCTCAGCGCTCCCACCGATTACGCTTTTCCCTATCACAAAATCGTGGGACTCCGCAAAGACAATGGTTATTTATTTTTTGTACTGGTAACACTTTCGCCGTTACGCGGTAATTATGGCAATAATTGCTGGTAATGGATTCGAGAGGCTAATTAACCGGAGATGACGAGGTGGTGACGAGGTTAAGCAGAGATGATCAGGTAGAAACCTCGATGGCATAATTATGTATGTTTTCAGTGTCTATTTGTTTACGTGTAAATATTAGTAAGATTATAGCAAACGACTTAGCTGTAAAGGTACATATTTTAAATATAATGTACCCTTCCGGCCGTTTTCGACTATTGCGGTCGATCTTACGCTCAGCCAGGTAAGCAGGATATACGTATTATAGTGCACAAGTAAGTGCGCAAGCACAGGTTCACTCCCTATTCCCTCACTCTCATAGTTCGGTGGTACAGCAATCTGACACGACCGTGGAGAGATCAGGTGCAGGACTAACAGCTTAACGTGTCTTCCGAAGCACGAGTAACTGGAGATAAAATTTTTCAGTCAACCATCCGATGATTGGTGTCTGCGAAATCTGCTTAACTTCGCAATCGCAGGCCGAACGCTCTTACCACTTGATGGCGTCTTGATGGCGCTCCTCGTTTTTTATAAGCAATTGTAAAACAATTAATTTAACAAAACAAATGCTCTCTGGAGTTAAGCAGTAGCGCTTACAATGAAGAAGTGTCAAACGCGCGACATACATTTTAGACGAGGTCTAGGAAACCAAGACTTTCACCGAATTAAACCGATCTTTCATTGAAACTATTTCTTGCTTTAATAACTGGAAAATTGTAGAAAGTAATTCTAACGTTTGGGTATTGTTAAGTGTTATTATTACCTACCTACATATTAAACAAAACATAAGTATGGCACATATTTACATCTATTATGTGGCAAAACTTTTCTTTACGCCTATGTGTTATTTTTTTATTACCTACTCTTAAATTAAACAATCTACTAGCTACAACTAAAAGCGTTATATGTAATAGAGTGATCTTAAAATATCCAGTCTAATTTTCTTACATAGACAAAATATTAAATCACGACCAAACTTGAAAACAACATGTTACTTAAAATAGGAAATGATGAGTGCATAATTTCGTGTGGTCTGTTATCTGGCACGATGATGGGCTGCTAATGTAATAGCTATTAAGTTTTTACCAGCCTCAGTTAAGATGCAGTAACGGTGATGCTCGGATGGCGTGTACGCACGCTAGGGTACAGTTTGCTTCAAATAACCTCATCTGTATGGAGATAAATGATAGGTTCTTTACTAAAGGGCTAAGTGAATCTTGGGTGGAATGAATATAAAAGTCAACTTGCTAGAAAGCCGATAAATCTGAAAACTTGGCTCGGTGCAGAATAATATTTTATTTATTTACTGACAAAACACCACTCAGACAAATTACTGCGTTATTTCTGAGATATTAATTAATGTTATAAAGTAGATCACTTTGAAAATGTTTACGTAATCTATAGTAGGTAATATAATAAAGCTGAAGAGTTTGATTATTTCTCATCTCAGGAACTACTAGTTCGAATTGAAAAAAAATTGTTGTGTTGGACAGTCAAACTGACGGGGAAGACTTAAGCTATAATAGTATAAAAACGAAATCCACGCGGACAGAGTCGCAGGCGGCTACTAGTCAAAGATATATAGAGATCAGGGTTTTTAATATAACTACGGTAATATCATGTTCAGTGTTTTTAAAGCCGACGTATCTTCGTGCGCGCACGCCGGTTCGTGACCCGGCGACATCAATGTATTGTTCTGATTTGATGATGGCTGGCATTAGCGTAGCTTATGATGGCTGTAATTTATGCGTTACAAACCTCCAGGCGTTCGGCTATTGTTAACACAATTGTTCCGGTCTTTCTGCACGCTTTGGGTCAGTGTTTATTACTTACTTACAATATTTCAACACAAATCAAGTGTAGGAAATGATAGTATGATTATAGGCAACCTTTATAGTACCTAAACCAACATATAAATAATGCTGCCAAAATATTTAGGCTGATCAATTGCTCCTATATCAAATTAAGTAGAAGATATGAGAGTGAGACTTTTCATATCCTCGTGTGCTGCGTCGTAAGTAACCAATAAGATTACAAGCTGTGATTGATCACATGTTTAGGCCAAAATCCTATTGGCTGCTTACGGCACCTCTTCGCTCCTCAGCACACGCTGTGGAGCGAAGAGGAATCTTGGCTTTGGTGGAGTATTACCCTGATTGTAATGGCAATTGTTTCTTCAATACTTTAATAGACCCCAGCATTTCGCGTACCTTTCATACAGACCTCTTGTCCATAAAGAATTCATTCAAGAAATAAGTTCTTCACTCTACACACCGCCTTAAGTCCCCGTCAATGTTAGCTAACATCTTTGCAACATGATCGCCTAACCGCGAAAGCAACGTGCAAAACAAACGCAAACGAGATCGCACCGCAAGCAAACCGCGCGTTTACCCACACGACTGCCTGATTACCGACACGTGGCCAACTGGGCCAGCGGTTACCACGAAAGCTAGAAAAGCTTACTACTTAGGCATAAGTAGGCTATCAATTGCGGGTATTTGCTAACTTGCCCAGGAGTTCATGATGAAGTTATGAGGGATTGCGATTTTACCAGTCACGTTTCATTTTAATGGCAATTTGTCCGTTCCATGGCACTAATCATGTCTTTTGTTATTTTGCAAGTAAGGAAATGCATTGCTGGAATAAGGAAACCTTGTGAGTATTTAAAGTATGTTAAGGCAGTATAATTTCATGTTTCGCCGTGAGTTACGACACCGCCTTCAACCGTACCTCTTCAGATGGGCCGAGATGCCATAAGGTGCGTCATGACGATGGGGATCCAGGCCATGGGAGGCGCGGACGCTGTATTCTAATTTCTATGTAAATTGTGAGGACACTACTACAGCTATGACGATGTCGGCTGTGGACGGCGTTGGGAAAGCGTTGTTGTACTGCGGACCGCTACAATTTTAACATAAAATCTGCTGCTGTCATCATAACTCTGCAGCTTTTATGGTGTCAGTAACGGTCTCCACGTCGGCGGTGGTTGGTGATGGTGCTCTTGTTTTGCGCGGGCGGATCTCGCCACCGTCAGCTGCTTCACCGTGCCTATTGCCTTCTGTAAGGCCCCACAGCGTCATGGGCAACGGCACAGATTCCCAATACGAGTATTGCAAGGACACAACTACAGCTATGATGGTGTCAGCGTTACCTGCGTCGGTGGCGGGCGGTGGTGGTGCTCGTGCTTGGGCCGGCCGAGCACGTAGCTGCTCTGCGCGGGTGCTCCTCGCACGGGTGCGCTCGCCACCGTCAGCTGCGACACCGCGCCAACCGCTTTGAGTTGCGCCCCGCTCGGCGCCTCCGGAGACGCTGCCGGCTCTTCCAGGTGAGCTGGGGATGAGGAATTAGTTGAATTGGATGGAGCTTTAAAATTCTTTACTATAAGAAATCCCTCAACCTCCTAGCCGAGTAACACAAGAGCCATCAAATAACGTGCTTAAAATATTAATTCCTTTTCTCGAGAATGACAAGTAAATTGAGATCACTGAAGAGAGAAGAATGAATGCTTTTGTCCGTATTCATGAATTATATTCAGCAATATTATATTCCCAAATAATTATTCTAAAATTATCCAAATCAATGATACTTACTTGAGTATGTAATTGTAATTATTAAATAAGGCGCTTTCAATTCATTGATACAATACCGTTTCTGCGCTATGATTAAACTATATACAATAGAATCTCAAGGGGGTCAGTGCTTGATTACTGCAATTACTGTAAGCTCTATAGATTAAAAAATGGAATAAGAGCTACATTAACTACTTTATTACTATTCGTGAGTCGTGATCCGAGCGCGTGGATCGCTCTTACTAGCCGACTTCCATTTGAATTACGAGACACGGGCAGATACATTAGATAGTTGTAACACGGGAGCAGTGATAGTGTCGGTAAAATACATATTTCTTGAGATCCAACAGGGTTGTGATCATATCTTGTAAAAGTAAAATAAAACAGGAGCTGGTGAATTGTTGCTTCCGTAGCCGAAATGGCTAGAAAGACGTCCTTTTACCAGCGGGGCGTCCCGTTAGTTATTCGCAAAGATTTACCATGTCTACGTTCAGCTAGTGGACTAGAGCGTCCATATGTGCTAAAGTAGAGTGGGATATAGTGGTTGCCTTTTGGGGATTGATCCTTAACCGTTCAGCAGAGAACATTGATTGGCTGCTGGTGCTATGATTGACCATTACAGAACTTGCTGTGGACACTTAACTTATACAACTCACAAGAGCACTGAGGCACACTGTCAGGTTTTTAGCAGGTTTTAGGGTCTCCTTTTGAGGCCCAGAGTTGGGACTCTGGGCCTCAGAATATGAACTCGGCAGTCGAAGGGTTATGTGGGCATAACCCTTCGACTGCCCCCGTTGTCAGCGGGTATGCGTTAAGTCATTTTCTTGAGAAATAATAAAAGCTCTTGGTCAACTTACGTTTGGCAGCTACATCGTTGGGCGAAGGCGGGGTGGTGGCGGTTAGATCTGAGTACATCCCCAGATAAAAACTTCCACATAAGCCTGTGACAGTCCCTCATCGTACATAGCGTATAACTCCGAAGACTTTCGTAGTACTCACGTTTGGCAGCAACATCGTTGGGAGCAGGCGGGGTGGTGGCGCGGTGCGCGGGCGGCGGCGGCGACAGGCGACGAGCGGCGGCGGGCGCGGCGGCGGCGCTGGTGACGCGCACGCGCAGCGCCCGCGCGCCGCCCACGCCGCCCACGCCGCCGCACCACGCGCCCTCCTCCGATGGCCGGCAGCCGCTCGACGGCCTGCAAGGGAAATTATGCACTGTATTACTGACGAAAATCTCAAATTCACTAAGGGCGAAAAAAATTTAATCTATACTCACTAATAGAGTAAAGCTGAAGAGTTTGTTTGAACTTTGTTTGAACGCGCTAATCTCAAGAACTACTGGTTCGAATTGAAAAAATATTTTTGCGATGGATAGTCCATTAGTCGAGTAAGGCTTAAAAAGCTTTAGTAGGTATAGCACTTTGTGTGAGGTTACCGACCCGGCCCGGGCGGCCGCTAAGTCTATTATAAGAGGTCGTTTAAATAAAATAAAATAAATAAATAATAAATACATATCTCTGGACATTATTCACACAGCGCCATCTTGCCCCAAACTAAGCATTAGCTTGTACTATGAGTGCCAGACAACGGATAAACATTACTTATATACTTTTTTTTTTGTAAATACATACATATTATACATAGAAACACCCAGACCGATACAAACAGACATGTTCATGCACACAAATGTTTGTACCGTGCGGGGATCGAACCCGCGACATTTGGTGTAATAGCCGACTTCTAAACCATTGCACCAAACGGCTCGTCTAAAAGCTTTTACAAGCAACTAACGGGTTGTATTTTCAAAACGGATAATTGTTTTGATTGTTCTATGGTGATCTAAATAATAGGTAGTGAAAATAATGAAATCGGTTTTGCGTTGCCAACCTCATTACACATCACTAGGGGATCATCGGCTGATGCGACCGGGACTTTCTATGCGCCGTGCATTGGACTTATGCACGTGCAATGTCTCTCAGAGCACGATTTCACTCTCGATGCAAGGGTACATCTTTACTATAAGTGAAACTACACCTATGTAGAGTAAGACGTTACCTATAGAGATTATTATGGATGATATAGTATTCTTTAATGTCGGAGGCTAAGCCCCACCTAGGGTCGCTGTTCCAGCGTAGTAAGTAAGTCAGTTAAAACTTTTCATACACATAAGTCTTTTTGAAAAGTATCAACAAATGAAATGCCCACTTGCACTTTGATGCAATAAGGTGTTAAGTTAGTAACTATATTTTCTTTCCCACAAAAACATTCAAAGAAGTACAAAATAAAATGATATTCAAATGAAGCTACTTGTAATACAGCACGCTGGAAATACAGGGTCGAGGTTAGTACTCCTCACCCGGCCTGGTTCTAATCTCTCACCCTTACAATTGGGACAGACGACCTCCCGAACTCAAGCACAGGAGGCAAGGGCCTCCTTTCACCAAGTTAGCGAACCGAAGACACGATTATGGTAAAAATAACCGATTTCAATTGAAGGAGACAAATGTCAAATCATAATTGGAATATCATAACCTTAATATATTACGTACGAGTAGTTAAAGACAACTCAGAAAGCACTTGTCCGATTTTGTTTGGATTTCATTGAGACTTACGGCAACTTCTATTTCGCATCTTTATCGGTACACTCAGTAGGTAGTTGTGAATGTAGAAGTGAATCCCAACTAATCCCAACTAATAATATTATAAATGCGAAAGTAACTCTGTCTGTCTGTCTGTCTGTCTGTCTGTTACGCTTTCCCGCTTAAACCTCGCAACCGATTTTGATGAAATTTGGTACAGACGATCTTTAGACCCTGAGACAGAACATAGGCTACTTTTTATTTCGAAAAAAGAAATCCACGCGGACGGAGTCGCGGGCGGCCGCTAGTTAGTAAATAAAAGTGGAATAGAGAAACTTCTCTGTTTTTAAAGTCGGTTCAAAAAGACTTGACAATAAATGCACGCGCCGCTAACTCGATTTCCAAAGGTCGTGATTGTTTAGAGCGAATTAGTGGAACATGCAAGCCAGATTACTGCACCACGTTTTCGATTATGCGGCTCAGCGATCCTCGCCTTTCCCAACTCATTATTTCGATACGCTTGTTCTTACATACTTACGCGTTTGCGTATAGGGATTTTCTAAGCAGATCTAGTGAAGAAAGTTTTGAGAAAATCCCTTCGAAGCCCACACGGAAAGTTTTGTAGAAACCTCAGTACAAGTAAATGGATGGCTTCAACATCGGTGACGAGTTAGTCAGAATTCAGAAATGATTACTAGCATGCGTAAGCACAGATTCACACTAGTGTTTTTTGCGAGTAACTACTCTTAGAGTCCAATCGACACAGAATGTTTTTCGAAAAATACACCCAAGTAACAATTTACACAGAAATGGCGTAAAGTCGCGAATGCTTATAATACGAGTATGCAAAATGTGCGAATCAAGTTCTTGGTCATCCAATCCGATGATAACATCGCAGTAAGTTGCTTAACTTCGGCAATATCTCATACTCACAGCTGCAAAAAAGACCTCTTTGACATGCAATCATAATCGTATTCGTTCCGAAGACATTCGTGTCGTTGCTTCAATAAAAACATTGCTCGCAACTCTACCTTAATCTGCCGAGGTGGATCACCTAACGGACGGAACAGCGAGGGAATGATAACTTGCTGGGCAATTGGCGACCGTATTGCATATGGATAAGGTAAATTGTATAAAGTCACTTCATAATTTGTACGGTTAGCATGAACATTTTTCCCACAAAGAGCAGTGGACAGGTCGGCTTCTTCCCCAGTTTCTTTTTCGCGTAGTAAAAAGTTTAATAAGTTGTTTGGTGTGGATGTAGTAAGAGTTGAAGGAAGGCTAAAATGTTTTCAATTCATATTCAAATTGCATGAAACTAAAGAGTTCAATCTAAGATCGGGAACATTTTGTTTCTAAACATGCTGTAGTGTTTGACACATTGCTATTTTTTTTTCTAATATGTAGGTACATATGTATACCGGTATGACATGTACATTTTATTTGCTGACAGTACACTTGTTTCAATAGCGTGCATCGCGAATCGATCTAATATTCCTGCACAGATGGCCCAACTGTTCTCTGTGATACTTCCCTTGCGCCGAGTGTGTTAGTGGCGTTGATAACAGTGCGGCATTGTATGAGCTTTAACAGGTCAAGAGCTACTTGTAGTGGGAATTGAGAATATGTGGATCGCATTCGTATACGTTTACCACTTGTAAGCTACTAGCGGCCCGACTTCGCAGGGGTAGACTCAATTACCTATATTCATATAATATATTGCCTACGATACTCAGTGATAATGTAGCTTTATATGGGATTTTTTTTAATTAAAGAGTACCTATATTAGTATTGTGAGGCTGCCAGTGTTGAAAGCATGTCTTAATTAGATTAACTTTGAAATATTAGCAGAACTATGCATGCTAGTGATTAAATTTAAAGGCGCTTGTTGCGGAAACATACATGTAATGCCATACTTGCTATATCTAAGTACTACCTGTTACAGATACTGATTTACAAGCTTCCAAGAGGACGCAATTCAGATTCATTTATTTCTGAAAACTGATCTACAGCGCAATTCTTTTGCTCATCGACTTCTTCTTCGTTCTTTTGGACCGACACTGACTATAACCAGGAACGTAACAGATGCCGCATACAACCAATACTGACCACACCATTGTAACGATTGATCCATTCAGTAGTGTCATCTAGGAGACCTTGAAAGTTACAGATCAAAGCGAGACATGAAAGTGTGACCGAGTGGTAATCGCGATGCCACACCACGTCGGAAGGCGGTTAACTGTTGATTAATGAACAGTAAGTCACTTCCATTCATGCTCGTTACGGTGACAAGTTGAGCGTTTATAATCACCGTGATGGAAATGGCGGAAACAGCGTGTGAAACACAATATCTTTTAGATTCGGGTAAATTTTATAAGTATCTCATCTCAACTCTAGTAAATGAAACAGATGGCTATAAGAAGCAATGAAGCCTACATGATATGAAATAAACATCAAGAACCTAAAGAACGAGCATCTAAATACATATCTACAAAGGTTATCGATCTACAATTCAAATCAAAAATGTTAAGAGATTTATGCCGTGCCATTGAAATTAAGATAATATTGTCACAGCGATAGGTTCTATGCATATGTTTTATATCCGTCATTGAAATAGATCAACAACGTAATAAGTACCTACTAAGTAGTCCATTATTTCGTAACAAAACATTTAATAAAATATGCATTGGGTCAAAAGAGTTATTTTAAGAGAGCAAGTAAACTGTTTCTTAAAATATTAATTTGCATTATTACGAAATTAACAAAACCCACAAAGCAAAACAATGCAGCCTTTACCAGATCTTCAACACTATCGCACTTGTTTAAATATGTAATTGTTTCCCTTACCTCAGCATTACAGCATCCTACCCTAGTTCTTTATTATAATTAGTAGTTTATGGAGTGTGAAAATAGTTAAGTAACTGTTTCATGTTGGTTAGGCCGGTTATCTAAGTAAACAAAACCATAAGGTTCTAGTTCCTCTGGTAAGTTAGTCACAGAAAATAGAATATAGTATTTGTCAGTACGCGCAATTCTATCTCCAATTTTGTTGAAACAGCGGCACGCGTCTTATTTACAAAAATACTTTTAAAATGCAATACGTGTAGTTGAGCAGTTTGCATCTTTCACATATTTTCTATAACATAAGATCTTATTTTGGTATTAGACGATTGCACCGTCATGACAAATATGTATTTATAGTATTAAAACATACACAAACAACACTGACAGATACAGATTAATTGCTACATCCTCATACAAAGGAAATCAGATATGACATAACAGCAACTAAAAGAATAAGAAGTCATAGCGATTAAGCAGTAGAAAGCCATGTACATACACATCACCGCGCTTTGTTTGAGCCAAAAGAGATTCTATTACAACGCACTAAAGTACATGTCGAACGTGGACAAGTTAAAAACACTAAGGAAGTGATGAAAGACAAGGAAAGTGTGGGAACTGATAATAATTTCAGAAACTTTAACACTTTTGTTTAAGAGGTGAAAACATAATCAAGTGCGGAAACAATAATATTATAATAAAAATGTCTTATGAACATCAGAGTTAAGATCTTTGAATTACACCAGCCATTGGCCATCAGTACAAAATTGATTTTACTGAAAAAAAAAAATGTAGTGTATAGCTTTTAATAATAATTTGATAGAATCATCTACACTCTACAGGCTTTTGTTATCTGATAGTTTCAGTCTCACAAACCTGACTCGTCAGAAATTTCACCGCCATCACTCGATCTGATAAAGGCAAGTAGACTTGCTTCAGGGTGAATTTTACGCGCAAAGACGCAATAAACAAAAACGAAAGCGGTAAAACTTGATATTTTCGGAAACTGCACCCGAGGACGGAACATGCTTATCTTTACAGTCGAATGCGCACGCGCACGTAACTAGTTTACGTAACTCGCTTCCGAGGCAAGTGTAAATATGACCGATGATAGCCCAAGCGGGCCGCTGATTATCATCATTTCTTTTGATTAATTTGAGCATTTAGTAGTCAGTAGCTTCGTTGGTATCAAATAAAACGTAATAACATGGGCTCTAATCGTACATAACATAGCGTAAGAACCTAGAATCGATTTTGATTAATATTGTGGGACATTTCATTTTATGTTGTAGCCAAAAGATGTTTTTAGACTTACGTAATAATAGGTTAACCTAATTATTATGTTCTCTGTCATAAATCAAAAAACTAACAGCTGGAAAATTATAGATTCTTTAAACATCTTTGCGAATATTAACGGTGTCTGCAGTTAAGCTGTAGAAAAACTAGTAATTAAAAAGTAGTTTTTATTCCAATATAAGACCTCTTAATATAAATAATGTTTGTCTGTAATGATATTCTTGACTATGTGTGATGTTCCCACGCTCTCCCGATAAATTTTCTAGCGTTTGATTACACGAACTACACAAATACAGAAATAAACTGACTACAAGCAGAATCAGCACTGCAAAGAAGTTCGTGTGTTGAAATCACAAGAGCAACGGGCACCGAAAAGCAGAAACATTACTTCACACGAGACGCGGCCAACCAGCGTGTAATAATTGTCGCCCAAGCATGAACACAATGCGATGATACGCACCGAAACATGCCAGATTCTACCAAAGTTTACGCAAATAATGGACTGTATGCCATGGGCACAGGATTGAATATGTGTTGAGAGTTGTTGTTAGAGAGCGCGGCATGATCCAACGGTTCTGATGGCAGCGTCCTTGACAGTCCTTCACGGATTTTTAGTTTGTTTTGGTGTTTCGCTCCATGTACTTTACTCCGAAAATTGCGCGGCCCTGATGGCCTTTTAAATGCTCTGATGTTTAAAGCATGTGAAAACAGATTGCAATAATAGGTCAAACCAGAAAATAGTTAGAATTGTTCTCAATCTTTAAAAAAAAATTATAGCATTAGAAAGATGTTTGGTGGATGTAGATTTTTGACTCAAATTGTAAGTCATATTAATTTTTAGCATGATTTTTAGGGTTCCGTAGCCAAATGGCAAAAAACGGAACCCTTATAGTTTCGTCATGTCTGTCTGTCCTGGCTCGTTCTCCGCCGTTTCTGAACCGATTGCCACGAAAATTGGTGAAGCGATGTATTGTGATAATTCAAGAATTGGTTTTTAAAATAATCGAAAAATAATTATTTTTACCCCCCCTGCGAAAAGTAAATTCGAAAAAAAAAATCGACTTACCCCATCGTGTGGGGTATCGTTAAAAAGGTATTTTTAAATACAGTAAAACTTGCCTTGAAACCATGTGGATCAAACCCCCCAGTCTCGAGATATATTAATACAAAGTTAAAATTAGAGCGTCCCCCCCCCCCCTTAACTTTTGAAATACTATTACAATAATTCTGAAAAAAATGTCCTGTATACCTCCAAGTAAGTACTTTCAACGAAAACTATAGCGAACTCTGTATCATACATATTTATTTTTATACAACTCGACCAACTTATGACGTGCAGTTGCCCTTACTAAATGGTGTCTTAAGCGGTCGGGCCATCTTTTAGCTACGGAACCCTTTCATGGGCGTGTCCGACACGCTCTTGGCTGGTTTTTTATAATTGAATAATACGTATGAATGAATAATGATACAAAATAGCATAGGTATTCAACATAATACAGTGTTAATTAAGGTCGATTACAAACTGAACTCATTCCGCCAATATTATTTTAGTCAAATTTGTTTCCATTGCATGCACATAATATCATTTTGTCGTTATCTGTTTAACTGACTTGTATTAATAATAATGATAAGCTAAGTTTCCAACTTTTTTCTTACGTCTCTCAAGATAATTTATGTTAATAGAGATCTTAAAAGAATCTATGATTAAAGGTTAACCAAGACGAACATTACTATTATCTATACTTATATCTATACTTATAATAAATCTGTAGAGAGGTCAATTCTGTACATTAAATATTTTTCCAAAATAACTATCAGGGGGTGTTTAGTGATCGATACTGATACCAAAAATGCAATCAGTAAAATTTTTGTCTGTCTGTCTGTCTGTCTGTCTGTCTGTCTGTCTGTATGTTCCTTATAGAAACAAAAACTACTGGACGGATTTTGACGAAACTTGGTATCATTATTCTTCATACTCCTGGGCATATTATAGGATATTTTTCATCACGCTACAATCAACAGGAGTAGCGTAGTGAAGGGAAATGTGGGGAAAACGGGAGAATTGACTCCATTTCTTAAGCTTCAGTCGCGTGTGCAGCCTTAATGGTTAAAGTCACATAGAAATCATGTATGACAGAAATATTTTACATAAAATTTCCTAAAAAATATCCCCCAACAGCATATGGCTATCCTTTATGGTTGACTCACAATAACACGTGCAACTCAAGATCCAAATTGGTTTGAACGCGCTAAGCTCAGGAACTACTGGTTCGAATTGACAAAACATTTTGCGTTGGATAGTCCACTTACCATTTGTCGAGGTAGGCTTAAGATATTGTATATTCCTTTATTTTATCATTGTAAATTGTGCTAGCGAACTATTTAGTTCTAAAATGTGCCGATAGATGGCGCACCTCGCTAGAGGCGCGACCGCGAATCTGAATCGCGGTGAACAGATGATTTTTCGAATGTAATAAGGTCTATATAATAAATAAGGTCTCCAGATTATTGATATTAATGATACGCATATTCCGTCACTTACTTTGACTATTAATTCAATCCTGAGTTATTAGTGTCCGTTGTATTATTCAGCTATTTATTTTTTAGTAAGACTGTGTGCGGAAATCGTAACCC
Source organism: Nomophila noctuella (assembly GCA_958496325.1). Taxonomy (NCBI): domain Eukaryota; kingdom Metazoa; phylum Arthropoda; class Insecta; order Lepidoptera; family Crambidae; genus Nomophila; species Nomophila noctuella. The sequence goes on from OY292486.1 coordinate 616,957, forward strand.
ACGCGGACGGAGTCGCTGGCGGCCGCTAGTCATAAAATAAATAATAAATAAATAATCTGGTATATATTTATTTCTATACGACATTGACATTTTCCTCAGGTAGACCCATTTGTTCGGACAAATATTATATCAATCACTATGTTTACGAGGTCTCTGTTATCTAGTATTTATCAAAAGGAGAACCGTCAAAAGTAACATTGTTTTGAAAAATAAATTTATTCAAATATTAAATTAAATTATACGTTCGTTGATTTTTATATGTGAGGTTGTTGCTTATTACATAGTTAAGCAGTACTAACTTCAATAATTGTGTTAAGTAAGAAAGTGAAGATCACAAGAGCGCACAGCAATAAGTGTTATGAAATATGTTTGCATTCTTGCAGACTCATTTATTTTAATTGAATCAACATACAAGATCGTAGGCTCTGTATTACATGTACGACTTCCTTCAATTTATCAATGAAGTTTGTAAAGATAAGATATACATACTATATAGAAAAGTTTTTCATTTTTTATACTCCTTTGCAAGAACATGTCCTCATAAAAGGGCATGAAACAATAACTGCAACAGCCGGCGACAATCGACTAGAAAAACTAAAGAATCAACTGAAGTTTCTGAACCAGAACAGTGTTGTTTTTATAAAGGTATTTGTGTAAATAGGATTTGAACCGCGACGCTACAGCAATAGGATGTAAATTGAAGTGTATGCTTCATCATTCGTAACCAGTGATTCTCAAGGAAGTTCAGCTGTGAAAAAACTTGGGAAACCCAATAAACAAGAAAACAGAGACAGACAGAACAAAGATGTAACGAATGCGCTATTCGATGTAGATAACGATGAACAAAGTGGTGGTACTTTTACATGAGTTTTTGCTTCGGCTGTAGGAATTTCGTTTGGCGCTAAAGTCGATAATGGCGCGGCCGTGGTCAGAGATCGCTATCGAGGAGAAGCTCGCACGGGTGCATCGGCCAACAACAACAGCAGATTGTTATCCGGGGAATTGCCGCGCAATTAAAGTCTTCCGACGGATACACGAATCAAAGAAATAGTAGGTGTATGAACTTGTGCAAGTCATTTGTATCTTATACTTGTCACCGTCACATCTGTGGGCTTATCTTGTTCAGCAATGGCATTGATGTCTTCAGAAATAGAATTTATATATGACAATGACTATAAAGTTATTGTTTTGAAAATATTCAAAATTTGATTGCATATTCAAAATGTAGACACTTAGAAGCGTGGTTACATGAAATGTGTAATTGTTACAGGCAATATTACACAAAATATAAATATTATTTTGTAGGTCATGCGGGAATACATTTACACAATACAATTTTTTTATAAAAGCTAGTAGGTATGCTTAATCAAAACAGATCGTTTTGCATATCAATATTTCATAAATTGGGGTATTATAAAAGCTACGCGAAAATAATTTGTCAGTGATTCGGCAGCAAAAAGAGGCCATCAACCGTACATACAGCTTCTCCACCAAAATTAATACGCGCACAATGGTTTATCATAACGAAGTTCCGCTAGTCGCGGCAGAGTGCCCCGCTTCCCGAAAGCACAATCAGATATTAAGTCTTAGGTCACACAGTTACTGCTCAGTTATGCGCGCCGGTTATAAAACAAAGCTCGTGGAATCCGGGCCGCGGCTGCAGTTCGAACAGTAATTGTCAAGTAACATGTCAATTAAAACTCGAGGAGGAAGAGACACGTAACATCCGCAACCACACATCCCGTTTGCTAGCATTTCGCAAGAGACACACAACAATGTTAATCAACTGTAAAAGTAATTTACTATCGTCATGTCAAAATGATGACATTATAATCACACACAAATCAACATAGTCGAAAGGTGATGAAACGATGTTGATGATCATTGCCATGTCATAAAATAAAAAAAACCTTCAGAAGCCCTAATTAGGAATAAAAGAAATTGTATTGATGACTAGTTCTTATAATTTCAAGCTTATGGCGTACATATTAAGGGTGGAATTAAATCCAACTTAATGACGTCGTCACAGTCACACAAAACATTAACTCACCGTTTTCTCCAGTCCTGGATGAAGCTCCAGTCGCACTGCTCATCTTCATCGAGGACCGTCGCCTCGTGGTGGTCTGTTCCCGTACCATGGATCAGCTCCACCAGCTGCCGAGCTCTTTCGTAGTTACCCTCGAATTCCACTATCAGGAACCCATCGGAACCCATCACTTCGAACACGTCCTTCTTGTAAGTTGCATCATTGATCGTCACCACCTCAGACGTCTCCTTGCTGGCAACGGATTTCACCTCCGCGTAAATCGCTTCGGGGACTTGCACTTCGGACACCATTTGTGTTCCTCCCCCTTTGTCGACTTCGCGCCCGATGCCCAAGTTGCCAGTTTCATCTAGCAACCGATTCGCATATATCACCTCGCCTTTCGGAGCCTCCTCGTTTTGTTTTGCTTCCTTCTTTTGTTCACTGTGTTTCCGGATGATTGAATCTCCAAAATAAATCACAACCTTGTTATTATTTTGGGTGATCTTATTTGCAAGGCCGCCTTCAGATAATAGGTTAGCATTAGCCTTTTTGTTGTTTTCCTGGGAAAGCCTTTGAGCTAACTCTTCGTAGCAGGGTGGGCGGTTGCTGTAGATTTTCTTCTCCGAGACAGATCCTTTATTGTTTTCGTTCTTCTCGATGCTTTTGTACACTGGAGGCCGACAGCAGTCGTCGCCTTGAGCGGTCCATACTTTAGGTTCACTGTATATATGCTCGATCGGCGAAGACGCTTGCGGCAGAGGTATGTATTTCTCATGAACGTTTTTAGAATTTGCCGGTTCACTTTTTCTGAAATTCAAAACGCTGCGGCGAACTTTCGATTCGGGAGCATCACTACTGTTTATTTTCTTTAGCTTTGAATTCCCAAGTAGCTTAAAAAGCGGCTTGTGCTCCGACGGCGGCTTGACGCGGTCCGTGCTGGGCGCGCGCCGCATACCGAACGGCCCGGCCTCGTCCTCGGAAGGATGCGGGTACAGCTGCTCGCAGCTCGTGGACTTATGGGTGGCGATGCGGGTCTTGGAGGCGGTGATGGGCTCGCGGCTCTGCCAGTGGCGGACTGAGAGCCTCGCTGCGCCGCGGATGAATTTCATCGGCTCCCAGGCCTCGGCCTTCTTGAGGATGAAGTTGTCGCACATCTTGTTGGGGGGCTTGCGGGCGTCGGCGGCGCGGCAGGACTGCAGCTCGCGGCAGAGGAAGCACGAGCAACGCGCGGGGCACAGCATGTTCGCGCGGACGTGCCCGCCGCACTGAGTGCTGCGAGCGCCGCCGCCGCCGTCGCCGCCATTGTCGCCGGCGCCCCGCTACCTGCGCGCGCACCTCGACAATACCGTTCACGACCGAAACCGATTTCCCGATTGATCGATTGGACGTGTCGGATTAATCTCCACAAGTGCGTCTGCGCATTATCAAGGGTAACTGTAGCTGCGCCTACTCGTAAAACATTAATGCGAGACTGCATATGAGGCTCATCTGCATTCAGAGTGAGGTGAACGGAGCCATAAGTCGACGCTAAATATAGAGCACACTCCAGCGGTTATTACAGAATCGGCCGATGGCTAATGATACATTGCAGCGAATTGAATTAAATTACTCGACTGCATTTTGTTTTGAGTGCAGATATAAGTACTGCAATATTCATGAGCTCTTTGTTGATAATTGAGCAAAAACAGATCGCCATTTTAAAACACATATTTCACTTTACAGTTATTCATCCTTCTCGTATAATGTACTTAATTATAATTTATACATTCCTTGCAATTACAGGTAATGTTTGAAAGAGTATGAACCAACCAAAAAGGGTTGATTAACGAGGCATCAAGAAAAAAAAAGACTTGTACTTACACACCAATTAATTACCTAGTCCCAAACTAAGCTCGAAGCTTGTACTATGGAAGCTAGGGAACGGATAAACATACTTAAATACTTTTATAAACATCCATGATTCGAGTACAAATGCCGATGTTCATCACACAACCATTTGCCCCTAGCGGGATTCGAACCCGCGACCCTCGGTTTTGCAGACAGGGTCTCTGACCACGAGACCAACGAGCCCGTCAAAACTAACTATATGGTATAATAAATGTTCCTCGTTTATTACAAAATGATATAATCGTAAAATATTAAAATACAGATGGAATTTTTATTCCAACTCTATTCCGACTGCACATATAAACGGCTGGACTGATGCTTAGGTCCTTTTATTTCAATACTAGGTACTAACTAAACACTGATATTGTGTCAATATTTTTTTTGACACAATAGAAGTAGAAAACTACAAACATGCTTGCGCCTAAAGGGACAAACTGAATTATGAAAGCTGGCATTGCTTTTAATGTCATATACAGTAACAGCTTTCGAATTACCTTTTACTTGCTTTGAGTGATATGTGAATGTGATATTTTCCAGGTGTAAAGCAATTGGTACGTATTCACAATTTAATTTAGTAAAATCAATTTTAGAAAAACATTATGTAAAAGTAGTTTTCCAATAGTGATTTCTGAACTCAACAGTATATTCAATTAACAATCCAAAGCAAAAATAGATGATAGCAATAGCAAATGACATGTTGCCAACGTGCGTTAATTGCATGGGTTTAATAATAAGGCTTAAAATAACTACTCCTTTTGTAGTTAACTGACATGAAAGCGAATTCAATCTTTTGAGCTCATTGGAATTAATGAAGTGCGGCGCAGTAACCTTCTAAATCTAATTAAACTTTAGCAATACTCGGAGTCTTCACTATATTCTAATGTACAAACCAGTGGTAGTTAGTTCATAGACCTTTAGACCTGCATTTCTTAATAGAAGTTCGCTTAAAAACTTAGGCGAAAAAAAAAAATTAAATCTAATGCTGCGCATCTAGTCCATCTCATTCGACCTTGTTTGGGTATAAATTAAACAAGACATTAATATACCTTATAATATAGGCTTAAGTGCCTTAGTGACCATGGCCTTTAGATATTTATATTTTTATTTTAAAATAAAGATGGATTAAAATTTCGGTAAAACTATTTTTTCAGTTATTTTTTTGCAATTTGTTTATGATTACATCTGCATTCTGGCCTTGTACCACTAGACCATCCAGGCGTTATCATATCGAGTGCTTCTCAAATATTCCCCTGAAGAAACCGCACATAGGAGCTTCCGCCCGGCACGCGGCGGCGACTCCATTACGACAAACGACTGTTTCCAGTTTATACGCCGCACTTAATTTTCACGGCCGATAAATGGTCGCAGTTTTTCTAACGGGACGTGGCCGTCTACCGGCTTGAGGAAACTACGAAGACCGTTCGATAGATCCGGTGCTGTTATTATGTTACGTGTATTTTTTATGGGATCCCTGTTCATCATCTCATGGTATGCATGTACCTACGGCCACGTTCAGATGTCTGTCTGCAACATCGGAGGACTTGAAATAAGGGTTTGAACTTCGCGACTGGGATTCAACATTTTCATTTGTAAATATTTTTTTTAATTATATACCTGATATAGGTAACTGTATGACCTAGTACAAGCATGTAAACTTATTGTATCGACAAATATTGTAAAAAAACTTGGCGATTGAAAAGAGCAACTATCGAGCTGCTTGCCGGTTCTTCTCGGTAGATCACTACATTCCGGCGTCAGTGGTAGATACAATCTGTAGTGTTTTGTTATTGACGATTCATAAGTGCATTTCAGAGGCCTATTTGAATCAAGTTTATTTTGATTTGAGTTGCACCAAAGACTCACTTTCTTAGCGAAAACCTACCTTTATGCAATGTTTCACCTTGGGTTTCAATCAACCAATTAAACGTTCTGTTCTGTAATCACTACGCTTAAAAGCCAATAACATGAGTTTTTGCACTAAGCCGACATGATGTTTAAATGAAAATCATATAGTTTCTCTAATAAATAAAAGTGTTGATGTTCGCTCATTGTTTGACGACTCGAGACAGTTTTTTGTCGATCGGAGTAAAAGTTGCTTCTGATTGTTGTGGCGGGGCAGGGGTGAGTCGAGCATTGCTTTCATAATCGCTGAGAGGTTTCATTGATGAGGCTTTTCACTATTGTTTCTCGTAACATTAAAACATTAATTAAGTTATAATCAAATAATTAAGGCAGCTCCTATATTGTTTAGTTATGGGGAACAGACGTCTATGTTATTAATGAAAAAACTTCTCACGAAGAAAGTTGGATGGTCTTAGACATAAAGAATGCAATTAGATTTTTAAGACAACATTAAAACAAAAACGGTTACAATATAATCATCCTACGATTTTCATACTTTGTGGCGGGGTACCGGTGTACCTATTTAAGGCATAATTTTAAATTAATATTGATTTCGTCAGTTTGACCAAATATTTTAGTGCCTGTTTAAAGCTGTTAAGTGAAAATACTCTCATTTTGCAACTAACATTAGGTATGGGAATTACGTCTCAGTCGATTTTTAGTTGTATTAAAGGAGTATAAGAAACGAGCGACACCGCCGCAGGAAAATAAGGCGCAGGAGGCTTTATGTAAATTACGAGCTACGAAAAAAACAAACATATAATTTTTCCACGAATTTTCGCCTCCCACGCTATTGCATATGACAATCGAGTCTCGGTAACAGTTACTTTCGTTGCATAAAACACGTCTCCACATTCAGTATTGTTCGCGCCCGCCGTGGGTAGCCACGCCGCTTCCCATCCCAAGGAGAAAGTCCCCAAAGTTTTACTTACCATTGTCTCAACTCTGCCGAGATGAGCAGGGTTAATTGTAGACCGAGCAACGGCTAGAATTGATGTATTTGTTTTATTCTTCAACCGGAGAAAGTGCCTTTTTATGTGATAGGGAGGCAAACGAACAATAGGGTCACCTGATGGTAAGTGATCACCGCTCACCATGGACATCAACAAACGCACAAGGGCCGGAGATGCGTTGCTTGCCTATAAAAACTCCATGCCTTTCCCAACTGAAGTCTGGTGACCCTACTCACCCGCAGAAACATATCAAAGCAAATGAAATGCTACTTCATTGTAGTCTTCTGTAAGATGGAAGCACTTCCTCAAACGAGCGCCTCACTCAAGTTGAAGCTCCTAAAAGCTCTACCTTGCTTGCTCAAGAAAATATAGTAATAGTTATCAGTGATGTTAAGCGCCTATAAGAGATACTCTCTTTTATAATAACTTGGAATCCGAATGGAAAATGCAGCTACTTTGACCAGCATTATTAGTAATGCAAAAAGGAACTACTTGCAGAATTTGAAGGCGAACTGGTAACCGGTTAGACTGATGGCATTAAAAGAACTGGACCAGAATCAGCCATCAGAATCTAAAAGATGTTAATGAATATGCAACTTTATGTAAGAGATCGCTAAAAGTCAAAGATCTTTTTCCGAATTACAATGCAAGACTTCAAAGGACCCTTCTAATGCTGTGATATTTTTTAGTACTTAAAATTAAAGGCGCACTTTAAATACTATACATATTACCAACTCTGTCTATTTACTAATATATATATATATATGTATGTATATATGTATGTATATGTATAGTTATTTAATTTTGATCAGCACTACCTACTTCACTTTCTGATTTGCCCTAAGGTTGGCTGGTAGAGAATGCCATGAGGCATTAAGTCCGCCTTTTGTACAATATTTTGTGTAGTACAATAAAGATTAAATAAATAAATAAATAAAATAATGCTCATAGAATTGCAAATTACTATTGTTGTTAGTTGCACAGATGAGAAAACATGCGAAATACACAGTTGTTGACGCCGCGTCAAATTCCCGTCATTTTCATACGCACAATACCAATGATTCAATTGCAGCAGTAGGAGTGCAATAAATACTAGTAAATCACTTTGCGTAAACAGAGACGTCTGTACCACAAAAAAATGTACTATATTTATCTGTACGTTGTGTACTGTACGCAGTACACAACGTACAGATAAATGGATTTCCTTTATTTTTAATTTTTGCTTAATGGATCCCCATTAGGTACCATTAGGTCAAACTGATTAAAAGAGGGTCAAACTGATTAAAAGAGGGTCTAACTGATTAAAAGAGGGTCTAACTGATTAAAAGAGGGTCAAACTGATTAAAAGAGGGTGTTGCGACAACAACTAAGAAGACCTAAAAACATTTTTTTTGTATATTATGCATTTACAAGACAGGCAAGGTGAGTAGGTAAGTAGGTTTCAGAAAAGCATCCAAAGAGCTTTCAAGTTTCCTGCCCAAAAAATTACCTAACCACGAAACCGCGAACATCCAAAACATTAATTAGCGCAATAATTACACATCATCTGGTAAGTAATTTTTACGATCTTCCTGACGTTAAAATACTGTAATCCATCTCTCTGTTGTTTTTCGCCGTGTAACAAGCGATTGTGTTCAAAAATGAAAGTGCTCGACATCTCTGCTCACATAGTAATTATGAGCAGTTAATGAATGGTTGAGCTTTTTGCGGAGAACTAGTGGGAATTATGTACTTCTCAGCGGGGGTCGACGACATTGGAAACAATTATACGCTATAAATTGAAAATGATGAGACAAAAAAGGTGTTAGCAGGCACGCAAATGTTAAAAGGTAACAAGCAAAACGTGCAACAGCACCGATATTTATTGCTGCAGCCATCATGTTTTAAAAAACGCACTGTGCTTCTTTTACCACCTATACTCTGTCCACTATATGAAGCGTCTTTTGACAAGTCGCCGATTGACAACATTGGTGATGTCCTAAAGTATCTCAAATGTGTCAACAATCCGATTGTACTATTATCATTATTCGACTTAGGTACGTAAAAAATACCCGATTTCGATAAACATGCGTTTATAATTTAACATTCTCTTAGATTCATTGTAAACAAATATAAATCCATATATTTGAGTTTATAAATTAAATATAAAACAAGTACTTAAGTCATATTCGAATCAAAGCCTCGACTTCCGGGATGGAAAAAAGTCAAGAAAAGATTAATGGCTGTTTATCAGACTTAAATAGTAAACTTTCAACTCACGAAGATCGACTGACATCTCTCGAGGTAAGCCTCAATTCATCAAACGTTGCGCCTATAAGCTCATCTGGATCAAACCGGAGCTACGAGTATGAAGAAATAATTCGAGAACTCAAAGAACGCAAGAATAGGGAAAATAATATAATTATAGTCGGCATACCTGAACAGACTGTTATCAGTTCCAAAGAGAGGGTCGCCGAAGATGAAGCTGAGGTTTTAAAATTAACATCTGTGATAAGCAAAGACATTCCGAAGCCTACTAAAGTTTTCCGTATTGGCAGGTACAATCCTGAAAAAACCCGTAGAATAAAAGTCTGCTTTGATAACCCAGAGCCTGCACTGTCACTACTACGCAATAAGGCAAAATTGCCTGAAAATATAAAAGTTTTCTCTGACCAAACTCCGGCCCAACAAAAACATCTGATATTCTTAAAGGATGAACTTACAAGACGCAAAAATACTGGAGAAGATGATATCACAATAAAATACATAAAGGGCACACCAAGCATTATTAAGTCCACTTCAAAAAACTCCAACAGCCAATAAGACAAACGCCAAAGGACCTCGAAAAAAATTTGTATCAAATCGTAAGTGACTACAAACTCATACAAACCAGAAAGTCGGGCATATCATTTCTTTATTTGAATGCAAGAAGTATCAAAAGTAAAGGGAAGTTAGATGAACTTAAATGTGTTCTGCATTCGATACCGACATCTATACACATAATATTGTTAACAGAAACATGGATACAAAACGAAGAACAAGCCCAACGGTTACAGATTGAAGACTACACTCATTTATATAATTACAGAAGTGATATCCGAGGTGGAGGAGTATCGGCTTACATACACAACAACTTAAAGTATCACTCAGTAGAATCTAGCTACGAAGAAGGAAATAATTTCTTATGGTTTTACTTAGAAAAATTTGGAATTAATATTGGCGTGGTATACAAACCCGGACACACTAATACTGAGAAGTTTTTAGAAATATATAGTAGACAACTACTAAAACAAAAGAGATCAATCGTGTTCGGTGACTTCAACATTGACCTACTCACAAATGATAAGACCCTCACTAAATACAAGTACACATTAAAGGAAGCAGGACACAAGTTACTAAATAAAGCTCATAAAACATACTGTACAAGAGATTCAGAAACAAAGAAATCAATCCTGGACCACGTCAGTACAACTCTTCAAAACGAAACATACAATTTTGCTATAATTAATTCCCCTATGACCGATCACAAACAGATCTTCCTACAATTAAGTAGATATGAGCCACCCAAGAATGTAAGAACGGTATATGAGGCAATAGACTACAACAAACTTTACACAGAAATGGAAACATATGTGAAGGGGAACACTACGAATACCTACGAAGATCTTGAAAATAACATAAATCGATGCGTAGTGCGAAATCGAGTGTTAAAAACTAAAACGCTGAATCCCCCTAAAAAGGACTGGATTAACGGTGATATAATCACTGGGATTAGTCAAAGAAACCATCTGTGGTTACTACACAAGAAAAATCAGGATGACAAGAGGCTAGAAAAAGAATATAAGCAAAAGCGAGACGCAATAAGTAAATTGATACAGACAACTAAAAATTCTTACTACTTAAATTTATTCAAAAAATGTACCAATAATCCTAAAAAAATGTGGGCTCTTATTAATAATCTTGCTAGCAATAAAATAAAACCAACTAGTGCTCCTTCAAAGTTAATAATAGGTTCCAAACAATTTACTGACTTAGACGATATTTGTGAAATTTTTAACAAATACTTTTCAACCATAGGAAGCTTACTAGCAGAAAATATACCTAAAACATATCATGATGTTACATTAAACCCTGATCTCCAACAAAAAATTACACACAATCACAAACTGTCGACTTTAACTGCATGTAACGCCAAAGAAATTAAAGAAATCATTCAAAATCTAAATCCAAATACCAGTAGTGGAATAGACAAAATCAGCACAAAAGTTATTAAATGTATACAGGATTTAATTTCGGAGCCTCTGGCACAATCAATAAACAAACTTATGACTAATGGCGAATTTCCAGACACACTGAAAGTTGCAAAAGTAACACCTATCTACAAATCCGGGCCCACAACTGACCCAGGAAACTACCGCCCAATATCGATATTGCCAATATTGTCAAAAATTCTAGAAAAAATTATATATACCCGCTTATTAAGTTACCTTCAATCCTTTGATTTCATGTCACCACGACAATACGGATTTCGGTCAAAAAGCAATACGACTGCTGCAATAGTTGACTTAACAACAAAAATAAAAGAAAACTTGGATAGAAAAAGGATAGTGTTAGGCATTTATATCGACCTTAAAAAAGCCTTCGACACAGTAAGTCACAATTTACTATTAAATAAGTTACAATCCATCGGTATCACAGGTAGTGCACTTTAAATTGGTAAGAACCAAAGTAAACCCCAACCAGTATTGTACGGTGTCCCACAAGGGTCGATATTGGGGCCGCTACTGTTCCTTATCTATGTAAATAATATAGCAGACCTAGGGCTAAATGGCCATATAACTTTATATGCAGACGATACATGCCTTTTCTATTACGGTACTAGTATAGATGAAGTTATCTCAAAGGCTCAAGAAGACTTAAATATACTGTTTGAATGGTTTCAGTACAACCTGTTAACTATCAACATATCTAAAACATGCTACATTATCTTCAAATCGAAAAACAAAGTAATCCCTTCGCACCGTCCTTTAACAATTAGCAACATTCCACTGGAACAAAAAACTTGCGAAAAATATTTAGGTCTAAGAATGGATAACTATTTAACATGGAACAAACAAATAGAATATATTAAATCCAAATTGTCTTCCCTATCAGGTTCACTTCGCAATATAAACCAATGCCTTCCTAGGAAACTGCGTTTCAATATTTATAATTCTCTTGTTAGATCACACCTAATATATTTAATAGAAATATGGGGCAGTGCCGCCAAGAATAGATTACAGGAGCTGCAACGAGCTCAAAACAAGGTAATAAAAACACTTTTCTGCTATCCATACCTAACATCAACTCAAAAAATTTACAGTGATACTAAAATAATGAACATAAGGCAATTATATATGTATAGCACCTGCATTTTAATTTGGAAGATTATCAATAAAACCATCCAATCTGATTTATCGTTATTCGTTCACAAAAAAATCACAAATATCCAAACGCAGTCTTCGTCGACCGAGCTTGCTAGTACTGCCTAAAATACGTTCTAACTTAGCAAAAAAAAGCATAACCTTTGAGGGAGCACAATTTTTTAACAGACTGCCATCTCATATTAAATCTATAGATTCTTTGAACAGCTTCAAATCAAAACTGTACAGTCATATACTTGAGGATTGTTAATTTGTTGGTTTCGCGAGGGTTGCAGCCCAATGTAACTGCGTAGATTTAGTTTTGAAGCGGTGACCACCGCATAGATTAAGTTTAAAAAAAAATTGTTCTCTTATAAGTGGATTTTTGTAATCTTTTTTGAGAATAAATTCTTAAAACCTAAAAAACCTATTAGTAAAAGAAATTTAAATCCAAATGTTGTTACCTTTCCATGTGAAATAAACATTATACCTTAAGAACATGTTATAAAGAAGTTTAGATTTATTCATAGCATTTATTTCTATCGATTGTAATCGGGGGCACAATCGTTCTAATCGTTTTTCGTAGCACATCACTGAGTTGGCAGTAACCGTCCATGAAGAACAATATTCTTTTTTCGAAAATTAAACGAAAACAATTCGAACTTTCATGGGCGTGAGCTGTCAAAAGACGCTTCATAAAGTGGACAGAGTATAAGCTTTCTAAACTTGCAAGAAAACAGAATTAATCATTTTAAATTTTACCGTCAGATTGCGCAAATCATAAGTGTAGGAGGAGCACACCAGGCAGAAATGACGCTACCGAAGTTCAGCGGCAATGCATTTTCTACACATAATTTAATAAATAATTTGAGCATGGTATGTAATTCTGTATTTAAAATACATTACAGGCGTAGTCAAGCCGAATTTCAGTGCGTAATTTCGGTGTGGTGTGTTTCTACACTTACATGTAGGAATCTTCCAAACTCAGATAATGTTTATTATGTAGTAAATTTTCAGAACTTCTAACGACATCGCTTAATAAAATATCAAAGAATTACAACTACCTAACTCAAATATTAATTTCCGTAAAGAAGAGTGGAGGCATGTAATATAAGTACAAATGAAGTCGGGCGCAGAAGGAACGCAGCGCATTATATAGTCATTTGCCGTTGGCATTCGGCTACCGTCCGCCGCCAGCGCCCGCGCCGGTTGAAAAACATCCCGCGGGACGCGCAGGGTTGACACGAACAACACAAGTGGTAAAAAAATTATTCCTCTTTACTAAGACACGTACTTTTAGCTTCAAATACCATACTTGCTGGTCAAGGTTCAAACAACATAGCACAGAAGTGTATCGACGAATTTTTCAACATCAATGTTACTTGCTTAACCATCACTATAGTCCGATTAAGATTCTGATGACAGATTCTTTTCTAAAGCATTAAGAACCCTATGAAAATTCATTTGAGCCTAGTGTGTTCCTACACTTACGCGGTTGTTTTACCGGTTATTATTAGCCACTCGTAGCCGCATCTGGGCTAGAAACACATCATTGAATGTGACAGATGAACGTAGCGTCCCTGCATTTCAGGGCGGGATTTATCATGCCAGTGGAATCCGGCGCGGCGCGGTATCGGCCGGGCGCGTATCGCTTATCGCGGCGACCGAGACAAATGCCCACTAATTGCGCCGAACTCTCACCGGCGACGTGCCTCTGGACGTACAGACTGAGATCTGACTCGTTTATGTAGTCGAAAATAATATCTTATTCTTTCTCCGAGGGTTCCAAAGATAACACTCTAGACATTGCCGATGGATCTCCGCAAATTTCAGAAGGAAACCACGCGAAATAGATCATGCCAACGCAGCAATACAATTGCAACTTGAGAGTGCAGGTGGAAAATTTGCAAAGGTGGAAAAACCCCTGACAGTTTGTATTCATATTCAACATCAAAATATTAAAAACAATAAAAACTAGTAACTTTCAATTAAGTACATGTTAAGGAAAGCTTAGCTAGATTAGGTAACCGCACAAACCGCTTCTCACGAGAGGTGGCAAAGTTCATCACTGGATTTCCAACTCATTACAATGTAAGCTAAGACGTCCATAACTCTAATTACACCATGAATCGTATCGATACCGTGTTTCCTTATCATAAATAACTAAGTACTGTTAGGGCCGGCAGGATTAATGACTGTGGCTAGTCATGAGGACCTTGAACGAGCCCTAGCTTTTGACCCTTTTAGAGAACTCGAGAAAATACGCGACGACATTACTTTCGCTTTATAACATTGTCTATACAAATATTATAAAGAGGAAAGGTTTGATTTTTTGTTTGTTTGTTTGTTTGTATGAATTGAATAGGCTCCGAAACTATTTGGCAGATTTGAAAAATTCTTTCACTGTTGGAAAGCTACATTCACCCAGAGTACTGATATAGCCTATGCTATATTTTATCCCGATACGGGAAGTAGTTCCCCCGGGACGCGGGTGAAACCGCGTGACGGGCCGCTAGTTAGTTATATTTGAGTTCATGTCTGAGGCTAAAGCGGTATGGATAGAGTCAGATTTCCATCCGATAATACAATAAATTAGAAGGCGCTATACAAAATAAAATAAGAAGGGGAAGACTGTTTCGATAATACTTTTAGAGAGACGACTCTACGCCAAAATTTTCTGGTATTTTTTCCAAAATTAAATGCACAATATTTGTATAAACATATACCTGCATAAATTAATTAACTATTGAATGTTTATCCAAATTAAAATGCATAATCGGCACTATATCGGTATCGGCAAATAAAAAAGCAAATAAACATCACAAGTTATCACAAGCATTACCATTAACGGTATTATCGTATTGAAGTATCGAATGCAAAATAGGAGATTTGAGTCTTTGAGTTTACCGCGTCCTCAATTCGCGATACATTAAACTTTAAAGCGACACAAAAAGTAAGACCGACGCGACACTCTCAAATTCGGTTCTGTTAGCTCATGATTTCGTAATTTATTGTCGGCAGAGCGATGTTAACGACCTTATTTAATGGTTTTTCATAATCTAATTGAGGGAAGAGGTCCGGGCGGGTAACGGTAGCGTGAGTTACGGCGCGAGGGCTCGCCGCTGACCCCGTGAGTGTCGCGCGGATTCGTCAGGCCACATTAAAACTTGTTTTCGCCTGCGGCTTGGCTTGCGAGGAATTTGACTTGAGATTCTTTATGTTAGATGTGGTTTTCACTACTAACAGTGGTGGCATTTTTATTAAATTAGAAGTGACTATTTTCCTCAAAACCAAGACTATTTTTGCAAAAAATGGATTATGCAAAATTTTGGCATTTAGGACGTGTAAACTTTTAAACGCTATAATTCAGTCAGAGGGGAAGAGAATAGAGGAATTTTCACTCGAGTCAGACACGCACTTTCAAATATTTCTTTATGTTGTAATACCTACAAATCCACAATGCTTAATCTGCGGAAAGCATGGTGTTATGATGTCGATGACGAGCTAGTAAAGTAAACTGGTGTTTCGAGCGCTTACCACCTCACAGGTCTTAGGTTTAAGTGCTACTGCCGTTGTGGTATATCAAATATGATAGTTCTTCCCTTGGGCACACACGTAGTAGCATTATGATACAACGAGCAAGCAGTAGGTACTTACCTCCTCGGCTTGGGGCGCAATATCTCGTGCGGCGCGGGCTGGCGGCGCGGCGGCCAGGCGGCGCAGGCGCAGGGCCGCTCGCGCGCGTCTCCAGCGGCGCCGCCCCCAGCGCCCCCGCCCCCGCCGCCCGCGCTCAGCGGCGCGCCCTCCGCGCGCGGCGTGCACGCATCTTCACTGCAACAACAAAACACACATCAGTCGTCAATGAGGGTGTTTGCGATTGAAAATTGATACATTATTGAGGTATTACTGCTATGTCATTAGTAAATTTTGACATATCTGTCAATGTCATGTCAAAAGTCACCAATCACAATCACATACCTTCTAGTTAGTACCAGATATACCCTACGCCTACCAAGAATAGCCTACCTAGAAAATTCTCAATTAAAATCATTGCAGAACAATACACCCGCTGACTCCTTTTCATCGCAAGAGAAACTGCCATGGACTGGGTATTCGTCAGGCACATGCCGAGCACGAGAACCAGTCACTCCCACCTCATGGGTGATAAGGAAACCGCAGGGTTTTAGTAGGCAGTGAGACGAAGTACCGAGCCCTACACACGACTGCATGACTAGCAAGCCTGCAGTTAGGGCACGTTAATATGTTTCACTGTGAAAAAAAGGAGCGAGCGCCATAGCGTGCAAGTTAGCTAAAGACACGTAAGTTCCGTGTGAGACTTATTCGGACTGCCTGATATCTCATAAAGCCACAATGCTGCATGCTCACAGAAAATACACGGGTTCAGTAGCAGGCCGACAATACCCGAGTTGGGGACTTGGGTGGCCGTCAGGATTAGCCATAACTCCCAGATTACATCAAAGATGACTATTACTTCATCCCGTCTCGTAAAAGGCTTTGATAAAGCGCATGCGGTTACTTCCTACACGACGCATATTTCATTTTAAAAACATATCCAACATTGTTGCAATGTAATTTATCCATAAATGGCTCTATAAATTATGCAGTGTTTTTAACCGTAAATTAAAAGCGAAGGGCTTTGGCAACACGTAATGTAGGGTTTGCGGTAATTGCGAAAATTGTGAGCGATGCATCTAGCCACTGAAAGTACTGATTAAAAGTTGCACCTGGTATTTTGTTCAGAGTTATATTCCTATAGATATTTATACATTAGATAAAACAACTTGAAAACTGATAAAATCGAGGTTTTATTAAAACTACATACGAGTATTTGGGGGAGAAGCCGACGTTTCGGCTTCTTTTCAGGAGCCGTATTCACTAAATGAGTTGGAAACGTCGAGCTTCCCTGTAAATATGTAGTTTTAGAAAAACTGCGATTTCATTATTTTTAAATCTTTTTTTAATGAGTAACAGCCGCGTAAACCTATGAAAACATTAGTTATTTATTATTAGAAAATACACAAGTATCATTTTTGTGACGTGGCCCAATTGTCAATTGTGTACGCCATCGTTTTCAGGAATTCTTATCAAATAATATGATATTGATTCTCCAACCGATATTCATACAGGTACCAGCCACGCCAAAGAGAACGGTCCCTCTGCTTACTCCAAGCCTTGCATGCTGAGTAACCAGTGCCGGTAACCGGTAAAAGTTATCCCGGGGGACGCCTCGCATTCCTCATGACCAAGTTGACTAAGAATTTAGGGCAAATAACTGTTATTACATCTTTATTTGCGGGAAAATATTGTAAAGAAGTGGGTTATGCGCCAAGCCAAAACCTTAGGAACACACGCTGAGTGAAATTAAAGCGGCAATGCATTTTCTATACAAAATTACGGGAAGTAATTTCGGCATGGTGTGTCATCTTCCATTTAAAACTCATTGCAGGCTTAGTCACGCCGGCCGTACTTCGGTCGCGTTCTTTCCGCCTAGTATGTTTCTATACTTAAACTGTATAATGAACCTTTAGTTACAAAGTTATATTAATGTAGTTGGTCACCCTCATCCCAATCCCCAAGGCTCAAGCTTCCGCGCACTGCCACGCCAATAATGCTGGCGTGGGCGCATTGCGCGAATACATTATTACTTTGCGCGTGCCTGTTTGCCAACCAGACCAACACAGAACTGCACAACTATCTATACAAATATTATAAAGAGGAAAGGTTTGATTTTTTGTTTGTTTGTATGAATTGAATAGGCTCCGAAACTACTTGGCAGATTTGAAAAATTCTTTCACTGTTGAAAAGCTACATTCACCCAGAGTAACATAGGCTATATTTTATCCCGGTACGGGAAGTAGTTCCCCCGGGACGCGGGTGAAACCGCGTGACGGGCCGCTAGTAAATTATAAAATACTAGCTTTTAACCGGTGGGTTTGCTCGCGTGGAATTAGACCATAGAAATCCGTTCAGTCTTTCGGTTTGATTGACGGGATTGTCAAGATTCCTGTTTTATATTATGGGAACATTTAATCGGAATAAAAATTATCTTATCACCTAAGTCAGTCCAAACCCTGCCTGTATATAAGGTGTAACAAAATATACTGCAAATATTTTAAGGGCGAATTTCTTACCGGAAATGTAATAAATTTGTCTAGTAAAATTTTTTTGTTAATAATACGCTAGTTTCCGAGAAAATCAACAAAATAAATTGAGTGAATAATTGGGAAAAGTACAAAATTTGTCATATGCAAGACAGCTGGTCGTGTCTTATCAGTGTAATACAGTTACTACACTTGTCCTGCCCCAAAAGCAAAGTGGTGGAGAGGGGGCGAAGCTTACAGGACGAAAAGAGCAAATTGGCCAATGCAGAAAATGCAAAATTTTTAGGTATTAATTTTGACTTTTTAATATCTGATATTGATTACATTGCCACTAAAGAATTCGCCCTTAAAATATTTGCAGTATATTTTGTTACACCCTATATGTACCAAATTTCATCAAAATCCGTTAAGTAGTTTTAACGTGATTAACGGACAAACATCCAAATATCCAAACATGTAAACATATTATAATATAAGTGTGATTTTAAATAATAAAAAGAAAAGTCATGATCTGATCTGAGGATCTGATATGTAGTTATTACTGGCTAACCTTAGTATTGTTACCCAAGGGTCAAGTAAAGATACATGTTGTCTTACTAAAGCTCACAATGACTTTAATTGAGGCAGTAATTGTCAATTGAATTTGACGAAACTCCCTGTAGGATAGACTAGTGACACGAAACGGCTGCCATTCGTGCGTAACGAGGGGTCCGAGATTCAAATCCCGTGCATTGTTTGTGTTCGACATCAGTGGTTATTGAGGTGTGGCTTCCTTGCAAGCCCTTTAAACAACATTTGTAATTAGTTGCTGACCCTATTTTACGATACGGCATCAATAAAAGTAGCTTCAGACAAATAAACCGGAGAAAATTTATGAAAGCCCTATGTAAACATAGAGCAATGTACATAGTAAGTTATTCGAACAAGACTTTTAGACGAACTTATTATCGGTTTTCGTACCTAATCTGTACTTAAATCAAAATTACCATTTAAGGGTCATGTAACTGAATCTATAATGATATCATAATCACAGTCACAATCTGGATGGTCGTATAACGTCAAGCCTATATATGAGCATTGTACGTCATGGTAGTTGCAAACTCCAATCATATTTGCAAAATGCTACAAAAACAAGGTCTGCACCTGCTACTGCAGTTGTTGAACGTACACGAATATTACAGTTATAACATCAGGACACTGAAAGAAAGCCAATACTTCAGCGGTGAGGTGTCAGAACCGTCTCATCGTGAACTCGTTTCGAGCAATAACCGCGTAGTTATTCGACGGAACACGAAATACCATACCGCGTTAGTTTTTTCTCGCGATTCCCGAAACCCGTCGGGCGGCGGGCAAATTGCAGCAATCTCCAGCTGCCATTATCCTCCAAATACCCTGTTTCGGCTCGGGGGACTTTTGGTTTTGGCACAGTTCTTGCAATCCGAAAGCATGAGTTGCCTTTTTAGACTGCGCTTCGACTTACATGGAATTGGATATGTTTGCATATGTATTAAAGAAACAATTGAATTCCAGATAATTTAAACTGGAGCCAGCAATTAAAGAGGTTTCTTGTAAATTCATAGGGCAAGAAACGATCAGGACCACTAACTACCGACTTCAAGTGTTAGATCTATACTGTCGTACCTACACTTAGACGAGTGTATGGTATAAACTAGTTTAGCGGTAAGATCACAATTCTAGTGGTGATATACTAAGCAAATTGATTTAACTGGCTTTTGTTTAATTATCAGGCAAGTCCCCAAGAACTCTTCCAATTAAATAGTATTCTTATTAGAATATTTCCTAATTAGAATTGCCATTGGAAATGTATGCATATTATACATTTTAAAAGTTCCAATACGAATTTCTAATTGTGCACCAGTCCAGAATCCCTTTGCAAAGCATACACTTATGGGTTGCAGATCGCAATAAATAACCGTAATGGCGAAACCTTTCAGCAGGATAAAGCGTTGAAATGCGACTGATGTCTGGTCCATAGCTCATCATAACCAGCCACCTGTCATGCGCCGCAGTCGTGACTCCTGGCGCAACAAAGAAGTAAAGGAGCGACTGGCCACAAACAAGTTAGACATTTTTTCGCCCCCGGTGCATTATAAGTGATTGCAGCGGGCGCATTAGTGCCGGCCGGTAGCGAGCCGTGTCATCAATCACTCAGGCGCAGGAGTAGGGATGCTACAGTTCTTTGACACGGCAGTGCTTCTGTTTTTGTATATATTTCTTTTTTTATACGGGCAAAGATAATACTCATACTGCCAAATTACTCGTAGTTTTTACCGTAAGCTTTATGATTACCTATATTTACAAAGTCATGTATTTTGGGATTCTTGAATGAGTTCAGTTTAAGGACCTATGTTTATCGAGGCACCGTACAGCGTACTATAAACAGCAAACTTTCTAATCCATATTAATGACATTTCTATCTTTTCAAACACTATTAATGACATGTCTATCTTTGCATAGATACACTATTACATATTAACATTTATATCTTTGCAAAAGTGAAAAATACATAAGACAACATTTCATTAAAAGCCGTTCCCACTGAAAGTTTCTTCAATCTTTCGGGATTTTTTATTCAATGCTTTGTCACATTATAGATAACTGGAAGTGGAAAACATCATGAACATTACAGCATCTCTATTGCAACTACGCAACCCTACTAGTTTACTTAGCAGGTCAGTTGCGGCCGCGCAGCCCGCATGTCCTCGCGCTCTCAGAACAATTTGTTCATCTATCGCTGTGTCGCTTTAAGTGGCGAGATGGGACACACCGCTCATGACTCAGGTCCGATTCATTTGTTATCATATCCATCATTCTTACCCGTTCTGATTGTTCCCGAGGGAATAGATCGACATTCCGGCAAGAGGGTTAGAGACCGACATTTTTCAATGTGTAGGTACTGCTAGTCAAAGCAATTTGTCTCATTGAGGTAGGTATGCATGGAAGGATGAGCGGTGATTTATCGGGATAGACATGTTGGATGTTTGTTTTATTTTGTCAAATGATATCAAGGTTACATAAAGCAGCATGATCTCTCATGGCATCTACATCTACATTCTGCCTCGTAGACTCTACCTTTTTGATCGTGTTATCCTGAGCAGCCTTAACCTAGGAGAAGGAACAGGATTGGGTCCCACTCCACGCAGGTGTGACCAGTAGGTATACTAAAGCAAACGTGTAACACTATAATATTTTTATCTGGGGTCAAACGCTTAATGAATAATGTATTTAAATTAGGCATTTAAAATCAATATCTGTGATATACGAACGCCCACGTCTAACACTATCAACTTATTAACAAATTGAAAAACACTAAAATCTTACAAATACGTATCTTAACACATATTTGGGAGGACACCGTGGCTTTACAAAAACAAATAACTCTTAACGAATTCCCATCGGCGGGTATCGGGTCAGGATCGAAGCCTTTAAAGCTCATTAAGAGGAACGAACTGGATCTAAATTTCGATCAATAACATTCGAAATCAATTAATTACAGCCCGATAGCAGATGCTCCTACGATGGGGTGACAATTCGTTGAAACCATATTGGGAAAGGCATTTAAGCCGAGACATTGGGATTATAAAGATATGGCAAAGGAAGAAAACATGGGTTTTAGGATTTATAATAAATCTTTAAGTTCTTTTACACATACAAATAGCATGAGATGTTTTTCAGGCTCTGGAAAAATTACACCTTTTCCTTCCTGACAAATTAGATTATCCTCTCAAATCTTAAAGAGATCGTAATATTGAAACTTGAACTTGTAAATAGATAATATTCGTGTGGTAAATCGTTACGGTGTCCTTATAAGGGCGTTATTATTCCCCCACTAGCCTTCCGAATTTGAGGTATCAAAACAAATGCCAACACGAGCTTGGAATTCAAGATGAACATAATAGAGGCTCTCAAATTACACATTTTATTTCCACGAATGTAAAAAGTTGAAAAAACCTTCAAAACTGACGTCCCAGCACCCAGCGCTCGGTAATATTATAATAATTGTGTTTCGTCCCAAATTCGACGGGAGCGATGGCCACCGCTCCTTTACCTGACACAAAGGAATCCAAAAAGGCACAAAAACTCGCCAATGGCCGATTTATGTATCCCTTCCACATGCCGCGCATATCTCGAGTTTATTCCTTCAGCCTGCGCAGGCGACTGACAGACGCGCACAATTTTATTTGTAGTGCTGTCACTAAATATTGAATGACTATAAGTGGGTAAACCTCGTCGAGGTAAATAAGGGTTATCGAAACATGATACTTTGAGAAAAAATCGGTTTTCGACATTATTTTTATTTTGAAATATGGTTAAGATTTTTAAAGGACAAATGTTTAAATATATTTATCACTGTTGTTTTACATTATGAAAAGCGCAGAACACATGTAGAGATCATATAGTACGCGTAGGTGCATGTATTTTGCCAGAGATGTGCAGCAGTCATTAAAAAAACGAAAGCCTGATATCTATTGATAATCTTTTATATTATAAGGCCTATTTAGAATCAAATCTAAGCATACTTCATCTGCCTTTGCCACCCGAGCCACACTCCAAACGCAGGGATCATTAAACTTTGTCTTTACCATGTACGATCATGTACACACAGCGATATTTTTACTATCCATCACTATTCCCTAAGTAGGACACGCGTTCTCAAACCACTTCAATTTATTACTTCATTTTAACGGCTGCGGCTTTAACACGATTATTTTAAGTGCATTTAAGTATCAAATCGTGGCCACGACTCTCGTCACTTAACAGAACCCCGGTTCCCGCATCGCTGACATTTCCATTTCGAACGACTCAAATCAGACATTTTTTTGTGTTACCGTATCATCATTTGCATAAATTTTGCGTTCATAAAACATCTGACGGTTTATGGAAAGAAAGATATTCATATATTCATGTGGACACATTAAAATAACGCTTATGTGTCTTCACACTTCGTTTTATTGTGTGTTTTTAATGTAGGACGTTGATTGATGTGAGGTATATAGGAGCCAAGTGGTTTGAAACGCTCCTTGAAGTGCATGAAGCCTGATGTTCAGTCAGTCAGTCACTGCACAAATCTTTGTAATTTTAATTGACGACCTAATTGCAATGCATCAATTAAAAGAAACAACCAGGCATACATTTAAGAAAACAAACTTAAGTAATCAGGTCAGGCTAAGACAAATCCCCACTTACATATCTTGTATCTACTACATAAAGTTGTTCAAAGACTGTTTAAGTTCCAAGTCATTTTGCGCAAATTGCCGCGTTACCGCGCTAAATAGAGGTTCACAGGCAATTGTCGTCGAATTCCAGAGCAATCGTTTGATCTACGGCCGCTGAATACTAATTCGCAGGTATTGTAACATTAATCAAAATCGGAAATAGTCATACACATTAATCAAAGTAGGTATTACTGGGCAATCAAACAAGACGTTCAGAAATCCCTCAATTATACTACACTCAGTACTTTGCTTGGATAGTTGCTCTTTAACTCGTCTAAGTGTAGCAGAATATGTATTTCTAGTAACATTCATTGAAGAGTTAGTAAAATCATATACATATCTATAAGCTGTTGAAAACATCATCGCATCTTACATCAAACAAAATGATTTGGATCTTTCCTTGGTTTTTGCAGATTGTGGGCATAAGCGTGACTTGTATTAAAGTTTAATAAAATATTATTGTGAATCAAAAAATTTTGCGGCTATAACGGGGATTAAGCATACAGAGGAATAACTTATAAATTAATGAGTAAAGACATCATTATACTTGTTCATTAGCAAAAGTACAAATTAGTTGATATAAACACATAAATGCGACCATATCCTATCGACTTAATAACCAACAAGAACGATTAACAATACGCCATTAGCTCGTAAACACCGCATAAAATGGCTGACTGTGCCATGCCTGTAAAGGCAAGCTGCCCGACGACTTAAGTAGATTACCTAATTAAAACCCTGTTTTAGCATGAAATTGTTTTTTACTGTTTGGTTTTTGCGTAAGCTTATTGTTACAAGATATTGCCGAAGGGGAAAAAATCCTGTGTACTTATACAAATCCTCTCTTTACTGCGGCGAATTAATCTAACAAGATTCTTTGAATTACAATCCTACACGCTACAATGATTTATTAAATTAAATTAAAATAAAAATATTCAACAATTTGATTCACTTAGTAAATTCTTTTGCACTTTAAAACAGTTTTCGCCCTACCAGCCCTCGGCGTAAATGGCCTGCTGAGAAGAGATCCCGCACGCCGGAAGAAACTCAGTTATGATTATTTTTTAATCCAAATGAAAACCTCTTGGATGTGACAGAAAGCAAGCAAAATCTAGCACACTCAAGATCAAAGTACATAGTATGACGGAGGCTTTTTGGGACCAAATTGTAAACCCATGGATCTTAACAATTTACGTATCAATAGCCAGATTGAAGAGCTTTTGAAACACCCCTATTGCTGATTTATATTCACGCTTTGAATACAAGAGAGTTAGTACGGAGTTCTCTACCGTAATTTAAATTTTTGATTGTTATTTTATATTATTGGGCACATGGTTTTTGCCTAAGCGATGATCTCTACAGAAGTAATCTTTAAGAAAAATATTACTATTAAGTAAATAAAAACTAACGCAAATACAATATAAATGTACCATAGCATTGACTGTATACAGTCAGCCAAGTATCTCGATAAACCATTGCATTTGCTTGGAATAACGTTCCGAATGTCTGGAATGATAAGTTTCATGATCTTATGAATTTATGAAAGGAATTTCAATCGCACGTGCAACATTTCCATGTCCGTGACATGATGAGGATCCAATCAAATTACTATGAATGCTTTACATTTAGTCATACAAATTACAAGTACCGTGTAAACATCATTTCCTTCAGGATTATTTATGATAAATATCCTATATAAAGGGCCGGGATTTCAAAAACTTACAATGGGATCGTACGTTTGAAAACTTTTCAACCTATACAATTCTGCATAACTTCCACCGACTATTCAAACCGACTGTATTTAAATAGTAAACGAAGCCGACCTTGAAGAAAACCAGCGATGCAAATGCCAGAAATGTACAAACGTTCGCGCAGTTAAGAGCCCTTGACTATTTAAACCCTTCCATACCAATAAGTAGGCGCATTACTCGTTTAAATTTAGTTTTAGATACAACTCAACATATTGCCATAGCTTGAAAGACAAATGGAACGAATAAACATAATTTATTCTTTGATCCTGCAAAAAGTGCCATTAGTTTTCAGATTTTGAAACGAATCGATCGAACGACAAGCTAGTTTCCCCCAAACCTATGAAGATAATGAAGGTTTTTGCCTTGAAGCGACATTTGAATCAAGTCTTTCATAATATTGATATTGTAAGCATTCAAAATCTCTAGCAATAGATATGTAGTTATTATTTCACCTTAGCTATAAGACTTTAATGTAGTTTTACAATTTGAATGGTCAAAATACCTCGTTCAAAACTTGTTATATGTGTGCCGGCCATCAACGGTTATGGGGCACTATCGACCGACAACGGCCAGCATCCGAACTTACGAAGACCATCTGCTAACGAAACGTAATAACACAGCAGGCCTAAGAATTAACTTCCTCCGAGTTCATCAACCTTTCATGCGTCATAAGATTTTCTTTTAATGTGTGTATCGACATAACTCTTGATATTGTGTGCGACTGCGGGATGCTGCATGGGTGACCGCACTATGCAGCAAGCACCAGAGATTATGGGTTCGGAACACTCATGCGATAAACATTCGAGTGGCGGTGTCTGGATGTTATTAATTTACATTTTACATTAAGGGACATTTGAACGGTGCTTTGGTTAATTCCGAGTTGCATAATACATATCTTTTAGGCTTTTTAAAAAGTTAGGATATGTTTATTGTATACCATACCAACGCAAAAATTCGATTTCCAATCAATTTACCAGTTTAAACCTTACACAATATTCGTTATTGATCAGTAAAAGTGAAATGCACATTGCATGGAAAAGCATTGACCATTTAAAAAAGTCATCGTCACAAATGATCTGTTAAAAAGGTCCATTGATTGATATTTTTACAGTGACTTTACACCGTATTTCAACTTTTAAATGACCATATTTTACCCAATGATAAGAAGTATGTGACTGTGTGTGTGATAATAATATGATGGAAAACTTAACAGAGGAAAGACCAGAGAAAAACGTGTCCTTCCTAGATATTTCTATATAAGAACAATGTTACACTTCTCAAATAAAACTTTTTAATAGCATTGAAAACTAACATTATTTATTGATAATAATAAAATAGGTTATTTTAAATGTTATTACATTAGTTTGTAATCGGATGTTGACTCTATATAACTTGTATATCTTGCGGTAGAAGTGTAATTATTTGCTTATACACGAGTGGCTATATCCTTTGACGCATAAAATCTTAGTCATCTCTACCTTATCATTATTGCCTTAGCCTTAGAGTAATTGAAACGGGTTTTATTATTTTTAAACCTGATTATTGTGGATCTGAATAAACTATTACATCATACCTTTATGTTATTTAAATTTGTCTTTTATTTGCAAGTATCAGAAGACATAAGATAAGATAAGGTTTAATTTATATTAACGAAATTACTAATACAACTAAAACTACTCAAAAACACGGAATGATCCGAGCGCAAGACACCGGCAAACAACTTCGTTTAAGTTTTCAAAGCTTATTTTCATGCATGCTGTGGTTCTCTCTCAACTTTTTCATCGTGTCTCAGCATCAATTGGTCTGCTTTATTTCAATATAACATTTAGGAATTGACAATCGCGAATTCAATTATTGTGTAGGTAGTGTTGTATCCATAGGTTAGTTAAAACATAACGAGCACACCCTTACTATCAACGACATTCTTTCCACTTTGGCAAACAAGTTGCTTTTGAAACGTTTTATTTGATTCCAAATCCTTGATATGATTTGGTACTTAGGAGTTGCAGCAGCCACATTGCCTTTAAAAGTGAAGTTCAAAACGCTGAACCGCGGAATATCCACCTGCGCCCCACCGCAAAAGGTTGTAAGTGGTGTTTTTTTAAAAAAATAGTCTTGCAAACTTTCGCTTATCAATTAAGTAGCAACAATGGCAGAGACCCACCTCGCCATCCATTCCACAGTCACGTCTGGCACTCACTACACTGCACACACGCGTACTCTTACTTTCGGCGCGCGCGTCGGCGCGGGTCTGAGCGCTCGTCCGCGCACTGAGCCCGTGCGCGCGCACCTCTCCTATAAATTCTTTACAAGACTCGTGCCGAGTTGGGCCCTGTACTGTCGAGCACATAGCCCTTCGTTTTCGGGATTTATTTTGTTTGAACCGATCGGTTTTTGGTTGTAAGGATATTTTTGTCATGTTTTTTAAGAAAATATACTACTACATACTACTTTAATATACTCGGACATTCTACTTAGATTATTTTTATTAATTAACAAAAAAATAATATGACCAGAAAACAAAAACTGTTCTGGTTCAAAAGTTAAAACTCATACGATGTGTCTTATTTTTCTAAAATTATCAAAACGAACTCCAGCAACAATATTCTATTGTTCCGAAGTGAGCGTGTGAAAAGTCGTTCAATGAATGATCGTACTCAAGACTACGAAAGCAATTCGAAATCTGTATCTAGTGTTTATCTCTAGGTTAAAGCAAATAATTCTCAATGCTGAAAAAAAATTTACAAGAAATGTCAATGAAATCGCAGCTGTTGAAACTTATCATTGTTAATTTGACTCTATTTTAACTATAACATAAATAGATTAATTACATTAGCAACTTTGATACTAAACTAAAACAAAATAACCACGTGGTTTTAATTAAAAAATTAAGCTTAAGATTGTACCCGACCCGTGCGCAGCCTCCGGTCGTCGCTCGGGCAACCAGTTCGACCGCATGCCCCCCCGCGCCCGCACGCCTCTGTCCCAAACTATCCCGGACCCAACCGAAAACAAACCTTAAAACCGTCACGAGTACGTCTAAAACCGGTTTCGTAAAAACGCCAGTTACGCTCTTTCTCTGTTCAGCGGCCGCGCCGTTGCTATTTCGTACAAGACATGCCATACTCACAGGATATTTGCCCAAACTTAAGGTATTGTCAACCATAGCGAGAGGGTCTAGAGTCGCTTTCACATGGCGGGAAGCGCAACCACCTGCGCGCTACCGAACGGACTCATTACAAGCCGAACAATAATATTTACTGAGTTTAGTTAACTACAAGTTAAGACACGTGGTTAAAACAATGTTAATTGGCGTAGCTGCGGCTTAGAGCGGTTTGTTTACGCCCTTTGATCTGCGGAGCGACGACTACCCGCCTCTTACTTCTCAGCACTTCACTCATTCTCATCAAATTACAGAAAACAATTATCCTAGACTTTGTTAATAATACTAATACGCCACAGGCATATAAAAACAACATTTTGAAATAGCTGAACCTCTTATGTAACGTTACGATTACGTACGACGATCAAAATCACATAAATACAGGAAGAGAAAAACATAAGTTTTCATCACACTGATTTTGAAAACATTGAAACAACAACGGTCGCGAATTCAATTTATGTCAGGACTGTTTAAATCGAACTCTCATTACGTTAACGCTGGTAGAAATATGAAATAAGCAAATGACTACAGCATCTCAATTAATACCAACATCTCCCTATTTATAGTAATTACCTAATCGCACTCATGTGTTAAAGCTTGCCTGCTTAGGAAGGGCATTGCAAATGAGCGAGTTGCTAAGAACCAACGACTTCCCGACCGATATTGATAGCTCGCAAGGCATTAGCAGCTAATTTATATTACCTCTATAGTTACTTAACGATTGGACAAGTTCTACTAGACTAGCAACTCCTCCTCGGAATGAATAGGACTTCTTACGTACAGGTTGCACAAATCTTGGACACTTCACTAATCCTACTTTTATACATACGAGTAGGTATTCACGACGAAGCGGATGACGTTACAAAACAAAACATTTAACTTTCATCCTCAGATATCCCAACCTTTTCTTCTATAACTCAGTTCCAAACATCGATCACATCGATTGTTATTTAAGGGCCTCCAATACATTATTTCCTATTTGTAGGTAATCAGTTCTTGCTCAAAGTCTAAAAAATAGATTTTTAACTCATCGAACAAGGTTGGATCCATCCAGCTTTGACGCCAGAGGGGTCACATAGACCACTATGAGTTATAGAGTTTATAATTATTTTATTTATATATACTGATTTGACCACGTGGTCAGTTTAATAAAATAATTATGTTTCATTAGTGGTCCCCCTAAGTCCAGGAACCAGCTTGACATCGAAAATAAATGACATAACATTAAATTACTGACCTGTAAACATCCCCGTAGTGTGTAGGTATTTCTTGATAATGTACAACTGTGCCACGACTCCGTACTCTGATAATTCTTCAGGATGACACAAGTCCGCGGGGTTCCGTTCCTCTTCCCTTCGGGGCAAGGGTCAAGTCATGCAGAGACCACGTTACTTGAATCAACCTGAAATAAAAACAATTTAAATAATACGCCCCAGTTATCATCGATATTGTTGCTGTTGTAAAACAAAGTAGTCATATTGAAACTAAACTTGATATAACATAGCTATGAATATGATGATGATGCTACTTTTACATTCGCAACACGACAAATAAGTGCCTACCTACCGTAGTCGCCTGGTGGGCGACTAAGAGCCTGTGCAAATACCTACTGCTCCCGAGAACGTTATTAGAAGAGCGGTATAATTCATCTACTAATTAATAGGTCATTCATAGAACACAGACCATAAGCAGCTTACCGCTGCCCATTAAATTATTCAACACTACATGTCCTACTTTTTTGGTAGACAAGATCATTAAGGTCCCACAAAAAGCCAACTATTTGGAATTAATTATGTGCGCATAAGGAATCTTGTCGCTACCAATATTTAAGAGGTGGTATTGTAAAAACGGCGCGGAATGTTTCGGAGGCTGGACTACTTATGTATGGGTATGTACCTGTAATTACAGACATCACGAATTCAACCGAACACTGACGCAGCCCGGCGCGATAAATTGAACCAATTCATATAAAATAACGAACGCAGTTGGAGTTATCCTTCTCATTCTTGTTGTATTTCATTGCTGAAAATATTATCAACAATACAAGAATTATATTTTTTTAGGTTTATCATTTTGTGAATTACCTGTATTTTTTTTCTCTTGTTGCAGCTATGTGGGCATCCGGAGTCAATCAGTGAACAAAGTATGCCTGTTTGTCTCTCATCTCATTAGAAATCATTAGTAGTGAGAGGTCAAAGGACTTAAATTAGTTAAAGAATTAACTTACTCACCTTCAAGTAAGCACCTAAGTACTTAAAATTACTCGGTATTTCAATTTCCAAAGGAGTTGCTGTATAATTAGTGACTTAGAATTCCCACTGTCATTACCGGAGTCTTCTAGTTGATAGTATCAAAAGCAACCGGAATAAAATGTATGCTGTGGTGGACTATGTGTGTATTAAAATTATGACATTTGGACAAGGCTACAAGAACGGAACGTCAATGCTTAGGGTCTTTGTAATAGGGCGTCGGCTTTTGCCTCTGACAAGGCCAGCTGGGAGTCTTCCCCACGTCACGGAGACAGCGCTCGCGCCGACCGAACAGCAGCTTGTACATGAGAGCAAGGAAACCCACGCCGACTGCTACTCCTCCTGGAAGAAGAATGGGAAAGGTATCTTAGTCGTAAATCAATGATGATAGCCACAGGGCTGCATACAAAAATAAGCAGGTAGTATGTAGAGAATAGTCTCTACATACTACCTGCATATTTTTGTCGTAACATTTTATCGGAAGCACATTGTTGCTCGATTGAGTGTTTTAAATTCAAGTGCAATTACCGATCGATTATTGACAAAATTATGGCATTGAAAAGAGCAACTGTCGAGTTTCTTGCCGATTCTTCTTCAGAAACTGCCTTCCGAATCGGTAGAGTCATTATTTTGACGATTCATAAGTTCTGTTATGAAGCACTGAACAAAGAATATTATGAGTTTGAGCTATTTACCTATTAGTGGCAGCCATTCCCCTACTCCACCATCGCTGTCGCCTCTCCTGCTCATAATTTACTATGCAACATTTTGTCTGGAGTGGGCTTGGTGCCGGAAGTTTGTTGATTTAATAATTAAAATAAATTGAATACTTTTGAGACATATGTACGTTACATTGTCAATGAAATGCCTGGACCATAAATTATTTAAAAAAGTAAAGTAATAATGGACAACTGAATATTGAACATAATGTTAACGAAATAAAAGTAGTTAGGTACCTTCCTTAAAACTATGTTGGCTGCCGATCGTTTTGTGCTACCTACGCAACAATGTCTGAAACATAAATCCAATCGACGTCCAATAGTAAATAAGATCCGTCAAATTCTATGTTATGTTTCAAATTTAAGAGTTAAATGATTCAGTTCCTCAATCTGTAAGTGTAACATAGCCGAAAGCTGGAGCCCCCACTGCAAATTCAAATCACAAAGACTGGAAAAAAGTTTCAAAACCTAAAAACTATAATGAAACCTTCTAAGATTTTTCATAGACTTTTTTCACAGTCATTATGACACGACAGCAATACTTGCTGTCATAGCCCGTTTTGATTGGCTCTTCTTCAAAATTTGCCCTAAAATGTCCAAGTATTTGCATTCATAATGGAACATAAGGTTTCCACGCCCCAGCCACACCGTTTGAGATGCATCCGTAGTTCACGCACCGCTCAAGACACAAATAGGTGCTTAAATAAGACATGGGTGATAGACCAGGTGAGCCTTTTCTGCTTTCCTTCTCCGAATGTTTAGGTAGGATCTCTGCAAATTAAGTAGGTATTTTTTCTATCACTCTCTGTCTCTGCAAATAAACTTATGCGTTGCTTTTAGTAAACCCATAGCTTACTTTAATAAAAGCAAAGCATAAGTTAGTTAGAAGTTGTTGAACAAAAGTGATCTCCAGTAACCTTTGGGTAATTTTTTTTAACGAAAAGTTTCTCGCTTTCCACTCTCCCTCCATAACTCGCTCATTAATCCCATGTGTTTATTTACCAAGTCCATGGGTAGATACCAAATTTTGTATGTTCAATATTCAGTTTTTTTTTTCAAATGATGTAAGCCTTTGCTCTGCAGTGGGACATTAATACTTTACTTTACTTTTTCAGGAGGCAACGACGGAGGAATCGGGCCATACTTACCCCTAATAGGGGGTATAGCAATAGGTGCTGGATTCCTTGCCCTACTCTTCTTCTTCGGAACTGGGGAGGAGATGAAAGCCAAGCCTCCAACAACAGAACACAACAGAGAAAAAGGATCGTGCTGCTGCGCCAAAATCGACCCGAAGAGAAGAAAATGGCCCGATGAAGCGTGCTCCTACTAACATTAAATCCAAGTAAAACATTGGAAGCACGTCAAACGAATATATTACTGTCTTCTCTGAAAGGAAGATCCCTAAAACGAAAACGTTGTTGAAAGAAAATTCGTCATTATATCATCTAAAATGTTGAAAGTTCATGAACATGTCAAATATGTTAAAGCTGGACTGAAATTTTTTTTAAGTGGGGAAAGTGACATTATTAAATAAAAAAATACGTAAAATATCACTGATATTATTAAACCAACAACATTTTGCATTTTCCGATGATAGTCTTTATTACTTTCAATGACTAATTTATAGCAACCATTTAAGGTTGCCTGCCCACTGAAACGGAGCGAGGAAGCGGAGAAGAAAAACATAGTATTTTTTTTTTTTTTTTTTTTTTTTATTATTACAAGATTCACAGCTCTTAGTGTAAAACATCATCAACATAAATACCAATCTTACAGCCAATAACGAATCTACATTTTCATTAACTTTAATAATTATTCAACGACAATCAAAGCAAAAGAACTTAATTTATATAACAAAAAGGTGGGTTAATCTCTCTCTACCTGATAATGTGTGTGTAAGTGAGTATGTGTCTCTGACTGTGAATGTGTGTGTGTGTGTGTGTGTGTGTGTGTGTGTGTGTGTGTGTGTGTGTGCGTGTGCGTGTGTGCATGTGTGTATGCGTGTTTGCGCCGGTTAACTGTCACCCTCTATGCATTTCTCTCAAGCACTCCAACAACGTCCCTCTTGAATTTTTTCTTATCGCTGTGGAAGATATCAGTACAACTAAATTTATTATTATACGATCGATGTAATCTATTGACTAAACTATTCTGTGCATAGTTTGTTTTTGAACTGTTTACAGCAAATAACTTTGTATGTCTGGTTCTAAATTTAACTCAAAGTCATAGTAACTCAAAGTTAACTATAGTTGTCAGATTTTATATTTGCTTTGACATAATAGAAACCAGGTTTTGATGTTGTATGCTTTTAATATGATAGAAGGTAGGTATCGATGGTTTGTGGGAAAGTGTTTGTATATGAAAAAGCATATTTTATATTATAGTCGTCGTCGATCAAAGCTTTTTGTCCTCTATCTAGGGACCTCATTTCTCAACCAGCCAGTTACATCATCCGCCGTAATATGTCAAGAATTAAAAGAAGAGAGTTTTAATGACAGATTCAATAACTCAACCACCATGTCAAAATCCACCACAAAATAAACAGGATGAAGGATAAATCCTTAAAATGGCTAATATCACCTGAATAACTCCACCTGTAGCCAATAGCACAAGCAATGGACAACAGAAGAAATAAAACAATCTAAACAGTTAACACAAAATCATAAATCTTCAACCTGAAAATGAGCGCACGAAGACCAGCAGGAAGACCAGGTAAGCGAAAATCCGTAATCACTTGCCTGATAAGTTACAAATTGATTCCCACACACCAATGCAGAATATCAAAAGATATATTAATTGTTACTTTTCTAAGGGTGAGCCTCCAACAAGCTGAGATGAGTAGTGAGCAGCCAATAGGATTTTGCCCTAAACGCGTGACCATTTCAGCATTGCAAACCTATCGGCTACTTCGGCACATCTCCGCTTTGGTGGAATCCCACCCTTAGCATCGCTCGATGTACTTACATCCTGTAGGCTTCGATCCTACAAGCGCTTACCTTAGACCTTCTTAACCCTTTGAGGGGAACCAGACATATTGGACCATGGTTACACATTCAGATCTAACTGTATTTAAGTCAGACACTACCTTATTGTTCAGGTTTCCTCACGGTGTTTTCCCTCACCGCCGAGTTAATGGGACAAATCCACACTATTTTATTGAAAATCTAGAGGTGTGTGCCTGGATTCTAGCTACGGACCTCGGGGATCGGTCTTACTAATAGGCCACCATGGCTCTACAACCCGTAGACTTTCACACGTTCTTAATTCCCTGGCTACAATGTGTAATTAATACCAATTTTTGCCACCAGCAGACAGCGAGGGCGGCGGCATCGGGGCATGGCTGCCCATGGTGGGGGGCGTGGCGCTGGGCGCGGGGCTCCTCGCGCTGTTGTACAAGTTGTTCCTCACCGGGAAGCCCAAGTGCCCCACCATCGACCCCAAGAAGCGGCGATGGCCGAAAACGGACAAAAAGTCATGGGTATGACCACGGCCCAGCCTTCGGGCTGGATCTAAAATGCTGTGCCAATCTTAATCTACACAATATAACAATAAATTATGTTCACATTATAATGTTTCTTTTTATTATGATACAATACAAAACAATTGATTGATGCCTATGACATAGTAATCGATATACTTTTCGAAATAATATGTTCAGTTTGCATAAATGAATAAGTTTTACGATAGGTATATGAACAGTTTACGAATTTATTTATTTAAATTGTATTGCACGAACCAAAAAAAATACAAAAGGCGAATTTAATGCCTCATGGCATTCACTGCCAGTCAACTAAGGGCAAAATAGAAAGTGAGTAGTAGGTAGGGAGTGCTTTATGGAATGCTACATAGTGCGCATTTGGACATCCACGGACGTTCGCTTGCGGGTAAGAAGGAACCCACTATAACCAACAAAATATATATTATGAAATTAAATTTAATGTATAATATAATCTAATTTTGGTTGACACAAAATAAAAAACGTAGTAAATTAATACATGATATTGTATTTGGAACAATCTTTCTCTCTTACCGCAATATAATATAAATTAGCTTGGTGAACGTCACTGATACAAAATATATATTAATTGTAGGTAATTAATAATAACTTATGTATAGGTACATCCTTCGTCTCAAACATCGACCCACTACAAAACAATTTATTTCATTTAAACAAAATGCGTCGCCGCCAGCTTTGTACGAAGAATACTGCCGCCTAATAAAGGGCCACTAAGGAAATGCATCAATGGATCCCTTAGACTATTCAAGAACCTGCTAGAAATTCAAGCCTCTATATTTCCCTATACCATCGAGCCACACTGTAAGTATAGGAACACACTAGGCCGAAAAATCGCGACCGAAGTTCGGTGGGATTACGCCTGCAATGTATTTTAAATGGAAGATGGCACACCATGCCCAAATTACGTCGCGTATATTTGTATAGAAAATGCATTGCCGCCGAACTTTGGTCGCGTATTTTACGCCTGGTATGTTTCTACATTAAAACCACAAATTCTAAAGTAAATCAGAAAATAAATTACAATTGAATCTAGCAGAAAGTGACCAAGTGGTAAATAAACTGTTCATCTGCCATTAGATGAAAAGTTTATTTGCCACTTGGTTTCAGAACTCAAATCAATTGAGCGTCTCAAGATTAACAACACTAACTTCGTGTAGTACAAATCAAATCTAATGATTGCACGACTAAACACATTCGATTTAATATCTAGCAGAATGCATAGTAAAAGTATAAAACCTTTTCTTGGCCGTGTTGTTCAAAATCGCCTCCCGCTCTGTCCCTATTAAATAACGCTCTGATTTTTAAACTACGCAACGAATGGCGATGAGTGGAGAAGCCGGGAATTATAATATAGTTTGTTTTAATTGAAATATATTATGTCCTCCTCCTCGGTTTCTAAAGCCGCTCAACGAATTTGATAACTCCAGCTCCAAAAGAATCTTTTTATCGGCTGGCTTCTTGCAATTCAGTAGTAATTTCTAGTTATGAAATGACATTAAAATTAAATAAATCTTTCGTTGTTGTAAATCTAAACCAACGTCTCTCATTAAATGGAACAAACTCCTGCTGAATAAATAAAAAACAGCTAATTAGAATTGCTGTTGGTTGTTATAGACCACGATAAAAATTTGGCTTATATTTTTATATCCAAAAATAATTCCATTATATCATCACATCATCATCATCATCATCCTAGCGTTTGTCCCGGTCGCATCCTCGGCTGTTGCCTCGGAGTCCAGGGTCCGCTTTCCTGCTGCACCTACTCCACTTCGCACGGTCTTGGGCATCCTGGGTGGAAAGACCATTGGCACGCATGTCATCTTCAACGACGCCAAGCCAGCACTTCTTGGGCCTGCCCCTTCTTCCGGGACCCGGCGGTGGTGGCATGGTGAGGCATTTGTTTCCCACGTAGCTGGCCGGTTTTCGTAAAACATGGCCGTACCAACGTAGGCGACACTCCTGCAGTTTATCTGCAATATCACGGACACGAAGGCTACCCCGGATGCGTGAGTTCTTAATGCGGTCTTTCCGCGTCACTCCACACATCCAGCGCAGCATCTTCATCTCCGTGACACGCAGCATCTGCTTGTGTCGCTCAAGTACAGGCCACGTTTCACTGCCGTACAAAAGGACGGGCCTAATGATGGTCTTATAGACCTGTCCCTTCAACTTAACCGGCATTTTGGGGTCACAAATGACACCAGTCACCTCACGCCACTTGGCCCAGGCTGCTGAAATGCGGGCTTTGACGTCGCAATCGATGTCGCTGGACGCATGAAGTACAGATCCCAGGTATTTAAACTGGTCCGTACGCTCGACCAAGTCACCGTCTATGCGTACGGGTGGGGGATCTGTATTGCAGGCCATGTATTCAGTCTTCGCCACGTTTAGTTTTAGACCGCCGTTCTCAAGTGCCACCTTCCACTTACCCGCTCGTCGCACCAGTCGTCCCCTGTCCGAATCCGTCAGCGCGATATCATCAGCATACATGAGCAGCCACGGGGGTTGCTCATGTGCGTCTATGATGCTGGTTGACAGTTCGTCTAATATCACGCTAAACAGGAAGGGACTAAGGACGGATCCTTGGTGGACTCCGACGGTAACGGGGAAAGGGTTGGTGTCACCAACAGCAGTCCTAACTATTGAATCGGAATCGTGGTACATGTCTCGGATGACGTCAATATAGGTTTCAGGCACCCTCTTGGACCTCAGTGCCCACCAGATTATCATGCGAGGAACACAGTCGAAGGCCTTCTGCATGTCCAGGAACAGGAAATGCAGAGGCGTGTTCTTCGTTCTGTATTTCTCCATGATCATCCTTAGGGCAAAAACAGGGTCCATGGTACCAAGACCAGGTCGAAACCCGTACTGACAGTCCGAGACAGTACACTCCTGTCGTAGCCGAGAGTCAACTATCCGCTCAAATAGCTTCATAGTGTGGGACATTACCTTTATACCGCGATAGCTTCCGCACTCCTGCACCGATCCCTTCCCTTTGAATACTGGAGTTATGATACTCCGTCTCCACTGGCAAGGGATCCGCCCGGTGTAGAGTATGCGGTTATAAAGGTCGGTTAAGATGCCCACACCACGAGAACCCATCGCCTTCCAGGCTTCAATGGGGACTCCATCGGCACCGACTGCTTTCCGATTCTTCATGTGGCGAAGAGCTCTGAGGACTTCATCAGGCGTTATGGGTGGCACTAGTCCTTGATTCGGAGGGAGGTCCGGTGGCTGCACCTCCTTATGCTGCTCGTTGAGCAGCTCGTGGAAATACGAGCGCCATCTCTCCTTCACCGCGAGGTCCTCGCATAATAGGTTGCCACTAGGGTCCTTTACACAGCGGCACTTGGAAATATCCAGTGCAGCTTTGACCCTAGAACGAGCTACTCTGTACACAAGCTTCTGCCCCTCAGACGAGTCCAGCTTATCGTAGAGCGGTTGTAAGTGTTCTCGTCTGGCTCTGGCTACAGCTTGTTTAGCAGCGCGTTTTGCAGCCCCATATGCGTCGCGGTCTTCAGAAGATCTGGTCGCTTGCCACTTTAAGAAGGAGGCTTTCTTCTCCTTGATCTCCCTCTGGACTTCTGCGTTCCACCACCAAGTCTCCTTGTCACATTTGCGTCCACCCTTTGAGATCCCGAGCACCGCCTTTGCCGCAGTGGTGATTGCATCCTGAATCCCATCCCAGTGGTCTTGGACCGGTTTGCCATCAGCATCAGCACAGGTAACGCTTGTAGCCGAGGCAAACTCTT
Organism: Nomophila noctuella; assembly: GCA_958496325.1. Classification (NCBI taxonomy): domain Eukaryota; kingdom Metazoa; phylum Arthropoda; class Insecta; order Lepidoptera; family Crambidae; genus Nomophila; species Nomophila noctuella. Next base: position 655,616 of record OY292486.1, read on the forward strand.
GAGACGTAGATTCGTTCAGCCGCCACCACCTGATCTGGCGTCGGCAACGCTCAAGAGGCTTCTCCTTGGGTCTTACGCAGAGATCCATGACAAGGAGTCGGTGTTGAGAGTCCATTATATCATCACATTACCACGAATACTCATGGGACCCATAACACTAAACACTACCTAGTTTAAAATTTGTAACGCAATATTTCCAGGGGCCGTAGTTCAGATGTTCATAAATATTAACTTCATACAAATTAACCTGTAATTTACATTTAAACATACGTGTTTACAATTTTACATGTACGCAACCAACTTGTTGAAAGCATTTTGATATCATAATACATATATTATAATATTATAGTGTGATGGTTACTTATATAAACATTAATTTATCTGCTGCCATATCAATGTTAATAATCCTTATTGAGTACCTAAAATTATGATAATTTTTTTCTCAATGGCGCAGATGTAAGCGCGATAGGCCTGCGACCGCAAAGTTAAGCAGCTTTTGCAGAGGCTAGTCATCAGATGGGTGACCGACAAAATTCATCTCCTCCAAGTTTCGAAAGGCACATTAAGCCGTTGGTCCTGCGCCTGATCTCTGTACAGTCCTATCAGATAGCTGTCCCACCGAACTATGATAGTAAGGGAATAGGGAGTGCACCTGTGCTTGCACACTCACTTATGCACTATAATAAATGTTTGGCGGACCTGGCTGATTGTAAGATCGGCCGCCACGGTCTAAAAACGGCCGGATGTTATTATTATAATGATGAAGTTAAAAATTTCATCTGCTGCCTCATATCGTTCATGAGCCTTTTGAGTGACCCCACTAAATGCTATAAGCCAATACGACAGTAAATAAAGATAAGAAAGAACTGACAAACTTACCTTGAGATTTTAGAGGTATCTTCTAATAATGCAATGAGAAAGCGAATAACCATCACACGAATGGTGCAGCGTAATGCGCAACCATAGAGAAGCATAAATTCGGCGGCGACGCTAAGTACTAAAACTAATGGCGTTATAGGTGACTAAATTATGATCTCTGCCCGCCCAGTCAGTCCGGCCCCAATTTGTTTCACATTTCTTCAATATTACCTGCGCACAAAATAATGAGTTTTATAAGTTGAAAATATTATTTGTAAGAATATGAAAGTTAAAGTGTGTTAATAATTGATACTTTTATAACAAATCATAATGAATATTTTTAACATTCTTAGTGCTAGAATGGTTGGACATGAGATTGTCTTTTACTTTTTATAAGTCAAGAAGGAAAAATCTGTGGTGTTGAACTTCAGATTGGAAACTAACTGACGCAAACAATTTAATATTGCTTCATATTTCTACAAATAATTTTCGTTTCCTGGACTAGTAGTAACATCAATCAATTCAGTATAGTAAGTCTTTATCGTGAATTTTGTAACCAAATGTAACCACCTTGATAATCTAAGTAAGAGGATGCAAATTGCTACTCATAGTCTAGTAACGAATGAAACATAATTACATTTTTGAAACAAATATTAGCCTTATTTTAAATACTTGGTGAATGCCTTGATTTTATTACGAAATATAGATACGATAGATAAAATATAATTCATTATAATTTGTCATCATAGTAATATTGATTAATAAGAATAAAAAATAATGATACATTTTTGTATATTTTATTTAAATATTTTTAATTGCTAGGTATTATTATACCTTTTAATTATAATGTTTAAAATTATAAACAAAGAAAAATTCGTCTGATCTCATGTAGCTCAGGCGGGAATTGCAAGAGGCGCTGGGTTCGATTCCCGTTCTTAAATGATTCAGCAATTTGAATAACAAAGTTAATTTATCCAAACGTACCTAGGTCGTGTGCTATTTCCTCGCCTGCAGCGCGTTGGAGAGCCAATCCATCGCCTGGTCGAGCCCCTCCCCGCGCACGGCGGACGTCTTGAAGATCTGGAACGTGCGGTCGCGCAGCGCGTCCAGCCCCAGCGCCTGGTGCACCTCCGCCACCGTCAGGCAGCCCGCCATGTCCTGCTTGTTCGCCAGGACCACCAGGATAGCGTTCGCTAGCTCCTCTTCCTGCAATCACATGTTACATGGTCGTGGTAATACAGGCGAAACATTAAGGGACCGTCCATTAATCATGTGATGTTTTATGGCAATTTTTAACACCCTCTCCCCCTTGGTGATGATACATGATTAGGTTTAAGACTACACCCCGACCACACCCCTCCCCCCTGTGACATGTTGTGATTTTTAAGGAATCCCCCTCCCCCCTTCCAGGTGCCACGCATGATTAATCAACGACACCTAAGTGGAGAGACATCTTTATCATACGCCCTGTTCCCAATTTAACTGGAGTCGGCAAAATACTTGGTCTTTTTCCACACCTATCATTCGTACACAATCCATCCACCTTTTCTTTGGTCTACTGCTTCCTTGGACACCGTTCCCTTTGATATTCAAGTTGTAGACATGTTCTTCATAATTCAATATTGGGTAGTCCCATTTATCAACATAAGTGTTCAAAATGCATCCATCTAATCTACCTATGTTTTCACAAAACAATATTTTCTGATAATGATTTTACCAATTTCGTCCATCACTGACTGAACCCTTATAATAACATAGAGCTTTACCACTCTTAGGATCTTGTATCTAGTCCTAAATATTTATATTTAACTAAAAACATACTTACTCTTAACATATGCACCAGTTCATCTTTAGATATTCCTATCCGATCTCTGTCGGCTGAGTCTACAACATATATTATTGCATCTGTATTCCCATAGTAACATCGCCAATACGGCCTGAAAAAAACATTAATTCGATGTTAATAAATATGTAAATGTTAATAAAAAATTACATAATTTCTTATATATCTGATTACTTCTTCCAGTTCCTTGATCATCACTTGTTTATGCTTAAACATATTTAAACAATTCTTCCACTGTGTAGAGATTAGGCACAATATCAACTACAATTTGTTGTTGAGTGTTAGATTGGAACCCTTAATAATATATTTATGGTATTTGTCTTCTAAAAAAATTACTTAACTATTTATATTGTGGAATAATCATCACTAGTCTATCCAAAATAGAAAAATTTAATGTAAAAACATTTAGCAATAAAATAAATAAATAAATATTTCACAACATCACATACATTGATCTGACCCCGTGTTAAGTAGCTTAAGCACTTGTGTTACAGACATCAGAATCAACATTGGTATTACAAATATACTTAAATAGATACATAGCAATTTAGTGTCACTGTGTTTCTTATATTATAAATTGTATTATCTAACGAAGGTTGTCCAAAATCTGTACATATCACAATAAGTATTGACTCAAAAACATTAAGAGACAGATCAAAATAACCTTGAACTACTGTTACTATCACAATATGCATTGTTTATATTGGATGTAAGTATTGGTTAAAAAGAAACACAATGTATCGGCTCTCCATTTTGTGAGCATGAACTTGGCACTGCTTTTAGTTTCTTTTGTTTTTAAGTTTTATTATGTTTTTGTTTATAAACTACATGCACTAGGTGACAAAGTGCTTATAGTATGAATAAACTATGCTCTTCTTGAAGAATATTTCAGTAATGTACAATCTAAAATTAGGAAAGAGTAAAAACAATCAAATTTTAATTTGCTAATATTAAAAATGTGTTTGTTTGTGCGAATTTTTGTCCGTCAATCATGCAGTTAGTATACAGGCAAGGTATGGGCTGACTTAGGTGATAGGACATCTCAATTAAATGCTCCCATGGTGATAACACGAGCAAAGCCGCAGGTAAAAACTAGTATCTAATAAATAGAAATCGGATTTGATCTAATGATTGTAAAATCCTTTTCACCAATACATTACATTTAGTTATTTCTATATATATTTATTTTTAGATCTTAGTAGTAGTTATTGATGTGTGATGTTAGAATTTCTGTTATCATTAAGAAATCTTTCATAGCAACATAATCAAACCTTAACATTATTTAACTGCTCTGTTGCCCATAAAATATTCAGCCTTCATTTAGAAATCTCATTACCGTATTTATCGTAAATTTTATAAAACTAGTAATTCCAATACATTTCTACTTAGATGTATAACCTAGAAAGGAAATATCATAATCACCTGATGCTGGTCTGTCCGCCTAGATCCCACACTTGGAATTTAAGATTCTTGTATGTAACTTGTTCTACATTGAAACCAATTGTAGGTATTGTGGTCACCACCTCGCCGACTTGCAATTTGTACAGTATTGTAGTCTTTCCGGCACCGTCCAAACCAAGGATCAAAATCCTCATTTCCCGTGCTCCTAACAATCCTCTAAAGTAACTAAAGAGACCACCTGCGAAAACACCACACCATTATTGATGGAAAATACATTTGATAGCAGTAAATCACGTAAAAACCCCGTAAAACACTTACCCATTTTGTGATAAGTTTAGCCTATTTAAACATAAATGTTTACAACTAAGGAATGATCTAGTTATTACGTCTGCACATCCAAATGATCCCTTGATTATAATAGTTTATTTACACCACACTTCCGACAATTTCGACACTTTTAACGATAAATATTGTACATTTTATTCGGATAACACCATCAACCATTTGACGTGTAACTAAGAATCGTGTTGCCATTTTAAAAACGCACACCATAGATTAAAAGCAAACTCAAGCAAGCAAACATTAAAACATTTTGGAAATATCATGATTTGGGTTTCAAAATACATTTTCATGTACGAAATAATATGAAAATGTGTACAAAAGAATCAAATAGAATATTCAGGCAGGACTGTTAGTTACGGCTTGTCAAAACGCCTACCAAATTTTTTAAGCAATTACTACGATTTCAGAAACATCGAAACAACATTTCTGAAGGGAAGATACCAAGCAGAAACACATTATTTTACCTAATAGAAGTTATAATATGCTACAAATGAATTGCAATAATATTACCGTACATGTCTTTTTAACAGCCTTCCACACGTGGCTTCGCCTAAATCGAGATTACATATTTAATTTTATCAGATAGAAAAGCGAGCTCATAAAAGGAACTTAATTTAAATGTACATAAGTGGGTAAGTATTTTTGAAATCTCGACCGTCAATTCCCCACCAGTTGGGGTCATACTTTTTGGGGACATCAACAGCAACAACAGTCATATGCAATGCCTGACTTACCTTACTTACCTACTCACTCCCGTAATGGTAACTATCGCTTAGGAAAATGTACCAACCTCCTAGGTACTGATATCAAAATAAAGTAATTCCCTAAAATGGTGCAGAGCTGCGTTAAAAAAAGTCGTAAAGCTACGGAATAACAGCACAATGAATCAGATCAACAAAACCGTTCAGTCGTTTTATTTTTAAACAACATTAATGTGCTATCTATTTATAATCTCTTGGTAATTTTTAGACCGACATTATAAATATTGACGCTGCTGCATGCCTTCGTGATTCACAGCTCGAGATCATAAACGCATCGCTGGTTAGTTAATCAGATACTAAACTTATCTACTCTTCTACTACGACCAGTGGCGGATTAAAGGTCCAGAGCGCTCTAGGCAATCACTTTATCGGCGCCCCTGTACCAGCCATAAATGGCCATCCTAATACTAAAAATTTTAACTAGTTGTTTTTGCAATTACGATGACGTTGTATCATCAAACCCTAGACTTTAGTAGACCAGGACCCTTGTACTTACGCTAATGCTTGTAGATATAGATTGTGTAAAAGCTTAAATAATTTATTATTATTAATAAATGAAACAAAATAAGTTTTGAGTTATTTATTAAAAAAATATACGTAAGTAGTAAAAGAATAACAAACACAAGTTTAAAAATTTCTACGTCTACATTTTTGTTTCGCGAAATTGTCAATAACATCGTCGTAGATTAAAGACATCAATAAGGTAGATTCAATGTTTAGTATTGCTAACGAATTTAATCTCTTATCTGTCATGGTTGAGCGAAGATAGTTTTTCACTCTCTTTAGGCATGAAAAACTCCGCTCACCACTGCAATTACTGACTGCCGTCGATACGCACATTCGTAAGGCTATGTCAATGTTGGGGTAAATTGTTTCAAGTTCTTTATTTCTCAGAACCTGTAATACCGCGTTCATTGTTCGGGGAAGTTCTCCCTCTCGAGCTATTGTTATTAAATAAGAACGTAGATGGATACATTCGTCAACAAAGCATTTTCTAAATCATTAAAATACATTGTTACCAACGTACTTGCTCTATTTTGAACTTCTTCGATGTTTAAATTTGTTAAATTACATAAAAATGAAAATTTATTGTATAAGTTATTGTACGCTTTTCGTCTCTTTTCAAGTTCAACGACAATTCGGTCTATAATTCCTAGATATACTGATACTCGGAATGTGTCCCGACCCGATAATGCAGAAGTTATATCTTCAGCAGATTCATCTGCTGTTAGTTTTCTCTTCCGTATCCTCTTTGTGTCCTTTTCATATTCTTTTACTAATGACAGTTCCAAGGCTTGCTGTTCATATTTATCAAAATTTCCCCTTTCTGTAGAAATTATGTGAATTATACTGTCATACAATTGAACAACAGTACAAATATCAATATCAACGGATTGCAATTTTTTGTTTGTTTTGTTCATGTGAACCAAAATAAAACTCCAAAACACGGTCATGAAGGCAGTTTCTAGCCGTTCTAATTTCAACCTTATACCTTTAGCTTCACATACAGTAGAACGTTTTTGCGCAGGATTGCTTTCGATAGCAATCAAAACATCGTGAATTTCTGAAAATGACTCATTTAAGCTTTTACAAGCATCGGCTCGAGCTGACCAGCGTGTGTCGGATGGATTTTTGACAGTAGGTTTATTTTTCTTATCATTACCTAGACGTATTTGTGATTGTAGAGTTTCCCATCTTTGAGTTGAAGCTGTAAAAAATGTGTAAATTTCTTGAAGGAGACCAAAGAACCAACAAGCTTCTTGAACGCATTCAGCGGCACATTCACCTACTAAGTTCAGTGAATGTGCGGAGCAGGGTATATAATCTGCTGGGGAACATAGTTCTTTTATTTTCGCCTGTAATCCATTGTATATGCCAGACATATTTGCAGCGTTATCATACGACTGGCCTCTACAGTCCAATATATTAATTTCAAACATGTCTAATGTTTTAATTATAGCATCTGCCATGTCTTGTGATTTGTGGCCGACGTGTGCGATAAACTTCAGAAAACGTTCAACGGGCGTACCATCGGCTTTAACATACCGGATCACGAGAGTTAATTGGTCAATGTGGGAAATATCTGGTGTTGAATCCACTATTATTGAATAATACTTTGATATCTTGATTTCATCTTTTATTTGTGTTAAAACTTTTTTTGCCATCAACTCAATAAATTCGTCACATATTGTAGAACTCAAATAATTGGTACATCCCTTTCCCTTGCCGCCATATTGAGCAATATGTTTACTTAAAAACGGATCAAACTCCGCTATGAGCTCCAGCGTCATTAAATAATTTCCGTTATGAAGAGACCCAAGTTTTTCTTCATGTCCCCTAAAAGATAATCCACGCGATGCTAAAGACTTTACAGTCGCAACCACTCGTTTCAAAACTTCACGCCAATAAGTTAGCTCTTCTTGAATTTGAGCGACGAGCTCATGATCAATACGACCGCCAATGTCAGATCTACGTTGCAAAGCCAAAACACATGTTTTATGTTCACATGAGTTTTCGTGGCTTTCTAATCTAATCGACGCGTTCTTCCAATCATTGAAACCTACATCTTGTTTTCCAAAGCTAGTTCCACCACCAAATAATAAACAAGGTCCACAAAAAACTTTCCCTGTGCTAGGAGAGTAGATAAGCCATTTTCTTGGACGTTTTTCTCTGTTTAACAATTTCCGTTCAAACATTGTTTTTGTCAAAAAACGTGAGACTTTATCTTCATATATTCTCTTACTCAATGAAAAATCTACGTTGATATTTTGATTGAAACCATTTGATGCAATATATTCTTGTGTTTCGTTATTGATACTCCACTTGACTGGGTCACAATCCACGATAATTATTGTATTTTGCGACTGCTGCACAACCTCTACTGCTGACAGTGCTGACGAAGTAGACGGCGTGGGCACGAACAAATCTGGTGGCTGTATAGAACTAGTAAGAGTTTCGCATTGAACAGGGTCGGTAGCAGACACACTTTGAATAATAATTGCGGTAGACAATTCCGAATCATCACTTTTTGGTTTGGAAAAAAATGTCTCAATATTTTTCGTGTGCTTTATTACATTTTGATGTCTTTCTTCTTTCTCTTTAGCTTTCTTTTTATATGATGCACCACTAGGTTTTTTTTTTAATTCACTCATTCTTTGAGAAATACTCTAAAAGGTAATTGATACACACAAATACCACAGCGAGAAAGTAAACAATAGGAGCGTCGAAGCGCGCGTAACTGACTGACGACGACAGGGATCTCCGGAATCTATTGCATGCAAAGTAACATCCGACGCTCGAGAACGACGCAACGACGCAACAAACGCGCAATATTGCATAATACGAGTATATCGATGCTTGTGTTGTGCAATATAATCTATTACAGATCAGCATTTAATTCTTAATCGTTGATATGTTATTGTCTTTATTTATTTAAAAATTCTGAGATCCCGCGCCCCTTGTAACTACGCGCCCCTAGGCACGTGCCTAGTTTGCCTTATGGATAATCCGCCTCTGACTACGACCATATACATATTCATGAAAATATCTAAACAAACCTTCCGTGTAATGATATAATATGTACTTAGCTCAAATAGATATAGGTACGATCAATCAATCAATCAATCAAAATATTCTTTATTCAATTGGGCTTAATATAAGCACTTATGAATCGTCATAAAAAATTACAGTAGTAAGGACTCGACCACCGATTCGGAAGGCAGTATTCTGCCGAGAAGAATCGGCAAGAAACTCGGACAGTTGCTCTTTTTAAACGCCATAATTTTTACAATAATGCGTACGTGCTAGTATTGTTAATCTGTTTTATTAAAGATGCAAGAGATAAAGCTTCTTACAAGATGTGATAAAACACACTGCTTTCATGTGCCTACCCACATAAAATACGTAGGTACTCATCATCATAGGCACCATAGGTATCAGAGTTGTCTTAACCGCATAATACCTACTAATAGACCAATTCCATGAAGGCGATAGGCGATAGTAAGCCGCCTTTAAAACAATTGTTCCCTTTTAACCACATCATCATTAAATTATGTGATCTGATCCTAATAATTGAGAAAAAACTTATAGCCTAGTTGTTTTAGATATGATTTGAATACGTACAATTAATACCTCCAAATATTGAAAACAGACAATTTCCTACACAATAAAAAAACAGAAGCACATAGGTCAAGTAAGTACACTCGAACCCGCAGACATGTCTTATCTCCATGCTCCGCTTGCCCCGTCCGTCTCCGCATCCGTTTATCGGCCCATTAATTTTGGCTCAACTTTGGTTTCCACTCTGACACCATCATTGGACAACAGCTAGTGTTCAACCATTAGGTGACTCGATTGAAGTGTGTCTTATAGTTCTTGTATCATTAGAGCTGCTTTGACATTTCCCTTAATCCTTTGTGGCGGGCGGGTATAGGTACTTGTGTTTTGGTTTTTGTAAGATAGTGCATACTCCATTTTAATTAGAAATAGTAAGTTCGATGAACAGGAAAGCTTCTTTAATAAAGAGTTCCTACATCAGCTGTAAAACACATGCTGTTCAGATAACAAGCAAGCTTGACGATAATTAACTGTATTTAATCAAGGAGTAAATTGAGATGGTCATTGGTCAGGTTCGAAAGACAACAACTTAACTACGAACTCTATATTCGTAAAATCAAAATAGAGACACGAAGTGTGACGTATTTTGAAATTCAAAGACACACATTATCTGTATCGCTTTGTCATAATCATTACCCACCTCCAAGCGGTTTCCATTCCGCATAAAGTTTTAATTTTTTTCGCTTCTTTTGGGTATTTACGCGAAGATAAATTAATGTGTATTGAAATTTTTAATTGTTTTATATGTAAAGCAACGACTATTAAGCTTGTCGAGTTTTTTGTTTTCGTTTCACCTAGCAAATTATTGTCTCACGTATTAAAACACAGGAGTAGACGTAAGTATTTGTTAAATAATATAATATGATAGAGTTTCCTGTTTCCTGAAAAGGAACATGTGGCAAAAACTGTTAAGGCAAAGAGAGAACAATTATTTTAAAGTAAAGTTTACCTGCTCACTGGTTTATAAGTAGGTATAACGTAAAAAATATACGAAAATAAGTAATTTAAGTAATAAATGCAATTTTATGTAAATATTTTCAGAAATTTAAATAAGCCACATAATTGGTTTAAACCCGAACCCAACATTTCGGCTACTTTTCAGCAGCATTCCGTGATCACGGCTGGTGAAAGTAGCCGAAACGTTGGGTATTCCATTAAAATTAATGTTCCACTGCAGAAAAAAAACAATGTTTGATATTGACTATCACTAAATGTAGATTAGTAATACAGATATAAGCTGAGTTTCACAGCAGTTGGACCATATCCCTACTGCAATTACAACACTAAAACCACTAGGACAACTTTGGTTTGGATCACGCTACTCGGAGTTAAACGTATATGATACTAGGTGGCCGCCCGACATTCCATGCGCGTGTATTTCGTTTTCAGCACACGTTATACTATGGCCTAATAAACCCTTTCTCGACAAATGGACTATCCAACACAAAAACATTTTTTTCGATTCGAACCAGTAGTTCCTGAGATTAGTGCGTTCAAAAAAACAAACACAAAAACTCTTTAGCTTTATTACCTATATTAGTATAGACTAGCGGCCGCCCGCGACTCCGTCCGCTTGGATTTCGGATTCCGAAAATGGATTATCCGAAACAAAAATATTTTTTAATTATAACCAGAAGTTCCTGAGACTAGCGCTTTCTCACAAACACACTCTTCAGCTTTTTTACATATTATTAAATTTTATTATAACACCTTCAAGTCATAGGCGGTGGTTGATCGACCGACTCAATGATTGCCCCCCGGCTAACGGTGCGCAGGCGCCGACACGCGGAGCGCGCTGTGATGCCGGCCGCTACAGCCACGGTGATTAGGTTCGACCGTGTGGTCATTGCCGCTTGTAGGGCTGACAAATAAATATATATGGGAGGACCAGCTTAACTGCCTCGAAAAGTCTTCTAACAAACTTTTGATTTCTACATTAAGTTGGATATGTTGTGTTCCCGCTAACGTATACATAAAGTTGTTAGCGCACTCGACCTGCGATTGCCAAGGCCTGTCATCGGACGGGTGACTGGAAAATGTCATATCGAGTTCCCCCGTACTTCCGAAGGCACATTAAGCCGTTGGTTCTGTGCCTGATCTCTCAATGGTCATGTCAAATAACTTTCCTACCGAACCTTGAGAGTGGGGGAATAGAGAGTGCAACTGTGCTTGCGTACTCACTTGAGCACTATAAATATCCTGCGTACCTGGCTGATCGGCCATAAGATCAGCCGCCATGGCCGGAAAATCGGCAGGGCTGGGGGCAGCATATTATTTATTTAACATTAAAAAATTGGACGGTATGAGGTTTTAATTAATATCATCCAAACTTCCACTGTGTCCTGTCCACAGTACCTACCTACACTATGCACGTTACTTGGGCGAAACAATTTTGGAAGAAAACCACTTCGGCTAATATTTTATTACTATTAGAAGTAGATGAGTAGTTGAAACAGTAGCAGCCCTGGTTGCTGTGGGACTATAAGTGGCAAGATGCAGAGTACCGATAGCAAGAGAATCCGGATCTTGCTCTATGGGTCTTCCCCAAATCTCTTAGGGGGCAATTCTGCAACTCTTAGAAAATTTTCTGCTACAACGGAAGTAGAAAAGTTTAAGCAAATCATAATTGACAAAATTAAATGTTAGAAATGTTTCATAGTTGCTGATTTCTCGTCCGAACACCTAAGTGATCATAGGTATGTTCACGTCAAGACTATCACATACCTATGCATATAAAAACTATTTGAACAAAAGACGCTATATGTACCTATAGAGCAAGCAAATGAAAACGATAATTATTTGGAAATGTAGCTGTACTCGTATAAGGTCCCTGACCGTGTAAATAAATGTCCGGACCCGAAGGTAGCTTGTTCTTATAGTTACTTGAATGTAGTTTAAACTAGTTAAAGCTATTTTAATTCTGAAACAAACTTCAATGTCATCGGCGGCAGTTCAATGAATGAGTCCAACGCGTCGTGCTTAAGAAGTGATCACTGATAAGAGAAATTCTGGTAACAGGTGAAGGGATAATAAACATTTTCCTCTAAGCATCGATGACCTAAAGCCTAAATTCACTACGCGTAAGCAAAGTGACTAGGCAACTTTAAGTAAGAGCGTTATGAACATGTTTGAACGTGAGGGAGAGTTTCACGTGTTAATGAATCAATATTATCACTACATAGTATAAAATAAAGTTGCTTTCTCTGTCCCTATGTCCCTTTGTACTTATGCTTAAATCTTTGAAACTACGCAACGGATTTTGATGCGGTTTTTTATAATAGACTAGCGGCCCGTCACGCGGTTTCACCCGCGTCCCTGGGATCTACTTCCCGTACCGGGATAAAATATAGCCTATGTTACTCTGGGTGAATGTAGCTTTCCAATAGTGAAAGAATTTTTCAAATCTGCCAAGTAGTTTCGGAGCCTATTCAATTCATACAAACAAACAAACAAACAAAAAATCAAACCTTTCCTCTTTATAATATTTGTATAGACTAGCGGCCGCCCGCGACTCCGTCCGCGTGGATTTCTTTTTTTCGAAATAAAAAGTAGCCTATGTTCTGTCTCAGGGTCTAAAGATTGTCTGTACCAAATTTCATCAAAATCGGTTGCGAGGTTTAAGCGGGAAAGCGTAACAGACAGACAGACAGACAGACAGTCAGAGTTACTTTCGCATTTATAATATTAGTTGGGATAGAGCGATTCAAGTGGAAGGTTTTTATGTATAATACATGCATAATATAGTAGAGAAGCACTTACAAACTTAGTGCACCCGTGCGAAGTCGGGGCGGGTCGCCCCTAATAATAATATATAACTAATATAGAATTTTAGACTTTCGCGTTGCATTATGACACTAGTATTATTTAACGGGACTTAACGCGATATTAATTATGTAGTATATGTATACTACTTACTGCTTGACGTTTCGGCTGCGTTACAACAGCCGTGGTCGCAAGCGGACTGGTGAAGCGGGGCGTCGTCTGCTCGGGCGCGGTTGAGAATGTTCTTCCTCTACCCCCAAATTGTCATTTATTAAATTGTCACCCACACTTTCACGGCACACAACACTAACAGTATCAGGGTTTGGTCGAGACGAAACAAATCGCGGTTGACACTTGCTAATCACTGGATTCCACGCTGATGCTAATTTAAACCCGTCTTCCCTGTTGAAATTTTTGTACTTCTTAATTTCAATTGCCTCTCGTACCATCCTAGAATGGTAATGGCGTTCAGTGGAGAGGATTTTCGGCTCATGTAATTCCATCCAGTGATTCGGTCCCATGTCAAGTAGATGTTCAGCAACCGCAGATTTACTCGTTTGTCGATTTTTCACTGCGGTAATGTGTTCTTTGACCCGTTCAGCTATTGACCGCTTAGTCTGGCCTATGTAGGAACTACCGCAGCTACAATCGATTTTGTAAACGCCTGATGTTTGATATGGTATCTTATCCTTAGGTGATCGCAATAGTTTTGACATCTTGCATAACGGAGTATATACAGTCTTGATGGAGAATTTCTTAAGTACTGTTCCAATCTTATCCGTTACACCTTTCAAATACGGTAAAAACATAGCCTGCCGTTTCACCTCAGGACATCTTGCCTTCTCTTTGGACCTCCTCATATTTCTTGTCACCCCATATCCATTATATTGTAGTACCTCCTGAACATGCGCTAATTCCGCCTGAAGGTGTTCAGGGTCACAGAGCATGTGGGCTCTGTTTGTCAATGACGCAATAACAGACTGAAGGTGCCGCGGATGATGATGAGAAGTCGCATGTAGATACCTATCAGTATGCGTGGGCTTCCGGTATACAGAGTGAGCCAGCGTGCCATCACTTCTCACTTCTATCTTCATGTCCAGGAAAGCAATGGATCTATTCTGTTCCAATTCATAGGTAAACTTCACTTTAGTTTGTATGTAGTGAAGTTTACCTATGAATTGGAACAGAATAGATGCACTAAGTGTGCACTAATTAATATCGCGTTAAGTCCCGTTAAATAATACTAGTGTCAATATATAACTAAGTATAAATTTATAGATATTAAAGTCACAAAAGAAGTCCCTTGTCACTTCGCCCTGGCGTATAGAATATACCAAACCAACTTACATTGCTATTCACCAAATAATTCGAGAACGCAGGTGACCCTCATGTTCGTATGCCTCTCAGACACATTTTAATAATAAAAAAAAATATCATAATTCACTAACATTACCTATCGCTTTTTTCTGTTTAACGACCACATGTAATAAATATAATCTTTTATAAGCGGAATATGTAAAATAAAACAATCATCTCATGTCATCACAAATCACGACCTTAGTATTGATAAGTATTAAAATGAATCATTGACTTGATTCTGCCAATTTCATAATCAAAGTGGAATAGCATACGATAATTTAATTAACTAACATACCATTTAACCTTCACCTTTCTTAAAATATGTACGATTGTCTACAAAAAGCAAATAAATTCTGATTCATTGGACGGACCCGAGCTCCACTTTCTTATTTAATATTACGCAAGATATTGTATGCCTATTTACTTCTAGACTTACAATTTGGAACTTTTTAAAGTTACCTTACAGTCATGACTTGCAATATTCTAACCGAATTCCTTGGAAGGGCCTAGCCTTACTAAATGTATTAGATAAGATTACACCATAATTTTAGTTCGATCTTGACCTTCACCCATGTATTTATAAGTGGCAATTACTTCAATTTAATAGTTATTCTTTATACAAGGTACTCCGGCGTCTCTAGCACATGCGTACCGCACGTGTTTTTATTATGCCATAGGAAGGCAAACAATGGGAAGTGATCACCACACCACAGCCCTAAGACATCAACTGCCCCACAAACGTCACTGATAAGTTGCCTTTAAGACCCCATACAGTTACGAAGTGCTACTTCAACGTGGTCTCCTGTAAGTAGGTAATTCACCAGACGAGCGGCTCATTCGAGTGGAAGTTCCACTTAGCTATTGTTCTCTTAAGATTGCCAATATAGTTAATTAGATTTAGTAAATATAACTATCTATTGTCTAATTATAGATTGCTTAATTTTATCAATTTGCAATTCCTGCACGTACGGCTCATTCCTACTTTTTATAAATCTTTTTCCTCATTCGGTTCCAACCATTCCTTAAAAATTCGGCGGAGCGTTTGATGCAATCTTGCTTTTCTCGGAATATGAAATGGCATTGGCTTTTGATGGATCGGTTTAGTACCGGTTGTCATTTGAGTCATGGAAAGCCCGAGGCGTCGGAGAGCCATGCAGTCGTGCGTCTGTAAAAGCAACCTGCATCTACGTAGGCCGGCCGATACACTTTCCTGTTTCTTAAACAGGATAGTTCCCGATTAATAGGCATTTAAAATGTTTTCTATTCTGGGTTTTTTGTTCGCGAAGCGGTTAAGCCCCTGTTAATATACGAGTAGGATGATAATGACAACAATTTCCTAGTGAAGGACCCATTTTAGCCATTTATTAGCATACAAGTGATTTAAATTAAACTAACAAGTTTTGATTATTTTATAAAAATTGTCTTTATACATAAGAAGAGTAACAAATAATAATCAATTAATTCCCTTTTCCCTCACTATTAAATTAATAGTCTTAATTAACCGTTACTGTTATCTATGGCGAACCGGCAATCTTATATCCTTCCGGAAATATATTACACAAGTTTGTACAAGCTACAAGTTCCAACTTCTATTTCACCACAGACGCGATGATTCATGAGTTATGCCTAAAATTGCCTATGTGAACTTTGTAACGCAAACTAGTTACGTGGTGATACGTGAGTTTTGCCTACATGACCACCTGCTGACGAGCGAGAGGGCGGCGTATTCATGAGATAACAATCTGACGATTTAGAATTGTAGGCACGAGACATAATCATATGCTGAGTGAGTCATGAGCACCTAGTTGTCACAAGATCACAAAACTCTCGACAGACGGCAGTCAATCAAGCATCGTGGTATGCAATGCCAAAATCTAGCACGCCTGTTTTTATTTACTTATTCAAGCCAATTGCAAAATATTCCATAACAATTACCGAGATGGTTCACGTAAGAAAAGGTACAATCGCCTGCAATTAAACACCTGTACGTTGAAGATTTTCGTGTAAGTAATTTAGCATAAGACGAACATAATTATCTCTCTTAGCTATAGACTAAAGATTTTTTTCATTTGGAGTAAAGTACTAAAATGTAATATTAAATGAAGAAAGCCGTTCAATAAAGGTAACCAAAATAGAAAAGAAAAGAAAACGATAAATAAAAATATAAAAATTACAACTATACAACGTCAGTGCCACCACAATTTTCACTCAATCAGTTTTGATAGGAACTGTACAGATGATTGCCAACGGAAACACGTGATGACGTCATTCGGTAGAGACGGGCTGTCTAGCCAGTCTATTGTAGCCACAGATCAGTATTACTCTCAGTCGGTTTTTTGCTGCACTTCATGAAACCCTTGCCAAAGAAACTTTGGACCCATTTATCAAGCGCTGTCAAAGTTTTCCGTTCATGACACTATTTTTATAAGCCACCGGAAAACTAAATAAGAGACTGAAAGGAAAAAAGATTGGTACTAATCTTTTGGTTACAAGTAAGTGCTAATAATAGCTACCTATCAATTTAATTCAAGGTTATTGTCATTTGTATATATGTCCTATCCATAAGTACAAGCATTTTTTATCAAATTTAATAAAATGATTAGTAACACCGAGTGAAAATGGTAATGCTAAAAATAAAACCAGCCTTAGGAAACAGCATTTTCATCTTCTCAGTTAGTTTTTTTAAATTCCAAAATGAGAGTAAATTACCTAAATAAAAAAAGGGAAAGGGATAACGATAATGCACAACTATGAGAATTTTCTATTAAATTATTTCGGTTTCTTTCAGGTGGTAGCCAAGGCATTCCCAGTACCTGTGTTTTCCACCTTCTTCCCCACCACCACCATTCCACCTTCATACTCCAGTCAAGAAACTGTAAGCCTGAACATGTCACTACAAGTATGCATACTAAAAATAAACGTATGTAGTCGCGACCGTGCCGACGATGGTGGGTTACGCTGATAACGGCCAACCACGTGCATAGCAACGCCCTCTGCCCCGTATCCATCTGAGAACACTGGTCACGTGACTTCATGATCAGAATTGAAGATACGATGACTGTGACGTCAACATGAGTAGGTAGTCGGTGTTACTATGTCGATGGTCAACTCGTAATGACATGACTTTAGCGACCAGTTTATCGATATCCTTCTGTTCTCCCAAGATTGAAGTTAGACTGAAACATGATATTTTGTAGCATTTTTTTACATTTAAGATAGCTGATTTATTTTTATCAGTTATTGTATTATATAATATGGTGCAATGTACTCGTATGTACCGAAACTACAAAGAATTCTGGTCATCGCGCAACGGTAAAATCATGACGACTTGTCAACGACTATCCTATTTCCAATCAAGATTGGATCTTTATGTCTAGACAATCGTCTAGTATACATACTCTGATAACGCTTTTCTTAGATAATATTTTTATTATACTTATATTGTACATTCTAGTCAATAAATGGTACCTATTCATAATTTTGATAAAAGCGTATACGAAAATACCTACTCTTAAGAGCGTTTTATATTTTTATTTTTTGTGTGGCTTAATTTATTAAATATATCGCAACGGATGGAAAAACATTTTCCGTTCATTGGATACTTTTGCAGATATGTATTTTATTTATGTATGCCATATTAAATCGATGGTTTATCGATATAGAAGTGCTTCAATCATGACTGCCCTTTATACTTCAGGAAAGTTGAATTATTTAGCATCTGCTATTACTTTCCTTCACCGTTCATCTTGGGCAAAGATGAAAATCCGGTTGCAAATTGTAGTTCAATGCGTCATACGGAAGAGCATTTGACCGTAAAAAAGTATGTAGTGAAAGGTCCGGTTTAAATGACGTATTATGAATCAGGATACTAGCCGACTGATTTGACCTCAAGTGAATTTATAGCCAGATTGCCTTTTGTTATATCAAATTGAACTTGCATTTCTTTTAAGATTTTCCTGTTAGATAATATACAAAAGCGGAAATTGTGTTGATTGGGTTATTTTGGTCATATACTCAGATAGTACTGCAGTTACCTATAAATCATATCGGTGGTATTTGTGTGATATTTTATGGTCTACTTGAAATTGATCGAAAAACTTGTATAGAAAGTTTATCCGTTTTGTAAACGGAGACAAAAGTTATTGTATAAAACAGGGTTGAACCTTTATCATTTCTTCAAATATGTTTATAGTTTTAAAGGCTTAGTAGAATATAAGCATGTCATTATTTTTTTCAAGACACTAATTTTCCTTTTTGTCAAATGATGAATCATTACGGACTCGAAACGCTAAAACAGAAGGCCGATGCGAACTAGGCGAGATCAGTCGAGGTCGCCTACTCGGATGTACGGAATGCAGGAAATGTGAAATATTCGGGGGCGACCAATCAAACGGATTGGCACGTGCGGATCGGCGGAGACCCGGTTACGCAACGTGTGCGCCCGCGCAGCCGCTGAGAAGGTCGCGACGTCATCGCCGGCCACGCGGTGACGTGACGTGACCAACGGTTTTTGACTAGGCACATGACCAACAGTGACGGATGAACCCTAAATCAAATTAAGTAATTGCCTAGGGCATCACGTCTGGGGCCAGCAGAAGAAGCACATAATTATTTTTGACATACGGATAGGGACCCACAGGCGCTAAAGGATCACAGATTGCTTAGGTCATCAAATAGTCTTAATCCGTCACTGATGACCAATTATATTATCAAAGTTTTTTTTTGTTTATAGGGATGCAAAGGCACTAGAGGGGCACCTGAGGGTAAGTGATCACCGTTGCCAATGGACGGGTGCCCATACGAGTATGTAAGGAGCGCGACAACATCTTTCCGAGGCACGTTGGTGTCCTAATTACTTTGATCAACTCAAAGGCGCAATTGGTTTTGACAAAATTGGTTTAGTTCGGTTTTGTCTGAATTATGGACGAGTATTTTCTACTCTATATAATATTTTTATTGTTGTTATTATTGGCAATCGAACAAGCGCGTCACCCACCTGATGGTAAGTGATCAACGCTGCCCAACAACAACCGCCCAAAGACCGCAGATGCATTGCCTGCCTTTAAAATCCCAAACCCTCCCCATCTGAGCTCTGGCCACCTTACTCACCAGCAGATACATAGCACAACAGTCACGAAATGGTATTTCACTGTGGTTTTCTGTAAGGTGGAGGTACTTCCTCAGACGAGTGGCTTATTCGAGTGGAAGTTCCACTAAGCTCTACCTCTCTTCAAATATAATAGCTTTAATGGTTCTTTCTCTGCAATAACACACTTTTCTCCGATTTGGACCCAGCTTCTTTTATTCGCTTGTGAGCCTGAACACTAAGTCAGCATTACAAATAGTAATAAATCTTGATCAAATTACTAAATTCTTGTGTACCCACTTAAAAATAAATATCTTCATCAACATGTATGTTAATTGGCTTAATGATATGTAGGTAATATCAATTAATATAACTAATATTGGTTAATCAAAACGCTTAATGCAAACTAAGAAACCAAAGATTCTGGGATCCGTTTCTCAGGGTCGATGATTTGTTCTACGTGCTATAGGCATGATGCGGATTGATGCGAGAGACGTGACAGTAATGACGTCTCATCCTGAGAACACCAACAATATTTGGTAAGATAATAATACTACTCACCTAGTCGAATTCGAGCACGGCGACCAATTTTACGATTAGCCAACTTTGGAGATTAGACCGTTGAGAGATCAGGCGCAGGAACATCGGCTTTACGTGCTTTCCGAGGCACGGGGGTGTAATTACTCCGCCAACTTCCAAACTCCAGACTGAATTTGCGTTATCACAACAGGAAAACATGGACACAATTTCATCGGTCCGACCCGGGATTCGAACCCAGGTCCTCCGGCACGGTACTATGTAGTCACTGCGCTACGGAGGCAGTCGGATAAAACACTTTGACAATAAAATGTAGTTCATAATTGCAGATTCGTCATCATGTGCTATTCCTAATAAATTAAGTAATTATGGTTTTTACTGATATTTTTCAATATATCTGATACCTGATGTGCTAGTCAACACTTTGATATAAAATCCGTCAAATCAATGTTTGCGAAATTCGTTTAACAATGCCGTAATGGTGAATGAATTTAATCAGCACTTGAAGATACCTATAGTGAAAACACCTGCCGTAAATTCCATCAAAGATTAATTTTATCTACTAATTTTTGATTACCTTGTACATAAAATGAACAACATATAATTTTCTTGGAACATTGTGACGTCGTTAAGTCTTTGCCATTTTTAATTTGCGATGAATGCTTAAAATTAAATCGTAACATTAAATATGAACCTCAGCATTTTTGGTACACTAAACATTTATTGCTTTGTTTACTGTTTCGTATTATATCGCTAAATGATGGGCTCGTTGGTCTAGTGGTCAGACACCCTGGCTGCAAAAACCAAGGGTGGCGGGTTTGAATCCCGCAAATGTTTGTGTGATGAACATCGGCATTTGCAGGCACTCGATGGATGTTCATAAAGGTATATAAGTATGGCTAGGCAATTGGTGTTTTAGTCCAAGGAATTTATTTATTTATTTACACTTCTAGTTATAGGAGAGCGGTTTCTCCTGGCACAAGTGTTGTTACACACTTAAAAGGAGAATCCAAACTCGGATATTGTAAAAACAAAATTGTTAAGCAATAAAGATTTTTTCATTTTCATTACACTACCTTAGCTTAGTGGCTGATCGTTTACGCATGTCACGGTTCTATGCTACCATGTTATTAACCGGGACACAATATTCCACGCGATCGTAGCCGATATCGAAAGCTAACAAACAAAGTTTAGTTAATCTTATCTATCCTTGCATCATTTTTATAACGGCATTGTACATTACCAGCGGTTGTGCTTCGAATGTATGACCTAGAAAGTAACCGCCTCCTCGCAAAATGATCTGTCTATAGTAACAATTTCATCAGTTAATTGATAGGAATGTGTGTCGCTGTGTTTATTCTATTACGAAAGAGCAAGTGGAATTTGAACTTGTTTTTATACTGGTTATCTAAACTTAGAAATGGCAATAACAATGAAAGTAAAACGTCCTCATATAAAAACAAAGTTATCTATGCTGATAAAATGCTGCTGAGTTCTCAACTCATAATGGGAAGAGCATTTCTTTAACCGTGATAAGCACTCCATTATAGTAGATTATAACTAGCTCTACCATCAGGTTTTACAGTTTATCTCAGCATCAGAACCTGAGCAGTTTACATTGTCTTGATGTAATAAGATCGTATGTACTACCTACGTCAAAAAGGCTCGAAATACAAATATTCTTTAACATTTGTGCAAATATCCCTAACACGTCACCTCTTTAATTAGGTATAGCATTAAACAAATGAATTAATCTGTATCATCATCTTTCCATGACGTTAAGAAATACAAACAATACGTGATGTTTAACTAACATTATTTATTTAGTTTCGGGTCATTAAAGATATTTTATTTTTCGATGACGGTATTCGATGTTACAAACACAAATTTCAACATGAACACACACATAATGTAAGAGTTACGTATGATTCTACTACGAGTTTAAGACAATTTCAGTTTCTACAACCTCATATTTCAGTAATTTGGTGACGCATGCCAACAATATTGACGGTCTAATTATTACCTACAGAGTACAAAAAGTATCTAATTCTATGCGGTAAAACCATTTTTTACGCTCGGATTTGTCACCACTTCAGGTGTCTTCAACAATGAACTTTAAGATGAATAATTTATGATCTTCTATTCTCTATATAAGCTAGAATTTGGTCCCGTCATTATTCATGAAATAATGTTCTAACTGCGAAGGTTGACCATTATTTGCCTAGTTGTGTCGTCACTATTTGTAGAGCCATTTCGAGATATCGAGGCCGTGAAATATCTTAATTTTAAAATATCTCTGATGAAGCTTTTGAAGAACCGCATAATTAATGCAATGCGGTTTTACAGAGATTGGCAGTGGGTACCCATTTTTGTAAATATAGGTAACACAAACATCTGCTTAATATTGCTGACTTTTTAGTTTTCAGATTCTAAGAATGGCCAATGTATCTAATTATTATCTATAGTCTGGAGTAAAAATACCAAGAGCTATAAATAGGCACCCGTTAATATATAAAAATAAGATAACTAGTTATCAAAGTCTATTTATAGACAACCTCGGGTGCCATCTCACGAAGGCTCGTATCAACGAACGTGTGAATCGTGCAATATGTCTGCTTTGTAAGAAATGAACTCATCACGTAATAATGTTCTGATTGGAAACTTTTGAGATATCGCGTTATATTTTCCGTCACCCGTCTTTTGTTTCAAAATATTTCTTTTAATTATACCTACATGTATGATTTGCTTTATTTAAGTCACATCACCTCTCGACATTACGATGTTTTCCGATATGCCATAATAAAGTTGAACTGTATATTGGAGCATCTTATTAGTTACATTAGTCAAAATTCGTCAAATCGAGAACATCCGACTTGAGGCACATATAGCACGAAACTATACTTGAAACTAATGCCGATTTCAGTAGGGGAGGTGGCGTCTTTTTCGCAATTTTTAGTACAAAATGTATGGGAAAGAAAAAAGAAAAGAAAAAAGAGCAAGTAACATATCATACTGTCGCTTAACCTCTCTATTACAGATTATGAAATATTTTCCTGTAACATGAATTTGAATGTGGCTAGACTCTCTGTATAACTTTCACTGGCTGATGCAATGATAGTCGGAGCGGTATCAGTGATAGCAGGCACAGGGCACGTTCCAATGTCGATTAATACTATCAGATGATCGAAGAGATAGGATCTCGCAATTAAATTGTATTGGATAAAACAAATTGCCAGATTAAACACCTTTAATTGTTATTACAATATGCATACTACATATCAGTATGGGATTTAACTTCCACCTCACTATACCAAATATTTGCATACATAACTCATCTACTGTGTACTTTGATTGTGGCATGACTTTCAGATTTCTTTATCCCTATTACGGTACGTTCGTCACTAAGTAGGCTCTGTGACACAGAATGATTTTCAAATCTGTGAACTTGCCCAATGTGATATCAAGTTTTGAGTTCATTCATCTTTTCGACGGTTATCTGCTCATTGCCCTAGAGCCCCACAGCTCGTGGCCACCTTATGACATCATATCATACCTACAACTGATAATAATTCGTTAACTCTGTGAATTTCCTCAACGTAACAATGATAAGGACGCTCGCTACTCATTCACAAGTTCTCACAAGTTTGTTAAGTCTGCGCAAGAATTTTTGAGTTGTACCTTATACAGTTTTATGTCATAGGTATGCATACTTCCGCGTGTGTATTAAAAATAAAGTACCTATCATATTTATGTAAATTATGACTTCCATAAATGAAATACTACATACTTTTATGCCTGACAGAGAAATATTACGGCAATTGGTCAACAAGTCGTCAAGTAGCAATGGTCTTCAAGCTAAAAACTGTTTTTTCATTTACAAAAACTTACTTGTGGTCAAAAATTTATTTACGTAGAGTAGAGTCAACGAACGTATTAAAAGGCAAGTTTACTTCCATTACATCTTATCCAAATCTTATTAATCCCGGAAATAGATACGGGTGCATCGATAAGAGAAGACTAGGAGGGTAGATTATAGGAGTACATTTGATTACATATTCAAACAAGGTACTAAGTAGGGTAGGCATACCTACAAGTACAATTCTAAACAGAATATCTATTTTGTACACAACATAAGGTTTAAATATCAATTTTCCTCAAACATAAATGTTACTCGTATCGTAGCTCTAAGTCTACGTTGAAATAAGTGTGTCTATTCACCCAGGCGGTAGACCGATGACATTGGCACGCTTACACCACGTGCCATAGCCACTCGTACCGCAACGATCCAAACGTTCAATGTGCACAATGACCAATCAAAATTATAACTAATGCTCTCAAGCATAGAGTTCTGTTCTTGATCTTCCGCATGAAAGCCAATGAGCGAACTACATTGAACCTAATTCCGTAACAGTAACTCTTGATTTACAATGACTTTGTCATAATATGTAACTCTTGCGAGGTTGTGGTTTGTGGAATTTCATTCATGAAATTACGCCATGTCGCGATATAGTATGTTACTACTACGAGCACTTAATATAGTGGGATAGATAACATAAAGGTACTGGTACGCGTTCATCTGTATTTATTGTGTTGAAATGAAACCGTTTTTGATAACCGAAATCATTTTATGTTTACTCACGATGATTTACTTCAGGGACGCTATCAATAGAAACTATACAAGTTGTGACTTGTTCAATCGTTACATATTCGAAGGTTAACAGCGTAATTCGATCATCATCCTAGAAAAATATTTATCGTACAAAGAGTGGTCATAAGAAGATATTTTACGAAACATTTGAATTTGAATAGCTTAGCACTAGCAGTCACACACGGGATACTTGCGAAAACTAGCATCACGGTAATATTACCGAGCCAGCGTTTTTAATGACCCTTAGAGAATTCTGCGTAAATCTTTCTACGTAATATCTTCTTTATCGGATTGTTATAACTTATTAACCTCTGGATAACTTGTGAAAGATAAATGTAATCAATATTCATTCAATAAGCCGCTTATTCTACTGAATGGACGTGACGATATCCTTGAACCAGGTTCATTTAACTATAATGTAACGATGACTGATGAGTTAATTTAACTAATAAAGACAGAAATAGACAGTCTGAATTATTATAAACGAATGATGTATTTGTTTGTAACTAACTGAAATAAAATATAAGGACGGAGTTTAGGAGATAAAGCAACAATGCTCTTTTATATTGACTCGGTCAGTGGTGTCGATAACCGAATGTTTCAAATTTTACGACTTATTTGTTTTGCTAAACTTTTGGATTAAAAGTAAAAAAAAATATCGAACTTCTGACGGAATCTGATGCTTTATTTAAATTAATCATGTCATTGGATGCCGAAGAACGAATAGTCACCCTGAGTCCGCGAGAAAAAGCTAGTCAATTAATGAATATGTATCTATTGCGTTTCAACCGCCTTAAGAAGAGTCGATAATTAATAACCATATCAGGTCAAATCAAAGAGTCTACGGTCAAGAACTAATGAGAGGTATTTTCCACTTATTTTTAGCATTCTGCGCAAAAGGAACCGTAGAGCATGTCAACTTCTATCATTAATATTTTAACATTCTTTTATTTTTTTGTTAAAAAAGTATAGTGGAAGGGCTCCTTTTAAAAGTGACATTTTAACGAAAAGCATAGCCCAGTTTTAGTGATGTCAGTTATAGAAGGGTTTTTGCAATTTTATACATTTTATATTGAGACATTCAGTCAAATTAGGGGATTTCAGTTAGCCAATGGAAAAACTCCACTACTGATAAGACCAAAATTAAAAAGTCAAGTCTTCGTGGTTATGAGACATTGATTAATCTTTCGTCGCATAGAGCTTTCCACGAATTCACTGTTCCACGAAAGTGAAGATTTTAGAGCCATATTATACAAGAGATTTTCATAACTAATTAAAGTTTCATAAAATCACTTTGTTTATATGTAGTAAGCATAATAAATGTTCAGTCATCACAGTCTAAGTCTAGGCCGAGATGACCCTGTTAGGAAGCAGGTTGGGTTTTTCTACTGAGAAACGTCAAGGCGAATGATATCAATATCACAATATCAGCTTGCCATTAGAGGTTCACATGTAAAGTGTATGTGAAAAACAACTTATCACTCAAACATTGTAGATGAGTATATCTACAATCTTAATTCATTTAAATAATTAAGGCCTATTTGTTATAGAAATCTTATATTTATAATTGAGTTGTTGGTTAGAGCGGATTGAACAAAATAAATCTACATTTTTTCCGTTTATTACTGACAATATTCACTTACAACTTAGGAGCAAATCAGGAAATCATTGAGAAACGGAAACGGATAGACATTCAAGTTTTTCTTAATGGACGGAGAGTGATTTGAGGAACGACGAAATGAGTCACTTCGTACAGAGTTCAGACGAGCTCGATGACATAATCTCAAAAGCAAGGACGCCGAATAAAAGCGCCATTACAAATCATCGTCACAAAAAATAAGTAAATAGACTTCGTCTCGTCATACTTAAATTAGCACGCGTCATACATGTAATTGACGAGACAGACCATACAAGCAGTATGATTCTAGATAACGCAGGATAGCCGAATCAGTTTAGTGGTATAGACCCCTTTTCTTAATTTCCTAACTGTAGTATTTCATAGCTCAGAATTACGATTTCATCCGGGTTCATAAATAAACAAGATAAACAGTTCAAAGAAAATCACTTTAAAAAAGGGCCAAAAGTATTAACTCGTATTTTTGAGCCGTGTTATGGTAGCAAAGGCTCCAACAATGCTGTTATAGTCCGGTTAAGCTGTAGAGGTAACCCATCTGACCGAGGATCTTATCAAAAAAAAAGTATTTTGACTAATGAAACTTGAGGAGATAACGCTCGAACAGAAAGAATTCTGAATCTTCTACGTGTTCTCGTAATTGGTATAAAAGCACGAGCCGTTCCCGTTCCTCGAAATGGGAAAACACGTGTGTTCTGTTAAGTTTAATTTTCACACGATATAGACTTCGGACCGTGGAGGTATGACTAAATTCAATAGTTTTGCCTGGTCTTATCAATTAATCTTTCGGCGGCACGAGCTACTGACTCACGTTCACGCGTTCCGAGAAATCCACACACTTGCTAAGTTCGTGAGCGGCGCTTTTTGACTCACTATGTTCGTAACGTGAGCCCATACTACAGTACAGCGGCAATAAAACAGAAACTTCACTTTAAATGACGTTAAAAGCAAAACATCGCGGATTTGCGCTCATTTTATAGAAAGGATAGATAGAATACTCGTGATGCTTGGGGGTTGTTTCGTTTTTATCTTACGACATTGCATCCTAATTTTTCACTCATCCAAAACAAGTATTTCTTGTATTTCCTATAAAATTATTGTCTGAATTTCATTCTAAATGCATTCCTTGCCCAGGTTCTCGTGCAGTCCAGTATTAGGATATCAATATTTATTTTGATAAATACAACAAAATTCAAGTCCATAAATCAAGTAAATGTTAACTACAAATTGTTTTGAAATAAAACTACTTTTAAACTGATATAATAGCGGTATAATTTTTATCCACATATTTACAGGATAAAAAGTTAAAAGTAGATTTATTTCATGAGTAACAGTCGCGTATACCTAAGAAAACATTACCAATTGTTAGTACATATTGCTAATAGTGCTAAACAAAAGCATGTCTCGGCCTTTAAAATAAATTAAAATATTCATACATAATATTATTATTGTTTTGAATTATGTCTTCGAACACATCACGTGCAATCGTATCTGTTACTAGATTCGTGTTCAAAAGCAATTAATTAATGCCTACTGTTTGGATTGTTTATGCTGTGACTTTTATATCACACATAAAGCTCAGTCGTTACTTGAAGTGATTTGAACTGAAACTGTTATATGACTATTAAGAGAAATGTAATCAGCTTTCAATAGCTCATATATGGAACCTATTTCATTGTTAGTATCTCAAGTATCTGGGCAATACAGGTTAGTCAAAGCATCATAAAAAGAGATTTTAAAGAAAACACATCATTCCACAACACATAATGGCAATGTCTTATTTTAGTATGAAAAATCATAGAAGAAATAGAATTGATACCAATTACTCGTCTGTAAAGTCATCGTCCCCTTTAGAATGAAAACTGGATCTAAACATGATTGTTTTCAAATATACTTTCCCGGTAGAATACTGTTTAAAAATTCTCACGGTGATTAGTCGACGATGGTGAATAACGCGATAAACAAATACTTTAGCGATTACCCGCGATATTCTAACATATCAGGACCGACGTGTTACCGTGAAAAACCCACGCATATGTCCTAATCACAGTATTCCATGTCTAAACAATTTACCTACGGATGTCAACCTGATGGTTCCTCGTGCCAAAAGAAAGACTGAACATTTATTTTCGATCGCAGCTAGTCATTGTTTGTTATCCTAGTAACTAGTAAATAGAGTTTCCCGTCAAAGGTCCGTGGTCCCACCGATCTGACTGATTTTGACGCCCCGCTCGGTGTAATTGTCAAGAAGTTGCCTAATAGACCAAAAGTTCGCGAGTTCAATCCCCGCACAAGACAAACATTTGTGAGCATGACCATTATTTAAGTATATCTGTACAAATAAAAAAAGTATTGAAGTATGTCTAGCCTTTCCGTAGCATCCATAGCACAAGCTTTAAGCTTTAGGGCTAGGATATTGGTGTCGAAGAAATTTATTTATTTTACTTATGTAATTAACTTGTTATTAACAAAGCGTCGAAACTTATTTATCCTCAAGTCTATATTGTAAGCAATATTTATTATTTTCGAGTGCAAGCAGGGTGGCCTATCACGTCTTATATTATTTTTTTACGTTTTTGATATAGTGACTGCTATTTCACCAGGAACGAGGAAATAAATTGTAAAATTATTTGTTTGAATCCAATTTGCAATCAACTGTCAGGGGATGTAACGTTATGAGTGTGTGATATCCAAAGCCGTCTTCTTGATAAAAAAAATGAGTGTCACGCTGGCAAGTTTTGGCCAATCACCGTTTCAGTGCGGAATTTGCACAAATATTTGTGAAGTTATTCCATTTCTGAAGTTATTTTTTATTTTTTTGTTTAAGAATAAGTGCCAAAGCAGTGGTACAATATTGGTTAATAAAAAATAATAAGTTGGTATTTGACCGCAATCACTGGGTGCAGCATATTCACTTATGAACAGCCTATGTACATATGTGTGTACCTACTCTAGCCTTAAAACGCCAAGATCACATTTTTCCGGAAAATCAGAGGCCGGCAAAGAATTCTATTCCTTGGCGGTTCGTTTAAGTATGAGTATTATAGAGTACCGGCTAGAGGTTGTATAGTTTCTATGTTTTTTAATTGCAACTCTATGCTCAGTCAGCTGTAGTGGGCGTTAACGTAAGGTCGTAGTGACTCACGCACGAAAGTTTCAGGAACTTCAGTTAGCGGCACATTGGCCACTAAGCTTATTGCCTATTAACGAGGTTCTTATTAACATCACAGGTGGCAGAAGCTTCAACATGACTCAATACTAAATATTACGAAAAATAATAATAAGGTGAATTCCTTGGACTAACACACCAGTTACCTAGCCCAAAACTAAGTTCGAAGCTTGTACTATGGATTCTAGGGAACGGATGGACATACTTAAATACTGTTAATTTTACATATATATACTTAAATATATGTATACATATAACACCCAGAACAAAAACACACACGTTCATGCACATCAGGATCGGGATCGAACACGCTCCCTCTTGGTCTAATAGTCAATTTCTTGACCACTACACCAAACGGGCCGTTAAAAATATTTCAGTGTACAAAAATACATTGACGATTATGTAAACATACTACGACTAATGTGTGGTTGTCTTGTCATCCAAGCGGTCTTCAGTTTTGTTTGTACTACAACTCATCTGTAACATTTCATATTTATTGTTTTTCTCAATGTCGAGGAAAACAATTTACGCTAGATTCGTAGCGAAGTATGTTCGCAAAAGAAAAGAGAGTGGGGACAGTTAATGATAGAGTGACCCGTGTTGACCCCAGAAGTATACCAACTATTAATTTAAATGCATCTCGAAATTGAAATATTAACTATACGAGGGACCGCAAGCGACTTTATAGCTTATAGCCTTCCTCGATAAATGGACTATCCAACACAAAAATATTCTTCTTCTTTCAATTCAAACCAAAAATACTACTACAAAAATAATATGCAGTAGAGATTAGCGCTTTCAAAAAAATAATCAAACTCTGCTGCTGATGTTTGTATAGATTAATATAACACAGTCATACACACTTGTTTGATAGAGTACAGTCATAATAAAATTATGTTTACGTTTGGTTGTCATGGCTACAGCCTAGTTTCGCATCTTACGCATTGTATGCGTTTATTAATTAACTGAATTGTCGAAAAATGGGTTAGTAGGACACATAATACCGCCAACATAATATACCTTTCGCAACATGGGGTCTTTTATAATATTAAAGTCCGATAAATACGCGGCAACAACATCGGGATGCCCATAGAATTCATATCAAATTAAACATTGGATTTCGTCTTCGAAACCTAACACTGAAAAACCTTTAAATGCATCATCATAATAGTTTGTTTTTGTCAAGGAAAAATGTGGGTTAACAAAATTTCCAATCGTAACTTTACAATTCTATTATAAGAATGAATAAAATAGCTAATAAGCTTTAACTATTAATTAATAGCTCAAAGGACGTAAACGATAGTTTTAATTAATGGCGAAATCTACAGCAGGGATTCCCAACGTGCATTCAAATGCGGAATGCCTACATGCAATTGTGAGCGAAACTACGTTTAATAGTCATTAAAATAGTGCTCCTTTAAGTTTTCTAGATATCAAGGAAACCTATGGAGTATAATTGGTTTATTATAACTACAAATGTGATGCGTGTTAATGACAGTACATTGTGCAATGATTTTAATGAAATCGCCATATAAGACTACTAGCGGCAGCCCGCGACTCCGTCCGCGTGGATTTCTTTTTTTCGAAATAAAAAGTAGCCTATGTTCTGTCTCAGGGTCTAAAGATTGTCTGTACCAAATTTCATCAAAATCGGTTGCGAGGTTTAAGCGGGAAAGCGTAACAGACAGACAGACAGACAGACAGACAGACAGAGTTACTTTCGCATTTATAATATTAGTTGAGAAGTTGGGATAGTTGGGATGCCGATTTTTGTAGGGGAAGTGGCGTTTTTTTTCTCGCGTCCATACATGATACGGACTGGGTTTACAGCCATACTGCCTTTGCAAATATATTTAGTAATGCTCTCAAGACTATACATGTAAAGGTTGGTGGATCCTAGAAAATTAACACGTTACCTCCCCGTGGCTCTAGGTATGTATCTGTCAGTCAATACTTTGCATACATCAACCCAAGTTATTTATGAAATCAAATATTTATATGTTTTATCATTCTCCTCCTTGTCATAGCTATCTCCCTATTTGATCATCACCACACGTATGAACACTATATATAAGCTTATTCTTAGAATTTGCACCATTGTCGGTGAATTACGACATAACTTTTGCCCAAAGTTCTTCAATGCCATTTTTAAATATGAATCATTAAAAACGATATGCCGTGAATCAGGTACTTGAACGATATTTACATTTCTTATTTGTATTTTGTAGAGTCCCTGTTTATGACAACATAGGGAAATACAGTCTTCATTTCACAGCGACACGTTACCTACATGAATAATCGATTTTGATGAAACCAATTTTTAAGTTTGATCCTACTTCTCGCAACTACCTACCAATTGGTCATTAATTAAAAAACACTGGTACAAATATCTATAAAGTCCTTTAAAATATAATATATTAGACACTGGCCCTCTTATTTTGTACATAAAATAGGCTTTACTACCAAGTTTGGAAAATAAACTAAAATACTTCATATTTTGCACTACGGGTTAGTTAATTAAATACTTTAACAGATTTTCACGATAAATAAGCTGCCATGTAACACTGAGTACCCTGAAAAGTGAAAACCATTGGCGGCTTCCACTGAAAGGCGGATATATGTAACAAAACTAAATGACTCACATGGCGCCGTCTGCCGAGCCTTCGCACATGACTAAAAAATCACGTTACGCTGCTCACAAAACAAACACTAACGTAGTGACTTCACTGTACTTTACCATCCGTCAGTTGACGTCAAAAGTTGCCAGTGACGTCGAGTAAGATTTCTAAAAAGCGATATCGGGAACGGCGCGCGCGCCGGTGAGCGGAATGAGTATGCAACTTTGCACTATTGAGTGCGCAAGAGCATGGCCGATTGCCGGTGAGAGGATCCTGCGCACGGGAAATACCTAAAACGGATAGACACTCGTTCCGGCTTGAATTTCCATTGACTGCTCTGAAACATTCATGACGTCAAAGTACGCTCGATTGCTGTAGCAACTTTAAGTTTCTAATACCGTGCTTATGAAACTTAAAAAATGCAGAGACGCCGTCCGACTTGCCCATTCATGGCTTTTTGATTTGCTGTTTTCTGCTTTTGGGCTCGTATTAATAAATTAACAGATAATGTTTCATGTGATTCAAAAAATACTAGAGACAATGGTCTACAATGGTGTGCTAGCACATGGACTAGATAAGGGCACCGGTAAGAGATAAGCTTGAAATGTAGGGTGCTGTCTGTCACATGGAAATCCCTGATAATCAGAACGTGACGAAATGACTAAGAGATATAGCGGAAAAAGTAAAGATTTTTCCCAAAGTGACTAGACGAGCAATCTTGTAAGGGCTTGTTAATACATGTCAAACAAAATGCGGGCACTAATTTTTATGCAAGGGAAATAACCAGTACTCGCGTGGCATAGTTAAGGCATGGTCTGCATTGTGGCGAGTGTATTTCAACGGAGTTTTGAAAACCCACATATGCCAATGTGGATAGTATTTTCCGGAATACAGTATTAAACACAGAATGTAGCAGTGACCCTAATTCATTATTTATAGTAGGTCCTGTAACAATGATCGAAAATGGGTCTGGGTGATTAATAATGAGAAATTCTACTTTGATTAGAAGTAGAGAATTTCAAACGAATCAGGAATATATAAAAGGGTCCGTCTCGTCTTAACGAGCCAGCTAAGAAGAGACTTCTTTTTAATGACGATGAAACGACGAAAACAACAAATATTTTTTTACGGATATATGTAAATGATGTCAATGTTGTAATCCAAATACAAAAGTTGTCGAAGTGACGAAAAGACAAATAAAGGACGTCCGGCGCCGGCAAAGAAAAATCCTTAGATTATAGATAACGGAGTCACACCCACATGAATCATTGAAATCTTTCATGACAATCATGAATCAGAAACTGCAATGCAGTATTAACGTATGCAACGGTAAGATATGCTGAGAAGAGATATTATGAAAAAATATTATAATAAATCTTCCAATATCTTATTTTCGTAGACGTGCTTATCATTACGACTTCGTATGCGTGGAATTCGGTTTTCGGCACACTGAGTGTTGTACTAAAGCTTCCACGGCTAATGGACTAACCAACGGAAAAAATATTTTTTCATTTTGAACCAGAGATTAGCTCGTTCAAACAAACAAACAAGCTCTGCAGCTTTATTATATTAAATATATAGATTCTAGAGATAACAAAGATGATCCGTAGCTCAGGATCTTTCCTTCCATTTTACTAGACAAGAACTTTTTGTGTTGTGCACTGATTTTTGACCTTTTATTATTGGCGATGTTATTTACTTAACTTCTTTCCGTCTTTGACACCTCCATTCTTATCTCTAACTATTTTTACCCGTGGCTTTACCCGCGTCATTCCTGTTTTATCCCATGGCAGCTTTTCATAGGTATAAAGAGTATCATATTTTTTTTTTTATGTCTGAGGCGGCAAACGAGCTGGTGGGTCGCCTGATGGTAAGCAATCACCGCCGCCCATGGACATCAGCGACACCAGAGGTATCGTTGATGTATCATATCACCTAAAGCAGCCCATACTCTGCCTGTATACCAAGATTCATGAAAATCCGTTCCGTAGTTTTAGCGTGATTGACGGGCAAACATCCATACGAACAAACTTTCACATTTATAACAGTAGTGTGATGATTTTACAAAAAGGTTCAAGTATCAAGGTTCTTTTGAGAAGTTAGGAAAAATACTGCTGATTTCCCAAGTAAAAATCAAGATTGTTTTAATCTTACATGAAATCTCTGCTGATACTAAATATCAGAGCGTGCTGTGATTGACTGATAAACGCATTGGGAAATTCCCTCACAATTAATACAATTTAAAACGTAATTATGATTAATAATAATACCCACCTAGCCGTTTTGGTTAAGGCAGCAAATTTTTTTTCGGGCATCATGTTATGACAAATAAGCTGTCTCCTAAATTCAAGCTTTTTAATTTGCCTAACACCTACAGCACTGGGTGATTAACGTTCTACTCAATGCAATCAGGCCTAATTAGTTTGAAGAATCTGACCTATGATATTCACGAAGTATTTAAATCAGTATTTAAACAGCTGGTTAGAGCCTTGCCCAATGGAAGTCGTCATCAACGGAATTTCGCGTGTAAATTGGTAAAGTAAATTGGACCTTATTGCTAGTCAAATAAGGCAACAGGTGGGGAAGGTAGGCCCGTTGTTCAACGGTAGTCCACGTCACGATCGTGACTCGGCAGAACCGCTCGGTCAAGGATGTTCGCTCGTCAAGTCAAGGGCGAAAACGGAGAAGAATCGCAACTACTAGTTCCGATTGCATCAGGAAGAAGAATAAGACTTTATTTTGATGGAGAAGGGCGTGAACACTTGCAATTTTAAAGAGTACACCTACCTATGTGCCACAAGTTAACGTAATAAGTATTTTTTATAATGTTATTTGGTAACTGGCGTCGATTTATTTAACTTTGTCAAAATAAAATTACATATTATAATAACAACATAGACGAAAAATCATTCAATCGATGCATTATGATATAATAATTACACATTATCTTTTAGAACATATAACATATTATGAACCTATATTATCTTCCCTCAATGAGAGCTATAAATAAGCCATTGTTTCATAAGTTCCCGTGTGTGGGAGCGCATACTATTCATAGCCGCAGATCGAGTACCGATTCCATTCACAAACCACGCAGACTGATGCGGCGGGTACTCGAGTTGCATCATTGCCATGTTAATTAATATGACATTAAATTGTATATATAATATGTACTTGTAATGGTATGTTTGAATTTATGACTATAACTTTATCTGACACTTTAACGTACATCGGACTCAAAAGTATCGGAAGGATTTGTTATAACTTAATGTTAGATACCAACAAAGACACGAGTACTACTAATAATATGTATAGAATTTATCATCATTTCAAGGCTGTTATTTTAAAGATTGAGAACTAATTAACTTTAATCATTCATAAAGTGCATTTCTAAAGGCTATCAATTTTGATTTAAGATCTTTTAGGTATTGATAAATTAGCTTTTTTCATGTAATATCACTGGAATCCCCGCTACTACTAGTACCGAAGTTAATTTAAAATGTATACTCTTCTCACGTTCTCTATCATATCCTTGCTCGGATTGTAGTCATCTCAACTGCCCCGTGGCCTAGATTTTATGCGTTGATGGTAAAGGTAATATCCGAATGCAGACTTCTTATGCTCGAGGCGGCTTTTTATGTGACCGGAAGGGAAACGAGCTAGAGAGTCCCCGATACTCAAACTCAAACTTAAAATATTCTTTATTCGACTGGGCTTCATATAATCACTTATGAATCGTAAAAAAATAACAATAATAATGACTCTATGATCAGTTGATGTCTCAACAACCCCACAAAGGTTGCTCATGCGTAGCCTGCATTTAACAACCGTCCAGCAGCACCTATTTCTAATAGGAGCCAAAATGCTTGGAAAGTCTCAATGACGGAGGAGTTTTTCAGTTAGGAAAAGTATTTTTATTTATTAATTTAATCTTTATTGTACTACACAAAATATTGTACAAAAGGCGGACTTAATGCCTCATTTCATTCTCTACCAGCCAACCTTAAGTAAAGTAAAGTTAAAGTATCTGTCTAGTATTCAAAATTCAGTCAGTAATGGGCATCTTTAAATACCTAAAAGCACCTGACCGATGTCGAGAGGGTTCGATCATCAGTATTTATAGTGGCAACTATCCCGTCTATAGTGGCAACGACGCAATGGTCTGGCACGGCCTATGGCAGCGATTCGGGGAAACGCCATACTCACTACTCTAGAGGTGAAAAAAATTGATAACTTGCCAGCGAGTTCGACAGATAATTAAGTCTAGAAAGCATAATGCGCATTTATGTCCCTTAAATTGGAAACGTTTGAAAACGGCTCCAAAAAGAATTTAAAGGTTACAACAACTTCGTTAGAAAAACTTTTATTTTTTATTTTAAGTACTTTAGCAATAAAGTAGCATCCAATGCTACGATAACGGTAAGTCAGAGATATTTCGGTATTATACTTTTCTAAAGTGTAAAAAAAAAGTTGTCAGCTTATCAGAGAGAGAAAGTTTTACATAATATCGAAGTGATAACAGCAGACACATCACAGACAGGTCTTCACGTGATTTGGGCGAGCTTCATGAATGGGCAGACAACTCCTCTGAGTCATGATTGTGTGCACAGTATACTATGCATGACATCGATAATTCAAATGTTACAGCCAATTCAGTTTATCATAGAGCAAACATTCCGGTAAAACTGTTTTTATTACGAAATATGGAGCAAGAGTATCTTTATGTTGTAACGTTGTATGGTAACGTTTTTTTGAACTTATGGTAAAGGAAGCTTCCGTTCTACTTTATTCTATCGTTTAGTTGTTTGAGTATGATGAAATTCAGAGCCATAGCAAGCACTTTGTTGCGTTAGTGTGTGCGTCTAAGTGAAGAAATACACTAAGCTGAAAAAACGTGGTCGAAGTTCGGCGGAATTTCATTTTCTATAGAAAATAACGCGACGTAATTTCAGCATGGAGTGTCCATTTAAATACGTTGCAGACGTATTTGCGCCGAACTTCAGTTGCGTTTTTCCGGCCTAGTGTGTTTCTATACTAAGGGTCGACTGGTCTAGAAATTGGTGGTGAAGTTTTTTCGCAACACTTGGCCTAGTGATCAGAGACCCTGGCTACAAACCAGGGTCTCTGACCACTAGACCAACGGTTCCGTCAGTCATCAGCCCCTCCCTTGCACCACAGCTAAAGCACGCACCTGTGAATGAACGAAGGTATTTGAGTCACACTGAAAGATGACGTCATTTTCGCGTCACGCTTAATATGTATAGTTCACACCACTGTCGATAGGCACTAAAGACATAAGAGGACCTTAGTTTATGCTGCTATTCTATTCTAATCAGCATGAATGCAATGCAGATGTGTTGGATTCCGGGACCTCAGATACTTAAGATTTTAAGGCGTTTTCATGTGGGCCACGGAACTACGAGTATACAACGCGGTCCCCTTCGACAGATTACGTTCTCTCTAATCAAATTATCATCTCGTGCAGAGGGGTAGTTAATAATTATTAAGGTAAGATTATTATATGACTAACAATGCCGTACAATCTGAAAGCATGGCCACGAGTATATTCCTAGAACTCAAAGGCCTTTTTATTATCCGTTATTAGTTATTCAGTGAATTACATTTTAATCGTAGAGCCTTGTAGCGTTCGCTCGAAATGGTAGTACATGTACGACAATTTGCTAATTAAACATTTCTTGGTTTTTCCCGGTACTGCCCTTAGTGGAATTGTGCTGTGCTAAATGAAAGCTTTGTTAAAGATTCAACATAGATTGAAATGAGAATAATTAACGCTTTACCAATAGTCTTCTTCTTCTGAAGAAGAAGAATAGTTAATAATGTAATCGTTTGGTTATGTAAAGTAAAGAAATCTGTTTCGATACAAAACTGCCATCAAAGCTTATTATAATACTTCGACAAGTTGACAATTCAAGTTTTCCTACGTCATTATGTTATCTGATGGGACTTAGTGACAACATTTTGATTTTGGATGACAAAATGGTAGATATAGTTGCGTCAGCTTAATAAAAAAGTTAGGTTACTATATCTGAGATAAAATGAGATAAAGGTTAATCGCGTGGGAGTGCTGATTATGCCGTAGTAACAGTCAATGAAGTTCTAGACTTTCTCTCAAATTATGTCAAGTATGAAACTTTAGGAAAATAGGAGTCGAAGACCAAAGGAGTTATTAACACTTTGGCAGCACACTGTGCGTTGCTTCACCTGTTATCATATTCTGGTGCCCGCTTGGCTGCCAATCTGAATTTAAATAGCTATTTATTAAAATTTTATTAATTAAAATTGTTATACCACGTCCAATATACTCAACTGGTTTGTGAGGTCATTCAATCAAACAGTTGTAGCTTTTTAATTTAATAGCAGAAAAATCTTATTCGTTTGCGAAATTAAATTGGACTAGAAGTATCACGAAATAAATAACGAATCATGTTAATTTCTAAGAGGGATTCGCCCCGGATGTGTGCAACTAAAACTGTAAGTTTTATTAATAGGTATATTATAATAACCACACATAAAACTTGCTCTTGAATTATTTTATCCGATAAAAAACACACATGAAAAACGGTTGAGTAGACTTGTAAATTTAAGCATAAATATAATGAAGAAAGCGAACTTTGTTTTATACTACGAGAACATACTCTTTCTTTACGTTCATAATTGCCTACAAATTCGTAACAGTCTAATAAAAATCGAGAACTAAGCTCCTTGTTTAAATTAACTTCTCACGGTATTTCCAATGCAAAACCAGTGCAGCTTTTTAAAAGACAAAATAGTGCAAAAGTGGGGGTTTTCTACGGAAATCCCCAGTCGCTCTCCCATAGCATAGAAATTCGAGTGCGTGGAAACCCCGCACGTCGGCGCATCTAGGCTCGCCGCATAGGCCTATAATAATCTCTTTCCGGTCGCGTCACATTCCTGTTTACCTGACTATGAAGCGTTAATGATGCACTATATGCGTTATGCGATCAGTAATACTATGTTATTTATGAGCCTGAATCCCATGTTAGCCAGAAACCACAAAATAACTGAAGTGTAAATGATTGACAATATGTAATCTAGAAGATGACATAAAAATATTAATATACACTATTGGGTATGTCCAAGAAAATCACAAATAGAGTAGCGTAGGTATATTCGCAAATTTGTCTTACCTTTGTATGCTTAAAAAATATCACAATCATATGAAACGTAACAACATAGAGGTAAATCATTAATATCTTAAAATAAAATAGATCCTATAGATAAATAAATAATGTTATATGTTTCGTAATGCGTAATACTACTCGTGTAGGCTTTTGAATGATATCGCTTAGTACAGATGACATTCTCCGACCTGGGAATCGATTCCGGGATCACAGTTTTGATCTACTAAAGAGAAGCTGCGCCATCGTGACTGTTTAAAAAAATAGCAAACAAGTGTGTTAGTCTAGAGTTTGTATATTTCACCAACAGTCCAATACCTTATACTCAACGACAAAACATAATATTATGTAAAAGAATGCCTAAAAGCCAAAAATGTAAGTGTAAAAATGAGTAATGATTATTGTATGTCGTATTTATCAGTCACATTCTTTACATATCTATCGGAAATTGATATAATACAATCGATTGGCGCCAGATTTGGTCATAGAATAAATTTAATCATCACGATTATGCGATATGATTAGCGTAACTCTTATTACGTACTTTACGAAAAATAAAAATAACTTACAGTCACTCTTTAGCACAGGTGCAATATATTATACATGACTTTCCCAGACTTTGAATTGAAAATCCAATAATGATTATTTTCACAATCAACCCGCCGATCACCTGAGATTATAAGAAGAGAAACAGGGACAAAAACTTTGTATATAACAATGATGTTACTTACATAAGCACAGCTACTTAAAGACAATTAGTTGCATTGCAAACATTAAGCCATCATCATAATACGGAGTTATCAGAACTGGCAAGCATGAAGATGAACATGCAAATGCTAGTGAACTTACATCGAGCACTTGAAATAATTGGTTTTATGTAAACTCGAAAAAGAAAGAAAAAGCTCTGATTTTTGAATTTCTGAACTGAACAAATCAAGGAATTTAAATATGATGATCCAAAAATATGAA
Source organism: Nomophila noctuella (assembly GCA_958496325.1). NCBI lineage: Eukaryota > Metazoa > Arthropoda > Insecta > Lepidoptera > Crambidae > Nomophila > Nomophila noctuella. The sequence goes on from OY292486.1 coordinate 695,878, forward strand.
CATAAAACTATTCTGGATCCTGAGATAAAATCGATATTTTTAAACAGAACAAAGCATGCCTAGAACAGTTCGCCTCATCCGATGATGAAAATGTTGAAGACCTACTCCCAGCATGGACTGCAGCAGGCTGATGACGATGAGGGTTAAACCATCCAACTATGCGCAAGCGAATGTGACAAAAACCAAAAGTACTACAAGTACCGGCAAGCGCAATTCCATCCGAAAGGATAATGAAGGAAAATGAACGCGAAAGAAACCAATGACCTCCGTGACGTCACGTTGTGAAATAGCTCGGAGATCCTGATCGTTCGGGTGTTACGTCGGTCGCCGTGACACGGCCGGCACGCGCGCGCTGACGCAGAGACACACCCCCGCGCCGCGCGGCACCTCCAGCCTTATAACCGACTACCACCGGCGACCACACCAGATCACAACAGACCGCGAAACGAACAAGACGTGTGCAAGTGCCGTGAATGATATCGAGACATCGATAAGTGACTTTGTGTTATCAGTGAATTTGAAGTGAAAAAAATTGTTGAAATGGCCACGTTTTTTGTGCTAATTATCATGTTAGTGGTTGTGGATGCAGCGCATAGCAGGCATCATCCCAAGTTTGCGAAGAGGTCGGAGGAAAATGAACCCCACAGGCATTTGAAAAGAGGTGCTTATTGGATTTTTTTTTATTCAAAATATTTATCTTGCAAGTCTTTGATTAATTTTTTTAAGAACTTTTGAGAAATAAGTTTATTTTTGATATGAACTTAATAGAATTTAAAATTATCCGCAATCAGAGATATTAAATTAAATTTTTCGAGTTCAACAAATGACATTAATTTTTAATAATTTAAAGTTATACATAGTTTCCTTAAATTTAAACTTTTATAAAGCAATTTAGAGTTTCACTTTACCTAGTTTCGTATAGTTTTAAAAAACTTTTTTTTATTTTGTTAATAGTTACATGCAGCGACGAACACGACAGTTTACGGGGTGAACTCATGAATGAATCCAGTTGCCGTGGGCCCAGGGATGACTACATAGTCCTCGAGTTAGCCAGTTACGAAATGGTAATTAACTAATCTCATCTTTAAATGAAATGTCAAACCCAAAGAAGACCTGTTTAAAAAACTTGTCCAAAGATTTAAATCTAGCCCAATGTGAAAAACCAATTATTATTTCGAAATGACCTTATTATTATATTATCAAATACTTGTACGACATCTCCAGATTTAACCAATTATTCAAATAAGAGCAAATATTTATAAACGTGTACCTGAAGATGACTTTCTTAAAGAATAAAAACCTTTCACCACATTATCATTCACTGACGGTATATCTATTCCAAGAACTGTGACACACGGTGACGTTACTATTATCGTCATTATATCTAATATGAAGAGACTTACATGCTCTCCTTTAATTTTTATATCTAATTTCGGCTTCCAGTCATTCAGTTTGCGTAAGCAAATCTGAGGAGAGCCCTATGAGAGGCCTATGTCCAGCGGTGGACTGCGATAGGCTGATGATGTTGAAGCAAATCAGTAATAGTAAATTGTGTACTGATGACGATGAATTTTCCACAGGCGACTCCCAGTGCGGTGTGGGTGAAGCGATGCAAGGGCACGTGCGACCACCACGCCCCCGGCGCCAAGTGCATGCCGCGCGAGACCATCATCAGAGAAATACCTGTAAGTACCTACCCAATCTGTGCCACATACGCATCACTTATCAGCAATAAAAGTCTCACATTTATCTCTCGTATGTGAATTATTCAACGAGTCCTTGACACCGTTTCTTGTTTGATTATTCTAAAACGTTACGCAACGGAACTAAAATGATTAATAATTACACGACAGTTCAACTTTTTTGAATGATTAACACGCTTCCTAATTGTAACATTATTTTTTTATCGTAGATCCGAATACACAACTTGAAGACTTCAAAACAATCCTGCGCAATATACCCGGTGGAAGAGCACTTGTCGTGCGAATGCTGCGTGGGCGAGTGCAAAGGGAACAGGGTGTTGAATCCTCGTAAGTGCTCCTGTCAATGTCCCAACATGGAAGAGAGGCGGAATTGCCTTCGCAAGGTTCGTAGATAATGGATGTCAACACTAACGTAGCTGTGGAAACACGCATGTCTCTGTGAACCATCTCGCAAGCGTCTGCACTCTCTTTACTTTTTAACATTCCGCTTTTCACTTTTTGTTTTGCATCTTCAACTCTCTTACTGTTGTGTGATAGTTTTCGTAGCCTGGTGGTCTAGCCAAGTTTCCACTTCGACCACTATCGACATCGCCATCGCTTTGACTAATATTGCTATTCCGCACACGAAGTATATTTGTAAGCGGGATGGAGATATAAGTCGCGACGATAATGATAGCGACAATAGTCAAAGTGGCAACTTGGTTAAACCACCTGTAATGTATTCGCTACTGTCGCCTGATATACTGGAGACTCCAGCCTTTGCGAGATGCCATGCCACACATTGCGGCCGCCGCCCGTATTACCATTTGGACATCCATTATCTTCCGATCCCGCGCTTGTTGTTTTGTTTGCTACATTGTTTGCACTGTCCTAATAGGCAGAGTAATAATTGAATATTTCTGTTGTTACAGAGAAATCAGAATATGAGGTGGAATAGGTCTAAGTGCACCTGTGAACCCAGGCCCAGGAGGAGGGTGCAGTGAACGACTGACCTCGTTATTAGAGGCTTTAAGATGGCTCGAAGACGGGCTCGAAAATCTCAATCTGAAGACAGGAAGAAGAAAACGGAGCGAGAGGAATCGTGAGTTTCCTCAACGGATACAGTGTTGTGAAAATTTTATAGACTTTATGCGGTAGTTACTTAAGTAGACTGATTCGTGTGTCTTAATGGAATTTGTGGATGCTGTATCAATAAACATACGTATCCAAAATTGCAAGCTCGTACTTAAAATAATTTTAGAACTTCCTATTATTTAATTAATAACCAAATTGTAAATTATTTGTTCGCTGAATTGTACGTATTTGATTGTTATGAAAATGAGTGAAGATTAAGATTTTTATATCCTATCAATTGAAACAAAATAGTATTACATTAAGATGTAGGTTATTATTTATTATTTCTAATTATAGGAAAATATTGGGGCCAAAAGGTGCTGTGAGTGGTAAGATTGCTACTTTGTTCCGTAACTTTTTGGTTCGTTCAATGTAAATAGGCATTTGTACTTAGATAATTGAATCCTCCAGTTAATATAAGCTAGTTTTGTATACTGCTGATTAATATATTTAAGTTGTACAATAATGTATTCTAAAAAGCACTTTTTGATAGTCAAACTGATCATATCTATCTGACGTAGTATTTTTGATATCGAGAAAATGAGCCAGATACTAGTTATTTTTAAATTAACCGTAAATGTCTTCTCTTATTGTTAACTAGGAATTATTATTATTAGGCTCAGGTTAAATTAGACAAATTTAGTCAATTGACATCACTGTCCAGTATTTTATTAATATTTGCATATTGTAGGTTCGTGAGCGCAAGCGGGCGCCATTCCTAAATTGTGATATAGGTTGTTATTCCAATAATTAATAAGCATTTATCTAGATGGATACTTAGGTTGTAAAGTATTTGTTGCTAGTCAATTCTAAGCGATTACGTTAACTAGTAAGTGCATCTCTAATTTATAACTTTGCTCTCTTTTGTCTATGATTAGATAATGTAAATGTATTATCTCTGTTACTTAATATGCTCATGATTCTGACGACTTAAAGCAGAAGCATATTTGGTTTAAGTTAATGTTTATTTTTAAGTATTACTTAGGACCTAGTCCATGTCGTGCCAAAGGCATCGAATCTCATAAGTTTCTAATTTATTGCCTAATTTATGTATTTATTTAGTTTAAGCTTACAAAGCTTTAAGTGATTAAATCACGTCGTTCATTTCAATTTTGTATTTTAGTTTAACTATCTGAATATTGGAAAAGCAGCTGAGTAATAAAATAAGTTCTTATTTATTTTAAAATAACTTGTTTCAATAAACCCCCAGATTAAAATACCCACTATCAAAGTGAAATACTCGTCGGAAACTCAACACTACCAATACGATTTCCGACACAAAAAAGTCGCGAATCCAATCTATAATTTCGCGGTCATTAAAATAAGATCTCCAAACATGTATTAAGATGACTACTTAGATAAATTCTACAATAACTGTAGGTGTAACAACAAACCAATCACATAAATAATCATCATCATTGTAGCGCCTCTCGCGGTTGCATCCTCCATTGCCTCGGAGCACAGGGCACGCTGTGTCTATGATCCTGACCAGGCTGGTCTGACCTCCGAATCCATTACATCGCAAACCAGACCATTTGGATCATAGTCGGGACCAACGGCTTAACGTGCCTTCTGAAGTACGGCATCATCATTATTATCGGACAATCAAGTGATGCAAGCTTGCAATTTCCTAACCAAATTGGGAAAACCAACACAAAGTGTGAAAGCATACCCCATGGGATCCGAACCCACAACATCCGAGGTTTGATCACACACAGCGCTCTCACCACTACACTACGGAGGCACTGAGGCAGTCACCAATCACATGAATACAATCATAAAATGTAATGACGCAGAATAACTATTAACTGACCTAGGAAATAGGCATTAGATTCTTAATGTTTTCCTATAAATCAGATCAGTATGGAAACAGTGTTACTGGGGAATTACCTGGAAATGAAACTTACTTGTAAAATCAATTTTCCTGCCAATTAGTGGTCAACTAACTTACCATTTATGACGTTTTGTTAAGATAAACGTTATAGGTTTACCGCAATTAGTTTGCGTCAATATGATGCAACTATATTTTTTATTAATCACAATAATTCTTTTAGACTGTCTCCTGGCAGTGTGGGTAGAGATTTCTAGGCAGGACCCCAGTTTGAAGGCCGACAGAGTATTGAGTACTTAGAAGATGGACCTTAAAGTCCATAAAGTCGTGTATATCAACCGTCAATACATACGTAGTATGTATAAAACAAAGTCGCTATCCGTCGTCTCTCGGTCCCTATGTATGCTTAGATATTTAAAACAACGTAACGGATTTTGTTGCAGTTTTTTAAAATATATAAAGCGATTCATAAGAACTAATTATATGTATAATAAATAAAAGCATAATATTGTAGAGAAACAATGATAACAGCATTGCACACCGGTGCGAACCCGGGTCGCTAGTAAATTGTACATATTTCTAAGTTGTTTGCCGCGTCCCCTCTGCTACGGGCAGAGGCCGTAGCATCTGCGACTACGAAGATGTTACAAATTATTAAATTGCTACGTTCCGCTTTCTCCATACGGTTTGAACACGACTCTTTTCCTGATACCGCCTGAAGTTGAACTTTTCAAAAGGAAAGGTGAGGCCTATTGTTGTACTATCCGTACTATTGTAGTCCCCTTACTGATTTGAGAAAACTAAAAAAATATTCAATCACTCCCCAGCAAAGACAATAAGATACCATCATATTTTTAATATAAAACACAAATTAGAGATCATACTTCATGCACAAAGAAAAGGAACAATTCATTTGACGTCAAATGTAGATGAGAGCGCAAAAACAATAGTCAAATCGAGAGAGAGCCGCAAAAAGTGTGAAAATCCCGATCCTCAGCAAAAAGCTAATCAGCTTACGCGATGGATTAGATTAACTAATCGCCGTTTAACAGAACAATTAACACAGGATGCGGGCCACGGGAAGAGGAACTCGTTATATTTTTTTGGCTTCGCTGGTCTCTGATGGTTTTGCCAGAAAGATACGGTGACTTCTCAAGTGACAAGATAGCATGGCCTGCCTCAGCCGTTTGTGGTCTTAGGGACCACAATAATAAAGATACAGAAATTATTTTGAACCTACTATCACTTTGACGTGAATGGCCTGCTAAGAAGAAGTGCCGGAAGAATTCAATGAAATGTCAACTAGTAGATGAGCAGAGGTGGTCAAAAATAACACCCAAAAATTCTTGTCACTTAAAAATCTAGTATTATTTAACGGGACTTAACGCGATATTAATTATGTAGTATATGTATACTACTTACTACATAATTAAATAATTAATATCGCGTTAAGTCCCGTTAAATAGTACTAGTGTCATAATGCAACGCGAAAGTCTAAAATCTTACACTTAAAAATCTTCTATTTTGCAATAAGGTTTTCTTACTAAGTGCTTTCATTCATACACATCTTGCTTCTGCTATTTCGGTGGCTTAGGGTGCCTTTCTTATGGCGAATAGCAAACCTTGGTAAATATTTCAGGTGACTGTAGACTGTGTGTACCTTTAACCATCGGAAGAAAAACCAAAGCACCCGCACCAAAACATCACTCATATTTTATAGAGTGGTGTGGTGGAATTCACCAAGCTTGCATGAAATATCTGTTAATCTAATCAAGATAATTCATAATTTATTGTTAGCATTGGCGATTCATTCATTGTTTGTACACACTGTGTCCGCATTAGACTGCACGTATCCACTGTCCATTGTCTTAGAATTTGCATACAACATTTTTCACTAGCAACATCGGACATTAAGTCTTTTATCATTTTTTGACTTCGGACATTAAGGATCGAAGCTAAAGCATAAAACCCTATCTAGCTACCGTGAGTAAGCAGTACCTAGCGAACGATGACAAGTTTAAAGATTGAATATGATTTTCGAAAATCTTAGAGAATTGAAGAAAATCTTTGTTTGTAACGTACATATTCTTAAAGCGATATTACGAAAATCTATATACAAGTAAAAGTAACATTTAAATATATCTTCATTGCGTTCAGTATTTTTAAACTTAATAAATTAAATTAGACTGTTGATCTTTCCTCATTGTTTTGTATTTTTTACTTGGCCATAAACATGTTAGGTGACAACTATAAACAAACATTAAAGCAATCAAGCGGCACATAGTGTTTCTAAAATAATGGAGTCAAAATCCTCTACTAGAAACAGTTCACAGAATAGAACCAAATAGGACAAGGGGCATCCCCTCTAGCACTCGTACCGTGACGTCCCGCGCCGGACAATGGGCACGCGTGCATAATTAACCATATCTGATTACCCAATTGCAGGGATAACCCACTGACATAAATAGCCATGAAGGCTGCTCAGCAAAAACTGGCACTACTTAAAACCCCTCTAGTTTTTTTCCACATCCGTCTCCAGGCCACTGATGACGGGGAAATTCAATATATTAACAAATTTCCACACCTAAGTTGTATTAGTAGGTGTGAAGGCTGAGGCCATAGTACATTTACGTGGCAACAGTAGCTTAAGTTTGCAGCATCTTGGACTTTGTATCTGGAAGACACACAAATAGAGATAACAAGTTGTCTGCTGACGCTCTCGTTATAATATCATATTATATTGCGTTAGAGAAGTTTACTGATAGTAGTTTTTAAAAATAACTTTATGCGAGGTTCATCTTAAATCATATGATATAGAGATAGCATTTTTAAATTGACTCAATCGTTCTTTAAGAAGTAAAAATGAACATCGGCTAAAATGAATCGACAATAATGTTTTTGTAATGTGCACCAAAAAAATATTGATATAACTGAATGATGACGTATTATTACACCGAACGTTACTATCATATTATATTTATTTATTTATTTATTTATGATGTAAATATACGGAAAGAATAGCTGTACCTCATTAAATGAAATACGTACGTTATTAAGTCAATCTCTCTAATGAATTCTGTAGGCTGTAGGTGACTAAGAATCCGGTTACTGAAACATTTTTTTCACTACACACCAAAAGTTATAGTAGTACAATTTGAGAGGAATTGAATAAGGGTGGTGCTATAGCACCAGAAAATGACATTCACAACCAGGTTTGTTGTCTTGTGTATAAAGATTAAAAGCCTTTTAGGAAAAATCATGCCCCTGCGCCCTGCTGTTATGCATTTAAATACACGTATATTTGCACATAATAAGTACATGATTTATTATAAAGGGTGGCTCCTCTATAGGAGCCAGCCTTTATAATAAATCCTACTACTATTATAAAGGCGAAAGTTTGTATGTGTGGATGTATGGATGTATGGATGTGTGGATGTATGGATGTTTGTTACTCTTTCACGTAAAAACTACGGAATGGATTTGAATGAAACTTTACCACAATATAGCTTATACATCAGAATAACACATAGGATATTGGAAATCGAAATCCACGCGGACGGAGTCGCGGGCGGCCGCTAGTCATACAATACTATGCTATTTGGACACCTGAGTCGAGGACAAAACGTGGTACTCTAGGTTTTGCTCATTTCTGACATCCAAAGGCCTTTTAGAACGGTTACTCCTGTTCAATTCAAAAAGCGGACCCTGGACTCCGAGGCAACGGCCGAGGATGCGACCGGGACAAGCGCTAGGATGATGATGACTCCTGTTCAATTCTCAGAAGTGCATGGTACGCTCGTGTACACCTCGAATGCAGCCGAAACCGAGTAACGGCCTTGCGTTTTTTATCCCGGACACGTGTAACTGTTCAAAACCACAAACAAAAAGCACAATCATAAAAGAATTATGATGTGTAACCAATACACACGTGCTCACCAACGATTTGGGAAAAGCCCACAATACACATAAAAAGAACGTACTACTATCTCTCAATGAATTTGAAAACTGAAACTGTACAGGCAAGCACTCGTATGTTAATTAAACTGGGATGACAATATAAGAATAGAACTCAAACTCAAACACAAAATATTTTTTATTCAGTTGGGCTTCATATAAGCACTTATGAATCGTCAAAACAAAATGTAAGTACAATAATAATGACTCTAACTCAGTTTTATTAGCATTAAAGAGAATCCATTGGTCTCAAGGTACCTTATCCTTTAGGCCATACAGTTAACACATTCACAACCTCCTTCCTCCTTCGGTCCTTTAGTTACTTTAGTAATTATTATTTAGGAAGGAGTGTAATTATCCATCCTTTAAATGCGTCCCTTTATACGCATGCGAAGAAGGGTCAATACGACACACAGATGCTAGTTCATAAACAATGCTTCCAGTTCTCTGGTGAAGGAATGTCAACGTCACGACCTCATCACAAGACGCACTGACTCAATGTTTACGTACATGGTTTATGTCTACCGCACTAGCCCACATTTAGGACGCAATGAGCAAGCGGTGGTTTTATGAACGTGATGTGACAGTTTAACATACAGCCAAACAATAAGAGTGTATCAGTGTAACATTTGTTCTACTTGATGATGAGTAACAACAAACAAGCGTAAATGGACATCTGAAATACGCTAGTTTCCTATCACTTGACAGCTAAACGTAGTTTAAGCAATATCAGTAAAACGACTTTCCTTCGATAGCGGTTCGTTTATTATTAAGTCATTATGATGATTATGAGTTTCCGACAACGGCTTGCAAACGCATACTAATCATAAATATGGATTCCGGATGAGGTAGCCAGTGAAATGAATGAATTTTCTTGCCTAGATCGCTCAGCCTGTGAACGGCCCGGGCCTTACCCTCGCATTAGCATGTGCCCTCACATTGTTATCTTTGGAATTAGTGACGTCGAAGGAAGCGTGACGTGTATGACACATGTTACGGTAAGAATTTCGGCTAATGTACAAATATGGATCTGCGGTAAAAAATAGACGCCGTCCTTACTTTAAACAAATTGTGGTGATATCATAATTAAACTCAAAGATTTCTTGATCAGTGCAACAGGAAAACCTAGGAACTGATTTTTAAAGGGTACTTCATCAGGTAAATAGTCTTGACAATATTTTTCTACAATCGGGAATTAAAGGGGTTTAATAGTTTATAGAAAAGGCTGAAAGAGAACTAGAAAGCGTAATATGATGAATGATCTCAAACACGAATCAATTTAAAATACGAAATTCGTACGTTAATCCAACATAACTAAACGGTAATTCCTGCTTATCTTCTCGCTATCATTCCTTAACTATAGAAATATGTGTACGAATGTAAACCTTGATCACTTAACGTTTCGGACTTTGAGCTAATGACGAGCAAATTCCTGAAGCGATGATGAGCCATGCGTATTCAAACCGACAAAGCACCATGTAAGGTAAAGTAAATATTGGAAAAAAATACATATTTGATCACTGATAAACGTAACTGCAATGACGTTTGGTAAGACCCCACCGAATGATGATGCTCACTGAGCAAACTTTAATCACCTGTACTAGAAAACAGTTGTTGATCCATACTAAAACAACCAGAAGTGAATGTCTGTTCGTTTGAGCGCACTTATCTCAGGAACTACTGGTTCGAATTGAAAAAAGTTGGATGGTCTATATGCTGAGGGAGCCTTTTAGCTATAACATAAAACTATGTTTGCGGGAGCCGAGATCCACGCGGACGAAGCCGCGGGCAGCCGCTAGTTTTTGTATATAATAACTACGTACTACGTATTACGAAAACGAAAACGAACTTAAAATAGTTCGTTTTCGTAATACGAAAAGGAAGTATCTAGGGACTGAAAGCAGGAGGCGACTATAAACAGTGCGGGACAGGGGCCCAACTGTTCTGTCCAACCATGGTTGGACCATAGGTCTTAAGGGACACTTGTCCAACTTTAAAAATTGTTGGATTAAGTTTAAAGTTCTTTGGTCCAATTCGTAAAAATATCTTATTATTACAATGTTACAGGTAGCCGAAACACCTACCGCGTGGTAAATTGCCACTCGTATCTTTTGCATGGCCTGCGGCAAACCTGAAGTCGATACGAACTCTAATTTACCTTCCCCACATGATGCTATTCGTTGTCGGCTAAAACGGAATAGATGCTTTCCGAGTCCATAATAATGCTAACGTTTTCGGCCACAGCGGCCAATCATACGGTTATCAAATGCGTGCGAAAGCGGATAACCGAAACTATGGGTGCACTCACACTCATAGTTCCGTGAGACAGCAATCTGCCACGACCGTGGAGAGATCAGACGCATGATCAACGGCTTAACCTATCTTCCGAAGCACGGATCATCAACTGTAGACCTAGCGCGTTTTAACCACCGTGCCATCGAGTATAACAGTATTGCAAAAAAACATTTATTATAATACTAGGTAATTATAATATTCCATAAATCTTTTGAAAATCCTGTTATCTAAATCTTTCTCAGAGTTCTCGATTTGTTTGCATTTGTTTCCAGTCAGCTGTCCTTAATTACTTAAGTCATTGCGTACATAATGATATTCCAAGAACTGAGTGTCGCATACGACGTCATTAGGTCCTCAGAGATATAGGCAAATATTTAAATTGGTTAGGTAATAGTTGTGAAACGTAGGTACCTATACCTACCTACCTACATTTTGTTTTAAAGAAAGCAACTCAGTAAAATTTAAAAGCTATTTTCTTTGAAAATCAGCGCACTAAAAAAGCCAGGAGCTTTTACGAAGTACCATTATGGACTTGTAGGTAGGTTATCTCAGTTTTTACATCTAATTCAAAGCGTTTTATATCAATCGTAGCTTGCAGCTTGCAGTTAACAAATAATTATTTATTTCGTGATTGTTACATGACCAGAAGCCGGTAAGGTGCTAAAACGTTGTTAATTCCTGTTTGAATTCCACGATTAAGTTTATACGTAAATACGTCTAAAACGTATTTTCCTAAAGAAAACGTAAATCCTCAATATAACAAGCGCTTCATAACGCCGAATGAAAGCTGACTCCCACTAACCTGGCACCAGCTCTGCGGCTACTTGCAGTCGCTCCATCAGTCAGCATCGATTTGAAACACGCGAACTCAAATGTCTCTCCACTGTTCGGCTCCGTTCCACAACACATCTTAAACTTAAAGAAAAGCACAAATTTTAACCACAAAGTTTTGTTTGTGAAATAAGATTCAAACATGGCGCTGCAGGTCAGGCAGGTCAAAAACAAAAACTAAAATTTTTTTTTATTGGTGCGTTGACAGTGACACTTGGCTTCGCGGGTTGTCGCGGGCAAGGGCGTGATCAAGGCGTGATGGACAAACAGCCCTTCGTATTTAATCATAAAAATATTCAAGACGTACAAAATATTTTTGTATTGTTCAAATAGGTAATTATAGCTACGTTAGAGATAAATAAACATATTAAATTAAGAAAGTTCACACGCAATGAATAATTATAATATTAATAAACTTGAAACTTAATTTTTTTTTTAACTTTGAATATTGAATAGGTATGTCTTCTAATTCAGTTATTTTAGCCTTTTGGACATTGTATATTTATGTTTTACGGTTTTTTTTGGCTTCATTCTAAATAGGTTTGAATTGAGGCCATTTTTTTTTTTCGTCGTCAATCTATAAACCCTACAGAGCCAGAACTAAAGTAAAGTAATGTTTTAAATATTCATATTAGGGTACCTACTGTTTTTTTAAACATAAACAGCCATGGCATTGACGTCCAACCTGAACAATAACCATAAAAGGCAAAGGGGCGGCGCGCCTCCCGCATACCCTGGCGTACGTGATTCTATTTCGAGGTTGCAGCGCCAGATTTACTCCGAAGCCGTTATATCTTGTACAAGTAAACACCATCTTTAATTAGGCGCGCGAGTATGCGCGTGGGCAACCCTGATTCATGATCACCATGTTTGTTTTTAATCCCGAGGGAATTCGGGCATTTGTTTTCTAACCACCGACTTACTGCAAATCCACTATGTTCGCTGACAGACATGTTATTTTTGCCTGCTAAATGAATCAATTTACGACTTAATACATTTTTATTTGGGGTTACACGGTGAATGCACTCGTTCTTTATTGCAGTTGGTCGAGTTGAAGCTGCACTGTTGCGTGGGAATATTAAGATAGTTAAATTGCCTAAAACAGCTTTCCATATTTTTATAACAGACGGTTGACTTCATCATATTTTATATTATTGTACATGGTGCCTATGTTGTTTTTTATGTCTTTTTAGTTTTACGGCTATGGATTCTCGCCCTTTTGAGCTTCATCATAATAATCTATTAAAGTTTTACTTATGTTACCATTCATATTTATAAGCCTTCCTATCATAGAACAAAGGTTGTAACATGTACCTATATGTATTATGATATTCACAAAATGTAAGATAAATAGAAGTACATAGATTTGAAGAAGGTTTTAAGAGTTTGAAACTCTTTTGAAATTTCCACCAGATGGCGCTCACAGTACTAACAGTTTTCCAAACTTTAGCTCTGGAGGACGCAGCTGGTGTTACAAACAAAACATTAAAATACTTATTTAAAATTAAACATTTCATTCACAAACTGACGATATAAATAATTAAAAGATAACAAACAAATTGAATGGCCGCAACGCCTGACCTGTAGACCGTGGAACTTCCCCAAGCAATACACGTCTCACGCAAATCTCCTGAAGAAACATACTTTCGAACTTAGTCAACAACCAGAACCGAATTCCATCAGGTAAATGTAAATAAAAGATTCTTTAAATTAATGTTTGTTTGCGCCCACATAATCACGGTGTTTTCGACAAACACCATATTTCTTTGTGCGCGCAGAATAGCCGGTTAAATATAGAAATAAGGAAAGTGTTATAATTACATAGATATGGGGTAATGGATCTATAAAAGCGCGCGAGTAGGGTGAAAAACAAGAAAATGGAAGTAGCAACATTCGGTGCGTGTACTTTGCTAGTTTAATTTTAGCAGGCGTAATTAGAAATCGAGACTTGATCGTATTCAGACAGACCCCTTTTTCCCACTGGGCACAATGGGCACGTGGCCAAGGCCCCGCGATCGTTTGGGGCCCCCAGACTAGAGGTCCTTTAGACTCTTCTAAAGGCCCCACGATCACCTAACCAGAGGTTTGAAGACCCATGTGCCAAGGGCCTCTAAAATAGGTGAAAGACGGACCTTTTCTGATACTGCTAAAGCATTTATGCTTAAGCTATTGAGACTGAAGACACTAACTGGACAAAGACAATAAAGTGCCTATATTACACAGCAGCCTATCTAGGCCATCTCCTTGGAATGCATTGATTTAAATTGTTTCATAGACAGCTCGTTATAAGGTACGTCATGTCAAGTGAAATAATTTTACTTTTTTCTGGAGTTGGGGCAAATCTTATAATTTTAATCTATGTTAAAAAGTAATTTTTTTAGTCGCTTCTTTTGGCAGCCATGTAAAGGTCATCAAGAAATCAATGGAATAGTAGGTATCTGTTCGGAGTGTTCGGTGCAATACAAAGTTGATGTGTTTCTATCTAGCGACAGGAGCATATGATGCAATCATCAATCCTAGTTATCATAGAATGTTTATGTTATGTTTCTGGCACAATCGATACGGAATGCAATAATCTATTCATTCCTGGAGCGTGTGTCTTCCCCTGCCCAGGGCGTGAGTAACCGGCATTATTCGCTAAAAGCAACAAACATTTGTTGGATGAATAGCGCCGTTCCGTATTATATCCTAAACAGGGGAAATGTTTGAGATTGTTGGCAAGGATTCAAACGGAAATAGCTCAGGAAGAGTTGCCAAGTAGAAGACACAGGAATCAGCGCTTAGTAACCCCAATTTGTTTATTTAGATGTGCATTTAGGAGGCATTTTAATAGACAGGCCCGTTGGTCTAGTGACCAGATACCATGGTGAAACCAAGAGTCGCGAGTTCCGATCCCGCTGGGGTCAAATATTTGTCTTATGAACATTGGCTATCAAAAACTATGTAAGGTTCCCCAAACACATTGAATTTATTAAAAATACAACAAAGCAACTGGTGACAAAACTCAGGGATTTAGAGTTTATATTGAATCTTATGCAACCCATAATACGCCATTAAATGTATTTCAGGAAGTGAATACTTTTAATGAATGCAATGTTAACATTTAATTTTAATTTTCATATTATCCCTTTTGATACTGTGTCTCTGGCAACCCCAAAACAGTTAGCTTTGATCTTCGCCCTAAATGCCAAGGAGACCGATCAGAAAGACCTGTCACTTCCACTTTGTGAGTCAAAGTAAATTATTTGAAGAATGTTAATGTTATATCCGGCAAAAATGTCATTTATATTTTACTAGCGGCCGCCCGCGACTCCGTCCGCGTGGTTTTCGATTTCCAATAGCCTAAAGCCTTCCTCGTCAAATGGACTATCCAACACAAAAAGATTTTTTCAAATCGGACCAATAGTTCCTGAGATTAGCGCGTTCAAACAAACAAACATACAAACAAACAAACAAACATACAAACAAACTCTTCAGCTTTATATATTAGTATAGATTTTAGTTTAGAATTAAGATAAAAATAATACAGTAAGATAACAATGTACATCTAACACAAAACATTCAATTATTCTAAATAACAAAAGCTTTGTTATTGCTGCCAATTCGCAAAATTGGTATTGCACGAAAACTTGAACGTCTTAGGGTATACATGGCTGTACAGAAGTAGTTTAAGGATTACAAATAATACAAAATTTAACAATATCAAATTCCTTCCTTTTATTTATTTCTTGTCCAGTGATAAATTATATAAATATTTACACTAACAAGACCATTATGTACAAAATTGTCTTAGTATTTATTAAAATATGGTTTAATACGATTTTATTAAGTCTTACTTATCTCATACCTGTATGCTGAAAGGCTGCGTCCGTATTTACGTACATATTTTTGCCATTAAGTACAAAGAATCTAGAAATAAATTCAATAAAAATTATGCCAAAAAAAAATTGATTCGCAGCTAATACAGAGGGATCGACCAAAAATATCAATCGTGTAATCAATATCATTAAAAACAGATCCATTTTATAGAGAAAATGACTCGACCCAAGATTAGTGTTAATAAATAATAATTTGTTAGAAAAAATCCTTTCCGGTTTCAGAAGCTCATTATTTGTAACTACATATTTCCTTAATCACAAATAATAGAGAGATAACGATTTATCCCATAAACTTAACTGCAAATTAAAAATAAGAAAACTTTAGTCATCGGACGCAGACATCATACATACACCTGTTATAACTTAAAGCTTTCCATTGAAACGTACATATTTTAAAGGCTGATGATATAACAAGATTATAGGTACTTTGAAACTACAAACGTTATATTAAATACGTTAACTTAAGCTTAGCTAAATACAAATATCCGTAAAAATATCAGTCGAACATTATTCATTTATTTAAACACGAGACCAAACCGTCCGAAGGACATAGTTAAACAAGATTCAGCAAAATAAGATTTCATGATGTAAGAAACCAATGGAAGTACAAAACTTGTGAATCAAGTTCAGAAAAATGTACACATCCGTACTTTCAAGTTCTATTTTGATATCACAGATAAAATAGTCAACTGAGAAACTTTTTTCATCTGTCAGGACAGAACATTCAATTATTTAAAAAATCTTGTAGAAAAAGGAGTTTTGAAGCAATCATCATTTGTAAACATAATTTAATTTGGCTCAGGGCATATGAAAAATAGTTTAAATTTTACAGAATATATTCAAAATTTATTAATTTTAAGTAATTATTTTTATATTGGTATTTCTTTGTTTTTTTATTTTCACCTGAACTAATATAAAAAAAACGTCGAGAAAACTAGCATTATAATGATGACTTGAAGTCATTCTGATAAGTTGATTCGCTAAGTAAAATAAAATAGCTCTACAAAAATAATAAACATTACGTTATTATGTTTTCCAATCCTTTTAGTTAACAATACTTTAAATACTTATTCTTTATCTACATGTGCGCTTAGTCACGTATGAAAACGTTTAGATTAACATTTGCATATTATAACGGTTTAGTCCATAGGTATTATTTTTTGTTATACATTTATGTACCAGCTCATTCATTCATTTCCTAATATTGATATAATACAAGTTTTAAATAAGTTTCAGCATAAACTATAGATCTAACAGGCAATAGGATTCCGCTAGTAATAAATATTCTTTATTAGTTTATTTGCGAAGAACAAAGTGAAGATGTTAATTTTAACTTGTTAAATTAACTAAAACATGTTGGCATCCCGCTAGCGGACTAGTTACTGTATTGGAATTTTATGATTATCTACTTACGTCGTCATAAAGTTAATGTTATGAGACATTTCTGCTGTCATAGTGACACTTCAGAAATTAATCAAACAAACCAGTTTCTTTTCAGAAGTTTCTTTTTAAATATACTTTAACTCTTGACTTTCCTTCATAATTTACTTTGGGTAGTTATTTCTCAATGCATAAAAATTTGTGCTATTGCACAAGTTGCACCCGCATTTGTGTGCATGAACATGTCTGTTTGTATCGGTCTGGGTGTTTCTATGTATAATATGAATGTATTTACAAAAAAAAAGTATATAAGTAATGTTTATCGGTTGTCTGGCACCCATAGCATAAGCGTTAATTAGCATTAGCTTAGTTTGGGGCTAGATGGCGCTGTCTGAATGATGTCCTGAGATATATATTTACTACATTACGGCATAGTATTGAAAGCAATAAAGCCACCGGCAAAAGAATTTGTAAGTCACTATATAAAACTAGAGTTGCTACATAATATGATTCAATCCCCTATTAATAAAATAATAGGTGACGCTGAGATTTAATATTTGTGATGTTTGTATTACAAAAAACTCGAGTCATTGAGCGGCTTGTTGTATAAACAAGAGTGAGATAGTTGTTTAATTAATTAATAACGTCATTATGTGATTTAACTTTTTACCCCGCATAAACTTTTAATGTTTAGGTATTCATAATATTATGAAATTGGTGTCACTCAACATCATCAACATTCATTATCTATACAAATAAAAGTGAATTGCTATCGTTAGTCTTGCTAAAACTCAAAATCGAACGAACTAATATGACTAATTTTGGTCTTTAAAGAATGTGGTAGTCCACGGAAGGTTTAAACAATATGAAAATACCTATGTTAAAATTTTGAGAAAATTACTAAAAGGAACAATTTCATTTTCTCTCAAAGTGTTCTACCTGTCAAATATTATGACACTGACAGTGATACGAAATTCACCGGGTAAGCTACTTAACCCTTAATCGGATATAGGGAAAATAGTTCCCATCTTAAATCGAACCTTATGTCCTTGACTTAAGTTCGAAAACCAATGAAAAAATTGGTCATGTTATGTACGATTAAGGGTTAAACATATAAAAAAAACAAGTACACCGGTGGCGATAACTGACAATTGAGAATCCGTATTGGCGATGCAAAGATTACGCGGACGTCTCTGGCCGCGAAATTTAGAAGCTGTCTAAGAACGACACTTTGACAGTTTTCCTTACAGTTTTCACAGGAAAACAACACAATTTTGCCACTAGGGGCGCTAATTAGAATCTTTGCATCGCAAAAAGATAACGGTCGCCCGCTAGCATATACGACACCCTTCATGATCAAGTTTAAGTTCGCATCAGTACACAGATTTCTTATAATAACGTTAGGTACCTTCGATTACTCGTGTTTTATTTGTAAAAACTTTATTTACCTATATTTACCTTTTAAATAATAAATAAATAAATAAATATTTCACAACATCACATACATTGATCTGACCCCGTGTTAAGTAGCTTAAGCACTTGTGTTACAGACATCAGAATCAACAGTGGTATTACAAATATACATAAATAGATACATATAACACCCAGACCAGGACAAACAGACATGTTCATGCACACAAATGTTTGCCCTGTGCGGGGATCGAACCCGCGACCTCTTGCGTAATAGGCAACAATTTGACCATTACACCAAGCGGGTCGTCAAACCTTTTCAAATAGATCTGTCTGTCTATCCGATTGATAATTAAATTTACTAACAATAGGATTATGTACATCACATGTTATTACGAGCACCACGTGCGGTCGGCTGCTCATTCCGACATATTATACAAAGCGGTCAGTCTCTCCAGGAACGCGTTCTCCATATTCTCCGAGACGACGTCGAGTCGGACCTCTCTCGTCACCTCGCGCTCGAGGATCCTCATGTCTCCTATGGTGAGGGTGTTGATCACAGCGCTGCCGTACTCCTTCTTCTCCCGATGCGTGTACACTTGCAACTTACCGTCGGTGTTCTCGCCCCTGTACGTTTTATCGGCGTCGTCGACGGTGTTTCTGAACGGGTCGCGATCGTCGCCGGGTCGGGGGTCGCCGGCCTTGTAAGTCTCGGGGTAGTCCCTAGCTTTGTTGAACGCGGGTTGATCGTACGAGTCCTTGAGTTTGGCGTACTGCGCGTCGGAGCGGCCCGAGACCTCAAAGACGACGATGTCATCATTCTCTGCCACTTTGTACTGCGGGTCGGGTCGCGCCACGGTGACGTTGGGCGCGCCGTCCTTCTTCCCGACGCGGCTCCGGAGGCGCGGCTTCTTGTCAGCAGTCTTGAGGATCGTGGGAGGCCGGGCGGTGGACGCAACCGCGTTCTTGCGGTACGACTTGGGAGCCGCATCCGAGATCGATTCAATATTTTCTAAAAGGAATAAAGAAGATTAATATTGTAAGTCAATTAAGCTATAGATATCTGCATTTGAAAAATCGTGGTGATTCAGCCATAACCCGTTTTAGTAACAAAAACATGATTTCAAATGACGAAGGCCTCTGCCCTGCAGTGGAACATTAGTAGGCTGATACTTTACTTTATAATTTCCAATAGTTTATTTTGCAGTTGAATCTTTATTAAAAATAGCAATTCCATCTAGCGGTGATAAAAAAAATTTAACACACTTACCAATCTTAATATTCTCTAGTTTGATAAGCTTATCTGACTTAGACCGCGCCGGGGTCGCTTGCATCGCAGGAGCAGCTTGAGCCGCCGGTGTCACTGCAGCTCCGGCGGTCGCGACGCTATGGGGCGTGGTTTGCGTCCCGTGCGTGCCTTGCGACGCATGCGTTACTTGCGACGTGGGCGGAGCCTGTGACGCAGGCGGGACTTGTGACGAGGGCGGAGCTTGTGACGTAGGCGTGGCTTGTGACGTGGGCGTGGCTTGTGACGTGGTCCCTTGCGGTCGCGCGGCGGCGTCGCGTCTTGCCTTGTCCTCAAGGCGGGCGCGTGCCTTCTCGTGCGTGGTGCGATGCCGGCGCAAGTCGAAGCCCACGCGGAAGCACTTGCCGCAGTCCTCGCATTTGAACGGCTTGTCACCTAAACATTGAAATATAATGAGCGTCGAACGTTATTAATTTTAGTGAAGATGAAACCCTTCCATTTACTAAAGAAATGCTGCAATCGGAACGACGGCCTTGAGATTGAAATACACTAGCCATGCCCCCGACTTTTTTGGCGTGTTTGTTGAAAACGCTGTCACGATTATCTTTAATATTCCCCGTTTTTACAACATTTCTCATTAATACTACGCTGCTATTGGTCATATCGCAGTGTTTTATAGCTTAAAGTCATTCTCGACAAATAGACTATCGACATGAAAATATTCATATTAATTCAAACCACACAAACAAACAAACAATTAATTAAAAGTATAAATGAGCACCTTCCCTTTTGAGACTAAGTAACATGTTTTTTTTAAATATTCATTTCAGTTATGGCATTAGTTTTTATTTTAGTAATTCTACATTAGTTTACATGCGCAGAAGGTCGCCATTATACTCAACTACCGTTCCTACTCACCCGTATGCGTGCTGTTATAAGATGTGGGCCGGAAAGGTTTTTAAAAAAAATAATTATTTGATTTAGACGACCCTTGGACAGCCTGTCCCGACGATGGTTGAAAACGGACTGACTACGGGCTCGCGGTAGCGAGCCTGCCTAACTGAAAACGCTGATCAGGCAATTTATTCCTGTCAGCCATATGGTTGACATCCCTGGGATATAACACCTCCCCCCATAGAAAAGGAAACTTTCCATTTTGTAAAGTTTCTTGTGAATTAAATGAATTAGATAAATTAAATATTCGTCCTGATTGTAGGGAGGTCAGCCATCTCTACATTATTAATTTCATCTTGATTTTGAAGTTTATTAGATTTCTTTATTTCTAAAAGACTGTGGCCAGGTCGACATTTATTAATAAACTTTTTATAAAATACATAGAAAATCAATATAATAATAGTAAACAATACAATGAATAATAAAACAGAATGGTGTGTCCCATACTTTATAATAAACGGTTCAGTTCCAATTGTATTTAGCTCCTTCGAAGTTTTAATGAGGTTTTCCTTTAACGAATTTAAATTATCTAAATCAATTTCTTGTAATTTAATAGGGGGCACATCATTCATTACCTTTTTAAATTTAGAAATGTTACAACATGTGTCGTTAATAAGATTAAAATTTGAAGATCTTATCGGTGAACTAATATTAATTATATTATTTTCCGGGATTAAAGTGGTACTTTTACAATATCCGATACAGCCTGCAGGAATATTCATTATACCAGTTCCTGATATAAAATTTTCAATCAATTGAGAATTTGGACAATCTACAGATACTTTAGTTGGCTGGGTTTGTATAAATATCCACTTATTGTTCTTAATGGGTTTCCATACATCTAAATGACCGTATATAAATTTAGTTTCGCACTGCACTGGTATTTCACTGATCACTTTTGACAAAAGTTCACTGGCGCAGATGGGTTTTGCTTCGGATGAGTATACGTTTGTGACGTCACACACAAAGTCGTTCATTGTGGGCTTTACACAATTTTCGATGCTGTCTAACTTGCAATAATGTAATCTGTCTTTGGTCATTGCTATATATTTTGAATCTGGTACTATCAAACTAAATGAATCAGCTTTGTCAGAATCATGCGGTACAGGTAGAGCTATATTATGAAACAGCGTGTATTCCTTAGGAGCAACTAAAGGAATTTGTAAAACAAATATAATTTTCTTATTTAAATAATAACATGATACCTTAGATATATGTAAAATATAATGTATTGAATTTAGATCTAATATTACAGGTAATTTCACATTTTTAGGTAAATGTATATAACTTTCGACAAGCTCTTTATACAATTCCTGTGGATTGATAATTGATGGATGAATTATATTTTGTCTGCTAAATAATATTCCATTTACTATATCTTCGATTTGATAGGAAATTACCAAAATTGCTGTTTCTAACTTATTAATAATTTCGTTTCCGTAAGATTGAAGTAACAATTCATTAGTTTTAATGGAAATGTTCTTTAATCCTGAACTAAGCTTGTCGATAGCTTCATTTAAGTTAGCTTCATTAATTTTAATTTTATTTAATGTATTATTGTATATTGACATAACTGAAGTTGTAACTAAAATATTTTGCTTCATTAATGTAGCTAGCTTTTTCTGATCATTTTGCATTACATTAATTGCTTCACTAAACTTAACACCATCTGCTTCATCTAAAGTGCCAAAAATTTGCTTTAAGATTGTTCCACCAAGTCCTATCCAAGCCTCGCGTCTACTTCTATCATCAAGGAGATGGGAAATTGAGGAAAATTCTCTAGCTACATCGTGGTACTGAACTACTAGGGGTTCCAGCATCTCGCGGCATTCTACTGATGTTACTAAGCCCGTTTCTTTACAGAGTTCTTCTGCGGATATTAAAGCCGATTTTATATTTGTTACATGAGGTTCTAAATGTGATATATCGATTGGAATCACAACATTTAAATGGCCGTTTTTAATTTTAAGTTCGCCGATATAATCAAAATAAAGTCCTGGACTCGCTACGATCTGCTGCACGTAATTCAGGTCGCCTTGGACTGCTCCAAGCAGTACGCTGAAAGGAATACAGTAAGTTTTATCTATTTTACTTATATATGATATATATATGAATATATATATGTACTATCTAATAACTAAGTCATAATATGAATATAATCCTATTTTTTATTCCAGCTTTTAAGGAAAAGACAAATGAAGAATAAAGTAAGTAAAAAATTTTTTTTTTTATTAAATTTTATTTTGTTAATTAATTTTTTTTATGTTTGCAGGTTGCTGCCGCCTACTTCGGCTGGTTTCACTTGATCGAAGTGGTGAGTTACGTGACGACGATTAATTAGTAAGGTAAGTGTATTATTACCATTTAGTTTAACTATTTTGTAAGGTCCCTTCCAGACCGGAGAGAGAGCTTTACGTAGACGTAAATGATTTCTAAGGTAAACGTAATCACCGACTTTATATTTTGCAGGGCGAGTACGAGCATCATAATAAGTTTTCGAAATGGATTTAGATCGTCGTGAATATTCGATAGCTTTTTCACGAGAATGTTTTAATCGATTTTGCAACATACGTACATATTCTGGGTATGTTGTTCCTAAGTTTCCTTCAAATATGGAATCTGGGATAAATGGTTTATGACCAAACATTAACTCGTAAGGAGTATAATGTGTCGTAGAATGAACAGACGTATTATAAGCCAGCATGGCTGTATAAACATAACGGGGCCAATTGTCTTGTCCCTCGTCTACATATGATTTTAAATATTCTTTGAGCGTCGAGTGGCTCCTTTCTAATGCTCCTTGAGTTTGTGGATGATACGGAGATGACCAAAGTTGTTTGATTTTAAGAAATTCGCATGTTTTCTTGAATAAGTCTGCAGTAAAATTAGTTCCTTGGTCAGTAAGAATAGTCTTAGGTATACCGAAAATAGAAATATAATGTAAGAGACACTCACTAGTCTCTTCTGCTGTTGTACTTCGAATTGGATATGCAGAGGAAAACTTTGTAAGATCGTCCTGGATTGTGAGAATAAATCTTAATTTTGCTGGTCCCGCTTCTGGAAGAGGACCGACGATATCCAGAGCAATACGCTGACAGGGTTCTGTGGACGTGCTAGTAATTTGCATTGGAGCTCTATTTACCTTTCGCAGGGCTTTATTTTCCTGACATGATTTACATTTCTTTACATAAGCTTCAATATCACTCCGCATGCCTTTCCAGTAGTATAATTGTTTAATTTTATTATACATGCGGGTGGACCCTGGATGACCGGCTATAGGAGGATCATGATGATCGTGAAGAATTTTCTTTATTTCAGTTAGAGCCGGGTAAGTTATATTATTATGATATATGTTGATTTTTATATTAGTGTTGTGAAATAGATAGAGCAGAATATTATATATTTTAGTAAATGAATGAAGTTCAAAGGCATTACGAAAATCAGGAATAGCTATTTCCTGTACGTTTTCTAATTTTATTAATTCGTCGCGAATGTTCTTTATTGTCTTGAATATATCCGGATAAGATGCGACATCAAAGTGATTTACTCTCGTGTAGAATAAGAAATACGTTTTATTATTTAATTCTAATTTAGTAAATGAAAATAGTTCTTTTTCGTTGTTGATTATATTGAGCGCGTCTTCAGAATTATCGAGAATATCTTGTAGATAAGGATTAGATTCGTCTAAGTCAATGGACGTTGGGATAAGAATTATTTTAGATGAGGATTTAGTTAAATCTTCATTGAATTCAATGATGTGAGTATTTAGAATAAGGTTTTTATCTGAAATTGTTTTAATTAAGTTAGAATAATCACCAGACAAGACAGTAGGATTTGAAATAACGTCAGTAGGTGGAGAAGAAATTACTACAGGTAAGTCATTTATATTTATTTCAGGATTATTTATTTCGTCTCTGGAATTTGGAGAAGGATTAGGATTTAAGTTTTTGTTTTCAGGGCTGTACGCTTGTGGAAGAGGATCATCATTTTCTAGAAGATCAATTGAAGGTAAGTCGCTGCTGTTTCCTTGGAATGGACTAAGCGTTATGCCTAAGTCTTCTAATGTAAGAGGACTGAATTGTGGAGATTGTTCAGCTTGCACAGCATTATCATTTGAACCTTGTTCTGGTTGAACTTCAGGATTACTAGGAGCGGATTCATCGCTACTTGGCTGAATAGGATTTACAGGAAATCTGGATAGCGCATCTGCGTTTTGATTGATTTTGCCTTTCTTGTAAATTATATCATATTCATATTCCTCTAGTTTTAGGCGCCAACGGATGAGACGGGAGCCTGGATCCTTGCAATTGAATAGCCATTGTAGCGGCTTGTGATCTGTCAAGATCTTGAAACGACGGCCGTATAAGTATGGCCTGAAGGTTTTAGTACCGAATATGATTGCGAGACATTCCTTCTCGGTCACGCTATAATTGTTCTCCGCCTTGTTTAACGTGCGGGATGCAAAAGCTATAGGGCGGTCTTGTCCGATCGGCCCTTGGGATAAGATTGCTGCGATAGCATAATTTGACGCGTCACAGGTTAAAATGAATTGTTGATTAAAATCTGGATATGCTAATACTGGAGCTGTGACGAGCTTATTCTTAAGGGATTCGAAAGCGAGCTGCTGTTCGTTTCCCCATTCGAATGGGACATCCTTTTTCAAGAGGGATGTGAGTGGTTTGGCCATTTTGGCGAAATTGGATATAAATCTGCGATAATAGGACACAAGTCCTAGAAAGGATTTGATATCCTTTGGACACCGAGGTGTTGGAAATTCTGTGACAGACTTTGTCTTGTCAGGATTCGGCTTAACGCCATCTTGAGTAATTATATGGCCCAGATATGCGACTTCTCGTCGCAGAAATTCACACTTGTCGGGCTGAAGCTTGAGATTAAAATCTCGAAGTTTTTGGAAGATGCTGGACAGGTTTTCGATGTGAGTTTTCAGATCAAAGGAGTACGTGACAATATCATCAAGATACACAAAGCATCTTGTGCCCTGGAGGCCGGAAAGCGCAGTATTCATTAAGCGCTGGAATGTAGATGGCGCGTTCTTGAGCCCAAAGGGCATCCGATTAAATTCGAAGTGCCCCTGAGGTACATTAAAGGCTGTTTTAGGAGCGTCATCTTTAGAGACTTTAATTTGGTGAAAACCTGAAGCTAAATCGAGAGTGGAAAAATATTTACTGTTCCCTAGTTGGTCAAGAATTTCGGCGATTTGAGGAATTGGATAAGTATCGCCAATAGTGATGTCGTTGAGTTTCCTGTAGTCAATGACTACGCGCCATTTCTTTTGGCCAGAAGCATCAAGTTTCTTTGGAACGACCCATATGGGTGAAGACCATGGAGATGAAGAAGGTTTAATAATACCTTGTTTTAACATTTGATTAATTTGTTTATTGACTTCGGCTTTATGTATTTCTGGAAAACGATAAGACTTAACGTGAATTGGAATATTTGTATTGGTTTTGATTTCATGTTCGAGAGCGGAAGTATAAGATAATTGATCATCAGGCAAATGGAAAATATCGGAAAATTGAGAACAAAGTTCTAAGAGCGCGTCAGCTTCTTCGCGATTTAAGTGATCGATTCTTAATGATTTAATGACTTCTTGAGTTCGTTCAGAAGTGGTTTTCATTTCGTTTATTTGAAACGCAGCACAATGTAAAGGTTCTATAGAAAGATTTAAATTAGGATTAAAGTTGACAGAGGTATCTGAGATATTGGCGATAGTAAGGTTCACGCGATTGTTGTCTTTGACTTTTACGATGCAATTGGATATTAATAGATTTTCAGAAACATGTTGATCTATAATTACGCCTTCTTTAAGGCCGGTCTTCTTGATTGAGCACTCAATAACCGCTTCGGTGCGAGGCGGAATAACATAAAATGGATCAAAGAAATTTAGTTTGATGTTAATTTTTCCAATAGAAAGAATATCATTTGTATAATCAATTTTGCAGCCAAGATGAGTTAGAAAGTCCGTACCTATGATACCATCATAAGGTAGGTTAATAGATTTTACTACGTGAAATTTGAATGACGCAGATTTAGTTTCATTAAGTTGAAGTTTTAAATTAAAATGACCTACTGTAAGGGTAGGTTCATCGCTTGGGTCTATACCCTTTATTTTAATTGGCTCTTTTACGATTCTTTGTGATTTAAGTATACTTGATTGTTTCAATAAACAAATCGCGGAACCAGAATCTACTAGAAGTGATAGCGGAACGTCAGATACTTGTGAATTAAGAAGTACATGAGGTAAGAACCTTTTATTTATATCGATATTGATTTCATAGATTTTTGTCATCGTTTGATCGTCAGGCTTACTGGACATGACGTGTGTGTCGTTGATTTCGGCCTGAGTTGAGACTGGATTTTGAAGAAGGTCTCCTTTTTGGGGCTGGCTACCCTGTCGTGTGACCTTGGATTGAGACACATTCGAAATTGTCTTGGAAGAGAGGTCTCCGGTTTGGGGCTGGTTACCCTGTCGTGTGACCATGGATTGAGACGAATTCAACATTGTCTTAGAAGAGAGGTCTCCGGTTTGGGGCTGGTTACCCTGTCGTGTGACCTTGGATTGTGACGTGCTTGGAATTGAGTTGACAACAAAGTCTCCGTTTTGGGGCTGGTTACCCTGCTGTGTGACTTTGGAAGTTTTATGAGTGAGGTCTCCTTTTTGGGGCTGGTTACCCTGTCGTGTGACCTTAGAATAAGAAGCACGTGGAATTGGAAGAAGAGTGAGGTCTCCTTTTTGGGGCTGGTTACCCTGACGTGTGACCTCAGATTTAGGAATGGTGCCGTGTGAAACGTTAGCTAGGTCGTTAGAATGAGGTGTGGGCTGCACGAGACACCTGCGTGAGCCCATTACTCGTTTAAATCGTTCTGTCCTATTTCTTCGAGTTCTTCTTGAACTTGATCGTCCTGAATTAAATGAATGGGCTTAGAATATGATTGCCCAGGAGCTGAGAATCTCTGAAATCGCGAGTCTCGAATTTTATTATTATATTCTCTCCTTTTGCAGTCCCTAATATTATGACCAGGCGTTTTACAATAGTTACAAAAAGACGTGCCCTGTGTGAATGAGGACGGCTGGGCGTCCTGTTTAGATATTATATTAGGCTTAGGCCTGAATTTGTTATCAAGAAAGCGTCGCGATGAATTAATATTTTGTTTGATTTCGGGTTGATGACCCTGGACTCTTTTATAGAGTGATTGTTGAATGCGCTCTTCCGAGACTGCAAGATTAATAGCTTCATTTAAATTTTTAGGTGTCCTACACCTTACGATATTTGAAATTCGGGGGTGAAGACCCATCAGGAAATGATGAAGGGCCAGGTCCTCCATAGCGGCTGTACGGCCGGGGAGCTCCTTGGCCTTATGGCTTGCTAAAGAAATTTCGGTTAATAACTGTTGTAAACAGGTTTCGATTCTGAGTGCGAATGCTGAAACATTTTCAATGGGACCTTGCTTGCTTTCTTGCAAGTCCATTATAAGGTGAGCGTAATGTTTTCGCTCACTAAACTGCGTTTTAAGGAAATCTTTTAATTGTTCCCAGTTCGAAAAATCTTTTATAGAGCATGCTGTTTGAGCCTTACCTTCAAGCTGGCTTAGTATGTACTTAAATAAGATGGGCGTTTGCGCCTCTGATGCAAGCTCGAATGCATTATTGCAGTTAACGATAAAGGAAGTTAGACTTTCTCGATTGCCATTGTATGGCTTAATAAATTTGAGCAGAATGGCCAGGTCCATTGTCGGAATTGTGGCTTTGGTTTTCTTCGATGCCGGAGATACTGGAGGTTGTTCCTCGTGTTTTACCTCGGATGTGTCGATAGTTAATTTTGGCGTTGGCATAATAGATGAAGCACACTTAAATTAAAAGTTAAATTAAAAGTCAATATAAATTTACTTTCTACGAACAAGACCACCTGGATTTATAAATGCTATGATTAATTCTGAGAACACGACCACTGTTATGATTTAGATAAGCAATGAGCAAAGACTTACAATGTTGCGAGTGCGACGGCTACCTGGAATCGATTCATACCGGATGCGATAAGACACAGGCACTGAATGTTTTAATGTTCAATGTATTTGCACAGCGTGAATGCTTGATTTTAATGACGAATGACGATCTTCACCACGACGAAACTTCGAGCAGAAGGTAGGTCATAGGAAGTCGTGCAGGTCCTCGAAGTACTGCCAGGCTCTGCCTGGGCGTTAATAAGCGCTGCTGGGACGATGCTGACACGTAGCTGGGACGCTGGGACACTGCTGACACGTAGCTGGGACGCTGCTGACACGTAGCTGGGACGCTGGGACGCTGCTGACACGTAGCTGGGACGCTGGGACGCTACTGACACGTAGCTGGGACGCTGAGACGTTGCTGGTACATAGCTGGGACGATGCTGGACGTAACACAGGTAAGTAGGACGACGAGAATGTTCCACACTGACACTGAACTGGCACTTTACGCGTTAAGTCGGGACGGCTTTAGATATTATGAGTCCGTTTTGGATTTGCGTGCCGAATTGATCTTCCGATCATTGAAAAGTCATTGATTTTGGATTTCACGATCACGAATTTCACCGGTTTAGGATTTCCGATCCCACCGCTGCCACCAAAATGTTATAAGATGTGGGCCGGAAAGGTTTTTAAAAAAAATAATTATTTGATTTAGACGACCCTTGGACAGCCTGTCCCGACGATGGTTGAAAACGGACTGACTACGGGCTCGCGGTAGCGAGCCTGCCTAACTGAAAACGCTGATCAGGCAATTTATTCCTGTCAGCCATATGGTTGACATCCCTGGGATATAACAGTGCGCATATGGTTCAGCCGGTACGCGGACGCGCTGAAGGTCTTGTGGCAGTAGTCGCACTTGTAGTTGCGCTCGCCCGTGTGGATGCGCCGGTGCAGGCTCAGCGAGTACTTGCGCGCGAACTCCTTGTTGCAGAACTCGCATTTGGACTGTTTCTGTTGGGTACGCGTGAAACTCACCCGTATGCGTGCGCATATGGTTCAGCCGGTACGCGGACGCGCTGAAGGTCTTGTGGCAGTAGTCGCACTTGTAGTTGCGCTCGCCCGTGTGGATGCGCCGGTGCAGGCTCAGCGAGTACTTACGAGCGAACTCCTTGTTGCAGAACTCGCATTTGAACTGTTTCTGTAGGGTATGCGTAGAACGTTAGTACTGAGAAAATAAAAAAATAATTTTGACACATAAACTTTCACTTGATAGGAGCGAATGGAATGAAAAAAATATTTGCAATTTTCAGTACAATTTTATGAGTAAAGATTTTTGCGATTTCTGACATATCTGGTGAGTTATATTTTATTTTTGGAATTATCAGTAGTTACACCTACAATATGTGCAGGAAAATCTTTTTGCGATTTCTAGTTCTCAAACCTCAAATGGTCCCATAGTCATTTGATCCCTACATGAAACAGGATCGATTGACATGAAAAAAACATTTCGCCTATTTCAGCACTTTTTTACTGACTGTAACTTTTTTCCAACATTTGTTAATGCCGATTAAGGTATCTCAAAAGTTATGAATGGTTGCCTAACAACATGTTCTTGTAACTACAACGATTAATGTACTTGCCCATCATAACCGATTAAATAATCCACCCTGTATGATGAAAACTAACCTTGTCGGAGTGTATTGAGACTAGGTGATACCGCAGGTCGCTGCGCTGGCGGAACTCGCGGCCGCACTCATCGCACTTGCACGGCCGCGCGCCGCTGTGCGTACGCTTGTGCACCTAATCACAATATAATTAAGGTTCATATTAGCACTTTATCAATTCCAGTCTGTTCATATTTTGTACTTATACTTCTATATTAGTTTTGTTTGTTGTTTGACCGCGTTAATCTTAGGAACTAATGGATCAAATTAAATAAATATGCTTGTGTTGGATGTTCCATTTGACGAGGAAGGCTTTAAGCTATAGTATAGCACTATGTGCACGGAAACTAAAATCCACGCCGAAGGAGTCGTGGGTGGCCGCTAGTCAATGATAAAATGCTAAATACGTAATGTTTCATACGGCTTTAACGAAAAAAAAACAGCGATGAAAAGGAACAATGACAGATGGACCTTTTGTGTGAACAGGCTGTGAGATAATTGTTTAACATATTGACATATCTGAAAAACTTCATATATTAAAGAAGTAATGAAATAAGTATCCCTGCCAGTAGAGGTTTTAGGGTAGGGCGCGGTTGTGCGACGGCCCGGGACGCCAGAGAAAAGAGGCCCCACAGGCGCCTCCGACGTACCATAGTTCGAAGTTAACTTAACTCTCGCCCAGGTCGCTGGTAGAGTTAAAACCGGCACTGATCATTGACTCACCATAAGCGCCTGCGCAGTGTAGAAGCTCTTCCCGCACTCGCGGCAGAAGTGCTGCTTGCCGCTGTGCGACAGCAGGTGGTACATCAGGCTGCTCCTGAGGGTCATCACGTCAATCGGTTATACACTGCACGTTTTAGTTTCACTTATACAAAACGCAACCCGTAATGTAGTACAAGAATATCTCCCTAGTTTAACCGGATCATTCGCTACAGCGAATTCGACAGTTTAAAACAAGTAAAACTGGGAGCGGAACAAAATCATAATGAAATTAACAAATCTTTTAGAGGTTCCCTTAAATAAATCATTTAAACAGGGTGTTTGCGATTGAAAAATCCGCTAGTTGGCAATACGAAGGCGTGAGGTGTATCTGCCATTGTAATTTTGACATATCTGTCAATGTCATGTCAAAATTCACCAATAACATACTAGCTAGACCCTACGCCTACCTACTGCCATCTTGCGGATTTTTCATTTGCGTAAACCCTTAGTCTCAGAACCACTATGTCAGGCAAACATAATACTACTCCTTAACTAAACAAAAAAAAACTTAAAATACTTATTTTCGCGTTTTAGGATCAAAAATTTCAGGCCGTTTCAACCAATATTGAAATCTCTTATCTTACCTGTGCAAAAACACGCGTCCGCACTGGCTACACTCGAACTTCTTCTGCTTCTTCTTGTTCCACTTGTCGTCTGTCGGCGGCGCGTCGGGCGGCTGCGCGGGCGCCGGCGGCGGCGGGGGCGGGGGCGCTAACGCAGGCTCGGGCGCAAGGCTCTCCGCGAACGACGCCGAGTGACTGGATGAGTCCGTCTCGAATATCCGCTGGAGGACCTCCTCTGCGGAATGACGAATTTTTTTAGTCACTCAATGTTCTGATTTTTTTGGTTTTGAACTATCACTGAGGAGCCATCATCCCTATTCTTTGTAGAATAAGGATGACACATATCACTTATAAATTGCACAACACTTTTATACAAAAATAACTCGCTTTTCAGTATCTAATGTATTGGTTGGTTTTCATTTATATGTAAGATAAGGATTATTGATGAATTAATATTATATTGTTAACTACTCAGTTGACTTTAAAAATAATGACGCCATAGTGCTATTCTTATACAAACCTCATAGTTTGGAATTGTTTTGACAGACAATAAAAGCAAGTCAAATGACTGGTGGTGTCAAAATACTCATTATCAATACTCTACGTACGAAATTGAATCGACGGATGCGGGCAGCGAGATCGACGGGGTTGCGAGCGCGGGGAATTCCTATTCACTGCTTATTTTTGTAAAGCCGCCGAGCCACCCTTGAAACAGCCTAACCTTTGAGATGGTGCGGCGCATGCTGATCATCCCGGGGCGCGACCTGCTGCGCGGGCGCGGGCGGGGCGGGCGGCGCGGGGCACACGGGGCAGTAGGCGCCCGCCGCCGCGCACGCCTCCGCGCCCGCCGCGCCCCCCGCCGTGCCCGGCGACGCGCCGCCGTTGCGCATGTACCTGAGGAATTAATCCGATTTTATTATTATTTTATGTTCAATGTTCATGTGTGAAAGATAGACTAATGTCAATGCGTCTCTAAGATAACAATCTGTGGGTGAATGACGAATGAGAGCAGACTATGAAGATCGAATTATGATAACCGAATGAAATAAGGAGAGATGTAAGAAAGGTGAGTTTGAGCAGGAAAGTTGAAGACGTAAACTTTAGACGAATGAAGAAAGATTTTATTTAACGGACTTCCTAGCTCTTTCCTTTCGAAACTCTTGTTCTCACATTCTATAATAAATTTAAACATCGACGTTGGTCGAACATTTTTTCTAATACGAGAAACAGGAAACACCCTGAGGGGAAATGATGAAATCGATAAAGCTCCTACAATAAAATTGACCGATAAAAAGCATCTATTTCAGCGCATTCGCATTGAAGTTCAAAAATTCTGTCGCCTTTTCAGCTTTGCAAGTCACAAAGTGCACCATATAGACGAAAATGAATACGGGAAAAATAAGAATCGCGCATTTACTAATCCACCAATAGAATAATACCTCAAACTTCCCAGCACCTTTTATATCATACTCAAAACCACGTACAGAAAAAGTTAAAAAGTTCTTCTTTTCACTATACTGTAGTAGTGCATCATCGCTCACTGACCAGTGCCTCGCAGCGATGTGCTCCTGGTGCACGTGTCCGTTCTCGACGGTGAGGTGCGGCAGCAGCGTCTGCTCGTAGTGCTCGCCGCCCTCCTCCACCGCCACGTGGATGCCCTCCATCAGGTCCTCCGGCTCGCTGAACTCGCCTATGTCTTCCAGCTGTAACGAACGTAACGATCATAGTTGACATGTGAAATTGAACCGTATGGCATTGACTTTGGGTTGAAAATCGATGAAAAATGTAAATAAATTAATAAATAAATTCATTGGACTGACACACCAATTGCCTAGCCCCAAACTAAGCTCGAAGCTTTTACTATGGATGCTAGGGAACGGATAGACATACTTAAATACTTTTATAAACATCCATGACTCGAGTACAAATGCCGATGTTCATCACACAAACATTTGCCCCTAGCGGGATTCGTACCCGCGACCCTCGGTTTAGTAGCCAGGGTCTCTGACCACTAGACCAACGGGCCTGTCATGTATCATAACATTTTAAAAAAACAGCACGGAAGATAAAATCTATTCACATTGAATATGACCTTTGGTGTCACATGGTATTACATGCCTGGTTTTGTAAGTAACGATTCTAAAGCTCAATTGCGTATTTTTTTTAAACAATACGTCTAAACTGTATATATAGTTACTTCAAACATAGACCTGCTACAGGCTTGGTGTGCTTAATTAATGGTTAAATTCTCATTGTTTTTCAAATATACGTCACCTAATTTTGAACGCGCAATTTTTTTTAATGACATCTGCGTAAAGAAAAACATTTTAACTTCCTTAAAATGTAAAATCCAAAAAGCAATAATTTTAATTTCCATTTTTTAGGCCGTACCTTGGTCCCAGCGTGCGCCTCCTTGATGTGCGCCTCGCACTGCTTCTGTTTCCTGAACGACTTGTTGCATTTCACGCAGCTGTACAGCTCAAGCTTATCCAAAGTGTCGTAGAGGTCAGTCTTCTCGGTTTCCGTTGATACGGGTTCCTGCAAAAAAAAACTTTTTAGTGGATTTAGTGGATTTTTAGTGGAGAGCCCTGAAGGAGGGAATGTCCACCAGGGCACAGTAATAGCCTGATCAAAGGAACTAAAATCTTAAATCTATGAATGAAATTAAATTGTTACCAACAAACTTACTATTTTTCATGGCATCTCAAACTCAGATAATTCTTTAAGATTATAAATAAAGTGCGTTTCAGATTTGGTTATCGAAAATGTTAATTGACTTGAGGAAGCCGTTTGCTACTGTCAAATTGTTTTACTAGAAATTATGATGATCCCTACCCCTACTGATACTGACTACAACAGAAAACTTTATACAAGTGTAGTCTCTCTCTCTCTCTCTCTCTCTCTCTTTGAGTCGTATTCCTCATTACTGAGAGTCGTGTCGAAATGAAACACACAACAACTCTCTAGGCAATTATAATGGAGTGGTTTGCCATTGCCTTCTCCATGACACACAACAAGTGTACAAGTGTAGTAATCGCACAGCTATTATGTATACAGAGTGGATTTTATAAATGGATTTTGAAGGGCAGGTACATTAACTGTTGTAGTTACAAGGAAGTTTAATATATTTTCAAAATATATCCTATATGATACGATGAATAATGTGCATTTACCTTGTCCATGCTAGCCATGGAATATTGCATCTTATTGCTAGAGTAACTAAGCGTCTTATCGCTCGAAGTGTACAGGATATGTTTGTCCATTGGCTGGTACATTGTCTTTGGCACGGTATTCTCTAATGATAATTCCACTATGGAGTCTGGCAGTGTCGCTACGTTGTCCACTATGCACGTATTGGTCATCTGTAAAAAAACACTCGCTGTAGTAAAACAACACGGAAACATTTATAGTGAATGTTCTTATTTCCTCATAATATCTCAAAAGTCAACTGATGTTTGTAAAATTTTATTCATAATTTCGGCATTTTCGAATTACCCTACGATGGTATTCATTTAATTTTGATATACCATTTTATAAGTCTAAATAAGCCACCAATAGTTAAAAATGGATCAACTGTAATGTTCATCACTCATCATCATCTAACAGAACCAGCAGCTCCTAGCGGTATTCGAACCCGCTACCCTTGGTTTTGTAATCAAGGTATATGACCACTAGACGAACACGTGAGTGTGGACTTCGTGTTTAGGCCTCAGTAGCATAATTGGAATCCATTCGTCTGGATGCTAAGGGTGTGGGTTCGAGATCCACCTGGTTCCAGAACCATACCTTATCGATGCCGAGGTCGGAGACGGGGTTCTCAATGATGATGTGAGGCTCGTAGTGCTGCTTCAGATGCTGGTAGAACTTGAACTGCTCGTCGCCGTAGAACTCGCCGCACACCAGGCAGATGAAGATTGGACGCACCTGATAGTATGTACGATAATTAAATTATATTACCCTTCCGGCCGTTTGCGACCATGGCGACCGATATTACGAATAGCTAGGTAGGCAGGGAATTTTATAGTGCGCAAGTACGTGCGCAAGCACAGGTGCTTCCCTATTCTCTCACTCTCATAATTCTGTGGGACAGCAATCTGACGCGAACGTATAGAGATCAGGCGCAGGACCAAAGGCTTGACGTGCCTTCCGAAGCACGGAGTTATTCAAGATGAAATTATTCGGTCACCCATCAGATGACTTGCCTCTGCGAAAGTTGCTTTACTTAGCAATCACAGAACGCGCTAATCACAGCGCCACTCGTATTTACCATATTTACTAAGTCGTTGTTTATTTAATGTTAATTAATTTTCACAAGCTCAATAATTATTTTGCGACAACCCAAGTATACCAACATCTCATCAACATGGCATACCTAACCGCACAACAACAAAGGTATCCTTGCCTCGTGAGTGATGTGATGGGTGTCCGGGATGTGCTGCTGGTGCTGCACGGCCGTCACGAAGTTGTCCGGGAGGATCTCCTCCTGCTGCACCTCGTCCGTGCAGTTTATCACCACTATGTTTTGCTGTAAGTCCACAAAAATGTTTGAGGCTATATAGAACTTTTAAAAATAAAAAATTATAAAGAAAATATTAACACTCACTCAGTAAAATACAACAATTTTTACTTGCACTTGTAAAGTTGACAGCTAGCTCTTTCTTAATTTTATGGGCTATCTTGACGTTGCCATAAAAATTGGCTATTACTCAAATAGCTTATCAGAAACTTTACAAAAAATTGGTACAACTATTTCACTCATTTGAACTTGTTATAAAAAACCTAGTTCAGTTTATGTATTATTTGAGGCTATATTTTAAGAACGAATTACATGTCTCAGTACGCATTACATCTCTCAGCCTTACTATTAAAGACATATTAATGAATACAACAGAAACATAATTTTCTAAAGAATTTATTTTGAACGACAACAGCAGCGGAATATTAATAGCAAAACCAACCAACCTGCTGCGGAGTGCTACTCCCGTTACTCCTCTTCAACTTCCTCGATATTCTCTTCTTATGCGGCAGACTCTTCTTGTTCTGCTTGGTTTGCGCGGGGGAAGCGCCCGCGCCGATGTCCAGCACCGGCCCGTCCGAGTCCGTTAGGATTGGTGCGTCGTCCTAGAACAACAAGAAAATTGGGGACGTAGAAGCTAGTAGTCCAACAAGTAATGTAGTAGTAGGGTAAAAAAATATTTCATGTGCAAAAGAATTTCAGTGTAAATCAAGTTGCGAAATATACGCTTTGACTTTTGACTTTGACTATGACTTTGAACCAACTACAGAGAGCCGTAAAGACAGCTGCTGAGTCTTTACTTCGCGTTGTGATTCAATCAATAAACGTGAGACATCCTTTTTTTGTGGCAGAAGCGGCAAACGAGTTGGCGTGTCGCGTGTAAGCAATTACTGCCACTCATGGGCAGCCGCGACACCAGACGTATCGCTGATGCGTTGCCGGCCTTTAAGATCCCATACCCTCCCCATAAGCTCTGGGGACCTGGTGAGTAACCAGCAGAAACAAACCCCAATAGGTACTGCTACTTTACTGTGGTCTTCTGTAAGGTGGAAGTACTTCCCCAGACAAGCAACTCATTCAAGTGTAAGTTCCGCTAAGTCTAAGCTCTACCTCTCTTAAAACGTCTTAACTGTTGTTTGCTTATTTTTAAATCTATTCTATGGATTACCTTAAGAATAGTTTTAGATTTATTGTTGAACCAGTCCTCCTGACTTCGCAATTTCATATCCTGCAGTGGAGGTAACGGCAGTTGATGAACTTCCTCCACCACAATAGATTCGGGAGATTGTTCCTGAAAATTAATTAATTTGAATTTTATTTGTTATCAAAGACTTATACTTATCCTGCACAGTTTTTTTGTTTAAAAGAGATAACTTACCAAAGTTTGTCCATTAAATAGTCTCATAGGTGCGTCTAAAATGACAGATGCATCTACATCACTACTCCGTACATATTGAACCTGCAATAAAACAAATTAGAAGACAATATGGAAGATAGAGAGATAACAAAGTTAAAGTATGTGTTGAGACTATAGTTGTAAAAAACCCGTTAGCTACCGTTAAATAACCAAATTTTTGGTTAGCTACCGATAAAATGCAGTTGTTAACGGTTAGTTATCTGACAGTGACAGCTAAAAAGGTTATAGTTTTTTTCCTTTGTGAAGAGAAAATCGATATTCAAAAGATAAATAAAATTCATTTTAGATGTTATCCTACTACCTAATCCTACTAAGATTATAAATGCGAAAGTTTGTAAGAATAGATGGATGGATAGATGTCTGTTACTCTTTCACGCAAATACTACGAAACGTAAATGTTAAATTATACGTCGCTTTAATTTATAATTGCGTCTAATACACAATCTATTACTATTATTATTATACAAACACTTGTTTACATCTAGCGGAATCTAGTGGAATTTAACCGTAAAATGCATAAAATGCGGGTTATTAACCGTTTCTAACGAAAAATGCATATTTACCCGCACGGTTAAAATCGTTAATAACCGGCGTCGCATCTATAGTTGAGACTACAGCATGTGGTTAAAGGATGTGAAAACTGATGTAGTTACTGCTTTGTAAAGGCAGGTCAGGATTGAGCGCCACCTTCGTGGCAATAACTTTATTTATTTACTAGTGGCCGTCCACAACTTCGTCTGCGTGGCCTAATTTATCGTTTATTGAATTACCAGAATCGAATTCAGCAATAATAACTACCAGACTAACACTATATTTATTTAACTTAGTCATTACCTTATGTGCATGGTGCGGCGGCGGATGATGGGCGGGATGGCTGGGATGGCTGGCGGGCACGTGTGCAGCGTGCGGATGCGTCGCATGCGTCGCGTGCGTTGCGTGTGTCGGGTGCGTCGCGTGCGGGCGCGCGTGCTGCGCCAGGTGCGCCACCAGCGCGGCGATGCGCCCATCCGTATCGAGCAGCTCCTCGCCCTCCCAGCCTGGCTCTGGGACTGCCTCGCCCACCCCGACGCCCACAGGTGGCCCTGGTCCCACTCCCACGCCTACTGATACTTGCCTGGAGTATTACAAAGCAGTTTTTAAATTAAATCATTTGTAGAAAAAATATGATCTTGTTAAGCAAAGTAAATTAAAGTAACGGCCCATTAATGTCCCACTGCAGATCAAAGTTGTTAGGTTTTGGCTTAATCATCACGCTTGCCAAATGCGGTTTGGTAATCACAAATCCAGGCTCGGTCAGAAAAAACGATACAAATTTGCCTGTCCTGGGAATCAAACCCCAGGCCTCGACCACAGCCCTGTACTAAAGTCACTTGCCCATCCTTAGAGAAGTTCAATTCATATTATTAAAAATAGCATACAAATTACTTAAAATGTTTCTTGATTGAAATATACAATTTACACAAACACAAACCCTCCTAACATTACTTACCGACACATATGTGAAGGGAAGCTTTGAGGGTGCATCACAGTAACAACTCTGTTTCCACCATCATCTTGAATGTTGAGGGCCAGCCCATTGCTGTCCACATGAACTGGCTGAGAGGAAAATGGAAATGGAAAACTTACTATTTATATCATACTCACAATGCAATAATTTACTAATAATATTTTAATACATATGTGATTCTCATTAATTAATGCCAATTAAATGTTTATATTTGGAGCTCTTTTGTAATAAAATTATTACAATGACAGGTATTTGAACTAATTTATGATACTTTCCTGAATACTAAGAGAACAAATAAATACAAAGAACTTGTAGGGTTTGTAAAACGCTCAGGATTTCATGAAAATTTTAATTTATTTTTTTCTTGTTTTAAAAAAAAATGTTTTTAAGGTAAATAAATATTTTCAATTTTTGTAACTACGTTCATATCTTCGAAGTTAAGTATTCCATATTAAACCCCTTGATTTTTATAAATGCTGATGCATACTAGTTATTATAACACGCATCAACAAATCTACTGAATACCAAATGAATCAAGAATGAGAATATCATTCAAGTAATGAATTTGTCATAAAACATTACTAACCTCGCCCGGCTGATGCGATGTTATGTACTGGTTGACGGTCTCATCCATCTTCCCTTCCAGGAGATGAGAATCCACATTCCTCATCTCGAGAATTTTACGATAACACTTGTGTTTATAAAATTACATCTTTTGTGAACACTTGGGTTAGGTTGACAGCTGGTAAGCTCAAGGTCACCATTTATTTATCTTTTAATATAAAGCAAAACACAACAATATTACAAAAAATAATAAATTATAAGTTGCGCATAATTGTTGTTAGTCCTAAATAATACAAAACTGTTAAATTTTATATCTGAACAAAGCCGAAAACTCGGAATGTCATAGGGATGAAACGTATTTACTCGACCAGGTTTTGAGCCCTGGTTTTTCCTTGCAAGTACGTAAACCAGGTATGCGCCCGAAAAACTTGCAAGACCTTTAAAGTATTTTACTATAACGCACCCAAGCGTCTGTCTCTGTCAGACTCAGACCGCGCCGAGTCTTTCAAGTATTTAGAGCCCTTTAACAAAGTAGAAGAAAATTAAAACTTAACTCTATTAGAATAAGGAACATAATCGTATAAGCTAAATCAAAAACTTTAAAACCATCAAGTATTTTTTTCTTTGCCAATGCCATTATAACTTTTATGTGTATGGACATAAGGTTTAATTTCAAATAAAATACCTTGAAAGTATTTTCCTGATCTTGGCTTGGACTGGATACTTTCGTCTTTTGGCTCGCTCTAAATCAAGCAGAGTGAGTGAGATAGATAGCCCACTGTCGTGCGTGGGTTGAATTGTTTGAGGTTGGCATTTAGTTGCACTTCTTGCTAACAGATGTCGTTGCTTTTTATAGTAAGTTTTAAGTGTGTAACTCGCGGTGACGAGATTTTTTTCTGTTTATAGACCTTCCGCCGAGACACATTGCCAAAATTTTTGTTCAAAATAAAACATATTAATATAAAATTGTATATATACATACACTGTATGTATTATAGTGAAAAACAACAGAAAAAACAACAAAAAAGTCAAGGTTTCTTATTGAGTAAATCGGTTCGCGGGCGAACATAGTTTCAAAACTTTAAAGGAGTTTTTACTTGCGTACTTTGAAAGTATTTTACTTGCATACTTTGAAAGTATTTTACTCGCTGGTATGGTCTGCATGCGATTACGGGCGTTATGGTAACGTTATAAAGTCAATTTTCCTATGCACTTAGAAAAAACTTGGAAGTATTTCAAAACCTGGTTTTCGTACTTGGTATTTGTTGGCTGGCGTACCAGGGCGCCCTGGTACGGGATTTTGCAAGTACGACTCATGCCTAGAATGTCACATTTTTTATGACATCTTAGCTAATGGTGGGGCATAGAATATCAATCACAAAAAAACAACAAAGTTAAACATAATTTTGCGTTTGCATTGTAAGTTTTTTTTATATTTCATTGTTTTTTTTACGATAATATGCGTGAGAAAGGGCAATTAATAATGACTATGCGGCAAATATTATATATTTAGGCTATGCAATTTTATAATGATGTGTGACAAACAAAATTCAAATCCATTATGAAAGTCTCAAAGTAGATTTTTGTGTTGCACTTGTTGTAGTTATAACGTTAGCTT
The DNA here is from genome assembly GCA_958496325.1 of Nomophila noctuella. Lineage (NCBI taxonomy): Eukaryota > Metazoa > Arthropoda > Insecta > Lepidoptera > Crambidae > Nomophila > Nomophila noctuella. The sequence continues at coordinate 737,049 of OY292486.1, forward strand.
ATCTTCAGCGTACTTTTTGCCACGTACTATGCATTAATATAAATGACAGAAAATAAGTAAGTAAGAAATTAATTATAAATGGAGTTTTAATCGTTTGGTGAATGTGATCAATGATCATAAGGATACATGTAAACAAATCATCGCAATCTATAATTAATCACAACATGAATGAATTGTTGTAAAAATTCAATAAAGTTTTTGTTGAATGTGGTTCATTTATTTTTATTTTGTGGGAATAAAAATATTAAAAAATGAAATAAAACGCATCACTGGCAAAACAATTTGACAGTGACAGGTTGACAACTGACAGTCTCCGCTGCGCCGTGTTCTTTGAACAAAATTTTGTAATTTTGTATTTAAATCATCCTGTTATTCATCTGTTACGGCCAGTTACTATACTACCAAAATCTAGTGTAAAAATACTATAACTGTGTAGAATTAATAAGGTGACTAGGGAACATAATTTCTGAAATATCAATGTTTGGGCTTGATCAAGGGAAAACTACGACTCAATATTTTTGTAATATTGTGAAGATCTCGAGGCAAATCCTTTGTTAAAAGCAGTGCTATAGAACCATGTTTCGTAATAATGCCCGATATTGCTTTTTGGCTAAGAAATGTGACGTAAGTCAACCTGATAACCTTCTCAAGACTTTAGATATTTGTTATTGTTTGCTTGAAATTCATTATGCAATAATGGCTTTAATTTCTATAGTTATAGAGCAAAAAAAGAGCTTTTGTTTCCTAAAAAATCTGTGTTAAAAACGGCTTTATTTCTACTTTCAGCTCCATAGATCTAAGCACACTAGTAAGTTAGATGCTATCAGAGAAAAGCTCAAAGATGGTCCCAATTTCGCTGATTTTGTTTCTGAAGACCGGCCCAGGAACTGGGATGATTACGAAGGGAAGCTGAAGCGAGAGAAGGGTGAGAGGGAACGCTTGAGGCTTCCACCTTGGCTGAAAACAACTATTCCAACAGGTACCATCATTTTGTAATCTGTCCTCTGAAGTTTTTTTTAGCTCTGAGCTCTAACATAGTATAATAATAAAATTAACAAATCACCATTCATTCAGTACAAACCATCCACAGGCTTTAAAAACTATTTATGGCCTATTAGACTTGTGTGTTGTGTTTATTGACAAAAATGACATTTCATTTGGACTTGCCCTGCCTATTCAATTTTATTTTATTTCATTATAATAAAAGTCCTTCAAAATTATGAAAAACTAAATTTTATGAAAATAAAGTAAAAGGAATGATTGAGTTAATAACCCCTCAGTGTACATTGTTACTTGTATCATTATAACTGCTTTTAGTAATGTAGTTTGAGGTCCCATGCTTTATCATTCAAATCTATATTAATATGTATTAGAATGTGTGTCATAATTTTGTCATTTGTAATATTGATAGCATTAATATATCAAAATAACTTTGGTACTACTTAAGTAAACAGATTATGTAATTATGTTAGTAAAGATAAGAAAGCTTTATCTAATGGTAGTTAAAAAATGGTTGCTATTCTAAAATTTAATTTATCACTCATTGTTATAATTTGATATTGTTATTATTTTAATGATTTGGCACAGTGTGTATTAGCATTTTTGTTTTCATGTTGTCACACATTTATTTGACAGGAATGGAAACGTGTGTTGGAAATACTTACTAAACTTCTCAATTTTAATTATATTACAAATTATTTGTACAACAAATTACAGGATCTAAATTCAGTGAGTTGAAACAGCAGCTTAGAACTCTCAAGCTTAGCACAGTTTGTGAAGAGGCCAGATGCCCGAATATAGGAGAATGTTGGAGTGGAGGCAAGCATGGTACATCGACAGCTACAATCATGGTGAATGAATGTTAATTATTCCATTAAAATTTCAGTAACACGTAAAGATTCAAATAGCAAGTTTGTTAAGTTCTATCAAAAAATCACATCTTATATTCTATTTTCGATTACCATAGTTTTAATGCTCAAAGTGGGAAGTGACTTTGTTTAAGATTTTATTATATCTTTAATTGAAAGTCAAGGTCTAAAAATGTTTGTAACTGTCTCAGTAGCTCAATAGTCAGAGTAGTTGCTGGGATTGCAAAACGGCGCTGGGTTTGATTCCGGCCTGCGCCACATAAGATCTGATCTGTAATGTCGAATGTTTCTCTATTTATAATTTTTAAAATAATTCGCAATTTAATGATTTTTCGTGAATCTGTTGTATGTTGTGAGCTGTGTAAGAACTTGCCTGAATTGTGACTTCAGCCGAATCAACTTACTGCAGCAAGTTTGGTATTTAGTATCACTGTTAATAAATAAATAACATCCCCGCAGTTGATGGGCGACACATGTACTCGCGGATGCATGTTCTGCTCGGTGAAGACGTCGCGGGCGCCGCCGCCGCTGGACGCGGACGAGCCGCGCAACACCGCGCTTGCGATCCACCAGTGGGGGCTGGGATATATCGTGCTCACCTCCGTGGATAGGGATGGTAAGAGCATATTTATCTGGGTGGAGGGCTAGTGCACCCTTCGAATAACGAAACCTCTAAGGCTAGATATTGGTACGCTCATTATTTATAAAACCGTCAGCCGTGCACATCATAAGATCTCAGCTGTAAAAAAAGTTGGGAAAAATTAATGTACTTTCTAGCCTTACAGGAAGACCGTTAGTCGAAGGGTGCCATAGCTCTTAATCTAATTTGGCATTGAGTCTTCACTCTGCCTGTGAATAAACACTCATAACATGCAATTATATTCTTAAAAAATGCAATTACAACAAAAGTACTCTCATGCATAATTGAAGGTAATCAATCTATCTGCATTACCCATGTTGACATGGTTTCTATCAAAAACCTTAACAATGGGTTCGTTTGGTATTATTTTTGGTATCTTCTTATTGAACAATTAACTGAACTTCTTTAAGCAGAACAGAATTATTCTGTTTTGAAAATGTCTATATTAGAATCAAAGAGCATAGTGTACTGTGCACATAAATTAAACACACCATACTTTTTCTTTTCCAGATTTACCTGATGGAGGTTCATCTCATTTTGCTGAAACTGTTATGGAGATAAAGAAACAGTAAGTACATATTTACAAAATAATATGCAAAAAAATATGCTTTATTACGTCTTGAAGGATTGTCATTAGTAAATATTAATCATTCAAAGTATTACCACATCCCAATCTGGACCTTAAAATATCAAATCTAATCAATTATGTTTATTGCGAAACATAAACTACAAAAGGCCAGTAAGCTTTTAAAAAACATCCTGGAAAACCAAAGATGATCCAATAAATGTTCAAATATTTTTTTTCTTCCTGCTTCTAATACTAAATTCAATATTATGACATCTTAAAATGCTTGCTCAATATTTCCCACCATCTTCCAGGAACAGCGAGATCCTCGTGGAATGCCTGGTGCCCGACTTCCGCGGCAACAGGGAGAGCATCGGGAGGATCGCCAACTGCGGCCTGGACGTGTTCGCGCACAACATCGAGACTGTGGAGAGACTCACGCCGTTCGTCAGGGACCCGAGGGCTGGGTGAGTGTGGCATCTAGATTAAGCAATAACTAAGAAATGTTTTCTAATTATAAGATTCAGGCGTTGTTTCGCTTCCAACTGATAAGTACAGTCATGAGCACTAACATGTATACAAACACATTTAAATATGAACTTTACTGCGTTGACATAAGAGTCGAGGTGTATACATGTTTTTGCTCGTGACTGTACGTAATATCCCTTTCGGCCACTTGGGTAATGATTGTTTAAAAATAATGTACGTAAAGTTATGTCAGGCATTTAAGAACTAAAGTTAGATGTCAGCACAGGTAGCTGTGAAACTGTGCTCCAGCTTATTTTATTCTAAATTCATTCATCATGATCATCAATTTCTGGACGATATAGTTTGAGTTTCTCAATGAGAGTTCTAGTACTTACAACAATAATTGCTAAACATTCTTAGAAATGAAGGTGACTATTTTATTAACTTGAAATTAAATATGTTATAGGTACCGCCAAACCCTGCGCGTGTTGGAGACTGCAAAGGAAATCAATCCTGATTTAGTAACTAAATCATCTATTATGCTGGGGTTAGGAGAGACGGACCAGCAAGTGGAGCAAACCATGAAAGGTACTTTATTAGTGTTTATTACTCTAAATACTCTAGTTTTATATATCATACTAGTTTTAACCCGCGGCTTTTTGCACGTTTTCAAGAGTCCTGTATTATTCGATGGGAGCATTTAATCTGGATATATAGTATCTTATCACCTAAGTCAGCTTGCCTGTATACCAAAATGCATCAAAATTTCAGTAATTTCAGTGTGATTGACAGACAATCAAACTTTCACATTTATAATATTAGTATGCTTATCATATAATTCATGAGTGGTGGTCATTAAAAACTACTTGACTTTTATGGCACTTATAATGAAGTACTTTTCCATATGACACCATCTTTTAACTCTACTCCTCAACCTGTCGTGCATGTGATAAATAAGTTGTTGTTACTTACGCTGACTTGTTTACAAGTAAACCATTCGTTACTTATGAAGGCATCAGATTGGTGTTTGTGACGGTGTCTAATTTATTGTCCGATAACTGGCATCTGCGAACATTGCTTAAGTTTCGCAACCGCAAGCCGAGTGCTCTAACCACTGCGCCATCGAGCTCCTCACACACCAAAATATGATTTCTATTGTTCAAGTGTAAATTATAATTCCAGATCTCCGCTCCGCCGGCGTGGACTGCGTCACCCTCGGCCAGTACATGCAGCCGACGAAGAAGCACCTCAAGGTCTTCGAGTACGTCACCCCTGAGAAGTTCAAGCAGTGGGAGGAAGTGGGCGCAACACTGGGCTTCCTCTACACCGCCAGTGGACCATTAGTAAGGTCCTCGTACAGGGCAGGAGAGTTCTTCATCGCTAGTCTGCTGAAGGATAGAAAGTCTAAGCGACAGTGACCGGCAGATGGCGCTGTCTAACTTAGTTGCAAGTTGTGACGTTGGATGGCGCTTTTCTGTACTTTTACTGCGATGAAAATCCAAGGCATCATTAGTTTAATGTGATATTATGTGAGGTTGATTGAAACCATTAGATCTTTCTATATTTTTTTATATATGTATATAAAATATTTTTAAATAATTACGTTTACCTGATCCGCGTCTCAATTGTTTATGATAATTGACAAGTGATACACACTCATAAAAGGTGGATATTTATAAAAAGCTTTTATTTTAAATGGCAGGGTGATTTAAATGTTTTAAAGCACTTTAATAGTAATAAATTGTCTATGCCTCAAATGCTTAACATAGTATAATTACTAAATAGAGCGCCTGAGTTTATTATCAACATCATAAGGATCGCCTAAGTCGCCATAGTAGGTAAAAATAGTATGTAGTAGTCAGTCATATAATAATCCACTATTTAAGAAAATAAAGACAAGTTTGATTTTTCTAACTAGAATTTACACACATACTCAATTTGCTAGTAATATTAATAATTAGAAAAGTGTGTTTATTCTGCTAGTTTTGAATTTGATCAAAGATATATGTAATTAACTATTTATTGTTTTGTCAGCTTGACTCTTCCTTTAATGTAAGTAGAATTGTTTTTATTGTTGATGTTCATAATTTATTGCCATACCTACTGTCAATTTGTTTTAAATAAATGTTACAATCAAGTGAATATTATTATTTATTTTATTTATGAAGTCTTACAAGATTCTGATTCTCTCAGATCCCTGATAAATATGGCTAATTATAATTATTACCTATGAAAGGTGACAATCGTTTTTGTATGGAGAGTTAGGCCCACATAAAATTTTAGCGTTTATTTACGAAATGGGTATCAATTTATTCCTTATAATCTCCAGATTATAGTGGTGATATTACTTTTTCATATTTTAACCGGAATCGTTAGAAATAAGATGGGAAAATATATATTAACCTCATAAACTAATCTGTCTATTTGCTTTCCTGACTTTCAACGCCTGAACCGTAAATACTTACACATAAGGGCGATTTTCCATTATGTTTTTCCTACGTATCTGAAGTAAAAGCAATTTATTATGACTAGTGTCCGCCTGTGACTCTGTCCGCGTAGAATAAGGTTTTTGCAAAAATATGTAGTCTTAAACTATAGCTTAACATTTTTTAGTTTAAGCCTGCCTCGACTAATAGATAATCCAACGCAAAAATATTTTTCAAATCGAACCAGCTGTTTCTGATAGTAGCGTGTTCAAACAAACAAACTACAGCTTTTTTAAATTATATAGTAAAACCATTAATGACAGTTGACAGACTGAAGGTTAGCGGTGGGCGATTATGAGATATACTAACGAAATCATTCGATTATGAAAATGTCTCGAGATATCTCGATTATAACAATTAGTAGTTACTAATACTAATCTACTAATTTAGTACTATTACATTTATACGTATTAGTAGAACTAATATGAAGTCAGTCATGCACGAGCGGTTGCAAGTTACTATTAGTAGGTACTATTAGTAGATTAGTATTAGTAACTACTACAATTTACTAATACTAATCTACTATTATTCGACTTACTATTAGTAACTTGCAATCTACTAATAGTAGATTAGTATTAGTAACTTGTGTTGAGAGAGGCAGACCTCCGTGGTTGTTTGTTTATGGTTAATTCTAATTTCAAAGGGAGTTTGGATTTGACAATCTGCTGTACACATGCGCGACGTCAAAAAGTAACGCACTTCATTTTGACAGAAATGGAACTTAAAAACATAACATAGGTAACAACATAACAACAGATGAAAAGTAACGTTAATAAAAAATTATACACAATTATTTGGAGAGATTGGCCTTAAGTTTTGATATCATATTTTATTTTTATTTTAGTTGCTGTATTTTGTAATGTGTGAACTGATTTGAATTTTATAGTATGTTTGTTTTTTGTTGATTGATCTGATGGGATTTATGAGTTAAAAGGTTAAGTTAGTTGAACTATGTGTTGAGAGAAGTTAGTAGAAGGTTTTAAATTGGGTAGGTCGAGTAGGAGTCAAAGATAGTTGAAGTTTTTGTATTAAGGTAGATCGAGAAGTGGATGAGGAAGTTGAAGGTATTTCTAATGGAGTAATAGTTCGAGAGATAGATGACGAGTTTTGTTTTGTAACGTGTTGAATCGAGAGGCAGATAGAAAGTTTGTAGTGATATTATGTTAAGGGGTAGACAGAGGTATTATCGGATAGGTCAATTGGATGTGAGAGATAGGTAAACTTTGTATGAATTTTTGAGATGTGATGTAGGAGGTTAAGAAGATGAGGTTGGCAAGTTAATTCAAATTTTTTTATAGTGTTGAACTTGTAGTTATACAAATATGTTTAGTCATGATGGTTAGCATGTGCAGCAGATTGAGGGGGTGTGTTGAGAGAGGCAGACCTCCGTGGTTGTTTGTTTATGGTTAATTCTAATTTCAAAGGGAGTTTGGATTTGACAATCTGCTGTACACATGCGCGACGTCAAAAAGTAACGCACTTCATCTGCAGGCCTTAGAGAGTTTAGACGTATGTTGCTTTGATAGTTTATATAGTGGAATTGTCAATTGTGTGTAATTATGTGTAAAATGTGAGGAATAAACCCATTACCAAGACTCCTTGCTTTCTTATTTGGATCAAGATTGCCATCCGGCAAGAACTTGTAAATAGTAGTATTAGTAAAAGTAACTAAATTAGTATCTAATAATTTAGTACTATTAACTTTATACGTATTAGTAGTACTAATCTGAAGTTAATGGTCAGTCATGCACGAGCGGTTGCAAGTCGATTCACACTATTTACAGGCTTTCCAGCACTGCTGAGTAGTGCAAACAAAATTTACTTAAAATTTATGTAATCTAAATCTATATGTAAATTTACTAATATAGTATAACAACTATATTACATTTTGAGATCAAAAACAAAATGATCTTACTTAATACTTAATCAAAATCAAAATATTGCAAATAATATTATCAAAATATTGAACAAGGTTTTTTTTACACCTATGTTAATACTACGCCAAATACAATGTTATTTTTTTACGGTTATAAGTATGCTTTTCGAAGCCTCGAATCGAAAACACGATTAGTAGTACTAATTAGTTACTAATTCATTCGATTATGAAATTGTATTAGTTACTAATTCCATAATCGATTATCAATATTAGTAATACAAAATTAATCGATTATGCCGATCAGTCATAATCGCCCACCGCTACTGAAGGTTTCTGACATTTGTATTCAGTTTTTAAATAAAATCAAAATCCGGCAATAGACTAGCACTTGCGTTCCGTTATACGGATTTTTTTGTATTGTTTATTCGTATTATTTTATTTCATTAATTAAATGATTAAAAGTCACTATCAATCACCGCCTTAGATAAAAATAGGCATGAAAACCGTTCCAAAAGTAAATTGCGTCTCTTTTATGTTCGATTTCAAGTGTTTCATTTTAATTCTATTGATAAAAACCTTTTTTCCTTCAGTTATCTGGATGTCAGCCATTTTTTACTAATCTTTGGACAGATATTTCACGGATATAATCAAAATAAGGCTTTTTATTTTGGTTTTATGACTCCGGTTTCGTTTGAAATTCACTTCAATAGCAAAATTCATAAAAAAATATATACATTTTTTACATAGTTCTCTTTGTCTTAAACGTTACCGATTGTTGGTGGGCCCAAAAAAAACTGTGTCCTTTAAAAACATAATAGAACTCTAGCATGTGTAAGTTCACCACTTAAAAAATAATAGATCCCAACATACAAAGTAAGACTGTCTTATTTCTACTATCAAATCAGATATTTGATTAATTTAATCTAAGGATTTTCGTAAAGAGTAGGTAATCCCTCTCCCCTAAACCCTCTTGTCCGGCCTCTGATTACTCAATATCAGTATGTGCTACATGAGGCGATGACAACAAAGCTTTTATCTCAGCCAGCCGCGTGTATTTGCGCCGCAAACAACGCACGGGCGCGCTCCGCCGAAAAAACACACAAACGCGTTCTGAATACTGAGAATGTAACTAATTCACCTCGTGACTTGTATCGGCAGGTACGGGGATGTAGGTGTGTGTGGATGTGGCACTCTGGCTACACTAAACATTGAGGTATAAGAGGTATTACAGAGCTGAGTTGGGGAGGGTATGGGGTCTTAAAGGCAAGCAACGCACCTGCGACCCTTGTACGGTTGTTGTTGTCTATGGGCAGCTGTGATCACTTACCATCAGGGAACCCTGTTGTTCATTTGCATCCCAAAAAAATGTAGTGGATCGAGAACAAAAAATATGCAATAGATATATTCCAGGTGTCTTTTCTGTAAGTAGTGGTATCTGATACCTCAATGTAGGTACTGCTTATCTGTAACTCATCAAATAGTACGTATTTAAACGTATTTGGAAATACCATATCCAAATACGTTCCTGTCTTGGCTCCATGGTGCACGTACGGCCGGCGCTGGGCGCCGCCGTGCGGCAGTAACGCGCCCCCCGGCGCTGCCCGCCTCGGACCTAAGACGTGGCCAACCGCCCAAAATATCCTTTGATCCGGACCAGAGACTGCCAGAAAATGCTCCTAACGAAAAACGTGCATGGAACACACTAACAGTTAAGCGTTTCAATTGTTTCCAAATATTAAATTGATAATGCCGATATTCAATAAAATCCATTTGTAGGTAGGTATACGTATAAACATTAATTGATACTTACAAAGTCAAAGATCTTGGAAAAACTCTTTGTACAAGTAGAGTAGGTAGTAGATCGAAACGAAGGTAAAATAAAAAAAAAACAATAAATTAAATAATAAGGTAGTTAAGGTTTATTTTTTCATATTTATATAATTACCTACATTAAAGAATATTTATCTACATCTAGATAATTATAAAATATTATCATCTAGTTAATATTATTATGTCAAAAAAATGCATCCCGGCTGCATTTAATGAGAGCCTTGGTTTTTTCTATAATTTCTTTTCCAGAATTTTATTTTGGTGCTGCTTTTTTATTATTAACCACACAAAATATGGCTGTATGATTTTAGGTTCCTTTGTCTGTCAAAGACAAAAATTATCAAAAAAGTAAAATTACTATATAATTTCCAATTTTCCATTTGCCCCTATCGGAGTTCGAACCTGCGGCCTTTGGTTTTGTGCTAACCACATATTTTTTTTGTTTTTGCCATTTGAGGCTTAATTGTATTACTAGATTCGAACTTGCGGTAAATTTTATTACCGCAATCGCGAGTGTCAAATGAACTGTAGATTTCGCTTCGTTGTTAATAATGTTCTATCGAGGTACAAAAAATTATGGTGAATGCGTTCTAAAACAATATTTTCGTGTGTTAATAGTGCAAAAAGTTTTTAGTTTCATGTCAAGTGAAGTGATTCGAAAACTATGTGTTATAAAGGTGAAGTACCTAGGTAGTTTTAGGTAAAAATATTAAAATGGTGGTTGGCGGTGTTTGCTGCTGTTACAAAGCTGCTGCGGGCGGGTAAGTTCCTAATTTATTTAAGTTGAAATTATTGAAAAATGAAATGCGGAGACTATTGACTAAATTTTCTTACACGTAATTTTCTTGTCTCTATAAGGCAGAAAACCGAGTTGTTTTTCGAAACTAAGTTTTAAAGGTAGGAACATCATTTTAATCATCTTGCAAAGTTGATTGAACTCAGTTTCGAAATAAATTCAGATGCGTTACTTAGAGAGTCAAGCGACGAACTGATTTACAAAAATCCATCTTATAACGTTCAAAAAATTTCCCCGTTCAGCTAAAATGTTTTCCTTTTCCCCGCTCGAATAATGTAAGTTTAAAAGCGTTAATCGCAGCAAATAATTTCCATTTGCGTCGGAGGGAGTCCACGCTGCCGGTTCCCACCGGCTCATCACGTATGCGCGCTCTGAATGTTGAGCGGCGCGCATTCGAACGCAAACATGTTCCGGTAAGCCTTTACAACGCGTATTTTATTGGGTGCGAAATATTCCGATGAGGTTAGGCGTTCGTTTGGTGGATTTTGTTGCGCACCACGCTGGGCGCCAGTAGATTTGTTGGCGCCGGATGTGTTGCTCATTTATAGTTTATAGACATTGAGGAAAACATTTAGGAGTACCTAACTCAACTTCGTTTTCCATCTCGGTATTGAAAAAAATGTAGGTTCAGTATTATTAAATTCCCAATAACGCATCAAAGACATATAAGGAACAACTATTTTTAAAGAAAGCACAACAGTAAGACCCCACTTTTCCACTGGGCGCAATGGGTACGTGATCTGGGCCCCGCAATCATTCCGGGCCTCTAGACCAGGGGGGCCCACGATCACAAAACTAGTAGTTTAAAGCCTATGTGCACGAGGCCTTTAGAAGGTAAAGCCTATAGGTAGACGGCCATGTTTACAGTTGAAGTTGCTGTAGTTCCCCGTGGGTAAGGCTCGACACGTACAGGTATTTTCGGCGTCGAAGCAAAAACGGTAGGAATTTAAATTTCGTTCCAATGAGGCCCATTCGGGATGGAAATCTGTAGGCTTTTAATTGGATTATGGGCAATACTCACTGGGGACCATATGGCTTGGATGATACGACGACGAATAGCTTGATTGTTTCGTAATGAGAATGTGTTTGTTTTTTACAACAATTGCCGAAAGATCGATAAGTTCAATGAAATACATTGGTACAATTCGCAAAAATTGCTACAATACTAATATCAGCTAAAATGGTATCAGAATTTGTTTTGTGCCATTACTTACTTAGTTATAATATCGGTGTTAATATATATATGCAGTTAAGTAATAACTTTGAAATCACTGTTTTACGATTTTTGTTTTGTATTTTAGTTTAGCTAGGTCACCTCTGCACGATTCGTTGTTCTTTAAAGAATCTTTTTGATACTTTTGATGAAACAACTGTTTGTTTTATGTAAGAAGTAAGTTTTTTGTAAGAGAGATAGCAAACATTTTGAAGACTGAAAGTCGAGTTTCCTTTCCTTCTGTCTTCACACCTCTATTTGATATCTTCACTAAGTACAAGTAAGTACAATTCGCATCGCCTAACGAAGAACACATAGGCGTCCGCTCAAAATTCATGAATGCGTGAAGTACACCGCGCCAGCTTAGCACGGCGTTGTCAGCCCCGCACTCGTATACATATTTGATGAGGACGACTGGTAACTGATTTAACAGGTTATATTTCAACAAATGACACGTCTTGCGGTGTGTGGTTTCGGTGATTTGGGAAGAGGGAATAAGGGGTTTTTGTGGTTTGAAATGCCGTGGTTACCTACCGATCGTCTTTAGAAATATCCGCCTACTTGTAAGTTTGAATACCTTATGATCCGAACGTTATTATACCTTCTCAGTTGCCACTGCGACCAGGACCCGTAAGTTTCACGACTGTTATTATTACAATTACCTATGTGATATTCAAAAAATCTCATGTACGAGTTCCTTCCTATGCTGTTGTTTACAGACAAGGTATTTGGTAGAAGTCAACACATACTTACAAGTAGTTTACTTTACAAGAGACTTTAAGGCAATCTTTTAGGTATATCAGATAATGTCTCAGTTGTAGATTAGGTCGTAGTAAGTAAACATGTGTGAATTATATTAACAGTAGGCAGGCGAGGTTTAATTAAAAAGATGGAGCATCCATTCGTTAAACGCCTTATTACGTATGATTAAAAATCTTCAACCCAACCCTTTCCCATAACCTTATTTTTATCTTTCCATTCACTGTTAAGTTTCCCCATCTCCCGTCTACTAGCGACTGAAATCGTATTTTAAAATATAATACGCTTTTATTTTTGGAAAATTCCGCGAATGGCTCTAGGGAGAGAAAGCTAATTTCAATTTCATTTAGTTCTGGCGCGATTCCATGCACCGGCATAGATCAAGTCGACACCGACACTCCTAGATGTGCAACTGCGTTTTAAGTGTCACCCGCAATTAAGAACTTGGTCTGAAAGTGGTATTCAGTGTGTTTTTTTTATAGTATCTTTAAGACATCGATATAAAATATGCCGCCCATATAATTGCAATCAAATGATATGTGATTAATATTTTCAATCGTAGAGATAACTCATAGCATTTTAAGCTGCCGTTTGTTTTATCATATTCATTTTTCCAAAATTCATTAGAAGTGATAAACTTATGTAAGCACTGATTTTTATTTTTTAAGTTGGTAGCAATAACTTTGGGAGCTCTCTTTATGTGATGCGTAACCTCTAGACATCGTGTAAGTAGTTTCTTCTAATTTTCAATTGGTTTCTATGTGGCAATTTAATGTCATTCATTTGCTCTAATTTTCAGCTAAGTAGGCCTTTGCTTCTTGCTGTCCCTTCTGCAGACCTTTGCTGTTCTATGGCAGTAAGTGCAGAGTGCTCGCCGCGCGGAACTCTCGGGAGCGTTTGGGTTCCGTAGGCAGGCAGATTACACCCTGTCTGAGCCCCAATACGCAATTCCATTCGTTGCAAGAGGATTTCGCATTTTTAGGGTTCCGTAGCCAAAATGGCAAAAAAACGGAACCCTTATAGATTCGTCATGTCTGTCTGTCTGTCTGTCTGTCTGTCCGCCAGTCTGTCACAGCCACTGTTTTCCGAAACTATGAGTACTATACTATTGAAACTTGGTGAGTAGATGTATTCTGTGAACCGCAACAAGGTTTCACACGAAAATAGAAAAAAAATAAAATAAAATGGGGGGTCCCCATAGTTAGAACTGAAACTGAAAATTTTTTTTTTCATTGAACATATACGTGTGGGGTATCTATGGATAGGTCTTTAAAAATTATATTGTGGTTTCTAAGCTCATTTTTTTCTTAAGTGAATACTTTGCGTGACAGACTCTTCCAAAGTGGAAAAAAGTGTGTCCCCCCCCTCTAACTTCTAAAGTATGAGGATGATAGATCTGAAATAAATATATAATGTACATTACCATAAAAACTACCAACGAAAATTGGTTCGAACGAAATCTTTTCAGTAGTTTTTTTAATTCGTCAAAAATAGAATTTGTACGGAACCCTCAGTGCGGGAGTCCGACTCGCACTTGGCCAATTTTTATCGCTGCCTCACTCCGTGCCGTTACTATTAAATTGGCCATACTTGACTTGGAGGATTTAAGTAACGTTTGATACGTTTCAGGTAACGATCTTTGGTCTGGAAGGAGATTTTTTTTTTTGCTTTCTTCGAGTTCCGTATAAGGGAAGTTTGTTTACAGGTGGTGAAATGTGATTTATTGCTTCGTTTGACAATTCATTGAGTGCGAGGGGCATGTCACCTATGGAAATCAATGAATCCGTAAAAATCACGGTGCATGTCTGCTTTTGCAACTGATTGAGCTCTGAAGACCTTCTTGGCTGATGCTGATGATAATGATAAACTTACAGTAATGATTTACCAGAAACTGGTAGATTACAAACGTAAGAGATACCTTTAAACCGAGAAATTATATCTCCATAGCAACTGTAGGCTCCGAAGCTCCTCATTTGCAACATAGCTTGGTAGGTTTGTTTAAGTTGGCGCTAAGAGATAAATAATATCTTTGAACTCCTCCAGTGTATACAGAGGGCGAGTCAAACGATCTCGTTAGAAGTTGATTAGAGGCGGCGCGATAACAAGCGGCCACAATCCCGGAGTTCTGATTACGCGCGCACACGGCTCGGGTTTTTAAGGGCGAATTAGCGGGATGTACCTACCTACTGCCCGCGTGCTCGGCGCCCCTGTCCAAATGCTGCTTCCAGCCATTGGTCGCCTTGCTTTCGGTTTTGAACTGACGGTTACTTACATCTAAGAGTGAGAAGACATAGTGGTATTGCCACTCGAATGATCGCAGGGGATGGTTTATCCTTACAGAGCACCGCATTTGAAAGGGGTAGCACAAACGAATAAGAGAGCGAGCAGCTTCCGCACACATACTGTTATATATAATGCCTTCATCGTCAAATGGACTATCCAAAACAAAAATATTTTTTCAATTTGAACCAGTAGTCTCTGAGATTAGTGCGTTCTAACAAACAAACTCTTCAGCTTTATTATATTAGTCAAGTTATACGAGTACGTTAATTAATAAATATTACGACATATAGAACAGCTAAACAGATAACAGTCACGCACACAATTCAATGTATTGCGCGAGAATATAAACCGCGACCTCTTGGTCAGCCATTACACCAAAACGTAATAAAAAACCACCGAATTAGACGATCTTGCATCCACAGTTGTATGAAAACATTGAATGAATTAGCCCCGGCTGTAAAACAAACCATCTTCACCCCGCAAACCCGGGTGTTTTATGAAAGTTAAGGAAGATTTTACGGCAATCATCTCTGGCTTCGTTTGCATTTTTATTGCTTCCCGTTTTATCGCCAATGACTGCCGCTTCGCCCGCTGCCCGGGATGGTAATTAAAAAGATTTTTAGGTAATTTTGCAAAGTCTTAATGTTGTGGACAGCAAAGTTTCTTTATTATCTAATACGGAATGTTAATTAGAGTTTCCTTTTATGGCGGTCTGTAGGGCTTTTGAAAGCTTCTTCAAAGATGTTGAGTTCTAATCATTGAAAATATTTGAGAGAAGTTTTTCTTGTTCTGGTTCTACAAACGCCAAAGTTAAAGAAATCTTTATTTATATAGTTACTCCTATTCTAGTCCAAAGCTATGCTAAGCGGAAATTATCTTCAGGTTTCAGTAAGGTACCTACAGGTTGTATCTAGTACAAACCCAACCCTTCTCCAATCATTATTCTCTACCGTTTTACATCGTCTACAGAAAATAAACCCGTTCAGCCGTCGCGGCAGTAAATTTGTAGGTAGTCGCGTCAGTTCGGTATTGTCCCATACATCATTAGGCGTCAGTTATATTTTATGAGAGGCGCCGGCGCCGCGACGCGGGCCAATTTCATGGGCGAACGCGCCGCCTGCATCCGGGTATGGACCGGAGCGGCTAGGGACTCTATCGAGGATGATGCAACAGGGATAAAGATAGGACTGGCGACGGACGTGGCGTTGGTGTACTGGTATGCTGTGTTGTGTGTGTATGTAATGTAATAGGATCAAGGCTAGAAAAGCCTAGGATTAAAAAACACAACATCACATAGGTACATTGAGCCGACTCCGTGTTAAGTAGCTTAAACACTTCTGTTTCAGACATCAGAATCAACAGTGGTATTACACGTATACTTCAATAGATACATAAGTATAACAACCAGACCAAAATTATTACATTCTTAAGTGAAATCAGTGTTCCTGTAAGACACCAATGGTATTACTGGAACGATTCGGGTGCGATCGCACCCGTTTTATTTTTTGGGCGAACAAACTGCTGGTTAGTAGTTTTTTAAAACGACTCAGTTTCAAGTTTGCTATCACTCTTTACTGGTTATTATGCCATACTTCAAAGCTGGCTAATTAACTCTTTCTTTTTAGTTACTGTCAAGTTATAAGTAGGTAGTAAAAGTTACTGTTCAATTCAAAAGATACGACGATCCATCGAATAAGTCGTTGAGCTGCTGTATTATAAATCGTTAATTGTGTCCCAAAATCACAACATATTGATTTAGCCCGCTGGTCACCCTAGTCCTGACCGGGTCGTCCATTGCAAGTTGCCGTCTAACGTCGAGTGGTCTGAAAGCGTCCTAATTTGCCCATGTATGCATATCCGAGCCGCGGGTTAAAAACTGCCCATAAATGGAACTTCCGAGGACGTTGCTAGTTTACAATGGAGGTTCTACCTTATAATCTCGGACGCTTGGTTGGAGCTTATTTGAAAGGGAGGAGAGCTTTTTAGTTAAGTTCGATTGTGTGAAATAGTTTTGATTGAGAGATGAGACTGGTATTTTGTTTTTCAAGGTTATGGGATATATTTCATTGATAATTTAATTTTTTGTATAGGTAGTGTAGTGGTGCGATTTATTCTTCTTATTCTTTCAAAGACCTTTATCGCTCTCGACTTTAAACCAATTCTTACTTTTCTCTGTATATTGCCTAAAAGTGAACTACTCGTATTTGGTGACTCAATTTTTTTATTGTTGTTGTGTTTTACAGTTTCAGAAATTATGAAAAGTTTTTTTTACATTCATATTTTGTTTTGACTGGAATTCGAACCACGCTACCTAACCCCACCATAAACCTCTCATCAGAACGCCTAATATCTATGCAAATACTGTAAACTGCACTTAAGAATGCACCGGACAAGTCGGCGCATTACTGCACAATGGCTGCGCAATCCGAAATGCATTAGACCTCTCTGTGACCTCTGGTCTTCGAGGGCCCACATGCAAACGGGGATCGAACCGTCTCGAGAGGATGGTAATGTCCGCAGGGATTGAGCCACTAAGAATAATGTGTTATTCAAGTGCGTTCGCCTTAGTCTGTTTGTTAATGAGGATGGTATTATTACAAAAGGCGGTGATGGAAATTGAATTCAATAAAATTATTCGATTCCAGATTGTTTAAAAATGTTGGCGACTGAAAATAGCCACTTGATGTTATTCCTAGTTTGTTTTTTAGGGTTCCGTAGCCAAATGGCAAAAACGCAACCCTTATAGTTTCGTCATGTCTGTCTGTCTGTCTGTCTGTCTGTCCTGGTTCGTTCTCCGCCGTTTCTGAACCGATTGCCACGAAAATTGGTGGAGAGATGTATAGTGATAATTCAAGAATTGGTTTTTAAAATTATCGAAAAATAATCATTTTTTACCCCCCTCCCATACAGCGAAAAGTTAATTCTAAAAAAAAAAATCGACTTAACCCATCGTGTAGGGTATCGTTAAACAGGTATTTTTAAATACAATAAAACTCGCCTTGAAACCATGTGGATCAAACACCCCAGTCTCGAGATATATTAATACAAAGTTAAAATTAGAGCGTCCCCCCCCCTTAACTTTTGAAATACTATTACAATAATTCTGAAAAAAATGTCCTGTATACCCCCAAGTAAGTACTTTCAACGAAAACAATAGCGAACTCTGTATCATACATAGTTATTTTTATACATTTCGACCAACTTATGACGTGCAGTTGCCCTTACTAAATGTTGTCTTAAGCGGTCGGGCTATCTTTTAGCTACGGAACCCTTTCATGGGCGTGTCCGACACGCTCTTGGCCGATTTTTTTATTTTTATTTCTAGTCTAGTTACCTATATTCCATACCATTTAAAATAAACTTACTTTATCTGAGCCTCCAAAACTAGAATGTGGACAACATGCTGTATGAACAACTTTGAAACGTGAGCCTGAGCCTCTGTAGAAACGCACCATGCTGAAAACACGCGACGGAAGTTCAGCGGTAATGCATTTTCTGTACAATATTACATAACGTAATTTTGGCATGGTGTGCCATCTTCCATTTTATGGGCGTAGTAACGAGCTTCGGTGGCATGTTTTCCGCCTAGTGTGTTTCTATACTCTTGAATAACTATTCCCTTTCTACGAAACACAGGACTATGAATAAACCCTTAAACTATAATTAACTAGTTCCAATACGGTTCTGATTATAAATCCAGGTTCACTAACGAGTTCAGGAGTCAATCCGGGCACCGGCAATCTTTATCAGGCCCCGGCGTCGTATTAGTCTTGATTACGTATCGAGTAACACCGTCCATTTGTCTTTCCGCTTGTTTGCTTCAAGTTAAATTTGTGGTGGAGTATTTATCTGGAACTAGTATTTGGGTGAAGTAAATGCTACTTTTAACAGGGTTCGCAGGAATGACTACGGTTTTTAAGATTTAAGTTTATAATGTCTTCATGTTTACTCTACGTTTATTTTTTCTTTTGCGCGGGTTTCCCATCTCAAATGACTAGTTAAATACGTTCATAACTATCATTGAACCAATGATGTCAAAAGTCTCGAGGTAACACAATACGCTCCTAATCTGAGTGGAACAACGCTTCATCTGAGATTTAGCCTAAATCTTTAATGTAACTGCTTCGATATTATCCACGCTTTTCCTTAAAATAATTCAACCTAATTATTCAATCCTTTGCAATAATTACAAGCATTAACAACCGCAAGACACCGAAAAGGTCGGAACAACTACGTGTAAAACGGCCGTCCAAAAAGCGGCGAACATATTAAACGTGTCGAGATCTTGAGGGCCGCCGAGGTCCTCGGGGATCGAAAATATCGTTGCCAACATTAGCATATGAATTCGGAGAGTAATAAAGGAATAATATGCAAAGCGGGGTTCAAACGTTGGCCGTTGTAAAACTCTCTCCGTGTTATGATTATCGCGTTGTCGCATAAATCCGGAGTAGTGGTTTTTAGTAGAGCCATGGGTAATGTTTGGCCGGTGGTTGGCGGAGTTACGGCTGGCGAGAAAGGTTTTATGGCCCTTTAGGAATGGGGACGGTGTAGTTCTAATTGTGTGACAAGTAGTGCGATGTTAAGGTCTTGTAATTAAATGAGGGTCAACAGTAGGAAACAGTATATTTTTATGGTGTTCTACGCCGGCATTTTACTGTAGGGTACACGTGTCGGTGAAGTTTCTTTCTCGTATAAGTTTTCAAGTAATTATTTTATTGATTTGCAAAGTCATTGTACTGTCATGTAAGTCTTGACTTTGGAAACGGTCATCAGTATTAATTAATTAATGAATAAATGAACATGTTCAACTGATCAGCCTTGTGAATTTCCATTGATTAAAAGAAACGTTTAACCGTAGAATTAAGAGCTGCAGCAGACCGCTCTATGCTAATTATTATTATCACTTTGTAAAAGAAAATTATACGCTTATTCGTTAATGTACTCATTTAACTCTCCATACGTCGCAAAAACATTGTAAGCGCGACAATTCCGCCCAATCGGTCGCTTTTAATTCGTAATCCGCCGCCGGATTAAAAGCGACCGGTAAATACGATTGCCGGGATTAAAAGTTACCGGTTCATTTAACAGCGTACCGGAACAGATTATTTTGATGCAGTTAAATAATTTAAAATTGTTTTTAAACGGTTTAAAAGTTATGGTAATGAGGGGAGGCTGTGGTACTGGGGAGTTTGTGTAATGTATCGGTAGGGCCTTTTTAAATAACAGGTGATATTTTCTGTGGGAATAAAGAGAATAAAGGTTTATGTGCTATGTTTATGTCGGTGCGTGAGGTCTCCAGAGTACAATTGGGGTGGGCATGGGGTCTATATTGCAGGCAACGCATCTGGGACTCTTGCGGAGTTGTTGATGTCCACAGGCGGCAGTTATCACTTATCATTAGGTGACCCTTCAGCTCGCTTACCTTTCTGTTTAACAATAAAAATTGTCCAGTGTTCTGTTGAGTAGTGTGAGTGTTGATTAAACTTAGAGATTGCTCGGATATACAAGTACCTACATATGGTTCAACATTTAAGATTAATAAAGGTGCATAGTTAAACAATTAATTTAACCTAAGCTTCCCGCACCGTGACATCAGGTAGCTACATATGTATGTAGGTACAGGAGTGCAATCAGTTTATCCTGCCGCGTTAATATTCCACTCAGGATATCCCCAAGGCACAATTATCGCTCGCTATAACCGTTTGTAGGGTTTGTCTGTCTATTGCTACCTATTCATATAGCGTGTAACGTACAGAGTAATGTAACTCATTTACATAACTTGTGATCCCTATTCATGTATGTAAATTATTTTTATTTTGGCTATTGTGCTTTTTGTGGCATTTTTCACTGGTTCCTGAATGAAAAATGGTAGTTTAACGACGTCTGCCTTAATTTATTGTTGTATTCTATTGAATAAAATGAATGAAAGATAATATCAATTAAAAAGGTAATCTGGTTACTCCTATCATTGAAATTACCAGTAGTAGTACAAAAATATGTACCTACTTATATCTATAACATCACGATTGTAAAATTAATACGGTTTTATTATGGTTACGGTTTTCTAATTTGGAATAGTTGACCAGAACCAAATGAAAATGACCTGAGGAGTTGTAAAAAACCCGTTAGCTACCGTTAAATAACCAAATTTTTGGTTAGCTACCGATAAAATGCAGTTGTTAACGGTTAGTTATCTGACAGTGACAGCTAAAAAGGGTATAGTTTTTTTCCTTTGTGAAGAGAAAATCGATGTTCAAAAGATAAATAAAATTCATTTTAGATGTTATCCTACTACCTAATCCTATAGTCTAAGATCCCGCCATACAAGGACCTTCATCGAGCTGGTTATTGGATGAAACATGTTTTATACACAATTTTACATGCCAATAATTATATTGCATATGGGTTGCCTAGGAAATTTCAGTCCAGGGTATGAGTAATTTGGACTTAAAAAATTAAAAATTTAATAACAACACTATTCTTCCAGTTAAGTAATTAATTACTCCAAAATGATACACAAAATATCCAAGTCTATCGTTATCCTTGTCATTTGCACTATCAAATAGCACGCGAACTCTCTTTTTCATAGCGGCAATATTTCACTTTTCAAAATGCGACAACCCTAATTCTGGAGTGATTTTTCGGAGGAAACCTTGTACCACCGTGTTCATAATGAAATAATCTTTATTTTCATTTAACTTTGATTCAATAACTTTTTAATTTTTTGTATTATTTTTTATTTTTTTTATCCTGGACTGGAATTTACTAGGCAACCCATATGCAAAATAATTATTGGCATGTAAAATTGTGTATAAAAAATGTTTCATTCAATAACCAGCTCGATGAAGGTCCTTGTATGGCGGGATCTTAGACCACTACTAAGATTATAAAAATGCGAAAGATTGTAAGAATAGATGGATGGATAGATGTCTGTTACTCTTTCACGCAAATACTACGAAACGTAAATGTTAAATTATATGTCGCTTTAATTTATAATTGCGTCTAATATACAATCTATTACTATTATTATTATACAAACACTTATTTACATCTAGCGCAATCTAGTGGAATTTAACCGTAAAATGCATAAAATGCGGGTTATTAACCGTTTCTAACGAAAAATGCATATTTACCCGCACGGTTAAAATCGTTAATAACCGGCGTCGCATCTATACCTGAGGTACATGTCTTCCAGCTAACACCGAAAACAAAAAATATATGTATTATAAAATATCAATTCAAGTCTTTTGCCTCGACTAACGAAGGCGTTCATTAGTATTTTTGGAACGCACATTATACATACAGGCATATAAAAAATATTTAAATTTAAATATTTTAATAATAAAATGTTGTTATATTGGTAGTGAGTCGCAATCCTCAGATTTGAGTGGCGGCTCGAAGTGCACTCGGTGTCGAGGCCGCAAACGAGACCAAGTAATTGGTCGGAAAATATACGTGGAACGGGTTCGTTACATTTCCCGAGTTCCCTAGTCAAAGAAACCTCTTAGGTTTCCTAAGTTCGTCCGCTCTTAACAGCTTCAATATTATTTTCCTAGTTGCCTCATAAATAAGGAGCTCTGAAAATAAATAGAACCGTGGTTTCAGACGCCTTTTGAGCAATATTAGGTCAGTGATTCGAATCTTGAGGGAAACTAATAAGTTTTAAGTGAAAGCAAAGGTTCGAAGGTCGAAATAAACATTCAGCAATCAAGTTTTTCATGGCTTCTTTCATTCTGTAATGAAATATGTCGGTATAAAACTGCGTGTCTTTCTTTCTGTGCAATGTGTACTGTAATGACATTATCACAGCTGAAACATAATATTATGTACGTAGTTATACTGTATTGTAAGGAAAGGTTGCAAAACATTTTTCATAAAAAGTAGTTATGGTCATTTAATTTTTTTTTTGGGTATTAAAACGATATTCATTATGGAACGTTAAATTATAAGAAGGTGATGGCACTTTGACATGATCTTCGGTAAAGAGGTTAATTAATCCGGTAGTATCCTCATCTAATCTTAATCTTAAGTTAGTTACTCGTCCATCAGTTTGCATTGAAACGCGCAAGTTACGTTAACGAGGTCGTTTGTCATCTCTGGCTTCGGACTGATGGCCGATGCCCTGTGTACTTAGTGGCAGGTAAACAGATCCCATTATGCCGATATCGGGTTTGTGGGTACAACTTTCGCTGATTAACTACTTACAGGGTAACCTTGTTTAAACGTTTTCGGTGGTTGGTTATGTCCACTTAGGTCAGATTTTTTAGGCCGATTAAGATTATACACAGTTTAGGAGATCCATTAAATGTTCCTAGATCGGTGGGATAAACTTAAGATAGGTTACAACCAAACATGTCCTGGTCAACTCCAGTAATCAGATAATAGTATAGTGAGGTCAACAAAAAGAACCATTGGTAGTGAGACCAAATCAAAGTCATAAGCAATCACACTCATGAATTGAAAGGAACAAAGAAACCGTATTCCAGGAAGACGAAATATCTGGCAGGACGATTCCAGCACTTAAGATAATAATCTAAGAGAGATACGACCTTCAGCTGAACGTCAAATGACACACACGCCGGCACAATAACATTACCATGTATATTGGTTGCTCGTACGCTATCCCTTACTCTCCACTGTAAAACGTATTCTTCCCAGCATTAAAAAAGGGAAACCGATATAAAATTAAGTCAACAAGTTTCGTCGAAAAAATATTCATAGGGAAGATCGCGAGGTGCGAAGCGGGGGGCGGGAAAAAGGGGATAACTGCCTTCATGAATTGGAAATGTAATTTGGTTGGGTATGTGTGGACCAATTGTTTCTGTGGAATTGTTGCCTCGATTTTAGTGATAAACGTCTAGCGGGAATATTCTGGACGCGCGTCACGCCGGGGGCGATTTATCGCGTCAATGTTTACGTTGCCCGATTTTTTTTTCTTTTTCGATGTAAGTTTTCGGATTGAGTGGATGATGTTATTGTGATTGTGATTGATTTTATTTCAATTTATTGTAAAAAAACCTAAAAGCAAGAGATTCAATAATTTATGGTTTTGAAAGCATTATTGTTTGTTTTAATTTATACGTAACTAGCGGCCTATACTAAACGAGTAGCTTAAAGCCTTCGTACTGAGATTCGTACGTTCGTACGTTTAAATAAACAAACTCTTCAACTTTATTAAATTATTAAAGATTTGGAAATAGGTGGTAGAGTTATTGTAAGGCTGATCAGTTTAGCTCTGATCGTTCCTCTAGCTTGAGCTTGAGCTCAAGTCGTTCTTCTAGCTCGAGCTCAAGACGGTAACTAAACGAAGGCAGACATAACCGCTTTAGAACTACAATAACTTTACATAAATATTACAAAAAAAGAAACAAAACAAAATCTACGTACGTGTTCGCAACAAAGACACCACTAATACCAATAACAATACATTCTAATACAAACAGCTGCTTGTGCCGCCATAAAAACTATTACAAACGCCGTATAAAAAGCGAGTAATCCGAAATGAAGCCCGTCGCGAGTGCATGTGCAATCCCATTTGGCTGTATGGCCACGTGCGACACTCAACTTGTGGACAAAACGCGTTGTCATACATTGCTAGTGATGCGCCTAGTAAGATACACCAAGACACTCGAAGTTGTACTGATTTTTTGTTGTGTTTTTATTTGAAATCGAATTCAATTTGTTGGTTTTTTATAAGCACTGCAGTTTTGTGGCCTTTGTCATTTACAGTAGCATCTAACACCACCGTGTAGTTCATTATCTCAGCAAAAATGCATCGAACCTAAATGATGTCATGTTAATTTGATAAGATGTCATGTTATTTAGAAGCAAATCACTAGGAACCATAAAAATATTGTATGCTCGATACGAGCAACTGTTGATACTTTGCCTCAGTAAGTACATAGTTTGAGCAATAAAGATATCTTATTCTTGTTTAGTTTCCCTCAAAGTAATCAGGTATTATTTTAAGGACCGCACGCTAGGTTCTCTCTGCTAATTGTTTGATTTGGAATGACTTGATCTGTCAGGCATCTTATGAAGTGTTAGCGCATCCATACAAGAATGTCACACCAAGGCAAAAAAATGTCCTGAGTTTTTGTTGTGATTTAATCTGGAATCCATGTCAATTTGTTGCTTTATTATATAAAGATCTGTAAAGTTGACGGCTGATAGGAGTGAGTGAGGAGAAGACATGTTATGCCGACCCCGACCCGAAGAAGTGTCAGCGCATCCCTACAAGCAGACAATCAAAATTGTGCTAATTTTTTGTTGTGATTTAATTTGGAATCGACGTCAAATTGTTGCTATATGATATCAAAGATCTGTAAACTTGACGGCTGATAGGAGTGAGTGGAAAGATAAGTGTCAGCGCATCACTACAAGCAGGCACAAGGCGGGGTGAGAAGGCTCGTAAAACACGCGCTTTACCGGGTTATTATACAACGCTACAACTTTCGGACGAGCCGGCGCTAAATTGGCGACAATTTTACGGCGCTATACGCGATTGGTATAATTTTCCCAGTCCGTTTTTGACGACGCACTTTTCCTTTCGAGATTTGAGGGGTTCGTCTTCGTCAGCTTTTATGGCATGTCGAGGAGGCACGGCTTTGTACTGATTATGTTTATTTTAATGTGCCTTCGTCTTCGCGGAAAAGGGTTCCGCTTGGTTCGACGGAGTGAGCCAAAATATAGGATTTTAGACTTTTGCGCTGCATTACTAAACTGATATTAGTTAATAGGACTTAACACGATATTCAATTATGTAGTACATGTACTACCTACTAACTGTTTGAAGTTATGGCTGTGTTACCAAAACCGTGGTAGGTATGCTTGCGTACTGCCTAATTAAATATCGTGTATAGTCCCATTAACTTTTTCAGTGAGTTAAAATATTATACAGTTGTAAGTTTTAAATGTACAATCACTACATTAATTGACTCAGAAGGAAGATTTAGAAAGCTCTCTGCAGTGATTCCCAGCCGGGAGCCAGGCGGAGGCGATCTAACCACTACCCCTTGAGATTTCCCTGCGTTTGTGCAGAAGTTGCATTTTCAATAGACTTCAAATAAAAGCAATGTGAAAGTGAATTTAATTTTTCACTATAATTAGTGCGACATTACTATCACTGAGTATGAGTCGTTTTTGTGGTTATTTCTTATTTTTCTTATATACGAATATATGAATTCGAAAAAGATAACCGAAAGTTTTGCAATTTAATAAATATTATTTAATGGGACTTAAGGCGATATTCATTTTATGTAGTACATGCTAAATTACTTACCTACAGCTTGTGCTTGTTAAGACCCAATAAATAATAATATGCAGTACTAAAATCTAACGCGAAAATGTATTATCTTATTGGCAAAAGTTTGTTCTTTTTCACTGCCAATAGCCTAATATTATGAATAGACTTAGAATGATTTTGATGCGAAAAACATTTCTTATTATTTTAGTGCAACCATATTATGTAACATGAAAGTAAGTCACAAAGTCACAATATCCTTGATTCTAGGTACCTAATTCTGTTTTTAATTAAAGTGCACGTTACCGTGAAAGAGTTCTTGAACGCAAATGAATGCTTTTTACTGAGCACAGAGAATATCCCAGCTCCTCCCTAACTAAATACCTATCGGGATTTAAATGGACCCTAATCAAGTTGTACAATTGGATATTTTTTCCTTGGGATATCCCGTTTGCCTTAGCCAATAGAAACGAGGTTGCGATCGTTTTTTTCTATTAAGAAGAAAGTTGAATACATTATATATATCAAAAGCTTTACCTGAGTAATAATGAAATGTTCAGTTCTTTATTCATAGGGAAGGGATCTTATTAGCATATTTCAATTATGGCATTTTAGGTCTTTTCTGCTTTATTAAAGAGATTCTTTGTTTCACCTAGTATTACAATGTAAAAGTTGCATTTGTTCGTGGAGTAGGACTTATAACAACATACCAAAACTTGTTAAACTTTGTAAAATCGTCAAGCACGTCTGTGAGCGTGGCGTGCGCAAATGTTGTAGCGAAATTGACGCGAGCGCCTAGACAATCAGCCGCGGCAACAACACACAAACAGCGCGACTCAAATTGTAATCAGGCGCTTGCTTGCACACGAGCTACCGCAGACACAGCGATGTTTGTCGTCATAGGAATGCGTGTTTCGTATTAACTTTAGTATTTTATGTGGCTTTTGGAATAAGAAAAGGTAGTGCAGTCTTATAAAATGTTTTGTATGATTATTATGAATCAGGCTTTCAGTCTTATAAAATGTTTTGTATGATTATTATGAATCAGGCTTTCATTCGAATGAAGTTGAATACCTACTTATCGTAATTAAAAAATTGCTTCATCGTTCCTAAGTACGTCCTGTCCGTCGATTAAGAGTTAACTTCTACTACTAAATTACATGGCGATTTTGGTTTAGAGTACTACAGTTCCACAGTACTCTTAATGAAAATAGCACTGTCTCACGGAATCAAATAGATTGAATGTACTGAGCAGTTAACCTACCGAAGCTAACGCTTTTGCTAATTGCAACTGAAAAAAACATTGTAACATAATAAATATTCCCCTTAAAATTCAACACGGTTCTTAACCCTGCTGAATAGATGAAAGGGAATCGATGCTGGCCGATGAATAGCCGTTGTGTGTACTTGGATGTGAAAAGAAGCGAGCCGTTTTAATACAAACTGCAAAACATATTCATCCATTTAACGATTGGTCATTCGTTAATTAAAAAAAAAACTGGCTAATATCGCTGAAATGTACGACGGTCAGATCAAAGCGGCGGCGCCCTTTGAACTCTCACACCTTGAACGGCCACTTTGTTGATGTTTGCTCTTGTTATTAGCTAATTAAAATACGTAAATACGCGTTTTTGCAAGGGGTGGGAGACCCGAGTCTAATGAGGGTTGATTATACGGTGTGCTGTTATAATGTCATTAAGGAGAAATTTCAATCAGATCGTTTCATAGGAATGTAAATATCATCGGAGTCATTAAAATTCAGGCGGTTTGCAAATTGTTCAGCCCCTCGTTGGGTGCCACTTTTAGGACTAAGTTTGTTGTTCGAATTACTAGGTCAACATTTTTGTCATCATTTGTTTAGGTTATAGGGCGGTAAACGAATAAGAGGATCACCTGATTGTAAGTGATCACCGCTGCCCTTGGACATCAACCACCGCACAAAGGTCGCTGATGCGTTGGCTGCCTTTAAGACCCACCCTAAAAGAGCACTCCTATTATACTACTACTATTAGTACTGGCCTTAAGCCAGTACTAATAGTAGTAGTATTTATAAGTATTTGCATGCTGCAGTCTAACAGCTAACTCTTAAAATTATTTGTTCTGTAAGTTTAAAACCTTCGCTATCAAGCGAAAGTGTCTTTGAAATCCCTAGATCGGCTGCAGCGCTCATAGTTTCTTCGCTACTGCTGTAATCAAAGGGCGAAACCTTCTGTAGCTGAGTCAAGTGGCTGCATGGAGAGGGAATTCACTTACTCCTATAGTCGACGCCGTTCCAAACATTGAGGATGGAATAGAGCGCCCGTTACGTACGGAGCATTCGACACAATTTCCTAGAAAAATATGGCATAGTGTAGCCTTTCCTAAGAATAATACGAAAGTAAGAAAAATAAATACAACTCCAAGATAAGGGGCCATCCATAAAGTACGTCACACTAATTTCATGAGTTTTTGAGCCCTCCCCCGTCCTTGTCACAGGTGGTCACATTTCTGAGACCCCCCCTCCCTAGTGTGACGTCACATGTTTTGCAATCTAACATCGAAAAATTATTAAATTAAAACAGCAGTTCCGAAATTAGTTTTATTTCCATTTAAATTAAGTACTTTTTTATGAAATCAACATAGTATCAAATACATATTTGAAACAATAACAAAAAAATAAACTAATGAATATAAAGAAAAAGAAGAAAAAGAATTTCCCACAAGGTATAAACTTCTTCCTGTATATGCTGTTTTTTTTAATCAGCGTAAGTCGCACTGTATGTTTCGTATGATCTACGGTAAAGATTACCTAAATCTATTTTTTTGTTCATTTTGAACTTGATTTATTAAACTATGTTTATATCCACAAAATAGCACAACTAAAAAAACGACGTCGTTCACTCAGCGAAAGCAAATTGTCGAATGAAAATATAAAAACAAAAACATTACCTACGCGAGGTGCGGTGCGTTTGGCGGCATTAGTCAAAGGCCTCGTCGGCGATCGGCACGTGTCAGAAGCGGCTATGAACTTGTCAACAAAACAATTTAAACCGTATTGCCCTAAAGATACAGTTGGACATATTTTTTAGTTTAATTAATATTTCAAATTACGCGATTGGTTCCTCTAGATTTTGAAATGTGATGTCACGAAACTTAGGACCCCTCCCACCCCTTGTCACACCATGTCACACTTTGTCGACCCCCTCCCCCCCCTTTACGTGTGAAGTACTTTATGGATGGCCCCTAAATCTCTGTTGAATTGTACAAAAATGTTGGACTTGAGTTGGCTTTTGTTTTAAAGTTTATCATAAAAGCCACGCTTAAAAGAATACGTTAAATAAATTCATTTAAAAAAAGGTGCAGTCACTCGTAATCTGGAATCAAACTGTACAAATACGGTTAAAATTAATTTCAGCTGGAATTTCTGAAGTGTTTCAATAGCCACATGCATAAGTGACGATAAAATGAGAAATTCTATTTGTCAATCGAACTTCCATGAATGTTTAAGTTACGTTGATATCGGAAAATTGTTCCTGAGCGTTTAATCCATTTTCATTTCTGATGTTGTGCCATTCAATTAAATAGGTATTACTGCATGTTTTAATTTATTGATCATAATTTAACATGTTTTTACACTAAGACAGATTTAACAAAAAAAAATTGATGTCACTTATTTTTTTTTAAACAAATAAGCTTCTCAAGATACCTCCAGCCAATTTTTTATTCATTATTACAAAATCCTTCTGATTTGGTAAAATCTCATTATGATTACATGTCTTAAACCCACATTATTCACAACAGTGTCTAATCCACAATCGTTTATTCAACTGCGGACCTTTACATAAAGCCATAGTTGGTTCAGCGAACGAATTTGCATAGGAATGGGTGATTTCAGAGTTATACCATAGGCGGCCGGGTCCTAGGTTTATCCAGGTAGCCGGTGAATGGCTGGACTAGGTTTTAACTCGCGAAAATGTCCGGGTTTATGGCAGATATGACCCGCTGTTTGTGCTTATGTAAATTGTTTTAGAAGAAGTTAGCTATGTAGATGACTTCGGAGTATGGGATTGGATTGCGCGCGTTAGTCTTGCGCAAAAGGATCGGAAGTTTAAAAAAGTTAAGTGGGAGTTTCTTTATAAGTATTAGGATGGGATAACGAAATTTCGTATGGGAGTTAATATTTAAAAACTACCGTTCTTCTTTCTTTTCCCTGTTTTGATATTATGTGGCGAAATACATGCATTTCGTTTGATGATACGAACGGTCAAAATTGCAGCGATTGAGTTTTACTCAGTAACATTAATTACAGAAACGGCGCATCAGTTATCACGTATTGTTGTCCTTTGTAATATGCTCTTCACTACAGTGGAACTTACCCTCTGTTCTACTTCTTAAATTCCCTAATTTTCAGTTTTGTTTTGGTATATATGCCTAAGAATTACTACAGCTTGGCTGCCAAAACTAGCGCCACGTACCGCCGGCAAGAACAACAGCGCAGCGGTCACGTAGCAAAAATTGCAGCGACGACTGCCAACTCGCTTCGTTAGCGGCTCAGCAAACAGCCGTGATGCTAGCACTGATCCAGAAGAAGGTTTGTCGCTGAGTAATTAAATAGTACATTATATATAACTTTAAACTTTCGCGTTGCATTATAACTCAGCATTATAATTAGTAAACATAACAACGGAACTAAAAGCGATATTATTTTTATAATTACCTGAGACATTTCGGCTGCGATGCTGCAGCCGTGGTCACAAGCGAACTAGCGGTGCGCGGTATCTGCATCTACTCTCGAATTCGCACTAATATTGATAAATACATATAACACAGGATGGTCGGCGAGTCGGTGACTGCATTATGTAAACCATAAAATATTCCTCCGCAAGTTTTCATAGTCGTTATGATGCAAATGAGAGATTTGCAGTAACCCATTTGTTAAGAAATTTGGTGCTGAGTACCATATTATTGGTAGTTTTTAGGTAGTCCATTGAGCGGACCATGGGTACAAGAAAAGTTTCCTCCTACCGCCGCGGCGGGACGGCCCCAGTTGTCCGCAAATTGTTACCAATAGTAACATAAAATAATACACTTATATTTTTTATCCAAGACATATTAGTTTCCTTTCCATAATACACTTTCCACCGAATTTCCGTCAAAACATTTCCATCATTCTATTTTTATAGCATCGCCTAGAATAACAGAAAAATCGTATTGTAAAATACACAGAGCCGTCATCGGCGATACCTCGGGCCGCGTCAATATTTGCCCAGTTGGGCCAAGGCTGAGATGATAAGTTTATTGGTAGGGCATACAGCCGACGGACTGGCTACTTCGGTTCGGCTTCATAGATAAGATGTGTTGCAGACAGGTAAATTTGACGTAGGTGACATAGGTACTTTAGCTTGTCAGTTATCTGGATGAGGACGACTATTTTTCGTATAAACTTTTTCTAACTAGAGTTTCGATATTTTATTTGGCATCCTGAGTCGCTTGAGCTGTAAATAACATGTTTGCTACGTGTTACCACATTCGTGGGGATTTTTTTAACACTGATATATATAAATCAATAAGTAGAAATGCAAAAACTATCACCTGAAAAGTCTCTGGGTACTAATTCACTAACAACTACCATCGATAAAATCTAAGGTTAACTCAAAGTAAAAGTAAATGTTTCGCACGAAATTCGTGAATGTCAAATGGCCCCACTGGTTTTTTGTCTTTGCGCATAGGCCGGGCGGTCATCTATTTGCATTGGAAATTCATAATAATGTTATTATTTCGACAATTGACGGCACCCTTTGATTGTCGCCCTTCTAATTGTGTTTGTGTCCGGTCTTATTGATTTTTGGCATTATACAAAACCTTTTAGTTGAGGGACGATGTTGATTTTTGCTACAGTACAACCGAAGTGCTGTAATCTCTTTATTGTCAAATTGAATGATTTGATTTTATACTTAGATAATTTCAATTTCAATTTCTGTATCCCTTAATCAAATGATAACGTATCAACAACACAATTTGAAACTAGTAGCTAAATTATTAGAACATGCATGAAACTTACTAATGGCGCTTTTACTAAATACTCCAAGTCGCATTTGGATTGATGCCAGAGTTGCGGCTTTCAATCCCGCTATACATATAACATGTTTATATTATTATAATATCCTTTGTTTGGCATTAATTTGTAGGGCCTTATAAATTAATTTATATGTATTGGTTTTAAAATTATGTAACTTGTCTTCTGATGATGTGCAGTAACTTAATCATTATTTTTTCAAAATGAATTGGATACAATCTAAGTTGCGCAGTAGGTACCTGATTTTTTCTCTGACTTTTAATACAACCCTTGCTGCAAGGCTTGCAAGGGCCTTGCATGAGATATTTCACTCGCAATTCGTACGTCAATTTATATCCCACTCGTAGCCTCTATCTGTTTACCCCAGACTGATACGTTTAAAAATAAATTCTTTTCCCTTCCATTGCTGGTTCCATCCGTTTGTTGTTTCAAAGACAAAGCCGCTTTCCTTGTCTAAACCTCAAACGATAAATCCATTGGTGTCCAGTACAGCTTATGGTGGGACCCGCTAAGAAGCCGGCCAAATACCCAATCGACATGCCAAGGGATAGTAATCCTTATAGAGAAAGTATTAAGGGAATCGTGTATGAAAGGCAAGGTTTGCATGTCAATAGAATAGCAAGACATTGCCGTTGGATACACGTAAGATTTATATTGCAGAATTAGTGGGACGCAATTAGGTTGCGTTTGGTTAAATGCTGATACCTTTGTTAGTGGAACAATTTGTGATTAT
Organism: Nomophila noctuella; assembly: GCA_958496325.1. Classification (NCBI taxonomy): domain Eukaryota; kingdom Metazoa; phylum Arthropoda; class Insecta; order Lepidoptera; family Crambidae; genus Nomophila; species Nomophila noctuella. The sequence goes on from OY292486.1 coordinate 769,863, forward strand.
TCTAAAATTACTCACTATAGTAGTGGCAGTGTACGAAATAACTAAAATTTCAGTGAAGTATTTCGCTACTTTTGTGATATGTTTCTGCTGGTGAGTAAGGTCGCCAGAGCTCAATTGGGGAGGGTATGGTATGGGCTGCGACCCTTGTGCGGTTGTTGATTTCCATGGGCAGCGGTGATCACTTACCATCAGGCGCCCCTCTTGTTTGCTTGCTTCGTATTTCAGTGTGTTGTTTAGTTTTCTCCGGCCAGGCATCTTAATACCTGGTCTAGTCTTGTTACTTGGTGTGGTTTCCGTTTATATAAGTATGTTATAGCTGGCAATTCTAAAAGATACTTAGGAAATAAACAAACTTACGCTCTTAATTATTTTTTATTATCTACTGTCACACAAACAGGGAAAAGTCTTCCTTCCATATACTCGTACAATGGAACCGCTGTACATTAACCCTCTGCATAACGCTTCTAACTTGTACGTTTGTGCGTCTTAAAACATTAAACAGGCTCCGTACCGAGTCACCGACTCGAGGGAAGACTGTAAAACTCGCAAACAAACAACTAGAGAATATAGAAAGTGGAAACAAAGGGTTGTATCTGCTCAGCATCGGCGAAGTTCATCTCGGTATGAATCAGAGGCGATAAATTAGAGCGCGACAAACTTGCGCGGATAATTACGAGGGTGTCCATTCACTCGTACTTTCAGTATTCTTTAGCACGTTTTCATTGAGTTACGACATAGTTGAAACTTTAAACTTTCGCGTTGCATTACTATATCGTAATATTTAAACGGAACTCAACGCGATATTATTATTAAAACCGTGGTTACGATAATAAATTGGAGACAGTACATGGTATGTTTCAGTGAACATATTTTTTCTAGGTTCACAAGTATTGAAAACGCAAAACAGTATTTTGAAATAATCAAAGTTTTAGTTAATATTTTGTGGTATAATTTTCAGCTACTTTTATGGTTCTATCATATATCTGTGGTTAAGTGGCTGAAGCAGCAGCCGCGCCGGATACTTGGGTTCGAATTCCGTTCGGACTGAAATTTTGTGTCTGTCTTTTCCTGTTTGGGTAACTCAGTTACAGTCCGGAGTTTGGCTGTTTTATTACACTGCGTGCCACAAAAAAGCTCGTTTCTATATTCTCCTTTCGGTCGTGGTAGATTATCGTCCTACTGAACAAGTTAGTTTTTGTAAAAATGTCTTAAATTGAATCAGTCACTAATCATCTTGTTCCCGTACCGCCTGGTACAATGGACCCGCACTTCCCACTCCGTGTCCCAGTCGCACGTGCCCCTAATGACTCGAACTGTTTGATTTAAGTGGAAACAACTGCGTCTACGCACCTCCTGCACCCGGTAATGGATGATGGCTATCTCGCGAACTTGGTTGCTACTTGTATCGAGGTGACTGTACTTTGAATTAACTTATGGTTGTAAAGTATAAGTAAAGTATCAGCTATTTATGTCCCACGGAAGGGTAAAGACCTATTTTATTTTAAATCATGTTTTCGTTTCAAAGATAGGTGAGACACATTTGGCAAGAGTGGTGATTATGCCAAACAAAATCACTACTCATACCAAATTCATTATACTAACGAGGCATACTGTAAAAGTAGGTGTAGAACTCAGCAGTCAATGGCTTCACCGAGCAAATCCGGGCCCATTGCAAAAGAGGTAGAGGGATTATTGAGAACGAGACTAGCGGTGGCCACCGTTGCTCACTTAAGCCCCAGACGTTTCGGCTCGCGTCAAGCCTCGTCAGCTAACCTGCGATTGGTTAGGAGGACGTGGAGCAGTCCAGTCCCGTGCTCAACCTCCCTCTCCCTTCCTATCCAAATCCGATAAGAAGCCTCCAGAGCAGTCTTTGAAGCTCTATCCATAAATGAGCTTATTGCAGATCGTGGCAATCCTAGATTCTTAAAGAAATTATAGGCCGACTTCGCAGGTAATCCCCTAAAACCGACTTCAAGGTGTTGTTTTTAAAGTTAAGTGAGTAATTCTGGACGGTTTTCGACCATGGTGGCCGAACTGACGATCAGTCAGGTACGCAGGATACATTATAGTGCACAAATGAGTGTGCAAGCACAGGTGCACTCACTTTTTAACCGACTTCAAAAAAGGAGGAGGTTCTCAATTCGTCTGTATGTTTTTTTTTTATGTATGTTCACCGATAATTTCGTCAATTATGGACGGATTTCAAAAATTTTTTTTTGTTGGATAGAGTTCAGTTCTGAGGTGGTCCCATTTTCACCAGTCCAGGATCTGATGATGGAATCCAGGAGAAATCGAGGGCAACAACCGAAAATTGTATGCTCGTATGGTGTTTTTGTTACGTTATCATGTCTTACTCAGGTATATGCTTCAGGGTGTCAACATCTGAAGCTGCTGTCCTGATGATGATGCTACAGTACTCCTTAACAGTTAGGAGTTGGAAGGCAGAACTGCAATTGGTTGATCGAATGTATGTAGGGCTAACGTGATACTTGTGTATATTACATCCAGACCCACGGCGAGAAATCTCGTCGAGAAGTCTCGCTGGGCCTTCACGCAAGAACAAGAAATTTATGCACACTCTCATTCACTCTTAACAACAACTAAGTTCCTATTAATAATTAAGTTCACAGCGCTTTTACACAACTAAAAATCATGAAATAAACTGACTTTTTAAAAAAACAAATTAAACCGACTTCAAAAAAACCGTGAACACAAAAATAAACTAAAAATTAAAAAATAATTCCTAATATCTATTACCTAATACTATAATTTTCCTAAACTATGTCAAAGTAATCTTAAACAAACTAACTGAAGTCGGTGCCTGCCCAAAAAAACAGAAGAGAAAGAGCACTTTAAGATTACTTTGACATAGTTTAGGAAAATTATAGTATTAGGTAATAGATATTAGGAATTATTTTTTAATTTTTAGTTTATTTTTGTGTTCACGGTTTTTTTGAAGTCGGTTTAATTTTTTTTTTTAAAAGTCATTCCTCACACACACAGTTCGGTGGGACAGCAATCTGACACGGCTGGAGAGAGATCAGGCGCAGCAACAACGGCTTAGCGTGCCTTCCGAACGAAGGAGGAGATCGAGATGATTTTTTTTTCGGTCATCCATCCAATGACTGGCCTAAGCAAAAGTTGCTTTACTTAGCAATCACAGGCCGAGCGCTAACCACTGCGCCATCGAGATCTTAACCACTAAATCCGTCTGCGGCGTGGCTAAGCACCGGCACGATGAGGGTGGCCGGCGCGCGCGCCGCAATAGACGCGTAATTAACTACACGGTACTTAATGGCTGCTTTCACCTACGCACAGTGGGAATAATATGTACTTAGATGCACTAGGAATAGCTTTTATATGGTATAGCGGCTTGTTGCTTCGCTACGTATGGTCAATTAAGAACCACTTGACCGATTTTGTATAAACTTCACATAAACCATCCATATAGTCCGAATAAATCCTGAAAATTTGAATTGGATAGGTGAGGCCTATTTCTAAATATTAGAGTGCGACACAACATTATTATTAAAACAATTCTTTCAAATATTATTAGCGATTGTCTTGGGAGATTTTGTTTTCAATAAGGTCTGGAAAAGCTGTGAATATTTTGTATAATCCCACATTAAAAGCTTGCCAATTTTAAATTATGTTTGATTCGTCTTTCAATGCACATAGTGTTTTTGGAAGCAGTTACTCGTACATGAAAGCAGTCGATGAATATTTATGGAATTTTGAAAAGTTTTGAAAGGTGCAAGTGTAAAGAAAGACAGAATATTTTACCTTACTTTTACTTCTATTTTAATATTTCCTCCAACGCCTAAAACGAAATTTAAAACTCATCAAATGAGCTCGACAAAGACTACAAAACATCCTGTTGACGGAAACACAATTCAGCTGTTTATCTAGACGACATCCTAATGCCGAGGATTTTAATGTACTCCGCAATTTTGTGGAAATACATTAAAAATGTTACACTCCCACAATGGGTCTAGTTCAAAGGGCGACGTCTAATAAACTGGTATTTAACAAACAAGTGGAAAGGAAGTAATACCTCGTGAAATATTCCAATGAAATATGTATTAAAATCGCGGCGACCGAGATTGAGCTAAGGGCGGTCGAATATTAATGAGGGCGGATCACCAGTGCATGCTGCGATTAAAACGACTGAAGCTCAGATATTATTTGATGGTTTCGTGAATTTCCATGCCACAACTGAGATTTTTATAACGAATAACGTGATCGATGAGCGAATGAAATAATTAAACACATGCAAATTTCAAAAATTGTAATTCGACATTTGACTAAAGTATGACTGGAAGGAATATAATGAAATCAAGGAAACGCGTCAATGTGTGTCAAGACGACAATATTGTCTTTTTGTGTTGTGGTTGTTTAACCACAATAATGAAATAAGTATTTTTTCATACTGTTGAAGATTTAAAGAGTTATTTTTTTTCTTAGGTTTACGCGACTATCACTCATTAAATACTACTTTTAAACGGATAAAATCACGGATAATTAAACCGCGATTTTATCACTTTGAAAGTAGTTTTATTTAATTTTAAGAGTTTCTAAGTTGCATATCTTCTTCCGGGATAACTTTACTTTGCTGTATCACACATTCGATGTGATCGTACTCTACTTGTCATCAGAACATCTAAGTAAAGTTATTATCTCAAAAGGTTTGTAATTAAATGAAATAGCGTCGCTTGTTTTGGACGCGGGCTCGGTCTAGGTGTGCGGGAAGGAAAGAATTTAATCAACAATGAAAGAAGTTGGAGTTTCTTTGTGCGTGATGCCGGCGTGCACGCTGCGACCTCGCGGAGTCGAGATACTTGAAGAATTGAGGTGGCATTTTCCAGGCCTATGGAATTGGATCGATTTGTTTGTGATTTAGGTACAATGCGTACTTTCTACGATTTTAATATCAATTTGCGGCATTTGAAATTATATAAATATTGTGGTTTGTAATATCAGCGAATTAACATTATTAACTTACTAAATTTTATTTGAGAGTATTAATTTAAGCTGCCATTGCATGAACAGAACAATTTCTCAAAATATTAATTTCACCGGGACGTAAATTTTTGTTCTAATTAATATGAATGTTAATCATTATGGACATGAGATAATGTTATTAATGTCACACATAAACATAGAATAATTAAAGTATATTGAAGTAAGAAAATATAAATTTAGCTTACTGAGTATGGGTTGTAAAGAAAAACACCATAATTATTTTATTTACGTTCACAACAATTTGAATCATCACTTGTATCAAACCTTTTAGTCTGAAGAAAACTCAATTGATTGTGATTATGCCACATCACCTCTTTCAAACTTTCGATCTCTTTCCTTACAATTCAATATCATCCCTTTGTAGCTGGTTTTCACTTTAATAAATGCGGGATGCCCAATTTCGGTCGAATAACATTGTCACCTCGTGCCATTCTCCATAATGTATGACGTGTATAAGAATAGTAACTATTGAGTTTCATCGCTTCCCATGCCCTTTGAAAGGGTAAAATGTAATTTGACTTTTATTTGCCCCCGTTTTGACTTTCAAATCGACCTCTTTTGGGGTTTGTTCCAGTTATTTTGATGGAAAAGATTTTTACTGCATTCTTACGTCATTCGCCTTGATATTGTTTTTTAAAGTTTGAGATTCTTATTCATGTCTGTTCATTTAGTCAGCGTTGGTATTGCTTCGAGCTTCGGCGTCGAACTAACGACAGTAAGTGATACCATAATAGAAGTAGGTACGAATTAAATAATTTTACTGAACAATAAGATATCAAAACAACCTTTGAACGCCGAGAATATCAAATTAAATAAATCCGTGATTACAGGTTCTAAGGTTCCGATTAAGTACAATTAGAGGTTAAGAGAAGAAACTCGAATTACTTGCGAATAATACGGAGAAACCTTCTAGCCGGTAAATTGAACGGGATTATTTCCACAACGATACTCAAGCGTCGGATTTTGAGGAAAAACGCGCAGCAAAGCAATCCGCAACAATACCCAACAAAACAATGGGGTATTTTAACAAGTTAATTAAAATATTCGGAGCCAATCGTCGGAAGGTAACGCTGTTAATGCTCCCGATGTTACTTCACGCCTAATTAATTTCTTGTTTGGTTTTGCCCGGTTGTTGCCAACTTTGATTATGAAGAAAATCACGGCTGCTCCTCAATTAAGTATTTGTTAATTCAGAGTTTCTGGTAAGTAGCTTATTTAGGTGGTTTTGGGAAATTAAATGAGGAAAACTGTTTGGGAAAAATTAAAGGATTTCTGGAATCAACTTTCGGGTGGGTTCGCTGCCCTAACAATTTGAAGAGTAACTGATTTACCTTAATTATATTCCATTGTAGTGTGTACGTACTATAAAACCTTTGATTTCATCTAGGGAAAGAAGTTAGCCACCGAAAATACATGCACTACTCGCATTCTGTTTATAGTATGTTTTATTTATACTAATATAATGAAGCTGAAGGGTTTGCTTGTTTGTTTGTTGTTTGTTTGAAAGTGCTACTCTCAGAAACTACTGGTTCGAATTGAATATTTATTTTTTATTTGGATTGTCTATTTTATAACACTGTGTGTAGAAACCACGGTAGAAACCGAAATGTACGCGGACGGAGTCGCGGGCAGCCGCTAGTATATTAACTATAGCCACTGCCTATTAACTGTTATTTACAGTACATTCTGATTGAAAGAGGTATTATAGTGAATAAATGATAGATTGATGTTACACTAACTAAACTAAATATAGTCCTCGAGTGAATACAACAACATCCCTATGGTAAATGACGGAACTTCAATAACAGCACTCACTTCATTCATGGACCTTCCCTCATCTGTAAGTGTATTGTTTAAAGAAATTCCCCGCGGGAAATGTCGTCGCGCGGTCTTTTGTGGGCTTAGTTAGAGCTTTAACAAAATTGCAGTTTCATTAATATCCCTTTAAAGTAATCTTGCGTAGGCGTTGAAGCTAGTCGTCAACCTTTTTAGAAGTCTTTATTTCTCTCGAAAAAAGAGCGTGAGTCTTTCTTTTAGCTATATTATCAGACTAAAGATTATTAATTTTTTTAACTAAAAAAGATGACAAAGATAACATTCATTCATATCACTCATGGGCTTATCGATATCTATCGGGTATCGATGAGCATATCGAACGCTTATGGGTTTAAAATGTAAAAAATCGGCCAAGTGCGAGTCGGACTCGCGCACTAAGGGTTCCGTTCTAATTTAGACGTATTAAAAAAAAACTACTGACTGGATTTTGTTCAAACCAATTTTCGTTGGTAGTTTTTATGGTAATGTACATTATATATTTATTTCAGCTTTATCATCGTCTTATTTTAGAAGTTAGAGGGGGGGGGGACACACATTTTTCCACTTTGGAAGAGTCTGTCACGCAAAGTATTCACTTAAGAAAAAAATTAGCTTAGAAACCTCAATATCATTTTTAAAGACCTATCTATAGATACCCCACACGTATATGTTCAATGAAAAAAAATATTTTCAGTTTCAGTTCTAACTATGGGGACCCCCCATTTTTTTTATTTTTTTTCCATTTTCGTATAAAATCATTGTTGCGGTTCACATAATACATCTACATACCAAGTTTCAACAGTATAGTACTTATAGTTCCGGAAAAAAGTGGCTGTGACAGACTGGCGGACAGACAGACAGACAGACAGACAGACAGACAGACAGACATGACGAATCTATAAGGGTTCCGTTTTATGGCATTTGGCTACGGAACCCTAAAAAGTGATTCAAAAAAACCTAAACATTCATTCAACAAATGGAATTTTGGCCCAGACTGGGATTTGAACTCACAACTTATAAAATTACTGGTTTCACTCCATCTACCCAGTGCCTGATTCTCGTTTAATTAGATCTGTAAAGATAGGTAACATGAGGTGGATAATTACAAACCAGAGCTATCAGCTTCAACTTTTATTCCGAAATCCGATGACAAATTGGTACCTTCATTGGGATAAATAAAGCTACCAATATTTCGCGTCATCTATAGTTAATGCAATCCTTAATAAGTTATTCCAACAATCTTTTGTAGAATATAGTCAATATATAAATAAATTAATCCATCGACACCATTCAATAACGTAGAACATAAAGCTAAGGTAATCACTTTCGGAGTTCCGCAAAGAATAAGAACATTGACTTATTCCGTGAACTTCGTCAATCTTTTAGCTTAAATAGTAGTTAAATTCAACATTTTATGTTATTATTCCATCATGTAAATAATACATACTTTCAGTAAATGCTACATTTGTAGTGCTCACGAAACACGATGGCTTTCTTTGTGTAAAGTTTCGAGAATGTTAATACATCGTCATCGTCATTATAAGAACATCGCTAATAAATTTTACCCCATTAAATCATGGTACAATGGCTTCTCGTATTCCCACAGTAACAGTTTTCTGAAAGTTCCATCTTACTCCTTGTTTATTTTTATTGTCATCAGGAAGGTTCCATCCTCTTTTGTTTCTCCTTCCAACCATGAATCTAAGTAAAAGAATTTTGATTCTACTTAACAAAACCCAGTTATTTTAACTGCTCCATCGATATACAGAACCCTTCCGCCCAGCCAGCCGCCACGCTGGCTGATTTTTGTTGGTGTATCCCCGTGAAATGAATCCCCGACTGGATTAACTGTATAATGTGGATGTCAGGTGAGATATCGCGCCATTAATCCGAACGGCCGGCTCCAGGAGTTATTAGTTGGACGACGCCGAAGGTTTGAATAGTGCGCTGTTTAGTTTTATGCGATGGGGGGCTGTATCATCTGTTTTTGATGTTGCGTTGCCTTTGCGGTGGTTAAGCAAGATACATAAGCAGATTGATGAAGTTTATAGGTGAAAGTAGATTTAAATGTACTAATTCGATAGTTAAACATAATTTTCTTATCTAGGAGTAGTAGAGCATAGTCGAACTTTCCCTCAGAATTTCCGATTGACTGGGGAAGTACCTCCAGCTTCCAGAAGTCAGCTCAGTCAATATAATAAAGCTGAAGAGATTGTTTGTGAGAGCGCACTTATTTCGGGAACTACTGGTTCGAATAGAAAAATAAAATTGATTTGGAATGTGTGCGGAAACCGAAATCCACGTTGACGGAGTCTGGGGCGGCCGCTATCTTCTGTAAAATACCACGGTGTTTTAAGGCAGTATGTACCATAGACCTTACATGTAAAGTATGTGCGGTGCAGGGCAGTAATGAGCGGCGCATGCGCGGAGGTCGCGCGCCAGTGCGTGCGCGCTGACGCTGCTAATTTGATCGCGCGGTTTCGGCTCGCGATCCGTTTAGCTCGCACAGGGTGCTCTCTTTGAGGAGAGGGATTTCGTCTTTGTTAATCGACATAAAATCTAGAGCCTCATATCTTGTGTAACACAACAATTCCGCTAATGTCAAGTAAATAAAAAAGTAAGGAGTAAAGTAAATAAGTAAATACGTAGAAAATACTATGTAGGGATACCCCATACCACAATATTACGACGGTAGTAGGTAGGTAGACGGCACATACGGACACCATTACGTATAATCAGAGCTATAATAAGTTTTAACAAAAGAGTGAAACACATCAGTCGTCTGAAATGAATTTGATTAGCCACAGAAAAAAATATCTACTTATTATAATTCTATTCATTAAAAACATTTAATTTAATTTATTACATACTCCATTAATAAGTTAAAACATATTAAACAATTATTACTTCATTATCATATTGAACTACAATCAATTTATCCTAATATAATCTATACTTAGAAAAGAGGCCTAAAATTGAATTAATACAAATTAAATTAATACGATAAACACAAGCAATATTTTTTTTAAACATAATTAAATAACCAAACATTACAATAACAAAACAAATGAAAAATTATATTCTAAAAAAAAAACTTACTTCTATTCTAATTCTAAGAACGAGATTTCTGGAAATATTCAAAATGTTCCATCTGACATGGACGTTCCCACTTTAAAGGAAAAAATTAAAACTTTTTCACAAATTTGTGAATTATTGAGTTATTACAAATCATAATAAATAATTATAATCTTACCTCACCACTCTCAGTATTCATTAGACTATTTTCAACCGTTCCAGTATCGGCGAACGCTATAAAAACCCCGTACGCGTTCCGCTACACCCTGTCTATGCGCTATGATTCGCGCGCAAAGAACCGTGAAATTGGTTTATTCGCTCGATCCGATGAATAATTAATATCGTAACGCGTCTAGCCGTATGCGCCCGGATTAAGCGCATCTGCATACAGGCCTCGCGTGTCTTTGAGCTTCTTTCCCATCCTGATGAGACAGGGATTTGTTGAATCAGAGATGGGAATGTGGTTGATACTTTATGAGATGGGGTTTATGGAAATTTGAGGAAGTATGGATATTGCATTTCTTTATTGGGTATCTTTTCGTTCAAAACTTCTTTAGTTCTTAACTGATTTCATACAGTTGAAAATTGGGTAATTAAAAATTTTTACGAAGTCTGCTTGAACTCTGTACTTCAAATTGAAAATGTGTCAAGATTATTCTCCTAATTTTATTGAATAGTAGCCTTCCGCTCTCGGTTTCACCCGCGCGTTATTTCTTTTTTCAAATATCCCCCCCCACATTTCCGAGATCAAATGTACCCTATGTTCACCGGGGATAATGCAGCTAGCCAATAGTGAAATAATGATTTAAATCGGTCCCATAGTTTTTGAGTTTATTCGTAACATACAAAGATTTTTTTTCTATATAATATTTGTGTAGATTAGTGTAGAGGAACGTATGATTTCTCATGAAAAATATTGTATCTTCATATTTTGTAAGCGTATCAAAAGAAAGGGACCAACTAAAGTAGCATCATTATTTAAACTTTACAATTTCACCTTTTTCCTTAAAATTATTCCTCGAGATGTTAAAACCAAACTCTTGGAGCCTATCAAAACCGCTTGAGCCCTGTCAGCCATCTGAAATTTAAATCTTTAATTGACAGAAGGGATTTCCTTAAACAAACACAAGAGCTTTCGGGGGGAACTTTCCGAATTAACATTTATATTAATTGAATATATTGTCTCGCTACTCTGATATTTCAATTTGTAAATACTCGATTCGTATTCTCTTTTTGAAGGGTTATTGAGATTAAGACTGTATTGTGTGTGTAGGAACACACCTAACCGAAAAACCGCGACCGAAGATCGGCGTGACTACGCCTGCTCTGTATAATTTTAAATGGTATTACAGCATATTGCGTATTATTGGAAAGAAAATGAACTTTGGCCGAACATCGGTATTTTTTTTTCGTTTAGTGTATCTCTACACTTTTACTAAAATTTATTTCTAATTTATTTCTACGAAAACTAATACTTAGTTTTAACACACTGTTATATTCGAAATAATTCTTCATCAACATTTAACTTTGCAACTCTTTTAAGAATTAATGCATTAGAATTTTGGTAAACGCTATTAGTAGTAAAACTCAGAACAAAGTACCCCTCTAAATGTGAGGCTTGGTATGCAGTTTTTTTTGTTTTCTCAATAAAAGAAACAAGCATTGTAGGTAAGTTCGGTTGTGTTACGACAATCAAGTTTTTCGGGTAAAAAAATAAAAATTAGATTGATATTAACAATGTCAATTTGTGTTAATCCAAATGATAAAATATCTCAAAATTATAAAAGATTCCAATCACTTTTCATATTACATTACCTACACATCAAGCGACTCAAACAATTGATCCGTCCAAATGAAAAGTGAGATCGCTCTTTTTTAAATTAAAAGCGATGCCTGCTAATAATCTTTGTTTGTAATTTGCATTCGGTCGGAATTTTTCCGGTCCAAAGAGTTTGATTTAATTACCGGGCGGGCGGTGTCGGGCGCGACTCGAGTTGCCCGGGTGCCGCCGAGTTAAGATGTTGCCAACCATAAATAAATTTAAGTGCCAGGAGTAGATGTAAGCATATTGAGTTTATGCTTTAGTGTAGGAACACACTAGGCTTAAATTACGCGACTGAAGTTCGGCATCAATGCATTTTCTATACAAAATTGCGCGACGTTATTTCGGCATAGTGTGTCATATTCCATTTAAACTTCAGTCGCGATTTTTCCGTCTAGTGTGCTTCTATACTTAGACATGTATGCAGAACACATAATAATATGCATTTAAATACAATCGCATAACGCACAATTGTTTCATTTACTTGTAGATGCTTTTTACGCAAGTAACTTTTTTTTAAAGTGTCTAGTGGCTCGGTATGTGTGTAGGAATGTGTGCTCTATATAATAGGACATTAATATATTTATAATTCGCTTATAAATAGCAATTAAGGATAATTCTGTATAATAATATGAACGCTATTAGAAAATAACACTCCGAGCGCACAACTGCGTTTTACTCGTATTTAATAAATTAAAATAACAATCAGGTGAACTAAGCAGGAATATTAATACTAAAAACGTAAAATCCCTTATACCAACGTGAAGAAATCTCGTCTCCACGTTTGAGCAGTCACTCAACGTTCGCAATATTGTATGCGTCAAATTAGCAACTAATGTTATATGACGTATAGAGTATTATTTTGAAACAAAAACAATGTTTATCTTGCACTTACGAATAAGTACCTTAATAAATGTAAGCAACATTTAAAATACTTACTAGCTTACAAAATTACCCTTTAATGAGGCAAATCAACTCCTGTAACTCACATAATCTCCGGTCCCACTGAACTCAAAGTCAATATATTAAAGTCACATTCGGTACACTTTCGAATACTTTCCAAATGAATCATGGCCGAAGTATCCGCAAAGTTGGTCGACCCGCAGATAACACACACGCAGGGGTAGAATGTACTGCGTTATGGTAATTTAATTATTTTATTGTCTAGACCATAAAATACTGAATTGGGAGCTTGCGACTAATTTATTGGACCTTACCCCTTGTTCTGAGTCGGTAAGCACACTGTACAACGGTTTATATTATGCATGAACTTATTGAAGTATTTGTCATAGGTAATTTTAGTTCACACTTGTCGTTTTGTTATGCATTCAAACACGCATGTATGACACATTATTATTTATTGTACGTAATATGGGATACACTTCTTAATAGATTAAGCCCGCATTTGAATGCGGTTTGTACAATAATATTAAAGCTATCGCCAAAAATCCGTCCTTTGAACTTAATTATCTCTTATGATTATAAGTATGTACGTTTATGTACTAAAAAACTTTACTCAAATAATTAAATTAATATTTTATCATAATAATATTCATGAAAGATTATATTAATTTCACAATTTCTTAAAGACGTCAAAAGTCTTTTACCCATAATGTGCAGATGTTTTTAAAATAGGATTACCTCCATTAATAAGTTCTCTTTCATAGTACCTTCTAGAGCCCGTAGCATGAAGTTGAACTCTATAAAAGGTGCCAAGGCCAGAGGCTAATTTTACAGCTTCCGAAGTATTAACTGATCAAATTCAAAGTTCAATTAGATCAAACGAGTAAACATTGTGTCGGCACATTGTCTGATTCCAATAATAATATGATAAAGCTGAAGGGTTTGTTTGTTTGATTGCGCTTATCTCAGAAACTACTGGTTTGAATGTTTTTTTTTGTGTTGGATATTTTATTCGTACAACAATAGTATAACACTAAATAATATGTGTGCGTAAACCGAAGCCCACGCGGATGGAGACGCGGGCGGCCTCTAGTTCGTAATAAGTATTTCTGGTGAAATGTATCTCAGTGGCACAAGTTGCTTGGCGTTAGGCCGGATGCGTTAACTGAAGTAGCGATAAAAAATATAAGACTCTCGTTCTAACCGGGGAAATATTTTATAGGTCTTCTCCATATTACCACATACTCTTGATTTCACTCATCTGTGGCTCATAAAAACCCGAAGTCGACATATTTATGCCCATAGCTACCCTTTCCCATAAATTATAGGGAGAAATGATATGTCCCTACTTTGCCAGTGGATTTTCAATTCTATTCATTTAGGAATTAGGTGGAAGAGTTCTCGATTCGTATAATTAGGCATCGGTACTGGCTGCAAATCACTTTCATACACCGCTGGGTTTGTTGTATGGCCGTGGATGGACCGTGTGATTTGTTTCACACAAAATGTGTGATGATTGATGCGTGATACGGTCGGGGGCTTGATTGTTCATATTGTGTTATGTATTGTATTGTCTTTCGATACTTTCCCATATTGATGACATAAACTTAGCAAAGCTTGGTGATAGACCATCGAAAAATGTTGATGCATTGATTAAAGTAGCTACTATCTTCCTCTGCTGAGTATTAATCCCAATTATTAATAATTTTTTTTAATAATTTCATTTATTTTCTCACCACAAACATTAACATTACATCCTGTTATACAATTTTATTGTACATGAAAATCACAAACAAGATTGTGTGAGAGTTGAGACTGATGCCTGTGATAGGTATTAGTATACCTGTAGTACAGGTCATCAGGCTCCCACACCCCAGACATGGTTACAATTTAGAAGACATACAAGAAAACAAACATGGTATTGATGTGTGGTAAGGCTTAAAATGAAACGAATTTTAACTTAAGGTTGTTAATTCTACCGGTAGTGTGTGTGTGTGTGTGTGTGTGTGTGGGTGTTTGTGCGTGTGTAAGAGTGTGAGTGTGTGTTTGTATGTGTGTATATGTGTGGGTGTGTGTATGTGTGTATATGAGTGGGTGTGAGTGCGGCGTGATTGGAATAGAAATGTTTGTTTGTACGTATGAACAGCGTTAACAGAGTGTCTGAAAGTAACTTTCTGTTTGGTCATAGCTTTTTGTCAAACTATATAACGTACGTATAATTATTATAACGTGCGCGTACAATTCTTAAGTACGCGTACAAATTATCGTGTATGTTATTAGGGATTTAGTGCAGAAACACACCAGGCAAAAAATAGGCGACGGAAGTGCGGCGGCAGTGCATTTTTTATACAAAAAACGCTACGTTATTTTAGGTGTAATCTCAACGAACTTCGGTCGCTTTTTTTCGGCCCAGTATGTGTAGAAACTTACTATAACTTTTTGAAATGGCAGAATTAATTGATTCTGGAATTTGATGTACTTTCCGAAGATAACTTTAACATCAGCGTATCCAACTAATTAAATACTAGTTAATGAATGGCAAAACCTAGTACCACGGATTAATACTACATGAACAGTATTAATGAAGCTGGTAAAATGCAACTTCAGCACTGATAAAATGTTCCATCCGAGACCAGTAGTCTGTGGAAACCTAAAAAACTCAGTTGCCAACTAGTTCCCGACCGCAGAGAGAATGGATGACGCTCACTGCAATGAAGTATATTTTGGGTGAAATTATACAGTTATTAACTTTGGTTGGTTTCTGGTTTGAACTGGTTTTCGTATTAAGTAATCATGCTGGGCATCTATGCGTTTTTGAGTGATTGTCTCGTATCCGTGCTAGTTGTTTTTTACTCGTATATACAACTAATTTTTACCAGCGCCTTTGCCCGCGTTAACAAGATTCCTCTTTTATCCCATGGGCGCATCCTATCACCTTTTTTTTTTTTTTTTTTTTTTTTTGTTGTCTCTGTGGAAATGCCGCCCTCCCCGCCACCAGGTCAGAACTGGCTGAGGGGGAGGACGCGTACCGGCAGATGGAGGCCAGCACCCTTATGCAGACCCGCCCCACCAGAAGGGTAAGACGTGGTACTGTTGGGCTCTCCCCTGGCATCGAACCAGGCGGCATACCAACTAAAACCACAGAGGCTCTCCTATCCGTTTATTGGAAAGGATACACGGGAACCGCACTAAGCTCTGACCGCATATCCTCCCCGACGGTGCCCCCCTAGAGGGAGGGCGCGGCAACACCCCTCACGGCGCTGAGAGGGGGGGTGGCGATAGCCAGGAGAGCTGAGCCATCGCCACCGGGCGTAGGTGGAGTCGTACCACCGACAGATCGGCCTCTTCCTCGGAGGGGGGGGAGACGTCTGCGTCTCCTCCCCCTCCGTGCCCTGAGCGAACTTGCGGAAGGGTCTTCCTCCCGAGCGCGCTCTGACGCTTCCTTCGCAGCCATGACCTCCTCACAAAACTGCGAGAAAGCCGACCACGCCTCTTCCCTATCCAGCATAGCTCTCACTATACTGGGCAAGGAGAGGTCGCGGCCGACCTCCGCAGTGAGGGTGGCGCGCTGCCGAGCCCACGTCGCACACACCGCCAGGGTGTGATGCGCCGTGTCCTCCGCAGCGCCGCAGTCATGGCACGAAGGTGTGTCCTCCCGGCGGATCCTGTGCAGGTACGAGCCGAAGCAGCCATGGCCCGTCATAACCTGCACCATCCGGAAGGACACTGCCCCGTGGCGCCTCTCCAGCCACCGGTCTAGGACCGGTGCGAGCGCATCTAGCGTGCGGCGACCAAAAACGGCGAGAGCTAGATCATCCCTCCATTTCTGGAGAATGACCGACCGTTGCTCCCGCCGCAGCGCCTCTCTTTCTTCATTACCAAATGGGTCGTCTCTGGCCCTCCTATCCGCCGTCCACGAGTAGACGGCAGATAGTACCTCCGCCTCAAGTTCCCAAGGCGGAGTGCCCGCCAGGGTGCAGGCTGTCAAGAAGCTTACAGTTCTGTAAGCCCTTGACACCCGCTGCGCTATGGCTCTCTGTGGCCGTCGGAGCAGTGATAGGTTTTGCCTCCTCGATAGCGCCTCGACCCATATTGGGGCGCCGTACAGGGCCATGGAGCGCAAAATGCCGGCGTATAATTGCCGACACTTTGCGCCTGGCCCCCCAAGATTTGGCAGCAACCACGACAACGCATCCTATCACCTATGTCAGCTCATATACCCTTTCCGTATACCAAATTTCATCAATCCGCTCAACAGTTTCAGCGTGATTGACGGACACACATCCAAGCAAAGTAACTTTCACATTTATTTAGGTTACTAGCGGCCGCCTGCGACTCCGTCCAATAGCCTAAAGCTTCTTTCAAATCGGTCCAGTAGTTCCTGAGATTAGCACATTCAAACAAACAAACATACAAACAAACAAATTCTTCAGCTTTATACACATATATATTAGTAAGGCCAAAAATGTGGATAGTCCATTTGTCGAGGAAGCTATAATAAAACACTATGTGTGCGGAAACCGAAATCCACGGGGACGAAGTCGCGGGCGATAGGGTATTTTATATATGGTTAGCACAAAATCCGACACGTATCAAAAATCACCCTTTCCTCAACAAAAGGCAGTTGCAAGTAAATCAGCTTACGCGTCTAATTGCGCCGGAGTGGGGAGGGGCGATGTGACCAATCAGGGGCCGTGACACGTGTCATTTCGCACCCCTTTCGCGCGCATTCCTTTGATTTGTGTAGTGCAGATGAGCGGTTGGGACGCTGGTTTCTATTTTATTATTTTGTATGAAAGCTAGTGAATGTTCTCCGTGGTTCTAGTCGTTTAGGTACATGTACGTAAACACAAATTTTCCACGAACTCAGAACTGAACATAATTACAACAAAGTGTGTAGTAGAGTTACAATTAGTAGCTCTTCGTAACTGTTGTGCTATGTTTCTGCTGGTGAGTAAAGTCGCGTCTGCGACCCTTGTGCGGTTGTTGAAGTCCATGGGCAGCGGTATCACTTACCATAAGGTGACCATCTTGTCCGTTTGCCTCCTAAAACATATAAACAAACGATTTTACCCGATATTTTCCCGAGGTTTTTTGGACCAACTTTTTATTTAAGACTACATTGCTATTCAATCCGTGCATGTGTAATTAGTATAACGTTTAAATCATGACACCGTTTTTTTATAAGAAGCAGTCATGGTGTCTTTACTCCATCTGATGGTAATCGAATGTAAGGTCCAAATATACGGTTTACTGGCTCAATAGTACATAGTATCCATTGAGCCAGTCACCCTCACCCTGAAGGATGCCGCTTCATGCCTCGCCTAAAAAGCCCTAGATCACAGGAGAAACAAGTTACAAGAGCTGTAGTATTTAGTTGTAATAGTTTTAAATGACAGTTAAAAAGGATAACAACCCGCCCGTCTACCCCTTGCATAAACCCCGTGGGAGCCGCGGGACACATTGCATGTGACGGATTAACATTATCATTTGACACTGCATTTATTTAAATAACAACCAGCCGTTGTTTGTGTTCCGTCGCACCTCTGTTTGCGATCTACGTTGTTGTGATGCGGTTGTAATGTACACATACTTGTAACGTTACCGCGGGACTGGATTTTGGTAAAGTGTTATGTCTGATTTATGAGAGTGACGTATAGCTGTTGATATAAAGTAAATAAATTGTAGTGAAGAGTTATTGGTTGAATTCTGTTTATTTTACTCAAAAACAAACACATGTGTCTAAGTAAGGAGCAGTATTACCTACAAAGGCATAGTAGCTACATCCCCTTCACTTTGCCTCCATAATAAATTATCAGATAAATATTATAAATTAATGAAAAGTTTAATTATTTGATGTTTGTCCTTCAACTACGCTAAACTACTGAACGGGTTTTGATGTTTGGTACGCCAGTATATGGGCTGACTTAGGTGATAGAATACTTTTTATCTTGATTAAATGTTCCCAAGGGATAAAACAGGAATCTTGATATTCATTAAATTACGGCAAAAGTACTAAATGGATTTTAATGTCCTAATTCCACGCGAGCAAAGCCGCGTTAACAGATTAAGATGATTGAGAATCAATATAAAACATTGAATAACGATGCAAAGGCGAGCTAATATTGGAAGGAGATTTTTTTATTAGATTTAAAAGGTTTTCTTCGGTCCGTGCTCAGTCACATTTGACCCTGGCGTGGAAATTCCACACTTAACATGCCCCGGGGGGCGGGGCAACTAAGCGTAAGATTCACCAAGTCCATCTCCAAATCCAATTTTATTTAGCCAGGGTCTTGCGTTTAGGGTTGGCATCTGCAGAAAATCTAAAATCATAATTTATTGCAATCATCATTTATTGCTGAAAAAAGTTTTGACAAAACAATAAATGGTGTATTTATCGCGAAAAACTATACTTAGAAAAAACAAATGCAATTCAAATTCGAAATATAATATTTCCCATTAATAAGTAAGTACTTACACTAAGTGTTAAAAAAATTAATCTAAAAAGAAAGAAGTGATACTTACTTCAATAATGTCGATAACACTAGGTACATAATATTTTTACTCGTAAATACTTATTAAAGAAAAGCTTGTCAGGTTACCATAACAATGGTACTGCCCATATTATTAGCTGATTGCTGATAAAACTAAATTATCTTTTTGAAAATGTTTATCCTAGAAGCCATGAGCTTGACATAACATTGTGTACGTTTGTTTAAGAAAATAAAAATTGTCAACCCTAGAGCAAGGGTCGCGGGCAACACTGGCCGGCGGAAGGGTCAATTTATTTGCGAATTGATAAACCCGTTCGCCGCTTGACAATGGCCGGGGTTGATTATTACTGGCCGGGCCCAGTTGACCCCTACACTTTTTTACGTACAGTTTCGCTTGTAAATAGTTGGAAATGTCAATAGGGTAATGGAAAAGAATCAGAGTTAAATTCAATGAAGGATTGAGGTCCGCTGGAATGGAAAACAAAGATTTATTTTATTAAATTTACCTTTCTATTTGTGAGGGAAAGGGATTATCTTTTTATGTAGGTTGTATTCTGTATTCCAAAGAGTTTTGTTTATCAAAAAATGTCTATGATAACCTATTGAGACATGTCAACTTAATGTATAGTTGACATGTCTCATTAAAAAAAGATTAAAATTTTGTTGATTTTTTTTTGTGGTAGATACATACTTAGCAAAATGTCGTTTTAGCTTAAGGTACCTCTTTCGCTCAAACCGGATTCGCTATGGGAGCTGCTTCATTGAGATTGATTGTATATATTTTTATATGATTTCAGTCGTAAATTACAACCTATTTTTTATGATGATATAAGATATGGTTTGAATTAATAAGACTTTTAAGAGCCCACCATACTAATTAAAAACATCAAGAAGCTTTAATCCTAGGAAAATCTACATTATTACCTACCTAATTCGAACCAAAATTAGCTCCAGACGGGCAGTTACCCGCTAACCTACCATTCTAACCCACTGGTGGGTGGAGGGGTAACTCGAAAATTTCAGTAGTTCCCACCCACCCACCGCGTCAAGGCTGGAATTCTTTATCGATGTATTTTGTCGATAATGAAAAACAATATGTTCGATTAAATGAATTGTTTATTAAATAAAATTTTAATATTATAAACAGGAAACCAACGTGGACGCACAAAATGGAATCTTAACATATAAACTTTTCACATAATATTAAAGCTGAAGAGTTTGTTCGTTTGTTTGTTTGTTTGTTTGTTAGTCTTAAGGCACTAATATCAAGAACTACTGGTCCACCCGTCGAGGAAGGCTTTAAGCTATAGTATAACACTATGTGTGCGGCAATCGAAATACACGCGGACGATTTCTTAAAAGGGCAAAAAATAAGATAATTTTGCAAAAGTCACATAATTTTCAATTTTCAATAAAAATTATGTATTTTCTTTTATAGAAACTTTTATTGCAGAAAAGGGCGATCCGTGCAATCCGTGAGATATTTAAAGTAATAAACGTTTTAACTTTAGCGTCTCAATACATGTTTGATCATGGTTAACGTTATAATTCCAGCCCTCTAAAATCGTATTCGTTAAATGAGGTAAACTGCAACATACTGCCATGTTTGCGTTGGAGGGCAATAGTTACAGGGAATTCGAAATTAGAATGAACTATTAAGAAATCGTCCGCGTGTATTTCGTTTGCCGCACACATAGTGTTATACTATAGCTTAAAGCCTTCCTCGACGGATGGACTATCGAACACAAAATATTTTTTCAATTGAAACCAGTAGTTCTTAATATAAGCGCCTTAAGACAAACAAACAAACAAACAAACAAACTCTTCAGCTTTAATATTATGTGAAAAGTTTATATGTTAAGATTCCATTTTGTTCGTCCACGTTGGTTTCCTGTTTATAATATTAAAATTTAATTCAATAAACAATTCATTTAATCGAACATATTGTTTTTCATTATCGACAAAATACATCGATAAAGAATTCCAGCCTTGACGCGGTGGGTGGGTGGGAACTACTAAAATTTTCGAGTTACCCCTCCACCCACCAGTGGGTTAGAATGGTAGGTTAGCGGGTAACTGCCCCTCCAGACATATTCTTCGAGCGGTCTGGCAAAATACAGCTGTATTCTATTGAACTCGTAAAGGTCCAAGTAACGCTGGTCATTGATATTTGGACATAAAGCGAGGGTCCCGCTCCCCCGGGAAGCCCTTTTGAAATAGCTAATGAAATTCGTGACCTTACGTCTGCTGGCTAAGTAGGTCTTGTTTTGTTACCTTACGGAAACGTATACCCGGAGAGAGGTATATTCAAAAGGATATAAAGAAGACGGGAGTTACAAGTGTACTGATTAGTTTTCTAAAGTCATATTAAAAATTGGCCAAGTGCGAGTCGGACTCCCGCACTGAGGGTTCCGTACAAATTCTATTTTTGACGTATTATAGAAACTACTGAATAGATTTCGTTCGAACCAATTTTCGTTGGTAGTTTTTATGGTAATGTATATTATATAATTATTTCAGTTTTATCATCCTCTTATTTTAGAAGTTAGAGGGGGGGACACACTTTTTTCCACTTTGGAAGGGTCTGTCACGCAGAGTATTCACTTTAGAAAAAAGTGATATTAGAAACCTTAATATAATTTTTAAAGACCTATCCATAAATACCCCACACGTATATGTTCAATGAAAAAAAATATTTTGAGTTTCAGTTCTGACTATGGGGACCCCCCACTTTTTTTCTTTTTTTTCTTTTTTGGTATGAAAACCTTGTTGCGGTTCACAGAATACATCCACTCACAAAGTTTCAACAGTATAGTACTTATACTTTCGGAAAAAAGTGGCTGTGACAGACTGGCGGACAGACAGACAGACAGACAGACAGACAGACAGACAGACATGACGAATCTATAAGGGTTCCGTTTTTTTGCCATTTTGGCTACGGAACCCTAAAAAGGCGTCTATGCTCAAGTGAAACAGCACTTCGTAACTGTTGTGCTATGTTTCTGCTGGTGAAAAAGGTTGCCAGAGCTTAATTGGGAGGGGTATTATGAGGTTTTAAAGGCAGGCAAAGCATTGCGGTTGTTGATGTCCATGGGCCGCGGTGATCACTTCCCATCAGGTGACACTCTTGTTCGTTTGCCTCCTTATAACAAAAAAAGAAAGAAGTACATTTTGCATGAAACATGTAAAAACCGTTTGGTTTATGATGTTCGATAATCTTCTGTAGGTTGTCAAGGCGTGTTTTCTAAATTATCTCATCCATAGAAAGCATTACACACAACGCTGCCATACTGAAGTCCTCTTTGAGTAAGCCTCTAATAACAGTAAGTATCGATCATATTTAAACTCTATTCAACATACAGCATCTGCATTTTCCGTCATTTAGTGATAATTCAATGGTAGGTATTGAATAGGGAGTCGAATGTGTTTTGAGGGCCGAATCCCCGGTCATATTAAACATTCAGCGCGCATATTGAATGCGCAGTTAACACATAATGCTCCTAATTGCGATGCAAGTGGCACCTTCCCGGAATCGCTGATAATTCGCGGCACGTGCTCCGCACAACGCGAACGTAACTTACAATTCAAATTACCCGTTTTTTGGATGCGGCTGTTGATTAACTCTTTGTGAAAGTTATGACTGATTTTTAAGCTGCTGTATTTTTGATAGTTTATGATATATTCGTTCTGTCTGAATCTTGCATTGTGTTGCTGAAAATCGTCAACACGTTGGGCGACATACAAAAAGTATATGGATTTCAAAATGACCATTAAACTTTGTCAGCTTAGCTCCGCTTTGACTAATCGGGTAACTAGAATTTTGTTTTTTTGTTTTTTTATGTCAGAGGCGGCAAACGAGCTGGCGGGTCGCCTGATGGTAAGCAATCACTGCCGCCCATGGACATCCGCGACACCAGAGGTATCGTTGATGTGTTGCCGGCCTTAACCCCATACCCTCCCCAACTGAGCTCTGGCAACCTTACTCACCAGCAGAAACATAGCACAACAGTTACGAAGTGCTACTTCACTGCGGTCTTCTGTAAGGTGGAGGTACTTCCCCGGACGAGCGGCTCATTCGAGTGGAATTTCCACAAAGCTCTACCTCTCTTAAAAATGTGTGCAAATGTTCATGAACCGTGTGTGACAGACAATATTAACTATAATTTTTACTACGTTATTGTAAAGTCGCAACATAATTCTCGAATAGGTGTGACTAGAGGAGGCAGTTGTTTCAAAATGACAACTTGCTTTATCCTAGATAATGTCTCAACCGTGCTTAGATTGGAACAAAGCGCTCAGAACATAGATAATTTAAAATTAAAGTAGGTGTGTTCCGTTCTGGAGTATTTTGGAGCTGAGTTCGTCTCAGCAGCGTTACTTTCTCGATATAATTAGAAGGCCGCCGCGCTGAGCAAATTGCTTTAGTGCCCGCAAAGCTCAGACTATTTACACGCTTCGCGCGATGTTTGAATATTTCCCTTATTTTTTTCTTTTGGTGTTAATAGCGAATGTAGGTCGTAGAGGGGTTTCTGTATAATGGATTTAAGGATTTAAATAAATATCCAGTATATTACAACATAAGTTGATAAAAATTGCAAGCTAAACAATTTTGATTTGATGGCAATCACTGTTTGTTTAACTGAATGAGATGATGTAGTTTAATCAATTATTAAAGTGCGGTTTTACATAAATCTTACACAAATTCAGTAAAAACTCAGTTTAGTTAGTAGAGTTAAATTGGCGCCCAACGTGTGGCCTCAAATTACAAAAAGCGTTGAGGCGGTAAATAATCCACTTAAAAACCAATAACATAGTATTGGAAAAGCATTTATATTTGGAATTTAAATCTATATTCGTCTCAGCGGCAGCGTTACTTTCTCGATATAATTAGCGGGCGGCCGCGCCGTACAAATTGCGTTAGTGCCCGCAAAGCTCAGACTGTTTACACGCCACGCGCGATGTTTAAATGCTTTGCCTAATTTTACAACATAAGCATAATACCTAGAGTGTAAGAAGATGGCTAACTAACGAATATCAGAATTAGTCCATTGGACTTATGAATGAGGCATAGGGAAGCTTAAGGTCACTTTGTTACATTAGTACAGTCAGCGTCAGATAGATAGTGACACTCAAGGTACTAAACTAAATAGATGTACTTAATAAGATTATGGTTTAAGTATTTTTAAACTAAATAACATCTATACTACATAGTTTGCAATGAACGTAGAGTAAACAAACACAGCACTATTATTGTGTCTGTGTTATTTTTTACTGAGAATATTTTGTTGATCGGATCAATTCGCTGTTAATCTCCTTTCATTATCACCAACATCGATTCTGAATAAGTTTTCACCCTTCTGGCGTACTTACAACGTGCGTCAATAATCTCACATTATGCTTCCCCCTACTAATAAGATTCTATTATAGATATAGCGATAATCTCTTATTAGTTTTAATGTATCTGTCAATCAGTCGTGATGGAATCACTTTTGGTTATTAACTTCAGCTGTACATTTGTGATGTGATGGTGAATTGAACTCTAATTAAAATACCCAGATACGGACATAAAGTGTGTTTTTCATTTCAGATCACTATCTGAGGAATGCGTAAAAACTTTGTATTGTACTTTTAATCGTCGCAAAAAATAACAACGAGTGAACTATTCGTTTCATCTGGCCCCAAAACTTCATCAAAACGTTCACAAAGCTAGAATCCCTCGTCGCACGCGTGCCCGATCGAAAATTTCCGCTCTCGATTGACAAAAAGGTGAGCTCCCGCCATTCCACCTCGACAATGGCCAATTTGACACTTTAAGTGACAGAAAAAAACTATAAAGTGACAATTAGCGCTCTCCGCCATTGTGCGGACGGGCGCGGAAACAGCCGTTTAAATTTCCATTAGGCACTTCGGAGATAATCGGGAACTGACAGGAGTAACCCTGGCTGGTACTACAATGGTTTAATTGTCCGCCTTTTGACTCGTTATTTTATGGGAATGCTTAGAACCCTACTTGACGCCAGTTAGTAACTTTCTAACTCAATCTTTTAAAAAGGGCGGAGTTAATTGGAAAAATTTCAGGCACTTGAAGTGCTTTTGTTTCATGGTAGTTGCGTTGATTAAAAAATACTGTTTTTGTACAACTTTGTCAGCTAAAGTATTCGCAGAAAGAAACACGGGGATTATAGTTAATATCCAACCAAGGGTTCTTACAAACATAGTGCTTGCCCTAAAAAAGTTTTGACTAACAGATTTGAGCTTCTTTAGTACTAGCAGCTTCTAAGTACTTCTTTCTAGTAGCTTCTAAGTACTTTTATACCTCCCAATGTACAGCCAAAAAACATCAGATTTTATTTTATCAATGAAATCTTTATCGGATGCAAATCACTGCATACATAAACATAACGTTTACAACAGCAAAAAATAAAATTACACAAAAGTGCGCCACCATAAAAGTTAACTACAGTTAGTTAAACGGTCAATTAATTTTTCACTATTAGCGCCGCGCGGCCTGACAGCCACAGAACAAATGTGACGTCACGTGTCAAATTAGTAACGGTCGCGTTCGTCCATTTTGCTTTTTTAAATTTCGAACGCCGCATGATTGGCGCCTGTTATTGAACGCGACTGTCCTGTCGGTTGGAAACGCGTCCCTCCAATGAGGATCGTGATTTTTAATATTTTTTGTCAAAACCTTAACTTCCCGTGTTATGTTGCGTTTTTGGTTCAAATATTGTGGCAGTTAGGGTGGATTTTTAAACTCGACTGTCGTTATGTACATTTTAAAATGAAAGGTGCGTCTTTTTATCTTTATGTTGTGGTGTACTCGTAGCTTAAGAGTCTTTAAAAGCTCTACCAAGTACACCACTCAGTCTTTTGAAGAAAAAGGACGTTAAATAAGTACAATTACCACCGCCGTCCATAGAAACCG
The DNA here is from genome assembly GCA_958496325.1 of Nomophila noctuella. Lineage (NCBI taxonomy): Eukaryota > Metazoa > Arthropoda > Insecta > Lepidoptera > Crambidae > Nomophila > Nomophila noctuella. Next base: position 795,922 of record OY292486.1, read on the forward strand.
AGTTTTCTCCTCTCAAAGCACAATAGAGCTATTGCAGCAATATCAAAATTTGTTTACACGTTCGAGATTTCCGCCAACGCTTAATTTTTCCTCCCACCGTCCATTCTCATTCGTACCAGGGCGCATGGGCATCTCGAGTGTAAGCAGTTTCCGTCGCATGCAAATTTATTTGGCGGCAAAAAACACAAGTTCTCGCCGCGGCGCGGTGCACGCAAAATGGAAAAGTTCTCCTTCCTTAGCGATATTGCAATATGTATCGCGGGCAAAGATTAATGCGTAGGCAGGGACAAAATATATTTTTTATTAGGGTGTTAAAATAAACACTGATGTAATCCCTAGTGTCGACGCAGTATATAGCATATATCTGATTTGATTCTAGCGAATCGGGCTTTACGATCTCTCACCCAGCTGGAGAAATGTCTAACACATACTATTTTATCAGGAACTCCGATTTGACGACATCGACACGATATTTATGTATTTCTATCTTAATTTTATCAAGGATATCCTTACAGAAGACTCCATTCATCATCTAATTTAAAATGATGTTGTAAGAATGGTTTGATTCAAAGAAATACATTTGTTCTTCCATCTGGTCAAAAATAAGTTTACAACTAGCTAAGAATCAAACAAGTTCAGTAACCAAATTGATAACTAAACTCGACAGCTACAAAAACACAACCGCTCGTTCCCGCGCGCAATTAGATTTCCCCGGCAAAGGCGTAACCGTCTAACCGTAGGCATTTCATCCGCGCTGAATATAAAACAATACTCTTTGCCTCGTGCTTTTTAAAAATGAGACGAGTTTAGAGGTAACCCGCGCACGGGGCGTGGTTCAATGTAATTTAATTTCATGAGTGGCCTGCCGAGGCCCGTACGCGGAATCGTAATAGGCAAACTTTGCAACGAGTTTGATAAGCCTTTCTGGCAATTACCAAGATTAAATAACTGACGGCGGTTTTCTGAATGGATTGCTGACGGTGCGTTTAAATGCCGTTGCGTTGAGGGGCTTTTGGACGTTGTCTTGGATTGTTTTGTGCTTTTGGTTCGGTCTTTGCTGGTGATTAGGGGTTATGTGAGCGAGAGGCAAGCTTTATAAGATTCTGATCTCTAGTAAAATAGTGTTATTAAGTGATGTCTACCTACAGAAAGCAGTTTATAGTAGAGGTTTTTCGTTTTGAAAATGTAATGAAAAACAAAGTACAGTTTAACAATAAGTTAACTTTTAGTTTGTAACTTTAATTTGCTGTATTTCGAACTCTTAGAAGATGCGTTGGTTTGAATCTTAACAATAATAGGTCGGTTCTTATGTAGAAGATAGGCTTTTGTAATGCATTAGAATATTAAGACAGTCTAATATTTTTCCGTTAACAAAGCTAGCCAAGCTCCAGTTCATCTTTACGACATTAAAGTTTTAAATGTAAGAAGAAGCTAGTTTCCCATAGTCCCAGGTAGATGGCGGTCGGCTCGGTTCGTTGCCATTCGTTTGGCAATCTCATTGGCGGACCGAGCGATTCGATTTGGCACACCCGATTGGTCCCAAGGAGACGTCGTTCTCTTTTCATATTTTTAAACCGGCATAAAGATACTTTGGGCTCCTTTGTGCCTTTTCTAACTTTGTATTATTTTGTTATGCTCCATTAAATAAGGAAATCGAATCTTTTGCCAGGATTTGGGTTTAGTTCTTAAGGTGTGGGTTAAGTGGTAGAAAAACGTTGTTGATATTTTTGTGGGTGTTAGGGAAAGCTTGAGTTTCGTTTATTTTTCGACGAGTTGAAAGGTTATTGTCTGATTTGGATGTTAACAACGAGAAATTCAAATATGACCAATGCCCTATGATGGTGTTGGAAATTCCATGATCTATTATAATATTATTGACTTTTCCAATGTTTAATGTGGTTTGCGCGACTGTTATTCATGAAATAAAACTACTTTTAAACGGATAGAATAACGGTATAATTTTAAAGTAAATATTTACAGGAAACCCTGACGTTTCTGAAAAGGAGTTTCATGATTTTTCTATTATTTAAAAAATGTTAATCGTTTATTTGTGATTTTTAAATCATGACATTCTAAAGATGTTACGAACTAAGCTTCGTTGAAACTTGAAAGTACCCGCCGAGCACGCGACAGATTAACTTCATAATGTTGCGATTTGATACTTATAAATACAGCTTTGCCGTGGCAGTGCTTTAAAATAAGTTGAACTTTAAAGATTACAGATTTTAAAATTGTGGTCTTTAACTGGATCAGAGTAAGGGACATTTCTTAAGGACATTGAGCCGAAAATCACAATTATCTAGCTTCAAGTGGCAAATAAATTGAAATGGAATAAGTACAAGGTTTCGCATATGATTTATTTGGTCAATAAATAAACTTCTTTTTTGTGGCATAATAAAGGTATTTTAAAATTACGTGAATTTTTTGAATCAACACATGCTTTCGACGGCGGCGTCAGAATTTCTCACTGCAAAAATCTGCTGTCTCCATTATTGGGCGGGTTTCACAAACAAAGGGTGTGTGGACAAAAAGTTTGACAGCTCGTTACGCCAGACACGACCCCCTTACACGCCGCGGAGGTGGGGGTCCACTAATTGGCTACCTGGGGGACATTTTGTAGCTATCACGACTTGTTAGCTAGTTGCTTTTATTGTTCGTAGCTAAGAACCTTCGGGAACATCGGCCCGCTTTGACGTGAGCTGACGTTCGTTACGATCACGGATGACAGATTAAAGAATGCAAGGTGCCGACAGGTTCAAAGGGATTGGAAATCCACGGGTAATATTGCTGTAGTAGTATAATGTGTGACTAGAAATGTTTTCGGCGCGTAGCGTAGGTGGAGTCTTAGTGTAGGAACACACTAGGCTGAAATTACGCAACCGAAGCTCGGCGGCAATATTTTTTTGTACAAAATTACGCGAGGCCGTTTCGGCATAGTGTGTCATCTACCATTTTAAAGTGTGCCATATTATATATTATGAACACAACCGAACGTAAATTTAGCCGCGTAAATTCGTTTTCGTTTTTCCCGCATTGTGTGTCCGCATCTTATACTTAAAATCATCAATTTAATTTTATTTCCTCTTCTTTTTAAGGAAACTTGAATGTAATATTTTTCTTTAAACACCATTATATGGAGCTATGCTTATTTTTGTGTTAGCTGTATTTAGGGCGTTTTAATATTCCCAGAGTTCAGTTAAAAATCGAATCTAATACCTACAACCGAGGCACATATTCAAAAGGTCCGAAACAGCATTTCGTTTTCTCTTTTCTTACATAACGGTACAATTTGAATTAAGCAAGCAGTAAGGAGACATCAAATAATAACTTTTAAATTCGTTCCCCCGCTAATTTACCTGAGGGCACGCACCGTATCGCAACTGTCTCGGCGCTGGATTTATGGCCCGGTTGTTTTAGACAAAAATCACGGAACAACCAGGCTCCGGGAAAAACGAGTATATTGTTAAGTAACTTGTTTATTTGGGAAATTTTTGAATAAAATGTTGACCTGATTTGGTACTATGTATTTTCTTAGGAAAATGTTCTGATATAGTTTTTAGAAGGTCTATTCTTGTTACGATTAAATGATGCACGCATTTGCCCTGCGGTGGGATTGTGTTCATTTCTCCCTTGTCCGTTCAAAAGTTTAATTGTTTATGTTGAAGAAACGAAGCCTAATGTCTTATACACTGCAATCAAGATTTGAATAAACTAACGATATCAAATAAAAACTCAATTCCTTGGACTAAGACACCAATTCTTAAAAGCCCCAAATCAAGCTTAAAGCTCGTACATACTTTGAAGGTTAGGGAACGGATTTAAATATGTGCTTAAATACTTTTAAAAATATCCATGAATCAAATACAAATGCCAATGTGCATCACACAAACAACCCGCGACCCTTGGATTTGTAACCAGGGGACCCTGACCAATAAACCAACGGGCCCGTCAAGTAATTTAAAGTGTTACGAATAGTTCAGATCAACAAGCTGTACAGGGTATGAAATTAAAACGTTATTAATTTTCGGCTGCGTGAGCGAATGCACAAAGGGCAGGCGCAGTGGGCACGGCTCGCTGACCACATGCACACGGCATGTCTAAAGATATTAAACAGACACAGACTTATTGGTGTTGCCGAGGAGCGGATTGTAGATTTAATAGGATTGATCTCGGAATATTAATTTCATCATCAGTATCCACGTTTGATGTATATGAGTTGCCATTAATAGTAATCACTTTTAGCAAAACAGCTTCTTTTACCAAGCAACGATAGGTAAAGTTTGTTGCATTGGTGTTTTTGTTTTTTTTACGTTAACAATTACATAAGACGAATGTTTGGATACAAATAAGGCAAAAAAAATATCTGCGGAACATTTTGGGAATAACTTTAGTTTCAAAATTATAATGGAGCCCCCATATTGTTGCTAGAAGACTTACATATGCTTTGGCTGGAAGACTAAGTTCGATAGTATTTGCAAAAGGTAAAATACTACGCCTGACTGATATTGAAACGGCGAAATTAGTTTATACTTCTGCTACCCGAAAACTTATTTTGGGATCTATTCTGGTATTTCTAGTAGATTACCAATTACTAACGAGACATTAAATCATATTGAAACATTTGTCAAGATCATTTATACAGAACCTTCTAAACAAAGACGTATCAAGTAGGCTTGAAGTAATCAGCAGAGTTACCCCCGTCACCCGCCCGAGGCGCGAGGACGAGCGCTAGTTTACACAAACTTACATTTCAACATTACCAACTGGTGTACTGAGGCGATGTTGTGACAATTTGTGTCAAGTGCGGAGTTTACCGTTCATCCGTCATATATGCTTATATGTATAGGTAGTAATTATTGTTTTCTGTTACGATATTTCATTTAACATTGGTTCACAAAATAGCATGAAAAAGATGTAAGCCAAACGATAAACCAAACAGAAATAGGTATGAAATTACAAAATAAGCATTTATTAATAACGATTCTGCTAAAATAATTCAAACGATCGTTTTTAAAAAACTATTTTCTGACGTAAAGTATCAATGCGGTCCAATCACATATTCAAATACAATTCAAAACTCAAAATCTATAATTCAAACGTCTAGACATCATGAGAATATATCAATAGCAATACCCCCCGGCTTATGAATTCACAGCCATCTTAGTTACACGTAATGCACCGAAAACTTTAAGTAAGAAATACGGGATTATGTTAATTTTAAGCTGCTTCAACATTCAAATCCGATCTTGGAGTCTGGATCTCGGCCCCTTGGATTCGGCGCATTTTCAATTGTATCCAACGGACGAACTAAGTCTGCCAAATCACCTTGTTAGATAGCTCAGTCTAAAGTCGAGTTTAACTCTGCGTTTGTCTACCTGGATGCATTATTTATGTGGGCTTTCCCGCGTTTCATGTTGTAGGACAGCGGGAATTTTCGATACAAGACTCTGTGACTCTAGCATATTGTAATAGGTTTGGTAAGAGCTACATTCCCTTTAATCAGGCAAAGATCAATTAGAAACGCATTTCACACAATATTTAAATATACATATTGAACAACATTTTAACAATCCCGGACTGATGATTTTTTCCAAGGAAATTTTTACAACTCTGAACTTTGAAACTTTCAGTTTCATTAAATTATAATTATATCAATACGTATAAATTTTGAAAAAGGCATGAAAATACAAGTTGTAATTGTATTAAAAAAACGCATCATTTAAAAAATATTTATTATTTTAATATTTTTGGTGGACGCGGTAAAAAATCAATAACAGTATATTTAAAAGTATCTACGAGTTACAATATATCCAAAATAATCAGTAAACTAGTCCCGGATGAATAAATCATTTGCTATTTATAAGAATCCTATTACACCCACAATGGGCACAGCCGTGGGACGTGGCCAGTTGACCCTAGCGAGGGGGCTGTACTGTACAGTAAACATATTTTATGCAGTGAGGCAATCAGAGATAAATTCATTTCAAATGTTGACGTGTAGCTTAAAAATATTTTACAGCAAGTTGAAAGAATCCATATTCATTAGCCTACTTACTATTTTTACAATATTGAGCATCAGCCAATTTATCTTATTTTGTGATAAGAGAATTAGGAAATTACTGTAAATTATTCTCGTCCTTTTATTTCATTACATGATTGCAGTTATTATAATGACAATGCTTTTACATCAATACTTTTGAAGTGTCAATTAAAGTTAACATAATATTAAGGACAAGTGTTGGCATAATACTGAAGCTAGTTAGATCCTATTCCATGAAAAATTTGAGACAAAATAAGTGACTGTTAATCATATTCTTTCAGACATTTAATTATTTACTAACAAATGTAGTCGGAAAAAGATAAAACAAGTCATATATTGGCAGTTTCTAAATTGTGTTTTTTTTGGTTATAAGGATATGAATTCCTTATTGGACTTCATCACACTGTGAACGAGGCAAGGGTGGCCAAAGGTTGAAGGGACGACGTGAACCGTTTAGCACGCGTCACTTCACTTATTACAAGGGACTCGCTGATTGGCTTTGCGATTTTTTTACCCTATTATGTACATTGTGCGTGGAAAATAAATTTATCTGACTTAAAAAGGAACGGGGTTTGTTTACGTAACTTTTTTTTGGAACATAAATAAAACGCTTAAAACGCTAAGGACTGTTGCAAACATTTGAAGTTTTTAAAAGACACGAAAGTTTTATGAGACAATCGTAACTGTGATGCAGTTTAGTCTCTATCAACACGGATTGTGTTCATGTAATTTCTATTATATATAATATTTTTGTTACCTCCCTATTTTGAGCAGACTTTTTACCGTAAGATTGATTTTTACTTGTGAGCGCCAATAACTTCCGCGCGGTTTGGAAAAATGCTATACTTAATTTTTCTAGTCTTCTGTTGTTCAGAAAAGCATAGGGGAAGGTTGTGATCAGTGAACCGGCGCCTCCATTGAACCACCTAAGTAATTTAAAAACTAAACACATTAGGACCTCTCGAACATGTAATGTAGGCATTAGTTTTGAACCTGGCGAATGTTTTTCGAACCGCATTGTGGCACCACGCGTTGCGTTTTGACATGCATGCATATACTATCGAAGTGAGCTACCTCACCTTTTTTTTTAAGTCAGAGCGATAATCTTCATGAGTGTCAATTTAAAATGAGTATCAGGCATCATTGAAACTTATGCACAAGCGTGTCTCTTTCATGAAAACACTTCCACACATGAACCAAGCAAGAAGGTTAAAAGACTTCCCCTGCACCTTAGTTGCACGCGCGTCATCTTCGGATTCGGCGCTTCTATTAGTGCCGCAATCTAAGTTGCGCCGCGATGCGACTCGCGTCAGATTCGATTACACACGCGAGCATTGGTTTGTTTGAGCTCGCTCCGTCTATTGTATGCCTCAGCTGAAGACTTTAAACTTAGATGCGTTTCTGTCGAATGAATCTTGTTTGATGAGTAAGGTTGAGATTTAGTTATTGAAATGAACGTACGTACATATGCCGTACATTTATTGTTTACAAGTACAACTGTAATAAGAATGTGGCAAATTGAAGTGGATTGTTTTATATTCAAAATGAAAAAAATCAATCAAAATATACTTTATTTATGTAGGCCTCAGTGAGGCACTTATAAATCGTCAATGATATCACAAAATAATGAATCTACCACCGACTTCGGAACGCAGTCATCTACCGAGAGATATTTTTTTACTACTCTGTTTTCAATTACCCCTTGATATTTTAATGTGGCACCTAAAGCAGAGTCCCAACAATATCGTTTGGACTCTCATATATTTTAATATTGTGTGATATATTTCGATCACTCACATTTTTTGTAATAATATTACTCGATTCAATCGTACCTTTGTAATAACAAAATGAAAAGTGATTAAACAGGTCTATAGTTACGTTATTACAAGATTTCTTACATCAGAAAATACGCTTAGAAGGTTGACCTACGGCGTATATTAAGCTTGCAGCTCAAACTGCACACTCCTATTCCGACATTACAAATCTCGAACAAAATTTACCTAAACGCTTAGAAAATGTTGGTGGAGCTGACCTCGTCGAGCTTGATTTATTTTCTTCTTTTGACACATTTTTCTTGAAACGATCCCCATTCCAAGGCGGAAATAGGGTGTTTTCTATGCGAACGCTCCTCTATAGATGCATAGCGTTACTGTGGATATTCACAATTGTGGACTTTTTGCTACAAATTTCACACCGGCTTAACCCGAAGATATAGGTTAAATTAAAACAGTGTTAATTTTTTTAACTTTGTGGTTACCAAAAAGCTTTTTGTGTTTAATAAGTAGTGAGCCAAGTATACATATGTATTATAAATGTTTGCAAAGTATTTACTAGTTTCGATATTGTTAATTGGAACTCTCCATTCAGCCCGATCCTCGGCGATTCGCATCTAGCTCCTGCTAGCCATCTTGCGCAGATCGTCACTCCACCTGGCCCGAGGGCCTCCTGCATTGCGCTTTTTGGGACACTTGCTATTTAGCAAAAGTGTGTGTTTTCTGTGTTCATTGCATATTTACTATTTAACTAGTATTGCAATAGTTCGCATATTAAGTTACGCTTGACGTCTTTCATTTATCAGTTCTTTTTATAACTTTATTGAAAATGTCTCTTATTCGTTAAAAACACGAGCACGCGTGTCAATTTCTCCCATAAAAATAAGGCATAGAGAGTTCTTTTGAAGCGTCCTTTCCAATTACACGTGAGCACGGATAATGGAGCCGGCGCCCCGGTTGTTTCTTTCAGGTCCACACTAGGCGATTATTACGGCCAAATGACCGTCTTAAGACTTAATCTAAGCCGCATGTTAGGAGAGCAAGGCGAGTGATTTATTCCGCCCGCGGCTTCGGCTGCGTGGTAATCTATTATATCGCAAACAATTTTTTTGTTTTCCCGCTGGAGTAACAATTTTTTCCAGGGTAAAAAGTACCGTTTTATTTAATTCGGACTTCTAACTTTACGTCTGCAAAATTTCAAAGCAATCGGTTCAATAGTTACAAACAAACTCACTTTCCGATTTATACATAATATTAGATTTCTATTTCCGCACGCATCGTGGTATACAAATAGCCTACGACCTTCATCGCTAATGGCCTATCCAAGGCAAAAATAATTTTCCAAATCAAACTAGTAGTTCCTGACAATAGCGCGTTCAGACAAATAAACAAACTCTTCAGGTTTATTATATTTATTTATTTATTTATTAAGGTACAGCTACAAAGTACAAATTATGACATGATACTAAAATCTATGAGTAATACAATATTAAATTTGCACCCCGATTACAGCTGAACACGACATTTGTATGAAATATAAACAGTAATAAAAATAATAAGTTACAAGCCCGTGGAGGAAAATACAAAGCAACTAATACAGACACAGAATTACGATAGCAAGAATAAGAACACTAGTTATGATTGCCTAATTTTCTTTTTCATAGCCTTATAAATGATACATGTGAGAGGTAGAAAATATCCAATTCCTTACTTATTTCATTGTAAGCCGTACGTTCGTACAATGGGGTTATTATAGCTTACGTTGTTTGTGCATAGAGGCAATGAAAAAAGGTTTTGCGTTCGTTATATTAGTACTTATACAGATTAATGACGTATTAAAAAATCTTTTATCAGTAATTATTCTTTGTACGTGCTTGTGACTTGTACCTTGCACCACACCATATAAGAGAGGGCGAGCGTAGGGGATCCGTATTGCCATCATTATGGGAACTCATCTCTCGATATAGAGAATTGATAACTGAACCTTTTAGTCGAGGAAAATGGCTGATAGTTAAAGGGAAAACTTTGAAGAGACTGTCTTTTATGGACTGTTTTTGACGGCTACTGTTATATTGTGGCTTTAAAATATTACAACTAGATTCAATATTACTGCCGGATCAATTTTTCCCAGGTAAAGTTCATTTTAAACGGACATAATTTTACTAGGTAACTGTTGGAAATATTCATGTAAAGGCACTGTAATAAAATACTCGAATTTTGGAGAAGGTTATTTTTTTTGCATATTTCTATTTAAACATTTTTACATGCTAAATATTTGCCTTGAACCTTTTTTTTTTAATTATAAACTTAATAAAATAATATGTTAAAGTTTTTTTTTTTTATGTCCTAACAAATTTCCCAACAGGAATTTCACCGCTTATCATCGGATTGGCAGTATAAATATGTCGAATAAAACAAAACTAAATAAAAAATCAATGACATCAGTTAGTTCTCACTAGCTTAGCTACAAGTATAATTGAACATGGTTAAACTAAAGCTTACAAAAAGCAGATAGCATTAGATTGAGGTACAGTCACGAACCAAAAAAAAACTTACACTCAAGTTCTTATGCGTATGCAATAAAGTTTATATTTAATAAGCTGGTACACATGGACTGTTCGACATTGTAGTGGGGTTGTTATCGGAGCCCCGGGTTCACACGGCGGATTGCGTCCCCAATCTTATTGAAAGTTCGCGTGACGTCGTAATCCGCGCTTTGTAACGTACTCCCGTTTGTTTAGCTTATCAATCTGACGGGACTGTAAACACTGGCTTAGATCAAGTTCTGTATTAAAATAATCGTAAAATGGAATACCAGTCTGTTGTCCTATTGCAAAGCAAAGACTTATCAAGATTTATAAGATACATAAGAATTATAAAGGTTTGATTGGTAATCATAAAATAAACTTGACAAATGGAATCCACTCTATTTCTTGCATGTTCGAATCCCATATAATTTTGTATAATTTTGATTTTGATATTCATGTCACAATTGCGATACTTTCACTACTATTAAATATTTCATTTACGGTTTCCTTAAATATGCAAACGCCACAAACGTGACTTGTGTTTACCTTAAACAATTAATTGACTTATCTTTTCAGTTTTCAGTCTCTGAAAAAGTAACGTTATCATTTATTAGCACGATCCTTTCGTCTACTTATTACCCTTGCCCTGTTAATTTTATGATCGACTTGATATTTAAAGTGAACACGAAACAATAGCGATCACGTACGCTTTAACTGACCGTCGTCCGTTCATTTGATTCGTGCAAATTATAATTGGCGTTATTCGTTGCGCTTTTTGAATAGCGCGCTACGTGCTCGGAATGACTCATGTGATTTAAACAGATCTGGAATCCCTAGGTGGAAGTGTTAACCTTAATATTTCAAGTCTTTTAGAGAGAGATTGAGCTTAGTGGAACTTACACTCGAATAATTAAACTAGAAGACCACAGTGTAATAGCACTTCGTAACTGTTGTACTATGTTTCTACTGGTGAGTAAGGTCGTCAGAGCTCAGTGGGGGTGGGTAAGGCAGGCAACGCATCTGCGAACCTTATGCGGTTGTTAATGTCCATGGGCAGCTGTGATCACTTACCATCAGATGAGCCTCTTGTTCGTTTGCCTCCCTATAACATAAAAAAACACTACCGAAACACGGATTCGTTCGAGATAAAAAAAAACTGTCACCCATCCTAAGACTGGCCTCTGCGAAAGTTGCTTATCGAGCTCCTGATTAGTACCGACAATACTAGTTTTCTGAAAAGCCAGAGAAGTCGCTATAAGTTATTTGTACCCCAAGACACGTGAGCCGACTCGCGCTTGGCAGTTTTTTAACATAATTAACACGTAACAGATGTAGGCCAACTTATGATTGAGTTGTTAATTCCGATTGCCTTTCCTTTTGCACGTGATAATATTTTTACCAAATTATTAACAGAGCTGTCACACTGCTCTTATTACCTGTTGGTCATCTTATCAACGATAAAATAATTTCTGCTACGACTTTTTAACTGGATATTGGTTCTACAATATGTAGATTTTAATGTATAATTTGGCACTTACGATTTATATTAATCAGATTGAAAAGTTTAATTATTTGTATCACCATCATACAACAATGATTTGTAACTTAGTTTGTTAGTCTCTTTTAATAATACATAGTCATCTTTTCAGTATTATGGTTTATATCCTACTCATTAATCGCGTTTAATTTTAAATCCAATATATTTATCATGACGAGCGCACGGACGCGCTGTTTGCGGCTGCTAACTATGTAGTTGATGCGACGCTATACGCTTATATACGCCTTTAGATAATATGAATTCTATTTGAGCGAATGGATACTGTTTTATTGCGTATTCACATGATCCATCTATCATGTAATGACTATGAAACTAGCCATCTTTGATACAGTTACCGATGTTAGTTGCTTTGTTTGTTAGTCGACTTAAATATAGTAGTCATATATTTCGGGTTATATTTTATGTACTTATCTGCATAAGGCCATTGAAAGTTAAAATAGTGTGACACGTATCGCGTTAATTTTAAATGCAAAACATTAATCATGACGAGCGCACCGCGCGAACGCGACGCGACAAACAAACGCGCTGATTGCGTCGCGCTGTTTGCGGCCGCTAACTAGTTGATGCGACGCGATACGCTAATAGACGCTTTTAGATAATAATAAATGGTCACATATCTCCCTCTTTATTGTTTTAGAATTTAGTATCCTTCAAACAAAGGAAGATTTATCTTATTGAATACATAAAGAGTTGCTACAACTTTGTTTTCAAGCTCAGGTGTCGTAGAAACTCGTGAAAGGTATAGCGGGTAAATATTTTTGGCTTGTGCTTGTAACTGAATTTTTTATTTCACCAACCTAATTTAAATGTTTATTTCTGCGCTAAAAACTCATTAAATAAATAAAAAAACAATTGAGAATAAACTGGATTGCATTCAATCAATAACACCAAAAGATGTTAGTGAATCATTTTATTATTCAGACCAATATGTTTCTGCTGCTACTGCGATCATTCTTATTCTATTGCAATTTTCACTGAAGACAAACATGATCAATAAGACCAAAGTATTTCTCACCACCGTCTGGACACCTAACTACACGAGAACCATCATCAAACATTTCCTCCTAATGTTAGTTCTAATCTAATTTATATTAGCTTGCATTAACAAGGGCGATAGTGAAAGGGTACTTTTCACAAGTGGCTGAGTTTAAAGACAAACAGCAACTATGCAGACGGCCTGTCTGCCGCAATCCATTTAATTAACGGCGATTTAGCAGTTGGTTGTTGGCGATCGCTGCGTCTGCTTAAGCGTAACTTGAGCGATAAAAACTATAGAGAACAATAAAAAGGTAAAATAATGTTTGTTGATCATTATCATTATAATGGGTCTGTCGCAGTCTTCTGGATACAGGCATATGACCAAACAAATACTTGGTAAACGTTGTGGGTTGTGTAACCTATGTCAAGAGTTTTTTCAGTCTTGTTAGACTCTCATACTTGCATGCTTAACATCTTGCTAATAAGCATCATTTTATAAAATTCTGTCACAGAATACTCAACAAATTAGAAACATTTGTGTAGTTATTGACTACATAGATTAAGCAAAGGGCAATGTCCCTACTCCACTACTAAATAGTTCTCCGAACCAGTCAACTGTTCACACAAAGGTTAACTCTATGAAGAATTATCCGGCGAGATTGAAAGATTCCATCGGCCCAACGTATTCGAAACCCAGCGAATAACAGAACTGAGCGCGCGAATATTCGCAAAGTTATCGTTCGAGTGAAGTCGAGTGGGTACGATGTCGAATTCGATTAAACGCAAATTGGCTCAACTGGGAAAACTTGCGCTGGCAACTATTCCAACGAGTTCTACCGTTCATTGGTTTTAGTGTATCGGGGATTAGTTCTTAATTAGTACTTCTGAGGGTTGCAATTTGAATATTTTCTGGTTTTTGGTTTCGAGAGTCGTGTTTGTACGCTGCATGAATCCTATGAGCATTAATGGGAAGGAAAAGTTTCAGGTCAAATTACATACCCATGAGAAATTTCCTATTGGGGTTTGCCTTGCTGTAAAAACTACCTAAAACACACGTGTATTTTAATTATGTTTAAAATTAAACGTCTTTATGGAAGAAAATCTTGTTTTAAATAGATCTAGGTAATAATCATTCATATGGTGGAAATCATATGAAAAACATTTTTCAAAGTTTCCCAAAGACTTAATTAAAAGCATTGGCACTGCAATGCACCAGTTAAAGTTCTTTAAGTGGTTCGATGTGTTGAATTTCTTTGCCTGCCAAAGAAGTGAGCTCTAACTTAGGAACTAGAAAAAGGACTACGTTTGTTTTTGACGTGAAAATTTTCGGAGCTTGGGTTTTGAGTTTAGAAAATAAAATCAAACTTTAATTTAGGAACAAATCATTCCATTAATGTACAAACTTTTCTTGGTTTAATGCTAGTATGCAATATATAAAAACTGGCCAAGAATTAATTCAAGCTTGTTTCTGTCAGAAGTTCCTGACCTACGCTATCACGGGAAATAGTAAATACACGGCAATTTCGAGCTGTAAAACATTTGATATATTAAAACTCGTAGGCCTAGTGATGTCTGCATTCGTTAGAGAGAGACAAACGTATGCAGTGTAGGTATGTTAGAGCAGAACAGAGAAATTTGGTACAGCGGCCATTGCACCAGCGAATGCACCGGCTGCAAGTACAGTTAGCAAATGCATTTTCGATTGCGTTGTAATAACATTTTAATAAAATTTTAGGTTTCATTCTTTAATCAGAACAAAAGCTTGTATTTTAATCGACAACTTGTTTAAGGTCGAAACTTTTGTTTTGTAAAAAACAAAACCATAGTGCTTAGGATTACTAACAAACCGTAGGGTTTATAAAAAAAAGAAGAAAAAAGTTAAGGATTAAGGACTTTCGTAAAACAGTTTATTTGATGTGAGATGTAGTTTACACCCCTCTAGTTACCAATTTGGTCGCGCAGTACAAGCCAACATGTTAAATGTATCTACGTATTTATACTCTTAGTTGTAGGATTGTTTAGTTGTGTATTTCGACGACCTGCTTGGTGTAATGGTCAAGATGTTGCCTATTACGCAAGAGGTCGCGGGTTCGATCCCCGCACAGGACAAACATTTGTGTGCATGAACATGTCTGTCTGTCCTGGTCTGGGTGTTATATGTATCTATTTAAGTATATTTGTAATACCACTGTTGATTCTGATGTCTGTAACACAAGTGCTTAAGCTACTTAACACGGGGTCAGATCAATGTATGTGATGTTGTGAAATATTTATTTATTTATTTATTATTTATTTCCAAAGTCACGGAAACACATACACACAACTTTTTTAAAATTATGAATCTAAAGTATTGTTTACCAGTAGTCCCAGGTCAATGCATAATCCCTAATGCCTAGTCTTGATATCTCAATGATATATCTACACTATGATATCTAGACTATAAGTTACGTTTTCCATTCTCACTTTCTCCCACTCCATTTCAAAGCAACAAACCTTTCTCTGCCAACCGTACCAGCCCACACGTGTGGCACAAACGAGCCGGCCTTATAATGAATAGCCGTCGCAGCCGCCATATTTCAGTGCATTAACAAATGACCCGCTGTCAGTGCGAACGCGGCGCGCGATTTTTCTGCGCACCGTACCCCTGATGTAGGTGCGGTCGGCGTAGGCTGCTAATTGATGCGGTGCAGCGCTGCACGGGGCTGGCCTGTACATCACTGCTGGAATTAAGGGAAGACCTTGAGACTTGGGTTCTGAGGGAATGCGAAGGGAGGACGAAGAAAAGGATAACTTAATGATTATGAGCAAAGGGCTTCCCAGCATATTGTATATCAAAGCTGGAAATAAAGAAAAACCAAAGCCCCTAGCTTTGTCCACATCAATGATTCAGGGAGGGGGGGGGCTGCATTGCTTGAGACTTGGCAGGGGCACTGCCTTGCCCCCCCAATATATGGCCTTGAGACTTAGGACCTTGGGTGTCTGAGGGCTGTAGAATCTTTGGGCTTCAGCAGCCTAATAATTGAAGTCTTGTAATGAAGTATGATGAGCGTAGCAGTTACGTACGCACGTAGGCTATTGAATGATTTATGATGATGATATATCATGCATTTATCAATAGTCTATCATGAACCTTAATCAGTTTTATGTATGTAAACTTGTGTAAAGACAGAAAAACCAGATCAAATTAATATTCACATTAGAAATTGCTAACTATTTCCAGTAAACCATTTTAGGTCTAGAAAATGTATTGAATAAGTCCCGGTCGGTTCAGCCCGTCCGGCTAATTGAGTCCCCCTGGACCTCACCTGTCGGATAAGGCGCGCTGAGCCGTTTGTCACTTAGCTGCGTTCGGTTCCCGGCCGGTCACCTCATGGTCACTTCGGTTGAACTACTTTTGAAACGGTTTTGTGTCTTTGGTTGCAGGTGGTGGCGGTGGCGGTGCGAGATGGGGGTAAGTTTGTAGTAGTAAGTTTGCTTTATTGAATGAAATTTAAAAAAAATGAATAGTATGTTTATAAAAAACGAATGAAAGTCGAAAAAAACATTTACTACGGTGTTTTAAAACAAAGATCACTTTTAGCAAATACATATTCAGCAACCGATTGAGTAGCCTGTGTATTTAGAATAATTTTTATTTCAATGATGGAGAGGAAATAGCAAATGTAAGTGCAGAAATTTAAACCAAACTCCTAGTACGTCTTTTTATAGGAAAAAATGTTAGGGTCTACCAAATTTACAACAAGAGTATGTAGATATGAAACACCCAGTATGCGGATTACAAGACTGATGGTGAGGCTTACATCAGATCGCTAGCGCATCTTGAGCGATGCACCGCGTCACGTGGCCGGGCGCCGACACTTGTCAAGCAAACACTGCTCTCCGTCTTGTCACTGACGTGCAGTGGCGATGGTGTTATGTTGACGAAGAAGCGTGAAGATAGGAAAGCAGGCCACGAACACTAATGTACGTAGAGCTATGGGAACATCTGTTTTTGTGATAATAATATAAGCAATTGTTCAGCATCATCCTAGCGCTTCTCCCAGTTGCATCCTCGGTAATAGCCTTGGAGCCCAGGGTACGCTTTGACTATGATCCTGAATAGACAAGTCTGGTAATATAATTGGAGTGACTGTCGTTGTGTGTCGATTCGAACCCACGACCTCCGTGTTTTTTGAGCCCAGCGCCTTAACCACTACACCACGGAGGCAGTTAATTAGAAGCAATTGTAATCATCATTTCATCGAGGTTATTTTTATGTCAATCGTTACATTGTCATCGACCTCCTCTTATATATGGAGGATGATCCTCCTTATGATAATTTCCAATGGTTTCCCCTTCCGAAGTCGCGTGTCATCCTGCTTTTTCATACCATCAGGCTTATTACTTGTCTCCCCTAAAGCACAAAACAGCCATTTTGAATATTGGTTTTATTACAATCGTTATTTATCTTACGCTAATACTCAAAAGTGTAATCATCTCTCATCAAATCAGACCCTGGAGTATTCCGCCGGAGGCGAAAGCGTGATCATTACCAACACTCTGTATGCATGGCGGTATCCTAACTGTATTCAAATCGCTAGTGTTATAACAATCAGAGCCAATTAACACGACGTTTTGGTGGCGTAAGTGCTAAATGTATCTATCTACAAGAAATATAATAACAGATGTATTCAGTCGACTTCTTTGGCACAGCAAACTTCCTATACATCCCTCGATTAACATATAGAGAATTTAAACAATTAAGCGTTGTGGACATTTTAATGGGCTGCTGATGATAGTGATGAATGACAAAAACATTGTAGTTTACTATAATACTAACAGGCGATATTTATATTTCTATGTTCCCTATCTCACAAAAAGTGTTGTGATCAGCCTGCCTATTTATTTTGCCATCAGACCGACTGTAGGGTAGAGGACCAACTTATTGGTATAAAATTAAAAAAACTGGCTGAGCTAGTCGTGGAACATTGCGTAGCTGTTTTTTGGCACCTCTGGTAGGCTAGCCAAGATGCCACTTTTTATCTTGGCCACTTAGTACAAGTGTTAACAAATACGCAACCCAAGCTTCCAGTGTAAAATATGCAGATGAGCAATGTTTCCGCGGCGGCCGGGGGCGTTGGCGCTAATTTTTGCGCCAATCGCCGCCTCTGATGGCGTGTAATGGCGACGGTTCGTCGGCGGAACAGCCCCGGGCCTCTTCGCAATCTTGTTACACAAGTAACAATCTAAATACAACTCCGGTTTTGATTGGGGAATAGTGTGTGATGGAATTTTGATGGAAGTGTTACTTATGTCTATTCATACTAGTTTGTCAGTCGGGGAGGGAGTGGGATTTTTAAATGCAGGCAACGCATCTGCGACCCTTGTACGTTTGTTGATGTCTATGGGCAGCAGATATTACTAACCTCGTAGTATCACATACAATAGAAGTTTGTCTCCAGTTATTGGCCGAAAACAGCGAATGTTTCGAAACATGAAGGTACTATTAATTATCTGTCTCGTGCGACACAGGGACGATAGTTTAAGACAGAATGTTGCTAATAAGTTAAAAATCTGGTCGGTTGACTCCTTTTCTATTTCGCTAGAGTGCAAACTTAAGGTTTGTTGATATTTTTACATTTTCATTCTTTGTGCGAGCTGATTCTTAATAAGAATTGAAGATTTTGTATCCTTGTATCACCATAAATGACTATCCGGAGCACAAAATGTGTTGCAAGTTTTCTGTGAAGTCACTTTTTATAGTGTCGTCAATCGAAAGTACCTAGATAATTGTATTATTCCTGACCTTTACTAACCTTATAACAAAATCAACACAGTTTTCTATTGTACGCGTGACACGATCAAACTTACCCCTTTCCTGCAATTGCTCGCTTATGAAATGTAATTAGTTTCAACAGTGAGTATAATTGACTCGAATATTCTCTTGTCCAATTTTCCACTGGTTGGGCAGAGTTAGTTGTGTCATTCGAAGTAATTTGACAGAGGAATTGTGCCCTTTTGTCACTTGACCGGCGTGTGCCAGCGACACGTGTGCGTCACGTTTTGTGTTTTAATTGGGCAATTTTATTGTTACATACTCTGGTGAGGCGTGAGGGGAGCGTATGAACGGTTATGCTTAATGAAGGTACATATAGGGCGACTCCGTGGCGTAGTGACTAAATTTAAAATGACGATCGCTGAGCTAAGCTGTGCTTAAGCCTAAGGGTGAAACTCCATCAAAGCGTAAGTAGGCAATAGGAATTAATTTTTGAGGTGGGCACGTTTTCGAGCAAAAATTCTATTGGCTCCTTTACGACACATCTCCACTCTGCTTGCACATCTCATTGTTAGTTACGTGGTAGAATTGTTTTTGTACACCTTATTGTTCTAGCCAAAAAAAGTATTATTTTAATTGTTTACGAATTAAATTGTAGATTTTCAAAGAAATTACAATTTACACTGCCAACTTTACTTAATTTTTGGGTTCTGTGTCTGGTTTCTCATTGTTTGTGTCAGATTGTCGATACATCGAGGAATGACACAGGATAGATAAAAGAACCGGAAAACTTCACAACTTAATAAGGTTATTAAAGTTAACATAACGCTTAATAACGTAATAAGCTCATAGCTCAATTTGGAACAAGATGGGAATTTTAATAAGAATAGTACCTAACGATATTTATTTTAAAATTTTAAGTGAGTAGACCTTATCCCTCATCAGGTCTTCGGTAGACGCCATTGAATAGGTCGTGGTGGACCTTGTTGATCTCCAGAGAGATGACGAAGTAGAAGGGTTGGTCTAACGTGACCTCGTCGCCCGTGTCTCCGAGAAGGAAAAATTCTTTCTCCTGTCTAGCTCTATGGGCATCTGAAAGAATATTTTATAAAGTTATGTTTTTGTCAACATATTTAATAATTATATTTTTATGCCAGTTGATTTGTAAAAAAAACGACCAACTCGTAAGTCTGGGTAGTAGGTAAGTAACACAATAAAATTACATTAGTTCTACACGATCGGTGATTGACTCATTTTAAAATTATACAAAACAAATAACCCTGTAAGAGGCGTCTGTCTCAGTGCAAACCAAATTCAGTCTAAAAATTTACATCCTGCCCAGGAGATACCCCTTGCCTTAAACGACCAAGGTTATGGTGAACAGAAAACACAAAATTAAGAACGCACCTATAAATTAAATAATAATGCGGAATTTCTTGAGCCACAAATGATGCCCAATAATTAACCTGGTTTAATCGTTTAAAAAATTATAATTACCGATTTCTTTCATGTATCTTGTCAACCCAAATTCATCGATATCTATAAACACTTTTTGTTTCGCTTTGCTTAGATGAATAGGTGTATCACTCGTGCTTCCATTTTTGAGAATACCGTTTAAACCTGTATTATTTGGGTCGAGGATCTTGTTTATACCAATCTGGAAATGTTTTATAAAATAACTTATGAGAATTTTCGCGTTTTTAATCCGCTAGATGGCAATACGTAGGTGTGAGGTCAGATTTAAGGTTATTTGACTAAGAGGCCAAATCATCTTCTTTAATAAATGTCGAAAACGTAACCTTGAAGGAAAATCTGTATGACATTCTTATTTGTGACGTCACATTTTTCAGCTGTCAAATCAATACCTTTTTGGTTTCAATTGGCTGTACTAATAAGATAAAAGCTAAATAGTAACCGTGGCAGTATGATTTGTGATCAACTTTTGTTTTAATATAATATTAAATGTATTGTTAGAATTTATCACAGTTTATTTCGTTTGCAGTCAAATACCTAACCTAACCTAACTTTGTGTAATTTTTGACTTGACATTTAAAGGTTCATACATTTCTGAGTAAAAACTAAACACATATGTAAAATATTTGGCATTAAAATTGATTACTATTTTTATAACATCCAATTTTACCAGTCTCAAGAAATCGGTCCAGTCCACATAAGTCTTGATCTTGATCCTAGGTATGCGTATCTTCAGATATCGGGAGCTAAGCCTGCTCCTCAGTTTGTCCATGAGTTTAGGATCAGTGGAGAGTTTTTCCAGGAGTTCTGGTAGATCAGACCTCTTTTCTGGCATCACGAAGGTTATTGATGCTCCCATACTGGTAAACTTAAGATTGAGAACCTAAAATATTGTTACAAATGTATACATTTAATTCTAAATTGTTATATTTATGAAACATATTATACATAGGAAAATATTGCTTGTAAGTATTTCTTTTTTAATTGCATAAGAATTGTACTAAATAGTTTTACAAAGAAATAATAATCTTAGAGTGAAAAAAATATCCATCGTAATAGTTAAGTCTTCTTCTTCCACATATCTAAAACTCAAAGAACTGACTGGCATAGTGATCTATCATTGCACAGCCCAAACCAATTGACGGATGGGGCTAAAATTTGGCATGCAGGTATCTGTTATGACGTAGGCATCCGCTAAGAAATGGTTTTGATCAATTTAACCCTCAAAGAGGTAAAATAGGGGATGAACGTTTGTATGAAACTTTGTCAATTTTAAACCGATCGGGCTGAGATTTTGCATACATAAAGCAACTATGACGTAGGCATTCCCTGTAAAAGGGTATTTATAAATTTTACCCCTTAAGGGGATATAATAGGTGATGAAATAACCGAAATCCACGCGGACGAAGTCGCGGGCGCCGGTTAGTTCATTTTATAAGCTTAAAACATTCTCAAGTTCGGCATCCTCAACTACGAATCTAAACTTGAAATTTGAAAATCACAAGCCATAGGGTCATGAGGCCATTCTACCATAAAGCGTTATTTATAAGATTTAATGAGGTAAACTTACCGTGACGTGGTGGTTGACTTCATCCACATAGTGGAAGGCTCCGACCTTGGTCATCATTGGTATTTTCCAAAGCTGGTTTGCTGCATCTCGGAAAAACATGTTTTCTGTGAAACGGATATCGAAAGGGCTCTCCCAACTTCCCTAAATAAAAAAAACATGTATTTTTTTTGTACAAATTGAAATATAACGATGAAGGTAATAACTTAGCCTTCATATTATAATTTACCTTAAAGTAAATACCGTTTAACAGTACCATACTGGTATTTATATTTATATCTTCTTCTTCTATCAATGTCGAGACTCGGTTTAAAGTTTCAGTAGCAATCTGTGAAAGGAAAAATTATAATAAATTACCATATACTATTGTTTCTTAAGACTCCATTCGATATTACGATTAATATCTATCTTAAAATACACTCATATTTTATTGCAACCCAACCAAATACGAATGTAAGACTGCTGTCCTACAAATATAATGTATAAAACATGCACCAAACATTTTTGACTTTTTATTCTAACAAATAAGACTTGTGAACACACTAATATAAGCAGAATGAAACTTAGTTACGTTTTTAAACGCATATCCTTACCCAGCGATTGATATACTTAGACGCTGCCCTCGGATACCTAAAGCCCACACTATCAACTTTGACTCCGAACTGCTTGAAGGAGTTGACTGAGAAGCCAGGGTCTACCACCAGGCTGTCGTTGAGGAAGATCTTGTTGTGCAGCATCAGCTCTGTCATCTGAGCTATCTGCACCTGCTTCCGAATGTCGTCGTAGCATGTGTTTATCTAAAAGGAAGTGGTTATCTGTAATTTGCATTTAAATGGTCAATCGTCCACGTTAAAATTTTCTTAGAAAATGAGCAAAAGTCTAAATTTCATCAGCACATATGTAGATTTGATAGCAAATACTCATCAAACAAAAATAACCATCAAAAGACAAAAATAACCATCACTATCAACCATCATCCAAATTGAGTTCACATGAATGAAATAAAACAACCTTAATTCGGATAGAATCGCGGTATAATTTTAAACTACACGTTTACACATGAATGTAAAAATGTCGAGATTTTAGCATTATATAGACAAAAAGTTTGCACATTTTTTTTTTCTTGATTTAAAAATTAATAAATATTTTTAATCATGTAACCTGTACAAAAAAGAAAAGTATACTATTAGGTACCTGGTTTTCTCTAGATATCCCCAAGGCAGACATAAGCTCGGTCTTAGAATCTCCTGTGGCTACAGAAAGCAGTTGACACAGAGGCATTTTTAATGCTGTTGACGATACAACAGTATTCACCGGGCTCACTTTAAGAACTTCCTGAAATAGTAAAATGTTTTTGGGGAAATCGTTAAATTAACGATTCCTAGCATTCATTATTGCTTAATATTTTTATTATTTAATAAGTCAGATTCGGAACTTATTAAAATGAATAAAACGTAAATATGTTTATCGTTTAGACTTACCAAAGCAATTTTATTCCTAAAATTATTCGTAACAGGCACAAGTGTGCCCGTACTTTCTGGGCATAAAAACGATACCGCCAAAATGACGGCTCCTGCTAAAAACAACAAACATTATTACCATACCGCATAAAATCCAAAAATAAAAATACTCCTCACCTATTATGTAGGTGCCCATTTCCACAATACATTCGGTTATGCTCTCTAACAGTGAAATACGGCTGTAAAACATATTTTATTTGCAATACAAAAATGTAACGTCGATAAGCTATAAGAATCTCGTCATAAAAATGTCGTGACATTGTATGAAATATATTCCTGAAAAGAGGGAGTCTGTTGTAAATTTTGCGGTCGAAATCTTGTTGGAATTTCAATTTGTGTCATTGGCCATTTTGCGTGTTTGATGTACAGTGAGCCAGCGGCTGAGAACCGCCTGGAAGAATTTTTTAGTCCTTTTTCTTTCTTTGTATGATTAAAGACATTTTAGGTGACAGAGCTTTCTCAGCCACCTTTATATTACTTGTTGAGTTCATTTCGCGAATGATAGGTATTTAAACCACGATTGTTAGATATATTATTTATTTCTGCCTATTTTATGCATGGTTATTGTCAAACACACGTTCAGCTTTGTTACGATTTAATCAAATACTTGTCAAAACTTGAAAATTTCGTAATGAACAATGTCTTTAGTCAACAACTACATAGTACCTAACCAAAATGAAATAATTGACTATCTATCTAACAAATTTCAAATTCATCAATTAAAACGTTAAATTAAAACATTCCGAGAAAAGAAATATAGAAGTTAATCCATATTAATCAGCGTTCAGGAATAATATAACATTAACTTGATCGTCTCCGAAGTTTTGGAAAGAATCGCTTAGTTAATGCAATTTCATTGTCAAACTTAAAAAGCCTAAAACACAAGGATACTTAGAATAAATACGGGATAAAACTCAAATTCGCCTGTAGATGTCTCTGGAGTTTTTAAAAGCGTTCCTACGTTTATTTGCAGATATAGATTCATTTGATATTCATAATGTAAATTGTTGTCGAGTTTTAAATCGAAATGTAGGTAAGAAGAACTGTCCAGAGAAAGTTTTTTCTTAATTCTTAATAATACTTCGCCGACTTAAGATTATTTCTTTTTCCGCGAAATTAATATGGTAATGTAGTCGTTTGGTTGCGTTTGCGATAAAAATAAAATTTTTCATTCCGTTCCAAAAGTACATTTTAATGGTGTTAGAACTTTTCAATTTTGATTTTTAGATAGGAGAGTGTAATAATTCTAAATGAATAATCGTGTTCACTTTTCATTTATCTATACTTATAATAAATCTGTAGAGAGGTCAATTCTGTACATTAAATATATTTAAAAAAAACTATAAGGGGGTGATTAGTGATCGATACTGATGCCAAAAATGCAATCAGTAAAATTTTTGTCTGTCTGTCTGTCTGTCTGTCTGTCTGTATGTTCCTTAGAAACAAAAACTACTGGACGGATTTTGACGAAACTTGGTACAATTATTCTTCATACTCCTGGGCATATTATAGGATACTTTTCATCACGCTACAATCAACAGGAGCAGCGTAGTGAAGGGAAATGTGGGGAAAACGGGAGAATTTACTCCATTTCATAAGCTTCAGTCGCGTGTGCAGCCTTAATGGTTAAAGTCGCCTAGAGTTTATGTATGACAGAAATATTCTACATAAAATTGCCTAAAAATATCCCCTAACAGCATTTGTCTATCTTTTATGGTTGACTCACAATAACACGTGTAACTCATGATCCAAATTCGTTTGAACGCGCTAAGCTCAGGAACTATTGGTTCGAATTGACAAAATATTTTGTGTTGGATAGTCCACTTACAATTTGTCGAGGTAGGGTTTAAGCTATCTATAGTAACACTGTGTGTGAAAACCGTAACACACGCGGACGGAGTCGCTGGCGGCCGCTATCCTTAGTAATGTTAGAAAATTATAACAAAATATTACTGATTTATTTTATTCGTATAGTTCATCATTTCATTTTAAGCCTGCAGACCCTTTTAAAGGAGCCATTATGGCTTCGAAAGAGGAAGTAGTGAAAGTTTTTAGTGGGAAGTTTATCGTCTTGAATGGAAGTAGATAGTCCCACAGAACCCCGCCTAATTCACCTATGTGGCGGGACATGCGTAACGCATTTTCTTTCACTATAAAAAAAGACCCTTTTAAAGACTTTGAATTTATACTTATGTTATCTATACTTATAATAAATCTGTAGAGAGGTCAATTCTGTACATTAAATATATTTTCAAAATAACTATCAGGGGGTGATTGGTGATCGATACTGATGCCAAAAATGTAATCAGTTAAGTTTTTGTCTGTCTATCTGTCTGTATGTTCCATATAGAAACAAAAACTACTGGACGGATTTTGACGAAACTTGGTACAATTATTCTTCATACTCCTGGGCATATTATAGGATACTTTTCATCACGCTAAAATCAACAGGAATAGCGTAGTGAAGGGAAATGTGGGAAAAACGGGAGAATTTTGTCCATTTCTTAAGCTTCAGTCGCGTGTGCAGCCTTAATGGTTAAAGTCACATAGAAATCATGTATGACGGAAATATTTAACATAAAATTTCCTAAAAAATATCCCCAAACAACATATGTCTATCTTTTATGGTTGACTCACAATAACACGTGTAACTCATGATCCAAATTGGTTTGCGCGCCAACGCGTTAAACTCAGGAACTACTGGTTCGAATTGACAAAATATTTTGTGTTGTATTGTCCATTTACCATTTGGCGAGGTAGGCTTTAAGCTATCTATAGTAACACTGTGTGCACAAACCGTAACCCACGCGGACGGAGTCGCTGGCGGCCGCTAGTGTAGAATAATAAACAGTATTTTTTCAAAATACTTACCTTAAATATTAGGTTAAAACACAGAAAAATTAACTTGTCAGTCTCTAAATAGCATACACTTCTCTTAATAAAATTGTTAAAACATTATTTATGCATCACATAACGCTCGGCTTGCTTATGAAGCGAATAATACAATTTCCTCATGATAACGACTATAATTTTTATCGAATGATTGCCTAGTAAATCCTTCGGAGCACATTACGTCCCGCGAGAATTATTACCTCGATTATACCGCACAATTTGATTTCACATGTTGGCTGCTGTGACTTCGAAGTATTATTACTCATTTAATAATTTGATGATCGATTGTGTATCATAATCAAGTCCACCACAAATTGTGGAGAATCCCTCCCTGAACTCGGCTCCCCTGAGCGGAGTTCAGGCTGCCCCTCGGATTCTGGGGGGGGCACATTTCGCTCTAAGAATGTGATTCTGAAAACGAATAACCCGAAACCTAATCTCACACAGCAGGTCTTCCATAAGGGACTCTTTACAAACAGACCTAGATCCAACTCTTACAGTGGTATTCCACCGGAGACACCTGTAACTAACACCCAACCCCTTGACACTGTCGACAAGGAATGTGACCACAAAAACGACCAAAACGACTCTCAAAACTGGCAAGAAGTGAACAGTCGCAAGAGACTGCGAAGTAGCCCTAATATGACTTCGCGATCTCAGAAACAAACCAAACTAAATTATTGGCTGGCAGCACCATTACCGACATCAAATATGTTTGCAGAACTAGAAACTGAAAAGGAATTAAAATCAACAGACCAAGTTACACGTCAAGAAGTAAAACCTCCACCTTTCTTCGTTGACAAGGTTAGTAATATCCAGCCCCTATCGAAAATGTTAGAAGACGTGGCACATTCCGATTACGAAATCAAAATCTTACAAGGTGAAAGAGTCAAAATTCAGGCTAAATCTCCCGAGTCGTACTCGACCATTTATAAAGAACTCAAAAACAGAAACACTGAATTCTACACTTACCAACCTAAACGAGAGAAAAACTTCAGAATAGTACTAAGACGCATGCATCCCTCAACTGACACTGATGAAATAAAACAAGCCTTAGAAGACCTACACCACAAACCAAATAATATTTGGAATGTCAAAAGCAGCAAAACAAAAAAAACCTCTTCCAATGTTTTTCATAGACTTGCAACCAATTCCTAACAATAAAGATATCTATAGCATCAGATCCCTCCTTAACTGTAGTATAGAAATTGAACCACCAAGACCAAAACGATCAATTCCTCAATGTTCCAACTGCCAACAATATGGTCATACGCAGAAATACTGTCACAGACAACCTAGTTGCGTGAAATGTGCTGGACCACACCATACGGCTAACTGCCCCCGAAAAGAACGTTCAGACAAAGTGAAATGTGTTCTCTGAAGGTAACCATCCTGCGAACTACAAAGGCTGCATTGTCTACAAAGAGTTGCAAAAAATAAAATATCCCACCACAACGTCCAATAACCGTATGCGTAAAAACACAGAAAATGTTACCAAAATAAACCAAAGGAATATTGAGATTAGCCCAGAAAAGTCATATGCAGCAGCTGCAAAAAATGACCAAAAAACAGAAACAAACAGAGATGGCACTACCGAACATCACATAGTGGATATTCTTCGAACCTTTAACAACTCAATACAAGCTCTTATGAATCAAATGCTAACAATGACTCAGATGTTAGCTGAACTCATGTCGAAGTTGTCGCATACGCATCCATAAAACTATGCGTATGGAATGCCAATGGCCTGTCAAATCACTCTAACGAGTTAAAGATTTTCTTACAAACAAACAAAGTTGACATTCTGCTGATTTCTGAGACCCACTTTACAAATAAGAGCTTCTTTAAAATACCTAACTACACATTGTACCACACGATGCATCCAGATGGTAAAGCACATGGAGGATCAGCCATTCTCATCAGATCAAACATAAAACATCACCAGGCACAACCATTCCAAAAGAACTATATCCAAGCCACGAGTGTAGTCGTGTATGACTGGATTAGCAACATCACAATATCTTCGCTTTACTGTCCACCAAGACACACTGTTAAGAAGGAACAGTTCGATGAATATTTTAAAACTCTTGGAAATCGTTTCATAGCGGGAGGCGATTATAATGCCAAACATACTTTTTGGGGCTCCAGACTTACGCTACCAAGAGGCCGTGAACTTTTTAAGAGCGTACAGTCAGGAGCTTTGAACGTTATTTCAACAGGACAGCCTACATACTGGCCCTCTGACCAGAGAAAGATACCAGACATAATTGACTTTTGCATCACTAAAGGTGTCGCAAAGGACAACATATCTTGTTATAGCTGCTGGGAGCTTTCATCGGACCACTCTCCTATTATCGTGGAGATTGGATTAAAAGTGGGAGTGACAACCAAAAAATGTACATTGCAAGTAAAAAAACCAACTGGGACATGTTTCGTATTCTGGTAGACAAGGCCTTTGACGCAGCAATCGCACTTCGAACGGAAAATGACATTGTGAATGCTGTGGAATTTTTTACCACTACTATCCAGAGTGCGGCGTGGGATTCAACTCCTTTAATTCAACATAGCCCAGCTGAGCAATATATACCTCCAAATATTCTGGATAAAATTCGTGAAAAAAGAGATCTTCGCAAACTATGGCAACAAAACAGATGCCCCGATACGAAAAAACTATTAAATCACAAAATAAATAAACTTAAGCATCTCCTTGATCAAGATAGAAACGCTGGTTTCCAGGCATATCTTAAGGATCTAGATGCCACGTCGGCTACTGACTACTCTCTGTGGAAAGCAACAAGGAACATCAAGCGACCTACAACAATATCCCCTCCACTGAGAAAGGCGCATAATTGCTGGGCACGTAGTGACCAAGAGAAAGCTAATGTGTTTGCTGAGCATCTATCAAATGTTTTCCAACCTCATCCCTATGAAGGCCCAGCAGAACACGAGAAGAAAGTAGCTGAATATCTGGAGGAGTTGGAAACAGAGGACTCTACGCTAATAAGATTTACAACGAAAGAGGTCAGAAGAGTAATACAAAAGGCGAAATCAAAGAAATCTCCAGGATATGACCTAATCACCAATAAAATTCTGCAAGAGCTGCCTGACTCTGGGTTAAAAATAATTACTGCAATTTATAACGCCATAGTTAAACTGCAATTCATTCCACCGCAGTGGAAAACTGCACAAATAATAATGTTATTAAAACCAGATAAAAAACCTGAAGATCCAAAATCATATCGACCAATAAGCCTGTTGCCTATACCATCAAAGATACTTGAAACATTAATACTACAACGTATCATGCCATTAGTGGAACAGCGTGGACTGATACCTGACCATCAATTTGGTTTTCGCCAAAGACACGCCACTATAGACCAAGTGCACAGGTTAATAAACGAAATAAATAATTCTTTTGAATGTAAAAAGTACTGCGCCAGTGTATTTCTTGATGTACTTGAAGATATCGCAGGCTTTCGACAGAGTCTGGCATGAAGGATTATTATTTAAAATAAAATCTCTATTCCCGAACTACACCTACAGGATCCTCAAATCTTTCTTAGAGAATAGATACTTTCTGGTTAGTCACGGAGAGGCGTTTTCAGGTCTTTGCAATATTAATGCCGGCGTCCCTCAAGGAAGCGTCCTGGGACCGTTACTCTATCTAATCTACACGTCTGACCTACCAACATCAGACTGTGTTACAACCGGAACCTTTGCCGACGACACAGCCATTTTGTCTTGCCATGAGGATCCAACAGAGGCGTCAAAAATGCTACAAGATGGTATAAACAATATTTCAATGTGGCTTAAGAAGTGGCGAATCAAAGCGAACGAAACTAAGTCGATAAATGTTACCTTCACTTTAAAAAGAGGTGTATGTCCACCAGTAACGCTTAATAACGTCGAGATTCCACGTGCAGATCATGTAAGATACTTAGGCTTACATCTGGACAAGCGGCTTACATGGCAAAAGCACATATTTACCAAACGCAAACAACTGGGATTTCAAGTCAGGAAATACTACTGGTTAATTGGTCGCCGTTCGCAACTATCAATGAACAACAAACTTCTTTTGTACAATGTTATGCTTAAACCAATATGGACCTATGGTATCCAATTGTGGGGGACCGCCTCTCATTCTAACATTGAAATAATGCAGAGATTTCAGAACAAAATGCTACGAATGGTAACCGACGCTCCATGGTACGTACGTGACAAACGAACAGCTGCATCACGATCTTCAAGTACATACTGTCAAACAAGAAATTCTGCGTCACACAAAAACCTACAAAAAGAGAATCATAGACCACCCAAATCGCTTAGCGAAAGTCTTGATGGAGGAAACTCGGGCAACTCGCCGCCTTAAACGGAAAATGCCCCAAGACATACTTACGTAAATGTCAATAAAGTAAAGTAGGATGTGACTGTAGTCGCATTCCGAGCATGCCATGTCAAATCCCAACCTACCAACTACTCAATGTCCAGAGAATGTGACAGATCGTAGTTATATCAACAACAAAAAAAAAAAAATAATAATAATAATCAAGTCAGGTAATACGAATCAGTCGCGCTTAAGATTGTCGGAACATTTGTACATTTTTTTTTCCAAAAAAAAAATAGTTATGTATATTATGTAATAGACGGAAGAAGTAAGAATAAAATGCAAATTCTCGCTTGTTATGTCCTCAATTTTTTGTTGATACATAATATTTATGGCTTTACAAGACATTTTATTTTTTCATTTGAAACTGCATGCTGCCGCAACACTTTGACTAAGTCACTGGCCAAATATTGTCCATGCGTAAATGCACTCGGCATTATAACGATACCCTCGCACAGGCTTTTATAAGCCCAGCAAGCTATGATAACTAAAACAGCTATTGAGCTGTCTACAGGCGTGCAGATAGTCCTAGTTCATACAATAGCCAGTTAGACCTCCTTGAACCTGCCACACAATGCAGTATCTTGACAAATTCACTGACCAAACATTTTTAGTGCGTAAATGGACTTGCCATTATAACGATACCCACAGCACATACCCACAGCGCAGGCTTTTATAAGCCCAGCAAGCAATGCTTAAACAGCTATTTAACTACCTACAGGCATACGGATAGTTCTAGCTCGCATAATAGCCAGTTAGGCCTCCTTGAACCTGCAACATCAGTATCTTGACAAATTCACTGACCAAACATTGTCAAAGCTTAAATGCGCGTGCTAGTATAACGATACCCGCTCCAGCACAGGCTTTTATAAGCCGAGCAAGCGATGATAGCTTAAACAGCTATTTAGCTATCTACAGGCGTGCAGATAGTCCTAGCTCGCACAATAGCCAGTTAGGCCTCCTGCGGCCGGCAATTTACATATTGAGAGGCTGAAGCCGCCGCGCTCGGGCGAGTCGATGACGCCCGATGATTCGATGATGGCGCCCGATTACTGATTCAATGCGTTTGTGTAGCGCTGTAATGAATTGCGTGATTGATTTTGCATAACGGTCGGGTTATGGCCATTTGTAAAGTTTTTGGGTTTAGGATTGGTTAGTGTGACATGGAGAAGGCAATGGCATACCAGTCCATTAAAATTGCCAAGAGACTTGTTATGTGTTTCATTTTAAACAATGATCACGACCCTCAGTAATGAGGAATAGGAAGGAGGAGAGTAACAAGAGGAGGAGTAAATTCTAAAGTAAATACAGCGGGTTCGTGATGCTGGGGCACTATTTTAATCTATTGCGTGATATGGATATTTTTTTCTACCTTTTTCATTAAGACCTTAGTAACTTATATTTTTATCTTACTAGCGGCCGCCCGCGACTTTGTCCACGTGGACTTCAGAACCCTTTTTTTCGCAATAAAATATTTTTTCTCAGGGTCTGGATTGTCTGTGCCAAACATCAAAATCAGTTGAGCGATTCAAGCGGGAAAGCGTAACAGACAGATAGACAGACTGAGTTACTTTCGCTTTCATGATAGTAGGGATCCTGTTCATTAAGACTTACACTAAATATGCCAATTTATTTTTGATATACATATTCTTTCATTGAGTATTAGCATGAACATATCAGTTTTTAATAACGACCCACACCGGAACACTCGGAAAAAGCGCAGACAAGTAGCACGCGTGATCTACGCGCGTGATAACGTAATGCGTCCCTGGACGCGTGTTACCCGATATGGGCCGAATAAAGCTCCGGCATTTGAATAATTTTACTCAGGAAGGCTATGAATCGTGTGATGTCAGCGGTGTTCCTAAAATATTCCAACGGGCAGTTAGAATACTTATATATTTTTGCTGTTGCTTCATTTGTAAGCATAGATTAAAATTCATTCACTTATGAAGGGTCACTTACTCTTTTACTGATCATGCAGTATAAGGAACAATTAAGTTTTCTAATTTTGCATTTGGTAGAACTAAGGTGTTCACGTAGACAGGATTTTACGAATTTTTGGGGTATAAAATTTTGTATAAAATTTTGTATTAAACACTTTATTTAGAAGTGCTACGATTGTTAAATTGTGCAAAGTGGTTCCTTTTAGTAAAAGATAGTTCGTAGCTTTAAGAGAGGATATTTGCGATGTTGATTATTCCCCTTTAATTTTCACAAGTAATGCAATCACAATTACACAGTACATAGAAATGGCATAATAATTGGGTCAGTATCGGTTTTGAGTAACGACCTGCCGGGCCGGATAGCGGACCCGCGTGATCTACGCGCGTGATAAGGTAACGCGTCCCTGAGCGCGTGTTAACCGATATACGCCGAACAAAACGTTCGCTGCGTGCATTTGCATTACTTTATGATGTTTA
Organism: Nomophila noctuella; assembly: GCA_958496325.1. Classification (NCBI taxonomy): domain Eukaryota; kingdom Metazoa; phylum Arthropoda; class Insecta; order Lepidoptera; family Crambidae; genus Nomophila; species Nomophila noctuella. Next base: position 828,812 of record OY292486.1, read on the forward strand.
ATGTGTAACAAGGGTATATGGATGATGGTTAACCTACCGGTTTGGCGGTTGTAGGTCTATACATGAAATACGAGCGAAAAGCATGAATAAAATAATTTCCTATTTAAGCACTTTTCTTGTTTTTCGAAAAACAATGAATTCAGATAAAAATATCTTCAAAACCCATTTTACAACGGATAATGTATCTCCTCAAACCCATTTCAAAATTCCACCCTGTATAATCATATAGTAGCTGTGTTGCTGTTGCTAAAGAAATTAGCCATGTCCTTAAAAATAACTTTTCTATTTCTCTCGTATGTAGTATTCTCTCATACATGGAGGGTTTATGTCCTCGCATATAAGAGGTCGTTCAGTATATCAGACTTTAGAACTATGTAGAAGTTCGTTTGTACGATTAACCGTTAAATATTCAAACAATAACCACAAAGGCGTTGTTGAATGGCCTTTGCATAAATTTGAAAGAACAATGGCGAAACATTTGTTGAGTTATAAATTAAGCGTCTTAAAATGTCTTTAATACGAAATGATCTATTGAAAAATCGTAAGATTTTTCAGATTTTCATCTAGTTCTGACTAAGTCTCGGTAAAAATATTAATTTTAAAAGGAGCTAAACGTTATTATTATCATACAATGTCAGTTTGCCGGCCATTTTGCCATGTCACTTTAATGTCATTTGTGATAATACCGGGCATAATTATGCTCGATCGAATTATTCTTTCAATTTTTACGAGTTGGACTGCTTCTGGACTCTTGGGATCTTCCTCGCGGGACTGCTGACTAGTGTTTGCCAAAGGATTCCGATATTCTGCTTTTATCATTTTGTTGTTGACTTGCAACTACGATTTTGAATTTTGTTTGTGTATGTTTGATCTCAAGCGTTGGGAAGTTGTGTAAAACTGGAACTTAAAAACATACAGCTGAAGTACTTTCTCCAGTACAGAACCTTCTGCGAAAGGGGGTTCGTGGTTCGAATCCCGGTGTTTAGTGTGATGAGCACGAGCATTTAATTGTGTTCCCGAGTTTTGGATGTTCATATAATTATTATATACGTTATTTCGAACCTAAAGTACAAGCTCTGCTTAGTAAGTATTGGACTAAATAAATGTTGTGTCTCTTAACTATTTCACATAGCAATTTATGTCTACATATAATCTTATTAGCTACTGAAACACTCTTATGAACATTATAATGCAATAGGTCACATTTGGTAGAAATATCCAAAGGAAACATTCAGATACTTGAATATTTTGTAAGAAATCATTGTAAACATAGTATTTACCTTTTTTATAGATTTTGGAAGACGACAATTTCTGGGAAGCTTGCAGAGATTTTACCATGGCTGCAGTTAATCATAATTTAGCAAGTGAAATGTCTTCTGATGATGAAGCTGGAACAAGTACTAGAAGACATACAAATGTCTGCCTTTTATGTGGCTGCTCAATATTGAATTGAGTGAAGACGAGGAATATAAAAATAAATAATAACAATTAATGTTGTTTTACTTTTAACTAGCGGCCGCCCGCGACTCCGGCCGCGTGGTTTTCCGTTTTTGCACACAGGTATATGCTATAGCCTAAAGCCTGCCTCGTCACTTGGACTATCCAACACAAAAAGGTTTTTTTTAAATCGGACCTGTATTTCTAGAGATTAGCGCGATCAATCAAACAAACAAACAAACAATAAAAATGTTCAGCTTTATTATATTAAGTATAGATTAAAACCATAAGTGGTCGTGCTTAAGCACGAAGTAATTAATTCATAAATTAATAGAATCAAAAAACATCTATTCATTCATTGATTCATGTTGATCTCTTTACGTTATTTCTCAACTTTTACCCAGCAAATAATATTAAGCTGTGATGAACAAAAGTGATATAGCCTGGTCAAAGATAACTTTTGGCGTCCTGAAACTCTGTTTATAGTAGGTATCCGTAGTTTATTGGGTATAAAATACTGATAATTAATTTGTTTGAGTTCACTAATGTCTTATTCGGTCAGGCATAACCTCAAAAACTTTAAACTGAAATATCTCAATCTCCAGACTTGCGACAATCGTGTAACTTACATCAATTTGTTGAGGAACTGAAGCTGTATATTATCATATTTTTTTCAAATCAAGACGCTTAAAAAATATACTTGAAAAAAGTTGTATGGAAGTTCGCCATTGTTCTTTAGATTAATGCCTTAAATTAAACTAAATGACTATAATTGCGTGTTTGATAACGGTGTGCCCCTGAAGTAAATTAATTATTTATGTTTTCTTGTAATTGATAACTGATGAGTTGATTACTAAGGATGCTTCTATGTTGACTGTTCGTGTTTCTTTATCGTTTAACAATTGCAGCAGCTCACTGTACATTTAGTGCATTTTGTTAATAAAGTTGGTTATGAGAAAAAGTGCATGTTCCTGATATCAGGTATCCATTACCTCAAAAGTTTTATTTTTAGAATTATAAAACGAGGACTGAACACTTTTGTTTTCATTTAATTTTAAGAATCAACGCCACTAATAAGAGTCAGTATCATAGGAACTGGTCTATGTATTGTACAAAGCTTTTAATCCTTTGTCATAAAAAGTAATCTGTTATAGGTAAATGGCTTAAGACAAAATTTTCGTAATTCAGTGACAATTTTCGACTTCACTGACGATCCCAAAACTGCATATCATAAGTTTGCTCATACACATTTTTATAAATGAAAACATAAACAAACAGCATTGTCAATAAATAACGTATGGCCAATAGAGGATACAGTTGGAAGTCAAGCGAAAAGATACGGAGCGCTGAGCCTCGACCGATAGATTTATTGACTAAGATTGGGACGGGACAGTCCCTGCGCTTTTGTGCTATACGTGTAGGTATTAGGGACAAAAGTATAGCTGTTTTTTTATGATAAAAAATCATAGGGTATTCGTGGATGCTGTTATTTATTATTCTAATACACGTAACGCAAAGAGTCAATGAAATATGCAAGTAGTTGTAGTCGCATATTTTATTGACTGTTGTTTTTTTAAATTTTGTTGCTGATTGTATTGAACTGGGCTTTTCTGAACTCACTTTTTATTTCATTCAACAAACTAAATACCGACAAACATTTTATTGTGAGCTTGGAATTCGAAAACCGAAATCGACGCCATCCGAACAATCGACTGTCAAGCCGAAAAAAATCTTAGGACGCGCTTAGCAAAAGGCTCGTCGCATTCACGGCACTAAAAACCCATAACAGCGATCCGTTGCACTAAACCAAACAGAGCAACGCGCGAACCGAAAAAACCGTCCGTAGCTGCGATTGCGAAGTTTAAAAAAGCGAATTGGTCCAATTCCGTTTTGCCATGCAAGAGCGAGCAAACTTATTAGCCGGCTGGGAGGTTATCGGCGGTCCTCCTTTACTTTTTTCAGGTGATCGGTCGGCGCGATTGATTGGATGGACGAATTGATTGCTGGCCCCGTGACTCATTTCTGACGGCGACGGCGCTGACGGCTAATGCGGGAATTTGCAGATACGCGCTCATACGCGGGTGGCGTTTTTGATTGGAGAGAAGATCGGGGTGGCGAGTGATAAGCCGGCTTAAAGTTGAGTTGTAAAGAGTTCGAAAGGTACCAAGAAAATTTAGTTGCTGGTCTGTAGGTAGGACGCACGTTTTTAGTCTTGATGGCTGCAGGCCTACTCGAGCTAGTAGCTAAAATGAGTAAGTGCGCTGTGTTTTCGTTACGACAAAATATATCTACTCAGTTTTTTACGTGAACGGGAGGTAAACGTACAAGCAGGTCACCTGATGGTAAGTGATCACAGCTGCCCATGGAAACCAACAACCGTACAAGGATCGCAGATGCGTTGCCTGCCTCTAAATCCCCATACTCTCCCCAACTGATCACTGGAGATATTACTCACTAGCACAACAGTTACGAAGTGCTACTTCACTGTAGACTACTGTAAGGTGGAGTTGCTTCCCTAGACGAGCGGATCATTCTAATGGAAGTTCCACAAAGCCCTTCCTCTCTTAGTATTTTCTTCCCTTACCTTGTTCATACCGTAGCGTGGTATTCATAATGATGTTCCAACTGGGTTGTGGTTAAGGCAGGCAATCCAGCTGATCAACCAATTTTGACAAATTTTGGACGTTATTAATCTGTCTTGATATCTGCGATGAAAGTAGAGGAGATGACTGGTCCACATAATGAAGGAAAAAAGAGTTATTTACACAACGCCGATCTACTGCAGCAATGGCAATCAAAAGAAACGTTTCCTCCCCAACCTCTCATTTCCTTTTGTCAAGCTTTACCATACATTTCACAAACCAATTTTCCATCTGCCCAGCTTCCGAAAGAAGCCATCTGAAGGTGGCTCAAAGGCTGCAGATAAGACGTAAGGCGCGATAATGTAACCGAAGTGTTCCCTGCCGGCCCGCTTTGACGGCCGAATCAAATAAGTCGGCGGAGAGAATAGTAATAAAATTGAACCGAGCGCCTGCCCAGATGTAGCTACGGATTTATCGCTAGGTAAGGCTGGGGGTGTAGCGGGAGACACCTGTTTATAAGATTTAGTTTTTGAGTGGGTTTGTTAGGAGTTTCATATGTTATGACTATATTATTAAATTCCCGTATTTTGTTGCTTTCGTAAAATAAATGAAAGATAAATAAGAACAAATTATATTCTTTACTTATATTATAAAGAGGAAAACTTTGTTTGTTTGATGTAATGAATAGGTTCATACACTACTGGATCGTTTTTAAAAAAATATGTGTGTGTGTGTAATAAAATGTTTAGTGCCCTTGCGTAGCCAGCCCCTTAATCTATACATATGATATTAATAAAAGTTTTTACTTGGTATACTAGGTATTATTTTGCATTTTAATGAAATTATTTTTTAATAGATGCCAATTTAACAAAAAGAGGAGTAACAGAAAAATCGGTACTAATGGACTTAAAACAGTGCATAAACATATAAAATTTAGCTTGCTCCCAAATGATCATCGCGTAATATTTTTTTGTATTTTGTATTATTTCAAATGGGAAAACCCTTATGGATTTCCAACGTTGGTACTGTATTGTGTTTTTATCATGAGATCCTAACTGCATTTAAATGATGCTTAAATGCATGTTGATGGTACAACAGTAAATTACATTTAAATAAAATCTACTTTCTTCATACACGAAAGTAACGATAGTAATAAATAACCAAAAGTCCACAAATCTTTCACTCCCGGTGCCCCCCACACCGGAGGCAGTCGTCGCGGCGCGCTCGCTTACACATTTCCCGCGCTGCATCCAATATGTTTCCCAGCATATTGTCTTTAACAGCTCCATTATACCAACGATAGATTGTGCCAGCCCGCTCCGCTCGCTCCGAAGAAATCTTCATCGCGCCACCATGAATATTTTGTTTACACCAGATATGGGAATGTTCGACGCCAAACAAAACATTGGGATTATTAATTTCCGGACGGAATGTTTTCTGAGGATAGGAGGTTGGGTTTATTTGATGCACGTTGAAATGAGATAGTGTTTTTATGAACGTTTGAAGTACGATTTGGTGATGCAATGAATAAACTAGTAAGTAGATAGTCTTGTTGGGTTGGCTGAAACTGAATGCAGCTTTACCGGTAAGAAGCTGAAAGAATTTATCATTAATGCCAAAAATTAAGACGATAAAAATTGCTCAACAGAGTTGATATATAATTCCTTTTGTATATTTTCATATAATTTTTACGAAAGGGTTGTTTTATTTGTTTAATAATTTCCAAGTTTCTTAGTAGTAAAAGAGTAATTCATACTCATCTAAACTCTTGAACGTTAAAATATCATTGGGACATGTGTCTTTTTGATCGATCTCCAGATAGCGGGCGGCCGCGACTCTGTCCCCGTGGGTTTAGGATTTTTGGGTAGATTAAAACCTTTCTTGAAAAAAAGACTATTCAAAATAACAAATATTTTTAATTCGAACCAGTAGGTCCTAAAATTTCAAATATACAATGAAACAAACGCTTCAGATTGTAACGTTATTGTAAAAGTACCATGTTAATTGCTTAAAAACCTAAAACAAAAACTTGCAAAAAGTGCAGTGTCGTCTGATTTAGCCCTAAACTTTGCCTAGCTCTGATTAGTGCTGGGGCCCGGCTTGTTACGAAAAATCCACCGCACACGTCCCAGCCAACAACATTAGAATAATTGATTAACTAAACGCAAAGAGAAATAATCGCGATTCAGCGTTTTACCAACTAAGGCCGGCGGTAAGGCCGCGACATCTTATTACAATTACATTAACAGGGTAATTTATGTAGAGAAATGTTTTTGAATGGGATCTCCCATCATTGTAATAATTATGATATTATTTCCATCATCATCATCCTAGCGTCTTTCTCAGAAACATCCTTGGCCATTGCCTCGGAGCCCAGAGCACGCAACGACTATGATCTTGAACTGAGCAGTCTGGTTAAATGAAGAAATGTCAACATCGTTGTTTTGACGTAATTAAATGATATAAAATGTGCGTTTTAATATTAGGGTATTTACTTTATATAAATGGACATGAATGAGTGTAAAATACTTGATTTATAACGCATAACAAAGTAGTACAGTTTTTGTATTTAATACATTGTTTTCATTTTACGACTGTATCCTTAAACTAATAAAGATTATTTTAATATTTATAAAACAAAGTTAATTTCGCCGCTCGTGTGCGAACGCTCTTAAACTGCGCCGTGCCAGGAAAAATGATTTATAAAAGCTTGCTTCCATATCCTTCTCTTTCACTCCATCCTCCTTGACTATTTCTGTCCTTGTCTATTCTAGTCCAATTTCACAGGCGGCTGGATGCCTCCATAGGACCTCTAGTAATGCCTTTATTGATTAAGAAGCTTGAATATTCATTCAATTATATGTGAGTGAGGTTTTCTAATGAAACTTCCTGGTATGTTTTGATTCGTTTCGATTGCAATTTTGAATAAAGGAGTTTTTAATGGTTTAAGTAAGTGTAAGAGGGGACTTTGAAAACAGTGCGCGTTGCGAAAAAATATCATATGAAATCTTTCAATACAAATAAAATTGATTTCCTGATCGTGAGTCTGAGATCGGTTGAAACGATTTGCCTCATTTTGGACTTAAAAACATGTGGTAGTCCAAGGAAAGGGGATATTGTAGCTAGCCAATGAAAAAATTTTTCAATTCGGTCTAGGTATTTTTTGAGTTTATTCGTTACATACAAAAAAACAAATCTTTCGTCTTTTTAATATTAGTGTAGAGGAAGATTTTTAATATAAGTGAAGATAATGTCTTATAAGTGCGAACTAACTTTACTTTACAATATAGATTTACTTTAAATTTTAAATTTTTATAAATTCCTGGTATTGCTGGTATGAAAATATACAAAAAACTAACATTTTAAAGCGCGACGCGTATCCAAACGCCACGACGCGGAAATGCAGGTTTACCAATATCCGTTTTGGCCATGATTTTTAAAACAGATGTTTCTGTCGATTGCAATAAGTTTCCAGGCCTCGGTTTGGCGGGAATTAAGTTACATACAACAACGTGCAAGTAATTTTTAATCTGTTGTCTATCGAATTATACCAAAATCAACACTTTGATTCTGTCTTAACTGGTATGTTATTAAATTAAATTGTATCAAACACTAACAGGCGTTCAAAAATTTCATAAGTGCGCCTTTTGCGCATGTTTTTATTTTGCAATAAAGTTTAAATAAATAATTAAATCAGCACTTCCTCTCAGCAGGCCATTTACGACGAAGAAGGTTAAAAAATATCGACTTATTTCTTCTAATTTCGTTCTAAATTAATTGCATTTGAATTTAAATGGAATAAATAAAAAGTTAAAACAAAAAGGACCGAAAATAATGTTTTTTTTTAATTGCTTTGTTTTTGTTTACTTGTAACAGTAATGTCTTACGTTAAAATTTAAATAAATTCTACGTTTTTAAACCGTCCACACGTCGACGCGACTGCCACCTCCGCCAATATCCGCCGCGACTGTTTCGCTCTCGACCTCTGCAACAACTTTAATTTCATCCTGACGTTTTTCCGATATTGTAATGATGTTTTTAACGGTCGCATTAGAGCTTTGATTGGTTTCGCGGCGGATTGAAAAAGTATGTTTGAAGCGGTTTACGGTTTTTAATGAGGGATGCGGAAATTTGCTTTCGAAGGCAGTTGCTGGAGTGAAGATAAAAAATTGGATTTATTTTTTTCGAAATAAAAAGTAGCCTATGTTCTGTCTCAGGGTCTAAAGATTGTCTGTACCAAATTTCATCAAAATCGGTTGCGAGGTCGGCTGCTCGGTAGCCTAGTGGTAAGAGCGTCGCTTCACATGCGTGAGGTCGACGGTTCAAATCCGGTCAGGCACGCACCTCTGGTTTTTCAAAAAATCTATGTGCGTTAGTTCATACCAGCTGTACGGTGAAGGAAAACATCGTGAGGAAACCTGCACACTACGAGAAAGTGTGTGAAATGGAGAAGGCAATGGCAAACCACTCCATTAAAATTGCCAAGAGAGTTGTTGTGTGTTTCATTTCATACAATGACCACGACCCTCAGTAATGAGGAATACGACTCAAAGAGAGATAATTTAGTTAAGATTTTTAAAATATCATTTATTTTTATTCAGAGGAGAAAATACAATTTTACTTTTTTAAACGAGAATTGTCGTGCTTTATTGACCGCCAGCATTAAGACATTTGAAAATTATAATTTATTAATACCACAGTGGTTTTACTTAACAATATTTATCGCAATATTAGACAATCTTATATGTACTAGCGATCGTATGTCTAGCTTATCTAAAAGCAAACCCCATGTCTAATAGCAAACTAATAAAGATTACTTGTCTTATGCAAATGCAATAAGGTCTATATTAAAATGAGAACACATGGTTTGCGCGGGAAGCATATTTACAGTAATATAGGCGCGGGCAATAAAGGTAAAAAGTCACGGCCCGGAACGGCTAGGCGAGATCGGTCGGAGGTTTATGGGGTATATGTAATTACGAGTGCGTGCGTGTGTGTGAGTGCGCTGTGTGTGATTATTAGTATTCTATGCTGATTACATTTAGTTAACGTGACTCTTTGTGGAGCTTATCGAAAACTTTGTCAAAAAAAAAAACACGTTACACAAAAAACACTAAAAGTTTTAAAAGTTTATGATAAAATGGTTATCAATGCAACATCAAAAGAATAAAAGAATGGTTTATTTTATATTAACAATATATTTTATGTAACAGTAATGATTGATATGATTAAAAAATAAAAGGGTATGTAGATCGGTCTGAGGATACCGATCGAGTATCTAAAAAAGTTCGCATAACTAAAATAAAATCACGGATCCTTAATCATATAAAGTATTTTTTTTGGGAAAAAGTAAAAATATTTAACTTTGTACCAAAACGAGGAATATCAGTCCACATCCGCTAACAAACGGACTCCGTCCGGCTTTGACGCACATAAGTTAATCCCCGATTTGTACACTCAATGGCGTAGCGATGCAATTGCGCAAAATTGCATACGGAGCGCAACATTGAACAAATTTATAGAGTAGCGCTGACGGACCGACGGACAAAAGGTGCATTTACATACCAAATTGATGGTCTACGAGTGCTACGGACAACGCTACGAGCTACGAGCAGTGCTACGCCGTAGTCAGTTGTGATGCTTGATGTCTTTACTTACTGGCCGGCTGTAACAATGTTTGCCTAACTACAGAGCGACATCGAGATAAATTATTAAACTATTCAACAGTTTGGACTATATGGAATGCACAGCATGTTACAAGGACACGAAACTTACAAAAATCGAGGGTAGGCTACGAGAAGTTGCTTGAATAGGTACGAGAAGTGGCAAGCCTTAAAAATTTCAATGGGGTCAATGACTGTGGAATTAGATTGATATTTAAAAAAACATCGTTAAGGTTTTTTTCCCTCTGATTCGATAAATTAATATTGTCGTTAATTAAATTGTCTTCCAAATAACTTGGAAAAATAAAATAATTTTAATTAAATCACATCCACCATAAAAAAAAACAACGACAGTTGTCTCACCACTCAGTACTCGTAGTTGAATCCACAAAATGATAAAAAGCTATTAATATACAAATATCACTCACAACTCCCCCGATGACAAATGGACACAGCAGGAAGTTTCCAAGTGTTTTTATTAAAATTTATGCGCTATTCAGATTCCTACATGTCAGATAGCGTAGAGGGATACATCTGTAAGGGGACGTTAATGATTGATTTAAGTTTTTACTTTAGCACTAGGGTGCATATTGATAAGGCTTGACAAAGGATATGTTTGTTTATCTGAGAGGTGGAACATCGGATACCTTTGGTTTTGCATTTATATTTTAAACCAGAAAATGAAAAAAAGTTGATACCATTTTTCATGAAGACTATTATTGGGAAAATCACAAAGTACAATTGATGTATTACAAAGTTTGATGAATTCAATCACGTAAAAAAACTGCAGCACCATATACCACGTGATACATATCACCCCGAAATGTTTTTTTTAATGTCATGATTTTGTTTAAATTACCTTAAAATACGACCGTATTTTTCGAATTTAACACATAACTTAAATCTATAAAATTATTTAGAATTAACCATTAATGCACCATTAAACACTTATACAAAGTAGCTAAAAAGTCAAAACCTTCTTTAACATACAAAAACAATTATTTGATAGAGATCCGATGAGTTATAATTTATGTAAAGTCCCTTCCTTGGCCGGCGCGCAGTTAGAGGCGGCAGTTAAATTTAACAACTGCCGCGCTTGCAGATAGCGCTTATCGAGGCACTGTGGCGGTTATCGCTTCTTCCACCTGGGAAGTGCAACTTCCTATTCGCAATTAGCCAAGAAAAGGTACTGTGAAAGAGAAAACCATTTTGACAGACCTCATTTGCGTAGTATTGCTAAACGCATTTACTGTCAGCTACACGATAACTTTTTTAACTAAGCGAAATGACACTTATGCTTTTCCCATGAATAGAAACGTTATACCTTTTTTTTGTCATGAAAATGTCAGAAACCTTATACCTGTATCAAGTCCGTGGCCTGTATAAAATTTCATTACAATCAGTTTTCTTGGAGCATTTCATTTTTTTGTTGTTTTATCTGCATTTATCCGCAACCGCTACTCAGATCAAGGTTTATATGTCATAGTCTTAGGTAGAACTAAACATATTTCTTATAATTGTATTTTACATTAAGAATATAAAGAGTTAGTAATTCACCTTCCTATGAATTGACGTAAACAAACAATAAGTTTAGAACCAATATTCCCAGGTGTCATTACGGGAACAATTCAATTCTGGCGAAGTGTTACCGTAATGATAACGACTGCTGCCGGCGGGTGATACTGCGCAATGTCCGATTCAACATTCATCGGCAAAAATATTACAGAAGAATTGATTTAATTTTAAAGTTTGAGTTACTTTTAAAGAATATTTTAATATTTACTGACATTTACCTTTAGAACTTACTTAACGTAATTTTTTTGGAATTTAAATTTGGTCTCTTAATGGGTTCACATTTCACTATATACTTTAAATTGAACATAATGTGCTGACACAAACTCAAACTAAAAATAATTATTATTTATTCATTATACGTAAATGATGACTCTATCACCTGTATTATAAAAAAATAATCAGCACTACCAATCCTTAAGTGTTTAAGAATTTATTCCAAAATTGAAATCTACAAAATCGATGATGTGTTTTATAATTGTCAGTTTTACTTCCTGACCCCTTCTACAATGGTTCCAACGTATCAATACAAGAATTGCGTAATCAGATAGAGCGGGCCTCATTACCGGCGCGATTCAATCCCGCCGGATAACCGGCGCGTTACCGTAATGATAATGACTCCCGCCGGCAGATACGCCACTATCCAATTGAAGTGCAACGCGGAACTATTACCGGCACAATTGGGTCGATTATTTAAAACGATACGAATTGAGTTCAGATCATTTCAATATGTTTATTTTATGGAGGTCGGTCAACTAGGCTTGTTGAAATTGATTCTTTAAATGTTTTCTGTTGATTTATTTTTTAAAATGTATGCATTTTGCTCAAATGTTAGTCAGGAGATTTCGCAGAAGAAGATTTTGTTATTTTTATTTATAATTTACACTTAATGGTTTACGCCTAAATGGCGTAATTTATAATGTCGATCAGGTGACTTAAAAACTTTACAAGTGAAAACGGACGGAGTTTTATATTCAACTTCTTTTCTCAAAATCCGTCTTTTGTGGCCTAGGCTGGATGTAGGCCTCTTTCAGATTGGGCTAACACCCAACATGAAAGAGGCTTGAGTTGGGCGTAACCGCCTAAAGTGACTCCGCTGAAGCTGGACATATTTTTTTCGAAAACATCCAAACATTAAAATAACTTAGTGTAGTCCAATACGAGTAAAACTTCTATTATTTTCCCCCGGTCAGTCAGTGGCAGCGGCGGCACCTGCGAGGCGCACCTGCGGCTAAACTTGCACCTCTAGTTAATTAGTTATGTAAATCCGCCGTGTCCGCGCTCGCCGCATTCGCGCGCTCTCGTGTCGGAGTCGGAGGAATGCCGACCTGGTGGGCTAGCCAAGATGCCACTTTGACGATTATTTGCTACGCTATTTTATTATCTTACGGAAACTTATATCTCCATCCCGCTCACACAGATAGTTCGTGTACGGGATGGCAATATAAGTGGCGATGAAAGCGTAGCGAATAATCGTCAAAGTGGCATCTTGGCTAGCTGACCTGGACTGGAATTGGTTGGAGTCTGAAGTGGATGAGATTTAAGAGTGGTACTACTATTTGGACACTATTGGTCGTCGATTACCTAAAATAATACTTGTCCTTCTGTATTACAAGCTTCGAGCTAGGAATTTATTTATTTATCCCGTGGGCTTCGTGAGAACCAAGGGTCATTCCGGGGGCAACAGCGTTTCCCAGTGGCTTATATCCACTGCTTATATCCACCAACTCCTACACTACAGTATCAGTTATTATCAAGCAACTTGCCCAGAATAACTATTGGCATTAAAACCTATCTTCAGTTTATCTTTGAAGGTTTTGATCTATTAGTACATTATCTGAAGTATAGGAACAAGTTTAGACGTAATCTTATAACTTTGTAATGTTCATTGCGTTTTTATTGCTTAAACGTTATGGATATTTCTCATCTATACAATTTTTAGTATGAGAAGTCGTACATAATGTAATGAATAAAATCCTTCAACCGTCGCATAATTGTTGACAAAGGTTATGAAAGTGTACAAACAGTTGTTTAACTCTTTCTTGGCCGCAGTGGGCCAGCGAGGCATGTTCAAACGACAGAGCACAAATCTCGGTCCCAGTAGTACATAAACAAGGTAGGACAAAGTAAACTAGCCGGCAGTTGTGCACAGGGGTGCCGGCGGAGCGTCCTTTAGGTGACCATCGTGACAGTATAAAGAATCGCAAAAATTAAATGCTAAAGTACTTAAATGAAACTAAAATAAATAAAATGAATTGAAAATTTATTTTAAATGGAACTAACAATCTACATTAATTAAAATGATTTGACGTTCGTTAGTTGTTTTAAAACTCGAAAACGGCTGAACCGCTTTGGTTAATTTTGGTCTTGTAAAATTGTGGAAGTCCAGAAAAGGTTTATACAATACGAAAATGTATTTTTTTTTTCGAGAAAGTGACTAGAAACGGCAACTTTATTTTCCCACACAAACTGTCCTACCCGTAAAACGTTATGGTTTTGAAAAAGGATAAATAATATTTAATCTTCATTGCTGGACCAGCCTATTTACAGGAAGAGTCACCAAAGTAAAATGAAATAAACTAAAATATAATAAGTGTCATGATTTTTTTGACATAATGTCCAGATTGTGTTTTTGCAAGTGCTCTCTTTTCTATTAACATAATAATCATAGAAAACAATTTTATCTTATTTCAAGTAATGTAGAGTTGCCTTTTTCATGCTGTTAGTTAAACAAAATTGAATACTTCCAAAATCTCTACCGTTCAAGAGTGGATACGTAAAATGTGAAACGCCACCAAAGTTATGAGTTGTAACATCAACCCTAGCATTTAGCTGGCAAAAATCGCGGGGGAGCGACTCGTTGACAATTTGTTATGTAAATGCTACTTGTCGGCGCGGGGCGTACGGAGTTTACTCGTCACGTAAACTATGTTTTGCTCACAACTTACAGGGCGTTTGGGAGTCTAGTCTAAGGACCTGGCTGGAAGCTCTGGGTTAATAATTTTAATCTAGACCTAATCTGTACTAATGTAATAAATTTGAAGGTTTCGTTTGTTACAAACAACGTGCTTAACTCGGAGTATATTGTTTCGAATTGAAAAAATATTTTTGAGTTGGAAAATCAATTTGACGAGGAAGGTTTAAATCTATTGTATACACTATGTGTTTGGAAACCGAAATCCACGTGTACGAAGACGTGGGTGCGGGCTTGTGTAATATTTTTATTAAACTAAAAGTATACGATCAGATTGTTTATTTTAAAATATACTTCCGTGTGTCCGAGACTAAATTGATTGAATCTCATGCAAACCTATATTTTCCCATCACATTGAAGAGTTACCTGGATGCAGACAGTATAGTAAAATACTCATTTCATCATTTCATTTGCCTGCCCTGTTTATCTGGGGTCGGCGCAATACGTTGACTTCTTCCATAGCGGCCTATCATTCGTCATCGCGTCGTTCACACCTCTTTAATTCATATCATCCTTCATACTATCCATCCATTTTTTTTAAGGTATATAGTAAAATACTATGAATAAAAAATTTACCAATTCTTCCATCTTAAGTTTTCCAAAAATATCTTGTTAAATAAATCCTCAATTTATAATTCTGGCAACTACAATGTATCGCCTAGCCTATTAATTTCCCACTGCAGTGCAAGACCTCCATCATTTGAAATCATATTTTCGTCACAAAGATGGCTTAATCACCACGCTTGCCAAATGCGTGTTGGCGATCACAAACTCGGGCGGTGTTCAGAAAAATCAACACAAATTTTACCCGACTCGGGAATCGAACCCAGGACCTCGAGATCACGGCCCGGTACTTAAACCATTAGACCATCAAATCAACTATAAAATATAAAAATAAAAAGCATTTTCACGCCATAACTGGAGCCAAGTTAAAAATGCAGCCGTCTTACTCGGTTTTCTTCGCACCCGATTATGAAATTGTGCTTTAAATTACTTTCCTACCATAAAGGCTCACAGTGCAAGCTGCAACGGTTGCAAGCGCTGCACGCTGCGTTGCAATCACCCGCTAAGCGGTGTCCATTTCCGCCGCTAGGTGGCGCCGGCCATTGCTCCGCAATCAGCGGCCTTTCCGGCCTTTATTTAGACTTTTGTCGCAACGTGTTTTGTGACCATCTTTAAAGAACTGCAGTGATTGCAAGAGACATTATTGGTAATGCGCAATTTAAAAGTATGTTGGTGTACCAACCTATTTATTATATGTAGTAATGAAAGAAAGTCTCTGACATGAACTAACTCTCGATATGGGCAAAGTTCTCTTTATCGTTTAGATTGCTTTTTGTGGCCATCTGAAATTGCAAGATGAATATACATACTATACTCATTAAGTAGGTGTAATATTATTTTGTACATAAACAACAAAAAATAAACCAAACGTAAACACGATAAGTGGACACCACCGCACGTGGGTAGCCAATACCAAAGGTAACACACATGTTAGGTTAGCCATGCCTTACCAGCTATGAACTTCCTCGCAGTTTAAGGTGATTATACCGTCGGAATGTTTCTCTTAGCGATCAATTGTCATTTCGATACTTTGATCAATCTTTTCAGCGGCAACTTCGTATTTCTTTGCGTATCGACGCAGAAGCAATAATACCGTCGGATTCGGCAATCGGGAGCGTTGGCCTATTTCGACGAAGTTTACCTTCGCCATCGCGGTCCCTTTGTCAGGGTTTCGGATTAAATCGCACTTTATTGGCTACGAAACGAAATTGTTTCGAAATAGCTGCATTGCCCATGCGGGGACAAAGGAACAACTCGATTGTTCAACTTTCGTACTTATCCGTAGTTTTGCTGTTTGTCTTTTCAAAGGTATGTAGTTTGCTTGACGAATGTTGCTGGTTTGTTAGTAATTTTTATTTGAGAACAGAAATACCACCATTGGGTTTCGCTAAAAATATTTGGTTTGAAGTTCATTGACGAATTCTCAATACCTTGAAAAGTGGAGCAAAACTTAGTCAGGGTACATAAGGGACGGTAGACGCGACTAAAAATCACACCCTGTGATGACTATACTATTTTATGATGATTATTATAAGATGATGAAAAATATTAACTTGATGGCGTTATACATATTAAAACGTGATCTAGTCGAAAGTTGCTAAGTTTCAAGGTCTATATTTTTTTCTGTAATCCGATACTGTCAGGTTGAGTACACTTGAAGTAAGAGACGCTTCTAGAGTTAACTTGAGGTCAGATTTTTGTATAAGCGATGCTTTCTGGAAAAACATCAATGGCAAAGGCGGCAGTGACCAACAGGTGGGCTGTGTGTTTATCTGCTAACAGAAGTAGTACAAAATCTATCTTTAGCAGGAATCCTGTGAAGATTGGCGGCACTATTGATTTTTAAATTCATGACGTGCTGAAAATATCGCAGCAGATTATATGAGGTGAGAACAAAGTTTGTATTTATTTAAAAGAACTACAAAACACATTATTTTTGTACTCCCAGGAACCTTAGTTTGCGCAAAAATAAAAATTGAAACATCATATAATTTCAAACTTTTACTTTTAAATTTAGAAAATAATTTTTATTCTCTTTCCAGACATAGACGCAACACCTAAATTACGCATTTGTATTTTATGGTTTTTTTTTAAATCAAAACAATACCTTACAACTAAGTAAGCCACGTTTAACCAGCGTAGTAACTCGACTGTAACTCGCCCGCAATCTCGCTCAAGCGTCGCGCACCGTGCGATAGTCAGGTCTACTCGTACTATGCCTACGTAGGTGCCTATTCTAGACCTACGGTATCAGGCAACAGTCTCTGATAGCTCGTTCAGTGCTTTGCCGCCATCGCACCACGCAGCACGCGTCTACCGGTCACTGAAACTTCGGAAAGTTCGTCGAACGAACTTTTCCGTCCGGAAAAACATCTCTCGCAGTATAGAAAGAACTTTTTTAGGTTTACACTCGAACTTTTTCTAGTAGTTTTTATCTCGTGTTTTAAAAGTAGTTTGTAGTTACGAATGCTAACTCAACTGGTTGTGAATCGTTGGTAGTGTAGTATTTCCATAGTTTAGAGTGTAGTTGACGTGTATAAACTCTGTATGACAACGATTAGTGGCAGCGCTCCGCCGCGGTAAGTTTTAGCAAACAAAGTTTTGGGTTATCAAAGTATCGGAGATGTAATTGATTTTATGTGTTTGATTATGATATGGTTTTGATGAGCTTATGATTATTACATACGAGAGAAGAACTTGTGTGTAATCGCTATTTGGATATTATTCAAGATGCCCAAAATGTATCGTAAGCTTTTTTCACTGCTTGGTGTTGTTTTTTTATTATATACTACGAATTGGTTATTGTTGTAACAATGAAGGAGATCTAATTATTTACTTCCATTACATATGTTAAAGGTACACATATAAGTTTCCTGTCAAATTTATCAAACTTAGCTATTAATTCCTATGCTATGTATAATTTGTTAAACGATTGCTAGATAACGGAAATAGCAAACTCTTTTTTGTAAAAAAAAAAATACAACCTAAATAAATTATTGTTACTAAAACTTCGTCGATCATCAAATAAACTTCACAACTTCAGTATTTAAAAATGTCATTTCAACTAAGCCGCCGTCGTAGGATATTTGAATAATAGCTGATCTCGGGTATCGACTCCAAGACTCCGGGATCTCTGACAGGTGTGTCAAATATATACGTTTCTGCCACAGAAATCAAACTGGGTTAGTTCCACAAATAAACCACCGAACACCAAATACCTACTGTGCTCAAAAACAAACTGCAACGTGCAATGCGATTTCACTTCAACCCTCCAACTCTAAAAGCATCTTACAAAATGCACCGTCTAAAATCTAAATACTAAAAACGCCTATTTCACTCTCAAAATAAAGCAAAAGCGATGTAAATACAAAATTGAAACCCGTCGTAGCTGCTACGGGCTACGGCGGCGCCTGACTACGGCGTAGCCCGACTACGACGGTGACAGCTCAGTAAGGGGTGACGGTAAAATAAATAGCGTAAGGTTTTAAACAGTTTTTAAATCAAATAAAGAGTCGATGTTTTATAACTGCCGTCTGCCAATGACTTTGCCCGCGTGGAAAATAATCTTCGAACTCTTTTTCTCTAACTTAAATGTAACAATGTTTTGCCAAATTCATTTAAAATGTTGAAGTCGTGAAAATGAGTAGGTCAGCAAGCCAGCATTGGCTTAAATTAAAATTCTTGAATCTTTAGTAACAATGTTTAATAAGACAACATTAATTATTGTACGAGTATTGTTAAAACAGCAAAATTACTAGGTTAACCTGTATAACTAGCAGTGTGGCTCTTTCCGACCATCAACAAGACGAAATTAATTTAATTTTTATGTAAAATTTAAGAGCAAAGGTCAGCGAGTGCTAGCTTAAGATACGGACGAATAGTTTGAGTAATTTATGAAAATTTAAACAATATCGCTTAAAATTCTCGCGTCGCACCTTCCTTCAGCTTTGCTTTTAGAGGTGGTGCAAGCGAATGCACTAAAATGAATGATTCTTAAATGTTGGAACATTTTCATTAATAGTTTTGGTACAGGATTTATGTCCATATTTATTGTATTAAAAAATAACTTCCAAATACTTATGTATGAAGTCTAAAAATACAAAACCTAAAAATACTTGCCTTAAATATTTTCCACTCTGCCGAAAGGAATTGTGCTAGGGATTTCCATAACACACGTTTGCAATCTCACTGAATCCCACAGTAAAATTGTTCACAGCATGCGGCATTATATCTGCAGGTTCTCAAAATATCCCATCACTAAATAAATTCAAACAAAGCATGATGACATTGTTATCAAAATCAAAATTTCAATTTCCATTTGTCCACACGGAATTTTCTTAATTTCATTAAATCTTATTACAACATGCCCCTCGTTTCGAGTGAATAATTTATGCAACTCTCATGAATATACAAAACTGAAAATCTCTAAATCCATTTAGCGATTACTCTTCAGGTTAGATGCACCGGCTTTGCATTTCTATCAATGTCTGTATTCATTGAGGGTGAAGTTTACAGATCTTGTTATAAATTCCTATGGAACTAACATTAAGGGGTGAGCCCTATGTGACGGCTAAATATTAAGCGGTTCTAGGGTATTATATGTACTACTCGGCAAAATCTAATAAAAACTTAGAACAAATTGGTACAAAAATAAAGTAATATTTAAGAATTTTAAATTATGACCATATTAATTCCAACAAAAAAATTAACACACTTAGTTTTTGATACCTTCTTTTCTTTTCCTACGCGTATTAATTTTGAGGTATAATAACGACAGTGGTTAACGACAACTATTAGACGAGGTATATACTACTAAGATTAATTTCTACATTTTTATTTTGATACTGCTATAAAGTTTCGAAGGCATAATATACGTCTTGCATTTATTCTTCCGAAAAAAAGTATCAAGCGACAAGCCCGGTAGCGGCGAATAAAAAGTACCTCCGAACAAAGGCAAAAGAAATTAAAATATCAAAAACTCTTACCTCATAGAAAGTCCATTAACATCATCAGAATTCCTCGGCAAACTCGGTTGTGTGCGGAATGGATTTGTTTAAACTATTACCTCTCGTCGGCTTATTATACGCTCCAGACGTTTATTCCATATAAAAATATTTGCCGGGCTTTTAAAGTAATTACATCATTTCGCGGTGCTGTTTGCGCGGAGGTGCGGCTTTGTTACGGCGAATGGATCAGTCGGAATGTTTCTATGATTGTGGAGTATGGTTGACTGATTGTGCTTTGGTTGAGTATAAAAAAAAAACGATTCTTTAGGCATTCATGATACTTACAGTAAGACATTATAGACATTATTACATTATTAATATACATTTTGGTAAGACAAAATTATTTCTGAATACACAAAATTTATAGTAAGAAAAAAAGATAAATTATATCAATGTTTGTACAAAACATAAAGACGATTCTTCTTAAAAAGTGAACATTACTTGCAGTTCTCGTACAAAGCAAAAAAACCTCGTAGTCGGTTAAAATAATTTACGAACTCCTACCAATTTTTAACCTTATTTGATTTTATAGTATGCCTACGTTATATCTACATCTGTATGTTAAAACTTGTTTTAATGAATCAGTCCTGTTTAGCGAACACAGAAATTTTGCTGAGCTCTTTAGAGGTTGAGCTGCGTTTAAAACAACAAAAAAAAACTTTAGAACGCCTGTAAAATTACAAGCATTATTTATCTCAACCATATAAGTGTAATTTTACTGCCATGGGCTTCTTTTATTAAATATGAAATTGATTGGAGTTAGAAACACAAATAAGATTCGTCATAGTCAACCACACGGTATGATATCTTTTAAAACAAATAAAATTCATTAAATTAGATGATAATTTTTGGCAGTTATTTTTGTTTAGTATTTATTTTAAGAAATTGTGTCGAATAAAACTAATACGAAACTTTCTTGCAAAAACTAAGAAAACTGAGAAAAAACAAGCAAAATAAACATAAGGAAATTCACTTTATTACAAATAACTTGTCAGTTCAAATAATAACGCTTTGAAACAAAGTAATTATAGTTCGACTGTCTCAGTTTCAAATTCAGCGTAGCAAGCCGGCACGCTACTGCAACAGCTTAGCCGGCAATACTGTATTAATCCGGCAACGAGCCACCTCACTTGAAATACATTACATCAAGTTATAGCGATCGTGAGCGGCCTCGCAATGCCGAATATCCTATGAATCAATTTAGTCGGCGGACGTTACGCCCGATCGTAAAGGAGTTTTATTTTTATTTCTCATCTAGAAAGGTAGTTGTAAAACAAGGATGTATTAAATTTCCGTTCGATAGTTAGTGTTTTACGATATATTTTTTTGGTATTTGGGATAATGTCTGACACAATTTTTTTTTGTTGGAAACCTACAATTTAGGAAACTAGCAAATATTTTGTCTTAGTGTAGGAACGCACCACTACCATCATTTAAATTGTCTTGAATGAAGATAGAATTATTGCGTTAGTTATTACATGAAAATTGTTAAAATGTTGGTCTTGTATAAACAAAATTGTTGTTGTTTCACCTATTCACCTATTGATGGGCCCGTTGGTCTTATGGTCAGAGACTCTAGCTTCAAAACCGAGTGTTGCGGGTTGAATCCTGCTCGGGACAAATGTTTGTGATAAGTATGTCTATCAGTTCCCTTGCACCCGTAGTACAAGTTTCGAGCTTAGTTTGGGGCCAGGCATTAGGTGTGTTAGTCAAATGAATTTATTTTTTATTACTTTAGGGATAACTTTATGTTTGCTGCCTTTCGGACAGGACCAATGTGCGGACCGATGCTACATATCATTTTATTCTAAGTACCTACTACAATTAAAGTATTTTGACTTCCACTGACAGTAATTAAACAGTAAAATACATAAATAAACGTGGTGTTTTTAACGCGTTAATTGACTGTCGTCGAGCACAGCCTAGTTGGCGCGCTGCGACGCTCTAATTACTGCCGCGCGCCCACTACACATGGAAATGTTACGGAAACTGGTTAAGTGGCAAACAAAAGACCGGTTTTTTTGGTGTTATTTTGAATGATGCGAATTTAATGTGTTATTTGAGGTATGAGATGTTGCTCAGCTTGACATTGGTCATAATAATTAGTGTTATTGCACGTATTTGAAAAGTGCATGCTGTTAGAGTCGATTTCGGCAAAGATGAACCCGGTGGCAGTTTGTCTACATAGGAACTACTTCAGGAAATCGACACTTTTCTAAAGTAATACCATTCTATGGAAAATCTTAAAAAGACCTCGTGGAAATTATTTTATTTAAATAAAGTGTTATTTAGAATAAGAAGTACATTATGTAGGTTGTTTGTTATGATTATATGATGAAAAATTGTAATGTTTTACTATTACTAATTTTATTAAGGAGTACCATACGTCATGTGTATATTATATAACAATATTTTAAAACAGTGATCTATTCACTTAACAGTTTTGATCTGATATACGAATACAATCGAATAGCCAAAACAAAATTGTAAACACATACACAAGCGCAGTTTCTATTAGCGCACCATGTTTGCCGCTGTCAAAAATACGTGATAAACAACATGGTAATTGCGAAACCGAACTGTCTCCCGGCGTGAATGTTAATTAAAACAATAAATTTAATAGTGCCGACGACGGTTGGCGAGCAATGAATATGTCAAACGGCACCGACACAGGTCGGCGCGAAGGCGTTAGCGATGCAGAGGTCGGCAACTATTTAAACTATTGTAAATTTACCCGTTAATTGTGGGGGCGACGTAATTAAATTTAAGAGATATCTTACCATCTGTGCGGACGTAGGGGTGTTTGGTTTATGTTTATACAGGGGTGAACTAGCGAAGTCTGTTTGTGTACTCGTTTATAACAATTACTCGCTTTTATGTAGTTAGGAGAGTAATAACACATAGTCATACTATTTTAGTAGCAAATGTGAACACGTTTAAAGTGATAGGAGAGTAACAAGTTAAGTGTTTTTATTTTATATATTATACGAGTACACTTAAAAAGTCATGGAATTATTTTACTTGTAGGTTTTTAATTACTTTAGTACGCATAAGGGCTAATAATAATAATCTATTGATGTCGAATGGTTTCGAATAAAAATTTCGTTTACCTTTAGTTTTGTTCTTACTGAAAATAATATTTTTTCTATCCATGTTGATTAAGATACACACATGTTACACCAGTAATTAACTGGTAATAATTATCGTATGATATCATCCAGTGTGTTTATATATTTTTAGTCTATTATGTATATTTTTCAATGCCAATTCTGGCAACTTTCCATAAGAAATCATATTCATTAAAACTATCACCACAGATTAGTATAACGTAGGCGTCGACAGGCGAAATAAAGCGGTTTCCTGAAACATACGGTTCTGCGTTTCCAAGTTCCTAATCTTAATTAAAATTTTATTCATGCCTACGTATAAACTAAACAGGGACAAAGGCCCTCCCCGTTCCGTACAGTTTGCGTCAATTAATTACTGTAGTTAGTGCTAAGTATACCGGCCCTCGAATTTATGTGTCGAGTGGCGAATAGTTTTTGCCGAATGACTTCAAGGAAGGAGGTACGGAAGAGGCAGAGGAATGTTAAGGGTATGGTTTGTTAATCATTCGTCTCTACTCGGCTGTCAAAGAAAATAGAGGATGTTTAGTGTGTGGTGACATTTAAAATCTACTACAGAAGCTAGCCTCCAGTTATGGAGTGGAATACGCTTTCTCATGCGAAAAAAAAATGTTTTAAGAGTGCTTCTTTCTTTCAGGAATATAAAAAAATATAAGTGCCACCAGTGCCAGCGGAATATTCAAAACACTTTAAAAGTGCCTGTAAAAGGCGCACTTATCTAAGCACGGAGCATCTAAAGAGTTCCTATTTCCTTATCTGATTCAATTGAAAATAAAATTCAGACGAGAAAAACAGGCGCAGCACCTGCCGTTATGTTTCGGGACCTCTATAAATTCGAGGTAAGAAAACAGTTAAATTGAATGGGCTCGAAGATGTATATGCGATAAGAAAAAAATAGTATTTCTCGCGGCCGATAGCGGATGGGTATGGGTAGCCTTTGTGCAAAACAAATTCGATCATCCGTCATGAAACCATTATTGGATGTAAAGAATTTGGACGTGATATATTTGGACGTGTTGGAATAGGTTTTCAATAATACGACGGATTGTTTCGTTATGTTGAACGATTGTGGTAATAGGGAGCGATGTAACAAAATCATGTTACGGAAAACGAATAAAAACATAAATGTTCCGTATAGATGCCGGGTGTTGCAAATACCTATGCGATGCGATGATCACATTCCATCTAGACATCTTTTTCAGTATTTTTCTTTTGTTTTTCGGTTATAATCTTTTTAGGGTTCCGTAGCCAAATGGCAAAAAAACGGAACCCTTATAGATTCGTCATGTCTGTCTGTCTGTCCGCCAGTCTGTCACAGCCACTTTTTTCCGAAACTATCAGTACTATACTGTTGAAACTTGGTGAGTAGATGTATTCTGTAAACCGCAACAAGGTTTTTACACGAAAATAGAAAAAAAATATAAAATGATGGGGGTCCCAATAGTTATAACTGAAACTGAAAAATTTTTTTTTTCATTGAACATATCCGTTAGGGGTATCTATGGATAGGTCTTTAAAAATGATATTGAGGTTTCTAAATTTTTTTTTTCTAAAGTGAATACTTTGCGTGAGAGTCCCTTCCAAAGTGGAAAAAAGTGTGTGCCCCCCCCCCTCTAACTTCTAAAATACGAGGATGATAAAACTAAAAAAAATATATGATGTACATTATCATAAAAACTACCAACGAAAATTGGTTTGAGCAAAATCTAGTAAGTAGTTTTTTTAATACGTCAAAAATAGAATTTGTACGGAACCCTCAGTGCGGGAGTCCCACTCGCACTTAGCCAATTTTTTATTGTAACGTCGACTACAAACTGACATGATTGTCAAAATAATCTTAATGTTCTTTGTAATTTTATGAAAATAAGTGGCATTTTTCGTTGCCACAAGGACGGGGTCACCTATCCAAACCAATTTTTCAGGGTTTCTTTTGATTATTTAGTAAATAGTTTATGGTGAAGTTTGCACAAAATCGGTCGAGTGGTTCTTCATTTACCACACCTAGCAAAGTAGGTACCAGACGGCTAGTATGGGATATGAAATAAAATTTCATACTTTTAAACGGATATAATGTTGTTTTATTTTATGAGCAACAGTCGCGTAAACCTAACAAAACATTCTAATATGGAAATCTTTCCTGCTTCCTTTTAGAAAGTGTCAAAGAAGTACTTTTGTGTGTATTTAATGTTGAAACATTATGTAGTATAATTAGCATATTTAATAGGGCTGTC
Organism: Nomophila noctuella; assembly: GCA_958496325.1. Classification (NCBI taxonomy): domain Eukaryota; kingdom Metazoa; phylum Arthropoda; class Insecta; order Lepidoptera; family Crambidae; genus Nomophila; species Nomophila noctuella. Next base: position 853,966 of record OY292486.1, read on the forward strand.
AGAGGAGGAATTAAGGCGTTATCGGTCCAAGACTAATCGGCGGACTCGCATCCCGGGAACACATTGCGAACGGCCGGCATCAATCACGGGATCGCGGGATCGCGAGCGATTGATTGATAGCACCGTACGGTCGTATTAACAAGTGTTAGGTATGAGATGTGCTGCGACAAAGCTGTGTTATTGTAAGAGGTTTGCCTCCGATGCAGCAGCGACGTCCCAAGTTCCCAAGAGGTGAATTCTACATGTTGATTATGACTGGTTGGTGATTTAGCCAACTACGTTATAGTGTCTTAATGACACAAATTTCTTATGTATAGACGTATCTATGCACTAGTCTGTTTGGTAGGACGCTTTTTAGAGCCGCTTTAAAAAGTGGATTAAATCCCATTTCTATATACATATTTTAAGGGTCTTTTATGTAATAAAATTGACACTATCCTCGAAAATAGAATACGAATATTGGAAGTTAAAATCTACTTCGAGCCGAAGAGAGTATGATGATTGATTGATAGATTTGTTTGATCCCTGTGTATGTTTGTCTGCTGTTGTCCGTGTTGACTATTAAGAAGCCAGTTAAATATTTGTAATATTTGTATAATAATCAACTGAAACAGAGATTTTGATTACTATTTGCTATACTATACCATGGCATGCGGAACACCATATCGAGCAATATCGTGAAAATTCTATCACAAATTCCACCCCACCTTCAATATGCAAAATGGCGGTATCACAAGTTATTAATCATTCGTGATGCTAATGTCTTGCTGTACCGAAGTGATTATATTCAAATTAATGGAATAATTTTATTCATGCTCGTAAGAAAACATTATAGCTTCGTAAACGCACGGTTGGTTATATGTAATATTGTAATTTCCAAGCAAGACTGAGCTTCCCAAGGAGTTGTTGATCGAAGAGTTATGAAGAAAGATTATTAATTAAATTGTCTTAATACCTAATAGAAAGTGATAGCTATATGTATATGAAGTATGATATGGAATTGAAAGGACGATTGATTGGAGTGATTGAGAAGAGAAAGCATATTGCGCCGACCCGCCTAGTGTGAAATAGGGGCAGGAAAAGGATGATTTCGGTGAATGCTTTCATTGAGTTTTGTAAACAATTAAAATCTATAACAAATAAAGTTTTCATAATTTGGTACTTATCTCTTTATATCAACCCGATAATGTTTTTGAAATACTAGGAGTTTACTGCGATCATGCATGCGAAATTAAAATGTGAATTACTCGTGTTGCCTACGCAAGTAACTCACATATTTATTTCGCACGCAAAGCTGCGGTAAACTCGTAGTATACCAGTAACATCCCGGTAAAAAGTATTCGTACGCAGAACCAGCGAACTCGCACGGTTATGATTCACACGCGCCCGCAGATAACGAATCTATCGGCGCCCCACTCCATAAATAACAGAATAATTGCTCCCCAGTTTGACAAATTACGTGTACGTATATTTTGCGAATTTAAGGCTCGGTCTCACCGTGGTCCTGAATCGTTTGGTAAGGTTTGGAAGCCTGTGTGTTATTATGAAAAAGAGTTGTTTGGTGCTACTGTGCCGCACTAAATAGCTGTGTCACTTCTGGTTTTTAATGTTAATTTTGCGGGCTATAATGGACGAGTACAAGGGAATTACTACATTAGACTTCCTCCTGGATCAAATAAATATAATTTACTTATTTATTTATTTATTTACACTTTCCCAACATGTCAGCATGCTAGTCAGAATTGCAGTAGAATTACATATTAATGTCAAATGTTTGTATAAAAGTTAAATAAGCCAAAAAATAAATTTCAATAATAAGTGATTCTTGCCTGATATTAGTCAACCTCAATGAAGCTACTGAATACTTAAGTAAAAACCGTTACGTTAGAAATTAATCGTAGTGTTAAAGAATTTGCAATAATTTACCATTTCCCGAATGAATTGATCATACATAAATAAAGTTTTCGTTTTCTATATTATCTTACATGACTGTGGATTAGCAAATGTGCGGTATCCTAGTGCGATAAAGACCTTAGGTACAAAACAAGGCATTAATAATGGCCTGTCTGCGGTTGTTTATCTTTGTTCATGCAAATTGAGCAGTTCCAAATTTTGCTGCAAGGAACCGAACTATTCAGTTAACTTTCACTGTATGCAGTGATTTTATTAAGAACTGTAAATACTTGAGCCCCCAGTATCTGAGAGTAGACCAGACGGTACAATTGGATTGTTTAAAATTGGTAATATTGATTAAATAGACAACATAGTACTCATTCATACATACATATTTCAAATGGAAATCGAAATTTCAATGTAATTAATATCGTTTAATTGATACACTAGCTACTCACTCTGGCGATGAACGGAGAGATTCAATTAAATATTCGATTAAGCTACATTTATTTTGTTCTACGTCAAGATACTACAGAAATGATTACCTCTTCAATGTCTGAGTTGTAATCCTCAAAAAAATTTGGATTCTGCCATTCATAACTAATATTTAATATGGCAATATTATTATTTTTGGATGCTGGAAACGCCAATGCTTCTCCAATTTTCAATAACAACACGTAAGTTAGTTTATATTTCCGCCTTCAAATTCAATAAGAAGGTACACATATTGCGTGTCCGCTGGAGCGTGGTGTCGCATCTTTTCTCTTATCGCAGGGTATCCCGCTTCGATGCCCGGCAAGATTTCCGGGGGCTCAAATATATTTCTCTTTATTGATATCCTTTAGTTTTCAATAGAGGGTCGCGGTCATGAAGTGGAATTAATACAATGATTCAATTTCGAAGGTTTAATGGAGTTTTACCTTTTAATATTGTCCTTATTTTCTTAGAAAAGTGGTTGAGGTTTTTATTTTATATCTTGGTATTTAAAGTTGGGATCTTTGATTTAATTTCGGTCTTTTTCGAAAGGCTTCAAGCGTTTAATAAGATAAATACTATAATAGTTTGATTCATTCGAGTGGAAGTTCGACATCTCTTAATTTTGTTAATACATAATGAAATTTAAAACGATATTTATTATATTTAAAATTGAAATATGTATGAATGATAGTAGTATGATGGATATATTACATCAATTTTAAACAATCTGATTGCACCGTTTGGGCTACTCTCAATTACCGTGGTCTCTCGTATTTACAATTCTTAATAAAATCACAGCATGTAGTGAAAGTTAACTGAAACGTGTAAATAGTTCGGTTCCTTGCAACAAATTTTCAAAGCTGCGGGTTCAAATCCCGCTAGGAAAATTTTTTTATGTAATGAGAATTTGCATGTGTACTCATTCACGAATTTTAAAGCAAATTTATGAATTGTAATAGTATTAAAGTATGTCTACCAGCCACTGCGATACGGCGGCTGACAAAAAATCCCAAAACGCTGCTTAAAATAACAAAACGACCTGACTCATATTTACATCTCTCCCTTTCCAGGTAATTCGAGCGAGCCGAGGTAATATTCAGTACAGCGATAAACTTTTTTTCCACCAACTTGGAAATTGCTCCGCGCCGGCCGCATTAAATCGCCGGGGCTCGAACCTGGGACCCGCTAGTTGTTGCCAACTTCGCCGGGCAACTTTGCGATCTCATTGTTACTAAAGGGCCGGTTGGAAAAACCAGTAACAGATTTACATACGACTCCGTTGTCGGATTCGCCGTGGAAATTCGCAAGGTGCAATTTCCAATTGGAATTTTGAAGTTTTGTGTTTAAATTAACCTTAAGATTAACCACTATGTTACGGCGACATGCTGCTAATTTGGCATTCATTGAATTAGGCTAGAGACATGTTATGAAAATAGCGGCCGCCCGCGACTCCGCGTGGATTTCAGTTTCTGTACACATAGTATTATACTATAGTTTATCCCAACTAATATTATAAATGCGAAAGTATATATAATATTATAAATGCGAAAGTAACTCTGTCTGTCTGTCTGTCTGTCTGTCTGTCTGTCTGTTACGCTTTCCCGCTTAAACCTCGCAACCGATTTTGATGAAATTTGGTACAGACAATCTTTAGACCCTGAGACAGAACATAGGCTACTTTTTGACCCATACCAACCCCCCACTTCCCTGAAATGGGGGGGTGGAAGTTTGTATGGAAAATCTAAACTACTTGAGTTAGACGCTTGAAATTTGGCATGCAGGTCCCTTAGTAAACTTGATGCTTAATTGCAAAAGGATATTGCGAAATTCCCACGGGAACGGGAATCAGCGGGAAAAAACATTCGTATAATGAAAACCGACATCCACGCGGACGAAGTCGCGGGCGGCCGCTAGTATAAGTATAAATGTATCATTTCTTCCGTTTTTATACAGTATATGTGTAATTTTAAAAAGCCGAACTATGCGTCATGGATATTGTAGTCGTAGTCCGTAAGTAAAACTTTCCACATCTCCCTCTCTTTCTTCATCTAACCACAAATGAAGCAACTAAAACCCTTATAGACTTCTAAGTATACATCCAAGCCAATTATCTTCATCCAGGCCATACACTATTCTATTCCCGCATTCAAAGAACCAACTTAAAAGGCGACACAAAACCTCCATTGTAAGGAAAGAACCTCCTCAACTCTTATTTGCATCCGAAAGCGTAAACAGACAAACATCTTTTAAGATTTGTCGCATTTTATACTAGCTTGATTCATTCCTCTTGCAGAACCATGAAACGCATACCCGTTCGCTCCGATGCACTCGCGAAATGACACTCTATTTTGTTTTAAATAAGGCGCGTTTTGTCATGAAATGGGTCGGGTAGAATAATTTCTTTTACTATTCGGCCAGACAGATATAAATTATATGCAGTGAGGTTTAAACCCCGAGTGAGAGGGAGCAGATAGTGCTGCGGTTTAGATTATTTTCCATTTAGACTGTCAACTAAAGTGCTGACTGTATTTATAACCCGGGCAACACTTAATACATTGAGTTTTAAAACGTTGGAAACACGACACACTAAGCGGGTACGTCTTTTTGAATGCGATAGGCTGTGAATTTTAACGAGATGCTGTGAATAGCAGCCTTTTTTAGGGTTACTTCATGGGTAGAGTGCAGGCTTTCGGAGCAAAGGTAAGGCGTCATCAGTGGATGCGGTACCATAAGTTAAGCCTTCTGTGCCATATGCCTCATATATCGTGTCCACATCCTGAGCTACTCGTGGTCACGCTCGAGTTAAGCCAGCCTATTCATGCTGCAGCTACATTATTTCACATTACATACTCGTAAGAAGAACAATTTTAAATACCCACGTTTTATTTTAATTGCGCGTGAATTCTCTGGTGCAAAATGCATCCGAATAGACGCAAGTTGGAGGTGCGAGCGCAGCATGCATGCACACGTCGCGTTGTTTGCACCAGCGATGGAGGAGCAGAATTTATCTATCTAGAAACATATTTTCAACTTACATTATTTCGTTAACACTCTCACCACAAATATCCACCTTCGCCCTCAGTCGGTAAGGTCCATTTCGGCTCGATGCTCACTTTTTTCCGACTTGTTTATTGCCGATATATTTTTGGTGTTGCATTTTATAGTAGGAGAAGCGAAGTCGGGGGACACAAATCTCGCCGGTTCATATTTCTAGCGGTTTTCGTTTCGTTTAAACTGCGCGCTTTGTAATAAATTGATGCAATTTGGTACGGTTAATTTGTTCCGGGTTTCTTTTTGTGCGATTTTCCTTTTTGTGTGGAGTTTTTGGAGTTCGTTTATTGAAAACTTATACACGAATAATCGCGGGTAAGTATGCAGAAGTGAGAGGGAAAGCGGTCGTAGCTTTGGGGTTGTTTGTTTGGGTATGACGACTACACAAATCTTTCAACCATAACACCGCTCGTCGTTGCTTAATGTTGTCGTATTTTGAAGCAACTGGTTGACGATGAAATTGAAACGTACTCTTTTCCGTACTCGTAAGGATCATAAGGCGTACTTCTTTAGACTTAAGAGTACAGTACAGTACAAACCATATACTCTTATTTGTTCTGGTCGAATCCATTATTTCGCCATGCATTTTTTGGTGAGCCCCACTTAATAACAGGTCCGATGGCTGAGTTCTCCCCTAGGTAGCAAAGTTCCCCGCCGCGGCCACAATCAGCCCGTCTAGGCCCTCCACGTGTTTTTCTCTCCACTTTGTTTGCCGTCTGTCTGTATATGGATAAATGGGGAAACTAAAACTGGCTGGGTTCAAGCGGGATTTTGCGTTGAAATTAAAAATGATACTGCTATGTTTATGTAACTCATGATGACGATGCAACCTTTACTTACTTACGTACTATAGTAGCGCAGCGGCCTAAAATGAGTCCTGGCCTCCGATAAATGATGAAACTTTTTATACATAGGCAGTTTGATAAGTTTGTGCAAAGTCCGAGAACTTATGCTATTGCTTCGTTTTGAGTTTATGTTTGATTACTAGCATCTTTTAGAGGACCATACGCAAAGTTTCAGCTTGATCGGCCTACTTCTTTGTGTTTGGCATTGATTCGCGTAAAGAAAGTCGAGTGATTTTCAGAACATTTTGTGAAACAGAATTTCGTGTGTTGTTTTCACATTACTGTCTGAAAAGCAAAACTCCCCAGGAGACAAAAGTGATGATTGACAAACATTATGGAGACTCTGCACCTTACATTATCAAGTGTTTAAAAAAAATTGCAGTGATCTTATGGGTCCAAGTGATGCTAAGCCATCTGGACGTCCTGTAGAGGGTACTCCTGCAGTAATGTTGGTTGAAATCCATGACATAGTGATAGATGACAGAAAATTGAAGATGCATGAGATTACTAGTGCTATGGACATCTCGAATCAACGAGTACATAATATTATTAACCAACATTCAGAGACGAGAAAGCTGTCTGAAAAAGTTATTTTTTATTATGGAAATGTACCAGCCCTCACCCCAGAAGTTGTGGTCCCAAAATTAGTAGAAATAGGCTCCCAATTTGTTTTATATCCCTGTTATTCTACAGAGTTGACTCCCTGTGACTATAATCTGTCGCTTTATTTAAAAAAAATATTTGCATGAATAAGATTTTGTTCAAACAAGGAGGTGATGGCTGAAAAATTTGGCCATTTTTTAGACCTTTACAAATCCTATTATTTGAAAAGGATTAACTAATTCGAAAAGCGTTAAATAACGTGTATAAGCCTCTAAGGAGTCTATGTCGAAGAATAAAGGGTTTACCTCAAAAAGTAACATACTTTTTATTTTAGACGAACTTATCAAACTGCCCTCGTATACTCATCCATAATTCTCATCATCATACCATAATTCTCATCATCTGGTGAGAATTATTACCACACGTGGATTTGCGTGATCTAATGACTGGCTTTTGTGGATTGATAATTTTGATACTATAATTGAAACAAAAAAAATGCTTTGCTTGGCCATGGGCCGGGATGTCTGGCGCATTTTGGGGGATTGATTAACACAGGGGCTGATTAATTGATTGAAATGGCCATGGATACTGAAAATTACTCTAACCAACCACTAAGAACTACTTTTAGCTTGCATGTGTCTACTATAGTATTTACCACCTGTATAACTTATGGAGCGCAATAAATTATATAAATAAAAATAAAAACTATCCATGCTCTCCGAATTCAACCCAGACAACTAAACCATGGAAACAAATACAACCAAACAGTGAGTTTTCTCGTTTGCATACGTACTAGTTCGGGTCAAGGGTCCCTACTAGTGGCTGAATTAGTGGCGTGTTTACGACTCCATAAAAAAAAGATGGCAATTTGCACTCCTCCTGTGGGAACGCTGTGGTATCTTTCACAGTGGGTCTTAAACTGGGTCGTTGTGTTTGTGAAAAAGTTATGGTGTAACGTTAAAAGATTGTAAGGTTATGAATACTTTGTGTTACGCGATGCACAAAAGATATTTTGTGCATGTAGTCAAAGTTCTCACAAACTTTTTATTCTTATCATAGTAACATGACTTATGGTACTAATTCAAAATCACACATTTCAGTAGGTTACTCTTGAATGAAAAGGCGTTAATAAAATAAAGGTTAAATCATCCTACTACTATTATAAAGGCGAAAGTTTGTATGTGTGGATGTATGGATGTGTGGATGTATGGATGTATGGATGTTTGTTACTCTTTCATGTAAAAACTACTGAATGGATTTGAATGAAACTTTACCACAATATAGCTTATACATCAGAATAACACATAGGATATTTGAAATCGAAATCCACGCGGACGGAGTCGCGGGCGGCCGCTAGTCTCAATTAAATAAATAGCCAAAAAACATTTAACCAAATAATAAAACACTAAAAACTATTTTTAAGGGGAATTCCAGCGATACTCTCCATTTAAATGTTGAAAATAATGCATATCTGTTGAGGTTGCAATTCAACCTGTTTTCTCGTTTTGTACGAGCATTTGTGTTGTCAATTAGTTTTTAAGATTCGATGTATGAATTTGAGTGACGTATGTTTTGACGTTGTAATGTCGTTCGTATAAGAAAACCAAATTCGTTGTAATGTATCTCAATAAATTGTACTAAAGTTAGATCAAGTTTATTTATGTTCTTGTGCGTACTCTGGAGTTAATTGAAGCTTCTAGGCTTAACAATATTAACAAAAATAACTACATTTCTTAAAAACGATGCATATAAACAAAGCAGAATCATTCGAGTCCACGTCCACGCGAATTGGAGCTTAATGGTTGAAAAGAGGAACAAAAAAAACAAAAATAGAACGTTCATTGTCAATGAAATATTATTCCTCTCATTTCCCCAAGTGACCCACTTTCCATAGAGTTTCTGAACAAACTATGAACCGCTTTAAAGGTTAATTTTCCTGAGCGGCATTCAGCTGTGCGCTCGTTACCGCTGTGAATGCAGGCTTTGACGAACAATCGCTCGTCACGACGTATTGTGGTGACTCTTACATGATTTTTCGCGTGACGTCTTTATTTTTGCTTTTAAGTACTACTTTTATTTCAAACGTGTACTTCTCTGTGGCGTAGTTATTATGAAGGTGTTAAATAATGGGTTTGTAGGACAAAGAGTGTGCAACACAAAAGTAAAGTAAAGTAAAAAATTATTTATTTCCACCAAAATGTTACAATAAGAAACATTAACTTAGACTACATAAAATACAGAAAGAACAGCATAAAAACACGTAACATTTGGGAGGACTGGAGCCTAAACTAGGATAAACCTGTATTTCAGGACTCCAGGGTCTCCCACCCAGGCCACGCGCGTTTCAAACAATAGGGGGCAAGTACATAAACATAGAAAAATTGCGAAATTTTCTAACCAGTGATAAATAAATAAAGTAGTGATAACAATACCATCAATATTCAAAAATATACTAGCACAACAATGAAACATTATATTTACTTGCAAATTGCAAACAATATTCCTGCTTTCCCCGGGAAGTGATTCCTTAACAATCATATCTCTGCGTAACTGAAAACAACCTATCTTTATACAATTATCCGTAATCAGGAGACCTCTGCTTTGAAGTACAAAAAATGTAAAAAAAACTCATAATCATAATGAATTAACAACAATGTAGGTATTTCTGTTCTGGAAACAATTGATAATCACTTTTATTATCACTGCAATGTAACCAGATTGGAGAGGCGCCACCACAAACATTGGTAAAAAGTAAAACCAACGTTGCTTATCGTCGACTGACCTAATTACGTATAAGCCGACATTATTCCCTCCACACGTCTTCCTTAATTTAAAGTCACCTACAAACCAAGCCTGGAATCTACCTTACGCACGCTGACATGTTATTACCGGGAAAGATTTTATCGGCGTTTCCCGGCAGGCTTATGAATCCCTGTGCCCGCCTCCGCGAATTGGTCGGATTAAGTCGACAAAAATTGGGCTTTGCCAGCCCGGGCCACGCCGCAAATCCTAAGCTGAGCCTTTTTAAAGAAATTGGGAGGTTTTTCGCATACAAATATTGCTCATTGTGCTCGAATACGCGGGTGAAGATGTGTGCTATGCAAAGCGCTTAATTATTGGAATCAGATTGTTAAATTGAGAGATTAATTGGTTTGACCAATTCGCTTAATGCGTGTTGATGATCACATAATGGAGTTGTGCTCTGGACTACGATGTTCAGGGAATGATAAGTCAAATAAATAGCTTCTGTTCAGTTCCCTAATGATCAGATCAACATAGTTTTAACGGTTACTTATTTTATCTTGCTCTAGATGTTTTATAATAAACTTCCATCTGGGCAAGGTCATGCAGTTGACTTTAGTAGGCTAAGAATGATGATTGTTTTAATGAACAAGATCGCAAATACAACAGCACGAATAAACCCACTGGCACACAACAACTGCCTAACGCTTGTAAACCTCAACCTTTCCCCAGTTTCTTCAACCCTTAATGTTTTAATAGCCGTTCCCAGCACTCGGCCGCAAATAACACTCCGTTACTCCCATATAATATTTGGAGGAACAAGGTCGCTCAAGATAATGCGGCCCCAGCTACATCTTAACATCTTAAGGTAGTGGTAGGGGTCATAAAATTTCCCTTCCAAATGTTCCAGGATCATTAACCTTTATTTTTATAGCCGAGCTTTTACTCGGAAACACTTGTACTAGGGCACTTTAGTTGTAACCCGAATGACATTACATGTATAAGTCCGTTGCTAAATGTACGGTGAATATTAATGCGATTCGATTAATGGATTGACAGTTCGTGAATACGGGTTGTTCTGTATAAAACCTTTGTTTTTCAATTTATTGTTCTTCTTTGTTCAATTCAATAGTAATAAATATCGTCTGCGACAAAGAGTTAGGCCTCGCTATTTCCATATTTTTTCAAGTAATTCACCATTGAAATTATAAAATGTCAGATTTTTATCCCCATCCTCAGTAAAATGTCTTGCAAGAAGGAAAAAATATTCAAAAATGTAAAACGAAACAAGTTATGCAACAAAATATAATTTCCGAAATTGCCCTATTCACTGTGAATGCCTCTAATTCCAACTGTACAAGAAACGCTCAGATTAAGCAATAGCGATACACTTTTCACATCTCATTTGGCTAATAACAGTCATAAATGAGCGTTTTATTTGACGAAATTGCGAATGGGAACAACGTCGTATCTGACTCGTCGGAACAACGTCGTTTGAAAGCGTCGAAGGAACAAATTTAATTCTAGCAATGACATCGCAGGACATAAAATAATTCGAGGCCTAACCGGCGAAGGCTTCTCCCCTAGTTGTCGCCGTAATAATATAAAAAAGCAGGAGATAAAAAAAAGGAGGAAAATTGTTATCATAAGACCGAGCTAGGTGTACGGGGCGAGACCGTGCCGTACGGAACCAGGAGTTTTTAATCTTAATCTTTATTTTTTGACATGCCGTATTTATGTAATAGCCTCACTAATTGTGGTAATTTATGAATGAGATACTTGCAATGTGTAAATCTTATCTACGTAAGCTTATAATGACAAATCTTTTTACTCATTCAATTTGATAATGTATTTCAATACATGTTACATTATGTGAGTGTTCTATAATTCAATTTCTTGGTTGAAAATATATATATTATAAATATCTCTAGTTTATGCATCTTACGGTATTGGCGTTGTCTTGCATAGGAAATCCGCACAGTAAGTTGTGTTCTTCGGCTGATAAAATGCAAATTTTCGTGGATTCTTCTGAAGTTTTCTTATTACTTACGCTAATAAACGATCCACGTGCGACTTGCTTTTTGATTTTTAAACCGTTTGCTTTATTCAATTATGAATATTGACTAGAACTTTTCCTAATTAATGCAAATTAAGTTATTTGACGTCTCATACGGCCATAGTTTTTGGTTATTCAAACACAAGGGGCAATTGTATTAACACAAGACAAAAATTAGGGACTTCATAATTCATTAGGATAGTCTGAGTATGGGAGGAATAAGGAGTGAGGAGTAAGTGGCAGTTTCCAATATTTAAGTGAATTCAACTATAATCACTTCATATCATATACTCGTAAGTACATTGAAAAGAAGTCGTTAGACATTACAGAAGACTTTTTTCTTTTGACAGTCTTCATTTTTTCGGTTGTCCTTAAAATCATTTAATATAATAACATACATAACAATAAACTCTACTTACACATCTCCTTTGTGGTTTTAACGTTAAGATGATTTACAATTTGATGACGCCGAGGCGCGGGGGCCGTTCCGCCCCAGTTGCCGCGGAAACTTTCAACCAATCCGATTTACCTGACTTAATTACGTTTTCTACTATTAAAGCTTTACGTCGCGTCAAAGCAGATTGGTCGTTGTTGATTGGATAAATATATTGCTGTTTTTTTATCAGAGTGTGTGTTGTAGTTGAATTTACAAGTTGGCTTTAATCCGCAGATTCTTTGTAGTGTTTTCCAGACTAAAAGTAAGAAAATTTATTTCTTAGAAAAATGATGCTAACAATTATTATTGGTATTGGATTGATTGGACAATGAAAATGGACGCTAGTAAAGCACATGTGGCAGCTTAGTGGAACTTCCTTTTAAAGAAGGAGCGCATGGGGTTTACAAAGGCGGGCAACGCATCAGCGACCCTTGTGTAGTTGTTGATGTCCTTGGGCAGGAGTGATAACTTAACATCTGGTGAGCCTCTGTGTCCTCTGGCTCCTGCTAACATAACCCGCTAAGCAGTTTAAAACGCAACATATAACTCGATTTGAAAACGGCCTTTGTTCCTTTTTATTCTCAAACAAGTAAGTATCATCTCTGATTGAAATATTTAAAAATAAAATGGTTCAATCAAAAATTTAAAAACACTTGGTTTAGAATAAATAATAAAACACAAAGCAGCGACCAACCTTTCCCGATCCCACTCTCGAGTAACATAACCCTGCAAAATTCGTGTGTGAAATATCAGAAGTTCCCAAGATCTTAGTATTCCGGGTCCCGGGGGTAGATTAGACCCGCGCAGACGTGTCAATTATCGAGTGTTACGAATTCATTACAGGGTTATCGCGGGTTGAGGACTTTGCGTGTTTGACGGTGTTATAACTTTGTTTGTGTTGTGCGTAGTTTAAGTTATTTGTTGAGGGACAATTTATTTAAATTCTGCTTATTAAGGTATGTGCTTGGTGTGTTGTTATGCCTTTTGACTAGTTATGCCACATTGTACATACATCTCAGAATTATATTGGAGGTAACATTTACTTTTTCACCTTGGACAATAAGATTCAAAAATTTAATCGAATGTTGTTAACTTGGTGATCCACTTACGAGTAATATAACTTTGCAAAATGGATATGACAGATCTTGGAGTGGTGGTTAAACCTGTCAGAACATCTGGGGTTTGTTGCTAGTTGTAGTTGTAGTTCGAATAAAACTGAAGTGTTTGTTTGTTTGAACGCACTTATCTCAGGAACTATTTGCCGAGGAAGGTTTTAAGATGTAATAATTACGCTTTGTGCACGGATTTTTTTTGTAATTTATGCTGCTACTATCAGAGGTATTATTAATGTACTAGTAAATAAGTCAAGCCTTTTGTTGTCTGAAATTATAGGTTACTAAAACAATTGTATTATTAGCTACATAGCCATTGTAATCGTCACACGACGAGCTTAAGTTTATCCGCTTAAGTATGTTTTATTAAATTGCCAAAATATAATTCTGTCTTAGAAGGTGCACGCATTAATTTCCCGAGGTCGTTTATTTAAAACGGGTTTGCACTACATTTAGCCGAGAGGCGTATATTGTGAGGCTTAATGGCCGGATTGTTTTATCGCACTCATTATAAATGAATCTACTAAATCTCCTCAAAATACTTCGTGGGACACGAAACGTCGCATTTGCGGGGTATTGTGAACTGATATATTGCTGATTAGGGACAATTATATAAAACCAAATGTGATGACACAATAAAACAATAACATTGCGACATAGATGTTCTTACGCTCTGCTTCTGACTATGGTTGTTGCAACACAGCAAACACGTCAAGCAGTCATTTAGTGTAAAATCAAATCTTAAAATTAGTTCCATAATCATTCAAGCGAGTCTCTCTCTCTCTCTCTACTAGCCTTATCCTTAAAAAAAACGATAACTATTTTTAATGAAATTTAATAATCTATTCTGCAATATGATTCAGTTAGTAAATTCTTTTGTACTTTAAATCATTTTTCGACCTACCAGTGCCTCGACGTGCATGGCCTGCTGAGAAGAGACGCCGCAAGAAACGAAGCAGTTACGGCTCTTTCTGAAATAAATTTCAGTATAACATTCATGTCAAATCTAATAACAACAATTAAGTGCAGCTGAGCAAATTAACATCTACATATTTAATAATAGCCTTTCTTCAATAAAACCTCAATGGATGCTACATGGATTTAAAGTGTGTCGATATTATGAGAATATTCTAAAAACCTGCGCCGTACTAAGAGAGAGAGTGCAAGCGTTAATTTCACCAGGTCGTTTATTTTAAAACGGGTTGCAGTACATTTAGCTAAGAGGCGTATATTGTGAGCTTTAACGGCGGGATTGTTTTATCGTACTCATTATAAGCGAATCTGCTAGTGGGTATTAATTTACGTACATACTCTGAGGATAAATATCGCTTGGCCGTATTGGGGTTTTAATTGATGGAATTTGATAGTGGAGTTGTATTATGATTGGACGGTGCGGTGTTAGGACTAAGTCGGAGGAGAAAGGTTACTCAAAAGCCTTAGGGATCGAATGCCTGTTCCTGCTGTTAGTATTTCCTTAGCAACACAGCTTCGTTGGTAAATTTGCAATTGGTACCCAAAATTGTTCATAAAAACGTTATCAGTTACAAGCAACGTATAAAATACTAGCGGCCATCTGCGACTTCGTGCGCGTGGATATCGATTTACGAACATATCGTGTTATACAATAGCTTAAAACCTTTCTCGACAAATTGACTATCGAACACATAAATATTTTTTCCTATAAGAATCAGTAATTTCTGAGATTAGCGCATTCACACAAACAAACAAACTCTTCAGCTTTCTTATATTGGTATAGACTTAAACATATTAACATACTCACCAATATTCCAGAACAGTGTTGTCCGAAAAAGCTACGCAATCTTCATTTTACATCTGCCACCCGAAACGGCCACGTCGTTTTAAAAGGGCAATTTCGGCCGCAATCAATCTTTCAAAACGCGCATTCAAACATCTTTAGTCGAAAATAAATCGCAATTGTCTAAGAAATAGTAAAGTAAGAACGTTAAATTGGATAAAGAGGCAATATTCTCAGTTCAGGGCAAGGTAATAGGCAATTTTCGACATCCAATCCCGGGCTATGGGACAACTCCACCGATTTAAATATTTCCAACATTTCTTCCGGCCTCAGCGGCGGAAGGTTGACTTTGTCAAAGTCCGCTTACGGGATGGTGAATGAATCGAAGCTGATTTTCGTTAAGATAACTTAGAGTCCTAGAATGTCGACAGCTTCTTTTGACAGCTGCTTTTATGAATTTTGGCTGGCATGTTTTGGCATACGCATGTATGACGACGACAGACTAGAGAAATAATGACGCTATTGCACGAGGCAAAGAGAGATTTCACTAAAATTGTAGAAGAAAAGGGATAGTATTGCCAATTTATCATAAAACCTATTTATAAGGGGAAATATTATCAATATTTCTACTAGCCAGATGAGTTACAAAAACATTATCGTAGGAGCCAGCCCACTTGAAGTACACTGCCTCACAGAAAAGCAAAAGAATACATAGACAAGTGATACCTTATTGTCCATACTAGCTTAAAAGGCTAGTAGTAATCAATTGAACAATGTGCCATTTGAAGTAAAAATCCATTCACCCTTCTTCATAATCACTTCAAAGAATACATGGCTAACACGCTCGAGAACTTCCAAGTATTTATTATTCAGGTAAACTAGATTTACGGCACCCGAGGCTCGGAGGCGGATAATTTAGCCGGTAATTAAACACTGTTTTATTATACTAAGCAGGGGAACTCGGTAATAACGTGCGGGTGATGGTTCTCACCTTCGAGAAGTTGGATGTGGGATAAATACATTAATGGCTGGTGGGTTTCGTCTTTATGATGTGTTGTGGGACGGCCTTGGGAGACGAATGTGTTTGTATATAGTAGAATGAAGAAGAAAGATTGAATGGATTTGACAGATGAAGAGCGATTTTATACTAGTACTAGCGGGCGCCCGCGACTTCGTCCGCGTGGATTTTGGTTTCTATATCAACTTTTTTTCCCGTTAGGGGTGGATTTTTGAAATAATCTGTGAAAGGGGATGCCTACGTCATATTATCTTTATGAATGCAAAGTCTCAGCCCGATCGGTTAAAAATGACAAAGTTTCATACTAAAGTTCATCCCCTATTTTACACCCTTGGGGGTTAGAATTTATCAATCTCATTAATTAGGCGATGCCTACGTCATAGAAGCTTTATGAACGCAAAGTCTCAAGCCGATCGGTTTAAAAAATGACAAAGTTTCATACTAACGTTCATCCCCTATTTTACCCCCTTGGGGGTTAGAATTTATCAATATGTTTGCATAGACGATGCCTACGCCATAGTAGCTTTATGAATGCAAAATATCAGCCCGATAGGTTTAAAATTGACAAAGTTTCATACTACCGTTCATCCCCTTTTTTACCCCCTTGGGGGTTAAATTAATCAAAATCCTTTCTTAGCGGATGCCTACGTCATAGCATCTACCTGCATACCAAATTTCAGCCAGATCTGTCCAGTGGTTTGGGCTGTGCGTTGATAGATCACTATGTAATCAGTCAGTCAGTCAGCAATCAGTCAGTCACCTTCGAGTTTTATAGATATAGATTTTACTTATACGAAGTATTTTTTTTTTGGTACTATCAAATGCGATACCAGTATATGAGACATTAATTTAACTTAATCAATCGTAGATACGATTTAAATCTACATCGGAGCTATTATTTTTTTTTGGCTTGGCTACTGATTTTCTATTTGGACACTTATACTCCTAGATAATAAAAGAATTATTAAACATAAAAATATGGGGACTCGATTAAGCTCGTGCCTTTTGGGACACCAGTGTAGTTGTTCTTAATTGGGGAATCTTTGCGAGCCAAACCACGAAAATTAAAAGTATTTCATTTATTTCTTCCTCGTGCTACCAAAAATTATACAGTTCGATTCGGAGGTCAATAAAGCAACGGCAACAAAACACTTAATTAAATCAAAACCGCAGTTATCGAAGTCGTTGTTTGAATAACAAAAGAACTTTCTCAATTTACCCTCGGAGCGGAACGATAAAATTTTGTTCTAAAATCTTTGGACCATTAGTTATATTGGAAACGTTTTAATTTCTCATTCGAGTCGCCCGCGGCTGACTATTCGCTGATATCGGACCCAAATGTAATTGGTTTTCAGATATGAGCATTATGGAAGATTGTCGGACTGCGCCGGTATCGGGACGTTAAAGTTTGGATTGCGGATAGCGCAGCGGAATTGATATTGATGGAGATAGTGCTGCTGTTGTGGAGACGTCACGCAATCTGTAGTAGTGCTGGAATAGTGGAAAGTAAAATGTTGTCAATGCATGGGACCTTGCTTTTAGTCCTTATTTTTCACTGGCCAGCTAG
Organism: Nomophila noctuella; assembly: GCA_958496325.1. Lineage (NCBI taxonomy): Eukaryota > Metazoa > Arthropoda > Insecta > Lepidoptera > Crambidae > Nomophila > Nomophila noctuella. Next base: position 871,522 of record OY292486.1, read on the forward strand.
CGGCTTTGCTCGTGTCAGTATCCCGGGCGATTGTGATATTTTTCCGCGATAAAGGTAGCCTACGTTACTTCCTGATAATATTGATTTTGCTTATGTAGGGACGAAATGGTTTCAATCGATCTTTTATAACTTTTGAAAAAGATATTTATTCCGATGCATTTTAATTAGCTTAATATAAACAAAATAACCAACTAAAGACGAATCCCTAACAAATCTCTTACTAGAATTTGATAACTATCCAACGAATATCCGATCGACAAATCTTAGCGGTCTGAATCCATGTTAATTTTAATTTCACCGCAAGCCGTTCGGTTCGTTCTCACCTAAGTGTTTTATCGTGTTCGGAAGAGGCGCGATCCAAAAAACCAGCAACAGATGCTCCCTCCTTCGATGTAAATGGTTAATTTAATATGTAAAGCAGTTTCTTGCGAGCTTGTACCATGTGTTGTGTATTAGTTTTTATCACGTTAGTAATTCTTAGGAATTTTGGATAGCAAATTGCGATATACATTTTGTGAAGGAGATTTTTTGTACAAAAATAAATTTCTTTATTTTGATCTGCATTTTACTATTTTAATTAGTTTCAACATTAATTTATGTGTTTTTTAAACTTGGTATACTTATGGAGCTTTAGGTGAATTGCCGGTTTGATTTCATTAAATAGGCAGATAATCCACATTGTTATCCTTAGAACCGGTTTCCTAAACAGTATGTCGGACATTTCATAACAACCGTTACCATTGCAAAACTATAAATTTAATACATGTACAATACTTTAAATTCCCTAGCTATCAGACATAATACAAAATAGTTCTGTGAACATTCCATAGCTCTTCATTTCAGAAATGAGGAATGAATCTGAAAAAATGCCGATGTAAATACATAAAAAGTGGGTCCGTACCCCCTTGTTCCATCCGCGACGAGTTCTATTGTCTAAAATTAATTTTCCTGTTCCTCTCAATGCATCTTTTATGAGATAGTGGAACAAAAATGGGGGAAGCGGTGGTGAACCTCTGCGGTTATTAGGGCTTAAATTAAATTTGTACCGATTCGAGGTGAGATGGGAACAAATTTTATTGTTGCCAGTTTCCCGGAGTCTGTGGTAGGCTCATTTGGACATCCTGAATTGTTATTTTTTGGAACTGGGTAACAAAGGTTTCGCAATTACCTGGAAATCGAGGTTATAGAGTTAGTTGTATGAATAAGCGATTGAAATGTGTGTAGTGAGTGAGAAAGTTCCTAGTAAAATGATAAATTTTGATTGTAGGTTTTCTAGAAATTATTAATTATCGTATTGGGTTTTACTATGAGTTTGGTGAGCAAGTCAGAGACTAATTTTTTGACGTGTACTTAAAGTATTTTTGTCTTTTCTATTTGTTAACCTTCTAGGATTACCAGTTTTGCAGTTCCGATGTAATAGGTATGTAGATAGTACTATTTAGGCTATCACGTCTTGAAAAGTTCTAATTAATTTTCGACTCTTTATCAAATCAAATCAAATCAAATTTATCTTGTTTATCCTATCTATGACTTATAGAATAAATAATTTAACATGTTTGAACCATATGTAGAAACTTTTGTTCAAACCTAAAGTTTGCTTTACACAAAGGTACAAATAGTTAAGCTTCGAAATTTAACGAGGTTACGAAAAGGAGCACCCGCTTAGACAGACTCGAAGATTAATATGGGAAGTTACAACAAAGATTCTTACAGGTGACATGGCGTAATAGTCTGTTAAATCGTTTTCAACAGTTTAGTAACAATAAAGAGGTCAGTCTTGAGATATATGGTCGGAATTTGTCGCACAGTCCAATATCACGTGAGAAATATCCTTTGGAAATCCACTGGTTCGCTGGATTTGATATATCGCGACTCCTTCGATGTAGCTATTGCATTTTGGCAATAGATGTGGATTTTGGATCGCATTCAATATTATCGGATAGTGTCTGTATGACAAAGATGGAGGATAGAATTTGAAATCGTTGAATATTTATCAGGGATATCAAGATATACTGGTGGGCAATGTAAGATACTAGCTACCGCCCGCGACTCCGTCCACGTGGATTTCGGCTTCCACTCACATAGTGTTATTCTATAGCTTACAGCCTTCTTCGACTAATAGATTATGAAAAGCAAAAAATGTTTTTCAATTCGAACTTCTGACTTCAATTTTCAGAGAACAGCGCGTTCAAACAAACATACAAACTCTTCTGCTTTATTATATTAGTATAAATAGAACAATACATACCTTTTGAAGCATAATAATGCTACGTAAAGAACTTACTAGCCCGTAAATACGAGTATAATACCAGATAAAAGCGCGAAACACAATCTCGTTTTTTCCTATCCCGCAAAATAAGGGCCGAATTAACATTCTTTCGGAAATAAATTAAGAGAAGGCGCTTAGTGTTTCTGCCTACTTTTATCAGGTGGTGTAGGGTGACTGTGTTTGTATGTGAGTTAGGTGGACAGTTCAGTAATATGTTTTTTTTTTTTTTTATTTATTTAACATTTACAAAATTATTACATTTCATTGTTAATAATAACACATCAAGCCACAAAGGTTTATCTTGTGTTATCGTGAGCAACTCGAAGTTACAGTTAAGTTACATTTAAACTTAAATAAATTTAAAATAGAAAAAAACTAAATTTACAAATAAACAAAGGTTTACAAATCATTCACCTACCTACTAAGTTTTATTTTGCACTTAAGCGATCCACACACATTGGTTAAACCTGTTTGGTTTCACTTAAATCTAGGTAATACTTCTGTAGTGTAGGTAGGCACCAGAAACCGAAAAGTAACACAACTCTTTGATGAGCTCTATAGTTTTGTACACATTTTGGTTGCTGTGTTTCTTTGGCTGATTGAAATTGCAGTAATGACCTTGACAAATGTTTTTTTTTTTACAAGTTAGCCAATTTTCATTGTTGTATGAATTTTGTTCAATAAATTCACAATGTATTCTTGCAGATTTTATTAATAGCTTTATAACAATATTTTTTTTCTTTTATTAAATTAAAGCAAATAAAACTGCATCAAGTCTCGCGTTACGAATGGCTACACTAGCGCCAAAGTTATGCGCATTTCCAAGGTGAAATGGGGGACCGATAAAAAATAGCTTTTTTAAATAGGTTTTGTGGCGTAAAGTGATTTTACGATCTTCCCCGATTCGCATGCAGCACACGCGGTGACGAGCGATTCTTATTTGTAATTGATTCCAATGAGGGAGAGAGAATTGAAATTCTTCCGCGGGGTGTGAGAGGAATCCCTTTGTTGGGGATTCAAAGGTTCGCTTGGTGTTTGATGATGGCGATGATATTTGATGCTGTTAATATTCGGTATTGGAAATTAATTTTATGATTTCATTTATTAATCTTTAAAATGTAATGAATTAATATCCTCTAATATCAAGAGGTATTCATTGTACCTCGTTTTAATTAAGAGAAAATAAATATTTTTATAAATTCTAACAATAAAATTCTGTTATGCATTATACCAATTTGTTAAGAAATATATTGACCTGAATTTGTAATTTACGGAAAGTATACTATTAATTTTTTCACATTTAGGTGGGATTGCAAACTGTTTGTTAACTCGAGTAAAACATTAAATTGAACCGCCTCGGTTTGTTAGAATTAATAGTCTTTTAAAAACAACATATTGTTATTTTCTAACCATAACAAAATTCAATAAAATTCAGCATAATATATCGTTAAAACCAGCATTCTTAAACAACTCACTGGTATTTATTGGCTGTATCTCGGCTCAAGTAATGCCTACTCGCCTGCGCACTAGACTATAATAATTAACGCAGGGATCGCTCGCGACGAATGCCTCGAGTCACTCGGCGAGTTTCGTTCGGATTATTCAATTGCCTTCAATTGCCTCCTTTGCCTCCTTTCAGAGGGTTCCGTCTGTACACTAGCGCCACTAATCGTTTTTCTTTAAATATGAAATTTAAAATATTAAGATAAAATAACGCCCTGTAGTGCATTTAAGAAGAATATCAATGATTTTTTTAATGCTACTTTGAATATTTTTTACATACTATATATAGCTTTTAGATAGTTACCTACTTAAACCATGATTATAATTATGCCTATTATGAATAGCGTTTTAAAATACACTTTATAAATATACATGCAATTCGTTAGTGCACTTCAAAGATTTACTTTATATACATATCTTAAATTTATAACAATGAAACAAAAACGATGGCGGCGCTAGTGTGCGAACAGAACCCTCTTAGAGAACACTGAGTTGCCCGCGTCACACTCTGTAAATGGTAAGCGGTAATTAAATTGTTTATTACGCAAGGATTTTCTAAGTAGTGTAGGGCAAGCACGAACCTCTAACGAATTCGTAACGTTAACGTATCGAGTTTACTATACGAAAACGGAGTGCTGCGTTAGTACGTAGCACGAAGAGGTTTCGTCGTCGTATCGTGAACTCGATTGGCTGACGATGGTGACGTCATCCTGCGTAATTAGGGACGCGACCGGTGAATGACAAACAGAGCATTTTGAATGAATGGTACGTTCTAAAACTTGATGAAATTACTTAAAATGTGAATTATGTGTGAACGCTCGATTCAAATGGTATTTCATAATTAAAAAAGTAAATTTCATATTGTTTTAATGAGTTACGTTTATAAAAATTAAATTAAATTAACATTATATTTTAAAATTTTTAGATATTATTATTTTACTGTTTTTGAACGTCTACAGAGAATAGCTGGCGCGGCAAAATTTGTTGCTAGAAAAATTTAAGTTTAGTGCATTTGTAGATAAGAATGATGTTGTTCAGTGGTTATCACGAGAAAAAACTTGTTTAAGACAATGAGGACAAGCCATTTCCAATATTCGGTAATGATAGAATTTATGTAAAGGTAAGCTGACTATGTTTGTGAGTTTCATTTACTTTGCTTGTTTTCATATTGCGAGTTGAATACTTATGTCATTTTACATGTTTATACTTTGTAGAAACGCTGATTTGTCCAAACCTTCCGGGGGCCCTCAAGGTCGCCATATCATCCAGATAAAATGGAAAGAACTAGGTTCAAAATTAAATAGCGGAGGCACGGGAGATTCTCGGACAGAGGATGAATGGCGCAAGGTATGCAGTCTCAAGTATCAAACTTCTTAAGTGTTCGTCCTATCACCCTCATTAATTACATTTTTTATTGCATGGGTCGTAGTCACAATCATCATAACTTCAACCTAAGCTTTTTTAATACTGCAACTTAAAATTGTTTTTGTTTCGTATACATGATGAAAGTTTGGAGTGGCCTAAAGATTAACACCATAAAGAAGTGGGTTAAAATTTATAGGGCTGCCAGTCATACGTACTGGTGTGGTGGGCTAGCACTTCAATTATCTTTGTCTTACCTAGAGAACAGGGTCATGAAAATCGGTCGGAATGGAGGTTGTTGAAGCTGGCTTTCAACAGGTCAGCATAATAATATTCATGATTATGTTTTAATTCCTTCTTCTTTAATGACATGTTTATTTGACCGCTTATCATTTCACACTAGGAATTTATACATAATATTTGATATAATATACCCCAATGAGCTCCAGATAAAAATATATTATGATTTTACCGGTGACAGCCCTTGGACTTCACTTGACTCTGAGTCTGAACACTAGCACTTCCCTTGTTATTAACTACCAATACAATCAGGCTTTGTTTCAAAGTGTCTATGAATTTGTATGAAGTAATTTTTAGTATAAATCATACTTGTAGGAAAATAGAACTGAAAAATATTTTTTTTTATAATAAAATATTTACAACTTTTGAATGCAAAAAAAAAACACTGTTTCATTCAAGCTTGTATGGGAAATTCTGTATTCACAATTAAAAATGTTATCCTAATAATGTAAATTATTTTCAATTATATTACAGATGATCGGTATGTACCTACTATGTACCGAGCACCAGCAGACAACCTACTTCCAGAGTTGCAACCAACTGTGGCGTCCCTTCCACTAGTATTACCAATAATAGAGCTGGAAAGAGCATCGAAACCCCCAACCCCAAAAAAGAAAAGGACAGACAATTTAACGGTAATATTTAGTTGAGACGGAGAGGAGAGCCAGGGGTACGCAAGAGGGCAGGAACTGACTTTCGAAAGGTTGGAAGCAGAACGAATAAACATCAGCGAATTGGGTATTTGACTGCATTTAAAATAAATTATGAAACTCTCACATTAAAGACGAATTTAAAAAACAATCGCAAATCATTATGTCACAGTTGCAGTTGCACTTTTCAAAAAATATCATAGTTAATCGAAACTAAAAAAGTATTGATTTGACAATACTAGCTTGTGACGTCACAGTCTAGTATTTCATACAATTTTCCCTACAATGTGGCGTTTTTGACATTTAATAAAAGTAAGTGATTTGACCTGTCAGTCAAATACCGGATTCGAAGTCAGAGAAAGGGACCGACAGAGAGACGAAGAACACCGTCCCCAACAAGGCCATGGATGTCGTTGTTAATTATTTAGAAAATATAAATACATTAGTTTTATTACTGTAGTTCAAATTTTTTTTATTGTGTAATTATAAATCATTTATTTCCTTCAAGTAGGGTTACTGTAGGATATACAATGTTTAACTATATAAGTTCTATTACCTAGCCTTAGCCTTAAATTAAAGCATGTGAATTAATACAAATTGCACAATACAAAATTGTAATAAATACAAGAAGTCAATTAGAATTACATTACATAATTATTATTTATAGGTCGGTACATCTCAAAATGTTGAATAATTTATTTACATGTACATTATTTATTTACAGATAAGCAAGTATTTTAATTGTTTATGATCTTTGAAAATTGAAACTCAAATAAAGATATAGAATAAAATGAATAAACCACTATTTATTAGTATTTATTACACTATTTACAAACGACGCCATCGATTATTTAAACGCCCAAAAACGTTTTTTATGGTGACTTGAGCTTTTCCGTGCACATATATGTACGTTGCTTCCGGCGTTCCTTCTTCAGCATCAGGCATAGGCGTCATCAACCATGGTCGTTGAGGATAGCCTGAGTCACCTGTAAATAGGAGAACTATATTTTATTTATTCGCTCTGCCTTAACTCGGCAAACAATGAACAAACTAATTTAATTGAAAAATGCAATCTCTTGCACACTATCGCTGCAGTGGTATAAACATCACTTCGATACATGATTTGAAGTAGTTGATGTACTTACCCAACAACCATACTTGTTCATTATTGCGATGCAGCTCTGGGATAAAAGCTTTTGCTTTACTATTTTCCCATATAAAGGCATCATGAGTGGCTCCTCCAGACTTGGAATTAACATTTAAAATCCTGCAGTCACTGTCACATATCTAAAAGAATAAAAAAATTACAACAAAACTTAAATCGGTGTCTTCTCTGTAGTCTAAACCCAACTTAATTTACCATTTGTACATTTAAAGAATAGAAATGCATTTTGCAATAAAATAAATGCTCTTATAACTTGGTGGGGTGTATAGATATGATAATAAAAGTTATACATATGAATAAAATAAATAAGTTCATTTAAACTTTTTACTTACTTACATAGTTTGTCCGCGTCTATTTCTCGCACTTTCAATTAATCTAGCAACAAGATAATAGTATAACGAACTTCTTAAATAGGAAGAAGGTAATATTCTACGTGATCCTTGCATTTTCACCTTCAAATTTTATCTAAAAAACACTGAAACCGTGTTTTTAATTCAATTCGAGAGGACGACGCAACTTCTTACACCAACAAAATCAACGTGAATAAACTTTCGTATGTTCTCGATAGCCAGCCTTCGTCAGTTACGATACCAAACGTCAAAACTAAGTTCGTGCTCTCAATTTTCTGAAGAACGTATGAACGTATCGTTCAAGTGACGTCATTTACGATACGCAGACGATACGCTTGCGATTCGAAAGCATTCGTGCTTCCAATTTTAGTTTCATTTACGTGCGATAGAGGCGCTGCTCTTTTCCCATACAAACTTTGACGCTAACGTTACGAATACTTTTTCGCAAATTATTCGTGCTTGCCCTAGTGATTTGACGTAGCGTAGTTGAAGTTCACGTGCGTACTTGGAGCTAAGTGGTGGAAGTAATTTGAGTAAATGCGTTAACGAGATTCGTGAGGTGAAGGACTGACTTCATCTTGACTGAAAGCTTTTAAATTTTATATAACAAAGCAATTTTTAGGTGCCAGTCGTCCTCTTAAGATGAATCTGGAACCAAATTAGATTTATAGATTTTTATGTATTTTTCATATATATAATTTATGAAGTGGTTTGTGAATCTTGTCTTAAACTTGATAGTGGTTACATATTAGTAATTATTAATAAATTCATTCTTTGGACTAACACACCAATTGGTTAGCCCCAAACTAAGCTCGAAGCTTAAAAGTTAGGGAACGGATAGAAATACTTAAATACTTTTATAAACATCCATGACTCGAGTACAAATGTCGATGTCACAACATTTGCCCCGGTCAGTAGCCACGGTCTCTGACCACTATACCATCGGGCCCGACAAGATATTGACTAGGATAAATTTTTCGTGAAGTTGTCACAAAGTTTCATATCACTACCAAACATAACAATAATCCACAACTATTTAAACAATGAAAGTACTCATACGTTATCTTCCACCGAAGCAGCAACATCGCAATCTCCGATGCTGGTTATAAGCAAACAAAGGTCGCGATAGCATCAGCGCCTCGACCCGAGATCACGATAGCCGCGTCTTCATTTACGGAATACGCCGGTGTCGTTGTTTTCATATTACGAGTGTTTCTGGCGAATTATGGTGTTTAATGTTGCGAGAGGTATTTTATGAAACATGTGGCATACACCAACAATGAGGGTTGTCGCTAATGAAAAATCCGCTAGTAGTAGGTAGGCGTAGGCTCTAACGGGTGATTGGTGAATTTTGTCATGGCATTGACAGATATGTGACAGATATGATCACCAATGACATAGCAGTTAGACCTCACGCTTACGTATTGCTATCTAGCGGATTTTTCAATCGGAAACACCCTCATTAACTTTGATGTTCAAAAGCATAGTAACATACTTACGTAAAAAATATCTAAGTTTATTTTTAGTGAATAGTTCATTGTGGGTATCCTTATAAGTAACGATAGCTTGTTAAAAGCGTCAATTTATACAGTGCAATTTGTAATAGTTTTTAACAAGATTTGATGTCAAGTTGTGATTGGCTGTCGAGGCAAAACGTTCTACTCGTATACTTATACAAGTCAGAAATGTGAAGATAAATTAAGAACAAAATTATCTCTGAAATAAATGACGTGCATTTATTTTACAAGTCGAAAAGCGTTTTAATTACTTCGTCCGTCGTACGTTGAAAAGCGGGGGAAAAAATGCGTTTCTCAAACGTTCAAAAGAAATAAATTGCTTCACACAACCGAGAACCAAGCCACAAAATCAATTCCCTCACTAACACGCGTAAGTGAGAGTCTAGACGGGCATTCCTAAAACTGAACCGACCTTTTTAACACAAAACAATTTTAATCTACTCGTCGATAGATTATCCGAAGATTCTTTCACAATCCCCTTTGAAGGATCAGCTTGTTTAGTTTGGGTTCTGAGGACATAAAGAAAGAAAGAAGGTTTGTTTCGCTCCTGTACCGGTTTTTTGTGTTCGAATTTATATCCGTGTTAGTTGAAGTTATCAACTTGTTAGAAGCCTGCTCAAATCCAATAAAATACCAGTAATATCCGTTTTCACCAGCGGAAAAATATTGTTACTTAATATTATTTTTTGCTGTCTATAAATTATTGCTAATAAAATGAATAAAATATATAACTGATTATTATCTATATTCCAGCAACCTAAGTAGTAAATCCAAATTATCGATTACACATAATTTTTCACGCCAACCATCAAGAATGTTGGGAATTAATAAAATACACCAGGCATATTTTGTCATTTAACCTAATCAATTTATTTGGAAAACTCATCACGATTCGTTCTTATCTCCCATCCTCCGTATAGCACCAATACAATGGCCGCCGTGTTCAAATAGTAAGTCAGACAAAAGAGGGGCGGAATCAAAAGTAGTTTCGCAGGGAGATACCTTGGGCCCTGCACTGTTCGAATTGTTCAAAGTTTCTTTCCACTATTTCGTTTCCTTTATCCGTTCGAAAGTGTTTCTCTGTTAAATTATTTTTTCTTTCTTTCCTTCTTCGCGCTTTATGACGCGTGTGCGAGATGCCGTCTGAACTTATATCGGAATTCTTTTAGTCTTCCGATATAAGAAGGCTCTTATTTGTCTCTAGTTTAGATTCGTCGTTTATTACGATACTTTTCGATCGCGTTTTATTCTTGCGTCGGAGGCAGCTGTATATTTTAGTTCTGATTTTGACATTCTTAGCATCTTTAAGAATAGATTTATAAAATCGTGATCGTATCAATCAAAACCTAGTTACTTTTGAATTCGGATTAAAGGACACTCCATGTGAATATTTGTTTGTTGGTCTGCGTGTTACATAAAAGACTACCTGAACCCTTTAAAGGAACTGATAAATGCCTTAACGACCATCCGTTTTAAATGTATAACAATTAAGCAGAAGCTTCGTTAAAAGCACGAAAATCTCTTGATACAATTAACGTAACTAATCAAATTATTCACGGGTAAAGCCGTAAGGGGGAGCTACCATACTCGAAGCTTTATCGCCCGAGCCAAAATTCCAGTATCGATTTCATTATTCCGTTGCAGCACGTCAGTTCCCTGCGCTAAAGAAGCCACAACGGCAAAACAGCCTTATTATTAAACCTAAGATAACACCGAACCATGGCAGCATCAATATTAATTTTGCTCTCGACGTAACGACGTCGAGTTTTCAATTGTAGCAAGCTCTTGTTCCTATATTGTTTCATAAAGGGTGCTAATTAATGAAAAACCTTGACGGGACTTTGAAGATGAGGCCGGAATGAGGATATTAACGATCTGATTTTGAAAATAACGGTGCTAGAGACGTTCTTGTTAAGGATTTTTTGGATGCCTGTTTTAGTACTGAAATGACTGCTTAGACAACAAATTAAAACAAATCACCAGAATTTTCAATATTTTTGCAATTATTATTTAATGAAATCGAAAGTAAATGAGTATTATTTCTGTTGCTATTTTGTGAGCTGTTATTATCTTAGTTTTTTTTTTGTGTAACTAGCTTAGTTAACAGCTAGTCAATAGTTCTAAAATTGTAGAGAAAATTTAACTGTAAATAATAAGGACGAAAATGACTGATGTGAGTAATCCCTTGCACCCAAACATTTTTAAACCACGTAAAAGCATCCACAAAATATCAAAGTAAAAATTCCAGGACAACTTGAGCCGAAAACTTGAGGCGAAACTGTGCGTAAAAATCAGCCTCTGCCGATGCCGGCAAGAATCGCGACCCGGCTCTTATTCGGGGAGTTGCATTCTTCTTGCGACTGCATTCCTTGGGAGTAAGTTGGTTGGTTGGTTGTTAGACAAACGGCAATACGGCGGTACATGCAGCGCGCCGCACGCTCGGTGGACCCTGATGTGAATGTCAAGGGAGAGCTGGATGTTGATGGCAAATCTGTAGTAGTGGTAAGCTTGGCAGTGCATAGTTATGAATGTGTGATATACCTAAAATAATCTATACTTTACTTTACTTATGTTATAAAGGTGAAGAGTTTGTTTGGTTGTTTGTTTAAACGTTCTAATTTCAGAAACTACTGGTGCGAATCAAAAATATATTTTGTGTTAAATAGTCAATTTAGCGAGGAAGGCTTTAAGCTATAGTATTACACTATGTGTGCAAAAAGCAAAATCCACGCAGACGGGGTTGCGGGCGGCCGCTAGTCAAAAATAAAGTCTCATCTCAAACTTAGGTGTTACGAGTACGAGTACTCAAGAGCGTGTTTATTTGGCAAAATGGTCTTTTAACTTTGAAGCCAATTCTCGTTGGTAAGGTTCATCATTACTCTTTGACGCAATAAAATTGTCGTTTTTTAAACAAAACCCAAAAAAATGTAAGTATGACATTTGACTTTTAGCTGAGTGCGTAATTATTTCAATGATAACATCTTCACAACTTTTACAATCATCAACTTACCTTACGCGCAATCGTTAAATACTCCCTAAGCGTTAAAGTTTAATAAAGATACCTCTGTACAGAGCCATTGAGGAGCATTCAAAGCCGCTCTCAGTCGCGGCTCATTAATCCGCAACAATGGGAAGTTCGCAAAACTCCTAAAAGTCAATCAGGGCTGCAACGCGCGAAATTCGCCTCCAACTATCTTCGGATTCGGGGCCCTTTGTGCCGAGTACGTCGTCGAGTTGGACGGCGAAATATTGCACAGCTTATTACAACTGTGCGGCTGTGCAGTTGTGCATTTATAAATTGAGGAGCGATTTGGTGCGTTTGTGGAAAAGTGGAGAACTTAAGGCTGTGATGAAAGGTTTTATTCGTTGAACACGAAAAAAAGGGTATTTTGTTCGACAAAGCTATGCATATTTCGATTTATATAGTTAAAAAGAAAATATTCTAAAACATGCACTCTATACTCAGAAGTACTTTCATTAAGATCTAACACTTCAGGCCTTATCTTTTTGTAACGTATATGATCTAAAAATGTTTTAAATAAAATCAATTTTTATTAATATTCATAAATCATCGCGCTTGTCTTGGCCTTTCCTCTTGTACGACTTCGGCAAAACCCTTTTATCGCGACTGGATGCCGTTGTTGTGAAATCGTTGAAGTCTTGGACTGGATTAGCCCACTCGGCAGACCCCTCTACACTATTTAGGGGCAAAAATAGTTTTGGGATGAACCTAAACAAGCCATCGGAGCTTTACAAACATCTTAGAGTCACCAAGATGCACATTCTGGGTAAATCGAAAGACAACGCAGTGGCAACACTCCCAAAAGATAAGAATATGAGTGAGTTAGAGTCTAGGCTACGGTTCCATAAGCAGTTTATGGTGGGAGCGCAAACAAACAGGGTAGGATTGGGATGTCGAGAAAGAGAGGATGACCGGAACATCATTAAGTCTTTTCTGCGAATGGATGAAGATAACGAGTATAGAGTACATGCGCTTAATCTCGAAATGCAAAACGAGTGGGTGTCCCTTGGTGAGTTTTGTATCCCTTTAGCATTGAAGTGGCGGTCGATACTGTACGATTGGTCTCCGGCGTTGCTTAAATTCTATCTGAACGCTTTTCAGTTGACCCTACCTGATCAGAGCAACCTTGTAAGGTGGGGAATGGCAGTAGACAAAACATGTTTACTCTGTGGCGAGGCCGTAGGTACCGCGAGGCATTTGTTGGTGGGATGCAGAGTACTCCTAGACAGAGGTCACTACTCTCGCCGCCATGATGGAGTGTTGCAGATCATACGTGAAGCGGTGAGCCTTTCAATAGCAAGAGCAGCAAAAGGTTTGACGACGAATACAAAGAACATCAACTTCGTCAAGGAAGGATCTACCAAGAAGTCCAAAGTCAAACCTTACTCCATTGTTAGTGTAGCTCCAGATTGGAAGATCATGATGGACACGTATGAAAAGCACTACACTATTCCAGAAGACATTGTGTTATCGTCGTCTAGACCAGACCTTTTCGTTTATTCTAGAAAACTTAAGCGCGTACTGTTGGTGGAACTTACTGTTCCATGGGAGACAAACATTCCCAAAGATCACGCGTTTAAAACAAATAAGTATTATGACCTAACCAACGAGATGACTAAAAATGGTTATATAGCACGGTTGTATGCTGTGGAAGTGGGTGCAAGAGGTATACCAGCGAAATCTTTCTACAACCTACTGAAGGACTTAGGATTACCAAGATCTAATATTAGCTCGTTACTGGAAAGAGCAACTAAAGCCGCTTTACTCGGCTCATACCAAATATGGTTGGGAAGGGAGAGGAATGTCATCGGTGAAGGTGATCGTTAGTATACTATAAAGGGGCCCCTTAAACCTACACGCTGGGTCGCAAGTCCCAGGCGCCGACTGACATTCCTCTCTGTTCCACGCGATGGACCCGGCACCCGCACGGAGAATCCATGGATAGCTAAGAAGTTCGTCTCATAACATTTGACAGCCCGGAGAGACGGGATGACTCTGGAAAGACGGATGACTCTGGAAAGACAGATGGCAGTTGGGAAGACAACTGACTACTGGAAAGACAGTCGAGGGTCATGGCCTAGCAAGCCGAACCCGGGAAATTACTCGCTAAAAGTCCACACAAGAAAAATACCCCTGGGACAGTCCGAGAGGGGGGGCGGAAGAACTGTCCACCGGAGGATTTAGATGACAACCATGGCGAGAATACGGACTTGAATTGCCCTGTGTGCGGGAAAATCTACAAGAGACGAGCCTGGTACCTCAAGCATTTGAAAGCGCATGATGGTGTTGAAGAACGACGGTCGTCGGTAAGTATAAACTCTTCAGCTTCCACTACGGATAGAGTTGACCCTCACATATCTCATGGTGGGCCTTCATGGGTTAGTTACCAGGAGCCTATAAACATCCGGGCACGTCTTAGCATCCCTAGTTTAAAAACATCTACTTGGAAATACCATAGTGACAACTTGGCAGTGCTGTTAGAATATCCAGGTACCAACGCGGATTTAAATACCCAAGTTGAAACAATGCAGGATAAGATACACTCATACTTTAGTGAGCATTATCCACCGCCTAATAGGCATGCTCATAAACAAAGAGAGAATATGTTTAAAGCAAAAATGCGGAGGAAGAAAAGAGAATTGGTCAAGCAACTTCGTGTAGCGAAGTCCATGGGAGATAACCACCTCAGTCACCAATTATCAAGAGCACTCAGATCTATCTTGAAATTGATTCAAGGAGTCTCTTTACAAATGACTAGAAACCAGGCGAACCTTATGAGAGCTAGGCATGAAGTTGACTTCGATAAAAACCCATTCTTGTACTCCAAAAATATCTTTAAACAACCGCCCGGAAGACTGCAACTGACAGATGAACAAATATATGACCATTTTAGGGGCACATATGAAGTACCGAAGCAACAGAAGATTTACAATGATCCGAGCTCTAAGAGACCTTGCAATCCTGTGTCGGAGTTTCAGGGTACGGCTCCTACCTTAGAAGAACTAGACCGACAGATAAAAAGGAAAGCATCAAGTTCATCTCCGGGGCCCGATGGTATTCCTTACATTGTATATAAAAAGTGCCCATCAGTGTGTAGTCATCTTTTAAATATATTTGGTAAGATTTGGTCAAAAAAGCAGATTCCGGAAGTATTTGGTAAAGCTGTTTTCGTGCTCATTCCTAAAAAGGAGACAGTCACTGATCCAAAAGACGCTAGACCGATAGCTCTTACAAACACGATATCAAAAATATTTTTCTCGATCTTGCAAGATAGAATGTCAAAATTTATGTTAAGCAACGAATACTTTACGCCAAAGCACCAGAAGGGGTTTTTACCAGGAGTTTCTGGTTGCTTAGAACATAACACATTGTTGGCGGAAAGTTTGAAGGATGCCAGGAAACACGAAAGACAAATAGCGGTGTGCTGGATTGACCTAGAGAATGCATTTGGCTCAGTTCAGCACGAGCTGATGTTTTTCGCGTTAGAATGGTATAACTTCCCCCCTTTGGTTTTAGATTTAATTAAGTCATATTATTCTAATTTATCTTTTGTAATTAGCTGTAAAGATGGATACACAAAACCTCTTAATTATAATATTGGTCTTTTTCAGGGATGCTGTTTATCCCCTATAGTATTTAATGTAGTTATAAATATTTTAATTGACACTTTGATTTTTCAGGAGAAGAAATGGGGTTATCGGTTTAAAATCAATAATCAGTACACAGAATCAATCCTAGCCTTTGCTGACGATCTCGCAATCTTGACACGAAACCCGAAACAGTGTCAAGTGTTATTGAAAAAGGTGGATGAGTTCTGTGCTTGGACTGACGGCATGAAGGTGAAACCAAGTAAATGCTATTGCTTATGTCTGGGTAGACGAGATACGAAATTTACATCTTATGACCCTGGACTCACGATTGGCAGTCAGAATGTTGCCACAATTTCTGAAGCGCTCCCGTTCAAATTTCTAGGCAGAAAGATAGACTATAGAGGCCGCACACCATCTTTGGATGGTATTGTTGAGGATTTCATTGATTCCATAAGTAGGGTTGAGAACCAGCCCATAGGGAACATTAAGAAGCTATGGATCTACAACAACTACCTGTCATCGCGCTTGTCTTGGCCTTTCCTCTTGTACGACTTCGGCAAAACCCTTTTATCGCGACTGGATGCCGTTGTTGTGAAATCGTTGAAGTCTTGGACTGGATTAGCCCACTCGGCAGACCCCTCTACACTATTTAGGGGCAAAAACATCTTAGAGTCACCAAGATGCACATTCTGGGTAAATCGAAAGACAACGCAGTGGCAACACTCCCAAAAGATAAGAATATGAGTGAGTTAGAGTCTAGGCTACGGTTCCATAAGCAGTTTATGGTGGGAGCGCAAACAAACAGGGTAGGATTGGGATGTCGAGAAAGAGAGGATGACCGGAACATCATTAAGTCTTTTCTGCGAATGGATGAAGATAACGAGTATAGAGTACATGCGCTTAATCTCGAAATGCAAAACGAGTGGGTGTCCCTTGGTGAGTTTTGTATCCCTTTAGCATTGAAGTGGCGGTCGATACTGTACGATTGGTCTCCGGCGTTGCTTAAATTCTATCTGAACGCTTTTCAGTTGACCCTACCTGATCAGAGCAACCTTGTAAGGTGGGGAATGGCAGTAGACAAAACATGTTTACTCTGTGGCGAGGCCGTAGGTACCGCGAGGCATTTGTTGGTGGGATGCAGAGTACTCCTAGACAGAGGTCACTACTCTCGCCGCCATGATGGAGTGTTGCAGATCATACGTGAAGCGGTGAGCCTTTCAATAGCAAGAGCAGCAAAAGGTTTGACGACGAATACAAAGAACATCAACTTCGTCAAGGAAGGATCTACCAAGAAGTCCAAAGTCAAACCTTACTCCATTGTTAGTGTAGCTCCAGATTGGAAGATCATGATGGACACGTATGAAAAGCACTACACTATTCCAGAAGACATTGTGTTATCGTCGTCTAGACCAGACCTTTTCGTTTATTCTAGAAAACTTAAGCGCGTACTGTTGGTGGAACTTACTGTTCCATGGGAGACAAACATTCCCAAAGATCACGCGTTTAAAACAAATAAGTATTATGACCTAACCAACGAGATGACTAAAAATGGTTATATAGCACGGTTGTATGCTGTGGAAGTGGGTGCAAGAGGTATACCAGCGAAATCTTTCTACAACCTACTGAAGGACTTAGGATTACCAAGATCTAATATTAGCTCGTTACTGGAAAGAGCAACTAAAGCCGCTTTACTCGGCTCATACCAAATATGGTTGGGAAGGGAGAGGAATGTCATCGGTGAAGGTGATCGTTAGTATACTATAAAGGGGCCCCTTAAACCTACACGCTGGGTCGCAAGTCCCAGGCGCCGACTGACATTCCTCTCTGTTCCACGCGATGGACCCGGCACCCGCACGGAGAATCCATGGATAGCTAAGAAGTTCGTCTCAAGTGCCTAGTAACAATGTAGCTAGTTTCTGAATAAAATGACCCATTATACCAGATCGACAAGTATCGATTTACCCATCTATGAGTACAAAACCAACAAGACATCAAATAAAAATAACTCTCCCGAACTATCCCAATCGGTTACACGTTAATTAATTTTGATTTCTCACTCCCCCTTACACCTAGAGCCCAATCTGCCTCGATCTCCCCATTACTCGAAGGAGCTCTGTACAATACAATTAATTAAGATATATATCGTATTGTGGCGGGATTTATAAAGGTCAATTTTATCTCTTCGTGTCTTATTGACTTCGAATAATCTGATGATTAGAGGTTGGGATGTAGAGTTAAGTATTGGTAGAGTTGGGTTGGATAACATACGCTGAGTCGTGCGAATTTGTAAGAATATTGGCTGGTATTTCAGTTTTACTTACAATGAATATGCGAAAGAATTGAAATCAAAAGAAATGTGCGTTATTCATCAATAACTATAACATTTTATCAGACACATTGACTGCATTGTGTACGTTAGGGTTAGTATCATCCTCTCTTTTTTTGCATGTGGAATAAACCGTCATTAGATGTTTTTATTTAATAATAGCGGCTTGTCCCAGCTTCACACGGGCACTAAACATGTCATTTTAGCACATGATTTTTTGAACCCTACATATGGCCCGAGTAACATAGGTGATATAAAATGATGAAATAATATTTAAAATCGGTCTGGTTGTTTTTGAGCAAAGAAACAAACAAAGGTTTTCTCTGTACAATATTGTTTAAGATGTTCGATGAAATGATCTCGAATATAACGAGAAGATATTTAAGTCTCTTCTACCGAATGCTTAGGTCTGTACCAAATAACCCGGCAGCAGCTCCCGGTGGGTGACGACCGGCGCACGCGCACGCACGCCAAGCCGCTGCGTTGTAAGTAGCAGCTAGGCTTCTTACATATTTGTATTTGTAACTAGCGGACCCGACAGACTTCGACCTGTCAAAAAAAAATTAATCTGGCAGGGCCTTTAGGGTTTTCCCGGCAATTATTCGATTTTTTCTCGCCGTAAGAACCATCCTTGGACTTCAACGAACATTTTAAAAAAAACCGGCCAAGAGCGTGTCGGACACGCCCATGAAAGGGTTCCGTAGCTAAAAGATGGCCCGACCGCTTAAGACACCATTTAGTAAGGGCAACTGCACGTCATAAGTTGGTCGAGTTGTATAAAAATAACTATGTATGATACAGAGTTGGCTATAGTTTTCGTTGAAAGTACGTACTTGGAAGTATACAGGATATTTTTTTCAGAATTATTGTAATTGTATTTCAAAAGTTAAGGGGGGGGGGGGGACGCTCTAATTTTAACTTTGTATTAATATATCTCGAGACTGGGGTGTTTGATCGGCATGGTTTCAAGGCAAGTTTTATTGTGTTTTAAATTATCTTTGTAACGATACCCCACACGATGGGGTAAGTCGAATTTTTTTTTTCGAATTTAGTTTTCGCTGTATGGGAGGGGGGGTAATAATAATTATTTTTCGATTATTTTAAAAACCAATTCTTGAATTATCACTATACATCTCTCCTCCAATTTTCGTGGCAATCGGTTCAGAAACGGCGGAGAACGAGCCAGGACAGACAGACAGACAGACAGACAGACAGACAGACAGACAGACAGACAGACATGACGAAACTATAAGGGTTCCGTTTTTTGCCATTTGGCTACGGAACCCTAAAAAGAATTGGCCGAATTGGTCTCGGCGTTGTTGAGTTATGCGCTTACTAACACATTTTTAGGGTGCCACGAAAATTGGAGGAGAGATGTATAGTGATAATTCAAGAATTGGTTTTTAAAATAATCAAAAAATAATTATTTTTACCCCCCCTCCCATACAGCGAAAAGTAAAGTTGAAAAAAAAATTCGACTTACCCCATCGTGTGTGGTATCGTTAAAAAGGTATTTTTAAATACAATAAAACTTGCCTTGAAACCATGTGGATCAAACACCCCAGTCTCGAGATATATTAATACAAAGTTAAAATTAGAGCGTCCCCCCCCCCTTAACTTTTGAAATACTATTACAGTAATTCTGAAAAAAATGTCCTGTATACCTCCAAGTAAGTACTTTCACCGAAAACTATAGCGAACTCTGTATCATACATAGTTATTTTTATACAACTCGACCAACTTATGACGTGCAGTTGCCCTTACTAAATGGTGTCTTAAGCGGTCGGGCCATCTTTTAGCTACGGAACCCTTTCATGGGCGTGTCCGACACGCTCTTGGCCGGTTTTATATTATATAGATACGCAGGCAGATATAATAATAAAAGCTTGAAATGAAATGGAATGAACGAAACTTCAAGGGAATGGATAGACATACTTAATTACTTTTTATTTCTACAAATCTAATTTAATATAACCATAATTATGAATAGCTATACCAATTACTTAACTTTCGATTATTTTGGAAAATTAAATAAATTCGTAATTAGTAGTAACGGCGTTGTTTTTTTTTTCTTAATAGTCCACAAATACATTATTATATATTTCATTTCTTATCGTTATCGTTTCTTTATAAACATAATGTACAAAAACAATAATAATAAGTTACGCATCCAATTTAACTACTGTGTAGCAACAACATACCTGAACGCTTTCCGATGCTAACATCAGATACCGGGAATCGAATGCGGCTCTCTTCGCGTGAGATCTTCCGATAGCAGCAGTGACGGCGGGACGTCTTTATTGTTGTCGCCTCGGGAAATATGGGAAGCTATTATTCTATCAATTGTATTTAAATACTTTTGAAAATGTAGGAGTCTTAATAGCAAGGTCAATTATATGGAAGTAACAATGGTTTCGTGCAATTAAATACGTTGACTTACATTGATTAAGACGAATGCAATAAAATCTCTTGAAGCAAAAAAATGCACACACTAACATTTTGTAAGCTTTCTAAAATAAAATAAAGTCGTCATTCCATTGATCTTAAAAATACCTATACTCATGAACATTTTTAACTTAAAATAGTTATTTTATTGGAAAAAATTTATTAGTATTCTGGTTTTGTATATGTATTTATATAAAAGTGTTTATTTGTCGCCCGTTTGCTGATTCTAATACTCATAAAACAAGCGCTTAAGCTACGCTAAAGCTTACCTAAGCCGGATCAATGTATGTGATGTCGACCAATATTTATGTTTATTGTTATTTTTACCTAAATCTGTAGAGTGGTTGGGTTTAAGATTAAAGATAAAAGGCAGATGGAAATCTAAAATAAAATGGAGTCATTCATTCTGCAAATAAATTGTGCAAAACTTTTTGTATAATGCCCTATCAGCGCTAAGACATCAGAATCCAACATTATAATCATATTCTTTATATCTCGCCATATGACGAGATTTGTCAGGAAAGAGGTAAAACAGTGTCATGCAAAAACATCTGATAAGTTATTTAAATTAGGAAATCTATTAAAAATCTTTAAAATAAATAAGACCGCTTTGTCAATATAATTCCAAAGGAGATTTGTAAATGAAAAATGTTGCCAATTCAATTATGGCGCAAATAGAGGGTACAAAATACTACTTCCCAATTAATTCATGGCGTGGTCGGAGGGCACAACATACTAGCACCTAGCCTCCTATTTGGGGTTTTTAAAGCGTGCTCATTTGAGGACTGAACGTATCTAGGTTCACATCCTCTTGCCTGCCACCCTTCCGCGCGCATCATCCCGACAATAAGTCCTTATAATCCAGACACGACTGGATTTATGGAGTCCCCGCCACGCTCCAATGGGAGGGGCGACGGAATTACCATTCATATGTGTCTTTCTTATTTTTTATTATTTGACTTTTTCGGTGTATTTACGGTAGTTTGGTTTTCGGGGACTGCAGGAATTGGAAAACGGAATTTGTCATAGATGTGAGTCAGAGATGAAAAATTTAACATGAGGATTAATCTTGAATTTCTAATCTCTTTTTTGTGCTCAACATTGGAATACTCGCCTTAAGTTATTAAGGGTAAATAGCAATAAAGGGACTATTACCGCTTGCGCATAGCAGAACGATAGACATGCTAAGCGCTCCAATGAGGAGTAAACGATACAGACCTTCCTGTAAGTGGTTCGTCTAGTTGGGTATTTTACCAGACAAAATTACCATACCAACACAGCAAATATGTAACGCTCAAAACTAAACGCTTATATACTATACATTTTGACAGTCCGCTTTCAAAGTAGCGATAAAGAATCCTTAGAAGCCTGTATCTCACAGCAATTACTTCGTCCTATCTTCAGGATATTAAACCCCAAGAACCGAATATACAGAACCGTGGAACAAAAGAAATAGAAACGCGTATTTTTCCTTTTTTGACGCTTCGAGATTTATTAAGGGGGAGGCGTCCCCATTCGGACAATCTAATGCCAAATCTATCGAGGCGCCGTCTCCATACTCCATAAGACTGTTAAATGAACTGGAAAATTAGGGGTTTGCGGTATTGACCGGTGGACGAGTCAATACGGCTATTGGTTACGTAGCGGTCGTGGGTTCTTTAACGGTGGCTACTTAAGAGATGATTTTTGGGAAGATTTTTGCGGAGGGAGAGAGGAGTCCTATTTTATGTGATAAGCTGGCTTAGAAGCCTTTGTACGTACTTCTAGCAATAAAGTTACATTAGAAACAACAGTAAAATGTCTGTTTTTTAGCGAAAAAATCTTGCCAACTACATATTTAACCTTAACATAATGTAATGACCTTTTTTTGACGAGAACAAACACAAATCATATCAATCGTCATACCATTGTTTAATCTACTAATAGCTCTCTTAATTATCAACAAGGTGGATTTTATTGCAAGATAAAATCTATAACCACTGTATTATTTATCACAATATGCCCAATCGATCCCTTAAACACTAAAAGTAAAATGGCTGAAGTGGAGCTAACAATAGCTCGCGTCTTACTGGCAATAAATAA
Source organism: Nomophila noctuella (assembly GCA_958496325.1). Classification (NCBI taxonomy): domain Eukaryota; kingdom Metazoa; phylum Arthropoda; class Insecta; order Lepidoptera; family Crambidae; genus Nomophila; species Nomophila noctuella. Next base: position 894,103 of record OY292486.1, read on the forward strand.
GGCTTAGAAGTTTGAGTCGCGGTTGAGCCAATTAATCGCTGAGCGCTGTCGTGATCTGCGCTATCGCGGCCGGCCATGTGCGGGAACGCTGAGGTTCATTTTACTTCTTATTCTTTAAGTATTTAGTAATTTCTATTAAGTTACTTCTTGCTATTTTTATAATAAAAAATTCCAGCAATCATCATCATTTGCCTACCCTGTCCCCAGTTTATCTGGGGTCGGCGCAATATGTCGACTTCTTCCATACCGTAAAAAATCTAGCAATGTACCTACTATGTGATTGAAAATCAAAATCAAAAATATCTTTATTCAAATAAGCATTCATACAAGTTTAAAGTACTTGTATGAATGCTTATCGTCAAAAGTAAGATAATTTAAATAATGTTAATCAATACATCTTAACTAGCAGCCGCCCGCGACTCCGTACGCGTGGATTTCGATTTCCAGTTCTAAAGCCTTCCTTGTCAAATAGACTATCTAACACAAAAATATTTTTTCAAATCGGACCAGTAGTTCCTCAGATTAGCGTGTTAAAACAAACAAACAAACAAACATAAAAACTCTTCAGCTTTATATATTATTAGTATAGATATCATTTACATATATGTTGATATATGTATCAGATGTAACTAATATACATAAACATATTTAATGCGATACTACCACTGGTTCGGAATGCTGTTTCTGCCGAGAAGATACCAGCAAGATATTACGTCTTTGATTCCAATAACGTGTCATATAGTGGAATTTATCGATAAAAGTCTTGCAAGCTTATATGCAATGAGCGAGTTTTACATAAAATAATGGTATTTCAAACAATAAATGATTTAATGTTATTTGCGTTTTGTTTCAGATCTTGCCGCTATCGTGTCCTAGGTAAGTCATCAACAACCATGCCTACTATAAATATTAATTTATAGGTACCTAAGAGCATGCACTTTTGAATTAATTTATACATCAACGCTGCTATTATCAGAGATTCAGTATTAACTTTCCTAGTGCTCAGATCCTCAATTGCACTCCAGCCCTTTCTGATTTCAATAAAATTAAAACGTTTCACTTAGCGCGATCTCAGCCGCGTAAATATTTGCCCCCGAGCCGAGAGGGACAATTAGTCCCTGAATATAGAATTAACACTCCATTCGAGCTCTATGATAATATTAGTACGTTTATATCCCTCTCGATGTTTAGATTGAGTCTTGTTTTCATTTTATATGGCATTGTTTAATCCTTTTAATCGTTTTGTAAAGAATGCTGGTTTTAAACCTGATACTCGTATAACATGGACAGAAATAAAAAAAAAATGTTGTAGGTAATAGGTTTAAAGTGATTTGCATCTTACAAAATTAATAATTTTGTCTATGGAAGTCAGTAAGTACCTAAAAGTAAAAGTTTTACCGCTCTTAGGTTTAAAATTGTAAGTGCATCATAGTACTCATAGTTGGTGATTTAGCAACAAAGAATAATCGCATTTTTGTATAAGCGAAAACAAGTAAACTAAATTAATAAATTAAGATAGTTTAGTTTTTTTTTAAATTCCTACGTCAGTCTAGTTTGATTTTGTTTTCTTCAATTAAAATTGGTCCAGTGTATGTACCTGTATATGTACAACAAAATCTATATCCACAATTTGAGGGACCAGGGGTCTAGTTAGGAGAGCCTGATGATGCAGTCATTAATCTAGTTTGCGGGACGTGAGTCAACTGCGCAACTAGGCAAAAAACAGCGGAGACAACGAAAGTAAAAGAAATTGTCAACAACGTCAATTCGCCCTTTGTGGTACGGTTGGCAAATAATAAGAATGCATGTAAATATGGTTTAAAAAAGCTTTTAAAGGTTTAAATATTTAACAAAATAGTTTCTTCTCGCGATTGGAGAGTATAACTGAGACTATTTTTTATTTACAAAAAGATTGCAATTTCATTGTTTTTGATGAATAAAATAACTCTGCTTATATCAGCCTGTATATAAGTGTGCGTAGCAATATCGAGACCTACCAATCGTCACTCGATGTAAAAATTTCGTGAAGAACTTTGCTTGGGTATAGTGAATGAATGACTCTTGTTTAAAAAGTTATTCAAAATAACAAAATAATAAGAGTAGTCATTATGCATCTTTATTATCTTGAAATTTTTTGAACCTTACTATGAGTAGAGGTACAAAATAACCATTAAACAATGAAGTAAATAAAGATCTTATTCTACCAACCGTACATGTAGAATGAGCACACCATGATAATAATGATGTATTGGTTCTGGTTATACGTGCGGCAACATCAAATTAGGGAGCTTTGCGTCAGTTGACGATTTGACGTTCCTCCGGGTTCCGCAGATACACAGCAAATTGTTCCCTTGATTTGTTCACAACGTTATTTGTGCATGAGTTGAAAGATTCTGTTTGCTCCCGACTTATGACTGTCGTTTTGTTTTCATGTCATTTCTGTTGGTATTTTAAAATTCAAACTCTGAAGAAGGTATACTACTTTTGTTTATTTTTTGTTTTGAGTGTGGGGGCAACATGAACGCCTACAGATTTTTTTTTACAAACTGTTCATGAATATGACTAAGCCACTCGGATTATGCAACTATCTTTTAGCAATACTCAAAGTTTGCAATTACGTGAAAGTCACCAATTCTTTGCTGATCATCTACAAATTTGATTTCTTAGTAGTCTCGCTTAAACAAAATGAAACGAATCATGATCTTCGAAATAATAATTTTCATCGGTATCTCATTGTAAATTAATGTCTCTACCTTGGATCTACTGCTAAAGCAACGGCATGACATCACTTAATTTTTGGACCTTTAGCCCAAATCCTGTAGAAATTGGTGAACTATTTAATTTATTATTATTTTATACGGAACATCCCTCGAGATTTTCGTGTAACGTCTTGACAATTGATTTGTGTACATAGCGTTTTATTTGGGAATTAAGGGGAAGCAGCCAATTGCGCGGTGCTAAGCCCTGGCTGGAGGCCCGGATTCACTCCCAGCCGCGTGTTTACTCCCCCTTAAGCTTTATAAGCCTTTATAAACAATCGCTCGTTTAACTCTGAAAAAAGGTGATGGATTGACAGACAAAACAAGTCATGTTTCGATGAAGCGACCTGTAATATTTAAGAGATAAAGTGATTTATACCATCTCACGTACCAACCATTTTTCTCAGCGTATCCATAGCACATTATTTAAGGCAGAACATTCTCGAAGTTAGTTGAACTTATAATAATTACCAATGTCCCTAGTTTTTTAAATGACAAAAATTAATCCTGCAATTAAAATTAAAACATTTTATGAAAGGTTGTAAGTTAGGCTAATTGACAATTCAGTTTCAGAGTTCTTACGGTTTTTGTCAAATAAAACAAAAACAACATCATAAAAATTACGTATATCTTTTTTCACGTATCCACCAAATAAATTCTACACCCGTATATTTACAAATGGCATTACGTTAAAAAGCTTAACAGAAATCAAACGGTCGCACGTCGGCAAACAAGGCGACATGTTACTCGCACAATCAGGCAAATCAAATATAAATTAACTTGATCGCGTTAGCTCCGGCGGGCGTGGACAACTGGACATGTCGAGACGTGTCCTGTGAGTTAATAGTGAGGAACGTGGGTTTTACAACATTTTACTTGTTTCAAATAAATTCGTAAAGAGCCTTGTGGTTTTGACGCAGATCGTCACTTTCGCAAATTGTCATCGCAAAAAAAATTGGTCAGTTTCGCAAAATGTTATTTGTCCTGTGCGGGGGTGAATGAACATGTATGTTTTCCTGTTCTGGGTATTTGTATCTTTTTAAGTATATTTTAAATACCACTATTGATGATGATTGATTAAAGCGGTGTTTCACAAACTATCTCCCGCATTTACATTCAGCCGAATTAAAAACTCATTTGTTTCGGTACATTCAATAGTTTGCATACTTATAAAATCTAGGACCTCCTCTGACCTTACCTACACTTCTAAACTTGCATGAAGTACAACACTATAAATAATCCTCGACGGCAAAAGGTAGAAACCTAATATCCATTCTAAGTACTATAAGTGAAAGTTAGTGAGGCAATATCGTTCACGGCTGCTGTCTCATTTGCCTGGCCGACGTGCGTGGGCGGCTAACGAAGTGTGTCCAAGGATTAGGTAGATACAGAAGGCTGGTAATCAGTTGTAACCTATATGTATTTTTTTAAATCCCGCGCATGAGACGAGAGCACTTCGTATTATTGAGCCGGGAAAACTTAAGCCTTCTGCACCAATCGCACATTAACATATTAGAAATGTGGTATTGACGATACCATTTAATCAGGGATATGCCCAATTGAAAAGCACAAACCCAGAAAACCACCATATTTTAATGTCACGCATTGAAACATGCCGAACATTTAATCAATAAAGAATACTACATACTTTCTAATCACTCGTTAACTTCAAACCGACCATTCTTTGATTAGATGTCCTTTGAGAAATTTTGATTTGCAACTTAATAAGCCCCATTAAGTGGCTGCGCCCACTGATAACCTTACCAAAATTCATAAATGACTGTAATCTGTCCGTCTCTGCTTCGAAGAAATCAGTCCCTTCTGTACATAACCTAATCAAGGCTAAGGGGCAAGCAGTAAATCTCAAAGATAATTGGTCAGCCTGACTTTGTAGACGCAAACGTATCTTTCGTAAAGGTTACGAACGGAGCAGATAAACTAAACCAAACCGCAATTAGCTTTAGACCTGAATGTTACTTGTACATTGCATTAATATTAAGTCAATAAGTAATTTAATCGATGTTATATTGTCAGGATCACAGAATCGATTATGATATCACGAAAAGGGATAAAACATCCAAATACTCAATTGACATAAATTATAATCATTGTTAGTTTTTCTTATCAACGGAGACGGTCACAATTAATATTTAAAAGTTACCATTTTTTAACTTAGATTAAGAAAGAGAGAGTGAGGGAAGAAAACACTATTTTTCGTTTTCGATTCAATCTGTTAGGTGCTTTTATTTATAGAAACTTAGTAATAGTGACAAAAATGCAATTTTTTATATGTGTAGTTTTGATTTTTAATTGATTCGCCCCAAAGATTACTTTTATAAAAATCTATTCACTATAGCCATTGCGTGCCACTGCATTCTCAATAGCGCCCTTGGTTTAAAGAGCCCGTAAAAGTCCACTGTATTTGGATTAAGGTTGATAAATTGATAGCTCATGACGTCACTTGAGCTGGGTATTATGAAAATTCCCAGTGACCCAGCGGAGACGACTTGGAAATGTATCGGTATAAATTGTCCGTGGCATAATTGAATCTGACAGCCGTTGCGGACAAACCCGGAACAAATATTATTTGCAAAGCCATCGAGAGTGCTGCAAAATGGTTTATCGATAAAATTCAATCGAATCTGTATTCGATTGTTTTTATTTTATTTTATGGGAGCAATAAGCGCGGATGGATTTTCCTTTAAAATTGAATGACGGATATTGACGGTTTTACGTGAATAGTGTCGATTTAAGTTGAAAGAGTTAAGTATAAGCCTATTAATGTTTTACTGCGGGCAATCGATTCAATCATTGGAACAAGTCATGGTCATGATTTTTGACTGCGCTTGTTGAAATATGTGTGGGTTATTGAACTCACTACGCAAACGAGTTAATATGAGTTCCTTCTGCATTAAAATCACACCTTAAGTTCCAAATTAAACCACAGAACTATTCACATACGTACATATTTATGTCCGATTCATACTTTATTTTGCTTTGATATTTTTTGACTCCTAGCTTGATCAGGAACACCGTTACTCTGGCAGGCCAGATCTCAAGCCCAATTTTACGCTTAAATTTCATCGATACTAACTTCACATCTATCGATACACTCGATATTCACGACACTACCGCTCACCAGTGGGGCAGCAAAGATTCGCAGTAAAGTTCTTCGCTGATGGTGTTTCTGTGTAATCTGGTGTAGAGCGCGGGGCCGCACACGCGCGCGCATAATCGCAGCGACTTGTACTGCATCCGTCAAGTGTAGCGTCTTATGCTTGTAGGTTAACGCATCCGTCAAGTGCCGCCTTTCGCTTGTAGGTTAAGTTCGTGGTGAATTTTAAAATGTAGGTTTATTCATAAAGTTGTGAAGAAACCTTTTAAATAGAGGCCACGACTTAGTGACGTAACGGATAACACCTGTTGAATATTGGATTTGATTTCTTAGAATGTAGTTTCATTTATAATTATATTTTTCGGGGAAGCTTATTTTGAAAGTGAAGAAAACGATGACAGTTATTAAGATGCAGTCTCATTAAAATTTTGTCAACGTAAGAAATGTAAGCACAATATGTTTAAGAGAAAAGCATGTTAGAAATTTAAAAAGGTGTCAGAAAATAATTAATATTCAATGAGATATAATTATGATAAATGAGAATGTAATAAAGCAATAGTTAAAGGGAAAACAAAATCAGTAAGTAAAAATAAGGATTCCCAAAATACATATAATCCCTTAGCTGACCAGAATAGTTGGACCGGACAAAGATGACCAAGCAAACTTTGATCTGGAAACCGCCGTCCTTCAATCCTGTAATAACTAGAGCACACACCTTTGCATACCTAACTAGGGCGCAAACACCACGTGACGCTGATGCGATTAGTCGCAAGTGTGTGTCGCCGGGAGCGTGTCAGTCGGGATTTGAATAAGCCCCCCACGTACAGCGCACCGAAGGGAGAAATAGGATATTACAGCGTTGTGTGAGGTCACAGACCCATACCCTTACACCGGTTTTATTTGATACCTGGGTATTTGGTTTAAAAGGTGACAGTTTTTTTTGGGCCCACCAACAATCGGTAACGTTTAAGAGAAAGAGAAGTATGTAAAAAATGTATATGTTTTTTTATGAATTTTGCAATTGAATTGAATTTCAAACGAAACCGGAGTCAGTAAACCAAAATAAAAAACCCTTATTTTGATTATATCCGTGAACTATCTGTCCAAAGATTAGTAAACAATGCCTGACATACAGATAACTAAAGTAAAAAGGTTTTAATCAAAATAATTAAAATACAACACTTGAAATCGAATATAAAGGAGACGCAAATTACTTTTGGAACGGTTTTCATGACTATTTTTATCTAAGGCGGTGATTGGAAGTGACTTTCAATCATTTAATTAATGAAATAAAATAATTCGAATAAACAATACAAAAAAATCCGTATAACGGAACGCAAGTGCTAGTCTATTGCCGGATTTTGATTTTATTTAAAAACTGAATACAAATGTCAGAAACCTCCCGTCTGTTAACTGTCATTAGTTACTATATAATAATTATAAAAAAGCTGTAATTCGTTTGTTTGTTTGAACACGCTACTATAAGGAACAGCTGGTTCGAATTGAAAAAATATTTTTGGCGTGGATTATCCATTAGTCGAGGCGGGCTTAAACTAAAAAATGTAAAGCTATAGTTTAAGACTATGCGTGCGTAAACCTTATTCCACGCGGACAGAGTCACAGGCGGCCACTAGTCATAATAAATTGCTTTTACTTCAGATACATAGGAAAAACATAATGGAAAATCGCCCTTATGTGTAAGTATTTACGGTTCAGGCGTTGAAAGTCAGGAAAGCAAAATGACAGATTACTTTATGAGGTTTATATATATTTTCACATCTTATTTCTAACGATTCCGGTTAAAATATGAAAAAGTAATGTTACCACTATAATCTAGAGATTATAAGGAATAAATTGATATCCATTTCGTAAATAAACGCTAAAATTTTATGTGGGCCTAACTCTCCATACAAAAACGATTGACTCCTTTATCGTAATAAAATTACGGACTGAAGCGCTGTCGGAAGGATTAAACTTGTGGCGAATATCAACTAACCGGAACGCTATGAAGTATTATATGTTCGATGGTTTCATGGGATCAGTTGATGACCCTATGAAGGAGTTTTGTATTCTGAATCAAATGTATAGCTTAGCTTTAGTGTCATTACCTGACTGTTAAACCAACGTGAAGCCGTAGGTTCATAACCTAAGCTCTGACAGGCCCGTTGGTCTAGTAGTCAGAGACCCTGCTAACTCTGCAACAATACCAAGGAACGCCGGTTCGAATCCCGCTGGGGGCAAATGTTTGTGTGATGAACACCGGCATGAATGTTTATAAAAGTATTTAAGAATGTCTATCTGTTCACTAGCTTTCTGTTTGTCCTACAAGCATCGAGCTAAGTTTGGGGCTAGGCAATTAATGTGTTAGTCCAAAATTGGTTTATATAACACAGATATAATGTCTTTGTTATATTATAATATAAATAAATCTTTTAGACATCGTCGTCACTCATATGTTAATGATTGTAAAGTTTGCAACTGCTATGTGCGTCAATAATCTTGATAAACATATTATACATATAATGACAACAATCTAAAGGACGCGCTTCTTAACATACATTTTATATTCAACTTTGTAATGGCCGTTGATGCCATTTCCTTTATCTCATCTTTACCATTTCCATTAGAAATTTACCTAAATCCTTCTTACAGGAAGCTCGTGTTATTTCAGAGACCTCTATGGTAAATTTCCGCTGGTTTAGTTAACCTGAGCGGTTTAGCTTTTCCTCGGAAACGCTTTTGTTTCCAACATATTTTTCTATATCTTGCGAAATTCTAGTTTGGAAAGAAGTTGAATTCGTTGTTATGGGTATAAATAGATTTTATCACCAGAGGTCTTGTGTTCGAAAAAGAAAATAATTAGATTACCATTTATTATGACCCTATTTTCGGCGAATGATACTATGTACGCGATGTCGAAGCATTGTTTAAGTTCTGCCCCCCCCCACCTGGGGGGCCATAATACATTAAGTCAAGTCAAGTTTAGTCATACTACATTAATGTTTGGACATATGCATATAATTAAATAAGCCTTATAAAATTTCTCACGATTATTAAGAATGTTATTCATATGTATTTCAATATTTTCAATAAATTCATATCAATCATGACATACCAACATTTATCTTATTGACGACCCCCTTGGAGTAATGGTCAAGAAGTTGACTATAATTCCAAGAGACGCGGGTTTGATCCCCGCACAGGACAAATATTTGTGTCATGAACGTATCTGTTTGTCCTTAGCTGGGTGTTACGTATCTATTAAAAATATTTGTAGTAACACTGTTGACTCTGATATCTGTAACAGAAGTTCTTCAGCTACTACACATGGAAACAGATCAATGTATGTAGGTTTTAGTTCGATATTCATTCTAGCATAAAAGCACACCATTTAACCCTACAAACCAAACAATATATCTCTTCTGCCTGAACAGTCCTAGGTAAAACACATTTGCACGGGATGAACACATCATGACAGGACAATTCGTCATCACGCTGATGATTAAAGTTCACGGTTTAACACGCGGCGACGTGAAAAATGACGTGTCACGCGAGGGATAAATCTTAGGTATAGTTTGATGCACTCTCAAATTGTTTCGATCTATCAACCCTTCGCTGTGATGCATGACGAGCCGGCTGGACAGTCGGGGAGAGAAGTGTTTGATTGCGAAAAAAATTGGAATTTGTTGGTTTTCATTTAACGAAAAGCATATTTTAACAAATATGTTTTGACAAATATGTTTCTTTTTTGCTATTACCACTACATGTCATAGCTTAATGAGTCAATATCAAGATGATGATCATTATGCACAACGAAATATTAAATTATTTCCTAAATAAATATTTAGGTATGGCGCCTATCATCAAGCTAAAACATTGCATTAATATTTTTATGTTTTATTTTCAACTGTCAAAGAATATTTTGTATTATTTTAGCGCAACCAGTGCGCAATAAATGGATATGCACCATTCATAAATTAATTTCGTTTTACATCTTGTTGAGTAGACCAAGGCTTTCTTTTAAACTATTATCCAATTCTCCAATAAAAATAAAATTGTTGTATAAATACAAAAAAAAAAGTTTTCGCAAGCTTTGATTTATTTCTAACATCTATAAAAGAACATAATCGAAACATTTTTCTCTTCGACAGTACGTCTAACCTAAGTTTGTCTAAGGGCAGTGTTGCGGAAGCGATGCAAAAAATATTATAAACGATATCCACGCAAGATCCAGGCCCCATCAATAAAGTTCACCCCTGGTCACTTATGCGGCGGGGGACCATCATAATCGTTATCTTAGATTTATTTTATATATTGTGTCGTTATTTTACAAAGGAAATATGGCGAAAATGCTATTCTCCTACTAGATAATAGTTTGATTCACTGTGCAAAGCAAAAATGACACTGACTGTTCATATTTTTAACCGACTTTAATTGGATTGCAATCCAAATCAAAATTGTCAACTTAACATTTAGCAAGCAAGATTTGTGATAGTAATTTGTCGTGTATACACGACAAATAAAAACAAAATAAAACGGATTTTAAATATTGGGATCGTACATGTTTGACTGGGTTACCTATTATGTTTGGTAATTGAGATAAAACGGTAAACTTTTAATGCTAAAGTTATTCCTGTTCCTGTAACCATGACACTATTAATTTCACACAGGACAGATTACTGAATACAAGGTTATTAGTACTTATAGTATATTATACTTCATTTAAACCTCTCAACCAAGTTGTACAACTATACTACCGCTTCAGCCCATCAATCTACGGCAAACACGTCTCAACCCCGGCACTCATACTCAAGAGCGGCATTACCGCACAATTAATCTGCCTAATGAATGTTTGCGCGGATGCCCTCCATCTGTCGGTCATACCCTCAATATTTGCCCTACACTCACCACCTAATGAAGCTACATTGTGCCTCTGTGGACACTATTAGACACATCTGACATCCGAAATTATGTTCAGGTAATGGCCAACTCTTGTAAAGGTTCGATTTGCGAGCCGTGTTTGCGCTCCCGTTAATCCGAAAGGCATAGTTTATGTGCTAATGGATGGTAAATACAAATGTGGTGTTTGTGTTAGGTGTGATGTTGTTGACATCTCTTCTTTGTGTTATAAGATTATGACGGTGAAAGATTCTTCACATCGTTTCTTATTTAAGAAAATAATCGCAATATTGCTCGGGTTATTTAGTTTTTTTTTTAAAATGAAAAAGAGGGTCACCTGGTGGTAAGTGATTACCACTGCCCATCGACATCAACATCCGTAAAATGGTTGGAGATGCGTCGTTGCGAATCTTACTCTATTCATAGTCGCTTTTTACATGAAATCTCATACCGTCATAATTTTGATACTTGACATGCAACATACAAATAAGCCGGGCTAAGCATTGAGAAGATTCTATCCGCACCTGTTTTCGAAGGAAATTTTCAACACGTAACACTTGGCTATCGGAAAATCCGTACCGATCACGGGTAATATCGCAACATCGAAACGTGTACGCTCTGACCTCCGCCTCCTGCAAACTCTCGCCGACACAAACAGCGGCAGCCGGCCGTCCATCACTGCACCTGCCGACTGTACCGGGATGCCATTAATCAGCACGCCAGCCTGTTTGTCTGACTGTACCGGCGGAGTAATGCGCGATACGTCGAAGATGCGGAATTCAGACGCTCATTGAAGTTCGTGAGATATTTAGCAGGAATTGTGTTCGCTTGGAAGGTTCTACTTGAGTTGGTAGATGAAGCTTTTATTTCACAAGTTGTGGGTTTAGATGGAAGTCTGAAGAGGAGCTGACTTATACAAGCTACTCAGATAGTAGTTACTTTTAGCGAGTATGCTAAACAATGTGCTTGTTATCGAAACGTGTATTGATCGGAAGAATTCTCATAATTAAAATACTTTTATAATCAGGGCTACTACCTACACGCTTTTGCCCTGTTCATATCACGATAGTCGCAATGCCTCGTCCATTCTTCCTCCATCCATACGTACAGAGACGTGTTTGTACGGATCGTGATAAGAGAAGAGCAAACAGCAGCTCGCGTTGACCTGACGGCCTCGATAGCTGTTCACTGATTGTCGTTACACTAGACGGCTTGATGTATTGTAGTGTTTTGTAGAATAAATACATTTAGTGTGCTATGTTGTTAAAGGAGTACCCTCTAAACAGGTAGACAATTGGCGTAAAATTACTGCAGATAAGTGGACCCATTGGTGAAAATGTTTGCGAATGTGTCCTAACTAGTGGTTTGCACTCATTACTAACATTCGATGAGATCGGAAGGAGTCTCAGAACTAAAATTTCACCAGTGCTACTCTACATACACATACACGCTTTTGCTCTAATCAGTTCATCTCACAATAGACGCAATGCCTCGTCCATTCTTCCTCCCTCCGTACGTACAGAGACGTGTTTGTACGGATCGTGATAAGAGAAGAGCAAACAGCAGCTCGCGTTGACCTGACGGCCTCGATAGCTGTTCACTGATTGTCGTTACACTAGACGGCTTGATTTAGTCTTTGGTAGAAGTTGAATAAATACCTACAGCGTTCACTAACATACATTTACGCTCACACTAAAATTTAAATAGGTACGTACACATGAGATTTGGCGCACGATGAAGGCTGTTGGCAACCAATTGGAATTAATTTATTTAGAAAGGCCTATTCTTTTCATTGTTACAGTATGTGTAAAAAGTCGTAATAAATATTTGATTACCTCGAGCGGTTGGGTTATGGTTCAGGTCAACAATCAAATATGAATGGCCCAGGTAAAACCTACATGATAATCTCTTTTCTTTTTCTGTCAATTCAAAAGTTCAGCCCTTCAACATGCTTCTTCGTCTTCGAACTTAACGGTTGTATGTAAACGAAAGATTCAATAATAAACTGTTACAACTTACGTGTACTTAGCGCATTTGGTAATTAATGCTTAACCATCAAATCCGTGCAACAATCACTCCGGGCAGTGTTTGCCCGCGCCGCGATAAGAGCAGCGCAAACAAAGCGCAGTGACCTGCCGCTCACGATACCCGGCGAGTGATTGTCAAGCTGACTTGACGACTAGCGTTGCTTGATTTGCTGGCGAATTGGAAGTGGCATGTAGAGGTGCGTGTATGTATCGTATGCTATCAGATAAGACAGCATCGCATTGGCGACCCTTTTGGTGTCGCCGGTATCTATGGGCGGTAAAACACAACGATGCGAAAGCGCTTAATATTATGTGTGCCTTAAAGTAAGCTTAAAATAAAGATTTGCCCATAAGCTGTGCTGATGCTTATTTACTACATCTAATAGCGCATTTGGTAATAAAGCTAAACTATCAAATCCTCAACAATCACTCCGGACAGTGTTTGTCCGCGCCGCGATAAGAGCAGCGCAAACAAAGCGCAGTGACCTGCCGCACACGATACCCGCCGAGTGATTGTCAAGCTGACTTGACGACTAGCGTTGCTTGATTTGCTTGTGTGTTATGGAAGTGCTGTTTGGGCATATTTTGTACAGAAAGGCGCACTCCCTATTTCTTGACCATCATAGTATTATGTTAACAATAACTTATCTGGCCCATAGCTGACAATGGTAATTTTTTACCTGCATGTTAACTATTCGAAATGGTTTTGGCCACTTGTACCCTTGTTCTGCTACAGATTAATGGGTAGAATGTAATTCCTAAAAAAACAATAATTATTTCTTAATAATCAGTTAAAAGTAGAAGATCAGGCAGAGTAGACAAGACTGCGATAGGCTTTCAAGAGAATAGTGCCGCCCAATCTGAAATAGCGGAGGAGTCACAAATGCGTAGCCGGCCTTTTCCCGGACCCCGCATCCTTTCGCGCGGCCCGCCGCCATTTTTCCAAACATTTCCCTCGCAGTATTACCATCCCAGTTCAATAAGTTACCCGGCCGCTAATAACAGTCGGCAAGGCGACGGTAAATCGGCGGCCGGCAGTTAACAGGCGTAATGAGCGCCATCTGTCTGCAGGCCTCGCGCGCGGGATAACGTCTAATATGAAATAACACCGGCATTACATATCACGTGCGTCTTCATTTGCGCTGATCGCGAGATATGGCCGTCTGCTATCAGCACGCTGTTTGGATAATTTACTCATTATTGGCTGGTCAGGAGGTCGGTGCCTTGGAGTGCAGTGGAGATCTACCCTTTTGTTATGCGAAAACGTACTAGCGGTATGAGAAGAATAACGTTAAAACAAGGAGGCGATGAGTGTAGAGGCTTAGTGCACGTTATTTGATCTGGATACTTTACTCAGTATTAAGTTGTCAGAGGTCTTAAGTTTTAGTATGTGCAAGTTATATAAATAAATAAATATGTAAACCAATACAGCGAAGAATTTATATTTTAGTGACTGGGAGGTGGATAAATCTCAATTAAGTGTTTATTCGTGATGTAAAATAATGGATGATTTTATGCTTCAAGCACCTGTGCTATCAGCAAACTAATTAGAGGCAGAACCATTGAGTGAAATGACACCACCATCGAATAAGTTTCTTTAAATCTGGATTGTAAAGTCTTACTTACTTACTTACTCCGCTGGCTCAGTGACCCGAAGTGGATCTTGGTCTCCACCACGATATTACTCCAATGACTCTGTTTTGAGCAACCTCTTGCACATTGGCAGGATAGAAAGTTTAGGGGACAAAATTTGACAGCTATTCAAGTTCATAAGTTACTACCTACAAGTAAAAGGTTAACGACACTTCACTCATCAAATTGATTGTCCACGTTGGACAATTAGTTACACATAATTATGACGTATTATATTATCGTAATTCACCTGCTTGAGCAAACACGATTGCGTACTAATAATATTAACATAGCGTTATCTGCAGTACGCATCGGTGCAATAAATCGAAGAGTGAACAATGCAGTGATGAAGGGCCCTGCACAATAGGTCGTAACGTCCGTCTGACGACAGAATTATCTAATTAACCAGAGAATTAACAGGATGCGCTCAATTGCGAGGTAGGAGGTCTGGCTGGATGTGAGAAAGTTGAGGAGGATTAGCCGGTGGGAATGTCCCTTGACAGGGAAAATAGTATAGGAGTCAAGTAAGCAAACCTCGTCTGGAATAGCTGAGGTTTGCTCAATGAGGAGTCAACGCTAAGTTTTTAATTTCCATCCAATAATGTTAAGACTACGTTGGTTGAAGTTGGTACTTCTGGTTTATTTCGATGACATAATTTGATGAGGCTATTACTTCTGATACATTGATAAAGGAAATAGTGCTGCTGAATTCAGAATAATCCACTATGCTTTACTCGTAGTAAATGCATGTCGTTAATGTCACAAAAGTACAATGTACAATGACATGCGTCTACTACAAGTAAAACATTGTACCTTTGTGGCAAAAAGTCGATTTAGCGTCATAAATCCCTTACGTTTGCAACAGGCTCGAAACCGATACCTCCTAGTTAGCCCGCCTGATCAGTTTTGCCAGCACATCGTCCGCATCCAAGCTAAACGGAGCCAGATCAGCTCTTGACATGCATTGATGCATCGCAAAAGCGTTTGCAAACGTGTCTTGATAACAGCTCCATTATCTTCTATTCCGGCCGGCGTGCGTGTGCCCGTGGCTGCACTCGCCACAAATTGAGTTACAAAACGATTCTTCGCAGCGAGAGCGGCTCTCAAAGTTCCACAAAGCGTTTTTGTTGCGGCAACAAAATAATGGAGCGCATCCTAGTTCGCGAGTTCAACCAATTCGTTAGGTTTCGCAAGTGTCTTTAGAGGAATTGCTCGGCCGGATTTATGTTGGAGTGCTCCCGGATTTCTTTTATAATGTGAGCGAAAATTGTTTAAAGCCGTTCTGGGAATGTTATCTTTTTGCGGATCAAAGTCTGGAACTACGGGTTTGGATTACTTGCTTCCGAATCAGGTTTTTTTAAAGTTTCCACTAATTTTTTTATCAGGCGTTTATTACTCGAGTGATATTCATCGTCAACAACTATTACACGATACTTGGCTTTGCCTAGTACTAATGGAGTACTGGAATATTGGTTTTAATACAAAGTCTTATTGCCGAGATCCAATTCCAGGGTGAAGCAAAACGTTGTATTTGTATATTAGTTCTTAGTCGTTTTTCTATATCGTACTTATCATTGTTAAGACTATTATTACCTACATTCATGACGCAATATTTACAATGACGAAATTATTTTCCATTCAAGGGGAAATACAGCCGCACTTTCTATTTCTATTTAATTTCTGGGCTGATATCCTTAGCGGTCTACGTAAATATGTATATACATATGTATATGTTATACAAATCAAAGCTAAAGTTTGGGGATCACAGCTGGGGTGTCGCAGGTGACGTCAGCACGCCTTCGTTAGTCGGTTCATTACGACAGGCTCAAGGGCGGGTGCAGGACAACGTGACTAAGCTTTTACAGTGTGTGGAACAAATCTTTTTTGAAAATGCATGTTGAATTTTATAGTCCCTTAAAATAAAGCTACTTTTCGCGGTTGAATTAAAACTGCATATTTACAGCGAAACCCGACGTTTCAGCTCCTTTTCTGGAGCCGTGATCACGGAATGACTAAGGCGTTATGTGTCACTTGTTATATAAATTATTACAAAACTACTCTCAACTAAATTATTACTTTCCAAGTGCCGTCATCTTCACGTTCACAATTTGTTACGTGAAGATGGTAGTCCCTTTACACACAACCCTATAGCTAGTAGGCTTCACTTCATTTTCATTCTTCATTCGCTTCATTACAATAAAATGCATTCAAGTGGTCTCTATTTAATATTTACACAAAGTTTCATCCTGATATTACTCAAACTTAGTTTATCTTTATCTGTCTACCCATAAGTAGTGCCATTCTAAAGACCTGTTTCCACAATTTATATTGCAAACGCTGGTAGATTCAAAATGTACTACATTTTTAGTCAATTTAAGATTTTACACTCGTACTTGTCTATGGAAACTTAAAATTTACAATGGAAGCTTTAACTTATAATCTATGGCGTATATAATAATAAGAATTGTTATAAACCTTGTGATACTCTCGAAGTTCGACTTGTTTTACTATTTGTTGGGCAACATCATTGACAACGACCGAACCTATTGACCCGACGAGTCGATACCATCCCTCATACTTCCTAACATTCGTTCCCGAACCAACTCAATCCCGCCATTTACATAGGCCGCCGGTGATGGACCGTAGAACTAACAAAATTATTCAAAGTAGGGCGAGTTTTACGCGGGCCCCGGGGTTGGCGGGCTTAAAAGATTATATGTAGCTTTGTATGAATAAGCGTGGCCGACTCACCGGCTTGGGATAACACGCGTTTTAGTAGGTGTCTTCGATTTTCGATTGTTTTTAAAAGGATTTAAGCCCTTCGATTTCATGATGGGCCGAGCTTATTTTCCCGTAAATACGTCGTAACTGTTGTGCTTTGTTTCTGCTGGAGAGTAAGGTCGCCAGAGCTCAGATGTGGAGAGTATGGGGTCTATAAGGCAGGTAACACATCTGCGACTCCTGTGCGGTTGTTTCATGTCTATGGGCAGCATTGATCACTTACCATCGGGTGACTCTCTTGTTCGTTTACCTCCCCATGACATAAAACATGGATTTTTAAGTATCGAATAGATTTGTCTTTTGGTTTAAATACCGGGCCCTGATCTCAAAGTTCAGGGTTCGATTTCCGCTCGAACACATCTCAGGTTTCTGATCAGTAATCCACATTTGGCAAATATGTCTATCAAAATATGGTGGTTACAATTGTCTGAAACCTATTTTTTTACCTCACAAAGACAAAGATGCAGATATGAAGATAAAGAAAAGTTTAAAAGTCCCGTTGGGATAGTTCGCGACATCGGAGTTGAGATATATCGGTTTAGTTCCGCGGGAGTCGGACCTGCTCTCTGGGATAATCAAACTCTCGCAGGTTCGGGAACTTCGGCTCGTCAACATTGTAGAATGGTTTACATGTGTGTTTGTATGTTGATGTAGATTTTGGGCTGTGTTTACGACGTATTTGGACATTCACACACCAATTGCCTAAGCTCGGAGCTTGCTCTATGGCTGAAAGGTGACGGATATTAAAAAAACTGTTTATAAAAAAAACTGTTTAACATCCATGACTCGAGTACATTTGCCCTCGATGTTCATCTCACAAACATTTGCCCATAGCGAGACTCGAGCCCGCGACTTGCGCGATTGATTTTGTAGCCAGGGCCTCTGACCAATAGACTAAGCAGTCTATCATTATCCAATCCATTGAAACTGATAAAAATGGGAAATTATTTTACGCCATTAATATTATTATCATTATGGCTCTGTTTGAAACTTAAGGCGAAGCAATATTTTAATTAGATCAACAATTAATTTTCAGCAAAACGTCTACAACAAACACTTTACTCACCGATAAATCATTCTAGAAACCAGTCGACTTAGAAGCGATTGTCAACACAAGTTGCAAGCAACAAAACAAAAGTTGCGGGCTCCCACGCACGTGACCACAATTAATGAGCAGGTAAGGAAATTACGCAGTGTAGGCTCGTCCTAATATGCTCCGGTGCTTCGGGATCAGAAGGAAGTTTCCTTACCTAAATGTATTAATGAATGCTGTGGGTTAGGTTTTTGTTACTAAATGCTTGCGAAGTCATTATAAAAAAAAGAAAAATATTTAAATACAAAATGATTCGGAAGAGCTGGCGAGATGAATCGGCAAGAAACTCGACAGTTGCTCTTTTCAAATGCCATAATGTTTTAACAAAAAAATAATGGTGTTAGTCACAGAGTCGTATAGTTCATCTAATGGCACTTTGTTTTAATGATCTGGTTTAATCATCCGTTTCGTCTGAGATTAACTAAGCAGCTTAGTAAACTTGTAATAGGATAAAACATACTCATTTATTTAATTGCTAGGCGGAATAAACTGAGACCGCCGAGCATCTTATAAAAAAAACCTTCCAGATCACAACAAAAACATCTTATTATAACTTACCATCAGTTGCCAATATAATTAGTAAAACGACCATGGATTCCGCGCCTTCTGTTGTAATACTCTCAACTTCAACTTTCAACTCCAACTTTTGACAAAACTGTTGTACACCAATTTGTTATCAAATATTATGACAAATAATTAGCATAAACGCTACCAAAACAATACGAGTGTCAAGTCAAGTTCCAAGGAAGGTAAGGAAAGTTACAGAGCCCACATCACGCGCACGTGACCGCAATAAATGAGGGCAGGTAAGGAAATTACGTCGTGTAGCTTCGCCTTAACATTCGCCAGTGAGTCTGACCCAGTAGGGGCGTAATGAGATAACGACACTGATTGTGCCTAAATGAAGATATTTAGGCGTATGGCGTTTTGGCTGTGTCACGACAATCAACACGAACGGTAATGAACTGACAATGAGAAGTGTCTCGGCTAGGATATAAATATATCTGCTCGGCTAAGATATAAATATCATCCTAATTCACCTGCAAATGATCACCGCTTTTTTTTTATTCATTTCAAACACATCATCCTCCTGCCCTTACCGCACACTAGTCGGGGTCACCGCAACGTGTCTTCTCCTTATTCCACCAAATTATCATATGGAACTTTCAGTGTAATAACAGGTTGACTACACATTATTTCACTGGAGTTCAGATTTAAGTTTACCTACTGTTGACGATCAAAACTGCTCAAAGTTCACCATTCTACCAAAAACATAATTTGACCTGCCCATTGGTCTAGTAGTTAGTGACCCGGCCTACAAAACCAAGGGTCGCTGATTTGAATCCCGCTAGGGACAAATGTTTGTGAGAAGAACATTGGCAATTGTACTCGAGTCATGAGTGTCTTTAAAAGTATTTAAGTCTGTCTATCCGTATTCTAGCATCCATAGTACAAGCTTCGAGCTTAGTTTGGGGCTAAGCAATTTGTGTGTTAGGGCAAATAATAAAGTCTAAGTTCAGCAGTGGACTGCAACCAGAGGATCTCGAGAGGAAATTGATGACTCTTCCATCTGCCGCTTCTGCCACTATATAATCTTTGATATAAATTAGCAGAGCGGCCTCATGTTTGAACACGCGCCGCCTCGGAAGCGGCTGATCGTGACGATCGTCCCTCCGCCTTCACATGTGCTCTGCCCCAATAACATACCGTGATATCATTGAAATGTTACAGTTTTATATGTTGAAACGGTGTTTAAACAGAATTCCTTGTATTTTTTTGTAAATTTATCCTTTATTTTTAACCTCTTAAACTTTTTAAATAATAAACATTTAAAAATATATTACCTTGTAAGAGGCGCTGCTGGCTCGATCCCCGCCTGAGCCACATGAGATTAGATTAATTATTCTTTGTTCATAATTTTAAACATTGTAGACAAAGGCAGAATACCTAATTAATAATCGAACTGTTACGCAAATTCTAGAGAAATCAAAGCATTTGCTGTAATTATACGAGTAGATCTTGGTTTATCAATTTCACCAGGCATATGGAGTGTGGCATGTGGTTACTAGGCAGTCAATCTATTACATGCAAATTATCACGATAATTGGCAGTATTATGGAAAATAAGATAAATAGTTTAAAAAACGGCAACCGTTTAAGAAAAGTATGATAAACCTTTACTAAACTACGACGTCGCTGTTAATTGAAATAAGTTTTCGAAATAATTTATACGTACAAAGCGTACTCGTGGCAATCACTAAAACTATTCAACTTAACACCCAAAAATATCTAGCCATTATCAAAACATTAATTCGTAAAACCTTTTAAATTAAACTCCATTCGTACCTACTTAAAATCTTTCGCACTCAGCGGAGCATTATCAAAAACGGGGGCAAAGACAAAAGCTTCGGAATTTCTCCTCGAACAAATTACATCTAATTCTGTCTAACGACAATTAACTCCAAGGGCGTATGCAAAGTAAATTCCGATTTGGATGGCCCTCGGTGAGGCTCCGATAAATCATTAGTCCCAAGCCTCATTATGAACTGTGATCGGTGACCTTATTGGACTCGAGTTAGTTATAATGACACTCCTCTGCCTACAAAGATTTTCTTTGTTTGAACTGTACTTAAAATGTTCGATATTTCCACTTTAAAATAATTATTTTAGTATTCTTCTGTTTAGAAAGTTTCTTTACCAATAATATTTGACCTCAGTCTATGTTTGATCGCTTGCACTATGTGGCTAACTAAGGTACTTTCTTTCGCAAATTAAGTTAAGATTATTTAATTTTTTATACAAAGGTTTCTTTATAAATCTATGTTTAGTATTTATAGATCAATTGAACCTCTCCATAAGGAAATCACTCATTTCCTAAATGATAGAAGTACTTTTGCCGAGCGGGTGACCTAGCTCGGAGACTTAGGTCCTTACTACACGGTGTTGGTGTACTAGTAGGATCGAGCTAGATGCAGAGCCCAAGGAAAGGCCTATGTCCAGCAGTAGACTGCGATAGGCTGATCTTCAACGAAATAAAATTATTTGCAGTTAGTTGAAGTGTAATTGTACTTGTTATTTTGTTTATTTAAATAAATAAATAAATAAATGCCTTGGACTAACACACCAATTGCCTAGCCCCAAGCTAAGCTCTAAGCTAATTACGTAGTGTCGCACTATGAATACTGCTGATACTGCAAGCCTAAGTAGTTCAGCAGTATATTGCAACATGAAGGAAACGCCGACGCTGCACATCAAAAACTGCGCGTGCACCGCTGCCGCCCCCCTCGCCGGCCTTCGACGCCCCGCGGAGCTCATCGCTCCGCCACTTAGATACATACATCGATCGGGTCAATTAGCTTAAGAATTAATGTAATTTTTAAAATTAAATTTATTAAAATCATTTCGGTTTTTTTTAAATCCTGCGGCTGCCACTTCTATAATTAGCTTGTACTATGGAAGCTAGGGAACGGATAGACATACTTAAATACTTTTTATAAACATCCATGACTCGAGTACAAATGCCGATGTTCATCACACAAACATTTGCCCCTAGCGGGATTCGAACCCGCGACCCTTGGTTTTGTAGCCAGGGTCTCTAGCCACTCCACCAACGGGCCTGTCAAAGCATATAATTAAAACCATACATTTCCACATCTGAAACGCATGCAACCTCGTTACAAGGCACAAAGAAAGGCTTTGCAACGTTGCCAGTCATCACCAACTTTCCACTCTAAACTTTTCGCTTAAACTTTCGCCCGAAATGCTTAACCGTATTTAATGAGATTAGTAATAATCGATTTAGCCCCGAGCGAATCGTTGAGCTTACAACGAATAAGTTATCGTTAAGTAATTAAGTATTGTGATTAGGCTTAAATGTTTGTTTACTGTGCTTTGGCCAAAATTTGTATTCATACGATCGAGGTATAAGAGTAACAGTTTGTGTAGAAAAGCACTAAGCGGAGAAATCGCGACGTAATTTCGGCAGAGTGTGACGTCCTCCATTTAAAATACCTCTATATTGCAGGTGTAATCCCACCGCACTTCGGTCGCGTTTTTTGGCCTAGTTTGTTAATATAGTGTCTAAACGTCATCGATTGTAATTGAATATCCATGTAAAGTAAGTAGTAAATAACCATAAGGATATGGATAATAATTAAGACAAGGGCCTAAATATCCTTAAGATAGGCTCCAAAACTCTAATTATTAGATTAATTATATTATCGTTAAATTGGGGGCACCATGATAAATGAAATTGTTGATTCGTAAAATTGATCGTAAGATCGGCCGCCATGGCCGAATACGGCCGGAGGGTATTATTATACATGAAGAAAAGGCAATTTACCAAGACGCATGCCTTCTTATTAATATGGTCAAAACGACAAACTAAGAGGATCCCAAAAAGCAGCCTTCCACGAATTGTTCAAAGAAAACAAAACGTGTTGCGTCCATTACGAACAATTATCGCTTAGCAAAGAGATATAGTCAGTAAACTCATGTAACGGACAAGTAGCAATCACATTAGTGTTCGTCCCATTGTCGAGATCCGTAATGAGTCTTCAAGACAAGACCCCCGCAGGGCCGGGGCCCGCGGGGGCAGGGGCGGGCCCCGGGGGGTCCAGACCCCCGCTCGGTGATAGTGACAGTGACAGTTTTTCGATAATTCGCCGACGTCAGCAACTTGCTAACGAGCCCTTTGAGATTCTCATTTGAGGCCGGGAAAGTTTTTTGCCGGAGATTTTTCTTGACTGCGGGTTGTGGCTGCAGTTTTAAACATTTGCAATTATAAATAAATGATTTTACATATATTTCATAATCAAAATTATAAAGAATTAATAACGGTTTCTTATTAACTAACTAACTTATTAATTGCCTAGCTTTAAAAGAACTTAAAACGATGCGCTATCCATTTTAAGAAGAGAAAATTAATATTACTTTATTCTGAGTCACAGTTCAATCCGAGCAAAGTCGATTTTTATCTATTTTGACAATTAAATAAAGTTAAAAGTGTTTGCTAACAAATAATGATTATTCCCATAAGATCCTTGGAAGAAATAATTGTAAGATAAAAAAATAAAAAATAATTTAAGTAAATAAAACCATGAAAATTAATCCGCATATTGACGACTATCCACAAACTAAAAAAAGAACACAATTCCCAACCACAGTGATCAGCAATAAAAGACAAATGAACAGCGCAAAATACCGTTCAAAGAATAAGCCGGCCGCAGACGCGCAGTTTTAAACCGGTACGCGCGGGCGAATTTTGAGAGCTAATAAATCTGTCAGGTGTCAAAGTAAGCCGCGTATCGAGCGGCGCAGGCCCGTGAGTTATGACGCTGCGCTGGCGTGTGTTTGTGTAATGAAGTTTGAGTGGCGATGGAAGAACGTGGGGGTAATTAAAGTGAAGATATTTTTAAAGTTTTTCACGTCAGTATGTATGATATGTAACAGAAAGGAATTAAATGATTAAGGCACAGGTCATTTTTGGTTGGGACATATTAAAGGCGGATACTTTACTTGTTCATATCTCAACTTTTTATTTGACTTATATTTTATGTAAAATAATTTAGGTACCTTGGTGCATAGCTGTGGAACAAGAATGTTTTATTTTTTAACTTTCCTTTCATCATTATTTTTAGGTTTTTTTTAGTTAAGGGCTAAATGGTGATGTGTGAAAAGTAATATTCGGCGTTATTTTTATTAATGGTCAGCTTGCTTTGATTTTGATTTTTTTAATACAATGAAAAAACACAATTGTAGTGTTGCTGAGTGTTAAACTTGCACTTTCAAAGCTGTCAAATAACTCACTCAATTTCAAGTTAAATTACAAACTTCGCCTATAAATCCAATTAATTTCATAAGCCAGCTGGTCATAATGTTGAAAATAATAATTCAATCGCCGGCCAAACATCAAACAAACCGATGATCATATTATGTTGATACCTGTAATCAACAAAAGCCCACAAAATGTTTACCTATAAAACATCAATTTTATTACAACTTTAGTGATTGCAAGAAAAGCGAAACTTATTGGATCTGAATCCTCAATCGATTAACCGGAGGCTTCGGAAGCAACCTGAATTATACAACGGGCAGTAAAAGAGAAAAATCAACAAAAAATA
This sequence comes from Nomophila noctuella, assembly GCA_958496325.1. NCBI lineage: Eukaryota > Metazoa > Arthropoda > Insecta > Lepidoptera > Crambidae > Nomophila > Nomophila noctuella. The sequence continues at coordinate 918,530 of OY292486.1, forward strand.
CGCCGAAGAAGGAAAAACGATAAAACGGTTTTATTGCTTCCTTAAAATTCGCCAAAAATCAACAATTCAATTCTATGCGAGTCATAAAGTAGAAAGATGGATTTCGAATCGAAGCCCTTACTATGGGAGCAAGAATTATTTCTTTCAGATCACTTGTTAAAAGCCAAACAATACAGGATTCTTTAGGCGTGACGTAAAAAGGCACGTCATTAGTCATTAGTATTTATAAACATTAAAAATTATAATAAAGAAAAAATAATCTGATCGCAGGAGGGGGATTGAACTCAGCTTCTCTTGCAATCCGGGCAAACGCTCCTACCAATTAAGCTGCCCAGACCATTAATGTACCTAAGCAAGAGTTGCTGGGTTCAATCTCACGCCTGAGATCATGATGATGATTGATTGATCATCATCAATCATCATCATGATTTTTTCTTTAAACTTTATAGATATAGGTTAGTAGTAATAATGTAGAAAAGTACTGTATTGTTTGCTACAACTTTGGAGCTCTCGCCTCCTTTCCATTAGGTGCGGTGAAATGATATTGTTATGCGTTATTAAAAAATAAAATTGTACACCTTTCTCTCCGTTCTATGAAAGAATATTCTGGTGCAATTATTTATTTTTAAAAGTTGCTGATACTTTTCCAAGTAGAATCATTTACTAACCTACTCGCTTTCGACTTACCAGAGTCAACATCGAGATTCAAAGTCCATTGGTAAGATTTCTATACAAACACTCGTAAAATACTCTCGATATTATCCGCGCAATAGGTTTATAATGTCTTATAAAGAGTGACGGAGACCGCTGCTAGACAAGGACGGGAGAGGGAAGTGTGCACTGCTCAAATACATACGATTACGTCGCTAAACCGAAATGGAAGATCTTCGGAGCCCCTGAGGAGAGGTGCATTCCGTCTGGAATGGTACTCTACTTCTACCGGTTGGGATATTATCCCGTTTTCTTCAGTTATAAGTTATTTTCTGTGGTTTTATAAGTGTTGTGACAACTTTTAAGTTGTCTTTTCTTTTGAGATTTTTGGGGGTCGTTGTGTAAATTCCTTACGTGCCTTGACATCGTAAGCACCCAATATCTTATTGTGAGCTAAATTATCATGTCAATCAGTCGAAAATCTTCCTCCAAAATTGACGAAAGAATTTGAAGGTTATCGGTGTAGTTGACGTCATCATAGAAGACGATCATTGAGCATGATAGTGGTAAAAAAGCTTGTTACTAAAGAGAAGAAGATATGAATAATGAGTTTCTTACCAGGTTGCAAGCTATTAAAAAACGACCTATGAAATACCCACGAAAAGTAAGAGTAAAGGACAAATTCATACCATAACGTCGCTAAACCGAAATGGAAGATCTCTGGAGTCCCAGAGGAGCGGTGCATTCCGTCTGGATGGGTACTCTACTTCCAGCGGTTGGGATTTTATCCTGTTTTCCCGCCGACTGTTGTTGTTATTATCTGTGGTTTAAGGAGTTGTTGTGACACTTCTTAAGTTGGCTTATCTGAAAAGATTTTAAGGGTCTGACGTTAATTCTTTATTTGGAACTACAGTTTCAGTAATGTGTTTTCGAGAGCTATTCTGTGCGAGGTCAATCTGTCCACAAAGCTTTCTCCCAAATTGAAGAAAAAGTTTGAAAGTTACCGGAAAAGTTCTTGTCACCATAGCAAACGATCATTAGTTATAAGAAAAAACTATTAATAATATGCGTTTTACCAGATTGGGGTATTAAAAGACTACCTACAAAAAGTAAAGAGCCCGGATGGAAAAACATGACTTCACTTAATGAGTTTATAAAAGCTCTATAATAATAAATATCTTAAAACCGTCGCCCTTCCATAACATAGGTATACTGACTCCAATCTAAGGGTGTCTTTATTGAACCCACACACACCGCAAAAGGTTAAATTTGGCATCGTCTGGTGCATTCGCTGGGGGCTGGATCCCTCTAGATTCCAATCAAGGACTTTTTTATTTTCTTACCTACCCTCCTGTTTTGGGCACCCCATTGTCTTCAAGTAAATTGATTTACCGATGTAACCGTAATGTTATATTTTATCTCATTGACATTTTAACTGCTTTTTGGAATAAATGTTCAAAGATTATGATTTTGTTTGAGTTTTCCGAGTCAATATTTACAAGGCCACAATTTTTTTGATGTTTAAGACATTTATTTTAGACACAGTGTTTTTTACCTAAGCCTGTCTTATTCTAGCTTTAGCACATAAATATCAGTATTTATTTATGTGAAGTAGTCCAATAAGTCCGATCAATACAATATTACTTTAATAATGCAATAATAATCTGATTTAAGCGCTGGTTAAAAACATCATTGTATTTATTTTGGTGTAGTTATATTGCTTTTTAATTAATTCGCAATTACAATCGCTTTAATTTACGATAAATATTTTTATATCAATCTAACAAGAAATTATTGTCTGTACACTCACCAGAATAAGAAAGCTACAATTTCTCAAATATAAAAGCTGCGAGTTTTCCATCTACGCGGGGAAACGTCGAAACGTTAATAACAGAATGTCCATAGATTGCTGCGCAGGTGCTGGCTCGTGTTCGAGATGAGACTTTCGCGCGCACCTCGGCAATCCAACGTGTGTGACGTTAGGGGGGATCCATTAGGTATTGTTGAAGGGAAAAATATGAGGACTTGTTGTACATGAAATGAGAATAAATTATTATTTTGACAAATAGCTGAACTTTATGCAAAGCTTTGGATATGGAGTGCACTACTAAGGTTTCATTGAAAGGACGGTATCGAAGTTTTTGAAACTCTGTTATTCGGGCTTGTGTTCACCAATTTAAGCTTGGTAAGGGTGGTATGAAACACAGAACCTTATTTGCATGATAAAAGCCCAGGAGGTGATAAAAGGATTTTTAAAAATCGTCATATTTTTTTTATATCTTCACTGTAATAACCAGACTCACCAAATCCTGGATCATGGTCAAAGCGGACCCCGCACAGAAACAGGATAAACGCTAGGATGAAGGACTAGCATCTACTTTCTGACATTTTGTTAGCGATCTTACGCTTTTGTACATAGATTACGACCCTTCTTAGCTTATACATATAATGAAATTAACCACGCTTGATATCTCGCGTTATACAGATGTACGGGAATGATTAATATCTCCGTCCCGGCCGTTCGGGACGGTTGAGTCACAAACGCGTCCGCGCCCGGACGTCATTAGCGTATCAACGCGTATAAATTCACTATATTGTGCGTGACTGTACTTAGGCTCATCATTGCTGGAAGATGTACTGGTTATCTACTCCGCTCGCTATAAACAGCTTGGTAGCCTAGTGGTAAGGGCGCCGCTGCACATGCGTGAGGTCGGCGGTTCAAATCAGGCACGCACCTCTAGGATCATCAAAAATCGATGTGCGTAATTTCATACCAGCTGTACGGTAAAGGAAACATGATGAGGAAACCCACACACTATGAGTAAGGATGTAAAATGAAGAAGGCAGAAGTAGCTACTTAAATTTCTTATTTTTTTTAATTTCTTATATTTTGTTAAAAAAATCAAGAAGTTTAAAAAATCAATGTTGCAATCACCTTTCGAAGCGAATAGTATTAAAGGGATTAATGTGGAACTAACAATAACACCTAATATTTACATACCATAGAATTAGTCCTCAATAGCTCATTTGTCGTCTAATAGTGTATAAGCAGGCTATCACTGGCGTCTGAATTAAACGATAACTGCGACGATATCTCATACGCGTTCTATTAATCAATGCCGCTAACACCTGAAAGATCACGCCGGGCGCTAGTTAGACGGTAGTGTTGAACATGCAGGGAGTGGCGGTACTGACAGCGGGTAAACATCCGCATTTAAAAGCGATTTATTGACTTTGATTGCCTTTTGCCGCTAGTTGACGTAGCAAAAACATTGGGTCCAACTTTTCTGGGTTTGGTTTATTCTATAGAAGACGTCAAGGTCGTAGAATTGTCGAACTATAATGTAACTTGCTCCCTATGGTTAGGTAACACTCTCATCGCAGAGTTAGTTAACCAAGTTATGCTAATGTAACTGACCATGTGGCCCTCGAAGGTTATTTGTTAGCTAGTAATGTTTAAGCATGATTATCACTGGCGCTTGCATTAAACGATAGCTGCGGCGATATCTCATACGCGTTCTATTAATCAATGCCGCTAACACCTGAAAGATCACGCCGGGCGCTAGTTAGACGGTAGTGTTGAACATGCAGGGAGTGGGAGCACTGACAGCGGGTAAACATCCGCAACAAGCGATTTATTGAATTTGATTGCCTTTTGCCGCTAGTTGACGTAGCAAAAACATTGGGTCCAACTTTTATGGGTTTGGTTTATTCTATAGAAGACGTCAAGGTCATAGAATTGTCGAACTATAATGTAACTTGCTCCCTATGTTTAGGTAACACTCTCATCGCAGAGTTAGTTAGCCAAGTTATGCTAATGCAACTTGACCATGTGGCCCTCAAAGGTTATTTGTTAGCTAGTTTTTAAGCATGATTATCACTGGCGCTTGCATTAAACGATAGCTGCGGCGATATCTCATACGCTTTCTATTAATCAATGCCGCTAACACCTGAAAGATCACGCCGGGCGCTAGTTAGACGGTAGTGTTGAACATGCAGGGAGTGGCTTGAGTAACAGTGGGTATGATACTTTAATGAGAGTTTTCGCACTTTAATACGTATGCGTCTAACTGCTAAGTGATCGTTGACAGATGTGTCAAAATTCACTTATCGCATAGACAGGACGCCAAAGTATTTCGATCTAGTGCCACTAACACCTGAAAGATCACGCCGGGCCTTAGTTAGACGGTTGTATTGATCATGCAAGGAGTGGTGGTATTGACAGCGTGTTTGGTTATTTAATTAATGGCGATTCAATTCTGATACCCTTATTGAGTCGCCATTTAATTATTAGAATAGACAAACACATCGAATTGCCAGTGGAACCCATCAAACACGCTGAAAGAATTTAAATCTTCATTTCAAAAATTTAATTATTGCACCACTATTTTCATCAGCCTATTGAAGTCCGCTGCTGGACAAAGGCCTCTCGTATTTGAATAATTTTGCTCATTTTTAGGTAAAACCCATTATTTTTTTTAAATTAAAAGCATTTGTAGTGATGCCTACCCGCCCCGACAACGTATGTTAATCAGGCAGATCACGGCTAATTACCGAATCGAGCGTGAAATGCGGGTTTAGCGATGAAAGATCTACCGCTAACTACTGATACACCCAATTCTTTTATTGAAATTGCCTTATTAGGTTTTTTAAAGTGGAAGCTCCTTAACTTACTGATAAGTGAAAGCTACCTTAACCCGCTTGCAGTGGGACCTCACCCAATCCGCCCGTCCCGCCCCGACAACGCATGTTAATCAGACGGATCACGGCTAATTGCCGACTCGAGTGTGAAATGCGGGCTTAGCGATGAAATTATCTGCAGTTTACCACTGATTTATGCTTGATTAAAAGCTACCGTTTTATCTCCTTGCGATAGTTAATCAAGACGTTGGGGAAATACTCGTATGTTCTGGTTTTATGCTGTTGTTGGTTTGATGTGAAAGTGTTTTGTAGTTTTATGGTTACTAAAAGTATTGTAAGTTTTTTTCTGAAAGGAGGCGACGATTATTTATGCCTAGACATTTCAGTGTACAATATGATGAGTAAGTAGTTAACTGGGCCGCGGCCACTTCTAAACGTGGGCCAGATGAATACTATCAAACTGTCAATGGTATTAACTCGCCCGCGGGCCAGAATTTTTGTGGGCCAGTTAATACCGAACCCATTTGAAGCGCTATTAATAGTTTTGGGCTTGATTTTGCTTTAGGTTAAAAGCAGGTTATTCAATAATTCTGCCAAAAACAGAATCGGTTAGATGAAAAAGATATAAGTGAATGTTCTTTCAATCCGTTCATTTATAAAAATAATTACAGTTCAGAGCAAAAACATTCCCGAAAATCAAATCTTAATTTGTTCCTCCTTCCCACAAATGAGATTTCCCTCACATGCGGTTTAGTCTAGGAGTGTCGGCGCTGCGGGGGTCCAATTACCCCCATTCGACTCCCCGTCGACACCATTACCTAATGTTGTAGTGGAAACAATTTACGAATAAAAACAGAGAGCGATTCTTTTTGATGTGAATTTCTTGGGTTATTGGTTATGGTTATTGAATATTGACTGGTGTAGCTTAAATAAATCATAGCCAACAACTTGATCGCCTAGATAAGTTTAGAAACACACCAAGCTGAAAATACGCGACTCAAGTTCGGCGACAATGATGGCTTATACGCGACGTATTATATCGGCATGATTTGTCATCAATCATAAGTGCAATTCTGTCGAACTTCGGTCGCATTTTTTCGTCCTAGTGTGTTCCTACACTAAGATGATAAACGATTCGAAAAATGTTGAAATAGTTTCACCTGAAAATCCTGCTTCCTCATGATACCTGTTAAGAATGCTGCTTCCAAACATAGCATTAAGGAGTCACCTACCACGAAGAATGTTTACAACCGCTCGTGAGATATCCCCGTAGGTGCAGACAATGACATCTAATGCTGAATCGTTCAATTAAACTCGAGCCCCGACATCGCGGAACTCAATAAAACACGTAATGAAAAATTCCCGGCACCGCACACGCCTTCCTTAATGAACACACCTTTATTCAAAGAAATGAAATGAAAGTCCATAATGAGCCGCGCTCAAAGCACACACGTTTGGAGTTTTCTAGACATTTCCTTTTAAATAACGAAGCCTGAGACGCTGAATGGAGCGGCTCGAGAGAGTCGAGGGATGAATGAGGAGCTATGAATGGACCGAGTTCCCGGTTCAGTGTGCGTTTGACAGCTTGTTTGAAATGTCTTCGCGCGAAGATGGGGCGAGCCCGAATTTGTATGGTCATGCCGATGATAGTTCATTATTTGCCTATAGTTAAAATTTTGTTACTTTTTTGTTGAATATAAGATTAAGAAATATATGTATGTCGCCACATTCTGGAATATTGAAATGATCGTTCACCTTGAGAAGTTTCTCGCATTGAGTATAATCAAGAACTGTTAAGTCTTTTTTGATAACAGTTCAAAATTGGGTGCAAAACTGAACAATCTGTTATATCTAACCTTTCTTTGAAAAAGGAGACATTTTTGTTTAGCAGCATTAAGGGAATTTAGAATTAAAATAAAGTAGTAATTTATTTATTTATTTATTTCAATCATCTTAAAAGCTAACAGAACAAGTTCCAAAGCGCTTAGAAGACTAATTACCTATAGGTGAGGAATATTAATTTATAGATACATTAAAAAAAATCAAATTACATTTTAAAAAAGAACACTTTCTCAACAAGTATACAATTAAATTAAACATTAATAAATAAGTCAAATAACAGTAGTGAATAAGTCAAATAAATACACAAAAATTCAGAAATTCTAATGTTGATACAAATAGGTACATATTTAAAAATTATAATAAAATGTCATGCTTATTATGTTATTTATACATACTTATTACATGCAGTCAAAATAATAAGATCCTTAATTTATGTCAAACTATCAATACATATTCATTTTCATTTAATTTTATCCAACATTGTCTTGTAAAGATTTCCAAAACTACCTGCAAATAAGTCGATTTCGTAGTGCTGAGCAAGAATATCCCCGATAGTTCGCAGCGCACGATTGGTAGGTGCATGACGCGCGCGCTCGGTGCGCACTGCAGGCAAAGCCAGTAGGCGATGTCGGCGGCGAGGTGCCACCAGTCCCGAGGCGTCCCACGAGATTGCGGGAACTACGAAACCAAACTGCTCTAGTATACGTGGACTGTCAATTTTATTGTGTAAAATGGAGAGGTAATGTACGATTGTAAGCATCGTTCGTCTCAGCTTAAGGGTCTCCATGTCGACCATTCCCGAGACGAATAGGGACGGATATAAGTACGGATAGTACCCGTATTTTTTCATGTAAAGCCACCTAGCAAATTTGCGCTGTACTTTTTCGATCATGAGTACATATTTTTCTTCATAGGGACTCCATACTATTGACCCGTATTCAAGCTTGCTTCGTACGTAAGCATAGAATAACACTTTTGCTACTGTAGTATTATCAAACTGTGATGCCGTTCTAATAACAAAACCTAACATCCTAAGCGCCATTTTACACACACTCAATATATGGGCGTGGAAATCTAATTTACTATCTAATAATAAACCTAAATCTTTTATGTCAAATGATCTTTCCATTGGTGCGTCAGATAAGTTATAATTATAGAGTAGAGGTTTGGCCTTGCGCGAAAATGTAATAACCTTGCATTTAAGATTGTTCAATGGAAGATTATGGTTTTGACTCCATTGATATACGGAATTAATATCTTCTTGCAAAGCCAAAGCATCTACCTCAGTTTCAATTCCTATACATATCTTAAGGTCGTCAGCAAACAAGAGACATTCAGAGGAAGAGACCACTTCTGGCAAGTCATTAATAAATATTAAGAAAAGAGTTGGTCCTAACGTGCTTCCCTGACTTACCCCTGATCTTGTGAAATATTGACTAGAATCAAAACCACTTAAGCGCACATACTGTAAGCGATCATTTAAGTAGCTTGCAAAAAGTTTTAAGAGCTTGGGTGTAAAGCCAATCAATGCCAATTTTTCTAGCAATTTATCGTTGTCAACCAAGTCAAAAGCCTTTTTAAAATCAAAATAGGCTGCATCCACTTGTTCACCCCTATCCATTCGAGACTGTACGTAATCAACATGTGTTACCAAGTTAGTAGTGGTAGAACGACCGCGCCGGAATCCATGCTGGCTATTATGTAACAAGTGACTGATCTGGTTATTGATTTCATCATTGAGGATAGCTTCAAAGATTTTAGCAAACACCGACAGCACAGCGATCGGCCTAAACTCTGAAACATCGGTCCCTCCAACGCCCTTCGGGACTGGTGTGACCCTAGATAATTTCCAGCTTTTCGGATACTTGGATATCGTCAGAGCAAGATTATAAATATAGAGGAGAGGTGTAGCCAAAGCTGACGCGCAATCTTTCGCCAGAAATACCGGAATTCCATCGGGTCCAGACGACGATCGTGGCTTAAGTCGCCTAACTGCTTTTTTAAAACCTGTCTCCTCGCAAGTCATGATGGAGATTGATTTAGCGTCTCGACAATCACAAGTAGCCTGAGCAGCTTGAACATGATCCAAAATAGGAACATCATTATGGAACACCGAAGCAAAATAAGTAGCGAAGGCGTCAGCTGCAGCTTGACCCCTGACTTCTGACTCCCTATATGTGTATGAACTTAGTTGTTTCCGATCCCCTTTTTTATCCTTTACGTACTCCCAAAATTTAGATGGGTCGTCAATTATCAGCTTTTGCACTAAATCAATATAGCGACGATATTCGCAGTCAATAAGTTTTTTTACCTTTTCCCTGTAATATGTGAACATTTGCTTATTAAAGTCCTTCCCTTCCTGTTTAAACCTTTTGTGGTGGAAGTGTTTGTTATTAATATTTTCTATTATTTCGGAATTAAACCATTTAGGATAGACGTATCGCTGGCCCTTTCCAGAGGAACGATTTTTGACGGGTACATAAAGTCGAATACATTCATTTAGTTTGTCATAAAACAACTGGACAGCACTGTCAACATTATCTAAGGCTAGCAGGTCAGACCATTCCAAATTTCCCAACGCCTCGTAAAGACCCTGAAAGTCTGCCTTACGCCAATTCCATTCGGAAATAGCACCTGGATTAAGAGACGGCTGTTCCAAAATAGCCGATTCATCCGATATGTCGATAGATGAAAACTCGATCATGATGTCAAGAGGAGGGTGATACTGATCAATCGCTACCAATGGATCTATGTCACCCGATACCGCCAACCAATCGGGTTCAAAATTGCTCAGCACTAGGTCTAGTATACCACCGTGGTTATTAATAACATTATTGTACTGGCGGAGTGAACAAAAGTCACAGAACAAATCAAATTGCCTTTTAACATTAACACTGCAAGAGTTCAAATTGAAATCGCCTAAAATTAATACATACATATCAGAATTACAACACATTACATTTTCTATACACGTTAAAACATTTAGATATTGGTCGTCATTATAGTCAGGAGGAAGATACGCTACACAAAACAAGATTTTAACTCTTTTGAGAGTAATTATCGCAAATATTAGTTCATTATTATCATTACTCCCATTAGGAATAGTTTTAACTTGACGGACATTATAGCAATCACGAATTGCGAGTAAAACACCTCCCCACCCAACGTCACCTGCTCTGTCTTTACGCAAAACGCGGTATTCCGGAGGGAAGAGTTCTCCATCAGACACGGAACTGTTTAGAAAGGTCTCCGTGAGTGCAATAACATCGTATCTATTCTCTGTAACATTACTGTAAAATGTGTGGGTCTTTGAACGAAGGCCGCGGACGTTTTGGTAGACAATATTATATTTGCAAAATCGCCTACTACGCTTGCTTGCTTTTGATTTGGGCTCGAAAATTATGCCGCCATGGTTTTACGCATATGTCTTGGGCCCAGTTTTCAGGTGACATAACGTTATCAGCATTCTTTGTAGGAACACCCAGTTTGAAGGATGCATAACGTCCACGGGGTTTTAATTCCTCAACTGTACATACTTCGCTGCCACATATAGATCTCAGATGCCTAGAGACCTGCTCAGCAGTTGTACCTTCTTGTACATAAAAAAGATGTAAGTAGCTCCAACGCTCCGATGCCTGTAACAGTGTTGATCCAGGTGCTGCAGTACCTCTCAAAACGCCGGTAAGAGATTCACGTGGGGATCGTGGTTCTTTCACATTATCCTTATCCGTATCTCCTTTACGTTTAACATCAATTTTTCTAATATCGCTCGCAATTGGGATAGATTGGGATAATCCCACCCGCGCAGTTATCTCATTACGTTGAGCATTTGTCACAAGTGGCTCGCTGGGCGTGTCCTTATTTATGGCAGTATTGGTACGCGTTTGAGGTTTACGTTTTGGAGCTTTGCTTTTTGTGGCTGAGCTATAGGTAATGGGTTGAGCGTCAGACATTGGAGTATCATTAGCTTTACGAGCATTGGATTTGTTTTGTTCTTCTAATTCCAATACTTTCCTCGTCAAAACGCTTATTTTATCCAATATATCCGTTTTGAAAGCGTTGAACTGCTCCACTATTAAATTATTAATTTTGCTGATTAATTGTGACTCAAAATCGACTTGCATAGTTTTCAACTCCTGGATTACTATATCCTTTAAGTCACTCATATTTCTCTGTCCAGTACTTGGATAAGAAGATTGAGCAATACGAGCGGCAGTCCGCATAGTTACATTGTCAGGACTGCTCATTGAAATGTTCAAAGGATCGTTGGTCGTGGTACTCAGATCTTGGAAATGGCGTACAGGCGTATGCGAGTTATCACCTCTTGGTATCTTACTGCGGCATTCCACACATATCCAAGATTTTTTAAATTCCACAGTTAATGTACCAAATGTATTTTCATTAATGTTGGCACAAAAAATATCAAAAATCTGCTTACATCTAGAGCACTTCATATACGGTCCGTCTTCACTTACGACCGCAGCACAGCCCACGCAGGTTGCTTTTCTCGGTGACATCCTTGTGTAGTAATCAAAGGCAGAAACTAGTAGCCACTCACACGTTGTAACTCACTGCGCTAAACTACACTGTGGCCGCGCGCTCAGTCGGAGCGGTCGGCGCGGCGCGCACGATGACTCACGGCAGCAACGGTTGACGGGTGAGCTGTAGCCACGGCGATATGACGGGTACACAAATTTTTAAAAATGTTTTTGCTTATTACTTGAAAACTACTTGTCTGAATGAGGTTTTATTTTCACAACTAGCACTTCGAATTATCAGCTTTAAAATAGTACTAACTTCAACGTCTTAAAACTGCTTTCGCCGCTAAATAGGACCGTTTTTTACGGAGCTAACTAATACAGATCTTACTTCTTAAGCGTTCGCACGCGACACGTTATTCTTTATACTCAAACTTACTTAATAACAAACTCGTCTCTTATCAATCACGTACCTGTTCCTTTAAATTATTTCTTATTCTCATAATCATCCATTCATGTAACACGAAAAAAGAACCGGCCAGAAGCCAAGAAACTCCGGATCCTCCCATTAGTAAGGAACGTGCCTTACTCCTTAACGCGGAAAACTAGACGCCCATTCAATAGTCGCGTAAAAGGATGGATGATTCGAGAAAAAACTGAAACGCTAACAAGCAAGACGACAAATAAGAAGGGCCTCTCCGCGTGACGTCACAAGCACCTCCGACTATTGTTACCTCTGCTAGACAGATCTTTTTTCCTGTCTCTACTTGCCTGCACCAGGCTAGGAAGTTGGTCGAAGGGTTAAACTGTAAGCGATTTGGATTCGCTTAATAATTATCAAAAACGTATTAGTATTTTTGGTGGTAGCGTTGTTATAGACATACTTTTTGATACATGAACCGACTTTCGATGTCCAAAATTTATTTATGGTAGCTTTGGTTATAGCATATATTTTAGTATCATCGCTTTAGCAAACATTTGCTAGTTGTTATCTTTTGAATTTATTATTTTTTCTGTTAATATTAAAGCACATTTTGCTGTTACCAATCAGTGCTAACTAAATTAAATGAAAATACATTATGCCAACTATTTTCTTAGTACCTGAAATATTTAACTACTAGCGGCCGCCCGCGACTCCGTCCGCGTGGATTTCGATTTCCAATATCCTATGTGTTATTCTGATGTATAAGCTATATTGTGGTAAAGTTTCATTCAAATCCATTCAGTAGTTTTACGTGAAAGAGTAACAAACATCCATACATCCACACATACAAACTTTCGCCTTTATAATAGTAGTAGGATTGCGTGCGATGTTTGAATTTGTGACCCAAACCCTTGTAGATAATCATTATTAGAAATACTCGTACACGAAACAGAAAAATTTTACATACCTGTGGAAAGTACAATCTACCGATATAATTTCACAGAATCCCTTCCTCTCATACATTGGGCCACCGCCCACAGGCGCGGACGTGATCTCTGAATACCGGGATCGCTTTGAATACCCACCCGGGCGCAATTGACGGTGAATCGCTAAAGCGCGGACATGCTTAGACGCGTTTACTTTTTGGTCTCGCGCGCCAAAGGAACGCTTTGTTGCGTGAATTTCACTTGCGCACTCTATAAAGCGTTATCTGCTCTTGGGTATCATGGGGTTTTAGTTATTTTGTGTGGCTTTTTAAGCCATAGAATCATGGGATGGAAGATTGATGACGAGTGGTTTGCAGATACTGTTTTTCACTCGTGCGAAGTCTTTGATATGCTGGGCGTATTATAGGCTTTTCAATACTTTTCACTCCATTTTTTTTGGGTAAGGGTTTATAAGCATGTCGATTACGAGAAGGTGTCTACCGCTGCTCAAAGATCTTTGCATCGCCAGGGCAGGAACAACTGCAATGTCCGGCTTTAGGTTTAGGCTTAAGGTTTAGCCTCAACTAGAGGTATGCAAACCATCAATTTTACACGTCTCTGCTCAGCTCCGCGCAGCTCAGCTTATGTGGAAACGCACCCTTATACTTAGAGCAACGATTTAAGTTATTTTGTGAGGCTTTTTAAGCCATAGAGTAAATAAATAAATTTAATTAAATAAAATCTTTGTGCGGTTGTTGATGTCCATGGGCAGCGTTGATTTCTTACCATCATGTGACCCTCTGTTCGTTTGCCTGCCTGAAACAAAAGAAAACACGAACTTAGGAAGGATTCTTTGATCTAGCTTTTTAATACAGGTCACCGTATCTGTACACATAAAAGACGTAACATGTAAGAAAACTCACATTCGCGATACTAAGCTTCCTTGAGCCGCGCTAACCATTATCTGTAATAAATTCACAAAGTTTTTATCCCAGACTTATTCTGCTGAAACATTGTTCAATGTTCATCTCGTCGACAAGCCTGCATTATGGTTCGTAGACTACTCGGTTAATTACACCGTGTTTTCCTTAATAAGCAGTGCTCGTAACTAGGGTAATGTTACATCGGAAAACGATGGTACAAATAGATTTTTATGAATTTTTACAGGCTGCCTAAAGCACAAATATTTTTCGCTTTTTATTTTAAATAATAATCCAGTAAAACAAAGTATTATGATACAGTCAATAATAATTGTTATGGACATCACATATATTATTAGTTAATTAGAATGACAAAGAGTTAAATCAATCAATCATTATCCATTAGGTACTCATTGACAAGAGCACCAACTCTTATTCAATTAAAATATTGTTTGTTTCAGATCATCGACTTATTTAGCTGATATTTATTTAAGGTAAGTTACATTTCTTAACATTAATATTATCTTTCCTATTTCTCGATGCGTATGTTAATACGCAGTGATCACAAATCCGGACTGTGTTCAGATAAACCGACACAAATTTGCCCGACCCGGGAATCGAACCCAGGACCTCGACCCACGTCCTCATACTACTAGACTTACACCTCCATGGTCTAGTGACTAGACCATCGAGGTGTAATTATAAATTTTCTTGTTTTGGTTTGATTTAGAATCGAAAATAAAGACCAATTGGTTGATGTCTATCCTAGAAGATTTTGCAATAAGTTCCTCCAAGGACTCTCTCGTATTTATCAGTTCCTCAAGGTTATTATTGGTAAACCAATGATTGGATTGTGTCTAAAACACACCTTAAACTGCCATTTTTCTTCCTAGCTATGACCTTACACCTCCTTAATTACTGCTAAAGCGCCTTCGCGTATTTATCTCTCCAGTTAAGCAGTTCGGGGCCAATTCTTCACTCGTTCATTGTTCGCTGGGCCTACGAAACGACGTTAATTCTGAATTAATTCTCTTGATTAAAGCTTGATTAGAAGATAAATCCTAGGAGAAATTTGTGAGTGCGCCGCGTAAGGAGATGAGGCTTTGAAAGAGGGAAATTGGTCTATACGTTACACGGAGCACTTTATTCGGAAAGAATGAGATGGCGTTAATGAAAGCCGTGGGTTATTACGTCTACTAATTTATACGGCTGATTAGTTAAATGGCTTAAAAGCTAGCTAACTACTGTAATGGATATTGCACCAGATTATGCTTATAACACAAAAATTAGAATTACTTTCAGCGGTTACAATTTTGCTTATCGTTGCCAACTTGCACACAATTTTGAATATGTCTTTTGGCGGTTTAAATTTTCTCATTATTTTTAACCGCTTTTTGACGGGAACTACATATGTAGTTTGTTATATTTGAACTTGAAAGCAATGGTTTTAAATTGTTGACCATCCGAGAATTGATCCCTAACTTTGAAGACTAACAAAGCGTTATTTTCCTCACAATCTTCAAATTAAAGACGCGTTATTGTAACATTCTTGAATCCATCCAAACGGCGCGCTGCTCCCATTCGTACCGATCTAATTAAATTAAAATATCAAATTTTCCCGCGATGATACCTACGTGCGTTGTACACACAATATTCCCCTTTGGAGCTTTGCAATTTAATAAGCGTTTAACACTTCAAAGGCTCTGTGTAAAGCAATTTGGTGTAGTCACCAAAAAACACGGGAGTTTTCGGCTGGCGGTGTAATTGGTTTAGAGTGCGCGCCAGGGGAAAGGGAAGATTAATTAGCACTGCAAACAGCACAGCTAGCGTTTTGTAGCCACTTCAGATTATAATGGCCGGAGGAATCAACGCTAGAGAAGCGCAATCTAGGAAGGATGAGAATTGATCTTCAAGACGTCGTGGGACCTTTTGGAGGAACCGTTCGACTTAAATGTAAAGCTTTGGGTGTATTTGGAACCTAGTCAAAGGCGTAGTCGTAAAACACGTTAATGGAAAGGCAGATGTTTTGGTTGTTTTTCAAAAATGCCACAAGACTAGCACCAAGAACATCCAATACTACATTACCTTTTGGGTGGACAGTGTTAAATAGAACCAAACATTGCATGCGAGGAATGCAATCTTTACCTTTGCCATCGCCATATACAAGTGTTATATAAAAAAAAAAAGTTTATTGAAATAACACATTGCTAAGCCCTAATATGAGCTCGCATCTGGTACTAGGGATGCTAGGGAACGGATAGACATACTAAAACATGTATATGTACTTTTATAATCATCCATGACTCGAGTACAAATGCCGATGTTCATCACACAAGCATGTGCCTAGCGGGATTCGAAAACGCGACCATCGGTTTTGAAGCCCGGTCTCTGGTGACTAGACTAACGGGCCCGTTTACTTAGGAGTAAGGAGCCATCGATTTTGCACAATACATATTGTTCTATATTTTGTATACAAAAATTAGGTCAAGGTTATTAAATTGTTTAAAAATATTCTTTACTGACGCAAGTAAGGAGATACTCGTAATTACGACGCCGTAAAACAAAGATAAAGGAACGTTAAGTCGCACAAAAGTTTCCCAACTGATTATTTTAAAAAGGCTGAGAAGTAAAAATTCCAAGCGCGCCCCTTAATTTTTTTGGGCGTCAGTCACAATAGAATTGAGAACAGAGAAATCATTTTCATTTTAACTGTCCGAGAGTAATGTGTCATTTGCTATTGAAGGTAAGTATCAAATAAAATTCAGACAGGCATATATCATTAAAAATGGTTAGCTTATGATTATCATAACCTTTGAAGGTATTTTTGTAAGTACTGTTTGGTCAGTGAGCAGTTTCTTTTTTATACATTCTTCTTAAAATTGCCCTACAATACTAGCATTATAAGCTTGCTTAAGGTGTCATTAGAAGTCATTTCAACACGACATTGATATGTGTTTAGCTAACACCATTCACCCAAGTAACACCAAAAATCATGTAATTATGAGCTTCAAAGAAAGAAAAGTACCCTACTATGCCCAACATCACTGATATCTTTTCTACACTGCGATTGCGTGGTTGCGTCTCCGGATCAAAATTCCTAAGAGAACCATAAAATAATTTCGACAGTAAAATATTTGAGCAAAAATTTTCTTTGCACAAAAGTTTGGTGAGAGCCCTTTCCAGTTATTTTATGCTTATCTGAATCTTGAAAGTTTGATGAACTATCTTAAAGAATGGCTGGCGTAAAATTAATTTCACACTTGATAAGCTCGAGTTATTTTTAAATTTGGGCTTGATTAAAGTGGGATCGAGCCTATAGGTAGTGCAATCTTTGGATTATAAAATATAATTTTGTCAATCAAATATTTATTTTATATTTTCAAAGGTCGTAAATAATTTTAAAATTTGTTTAAAATGTTCAAAATTACTTTATAAACCTTCATAAGATTAATCTTGATTGTAGTAATGAAATGATAAAATGAACATTAATCATAATTTTAATGAGATATGTTCTAAGCGAAGCAGTTAAATACCTTTTGAAGAAAACGGCTTGATGAAGAAACAATCTTACATTTAACATTTTGTAAAGAATATTTATTAATCTATACAAATATTATAAAGAGGAAAGGTTTGATTTTTTGTTTGTTTGTTTGTTTGTATGAATTGAATAGGCTCCGAAACTACTTGGCAGATTTGAAAAATTCTTTCACTGTTGGAAAGCTACATTCACCCAGAGTAACATAGGCTATATTTTATCCCGGTACGGGAAGTAGTTCCCCCGGGACGCGGGTGAAACCGCGTGACGGGCCGCTAGTTTATTTATAAAACCTTTATTGACCACACAAGTAAGTAAGGTACAAAAGGTGGATTTAACGCTAAATGCGTCAAATCAAAACCCGTTGACAGACCCGTTGGTCGAGTGGCTAGAGACCCTGGCTACAAAACCAAGGGTCGCGGGTTCGAATCCCGCTAGGGGCAAATGTTTGTGTGATGAACATCGGCATTTGTACTCGAGTCATGGATGTTTATAAAAGTATTTAAGTATGTCTATCCGTTCCCTAGCTTCCATAGTACAAGCTTCGAGCTTAGTTTGGGGCAAGGCAATTGGTGTGTTAGTCCAAGACATTTATTATTTATTATTTATTTATTATTATTAATCCACCACCAAATATTAAAAAGAAAATACTAATCCAAAAATCCCAACCGCACAAACTCTATTATAAATACATGCAAAGTTTAAATTTGGACGGCGCTGTCAACATCATATCTATAAAACTTTCTTTATTTTTCAATAAAACAAATATAGTATTAATAAACAAACAGATAAAACATCTCAACAAAATTCCCGGAAACCCAATCGCCGTCAACAAAAGCAAACCAACCAATACGGGGCGACTTAATAAACTCTGCTGAAACATCAACAACTTACCGTCGCGATCGTAAGATGTGTAAATTCTAAACTGCTCCAAATATCGCGGCAGGACCGTTGGGCGCACGTGTCTTGCTGAATTTACTATGGCTAATACAATAAGTTGACGGGTCCCTCTGGGGCCGGGGCTAAATTATGTATTTTATTGTCCCCGGATCCAATTTCATAACCCGAAGAACGGCCGGGATGGGTATGTGGTGTCGTTTCCTCTGCTATTGAATTTTGTAATACATACAAATGTGTTGATAGAGGCTCGGGGCGTGCTAACTGCTCGTGTGCGGAATGTTCTGTGAGGGAGTAGGCTTATTAAGATTTAGCGAAGATTTTGTGTGCTTCATTGTTTATGGAATGTAGTTTTGACAAATCAGACAATTGTGAAGCCTTTCTATGCCTATGTGAAGATCATACAGATCCATTTAGATTTGCTCATAAAAAAAAACGACATGTATCGATACAAAGTTAATGCTGAAGTAAATTAATTAATATTTTCATATGTGTGCTTACAAATTCTCACATACTTTCAATACTGAAAAAGTAAACTTAAACTTGAAAAATTTTTTTTTTCTGGATTTCGAAGAGACATTCTGTTAGCTCTAATATTTTTTTAAATGTATCCCACGGATTATTTTCAGAACACAAGTACCTACATTATTTATACCTAATGGTTAATTTCACAAATAGCTAAAGCAAAATGGTCTTTGGAAAAATTGCTTTCAACACAATTAACCTCATTTAGCAAGCAATCAGCATTTACATATACCTTTTTATAAACATGTACAAGTAATTACAAAAATGCAACGTTAAAGTACAAAATGCTCGTGGTATCGACGTTTCTGACAGCGGGTCTGAGCGGAGCCGCAGTTGCTTAATTATCAGGCGCTGTTGCCGGGACGACGACTGCCTCTGCACCCCTTTGATTTGCACTCAGGTCTCAGTGGTAGCGGGATTTGACTTAACGTAAAGTATTATTCATTTTATGTGCATTTATTTATTAGTATAAATTTTCGGTAGCCTAGTGGTTAGAGGCGCCGCTTCACATGCGTGAGGACGGCGGCGGTTCAAATCAAGTCAGGCACGCACCTCTCAATTATCGCAACAAGAGTGTTGATGTGTGTTACATTTTTTACAATGATCACGAACCTCAGTAATAAATACGACCAAAGGTCATCATTAAGTATCCTTCAGAATCCTCCTTATGGAGGAAAGTGTTAATTACTGTCAAAGACGAAGCTAAGGGTAGAAAAAATGTTTTTTGAACTGATTTTAGCTTTGTCGTAATGTTTTTTTTTTAAAGATAACTTGCTGTCGTTGAACTTTTTATTGTCGTTATAAATGCTTCCTCACATATCAGATTCAAAAGTAGTAAGATAAATATACATATAACACCCAGACCAGAACAAACAGCCATGTTTCATGCACACAAATATTTGTCCTATGCGGGGATCGAACCTGGGGCCTCTCTGTCTTATAGTCAATTTCTTGACCTTTACACCAAGCGGCTCGTATGGTGTAAAATAATATTTTATGTAGTAAATATTAGAAATCGTTGAAACCCCACCCTACTTCACAGTTCCTCTGGTCCGAGCGCTATTGGTGCCAATAAATTCGGACACAATATTTTGGGTGTCATCTAAAGTTTTGAAATCAACGTGCAGATGCATGCGACCGCTTTGTATTCTGAGTTCTCTGTGCTCTGTGTTTGACGGCTGCAAGGATTGAACATAAATAGTTGTAGAACCAGTATTTTGATTTAAACTTTTACTTATTTGAAAGTAAATAAGTATTAATTATAAATAACACTGAAAAACTATAGAAACTAAATTAGGAACTACTTTTGAGACAGTTTTGTCTCTGTTTATCAGATTTTCCTCCGAAAGAAGTAGACTGAATGACTTCAATAATGATAAGCATGTGAGTTATTAGCTCTCAAGGATGACATGGATAATAAGTTTACATTCAAAATACGTTGAAAGAACATCATTAATACAACAACATCATTATTCATAATTAAATAAAACAGGTGAAACATAATAACATTACAATATAATAAAGTAAATGAGGAAATGGATGAAATAAAGGCAATAAAGCACGCCCGGTTATCAACAAAGTATGAAATTACAGGGTTCAGATAACTCGGAGTAATTTATCATAATGACGTCACTGTATATTTTTAGCTCAACGAGCGCCCCTAGCGGCGACCCCGCGCACTAAATCACTGCCCATGTGACGGGAATTATCAAATAACTCAAGATAGTAAAGTTTAAAATAATAAATGTATATTTTGTGAAAAAAGAAATGAGAAAAGAGATAGCTTGTACACTTGACTGTTGAGATTTTTTTGATTTATGAATATACTCGTATAATTTATAAAGAAGAAAAATATTATTCTTCTCAGTTTTTTGCTACTGGTCTGCGAAATGTTTTATTCTGAGTAAATAAAAAAACCTACGTAATTTAAAAGTTAATCGCATTATTTTTATTTTGACACAATTTGAGATAATTTTCATTAGAACGATTGAGTTTATGAAAACAACCCTGAAAAATAATACATCTTACTACAAATAAAATGCACTATACCTTAAATGAGAAAAAAAAACAAGCTTGCAAACACATTTTCCTGTAACCCAGCAAATATTTACTCCTTTTCAGGAAATGAAACTTTACCGACGCTAGGTTTCATATCACATTATTTGGTATTACACCAAGGGGCGTCCCGTACTGCCTGCCCCCTACTATCCCATTATTACCCCATGTTCTGTCACGTTAGTTTTTTATGTTCCTATGAAATTAGCTGAAGACGTGTTGTGCTTCGGTAGAATTTCTTCCCCTTCCAGAAATGTACTTGAGAAGTTATGACCCTATATTATGATCTTGTCGTGTTATCAAAATGGATCATAAAGGAAAACATAAGGTTGAATGAAACATTGATCGACAAACGACTTAAATGTTTTCTTACTACCTTTTGGATCATATTATAGGTCTCGCTCTTAAAGCCAAAAAACCTACAAAAGTATCAGTACCTCAATTGTTTAATAGTTTTAGTTATACCTACTCATAAAACAAGAACATGTTGTAGCATTGAATTTAAATGTCACTGATCAATTTTAAAGGCATTTGTTTATGCAATGCGGTTTCAGTTACTCATCTAGCGCATTTCGATCCTGCTGCATTAGCAACCACCAATCAGACTCGCGCCCTAGTGGTGAGAATATAAAAGAGCTGATGATAATGATCGCATTTTAAATACCTGTCAAAGTTACAGTAGTGTGCAAATGACGTCACACTTCATCTCTTGTCTTTCTCAAAAAACCTTGAACAGTTTCACTTAACTTTCCAAATAAATCGCCGCGTAATTCGGCAATAACGCTCCTCACTCGAGTCACCAAGAGGCCATAGCTCATCAGCTCGTTCTCGGGAATGCAAACTGTCAGCAGTTATAAAAATGTTGGCCCGACGGTTCATGGAGGTAATAACACCGAGCCGGCTTTTATGAGCGACTCCGACGAAGAGCTAGGAATGCCGTGTGCTCATTAACTTGTTAACTGAGAACGTTGAGGCATACGTCGAGTAGGTTCTAGCAAAATGGAGAACTTTCAGTCCATTGAACTGATAATTGATAAGTGAGTGACATACTTATAGACCTTTAGGACCTTCGGGAATGAATAAATCCAACAAGAACCGGTCCATTCAAGCTGCAGAAAAAACAGTGTCTACTATAATAATGAAATGTAATAAATATGCTCTGTGTTAATTGCTTGCTTTCATACTTAAAGAGTTTTTTAGTAATGTCTTCCATAGCCTCTTAGCTCGATTTTGAATTTTTCATTCAATTATCTTGAATTTAATACGTCGTTATTTCCTCTGAAAATTCCATATAAGAATTCTAAGAGGATAATCCGCATTATACAAACATAATTAAACACTCTAGAAGCTTAAGCTGTCGTAATTCGATAATGCCGCATCGCTTCCTTCTCACATCTTCAGCGGTTCTTCATTACACCTCTCGCAGACGAGGTAATAGCAGGGCCGACACACGCGAGCATAACCTCTTAATTTATTGAACGAAACTAATGAAATTCCGTAGCAAAGTTTATTGCGAGAGGCACCCCTATCTAGCTAACAAGTTCGGGCCTCTCGCCTGCCTGAAACTCTAATCGTTTCTTTAATTATTTCAGAATTAATGCTTTGTCTCCAGCTATGGTGTTAATTTTGGAGGATTTTGTTTGAAGGGAAATATTTATTGGCAGTTTTATTGGGCTTCTGTTTTGATGGGTAATTGCCGGGTTGTGAGATTGGAACTGTAATTCCGGGACTGTCGTCGTCAATTAACGTTTGTAATATCGGCATTTTGAATGGTCTTCAAGAAAATTGTGAACACTTGAAAGTTGAAGAAGGTTCAGAAATTGGAAATAGAGACTTTTCAAGCTTGCTGTATTATTTCGTTTACTTTTTTTTACGAAGCTGCGGGATCAGCATTCTAACATATGTATTGGAAGTCTATGTATTCGTCGGCACCTTCACCTCCTCTTGTTATAAACCTTACCTAGTGAGGGACTGTAATCTCCTGGACCTTACCTAGTTAGCAAACTTAAGTTCACACTCAATAGGCCAGACCACCTTAAATATCTAAATATAAACAACTAGCGGCCGCCCGCGACTCCGTCCGCGTGGATTCGGGTAAACCTCAAAAATTGTAGCCTATGTGTTATTCTGATGTATAAGTTATATTGTGGTAAAGTTTCATTTAAATCCATTCAGTAGTTTTTACGTGAAAGAGTAACAAACATCCATACATTACATAGGATTTTAATTACTATTCTGAACTAAAAAATCATGTTCATTTCTTCCAGAAATAATGTTTTTATTATAAATCTCTCATTATAAAACACATTTCACAATATAATTTCCAAGGAAAATCGTTGACATAACACCAAAGACGTGTTACGAGGCCTGTTTCATACTACCCTTATTAAAACGTTTCGTATCAAAATTGATACAAATAAGACGTTAATTTAACGATGCAGAAACAATTACTTCGCGTTAAATTCAGAAATCTAAGCTTAATTAAAATTTCTCTTAACAATCATGTTTAAGCGAAACGCCGAGTAATGCTAAGGGGATAAGAATGACAACTGTGCCTGTGACGCAAGTTACAAGACAAATTCTTTTTGACATAATTAATGTTAAGCTGTATTTTTTCATTTAGGTTTTTGTCATAAGTTCACAACAAACAATCGCTTGACAGAATGTTTGAAATAAATATAATGATTTAAATAATATCTCTTGATTTTTAAACGCATTTGGAGAATTTAATAATAAAAAATGTGCTTTGTATTAATGTTTTTATCATTTGTGTTTGAAACATAAGTTTTTATGTTACTGAAAAAGAAAGTTCGTGATACCGACAAAAAATATAAGATGTTTATTTATTTGGCTGGACAAACAACAAATCATTTACGTAATGTGTTATTATTTTATAAATAGGAAAGGAAATAAATATAATAATGTACAAGCTCTTATCGCTTCTGCCAGTAACTTAATCATCAACGATGTAAGGATCCAAAAGTTTTAGCGAAATAAACAGTAAAATTTGATGACGAGTCATTTAAAGAATGGGGCACAAATGCAACAACGGAGTGGAGTGGGGGGTGAATGCAAAGTTGTCAAAATTGCCGCATTAGAACCGATTGGAAGATGGAAATGTTGCAAATTACAACAGTTTTTAAAACAAAGGGAGCTTGAAGAGAAAAATTTAAAATCACCCCTCTGTAAAAAGTTTAAATGTGTTTCGCCAGCGAAATGATTGATTGTTTGTGATTACTTTTAAGGATCATTATTATTTAATTAAATGAAGAGCTTCTGATGAGCAAATTAATACGAGGAAACTTGACTTCAAACTGTTTGACTTATTAATTATTGCAATTACAAGAATTCAATATTTGAGTGTCTCTTATTTACTTTTTCTATGCTATGTACGTTTATGTTTATTGTTCTCATTTTAAAGAGGGAAATGTTTCAGAATTTTCTGTTTCCATTTAAAAAAATATTTTATATCAAAGTGAATCAACAACATCCAACAAGCCAAGTTTTTATATTTTCTTCAGATTTTTATTTAAATGAAAAATTAATTTGTCTTTGTAAATATTTAAACTCGTAAGTGCATACAAAAGTCTACCCACGTATAATAACAGAGTCAACCTAATCTGACTCCCAGACATCAGAATATCTAAAATTCCCCTCGTCGTCAAACAAAGGCCAATCGGCTAGGTCCATTCACCGGTCTAGACCGATATCCAGGGGAAAGGTGCCATCCTAGCTTTGTATTACCCAGCACTTGAGAATTTCAGGCGGTTTAGCGGTAAACTACCGTCTAGTTAGACGGCAAGTGAATTATATGAATTGAATAAGTGATATTGATTCTCTCAATTATGCATTGTTTTTCTGATGTGCTGTACTTATGTAGTATTGATTCATCTCAATCAATAAATATAGAAAAGATTACACGTTGAATGTATTGTGTTTTTTATTTTTCTGGGGTGCTACAGTAATATGTGCATGACAGTAGAAGATATACATATATATAGATATGTCATTTAAATGTGTCGCTTTAATTATAGACACTTTTGGATTTGATGCTCACAAATCTGAGAATATTCATATAAACGGTGTCAAATTTTGCCAGACGTGAGAATAAGAGATTAATTTTAACAAAAAAAAAAACCAATGTGATTTAATATTAAAAAGCCAAAAATGATAAAGTCACAAATGTAAAAGACCAAACGGCGTTTTAATATAAAAAGAAAAGATTTCAACAATAAATTTTATTCACCTCTTAACCCTTCCCGATCCAACATTAAAAACCTTTCAAAGGGCTCGTCATCATAACTCGAAGTTGGTGATAATTAGAGCGGGCGACAAGTGGTCCGGAGTGGGAGTTTGAGCTAATTGAAAAATAAAAGTGTTGGAGAGGACCCGCTCCTATTACTGCTGATTGTGATTAATCGCCGGTAATGACTCTGCTCAGCGGCCTTTACACGGTATGTGAGAGTAGAACAGTGACCGTGAAACTGCCTTCCTCCTCCTCCTTGAGTCGTAATCCATATTGCTGGGGGTTTTTTGTGGTGTGAGCCATCCGCTCCCACAATAGGCCGATGAGGCTGTTGAGGTAGCCTTCAGCTGAAACCAAGGACGTCCTCAGTGAAAAAAAAACTATTACATGATCATTATATGAAATTAAACACACAACAACTGTCTTGGCAATTTTAATGGAGTGGTTTGCCATTGCCTGCTTTTTCTCTTCTCTTTTATTATTTTCCAGATAAATAATGTATCACGATTAATATTATGTCTTCAACTAAATAAATTATATTTTATAATTTAAGTATGAGTAAGTAAATCAAAAAGGAAGACAGAAAGAAGGAAAAGTCGAAGTCGATCGTTGTAAATCCTTTAAAATATCAATCCATCATCTCTGCTCCGCGATGCATACGGTTATCTTGACTGATAGTTTAAAACGCCTTTTAATTCAAACTTTTTACATTAACAATGCCTATTATAGCACGGAACTTAAAATGTCCACGGATATTAATGGTTATGTCGATGACAGTTTATTATTAAAAGTCTTGTCCTGTTTGTTATGATGTAAGTTTATAGTAATATGCTACATTCCTTCTTGAGCTTACTTGTCAATAACAAGTTAATTGTGACTTCTTATTTTGTAAGTTTTAAAAATATATTGAAAGTTTCAAGACATTAAAATTGTATCCATGATAGTATTTTTTATATGTGGTGTTTAAGTATTATCTATCCATATTATTAGCATTCATCGTTGTATCTGATGTACCACAATAGGCCTTCCAGACAATTGCATAACTGTGTGAGCGTGTATGTATACGCACACAGCTTGAGTGACGCGCTTAATCCGTACAATTGATCCTCTGATTGCTCTAAACACCGCTTTGTCGCTCGTTACCTCCGACGCTCACTTAGCCGTTTACCGGCTAAACTGACTGAAGACGTTAAGCATGATGTGGTGGAGCTGTTAAGTTTAGTTAATATACTAGTGGGCAATTAAACCAGCGCTGCGAACTAGAATATGGGTGTTAGAAAAATGCGCAAATAATACAAATTTAGCCAGGTCATAACGGTCAAGTAAAATCGTTAAAACAGCTGTTAAGTTCTGGTTGAGAACGGAACAAAACCAACGTGAATTGAAGTTCCTTGGAGGGTTTATAACCAGCAGAGACTTTAAAGACCGATGATAATGAATGGAATTGAACTGAGGACCTTTAAATAGCTGGCACCAGAGCCAAGATAGTAAGACTAGATAATTGATGTTAAAGATAATATTTTTAACATCAATTATCTAGTTCTGGTTGCTTTCGGCTGGTTTATCAAGCTGATGTATCTGTGACATCATTTTCAATGAGTGATTGATCAATGTTAAAGGCGAGGGAGACTTTAACAGCTAAAACATTTTATAGTTCAACGGCCGCCCGCAACTTCCTCCCCATGGATATCGGTTTTCGCACACATAGTGTAATAGCTGTTCGCTTAAAGCCTTCCTTAATAAATTGACTTTCCAATACTAAAATATTTTTTCAATTCAAACCAGAAATTTCTGAGATTATCGCGTTCAAAAAAACAAACAATTCAAACTCTTCACCTTTATTACATGAGTACCTATATTATCCGCAAATGTTCCCATTGAAGAAGAACCAACGTGTAACGTTGTGATACATGGTCATTTACACAAACCCTATAAATATATAAACAGACAACTGACGTTGGTCTGAAATGCCCCAAGGGATTCCAGTCTCCTGTAGTTATCGTGTGTCACACGTATGTACTCGTATACGCATTACCTAATTATGATCTAGTTGAGGACTGAAGCGATTGTTTAACAGTATAAGGTACATAGTTGAGACCTTTGTCCAATTTTAGCACGATTGTAAGTTTTGTCCGAGACAACAAAATAACTTGTAAGTTCTACTTATTTTTAATTAGAGATAATTCCTATGAAATATTGGTGATTAAAGATAAATTCCCCGGCATATAACTGTAAAAGGTACTAATTCCCTTTGATCTCATGGTATCTCGTTCGAATCGGTTGTTATACTCTGCAGATGAAATAGCATGGGTTTTTAAAAACGGATTAAAAATATAATGTACCCCATAATCCAGCGAGATCATAATTAATTCTACACTGATCAAATAGAATTAACCACGTCGTAAGAAAAACTAATGTTTCTATTAATCCCTTACAAAATTAAAATTAATCAGCGTACTAAATCTTCTCTAATAACACAGTTATATTTCATAATACAGTGACACGGACATAAACTAGTTTCAAAAATAATCAAGACTTTAAATAATCACCGTCATATCGCGTCTCGTTTGATTTGTTATGACCCTCTCTTAATTAATGATACGGACAGACAGACAGAAGTTTTCAGCTGTAATAAATTTGACTAAAATGACGCTTAAAGGAGGAACATAAAAAAATATGTCGGTTCTGAAGAAGGAAATGCTATTTTAGTGGCTATAGAAGTTTTGGTGGAAGCATTTATTAAAAAAGAAAAATGTATATTTTCCGAGTGCTTGAATATCTCACACATTTTATTTATACGCTATTAAATGCATTTTTTAAAGGTAGAGCGCTAGATGCATTTATAGATTTTAAAAACAGAACAGGTTTTGAAACGAACTGGATAACCAGCAATACAAGATAATATTTTCTGACAACATACACGATATTATTCGTTGTTTCTGATATACCTTATAACAAATTAATGCAACGTTCTCAAAGGCTCAGCTTAAAATAAATTGGGCCGAAACCCTTTTATTCATATGGCACAACCTATGATTAAAGATCGGTATGGGAATATTATAAAAATGTATAGTTTAGGTAAGGCATCCCAAACTTTTTATACTTTGTGCAAATGAGGTCAGAACACAAAGTTACTTATGTATTTTAAAAAGAAAATGGTCGTTCAAGCGACTAATAATATGCTTTCAAAGCAGCTTTAAAATACTAATCTTACCCTGAGGCCGCTTAAAAAATAGATTAAAAAACTAATGGCCGCGCGTGATGGATAAGAAGGGTCACAGCTAGTGTGTGCTTGTGTTAAGTGCTTTTATGGGACATCGTTTTAAAAAGTCAAAATATTTTTTTAATTGATTAGCTATATACGTATTAATGACCACATAAATATCAATTTATTATTTATAGTATTTGATGCCGAATTTGCAATGCATCTAGCAATACTTTATTATTTGAGAAGCATATTTCATTATTTACTTATTCATTAAATTTTACTTTGAAAATTATAACCATTATAATTTTATTCATTAGCTATGCGCAGATAAAATCTGAAAATGTAAACTGGCTAGCGAGAAGCTCGCGGACGCGCGTAGTCCAGTTTCATAGTCTGTAAAAAATATGGTCACCCTACACGGTTACCCTTTTTAAATTGTATTTTGTGGTCGACGCTTATAATAACTTGCTTTTTACACATCCTCCTCATAATGATCTATTTGTTTGAGTGACATTATTTTTTAAGTTGAACTTTGAATTATGAATGCAGAAAGTTGTTAGAGGCTTAGAAATACTGATTGGATGAAGCTTTGTTATGAATGAAGGTATCTATAGTATTTCCTGTTTATTTGTTTAGTTGCTTCGTTTTTAGGAGAGTGTAGGATGGGTGAATGTATGACAGGTTATTTTAGTTAACGGATTTTAAGTGAACTTATTATAAAATTATTTATCTTTGTTTTAAACTAGCGGCCGCCGTGGTTTTTGGTTTCCGCACACAAAGTATATTTTAGCTTAAATTCTTCCTCGAAAACTGCACTATGCAACACATAAATATTTTTTCAATTGAACAAGTACTTACTAGGATTAGCGCGTTCAACTAACAAACAAACTTCAGCTCTATTATATACCTAAGTAAATATATTTCCCCAGCCTTGTATTTCTAAACCACGACCAATGTCCGCAAACCATCAAGCCAACCAGGTAACATTGTAATTAACATAAAAAACAACAACAACTCCAGCTGTTCGCTCACTCCTTTTATTTCAAACTCGACGGCATGTCAACATTTCCTGCCCACCGTTTAACAGCGCATAATTCGCCTCATAATCTCTGACATCAGACATAATTATTTGATTCGAAATTATTACCCGGCCATTTTTAATGATAGCTCTTCGGCCATGATTGAAGGGTCCACGTGACGGTCATGTTAATATCGAGAATAAGCAGCGTTGTTGATTGTATTTTCAACCCTATGGTCAGTAACAATAAAATCGCGAATTAGGTATAGCCTGGGGCCGTAGGCCTTAAGTAGTTTTTTGGAAATTTACGTTACGATAGAATGTCTTGTTGTAAGGTAAAATTTTTGGATCAAAAAATAATAAAGTTAATGTGAAATTTGATGGCTGGAGATTCATAAGGAGAAATAAAAATCTATTTCATCGAGTCGGAGGATTATACATAATATCCACTTCTGAGTATTTATGTATTGGTGAATAATATAGCAAGCTTTTCGCAAGCTACTTCTTACTGTTTTGTCAGAAGCATTTTGGAGTACTGCAGCGTGATTTGGAATCCTCGGTACATCACTTATGCCCATAGTATCGAGAAAATACAAGAAAAATTTATAAAGCACTTAAATTACCGGTCTCGGCACAACTATGATGAATCATGTCCCAATCACCACCTTGTGACGCTTGAGAATAGGCGAATACTTGCAGACATGTCCTTTTTACATGGGCTATGTAATGGCTATATAGACTGTCCCGAGCTTTCTACAAAGATGTTGCGTTTCTGTGCCCCAAAATTTAGAACCAGACATACAAAGTTATTTGCTGTAAACAGTTCAAAAACAAACTATGCACAGAATAGTTTAGTCAATAGATTACATCGATCGTATAATAATAAATTTAGTAGTACTGATATCTTCCACAGCGATAAGAAAAAATTCAAGAGGGACGTTGTTGGAGTGCTTGAGAGAAATGCATAGAGGGTGACAGTTAACCGGCGCAAACACGCATACACACATGCACACACGCACACACACACACACACACACACACATTCACAGTCAGAGACACATACTCACTTACACACACATTATCAGGTAGAGAGAGATTAACCCACTTTTTAGGGTTCCGTAGCCAAAATGGCAAAAAAACGGAACCCTTATAGATTCGTCATGTCTGTCTGTCTGTCTGTCTGTCTGTCTGTCTGTCCGCCAGTCTGTCACAGCCACTTTTTTCCGAAACTATAAGTACTATACTGTTGAAACTTAGTGAGTGGATGTATTCTGTGAACCGCAACAAGGTTTTGACACGAAAATAAAAAAATAAATAAAAAAAGTGGGGGGTCCCCATAGTCAGAACTGAAACTCGAAATATTTTTTTTCATTGAACATATACGTGTGGGGTATCTATGGATAGGTCTTTAAAAGTTATATTAAGGTTTCTAATATCACTTTTTTCTAAAGTGAATACTTTGCGTGACAGACCCTTCCAAAGTGGAAAAAAGTGTGTCCCCCCCCTCTAACTTCTAAAATAAGAGGATGATTAAGCTGAAATAAATATATAATGTACATTACCATAAAAACTACCAACGAAAATTATTTCGAACGAAATCTATTCAGTAGTTTTTTTAATATGTCAAAAATAGAATCTGTACGGAACGCTCAGTGCGGGAGTCCGACTCGCACTTGGCCAATTTTTTGTTATATAAATTAAGTTCTTTTGCTTTGATTGTCGTTGAATAATTATTAAAGTTAATGAAAATGTAGATTCGTTATTGGCTGTAAGATTGGTATTTATGTTGATGATGTTTTACACTGTAAGAGCTGTGAATCTAGTAATAAAATAAAATAAAAAATAAAAAAATAAAATTAGTAATAATACCCTCACAGAAAGTTGTCTGGTTACCTGTCTGGTCCTTAGGATCAAATAGATTTCTCCGCAATAAAACCATCTCCACATAAAACGCGTTCGCACATAACATCATAATGTCTATCAATCGGCACCAACATGTTGATTTACAACACGAGTTGCGCTCGAGTGTTCGTGTTAATTTGTGGATACACGACCGTGCGCGCGCCGACAGGTTTACTCGCACGTAATAAACAACGGTGTGAATCAGATTTGTGATTTTAATTTATTACTCATTCACCTGTGTGCTGATGTTTGCAATGAGAATTCTGACTATACATTGATAGTCAACTTGAACCTCACCTGTCGCTATTGGGGCGAATTCAATACCTTTACGAATTTCAACCTGAACTTTTAGTATTCATTATATTGCAGTCGAATCTTTGTTCTGTAGCTTATTTAGATAGGATTAATTAAAAAAAAATAACGGCAGTTAATAAATACTAATAATAATCCTGCTCTCGATAATTCCTCCATCTTACTTGCAATGGGTTCAGATTTGATAAGTGAAGTCATGGATTGCTTAAAAAATACATTTAATCACAAAAAGGAACACTGTTTTTGTAATTTAATATTTTTTTAATTTCTTTCCAATCTTTCGCTTAACGTTGTATTTGAGTCGTAATTTAGTTAGAGATAAGGATACTCGTAAAATATTTCTGTAAATGTAAAATACTGTGTTTCTTTAAAAACTCAAAATAATCGTTAAAAATCCAATCGCAAACTAATCGCCCGGTTTGCATACGTAATAAGCAACCTATGCTGAATCAGAGAAACAAGTAAACAAGTTATTCAATAACTATGTGCACAAGTTGCGGAGTCGCGAGCGCCCCGGGCTCCGCTCCCAACTGGAGCCCTGGCCGTACTGGGAATGTGCATGTACATTGTGCTTTTCCTCAGCTTTACTTTAGTACTCCATTGGGCTTGTTGGGTTTAAATGTTAATTTTGGGTGCATTTTTTATTCGTGCTAATTGTGATAGGAAACTTTTGATACTTCAATGGGCCACGGAGAGGTTTATTAACAGAACAGATTTTTTGGTTCTGAGAATCCATTTGTCAGTGACAAATAACCAGATCAAATAAATTAATAATAACTTCTTCGAACAAACACACCTATTGCCCCTAGACCCTGCCTAAGCTCGAAGCTTGTACTATGGAAGCTAGAAAACTAATAGACAAACTTTTTTAAACAAATTAATGACAAGAATACAAATGCCGATGTTCATCGCACAAAGATTTATTTTTCCCTAGCGGGGTTCGAACCCGTGACTCTTGGTTTTGTAGCCAGTATCTCTGACCACTAGACCAACGGGTTCGTCAAAATACGTGGGTAAATCCAAAAGTTCGTAGCCTGACCATGATCGTCAAAGAAATGTGGGTGTAAATTATTTTTTATTGTTTAACGTAGTCCCTATCTAGTTCAACGCACTTATTCTATCTTAACTGCAACTTATTTATCTATCGAATAAAAATCGATTTCGAAAGGTCCTTAAAATGACCATTTTGAGCGTCTATCACGACTTCATTGGTCAAAAATTACGAACTTTTCCCATTTTTTTTTCAAATTTGTGGTGAATATTTATCCGAGAGGGCTTAATCAGCCAAATAATGTAGCTGGTGCTATAATTTGTAGCCACAAATTGTGTATCTCAGCCATTGTTTCGGCACAAGTGTGAACCCGCGCATGAACTTGATTGAATAAAACTTTCTTGCGCAGCATACCCGGCCGCTTTTAATTGATATCCTCTCGAATCTGCCTTCAAATGAAAGATTAATTAATAAAATTTATCAAATCACGTTTTAATAAATAATATACTAAAAAATATTTCTTCCTATCCCAAAATATCGAAGCCATGACTTTGTAAGCTGAAAAAATACCTTAGTTTTCTTCAGAGTGGGAAAGCCAGATTTTTTCCACTTTTTCGATCGTTGCTTGGATTTTGGTTTATGCTGGTGAACCCATCTTTCATTCATGGTAACAAACCGGGATAAGAATAATCGGGATCTAGCTCAAAAAGCCCTAACAGTCACGCGAAATTTTCAATCGAACGCGTTTTTGTTTGACTGAAATCAACCTGGGCATCCAGCTAGCAGAAACCCAATGGAATCCCAGTTTTTGAGTTACAATGATTTAAATTCGACTATAACCGATGCTTGTGATCTCAGTTATCTTATTCATGGTCAATCTTTGGTCATCAAGAATAAGATCACATATTTTGTCGTTGTTTTTCTTGATAGTCGACGTTGAAGGCCTTCCACTCCTAGGATCGTCTTCAACGCTCTACTGTCCTCGCTAAAACTTAGCTATCCACATTTTTACTCCTGAATAAGGTAGAGCAGATTCTCCCAATGTGTTATCAATATTTTCATGTATATTATCTTGTTTGAGACCATTTTAATGCATGTCCTTGATCACTGCGCGGTGTTCGATTTTGTCCATTCTTGAAAATCTGTTCAAACGCTCTCAAACAAATACCCACAAAAAAATAGTTGCTTGCGTTAACTAAACCAAACTTTCCTCATTTGCTACTACATAACCATTGTAAAGATAGAGAAAAGATTTAAAATGATAGCATTGCTCGGTCTATGTTAGGCCACGAACTTTTGGATCCCCCCTAGTAATCAACTACATATTTTTATTTTTACGACCCAAAGTCAGGTAGCGTGGTGTAAATGGCGAAAAAGACATAGTCTCATTACTTTTAGGAAGCAAAGTTGATCGCAAGAATGCAGATTTTTTTAAGAAATTTTGTTCGAATTATTGTAATCTTCTGGTAACAAGATTTTTTTTGTGAGATTAAATTTTACAGTATTTCATTTTAATCCGAACTGTTATTTACTACATAAAACATAATAAAAACAAGTATAGTATTCCAAAAATGTTCAGCCGAAACCAGCAAACGAAATTCACCTCCGCATACGTTTGCACCGAAATATTATATCTCGCATACGTTACGTTGAATATATTTTAAAATTTCACACATGACGACAATTTGCGACCGAATCTCCGATCCGGCGGGTCGACCGGTAAATAGAAATTTATATTTCGATATTTTCACCACGTATTCCGAGACTGTTTTGGGGCATTTCACAGAATATCTGAAAAGACCTAGATTTTATTTGATAGTGAAAGTAGGTCAAGCCCAAAATGCGACATGTTACATTATTACTGATTATTTTAAAGTAAATCCACGAGGCACTTTCTTTTATGGAGCCATTTAATCAAAATCTTAATTAAATAAGACTACAGTACTGGTGAAAATAAATATTGTATGATAAATATTAACCATGATTTAAATCTCACCAAGCAGAGTTTGTGAAATAAATTGACCACAAGTTTTAGACTTGACTTGTTTTTGCATAATTACATAAATGGGTCCTACTACACTATTGCAAAATCCTTCCACACTAAGAGAAACAACCAACGTCCTATACCAAAACACCATTAGCGATACAAGCACACCAATTATGCACGGCGTACATTACTCGCTCAATTCAAGCTCACGGAGCGCTGTCGGTTCCGTCTCTCAGCCAGCCGGCAATGCGCGCGACGCATCGGTAAATCACGCGGACGAAGATCGATTGTGACGTGCCGGCGTTACGTTTAATGTATGGAGTGTCATATTGACGCGGCTTGGAGACGTCTTACTCGATAGACTGATAGGTTTACTTGTATAATCTTATTGGGTAATAAAATACAAGGTACAATACAAAATACTGTATAATGCCTCGTGGAATCAGCCTTTAGGATAAGCAGAAAAGATCATCGTCCTAGCTAGCGTTTATCCCGTTTCTGTGCGGGGTCCGCTTTGACCATGATCCAGGATTTTACAAGCCTGGTTTTTACAGTGAAGCGACTGCCATCAGACTTTCTTAACCCATAGAGGGCAACCAGACTGATTGGATAAGCAGAAAAGATATTGGAATTAATATCCTTAAGATGAGACGTTATGTATGGTATTGCACTGCACATCAAGTCTTGCAAGTCTGCAATTGTGAGTCTTCTAGTATTTTAGATGTTGTGTTTTTTGGAGCACGACAAACTCCATATGACTTGTGGTGCCGGCCTAGAATATAACTACATCATTACTTCCCGTGGGTGTCGTAAGAAGCAACTAAAGTCTTTGAGGCATGAAAGGCAGCCTCTTCTCTGTGTTATCATTCACCGTACTGCGGGTACCCGCGTGGAGTCATGGATGGGAATTACAAAAGGCTGATGATGAACTTGATGTTTATCTTAATGCCTGTCACTATTCCAAGGACCTGCATCGTCAGTGTCTGCCATGGCAGTAATATGACAAAGTCTGTCGCACCTCTGAAGCAGTGTGACAGAGAGAGCGGGCGAATTGAAACTGCCGCCCGCTGCCGTGATTCACACGCCAGGCACGACCCGGCCGTGCCGGGAGCGTCAGCGGAACAGATACGATACGAGACACTAGTTGTTCGATTTACGAAATGGAAACGTAGGCTAAGAGATTTCAGGCAGTATGAAAAATGATTCATTTATTACTATTCTCTAATTCAGGTAAAATTAAATTCTTGAACGTCAACAAGTAAGGCAGTTTTAGGAAAATTAATTTAAGGTTGTAAGATGGGCATAACATGTCATCAAAATGATGATGCCATGATTTCCTTTTCAATGATATTCTTATGAGTATTGATGTAATGTTCGAAAAACAGTTCTTTCTTGAAGTTTCTTCATTCGGAAACACGAGCATTTAAAAAAATTTAATCTACGCGCTTGTTCACTAAAGTAATCAAGGTGTCAGATTGTGCTTTATTCACATTCCCAACATTTTTTGAATATTTTGAATATTGACTACGTTTGATAAGTGATATTATAATACGCTTTTTCTTTTTAAAAAGGTACGTACCTATAAAGTGTAAAAATGTGAAAAATTACACTATTTCAATGAAACATTTATTTTCTAACGGTCCAGATTCGACCGGACAGCGTCCGAGACAGTCCGGCGCAGAGGAATTGGCATGCATTGCGCCAGGGCTTTTTACACGCCTATTCCAAGACCGAACTGAACGCGCAATGTACGAGCGACTAGCGTTTTTTATAAAGATTTTCTTACAAAAATAGATTTCTATTCGTGGTGGCAGGTGAACTGCAATTTATCGGCTCATAATCTTACTAAATTAGACATATCATTTTAAACGTAATGGGACATTTTAAGTTTATTACTTGTTGTGCAGTATTCTCCCTTAGATGTCTAATTCCGTTTTTTTTCTTGTTATTTTTTTTTAATTGTATGAAGAATGTTTCATTACTTACTTACTTACTCCGGTAGCTCAGCGGCCCAAAGTGTGTCTTGGCCTCCGATAAGATAACACCACCGATCTCGGTCCCATGCAGTTTCGCGGTAGTCTCCCGATCCAACTTTTGGTGGTCTGCATCAACAGCGTCACTCCAACCGTAGCGGGGGCGACCGACCGGCCATCGACGAGCATCTTTTCCGAGTTCATAATAGTAACTAACACCTATGTGCCCTTAGTTTCCTATGTGGTAAAAACGATAGAATGTAATCCACGTCTTTCAAATCGCGGTCTCCTATGACTTAAGTTGACAGTACTAAAACGGTTACCTCTGGTAATAAGCACGTCCCCCGAAAACGATATCTGCAGCTCATCTAAGTGTTTATATATCTTATTGTTTGTTATTATTGCGGCACTGTTGTATATCTGTGTGTTAGCGTCGACATCATATTGGGAAATATTTGTTGTTCCGTTGCTTTCTTTTTTTAAAGATGTTTTTCAAAGCAAAAGATTTTACGATATTAGTGCTTGAATTGTTCAGTAATCAGAAAATATGATCATGAAACAAAATCTTGTTTCATTATTTTTGTAGTTTTATGTACATTCTTGATTGTCTTGCTTTATTGTCTTTTCTGCTTATCCTAAAGGCTGATTCCACGAGGCATTATACAGTATTTTTGTTATGTATTTAACCGTTCATAAAATCGATTAAAATGCAAATTTTAATCGATTATTATACATTCGCACATAGACGTGTAAATAGAGATATTGAGATGGGCGATTTTAACTCGAGTGTGCGGTAGACTCCGGGGCCTTGGAGAGTAGACCATCCTTGAGTACTAGGGGTAGATCCTCTTTAAAAGTAAAACAGCGAAAGATGGTTATGTAACTTTACGTTACAATTTTGTTAAAATAATCAAAAACACGTTATTTCACTCCAAACTAAATTGCACTATCCACGTCACATCGCAACCAAACGATCACAACGGACGCGACAGAACTGCCGGCAAAATACATTCAGAATAATTCCCACGTCCAAGACAACACTGGGAGGAAATATTAAAGCAAAACTACTATTGCGATTTTATTTCATTCTTAACCGTTGAGAAAGAAGTGCAATTTCGTCTCGTTTTGCATGCGGCGTGGCTCGCGTCATATCTCAGGCCGGCGTGACCTTAATTGTACTTAAAGAAGGAACAACACTTTGTGCAACGTATTTGAATTCGTGGTTTGACTGCACCTTCTGCATGTTGTTATATTAAAAAGAAGATAAATATCAACAGGATTTCATTTGTTCCTATTTGGTCTAAGGAAATCGCATGAGTTTAGTGGGTAGTACAATTTGAAATCCCTTGCCACACATACGGCTGCAAGCCTTGCGCAGCAACCCTGAAATATGTTGGGAGAATGAGTTCTCCGGCCAAAAAATACTAAAAGGACACATTAAACAGCGGACTGTCTGCTGAATAACATCGACAGTAATTGATAAGCATTTAAGTCATACTTGATGCCTCGATGGTCTAGCTAGTGGTTTAAGCACAGGGCTTTGATCTCGAGGTCCTGGGTTTCTGATCGCATTTGGCAAACGTGTTGATTAAACCAAAACCCATTGCATTGTAACAAAAAGATTATTTCAAATGATGGTGGATGGTGGACATTAATAAGCTGATACTTTTTAAATTACTTTTTGTTATCAGATCAGCGTACACGGTGTTTTCCTTTAATATTAATAGCCGTTCAGGTTAACTAAGCTCACTAATCATGATAAAGCCACAATCGTTCTAAACCCTAACGCCTACGGGCGAAACTCTTAAAAGCGGTCCCAAACTCGACAGAATATATTTTCCCCTACGCCTTATTAATAAAGAGAGGGTGATTAGTAACTTTTGATTCCGAGTTCGCCCGATGAGGAGCAATTATTCGACACATTGATTTATTGTTCGCGTAAAGTTACAGTCTCCGAAACTTCGGACCCTCGGCTATTCTACGTCTGTATAAAATATTGGACGCTTTAATAACTTTCGCTATCTGTTCAGATAAGGCACGGTAGCTTGACAATGGGGTCTTCTTTTGATGAAAGATTCGGATAAACTAACATTTTGGATGTTTGTTTTTGTTAGATTGGAGAGTGGAGGAATAAGATGCTTTTGATTTTATTAGTCGATTAGCGGCCATGCCGTGGATTTCGTTTTCCGCACACAGTGTTTTAGAAAGCTTAAAGCCTTCCTCGACAAATGAACTATCCAACACAAAAACATTTTTTTTAACTTGAACCATGTAGTTCCTGAGATTTAGATAAGATTAGCGCGTTCAAACTAACAAACAAACTAACTCTTCAGATTTATTATATTAGTACCTATAGATAGAAGGTAAATAAAAGTCAAGAATTGCACTTTTGTAAGCCTAAGGTGTAAGCGGTGTACAATATATTGAACTTTCATGTAGATTATGGTAGATTTGTCAAAATATTTGTTTTTTAATGAGTTATTCTAAAACTAGCGGCCGCCAGCGACTCCGTCCGCGTGTGTTACGGTTTCCGCACACAGTGTTACTATAGATAGATAGCTTAAACCCTACCTCGACAAATTGTAAGTGGACTATCCAACACAAAATATTTTGTTAATTCGAACCAGTAGTTCCAGAGCTTAGCGCGTTCAAACTAATTTGGATCATGAGTTACACGTGTTATTGTGAGTCAACCATAAAAGATAGACAAATGCTGTTAGGGGATATTTTTTAGGCAATTTTATGTAGAATATTTCCGTCATACATGATTTCTATGTGACTTCAACCATTAAGGCTGCACACGCGACTGAAGCTTAAGAAATGGAGTAAATTCTCCCGTTTTCCCTACATTTCCCTTCACTACGCTGCTCCTGTTGATTGCAGCGTGATGAAAAGTATCCTATAATATGCCCAGGAGTATGAAGAATAATTGTACCAAGTTTCGTCAAAATCCGTCCAGTAGTTTTTGTTTCTATAAGGAACATACAGACAGACAGACAGACAGACAGACAGACAGACAGACAGACAGACAGACAGACAAAAATTTTACTGATTGCATTTTTGGCATCAGTATCGATCACTAATCACCCCCTGATAGTTATTTTTAAAATATATTTAATGTACAGAATTGACCTCTCTACAGATTTATTATAAGTATAGAAGATATTCTTGAAAGTTTTCAATGAGTTCACACGTTCCACCAGCTTTGAAGTAAATGGGAATTACCAATATTAATAATAATCAAAGAAGATCTTAAAGTGCACAAGAGCACACTAATAATTTTAAAGTGCACATTATGCATAGGCGTTCGACTTGACGCGAGGGGGCGTGGCTTGCTTTGTCTTGTATCAATGCATTTATTTTACAATGAACCATTGTTGTTAAGGGGAAGACTGAGCTTTTCACACGAAGTATGTGAAGTATTTTTCTAACATTTCTATTTCTCAGATAGAATTGTACATGAGATGTATTAAAGCATAGCGAGATTTGATTTTTTAAGAGTTTAAGAATTTAATTTGAACACTTAAAATGCGACTTGAAGAGTCTGACTAGTCCTCTTTGAAGAAATAAATACGTTTCTCTGGTGCCAACTCTCGAAATTGTCAATGGTTTTGAAGCTTATCATAAACCGGTACACGATTGATCTTTTCAAAAAAATAGTAACGAGTTCTTGCGCTGCAGATTCATTTATAACTCATCTGCAATCTCTTCCATTCTCCTACGCGCTAGAAAGTTCCTGTGAAAATACTTTGTAGATTTTTAGATACGTATGAAAATTTCTTTAGACTCTTGTGACGTGTGCAAATGCAGCATTTGTAGACTTGATCAGCACTTTGCTTACGAGAGTTTCTTAGAATTAGAATCTTCGGTATTCTTCGGGCACCATTGAACAGAACATGGGCGATTTGTATTGGAAATTGTGTTGTAAAATGTCCTACAACACGGATTTGCAAAGCTCTCTGCAAACCTTTTCATTTTTCCATGGACTAAGGACATTATATAAATAATGGAGAACCATTTAAATACTGGAAAAAGGAAAATACGAAATCCTAAGATTTTTTGACGAAGCAATATGCAACAGTCATAGACTCGAACAGCCCCTGTGCCTTAACAAAGCACGCACGCCGCAACAATGGCGCGCTATCTGCGCGAGACATCGCGGGTCAGGCGCCGACTGCAGCGCTGTTTACACTCACATACACTGCTTCATACTTGGGACCTGCTCAGGCCTGTACTGATACTTCGTTTTAGGTGTAAGACAGGTGTCTTCAAAGAGCAGAAGACCTAAAGGCTTCATGTAATAGGAAGCTCTCTCGATGGTAGATGACGATCAGAAATTTGCAACGATCACAACAGAATTGCCTTGGCAGCAGG
Organism: Nomophila noctuella; assembly: GCA_958496325.1. Classification (NCBI taxonomy): domain Eukaryota; kingdom Metazoa; phylum Arthropoda; class Insecta; order Lepidoptera; family Crambidae; genus Nomophila; species Nomophila noctuella. The sequence continues at coordinate 959,435 of OY292486.1, forward strand.
TCGCAGAAGTCTACTGGTCTTCAAAGACTGCTGGTTCAGCGCTGTTTACATTCACATACACTGAGACTTGCTGCTCAAGCTCAAAGACTGGATTTTTTGATATAGAAGAAGGGCATTTTGCTCGAATAGTGGTAGCTGATGTCTAGAGACATCCAGGGGAGTCATTGATGAGTTTCAACTTTTGACGTGTACAAGAGGAGCGTTTATAGATTCAAACAGCAATGCCGACTGCAGCGCTGTTTACACTAACATACACTGCTTCATACTTGGGACCTGCTCAGCTCAGGCCTGTACTGATACTTCATGTTCAGGTCTACTGCTCTTTAAATACTGGTGCTTCACTTGATGGAAGTTGACGTTCAGAAAGTTCAAGGGTCACAAATGAACCGCCTTGGCAGCAGGACGCAGAAGTCTACTGCTCTTCAAAGACTGGTGATTCATGTCATAGGACGGCTTACTCCATGATTGATGACATTTAGAAACAACCGAGGACAGTTCATTTTCCCTGTCAAGGATTGGCTTATGGTACACTTTAGTAGCATAACGCCGGTTTCTTTCAGCTTTGTTAAGCCACATGCTGAACTCTGCAGCTGAGGTTTTAACCGATAAAAAGAATCGATAAAAACACTATTCAGTCACCTATACCCAACTTTTCCCGTAATGTATAAATAAATCATGCAACAAACGCAAAACGCGACACCTAGCTTGAATTACTTGAATCTAATAACAAAGTCGTGAAAACTTTCAACGGGTGAAAGACAAATCGCGACACCTAATTTCCCCATCAAAGCCATAACAGCTCAATTAAAATCGCGGCTCATAGTGATGGACGGCAGGTACGACACAACAAATATGTATAACCCTTCATCTGCAGGGTAATGCAAGCCTTCATTGTTAGACCTAGTGCATTCCTAAAAAGAGTACCTAAAATTAAGGCCTTTGCCAGCGAAAGACATCCTGAAACAATATTTATCACCAGTTCCTTTATAGTGTTAAGCAAATTTTTGATTTGGCCACACTTATTTAAAAACTAAAAGTGATTTTCAACTATGAAAATACAATATTATCCAATCCATTCACTGTTTCCTGTACACCAACTTTATCGTATAAAATCACCATTAAGTTACTTATATTAATTAATTATTCGTAATCTAAAAATAAATCCCGAAACAAACGCAAAACTTGGCTCTAATAACAAGGTCGTGCAAACTTTCAACGGGCGAAAGACAAATCGCGAGCAAACACCTAATTTCCCCATCAGAGCCATAACAGCTCAATTAAAATCGCGGCTCAGAGTGACGGACGGCAGGTACGACACAACAAATTGTCGCAACGGGTACGCTAATTACCACCGCTCAGCCCAGGTGAAGGGTTAAGTCCCCTATTTTTATGGGGCTTTGCGAGCCCGGCAACTTTAATGGCACCTATTTGTATGATGTTTAAGTAATTAATATTGTACGAGTATTATTATGGGGGACACTTTTCACCTGACGTTTTGACAGTTGACGAAGTTGAAAGTGTGTGTTTACTTGAACGGGATTTTAAATTGGTTTTCCATGGATTGAGTGACATTTATGACAGTTGTTTCTGTTTGGAGGAAAATTTAACCAGCCAATTCGGTACCTGTACTTTCATAGCAATTACATTATAGATAAGGATGAATTGAAATTATAACATCAACCACACACCACATAATAAACGAAATACATATAGTAAATTTAACCAAATAAATTTAGGAAAATAAATATCAGAAAATCTGTCTTCAAAATTATCGTAAAACTCCACCCAAACACAAGCCTATCTTGTATCGCAACATAACCTTATTTGTACCAGACCTCCGCAGAATAGAAAAGTATCTGGGTCCATATTATCCTCTGCTAAATCTCACGTCAACGCAACCTGTCAAGAGTCGTCTTCATAACCCGTTAGTCCTGGTTCTTGGCAAAACGGTCACGTACGTAATAATTCCACGTTGGAGAAAGAATGGGCGAAGGAATTGCCCGCGATTGTTGCTCGAATGTGGCCGATGGATTGAAGGCCGTATTGTAGGACCACCCGGTCCATCGATTGTCGTAGGGTTCATTTGAATGGTGAATTAAAATAAAAAGAGACAACAGCAAAGTTTTTTGATGAAGTTGAAAACAAATTAATCGGAAAATATAAAAGAGGACTGTCAGTCTTTATGAGATGTGTTTTTTTATTTGTATCAATCGAGTTTAAAAAGTATACTTTAATAAAATTTTCTTAAAAATCGATAAAAAAATACGTAACGAAAAACACGGTTATCGAAAAGCTGTTTTACAAAAAAAAATGTGGTATTTAATATACATACTTTACAAAACAGCAACTTATGTCTGAAACAAATCCCAACTATAATAATATTATAATTATAATATTATATTATAAATGCGAAAGTAACTCTGTCTGTCTGTCTGTCTGTCTGTCTGTCTGTTACGCTTTCCCGCTTAAACCTCGCAACCGATTTTGATGAAATTTGGTACAGACAATCTTTAGACCCTGAGACAGAACATAGGCTACTTTTTATTTTGAAAAAAAGAAATCCACGCGGACGGAGTCGCGGGCGGCCGCTAGTTACCTATAAAATCACGCACCTATTGTTAATTGCAATTAAAATTCCAGAAACATAAAATAATTTCCATTCCTTAATAAAAGATTTCAATCAATCTCTTTGTCAATAAAACATAATCTAAATTAGCCGTCAGTGTAAGGAACCATATATTTATAATCTCGCTCGCTCTCAACCAGTCGTATCTTATTGTTTCGCGCTGTGTTATTATTTAGTCTTTGATTTGTTATTCTGCGTCGTGATAAATGCGCGGTAATGACAGAGAGCGAATAATTCTTAATACAATGTCAATTTAATGGCGATTTATCCGGCGAGAGGTCTAGTGTTAACGTGTACACGTGTACATTTGGTCTATTATGGGCAGGTTAGGTATAAGTTTGAATTCAATAATGAATTACTGTGATTATTCGATTATGAGGGACCGTCACTATATGGGAGTGAATAGTGTTTTGCGGTCCCTCATAGGCCGCAGTTGGTGTTTAGGGATACACTTTAAATGAAATGCAATTTCCAAAATGAAGATAGGTATTTAAATAAAATAAATAAATAATTTGTACAATTAAAACAGGTTGACTAAGTAACTTCAATATTAATGTTTAATTAAGGATTGAAAGACCCTTAAAAACAGACTAGCTACATCGTACGTTTGTTATAATAAAGAGTGGTATCAGTTTGAAATGGAAAATAATAATAACATAAAGAAAATACCATTGATTGGTATTAAATGATGATGTTGGATCGGAGTAGATAAACATCGTAAAAAAAACGATGTTACTCGTCACAATATCGCGATTTAACGAAGTTGCATAATTTTATTTAGAAATAAAATAAAAAAATATTCCACGATATCCACAAAGCAAAAAGTAATGAAGGATACAGAAACTCTTTTCAGCATTCTCGGCGCCATGCATGTTTTTGAAATGCTGTATTTTTTACGCGTACCGATGGCCCGAGGCTTTGCGTTGGCTTCAGAGCTATAGAGTTGCATACTGCATATACTTCACGCATTCAGAACTGCAGCGGCGCATGCATCCGGATGCATTTGCCCTATTCAGAGGCATAATTTTGATGAGAGTTCGCGTCGGCTTTTTTTTAGAATTCGACATTTTTGAAATGCGAAATTTAGAGGTTGCGTTAATTAATATCGAGGAGGGATTGGGAGCAGGGTTACAGTTTTTGAAAACGTATCAATATCTGCCAGTTACATTTTGTACTATTTTTTACCTCATGTTTATTGTTAGCTGTCATTTTTGGTATACAGGATTTTTGTGAGTGACTAATAGTGCCTTATCGGCATACTATTTTAAAGTTTTAAGGATTTGATAAAGCAATGTATTGTTAGAAATAATTTTCTTTACAAAATCCGAGCAAAAAATGTAACTATTACTGGAAGGCACAAGGCATACTAAACTTGACAGCTTTTCAGATTGACTAAACACTGAGACCACGCAATATAAGATGGAAATCGTCTAGGAGTTATTCCAGAGGACATATGGATGCTTTTTAAATGACGTCACTAACTCTTAGCATTCCACTGAGAGCGTCTGAGTGTCGAACTAAAGAAATGCATCCCTCACCGCGACTAAGATCTATCTGATGATACTCGTATACGTGGAAGTATTGAAGTTTTCAAAGAAAAAGTTGTATTTGCGATTTATCCGTTGTTTAAAGGGATTGTGTAACCTATATCTTTTTAAATCAACAATAGTGGATAGTCTTGCTTTTAATTTCCTAATTTTCAGTTTTATTCGTTACTAAGGGTAATTCAACCTTACCCGACCGGGGTAATAATTGAAAACCTTAGGCTTCGGTCTCGAAGGACCCCGATTTTCTTCTCATAAAAAGCTTATCATACATTTTTATCTTCCACTCTGCATAGTTTTAATTTCCAAGTTCATATCAGCAACTGTCATTTTATATAACAAATTATTTCGCTTACGGTTATTCTAATTTAAAACAGAGTATTCAGCCATGTATTGATTTACACTGAGAGGTACATATTAGTCTGGTGAAGATTTAATTGAAACTCGACGTAAAAAACATCGTGTGCTCGAAATTCTAATTATTTCCTAGCATTGCAAATTCCCTGCTAAAGTAAAATAAAGCTGGCAAATCTCATGAGCACCAATGCCATTACCCTCATTAAAAAGTGAAAAAAGAAAAAAAAACAAAGCGTATTCAGTCATTGCGACAATCCTTCCCGGGCTGTCGCAAAGCGTGAACGTTCGAAATTTAAAATTTAATTAAGGCTCCGCGTTTCTGTAGTTGGTTTGGCGAGTTAAAGCTTAGTTACGTTGGTAGGGGGCGCGATGTAAAAGTTACATTATTTGTTAATACTTAAAACACAACATGTAGATTCAAATTAAAATAAGATATACATATGTTTTTTGACGAATCAAATTTACTTGACTTTTACTTTTTGAGAGTTTGTACGAAGCACTCGAATTGATGTTGGGATTTGGTGTGTCATATAATTTTTTGACTTTTAGGAAATTGTAACGGATTTTTTGCATGCATAAATTATACGACTTTGTCACGCTAAACAAACGAGATATAGCTTTAATTTTATCGGATTAAAGTGGGTGAGTGTAACTTTGGTTGTATTTGGTTAATTATAATGAGAAGCAGTACACTTGAAGACTCAAAAATCTGATAAAGCAGTTGACTAATGTTTTCAAGAAGTATCGTTTTCAGTGGATGATTTAAATCTTATAATTCTGCGTTCATTCTATATTTAGATTCTCTCCCGCTGTTTCAAATTCTAAGCAATATCCCTTAATCTCATAAAGGCTGGCACACACTTGCTGTACAAAGCAATTTTTAATTGCGTCTCCCTTAAAAGCGACGTGTCTTTGACGTTTACGATTGATTAAAAAGAAAATGGCCGTCCCGACCTAATGAGGTCCGTCTTGGGATTAAAAAGGTCACGTAAATAGTTTATGAGGTTATTTGGGCTGGGGTAATGCATGTGGAAATGGAATAAATTATTATCATCTTTATGTATGTATGTGGTTAAAGTTAATATGAAATTAGATGACGCATTTATATTTTAAAATAACTTACTGAGTTTATAATATGTATTCAGTATTGTAAGTCGAATAATATCAGCAAAGTGAAAATTTAACATAGTCATGTAGAAAGCGATTCGTTCAAACACGTTTTGTGGGGCTTTTTTTGTAAGAATTTCTTTACGCTCATTACCGGTACATACTTCCTGACTCATGGCTTGTTTTTAAATCAAAGGGTTAAAATCTTAGTGTCATTGTGACTATAGCTTTCTTGTTAGTGACATCGAAATCGGAACAGCTCCTGACTTTTGTGATAAAACACAATTGTGTTTCGGAGATTCCGAGGTCGGCTTCCCGCTGAGACTGCACACCCGGTGCTACGTGTGCATTAGTTGTAAATTTAATTAAATAAAATTGTTATAAATATGTATGTTAGACTGTAAGGTATTTATGATATGGGCCTCTGTTTACATATATTAACATCTTTTTATGTAAATATTGCCTGAAATAAATGATTATTATTATTATTGATGTAGGTACTCTTTCGAGATCACGGGTCCACAGGGACCCGGTCCTTTGAAGCATGCGTGGGGCCGAAGCCAACAGCGCAGAGGCTTTTTTGTACCATTTGATCTAAATGAGATGAGTACATCTGCCAGGTTCTATCTCTGACTAAATACAGATCTAATCAAAGACAGCACCTGGCAAATGTAAGAACTATTGCAAAATTAAAAGGAAATCTAATCCGGGTCTATTGAGAGTAGGTTGATGGATTGGTTAACTGGGCTATTGATTGAGACATCGGACGTCTGCCATGCAAATTGTCTCAAATATTTGTCTCCTGGCAGACGGTGACTAGCCTCCCACTGGATGGGCCCCCGAAAATAGCCACCGCTCTAAGCGGCCTTAGCGGTCGCGGGTGGCACGAGGGCAACATGGTCGTGGTCGGCTCAGGGTGTCGAGAGGTGTACACCGCTTTCTGCTCGGTGGTTGCCCACCTCACCAACTCGCGACTTATGCATCTTTCACTTCCACCCTGCGAGCATATAGCTCTTGCGCTCCACTCCGGACGGCCAATTAAGGCAAGCCAGAGGTGGGGGAGAAGATGGTAAAGTTCCCCCGGGAGGTCTCGGGTCCGTGGTGTCGCCACACACCAACAGCTCGCCACAAGCTGCCCTGCGGAGACTGATTGCATTGATGGAAGTTGTAATTCCTCAAGGAGGAGCTCCAACTTCCACCAACGGGCGATGGGGTCGTCACATCCCTACGCTCTTATTATTATTATTATTATAATTCTTGTTTTGACATTGTCTCCTATCTTATAAAGCCATTGAGTGAAATCCGTAGCATTTTGATTTTAAATTATAGTTTATTACTTTCCACCGCTGTATTTGTTAGTAATAATCAGAATTGCTATTTTTTGCCATTCTTCTATATTACTGATCCACCTTCTCAAACTTATACAGTGCTTTTGATTGATTTTTAACTGTTCTGATAACTAACGAAAACCATTAACCCCAACCACACAATGAAAAACAATAACATTCACCAAAATTGCCTAAAAATTCACCCGAAAGAATAACAAAACAATATGACGGCAACAACTGCGTTGAGATTATAAAGTCTGCGTCCAAGTTTCACTGGCGCAGTAACAGATGGCGCTGAGTTACAACTCACGGCGCAACTTGTGTCGCCGCCCTTATTGCAGATGCCGGTGACAACTTTGAATCAACTGAATCTACATTTTTGGGGGTACTGGTTACTTTAGAGTTTTAGAGCCAGTTGGTACGGCCGTTGTTTTGTTTCTAGTGAAATTAAATGCGAAAGTGTATTTATTTTGATTCAGCGTATGGTTTGTAATATACAATTATGTAGTCCTGCACAAGAAGAAAATCAATGCAGCTTATGTCACGGGTACATTTTAATTAACATGGTAGCAGTTACATAGCACATTATGCCTTTCCCCAAGGAAAGAAATTACAAATGCTCTTCTACCGTTCAATAGTGACGTTATGGTGGAAAAAATACTAAAAACTATTATTAAAAACCCTCTAACGACACGTAGCTTACTTACAACACGGAGTAAAAATTTACTGCGATTTCCTTTTCACTTACATGATCCTAGAAAGACTTCTACTGGGTTTCCTTTTCCTTGTTCACAAAGTCACAAAACCTCTAAAGCTATTTAAGGTAAAGAATTATAACCCCTCTTAACTGGCGTTCTGTCAAATAAACAACGTCGCAGTAACATGAAAAGCGTCAGTCCTAAATCCAGGTCAAGACTACTCGACTCATGAGAGCAAGTGTTGTTTTTAACGTAATTAGTGTAGCTAAAGCAACTACAACTCGAGTCCATGAAAAGGTAAAGAAAAACCAGCATATCTCGACCTTAACATACATACAACCATTACGTAGGAACGGGTCTAAATAACCTGGCCGGCTGACTCGTTAACTTTTCTATCTCACTCAGAGTTGAGAATTGTACAGCTTTATTGAGTTAAAAGCTGAATTTGTTTCAATGGATTTGACTGGTGAGGTTTCGCTAGGTTTTTTTGCGTGTGTTCAAGCTTGAGATTAAGTGAGTAGAAGATTTTCTGGATTTAGTAGTACATATTTAGAAAGGAAGAATTTAAAACAAACAAAATAATACAAAAGTGACCGTGTATAAATTTATATGTAATATTATTTCCCAAATATATCGTTAACATCAAGTCCCTAAAATCGAAGAAATTTTTTACACTGACCTAATTTTAAAAATAATGATTTGCGTAGAAAACCTTCTTTTATGAGTTATATTTTACTAATAATCAAATTCTTTTGTTACAGGTAAGCAAAAAACACATCAAACATTGAGCACCAAGGTACCAAAAGTTTAAATAATTGTTAATTGGTCTGGTTTTCCCTAAAAGGGTTACGGAGGTCAGACGACAGTCACGCCGTTGTTATAACCAGGCTAGTCAATTCAGGGTCATAGTCGAAGCGCACTCTGGCTCCAAAGCAATGGCCGAGGATTCAATTGGGAGAGGCGCTGGAATGATGATGCCGTCAGTATCATATAAAATTATATTATGAACCAGACCAAATATAAACCAAAAATCTTATATACCTCAAAAGTATTTTGTGTGGTCAAAACCTGAGGTCATAAAATAGCTTAAAGTAAAACCGATTTTTTTATAAACTCATAGTATAACGTATACCTGCAAAACTTACCAGACAAACCGCGATCCGGCTTATCAGCTGATTCATTGGTTGTTGCTAACAACTCTTATAATTAACTCAGAAGTTCACGGAATTTCCTTGCGGCTAGAATCAGCTATAATTCAATTCTTCTATCTCAACCTCCGGATCGCGGCACTGATTTCATTACAGTAGTTGGTCGCAGACTCCGCTGTAATTTGCTTAAACAAGACTCTTTTATCGTACTCAGGATTAATGATAATGAAGTACAGTTTCAGTTTGAGATTTGTAAGTGTATTCTTCCCGGCGGTTTAGCTAATTGAAATGCTTAATTGAAATTGAAGATGGCTTGGTAGAAGATATCTAAAAGTGTTGTGGTCCATGATCCTTCTTAACTTTTATTGTAGCTCAAGTCTAGTGATGTTAATTTTAAAATGTCATATCCATTTTCATAATTTCGTTTGTCCATTGTTTGTTCAAATAGTTAAATTCTAAATGTATTTACGTCCTCTCCTTTTTTCATAACACTAGACCAGACATCTGATCAAAATATGATATTGTAATTATTGCATTATGTTTCCATAGCACGGCAGAAAATTTATTTTGCCAATTTACCTATTTAACAAACAGTCTTTGATACTTTCAGTTTAAGGAAATCATTCAAGTAGACAAAGATGTTAACCACAGCCTGGAAGTAGTAATTTGTCTAAATTTATGGTGTTGCTTGTACATTGCGATCGCATATGTCAGAGGTTAATTATAATTAAGCGAGGCTGTCGTATTACCTCGTTAGTAGGTTATTAGCGACTGCGGTTATCGTCTCGACTGCGATTGACTTTGCTGCTTGCCCTAGCTTCAATATTCAGTTATGTAATCTAGGCCGTGCCGTGGCCTGCCTAGAATAGTAATACTCAATTTCTTCCCGTTAGTGTCGTAAGAAGCGAATAAGGGACATACTGGGGTATGAACAGCGTATCCCAGTGTAGAAATATCCAACATACTGTGAACACTATACCTGGAATTCAAGACAATGGCTGTGGATGCGACCGGGTCAAGCGCTAAGATGATCAGAATACTGTGATCACCAACCCGCTTGCCCAGCTTAGTGACTATGGGCTTAACCCCTTATCTAAGTGAGGCCGATGATGATGATTTAAGGCCGGTTTAAAATACGAACATAATGGAAATTCTAAATTTAGCTCTTAAATTAATAACCTCATGAAATATGTAGTCTCAAAGGCCGTCAAAATAAGGTCTGACTTTGTTCCGGATATACTCGTTTACGTGGGAGTAAGGTAATAAATAACCTTCAAATATGAAAGTAAAGGTTGGCAGTTGTTTAGGTTAGTAAAGCATGTGCTATGCCTCTAAACAGCAGTGCAAAAATATGTATTAAAAATGTTGCTAATTTCTTAGAACACCCAATTTCAACCAGATACTAACCTTGCTTAGTGGTCACGTAATAATATTTATTTTCAGACAACAAAATCCATAAGAGGTATCTCCCAGATCTTTGATGATATTAGTACATGATATGATCAACGCATTTGGGCATCTTCAGAAAATTCAATAGCAATTAAATGCCTCGCTTGGAATACTAAAGGATACCTTACATGTTTTGTGATGATGCGTATCATAAGTCATTCAAGACAATAAATATGCGTGAAGCCCTATCATAAATATGATCATCTTTATTTTAATTTTAACCATAATTAACTGTGTATCATGAAAGACGTAATTGACATGGGTACTTTCCATTTCAGATGCGTTTTTACAATAACGATAGTCGTTTATCGTGAGAATTGCAATCGTACCTTGAATCTACTCGTACCAAAAACCGTTGGATCCAGCCGTTACGCTCCCAGTAAACCGTGTGCTTTATATTCCTTTGCAAAGAATTAACAATATGAAATCCAACAAAGAATACTAGCTTATCCGGCAGGTTGGCACGCCGCAGACCATCTGGTAAGCAGCTCTAAATATGGGGTTCCTTCATATCGCGCCGGCTTCATTTGTCACGGAGCGGGTGCCAAGTACGCGGGCAGTGTTAATAACCTGCTCCTGTGGCACCGTTCCAGGTTTCAGGTTAACGGGATACAGCCCAAGGTATGAGAGGTTAGGAAGGAATTGAAAGTCTAGGTGTTTTTGATTCCCGATTTGAGTAGTTAGATTTGGTTGAGTGAGTAGATAGAGATTCGATATTACATCTTTACCAATCTTTACTATTTACTAAAAATTTTAAAACTAAAGAGTTTTTTGTTTATTTGTTCGTTTGTTAGAAATCAGGAAGTACTGGTTTTAATTAAAATCTTTTTGTGTTCGATGGTGCATATGTCGTGGAAGGCTTCAAACTATAATATAAGACTTTGTGTGCAGAAACCGAAATCCAAGGGAACGAAGAAGTGGGCTTGCCCAATGAAATAAACATGACTTTTTTTAATTGTAAAAAAAATGTGGTTATTGACTATTGCCGTTGATTTAACTGGATGACCTTGCATTCCATTTATTTTGTGGCTAAACTGAATTATCCACTGATCTATATAATATATAATTTCTGATGACAAAATAAACGCGTTTTATTTTATATGAAATCGAAAATATCTGGTTAACAAAGTCCGCTCCCACTTTCTACTTGAACTTGTAACGACGAAGTAAAGCACAAGCGATGAGATTGCTATTTTGCTAAACGAGTCCGCCTCCGAGAAATGGCCAGATAATTTCAATTTTAAGGCCTCTAATTGGTTCCGTATAGTTTCAATATTTACTTTAATTCTGGACTAATTGATACGGCTTATATTTTGCCAAGTTCACCTTGAAGAATCGTGTAAATTTGTCTAGGCATTTTCAAATTTCACCCCAAGTTTCTTCTTTAGTTTAGAAACTAATCATGAATTTGAATTTCATCTTTGAGTTAGGAAAATAATACTATAATTACTAGACTATTCCGAGATTTAGGCTTTTGGTCTTTCTTATAACTTACCACTACTAATAAAATATGTATATGGATCAAAAAAGCGTCCTTATTGTAATGATGATTTTTTAATCTGTGATGATTTCGTTAGTTGATCATTATAATATGTATAACAAGATTTTTATGCAGCATTAAAATGAGTATCCAATCACGACTAGAAGTAAGACTGACACAGTTATGTTAATATTTTTCATTTACCGGTTAACTTATTTAAATAATCAGATCTTTTGCGAAAACAAAATCTAATACAAAAATAGTTTTTACATGAATATCATCCTCTGTATTTGCCTAGCTCATCACAATATAAATTATGTAGTGTGTGAACTTAACTGTCAAGTAGAAACAAGTAAGGCTATGAGCTACAGCCGATCGGATGAAGCTGGCTCTGAGCCGCGGATTACGTTTATTGACCGTTAGCGGAACTGCCATGCCTGCCTGAGTAATGGGACTTGTGGGACATATTAGCCCATTGGGATAGGATAAGTAGATGGTGAGGTCATGGTTGATGATCTCATGGTGGCTAGGTACCATTTACACGTTAAGATAATATTGCGGAGACCTCCAGTAAAATAAGCATTTATTTTCTCACATAATATATGTGCACGCAAGTAGTTTTGGATAGTATAGCGTTTTCAATGGATAGGTGAACATGATGGTGATGCACCCAATTTTCGTGGCTATAAGGGCTCCCCTATTGCTTTCCATCAGGCGGAGAGGGGACAATTTAAAAAGCTACTATAAAAAATCCCTGGTATTCGCCAGGCACTCGCCAAGCAAGGTTAGCGGTCTCTCCCTCCTCACGGGTCCAAAGGTTTAGTAGTTATGTAGTAGGAAAATGATCTGAGACCCACACACGACAGCATGAACAGATAGCCAAGCCATTTATTTCTACTGGTTCCGTAATAATACCTACAAATAATACGGCAATGACACACTATTCAAAAGAAAAGCGTGTAAAGAGTTCATGTCACTCCGATCATAACCAACTAGAGAGCAGAAGAGATGATGGCGCTCTAATTCAGTACTCGACACTTCGGTGTGCCCGTATTACATTGCCTCGTAACTTCGGACCGGAGAGCCGAGGCTCCGTCGCTAACGGTCAATAAACGCGGGACACGGCTTATCCGTAGCCCTCGCTCGAGATGGCTGTTTTAATTTGCCGATATTAGCGGTGTTTAGTGAGAAACTTTCGGGACGGCTAATTTACTTGATCTTCGAGAAATGTGGGGATTAAGCGTTCGTTAGGGGAGTTATGGTCGTGAATGTATCACTGTAGGGGCGGTTGAGGTACTAATACTACTCATAATGAGTAGGAAAAATCATTGATTTTATACATTATTACCTATCGTTATCAATACAGTGCTACTAGTAATCTCGTCATCAAATAAGCGAAGCTTTGTGTGTTGTCACATAAGACCTTAGTGTTCATTTACAAAGCCCATTTCATTTGGAACAAATTAATTGTAATTAATCATCATGCTTTCCAAATTGGCGATCACAATACCAAACGGTCTCAAAAACACTGTCAAAAAATTTGTTCAACGTAGTAACTGCAAACAAGATCTCTTAATAAGATAGTAATTTACCCTGATGACACTGAAATCCAATCTCTACTTAAAAGGTAACCTTTATTTTTCCCAACAACCTCCCCCTCCTCCCCCTAGTTCCGTATTAAAACTCAGTTGCAACGCTATCTGCAGTAATCCCGAACGCCGCACTTCCTAAACATTAGGTCTAAACGCCTCTGATATATACGGCCGCTTTAGACTTGGATTAACTTGGATTCCAGCAGTTGAATGTGCGTTAATTTCTATTTAAAGACCGAATATTTTGCTTTGGAAACACTAAATGGTCGGTTGTTCCGTGGTACTAGGTTTTAGTGGAGTGTTGTAGTACTGAAATGCGCGGTAATTTTCCGAGAAATTCCGCAGCTTGAGTATTGTTTGTTATCTCTATGAAATCACATCTGAAACTAGTTAGGTTAAGCGTTTTGACACTAAAGTATTAACCGGGCTTAAGCGTAATAACCTACACAAAAAGTAAGTTATTGTCATGAAACAGAAACACCTGCTCTTCATATTTATTATAGGCATGGCTTCCATCTGAGGCCAATGGCCAGCAATTGAGTGTGAAGGTCTATTCGTTTCGAAAAGCTCAAAAGCTGTTTACAATATGAAACCTTTAATGTTACTCTAAGAGGTTATCACAAACCTAATTGCTCAACTTTTTAAGTATTAAGAGTATTTAAGACCAGTGAGTAAGCCTTGAAACACTTCCAAGTTACATTCAGAACAGTTATAGCATTTTAAGTAGCATAATGAGTCTTAATTCCAAACTAACATCTCGTAATCATCGTTACCCTAAGCCGAGACATTGTCATTAAGTCATAGTTCAAAACACGGACATTAAAAACTTAAACTATCACGTACAAGGCCCAAACTGGGGAGGACAGTTATCAAAGAGACATAAAATTTGTGAGATTATCCTGACGAAAACTTACTTTATACGCGTTGTGGAGATGTAGAGAAACTAGATGTGGCATGGTCACTATTAGACATTTATTTCAATAATTTGTTAGCAAACCAACATATATACTAAGTTAATACTGTTTGGGAACTGACTATCTAGCAGGGTATAATTAGTTTTCACAAATATTTAGGTTATAATTATGATGTAATTGAGTCTACAAACATTAAAAAAAAATTGCAACGAGAAAATTATTCAGCCATCTAACTAAAATTAAGACGCAAAATCTGGGAGATAGTGAAAACTTTATGTGACGAAAGCTGAGTTAGGTTAAATTTTAACATTATCCAATAGCATTTAGCAAATTGTAACGACTTAAGAAGTGGAAATGAGAGAACTGACTTTTTTTGACAAGAAATGTGTCTCACCCTATTTTCTTAGTCTCTCCGCCAGCAGATAGGTCCTGCCTAGAAATCCCCTTTCTAATAACAACATTAGTACGTGATCCTCAAAAACGATATAACATACCCTACTAATACTCCAGTCAAAATAGACAAAATTAAGACTCAAGTTTGCATTAATTCCCAACAAGCTGGATTTTTGTGCAGGCCTTGAATACGTCATAATAAATGATATGTCAAAAGTCCCCATCAATCCCGCTTGTGCGTTGTTTTTTATTCGTGGTCAGAGGGCCCAAATTTGAATTTTTTGCTTATATCTCTGAAACTAAGAGAGCTATCGAAAAATGTTTCAGGGAAAGTTTGTAGATCGTACAATTGTCTACCTAAAAGATCTCTACACTTTTCTTGTACAAAGCAGCGCTGTCGAGATATAGTGACTTTAAGTCGCAGGAAAGTCGTATTTTCGAGTAGCCCACATTATGCAATTACAATAAATTGAGTTGAGTAGTTTATCTGGAGCAGGTGGCAGTTAAGTATGGATTGGCTTTAAACTATTATTTACCAATTTCCAGCACCAACTTTCAGGATTTAGATCATTGAAGTCAAAAAAGGCAAAATGATGTATCAAGCTTGCATTCATTCCCAACAAGCGGGACTTTTGTGCAGGGCTTGAATATGTCATTACAAATGATATGTCAAAAGTCCCCATCGATCCCGCTTGTGCGTTGTTTTTTATCTGTATTGAAAATCTTCGGATCCTATTTCTAACCTTTCTGGCTGTCAAACCTCAATGGTACCCATAGAGACTTTTACTCCTTACATGAAATAGGAACGATTGGCGCGAAAAAAATTTTTGGAATTTTCAGTACAAAATGCTCAAATAGGCAAAAATTTTTTTTCATGTCAATCGATCCTATTACATGTTAGGATTAAAAGACTTTATGGGAACATTTGAGGTTTGAGTACTAGAAATGTCAGAAATCGCAAAAAACTTTTCCCATACATTTTGTACTGAAAATTCCAAATTTTTTTTCGTGCCAATCGATCCTATTTCATGTAAGGAGTAAAAGTCTCTATGGTTACCATTGAGGTTTGACAGCCAGAAAGGTTAGAAATAGGATCCGAAGATTTCCAGTACAGATAAAAAACAACGCACAAGCGGGATCGATGGGGACTTTTGACATATCATTTGTAATGACGTATTCAATGCCTGCACAAAAGTCCCCATTGTTGGGAATGAATGCAAGCTTGATACATCATTTTGTCTTTTTTGACTTCAATGATTTAAATCGTGAAAATTGGAGCTGGAAATTGGTAAATAATAGTTTAGAGCCAATCCATACTTAACTGCCACCTGCTCCAGATAAACTACTCAACTCAATTTATTGTAATTGCATAATGTGGGCTACTCGAAAATACGACTTTCCTGCGGCTTAAAGTCACGATATCTCGACAGCGCTGCTTTGTACAAGAAAAGTGTAAAGATCTTTTAGGTAGACAATTTTACGATCTACAAACTTTCCCTAAACCATTTTTCGATAGCTCTCTTAGTTTTAGAGATATAAGCAAAAAACGCAAATTTGGGCCCTTTGACCACGAATAAAAAACAACGCACAAGCGGGATCGATGGGGACTTTTAACATATCATTTGTAATGATCTATTCAAGGCCTGCACAAAAATCCAGCTTGTTGGGAATTAATGCAAACTGGAATGTCTATTTTGACTGGAGTATAATGAGACTTAAAGTAAATTGAAGCCACATCCAGCCTCCCTACAACATCCGCAGGGGCCAAGATTATTGCAGACTCCTTCCTACTCTATTTGCGGCGATGTTTATGGCCCATTAGACAGAGAAAACTACTCGTTACAGTAATGAAAACGGAGTGGACTAGCCGGTTCATTATCATGGGATAATCTTACGGGGCTGAGTTTCAGCCGCTGTGATAGCGCCCGTATTATGTCGGCTTCAACGTTGTAAGCTTGTAAAGTTGGACGGACAATGTATTGTGTTTTATGCTAAGACTGTAACTAGTTGTGAGGATTGAGGATCATCTGGATGTTTCATTAGCATTAACAGCCCAAGGGACTTGGGACTAAGTACGAGGCTGTAATTTAAAATGTTTAGTTATTCAAAATTCTTATTATGAATGTCTTATTTATTTATTTCTTCCAATATTTGTATAAAAAAATATACCTATGTACCCATAGCGCTACCAGAATTTCTATAAACTTTAAAAATAAAAAATACGGCCAAGTGCCAATCCAAGACACCCATATATTATGCGGTTAATAAATTTATGACGTATTATTAAATGACTTGCTTTGTGTTCATAATTAAGGTTACTGCAAAATGTTTTATTATTGAAATACAATACAATAAATGTCTAGAAGTAAAACTATTATAAACAACGAGGTAAAACATTTACATTAAGATCATTCATTCCTATAAATAAAGAAACTTTCTTTGCAAATATAAGACAAACTTATTCTCTAGACCCATATATCTTACCAATGAAAGCACATAATTTTACCCACATAATGATCTAATTGAGTCTACAAACATTAAACAAACTTTTGCAACGAGAAAATTAATCAGCCATCTAACTATAGTTAGGAAGAAAAACCCGGGAGATAGTGAAAACTTCACGTCGCGGCGGCTGAGTTAGGCACTAACTTAGTAACTCATTAGTAATTTAGTTTTATCTGGTTCTTTTAGCTTTTGCATTTTTATTGGGGCAGTTTTGCATGTAATGTACGTGAGTTCAATGGTTATTCGTTTTCTTTCTTTTCTACGTTTACGCAGTTCTAGTTTTCCGCCCGCGTGGTTGTAATGTTTGTATAAAGAATTTTCTTTAGTTCCATTCATTGCGTCTTCTTCTTAAAAATAATCACATTGAAAAAGTTTTGCACACATCAAACTTTTTTTATGGCAAAGTCGGCAAAACATCTAGCGGGCCGCCTGATGTTAAGCAATCACCGCCAGTGGTATCACCGATGCGTTGCCGGCCTTTAAGACCATCCCCAACTAAGCTCTGGCGACCTTACTTACCAGCAGAAATATAGCACAACAGTTCCGAAGTGTTTTTTCACTGTGGTCTTCTATAATGCGGAAGTACTTCCCCAGATAGTTTCACTAAGCTCTACCTCTCTTATAAAAATATCAAAAAGAACTTCTCATAAAGAATGCATACACGCCCAATCCCAAGAACAACCCGTAAGAAACTAACAAATTAATATTGGCAACTATTTGAACGTGCAAGATGACAAACGAGATCTTATTAAGATTTACTGGATACACTATCAATTCTGAATGTATTATTATGGTATGCTTCATCACTAGAAACAATAAATGTGTATTTTATCGTATTTTAAGCCAAACCCCATTTAAAAAAGACAAAACGACACCTGATGTTTAACTAACATTTAAAGTACGAGTAAACTTGCTTCTACTCAACTGGCCAGGTGTGGCAACTTGGCGCATACATATTCATGTCAGTCGCCCCAAATCGAGGAGCGCAAGTTTTGGCACCGGTGCGCAAAAACTGAGTTTGAGAACCTGTCTCTTGAGAGTTTGACGAAACATTGTGGAATTAAATTATAGTTCATCCTTTTTTTTAATTTTGTCAGTTACATACAAACAATTGGGTTTATTTTACAGACGGCTTCTTCTAGTGCTTCAAAGATTGTTGAATCTTTGTACTATAAAAACGTGCTTGTATGCGCAAATAACTCATTATTAGTTGTCATGTACCCGCAGAAAACAGTCTTCGCTTAGGTTAGAGAACAAAGCGCTGCATGGTTAATAATTTTCAGTGATGACAGAAAGTCATTACTAATTAAATAATTAATATAACTTTAATTTATAAAATATATTTATATATTTTTTATGAAATAATGTCTGAATATCAAAATACATACTTAAAGATTTTTTTTGGAAACACAGGTAGGTAAATGAGGTTGCGAAAGATTAAGGTATATTTATTTTTATTTAAACTCAAACCATCGTAACTGAGCTGATATCAGTTAAAAAAAATAACAAACATCGAATTCATCTTAACTATGTGTTAACTTAGCAAAATTACAATTTTACGCAGGAACTCTTGAATGAAAACATGACCCTTGGGAATTATTCGGAGGACTCTTAGTATGTTGCTAGCGACATCTGTTTGCTCGTGCATGAAAACTGTTTTAGTTCCCAACTTGTCCGCGTACACGAGTGGCGCTAGCTGGCGAGCTTAGCTCGGTGGAGTTACAATAAATTGAGTCTGTGTAAAATGCTTGAAGGTATTTTTAAACATTTTCGTGTTAAACAATTTCGAGGCATACTTTTTGAGTTGAAATTATTATAGTAGATTGTTTTTTTTTTTTACATAATTAGGTTTATTAATATAAGGGTTTAACGAGTTTCGAAAATGCATTGATATAATATTGTAAAAATAACCGAATGATAAATTATGCACAGATACCAACTGTTGAATAAAATAAAACGTTAAGTAAATACGAACGAACATCAATACCAATAGAAACAGACCACAAAAATGGTTTATGCTCTAGGTTTAGTTACTGTAAGTCGACCCCGCGTCTTTGTTGGTTTAGCAGTTACTTTTCAACGACAATCATAGTTAATAATCACATCAAACTGGTCAAAATATTAATGTCGTACATACGTATTTATATATTAGCATTAAACACGGAATGAGCGCAGGTGATATCCGGGAACACTAGTGTTGGTTACGACATTGCCAGTCGTAAAGGGGCATTCAAGCTTAATCACAGCTGACGACCGGGCACCAAACTCATGTACCGCTCCCTTTATGACACGAGATGTTTACTGCTGGTCTTAATGATTACTTTAATAATTATTGGTTTTGTTAGTAGAGGTTATTTGGTGTTACTTTAATGAACAAATAAAGGAATTATTCCCAAGAAAAGTACTATAGCCATTTGTATTATGGATGTCGGAATCCACGAAGGTTTCAGAAATTCATACAAAAATGATGGTCTTGGGTGATTTTTGCTAACTAGTACCATTTATTTGGCATTTAAATTTACAATCAATCAGGTAACTCAAGAGCAGGGTTATTTCGGAATGCATCTGTGCTTGCATCCTTTTTTGTCCACCATAATCTTGACAAGTATTTTAAAAAATTGTTTGACCATGGGAGACAAAATTAAATCATCGCTCAGAATACACCTTTCACATACCAAATTATAAAATACTAGCGGCCGCCCGCGACTCCGTCCGCGTGGATTTTGATTTCCAATACCCTAAAGCCTTCCTCGTCGACTGGACTATCCAACACAAAACGATTTTTTCAAATCGGTCCAGTAGTTCCTGAGATTAGCGCGTTCAAACAAACGAACAAACAAACTCTTCAGCTTTGTATATTAGTATAGATATGATGTTGATGATAATACTTTTAATTTCCTACATACCTGTCGGTTTTTAATTTTGTAAACAGCCACGCTCTATAATAGAGTCGTGTCGTCTCCTGCAGCCATTGTCTCCGGGACCATTGTTAAGGCTCTATATAGAGAATGGGAAAAATTCAAAGGATTCGCACCTGTGGAGCGACGGTTTTAATCACTTCACGATGAATGAAAGAGTTGTAGAGATCACATCTCTACACGTAGGAACGGAGAGGTTATTACTATCTTGTATCGGGATTATCAACTCATGCGATTCATTTACGATGAAATATCTAGTGCATTTCCTCTAGTATTGTATATGACAATACTTCACAATTAGATACAATTTTTATTTGCCTTCAAATGGAGAGTCTATCCAGAACTTATGTGAGAGTGGTAAAAAGAAATTTTAGTATTGTTCGGTATTTGGCTCATGTTACCTATCACATATGAGTTTTAATTTAATATATCCATATTAATCTTTATGAGACGAATCAAACTTGTTACTGTATTGATATATAACCATTTGCATTGTGAACAGACATAGCATTAACAGTTCGTACTCAGAGCAGTTCATTAACCCGAAAACAAAAGGGCATCTCAAACTCCCCAACTCTGCCCAAACACTCGACGAGTTTCATCAAAGCATGATCGCAACAAAACAATTGCTTCAACAAATCAACAAAACTCGAAGACTTAATAATATTAATCAGTGGAAACTTTTCATCAAATTAAGGGAATTTAGGTACCAGCCCTGATTCTTGATCTCCGGGACGTAATTGGCTAAACATAATTAAGACGGAACAAATTATTCTACGGTATAAATATCCGTAAAAGTACTCGTCTCTGCCATATAGTAGGATGAAAGGTTCTCGTATCATTATTTTCTAAGTGATTAAAGTTAAATATCAAATGGTGCATTGCTGGACGTAGGGGACCTTCAGAAGGGGGACATTTTCATAGATATCATTCTGGGCAGGCAGTTTTTTGTCATATCTCATGGATGCAATTATGGGTAGCTCAAACTAGCGGCCGCCCGCGACTTCATCTGCGTGGATTTTTGCTGCCTCACACATTATGATACTATTGCTTAAATCCTTCCTCGACAGATGCACTATCCAGCACAAAAATATTGTTTTAATTAGAACCAGTGGTTTCTAAGTTTAGCGCGTTAAACAGATAAACATACTCTGCAGCTTTGTTGTATTAGTATAGATAAGTCATGATTAACTATAATGAGGTGCAAAATGAACTTATAGTTGCAGGCAAACCTAACGCTACCCATTTGAAAGTAAAAGGTGTGAACACTTCGAGCACTAAACATTACTCCACTATGCAAAAACGCCTAGAAATACTGTCTGCAGCGGCATTTAAAACAAAACGCAAGGCAAATAGCGGTAATGAGCGAGCAAGCGAAGCCTGTGTTTTGTTCGACGTTCAATTAAATAAATTTGTACCTGCGGCGTGGGCCTACGTTTATTTAAATTGCATGGACAAATGTTGCTTCGTGCCTTCGGTGTGATGTTTACGCCGTTTTGTCTCGTCCTTTTTTTTGTTATATTTTGTTGTGTGTAAGTGATGATGGTTGGTGGTGATATTTCATGCGAAGTTAGTGTTTAAATGTTGTATTTTACAATTCTTTTTAAGGTCGTTTGGTTTGGAATCGAAATCCGAAATAATATTTCTTAACAAATACCATGAAACTTAGGACCACCAAGGACTATATGCTAAGAGTGTAGATTGCTTAAACGACAAGAAAAACAATGTTGATGATGAACAAGTACTTACTTTGGGTAGTAGGATGGTCATTCGAACTTTTAACAACCGACAATAAATTTAATAAATAAAGCGTCATGTACAATAATGACCTGTGGCACCGAATAAATAAACAATCCTAATTAATATGATCAATCGAAACACTCCTCGCAAACGGGCTGGCATTCATCACTCCATACGCTAAAAACGATCGTACAGCGTCCATCGTGTATCAAGCAATTACATTGATGTACGAGCCGAGATATCGCTGATTACCGGCGATGAGCGGCGATAGACGGCGATAGGGCGGCGATACGCCGGCGTATCGGCCATCCATCGCCGGTCTATCGCTGGCCAATTTTGGATGCACCATTTGTACACGTCTGTAACCGGCGGATGCTACCCCGTTAGACGTGCGAGCGATCAATAAAGACGTTTTGTTTGGCCATGAAATTGTTTTTCCTTGAATGAAATATCGTTTACACGCATTATTATTATAATATTTTGGGTATTTTAAATCAACTAAATATTTTTTGTGTACTTATATGTATTAGTAAAAATAAATTATTGATAAATTAAAAGTTTTTAATATATTAATTTAGAAGTTTCGGTTGCGGGCCGGTACGGCGATGTCAACGGATATGATACCATTTTGGTACCACATCCGTTGTCATGGCAGTTAGGGCTCTACTTTTGCTCACCATCAGGCAGAGAGGAGCCAAAGTACCTTGATAATATGTATAAAAAAAACATACTGATAGAAAATCATCAAACTGTAGTAATATATTGTTTGATTACAGTTTTTTTTTGGGCTTCTTTGGTGCTATAAGTATCGCATTTCCTGTACCAATTTGACAAAACAACGCACATTCCCGGCTGACTTGGCTGATGTTTGTCATTACTTTCCTAAACAATATTGAACAGCTTTAATGCCTTTTAGATAAGTAAGATAACAAATTCTAACACAGGGCTTTATTTATCATCATGAAGTATTTTCAATTAGATTTAAAATAAATTAAATCTAGTATGTACAAAGTTTAAAATTGCTTAACGTATCTGCTTTTTTAGTGGCCACATCGTCATCTCTTGTTTAATGATAAGAGATTCACTCGAGACTGAGCGTTAAGATAAGATATCCAAAACTCGTCGCGCTCGTATTCCCATGTTCATCGATAAGGTTTTATTGTTGCAGCAATCGATCTTTCGATCAAACATTTGTAATAGGCTAGTTGCCTCATATCACCATTTATAAAATCACTTTTAATTCAAATATTATTCCGTCCAAGGGTCCAAAATATGTAAACTTCATTAAATATAATTATGGGATTGCTGCAAAAATTCAACTTAAACCCGATACATTTTTACTTTTTTTTCTCTTGTTTGAAAACACCGTCCGCCATGATTCTACGTCACCAATATTGTAAACAACACAAATTCAAACGACAGTTTCGACAGGTTATTCGTGGTATTTTATTTAAACGCGTTGATTGTTGTTTATTTCACTATTAAAATATTATACACTTCACATTTATTGAAAACAAACCTGCCCAAAATAGATACTTTGATGGTTGCAAAATGTTTTGCTTCAAATTCTGATTCGCAAATTCTCATCACTGGGTACTTTGATCCATAACTTCTTATTGATGTATTCTTACATTCACGCACGATACAATAGTGGTAATTCATAAATGTATCATGTAATCTCTACGAAGACCTGGTTTACATTCCGATAAACACTTTTTGGTTATGTCACGCGTATTGTTGACAAGAACAGTGACGCCACGGCACAGTCCATCATGGCGGACGGCGTTTTCGGTAGTATAGTGAAATTAATATTTTAAATTTCAAAATACAGTTGGATAGGTGCTTCAAAAAATTTTCATATTTTTTTTATGTTGTAATATAATCGTAATGAACCGTTCTATCAAATAATAAAAATAGTGGCAACTAGCCTATTGTATCGATAAACTTGAGATATGATGGCAAAGGTTATCTACCGAGAAAACAGGATCCAAGATAAACTACTGGCTAATCAATATCTGTCTTCTATGTATTTTATTTTAACGCTTTCACACATAATGTTGTAGAATAACTTAAGGCCTTCCTAGACAAAATAGAAATATGTATTTTTCCTCAGATTAGCGCGCTCAAACAAACTCTAAACTTTATAATATTGGTTTAGATCCGCAGACCGTACATGAGATTCTGTAAAAGTTAGTTCAAATTCATTTTTAACTTGATCCCGTTTTGGACATTAATAAGTCATCATAACGGATTTCCTGGACCCATCTAAGTAGTTCCCAACAAACTTATTAGTCTGTAAGTAACAATAGATTTGAATATTGTAGACGGACTGTAGACTATTTTTGTACTGAGTAAACTATTTTTGTTAATACATACATGTTTTACTTAGAAATCATCCTTACCTACGGAAATTGAGTTCATACCAAAACTTTTGTTATGTCCAGAATAAGAACCTCAACTTCTGGAGTACGACACACAAAACAGGTCACCAAATAATCATTAAACAATACATTAAACTAAGATCTAAGTCTTGCATGCAGTAGTATTAACCCAGTTACAAGCAATACCGATAAAGATAATCCATTATCTTATACCGAAACATTAATAATCTTACGAGATCGCACCTATAAACTACGGCCTACGGTTGTGCTAGCCAAACGTCTGGGCACAGATAGTACATGTCCTAGTTAGAACTTGCTTATTGTCTAGACCTACGTAAGTTGGACTATAATTCTAGTTTCTTAAACGAGAGATATAATTTATCAAGTCACGTAATAACAAACAAAAGCAGACAGAAAAGTTAATCATTTGTTGTAGTTGAGAATATTTATTTAATGTAAATTATTAATTTTATCATTTTGAAAAAGAACAATTTGGAAGATTTCACCTGTGCGTGCAGGAACTTGGTTAATGTCGTAAATATTATCTATACTAATGAAATAAAGATGAAGAGTTTGTTTTTTTTACGTGCTTATCTCCAGAATAACTGGTCCGATTTGAAAAAAATATTTATGTGTTGGAAAGTCCAGTGGGACGATGTCTCGAGCCCTACACACGACTGCAAGTCTAGCTAGCCTGATGGCATGTAGATGTGTTTTCCTGCGCGGAAAAAAAGGACTCAGCCCGATCCCCAGCAACTCGCATCCAGCTCCTGCCGGCCATCTTGCGCAGATCGTCAAGTTTATTGTCATTTTATAGAATTAATAATTAATGATGAATGGTAAGAATGTGAAGATGCCACAATATTATATTCCCTATCTATACTAATATAATAAAGCTGAAGAGTTTGTTTGTATGTTTGTTTGAACGCGCTTATCTCAGGAGCTACTGGTTCGAATGGAAGAATATTTTTGTGTCCGATAATAATCCATGTGACGAGGAAGGTATAACACTATGTGTACGGAAATTGACATCCACGTGGACGAAGTCGCGGACGGCCGCTAGTATTAATTAAAGTGCAAACTCAATCCAATTGATTTCAGATATTACCAAATGTATTGTTTCACTATCAGGAAACGGTGCGGGGGTAGTGTCACGGATCAGATATCGCTGCGTAATAATTATAGTTTAAAAATAGAATAAACAGTTTTCTTTTGCTGAAAATAGTATTAACACGTTTATCTTGACCTAATTATACAGTGAAAGTGTTATCTCGAAAAATAGTCACGTATTATTTGTGTATTTTATGATATAAAATTTGACAAGTCAAACCGTGAACAAAAAAAGTGTCAGTAATTCGATACGGTTTTGTTTTCTAAAAGACGACTAGCAAGTGAAGTGCAAAGAAAAAAACTTAATTTCTGCAGTGATAATTGTGTAATTTGCTTAATAACACGTAAATTATGGACAGTGACTCGGTGCAAAAAATTCCTAAGTGAATCACTTCTAACTACCGCCTTGAATTCGAATTGACAACACGACGATCCTATAGTTAAATTTCGCTGATGTAGCTAGAGGTTCAGTGGTTCAATAGGGCGAGCGCTGACAGTATTAGATGTTACTCTATAGTTCCGTGGTTCAAGCCTACCGTTGTGAAATTCTTTTTGTTATTTTTTTATTAGTGTGCTGGGTGTGTGTTGATTAACTGTGTATTAGTGCAACTTATTTTCAGTTTTTGTTATTTTTTTACAACGTTTAATGTAATTTTTCATACCGTGCTGTACTAATTGGAGTGTTGGGTAAATTAAAAAAGTTTATTATTGATTTTAAAGTACAGATACTTGTCTTAGCACGTCGAAATGACTACTCGCAGCAAAACCTTAACTAAGGACCTTGAGGCCAAACTGCAGTTGGCTTTAAAAGAATTAAATGCAGCCAAAAAAACAATCCAAGACTTGTATCAGGAACGAGAAGAAAGTGAAATGGAGATTAAGAAAATTATAGATAGAAATTCAGAGCTTAAGAATGAACTTGCAAGCATGCACTCCAATTACATAGACGTATCAGGGCAATGTACACATCTTCAGGACATAATAGACTCTTTTCAACAGTGTAGTAACACTCATGAGTTGGCACTGAGTCGAATCAACGAATTAGAAATAAGTCTTTGTGAATCTCAGAGGACAGTAAAGACGCTTGAGGAAAGAAAAGACCAACAGGAATCTGAGTCGACTCAAAGCCTATTTCAGGAGCTGTGTGGGAAAAACTTCAAGCAAATAATTCCCACGGTAGACTTGACAACTGACGAGTCTATGTCAAACAACCACAACCATATTCAGTTTAATAGTTCAAAGAAACTTAAGAAATACATCAAAATTAAGAAATTTATTACGAAGACTAAAAAGATATTAAAAGGGCAACACATTATACAAAAACACAAAATTGTAACGAAAGAAAAGTTGCTATTATTAGAACAGCTAAAATCATATAATCAACAAATTAAACAAAATAATGAGTTGTATGAAAAAAATCGGCATTATCTTAAAAATAAAATAAATGACTTAGAAAGGTCACTTAAATATACTCAAAATAATTATGAGTTGGCTCAACAACAGATTAACGAGCATATAAACGCAGCCACTGAATTAGTTGATTTATGTCAATATAATGAAGAGAGACTTGAATCTCTCACCACCAAACACAAGTGCTGCTGCAGTGATGAGATCCATATTGATAAGAATAAGGAGGGCGCTTGCAAATCACAAGCGCCCAACACCAACACACACACACAACCACTCAACACTACACCATCCCATTTAGGCCAACAAGTTATTGTTCTGTCTGACAAGATAGGGCAAGGCCTAGGTTCTTTGATTAATATGGAAACAGAAGATAATGTTACTAATCTCTGTTATCCAGGGTCTTCTTATACAGACCTAATTAAAAAAATAGATTTTATTAGCTTGAATGCAAATTCTATTGTGACAATATTATTTGGGAATAGTAGTAATATAAGTATGGAGGAGATTACCAAAAATATTAAATATCTCCTAAAAATTAAAAATGAATATGGATGTAAATTAATTCTAGGCGCATTTCCATATTCTAAGAACTTGAGTCCTGCTCAAAATAATCACATTCATCAATTGAATGTATATTTATACAATTTGACATGTCGTCATAGTGACGAAATTATATTTTTTGACATTAATAAATTTATTAATAACTTTAAGTTGACTTCAGATCCACTGTATCTGACAATGAGATACAAGAAACAATTGGCTAGTTTACTAGTCGATAAAATAAAAAAGGATTGTTCAAATTTTATTTCAGTACGCATTAGTAGATTTACTAATAATTTATATAATAATATGACTACATCCTCAGATTTAAACTGAGTGTTGAGACAGAAGTCAGGTCTAATCTCATTAATATAGTTCATCAAAATATACAAGGCCTGGCTGGCAAAGATTTAGAACTAGAGTTATTTTTACGCAGTAATGGCATACATATTTTATGTTTATCAGAACACTGGCTTCGGGATGCAGATGAATCATTTACTTTAAATAATTTTAAATTAGTAAGTGCTTTTAAGAGGAAGTCTGCCATAAGGGGTGGCTCGCTTATACTTGTTAAAAATGATATACAATGTAAGGAACGTAGGGACATAGTAAATTTGTCATCAGAGCAAGTTGTAGAATTATCTTGCGTGGAATTGAAGAGCTTCATAATAGTATGTGTATACAGGCCTCCTTCAGGCGATTTTAACATATTTGAAATAACTATGGAAGAGGTTTTGAGGAAATTAGACGGTAAACAAAAATCCATTGTAGTGTGTGGAGATTTTAACGTTAACATTTTGCTTAATTCACCCATCAGTATGAGACTCGATTCATTATTCAAGTCTTTTAATCTCCACAGTCAGTATCTGGAGCCCACTAGGATAGCTGCTAGCTCTGCTACATGTATTGACAATATTTTCTGTAATTGTGAACCTGTACAGAAATCGGTCATAACGAATTTAACGTCTGACCACCTAGGACAAATGATTTCATTTAAGGACTTGATTGTTAAAGGTAGTAAAAGTAGTGAGACTAAACACAGGCCAATTTTGAGTGCCCAATTGGATAAGTTTAAGAATTCTTTGATTGTCAATATACCTAGGATTTCCTACACGCCAAAGGATCCAGACCAGCTGTACACAAACTTTTTTAACTTGCTAAGTAGTGAATTCGATAAAACTTTTCCGGTAAAAAAACGCACTAATAAAGATCATTTGACTTTTGGGGACTGGGCTACGTCAGGTATCTTCAAAAGTAGGAAACGCTTATATGAATTGTACGACATGAAAAGGTTTGATTTAAGTCCTCAATTTATCCATTATGTACGTAATTATTCAAAGGTATTTAAGAAAGTTTGCATTCAGGCAAAATCCATTTATATTCGAAACAAAATTTTGAAATCTAACAGCAAAATTAAAGCTACGTGGGATGTCATAAGCCTAGAAAATGGAAGAATAAAACCAAGGGAAACTTCGTATAAACTTAATATCAATAACGAAGTAATAAAAAACGATGGCCAAGTGGCCGACGCTTTCGAAAAATATTTCACCAATATTCCCTTAAATGTTACGTCTAAATTAGATTCATCGCCTTCGAAGGCAATCAGTATTTTGGAGAAAAAAATTACTAAATGTAATTGTTCTTTTAAATTTTCGTATATAGACAGTTCGGATATCCTTAAAACATTCAAATCACTCAATATAAAAAACACTCGTGATTTGTTTGACATTTCGGTGAAATTCATCAGTCGTGTAATACATATTATTGCCCCCTACTTAGCGGATATCTTTAATGAATGTATTGATACAGGTGTGTTTCCAGATTTGATGAAACGAAGCAAGATCTTACCCTTATATAAATCCGGAAGTAAGCAAGATCCCGGTAACTTTAGACCGATATCTATTCTACCCGCCCTTAGTAAAATATTTGAAAAAATAATTAACGAGCAGCTTTTGGATCACTTTGTTCAGAATAATTTGCTCCACTCGCAACAATTTGGGTTCACTCGAGGTCGTTCAACCTCTGATGCTGGGGTGGCACTCTTACAGATAATATACAGGGCCTGGGAGAAATCGCAAAATGCTCTAGGAGTGTTCTGTGATCTATCGAAAGCGTTTGATTGCGTGGATCACGAAACCCTTGCTCGCAAGCTTGATTATTATGGAATTAGAGGTGTTAACTTGCAATTAATTGTGTCCTATCTCAGTTACAGAATCCAAAAGGTAGAGATCAACGGCGTTCAATCTTCGGGCTCTTCGATGAAGATGGGAGTTCCTCAAGGTTCCATTTTGGGTCCATTTTTATTTTTAGTATATATCAATGATTTGCCTTTCTATGTCAAGGATATTTGTGATATAGTGTTATTTGCAGATGATACTTCTTTAATATTTAATTTTGAGAGGAACACTAGCAACTTTGACAATGTTAATGAAGCTCTTGCAATGGCATTAGATTGGTTCACAACAAACAACCTCCAACTCAATGCCAAAAAAACTAAATGTATAAATTTCGCTCTTCCTAACGTCAAATCTTTGGACATAAACTTATCCATTAATGATGAGAAACTAGAGATAGTAGATTCCACAATTTTTTTGGGCATTACATTAGATTCAACATTGCAATGGAATCCTCATATTGTCACTCTGTCTAAAAGACTCAGTTCTGCCGTATACGCAGTTAGAAAAATTAGGCAACTAACAGACGTTGACACAGCTCGTCTTGTTTATTTTGGTTACTTCCATAGTATTATGTCTTATGCAATTTTGCTCTGGGGAAAGGCAGCTGAAATTAATTCTATTTTTGTGCTTCAGAAGAGGGCTATAAGATCCGTATATAAACTTAGCGCACGAACTTCTCTACGGGAGCTGTTTAAGGAAATAGGTATTCTTACGGTAGCCTCCCAATACATATATAATTGCATTTTATATGTACGTAACAATATCAATACATTTAACAAAAACAGTGACGTACATAGTAAAAATACGAGGAATAAACATAAACTTATGATGCCTCGACATAGACTTGCTAAAGTGTCTCGTTCCTTTTTGGGTCAAGGTATACGTTACTATAACAAAATCCCGGCAGATATCCTAAATTTACCTATTCGCCAGTTTAAAAAAACAGTCAAAACAGCACTGTTAAGTAAAGGTTATTACTCTACTGAGGAATATATCGGCGATAAAGAAGCATGGAATCAAGCCCTTAAACTCATAGGATAATTTTGTTACTAATACTGTATTAATTTTTGCCTTGCTTTTTTTATGTAAACGTCGTCATACATGTTCTACTAACACGCTAGAGTATAAGTTTTTGTTTTATATAACTGAGTTTACCGTTACCTGTATGACGTCGTATTCCAGTAAAATTTTTTTTTGAACATATTGTAATGAACTGAATTGTACTAAATTGGCGATTGAAAAGAGCAACTGACCGAGTTTCTTGCTGGTATCTTCTCGGCAGAATCAGCATTCCGAACCAGTGGTTGACTCACATTAAATATGTATATGTATATCAGTATATTGTATATACAACATATATATGTATTAAGATGTATTAAATTATATTATTATTTTAATTAGTTTTGACGATTCAAAAGTGCTTGTTTGTATGCCTATTTGAATAAAGATATTTTTGATTTGATTTGATTTTGAATAGCCGCCAATACAGTGTCCAAAGATGGCGGCGGCAGAAACAATTTCCCGCCGGCAGCAAATCAAAGGCGCAAGTTATCGATGCGCCATTACCTGCGCGCACGCAACCTCTTTACGAACGCGCTCGGCTGGGAGGGCACTTGGAGAGGGAATTTTGCTTATTCGGTGTATTTGAACACTATATAGTCCAGGAATTTTAGATTTTATCTGCGGAATAATTTCTAGTGAGCTGAATTTTTGTATACACCTTTATTATGATATTGTAATGATGATGTGAAAAATCGACATTGATATCGTGCCGGCTAAAAAAGTTATAGGGGTCCAAACGTCACGAAAATCAGTTTTTCGCAAATATCTCGCGATCTATTGCTCAGAGGTCATAATGGTTTCATAAAAGTTGTTCGTCGTAAAATTGTCTACAAAAAAGGTCTCTTGCATTTTTCTGTACAATTAACCGTTTTTGAAATAGAGACTAGAACGCACTCACATATGGTATTGTATACCGTACGGCGCATACCAAGGCATAAACCCTATTGTTTGTTTTTTTTCCCTTTTTCGTTTGTGTGTTTTTTGTTAGTATGATGATCTACATATAGAATTATAAAGGACTTGTAATACTAGTACAGTCAGGAAAATAGGAATATCAATTTTAAAAAACTAAGTGGCATTTTTTTTTGTCACTTTATAACTCAAGAACGGGCTCATCGATCCAAACCAAATTTTTAGGGTTTGTACAGACTATTTAGTAGATGTTTTATGTGAAGTTTGAACAAAATCGGTCGTTCACTTTTTACGTAGCGAAACACGTACCGGGCCGCTAGTAATGATATAGATATGCAATGTGAATTTTAGCAATTTTGATCCACGATCTGCGAAAAAATCCTAGTGGGCTGAATTTTTGTATACGCCTTTATTATGATATTGTGATGAAGATGTGAAAAATCGACATTGATATCGTGCCGGCTAAAAAAGTTATAGGGGTGCAAACGTCACTGGACATAGCATATCTATATCATTACTAGCGGCCCGGTACGTGCTTCGCTACGTATGAAGTAGCCGACAGATTTTGTTCAAACTTCATATAAAACATCTACTAAATAGTCTGTACAAACCCTGAAAATTTGGTTTGGATCGATGAGCCCGTTCTTGAGTTATAAAGTGACAAAAAAAATTGCCACTTAGTTTTTTATAGTTGATATTCCTATTTTCCTGACTGTACTAGTATTACAAGTCCTTTATATTTCTATTTGTAGATCATCATACTAACAAAAAACACACAAACAAAAAAGGGAAAAAAACAAACAATAGGGTTTATGCCTTGGTTTGCGCCGTACGGTATACAATACCGTACGGCGCATATGTGAGTGCGTTCTAGTCTCTATTTCAAAAACGGTTAATTCTACAGAAAAATGCAACAGACCTTTTTTGTAGACAATTTTACGACGAACAACTTTTATGAAACCATTATTGACCTCTGAGCAATAGATCGCGAGATATTTGCGAAAAACTGATTTTCGTGACGTTTGGACCCCTATAACTTTTTTAGCCGGCACGATATCAATGTCGATTTTTCACATCATCATTACAATATCATAATAAAGGTGTATACAAGAATTCAGCTCACTAGGAATTATTCCGCAGATCGTGGATCAAAATTGCTAAAATTACTGGACTATATATTGTAGTCTACTATATACCATAATTTTTGATTTTAAATTTTTCCATGAAAAACATACAAACTACATGAGTCGTATACTGTTACGAAGAAGTTATTTTTATGAACAAGTGTATCACCTGATTGAATGTGATCACCGGTGCCAATGGACATCGACAACCGCACAAGGGAAGCAGATGCGTTGCTTTTTTAAGGTTCCGTAGCCAAATGGCAAAAAAACGAAATCCTTATAGATTCGTCATGTCTGTCTGTCTGTCCGCCAGTCTGTCACAGCCACTTTTTTCCGAAACTATATAATAAGAAGTACTATAGTGTTGAAACTTGGTGAGTAGATGTACTCTGTGAACCGCAACAAGGTTTTTACACGAAAATAGAAAAAATATATAAAATGATGGGGGTCCCCATAGTTATAACTGAAGCTGAAATATTTTTTTTTCATTGAACATATACGTGTGGGGTGTCTATGGATAGGTCTTTAATAATGATATTGAGGTTTCTAATATAAGTTTTTTCTAAAGTGAATACTTTGCGTGAGAGACCCTTCCGAAGTGGAAAAAGTGTCCCCCCCCCCCCTCTAACTTCTAGAATAAGAGGATGATAAAACTAAAAAAAATATATGATTTACATTATCATAAAAACTACCAACGAAAATTAGTTTGAGCAAAATCTAGTAAGTAGTTTTTTTAATACGTCAAAAATAGAATTTGTACGGAACCCTCAGTGCGGGAGTCCTACTCGCACTTGGCCAATTTTTTACTAAGACCCTCGCCAACAACTGAGCTATGTGGATTTTACTTACCAGCATAACACTATAGGTAACAAGTGCTATTTTACTGAGGTCTTCTGTAAGGTGGAGTACTTCACCTTAAGCACGCACTAAGAAGCACTACCTCTCTTTTTATGTATAAAATCGTTGCTTCTTATGACTATTCCATTAAATTATAACAAGGGTCGGTTTTCTACGTAACGTGAGAAGTTGCGTCTTGTGTTTAACGACAAGAAACGTGATTAGTCAATCCATTTACAAAAACCGGCCAAGAGCGTGTCGGACACGCCCATGAAAGGGTTCCGTAGCTAAAAGATAGCCCGACCGCTTAAGACAACATTTAGTAAGGGCAACTGCACGTCACAAATTGGCCGCAATGTATAAAAATAACTATGTATGATACAGAGTTCGCTATAGTTTTCGTTGAAAGTACTTACTTGGAGGTATACAGGATATTTTTTTCAGAATTATTGTAATAGTATTTCAAAAGTAAAGGGGGGGGGGGACGCTCTAATTTTAACTTTGTATTAATATATCTCGAGACTGGGGTGTTTGATCCACATGGTTTCAAGGCGAGTTTTATTGTATTTAAAAATACCTGTTTAACGATACCCTACACGATGGGTTAAGTCGAATTTTTTTTTTAGAATTTACTTTTCGCTGTATGGGAGGGGGGGTAAAAAATGATTATTTTTCGATAATTTTAAAAACAAATTCTTGAATTATCACTATACATCTCTCCACCAATTTTCGTGGCAATCGGTTCAGAAACGGCGGAGAACGAACCAGGACAGACAGACAGACAGACAGACAGACAGACAGACATGACGAAACTATAAGGGTTCCGTTTTTGCCATTTGGCTACGGAACCCTAAAAATATGATTGAATTCACCTTTGCTCTCAGTACACTTCGTCTCTAACTTGCTTGTAATTTACAATAGCGGCTGCAACCGGTTGTGTAGTGCGTGGACAGTGCGTTGACGCAAGCCTTATCGGGAGGAACTGAGCTCTGATTAAATAAAGGGGTTATTGTTGTTATTTGGTTTTAGTCGCAAATTATTAAGAAAATTAAATGATGGTTATTTGGCTTTTTGTTTGAAAATAAACTTCTAACGCCAATATCATAGGCATTGCAACAAACTGATACTTAACTCAGCCAAGAGTGCTTTATAATCACACTACAAAAAAATAACGTGAAGTTTGGTTGTTTGCACGTTTTTCCGTCAATCAAGCTGAAACTACTGAACGGAGCTGGATGAAATTTGGTAAACAGACAGGGAGTGGGCTGACTGAGGTGATAGGATATTTTTATCCCGATTAAATGCTCCCGTGGGATGAAACAAGAAAAATCTTGATAATGCAAAGCCGCAAGTAAAATATAATATCAAAATATCGGAATATCACGATGGAATTTGTTAAAATTTCATTTAAACAAAACAATCGTATATATGGGTTGGGAAACCCATCTTCATTAGGCTACCGTTTTATTTAAAGTGAAATACTGTTTTAAAACAAAACGAAGAACATTTAATTCCCGTCAACACAAATCATTTGTTAATGACGTAAATCATGTCAGATCCAACATCAATTCGTAAACATGACAAACACAATTTGAAATGAGTTTGTACGCACTGAGAAGCGGGCGCATTACTTTTTTTTATTATAAGCACAGATAATACGCAAGTTAAAAAATTAAAAGTTGTGTTCCGTACAAAATAAATAAAGTAAATGAATTAAAAAACACACTTTTTCTAATAGTAGCTTTTGTTTCGACAAGTTATCTATTTTTAGGTTATCTCATTTAAACAGATAAAATAAGATAAAGTTTAACATAAGATAATTACACTATATAAATTCTAGTAAGAGGATAAAACTATTCATTTACGTTTATTTTCTCTCATTTTATAAAAAATGGTTGAAGAAAAGTTTGAATAAAAAATATTGAATTTATCCGTTCCTGAACCCTAAAAATTAAACCAAACGTTTATTAACCACGACAGATGACTAGTGTACTGAAAAAACAACGAGTCATATTTTATACGGTCAAGTTTCGACCCGACTGCGGTACTTATAAGGTGCATTTTGAATTGAACAAGTTAAACAGGCGGTAAATTGAAACGCTCCTTTAAATTGTTTTGGCGTTTGTTAAGGAATGCATTCATCGTAACTGTTTTAACACCATCTTTTATTCCATTAACTTTGTATTCAATTGTAGGAGCTACGTCATCCTTGGTATAAAAAACTTTGTTTATGAGCAGATACGTGGTTCATATGATGACGTTTTACATTGGCACCTCATAGGTGTGTTCAACAGCAAGCTCTTTAATAAATGGTCTCCTTGTGAACAGACTTTTTATTTATTTATTTATTTTTATTTATTTATTTGTATTCAGGCAACGCAGGCCCATAGACATATACCTTACCAGCTAACATAGATATTAATATATGACAGTTTTTGTTAGTAAATAAAACTATATTTATGTTAGTAAATTAATTAACCACACGTATTGTTTTGTTCGGCGACGTGTGACACAATCTGGTGTCTGGTAACCGACCTCTGAAGCGCCGGAACATGACACCCTTCGGCCAATATTCCTCCTTCATAAAGGTCGACAGATGTTCGGTTGGTACTCTCACCACAAAAGAATTAAAATTCACATTGTGACGAGACTCCAACCGCTCGACCCTCAGGGTGAACTTGGACTTTATCCGAATGTACTCCACAATCTCCTCTGACTTCGTGGAGTAATGCAGTCGGGACAGGTAGAGCAACGTCGTCGGCACGGCCGGCCGCAACAGATGGTTCGATCCTGTCGGTGCTGTGCCGCACAGGTTCCTGCTGGTGGGCTTCCTCTTCCTCTTTTCCACATTCGTGAACCCGTCGTCGTCACATTGCTTCTTCTGACTCTGTGGCTCGGCAGGTGCATCAGAGGCAGGCACTCGGGACTTGCTCAACCCCCTGGTTGACCGCCGCTCATTCGTTTTTAATTTTAATAAAGAGTGGCGGCCGC
Source organism: Nomophila noctuella (assembly GCA_958496325.1). NCBI lineage: Eukaryota > Metazoa > Arthropoda > Insecta > Lepidoptera > Crambidae > Nomophila > Nomophila noctuella. The sequence goes on from OY292486.1 coordinate 995,778, forward strand.
CCGCGACTTCGTATGCTCGGATTTTGGTTTCCGCACCATAACTGCATTCTAGCTAGATCTGCTGTAGTGTGTAGGGCTCGGAATTTCGTTCCTACCAGACCATTTATCCCCGTAATTTTCTTGTGCGGAATGTTGCATTTTTATCAAGATCCTTAAGAGAGTAGAGCTTGGTGGAGCTTCCATTTGCATGAGCCGCTCGTTTGGGGAAGTTCCTACAGAAGACCATAGTAAAATAACACTTCGTAACTTTGTGCTATATTTCTGCCGGTGAATAAGGTTGCCAGAGCTCAGTTGGCGAGGGCACGGGGTTTCAAAGGCAGGCACGGCATTTGCAACCCTTGTGCGGTCGTTGATGTCCATGGGCAGCGGCGATCACTCAGTTGACACTCTTTTATTTGCATCCCTATAACAACATCCCTGTATGTATGTATAACATAACAAATTCAAAAACCTAACTCATTCCGATTCCATACATTTTATTTTCTTTATTGAAAAATGTAGGAAGAAATACATCACTAACTATTCTCGCGGTGATAACAAAATCACAAAAGCTTCATCCCGTAACTCATGAGCTAACTGCCTTACTGTCCTATTTTCAGTGCATCGATCGAGATCCTCGCACTTTATGGGCAATTAGATGGACACTTAACAAAGAACCGTTTGTCTTAATAAGCGATGAAGATTGCTGTGACTTGAGCTAACTCGTTCGTAACCACTCAGTGAGTTATAGAGTATAGCTTGAATTCAGTTTGAGTGTGGTGTGAAATACAGTAAAGGGACGTATCAGCTTTTTATAATCCCAGTACAAGGCAAAGGCTCCGTTATGTGAAATCATGTTTTCCTTACAAAGAGTTTTGGCTTAATTACCACACTTGCCAAATGATGATCAAAAACCAGGGCAGTGTTCAGGTAAATCGACAAAAAAATGAACTTAGAACCTCGAGACCACGGTCCGTTAACTTAAACCATAAGACTAAAATAACTTTCTTTTTTGCATACTTATATTATTTATATATCTAATTTGAAGAAAAAATCGCAATGAAACTAGCCTTAGAGTATTTGTCGATCGTCAAACGTTGCGTTTACTATGGACGAAAATCTTTTTAGGCCTCTTTGCAAGCCGTCATGACATATCAAATCATTGCACCTAACATAAATAAAAATAGAGCCATTACCCCTTACATTAAAGAACTTGTACTTTGTATCATCAACTTTACTCATTCTACTTAATAAATTTCCTCTAAACTCATCAGAAATGCTTCACAAGAAACATCGACAATCCGACATCGGCTGAATTCCATTCCATACTTCGTGCCCGCATACATCGGTTCTTCACAACTTTGCATATAATGAACTTATTATTCTTGCCGTGGATAGCAATGGGCAAAACCATGCAAATCCCATTGTAAATTGAATTAGAACTCGTTGCACTGGTATGGTAATACCGGCTATAACGAGTGGCCGCTATGGCTACCGGACAATCGGTGATGGCGGTACGGAGGGAGGAATCGCGGATGCGGCATTTTTTAATTAAATCGTATTGTTAATGAGTGCGCCTAATAGTAAGGAACGTGGGTTCGCTAATGAAAGAAAATAAAGCATATTTAATTTCTTTCACACGTTATAATGAATTGAAATAAAAATCGACAAGATGACGCTAGGTATGCGCTCAAGTAGTAGTATTCATCACCTTCACCGAAGTTACATAGATGTTAAAACGCGCACCAATAGAGGTATGTTTGTAAAATGTCTCATTGGCTGCCAAATGTAATGATAAAAAATTGGCCAAGTGCGAGTCGGACTCCCGCACTGAGGGTTCCGTACAAATTCTATTTTTGACGTATTAAAAAAACTACTGAATAGATTTCGTTCGAACCAATTTTCGTTGGTAGTTTTTATGGTAATGTACATTATATATTTATTTCAGATTTATCATCCTCTTACTTTAGAAGTTAGAGGGGGGGGGACAAACTTTTTTCCACTTTGGAAGAGTCTGTCACGCAAAGTATTCACTTAAGAAAAAATTGAGCTTAGAAACCTCAATATGATTTTTAAAGACCTATCCATAGATACCCCACACGTATATGTTCAATGAAAAAAAATATTTTCAGTTTCAGTTCTAACTATGGGGACCCCCCATTTTTTTTATTTTTTTTCTATTTTCGTGTGAAAACCTTGTTGCGGTTCACAGAATACATCTACTCACCAAGTTTCAGTAGTATAGTACTTATAGTTGCGGAAAAAAGTGGCTGTGACAGACTGGCGGACAGACAGACAGACAGACATGACGAATCTATAAGGGTTCCGTTTTTTTGCCATTTTGGCTACGGAACCCTAAAAACAGTTGCATTTCTATTTAGCTTTCGCCTAAAACTACATAGTAGATGATGATGTCATTGTATGTATACTATTTTTTTTTGGCATAGGCGTCAAACGCTTGTTTGCCGGTTGCCTGATGGAAACAGCAAAATCTGTCAAATCAAAATATATGTACATATCTGGACAAATAAAATGATTGCAATATGTACCAACTGTTGCGCATCGGCGCATCGTCCGCTTCGCCGATCTAAGCCTCGTGATAACTGCGCGAGTTTTTGCCACATCCATGCCAGCTGTTGCTTTGTTTATGGGCGGACCGGTCGACGCACTGTTTTACGCTTTTTGCAAATTCTATATTATGCGGTCCGCCCGGAGGATAACAGTGCAGCGGGTGCTTTTAAACGTTTCAGCTGTTATTTGTTTAAGTAGGTGGTGATAATTTGTTATGAGTACTTGTATTTTTCTTATTCTAAATAGTTTGTTATGAAAGTGGATTTATGCAGCTTTGATGAGGTGACACGTGCTTGTGATGTATAGCTAATAAATATAGTGGACACGCTTGCTGGCGCGGCGTGCGGTAGTGGGGGCGCGGAGAGCGGGAGCTCGCCGCGCACTCTTGTACCGGCCGCCGGGCGAGCAGGAGCGTCTACCGTTGCATACATACCTTGTGTTTTATTACCACACTACAACTGTACAAGTGGCGACCGTGACAGGACCTAAATAACCAAGGTATGAAAATTAATAAATATAGTTGTGCTAAATAAAACACAAAGTGCTACTAGAGGTAAATCAGTGACTGATACCTGTTTTCTATTTCATGTTACCGTAAAACAGTTACAGTAATAATGAATTAATTAGTAAGGCAGGTTACAGACACTGGTTGTTACCTATACCGTAATAAAGTAGAATTACTTACAAGTTATCTCAGTCTGTTGTCAAAATAATTTTAAAAATTAATACGTTTATTAAATGTGCATTTTGGTTGGGTACCTACAAGCTTGCTTATCGGATGGAATGCTGTTTCTATTGTTCGCGCGGACCGGAATCGCGCACAGGTGTTCGTTATACTCCCGCCCGATATTAAACGTTAACACTAAGTAAAGTAACTAAAAGTTAAGATTCCTCGCAAGTATAGAACAAAAAATTAATTATTGTCGTAAAATGTTTAATGAATATTTTATCACGTGAATGATAGTTATTTTATTCGAATACATTTATACATGAATGCGTGTGTACCTACCTATGTGTACAATGTGAAAGTAAGACCTTCATAGATATAGGTACTGATACCTTATTCAAATAACAGATACACCCTTGGCCAAAAGTATTAGGCACCCTAAAAAATGCACAAAACATGTTTACCAATTGAACAATGGCTCATCTGAGATGTTATGTCGGTGTCTCAAATAATTTCGGATCTTTTACGAGTAAACAAGCTTTCATTTCTGTTTAAGTTATTAGATTGACGAAAAATTTATTTAAAAAAAAATGCCAAAAAGAAGTGAAATTTGTTTAAAGAATTGTGTGAAAATACAACTTCTCCATGAACAAGGCAAGTAGCAGAAAGAAATTGCAAAGTTGGTGAGGTGTTCGTGCTGCGCCGTGCAAACCACCATCAAACGGTTCGCTAATTTCACTGTCTAATCAACGAACGTAAAGTAAGATTAAAGATACTATCCAAACTTAAAATATATTTAAGTTTCGTGTAATTAATGATAAAGTTTAATATTACTTTTGGCAACAACTGAGAGTAACACTTAAGAAGTAGTCTAAATAATCAAACCTACCTAACCACCTAAACCATGTAGGTACCTACAATATTCAAAGAGGTAGTTCGATGAAAATCGGAACTGTACCGACAATATCAAAGAGGTAGTTCGATGAAAATCGGAACTGTACCGACAATATTCAAAGAGGTAGTTCGATGAAAATCGGAACTGTACCGCCAATATTCAAAGAGGTAGTTCGATGAAAATCGGAACTGTACCGCCAATATTCAAAGAGGTAGTTCGATGAAAATCGGAACTGTACCGCCAATATTCAAAGAGGTAGTTCGATGAAAATCGGAACTGTACCGACAATATTCAAAGAGGTAGTTCGATGAAAATCGGAACTGTACCGCCAATATTCAAAGAGGTAGTTCGATGAAAATCGGAACTGTACCGCCAATATTCAAAGAGGTAGTTCGATGAAAATCGGAACTGTACCGCCAATATTCAAAGAGGTAGTTCGATGAAAATCGGAACTGTACCGACAATATTCAAAGAGGTAGTTCGATGAAAATCGGAACTGTACCGACAATATCAAAGAGGTAGTTCGATGAAAATCGGAACTGTACCGACAATATTCAAAGAGGTAGTTCGATGAAAATCGGAACTGTACCGCCAATATTCAAAGAGGTAGTTCGATGAAAATCGGAACTGTACCGACAATATTCAAAGAGGTAGTTCGATGAAAATCTGAACTGTACCTACAATATTCAAAGAGGTAGTTCGATAAAAATCGGAACTGTACCTACAATGTTCAAAGAGGTAGTTCTATGAAAATAGGACGGTACCTACAATGTCCAAAGAGGTAGTTCTATGAAAATTAGAACGGTACCTATAAAAGCGGACAATCTCCTTGATTAAAAGTATAGTCCCACAGTCATTTCACAATTAATACCACTATTAGCCACCACAATTGAAAATGGTCGCGACGAGGCCTAAAGTTATACCGCACGGCGACAAATGTCACCATGCCGGAGGCCAAAAAGGTAACGTTTTGCACATGGGTCGGGCTTGATGTGTTTATGCTAAGTTGTACTACCAAAATGTCCATGGTCTTGAGACCAAAACGAAATTAGTGTTTGATAGCATTTTGCTTTGTAATTACCATGCCATTGCACTCACTGAAACGTGGTTAACATCTCGACAGACGAAATCGTGGACAATAGTCTATCGTAGGGATCGTGTGTGTGTTGGCTCTGGTGGTGTTTTCTAAAATGGATGGTGGGAGTGTTCTTTAAGCTCTGTCCCAAAATATTCTGTCTACTCGCTAACAAGACTTAAAATACGACGATATTAAAAGCGTTTGGGTCAGACTACAGTTTCAAACTGGGAATACTATAAATAAAATATTATTATTTGCGTTGTGTACCTAGTACCTTCGTACCTCCACCAGTAAAATTGGAACCTTTAAAGCGTTTTCTTAACATTGTGGAACTTGCTCAATACCGATCGGAAAATATTGTAATAGGTATGTAGTTTGTGACTGCAACCTTGGTGGTATCCACTGGGAGCCTAGTGATGATACGTAATGACGCCACTTAATTACAAGTACAACTTGGGTTACACTTAATCGGCTTTTTATCTTCTAATGGCCTTCATCAACTCAATAACATCAGTAATAGTGATGAACAGTATCTAGACTAGTGTATCAGTCGCATACATTATGCGTTGGTTACGAATCCGCAGCATCAGGTATGCTATCAATAAGTGCTACGGGATTAATCCGAGCCTCTTGTTTATCATGCCTTACCCTAAATCAAATTTTCTCCGTTCCAACGACAGTGTATCTTTATCCAATTTTTTTAAAGCCGACTATTGCAACATTGTGGCTGCGTTACAGTGTGTAATTTGGCCGGTCTAGTTTTTGGCTTGTGGAGATTTTGATCAAATGATTTCTTTATTTTATGTTGAGTCAGGAAAACAACGACGTCGTAGTAGACGAAGTCATCCTAAATGGTTCAACAAATGAGTTATCAACCCCCTTTCGGGAAAAGATAAAGTACAGAAAAGGTTCCTTAAATACCTTAATCATACCTAGAGACGACATCGAATACCACTGGCTCTGAAGTAGATGTCACAATTCAAATGGGCTTAATATAAGCACTTATGAATCGTCATCAAAAATAAACTGTTATTTTAATGACTTATTAGTAATGACTGTTATTCTGCCGAGAAGAATCGGCAAGAAACTCGACAGTTGCTCTTTTTAAATGCCAAAATTATTGCAATAATATAAAAATAAACTTGCAACAATAATGCATCAGCAATTGCTTTCACTGAGTCATACATAGTCTACTGTGTGTACCTAATAAATTAAAAAATGAAAATTAAATTCTTAATTTATTCTGGACTGGAGGCGCCCTGGTCGACCAGTCCCCAAAGGTGGCACCTGTTCACAAGTATGACGTATGTGGCGGCAGCCATCACCTCACTCAACCATCTTAGAGAGAGAATGAAATGACCCGCCACATGTGTATAAATAACTACCGCCTTATATCAACGCTTTCTTGTTTAGTAAAGGCCTTCAAGTCTTTAATCTGTTCTTTAATTAGAGAGCACATTAGAGATTTGATATCGATCTCTCTTTCAAAATATAAAAACTGCATAACATATTTATTTGCCGGTGACCTCAAAATTTACAGAAATCTGTTAATTTTGAGGAAAGTAACCTCATTCAAAAAGACCTTGGGAGAAAGGTAGATTGGTGCGATGCAATCTGTATATCCCTTATCGCTGGAACATGATTCCACATCAAGTAATAAAAAAAATAAAAAAAAAATAATAATATAATATACTCAATAACGCTTTAGTGCGCAGGCATCTCGAATTTGCTTCCTGAATCTGGAGTCCATTTTATAGCGTACACTCGCAGAGTGGAGAGCATTCAGCGTGCTTTTACCAAGCATTTGGCATTTCTGTGTAGCGGAAATTCCCATCGTCAACCTTATAATGAGCGTCTTAATTAATATAGAAAAGCCTACCCTTTTTATTGAAAAAAAAAACTTAAAACATCTTAATAAATAAATGCTAATGACATTTCAGAATTCTTTAATGACAGATTTATTAATAATTGATAACTCTGCTGAATGAATAATAATACATAGGTACATAATGCAATATAATAAAATATGAATATAATATAATATAATATTAATATATATATATTAAAAAAAAAGAAGGCAATAGTTGCCCCACACGTTTGTTGTGCCCTTGCAGGGCGTCACCTTTACTTTCTACATATAATTGTAATAGGTTGTTTATTTAATGAAACAATAGTTCCGTTTGTTGCTCTGTGAAGAGATATTTATTGTGAGCATGACAATCATACCTAATTACACTTAATTTTACACTTACGCTAAGAATAATAACTTATTTACATACCTGTAAAGAGAAACAACAATATAAGCTATTGCTTCTTACATTATTTCCTCTACAGTCACAAATACAATTATTAACATTTAAACATCTTTAATAACTTGTGACTTGCAATTAACGAATCTGAATCTGAGTAAAATAAATTCAAAACTCGGTCTTCAACCCCCTTTGGCAAGGATTGTGGCTGAGTATAATCAGGTTAGTAATATTATTATAGATCTTGATATTTATTGTCAAAACTTTTCTAAATTTAAATGTATTTGTCGGATAAATAGCCCGATGGGTGCTTCCGACTCAGTTGTCCCATTGTATTTATTTACTGTACATATAAAGAAGAAAAAACGTACATTTAAAACAAGTTGAAGGAAAGTGGAAGGTAATTATTATTTTCTAATGGAAATTATAGAACTATGAGAGATTCTAGTGAATGCTCTGACAATCGTGATGTAGACGATTAGTTATGCTATCTTTATCATAGATATGTTTATGTCAATCTATATTGTTGATTTATATAGTTATAGTATATATAGTTGATCTGTGTAAATTATTTAAGGAAACTTGGTTGTGTCAGATACAATGATGTACTTGGGAAATAACTAATAGAGTTTTGTTTTATTTTATTGTAAAAGGTAGATGTGATGTATAGCTAATAAATATAGTGGACACGCTTGCTGGCGCGGCGTGCGGTAGTGGGGGCGCGGAGAGCGGGAGCTCGCCGCGCACTCTTGTACCGGCCGCCGGGCGAGCAGGAGCGTCTACCGTTGCATACATACCTTGTGTTTTATTACCACACTACAACTGTACAAGTACTACAACTGTACAGTGCTGTTTCGCAATATCTGCAATCAGAAGGGAAAGGTTGTGAAATCATGATGTATTCAACTTGTGAAGGTTGCTGACGTATTACATAAATGTGTTACCGGCAAAGCATATAATCGAGGTATTCTATACACAACCTAGGTAATGTATTGAATACCTGAGGCGTTTTGGCAATGTATGAAATACTATGAATTATATTTTCGATTGCATACTTTACCAAGGTAATCTATGCAATACCTAGGGATTGTTTAGAGTACCAGTTAAGGCACAGGCAATGTGTAAATGAATAGATCGTGGTCTTTATTTTCAAATGATTTGCAGAATAAAACCTAACTAACCTACAAACTTTGGGACGGAAGACTAACTTGATTGATAAAAAAAATAGGTTAGGGTTATTTTTTTTTGTAAACCCTTTTAAAATAATTGATTTTTAAAATCATTTTTAAAAAATACAAATCGATTTAATGGAAACTAACTTTATCTTACTCAAGGTTGACTAATGTTCAATCGTTTCGTTACTTCTCGAATGATACCCAACATTGCTATCCACGTTCCACTCATTCCCTGCCCTCGTATTGCGTACATTACCGGCTGCGTATTTGGTATTCTATAGAATACCTAGACAAAGTATAAAATACATAAAATTTCATACATCACCTATACGTTTTTGGGATTTTATTCATTGCCTAGGTATTGTGTGTAATGCCGGATTGTACAGATTGCCGGTAACATATGTATAAAGTAAGAGAAAGTAAGAAATAAAATCCGTCATTCTAGCATAATACATTTTTATGGTAGCGTAATTGTTCTAGCCTGTCTCACTCAGTACGAAAAAAAGTTTACAGCAACATCGTTTGCATAAGAATATACATATATTACAATGTATATTTGATGGCGGGTCAAAAAAAAGTATGCCCCCTCCCTTCAAAAATCGTCATTGTATTTTGCACTGTCCTACCAGGCCAACTAGGTTTTGTACACTCTTTAGTATGTTTCCCAACAAATACAGCAAGTCTCTTGAAATATCAGTTCGAACCAGAAAAGGCTAGATTTTCCACCACCGTACCGCACCGCAGTCATGAGCAGTGACATTTTTAATCGCCCCGTATTCGCTTTTAACGATCAGCTTTTTGTAATTGAATTTCTACTCGTTCCTTTTGGATCACCCTTTCGTTTAGACATCGCCCTTTTTGGCCCGACGCCGAAGGGATGCTGTAGAATCCTCGTTGTTTGGATATTTTACGGCTCACCAACACTACAACACGCGTACGAGGTACAGTCCCGCCCGCTCCGTTCTCCCGCCGGACGGAATGTCATTCTGACACGTGACGTAAGTGCCTGAGACAACCAACACTATACAGCCAATACACTACATCCCTTTCTTGATTTAATTTAGTTGTATTAAAACGAATGTACTTGCTTCATATAATCATGAGACAGTTTTATCTATGTGGAAAGTTTACTACTAGTTACATTATTTTAATTGCTTATTAATCAAATCAAATCTTAATTTACGCATTAAGAGGTCAACCAAAATTTTACACCATTGTGGTGCCTGAAGTGGGATTAAGTTGCAAGATTCCTTTCTTCGTCGTCGATTTAATTTCAATCTTACCACACGCTCCATTCGCCCTGAATAAGTGCCCTATATTCCTTCTACGGACTTGACCAGTTTCATCGTTTCGGACTTGGATAACTCCACTTCATTATTTCCACTGTATGCGTTTCAGGATTGTAGTCCTAGCATAATTTATTCTGTCTATCCATTTTACTTTTTCTGTTCTTAATATAAACTTTATCACCTAGTACCTACTAGATCACTTTCTTCTGCCTTTCTTTTCCTATCTCCATAATCCTTTCCTCTTTCTTTCCTTTCTTTATCCCCGTCCTTGACCGCAGAGTCTTTTGATATCCTTTCCATTGTATCACTCACTACAGGAATTTTATCTCTAAATCTTAAATTATTCTTCCGATGACGGAATGTGGTGTGCTATTGTACATATGTAGTTAGATAGTCTAGTCTAGTAAACTTTCCTTCCAATCTTTATTTTCAGCTATGCTTATTTTTTAACCGCTTTAATATATCGCGATTTTGTCTTTCGACCTCTCCCTTTTGTTGTGGCCAGTAAGGGATTGTATTGAAAAAAGGTGATGTTTCTTTCTGTTAAAAATGTTGAATTCTTCGCTGATCATATCCGCCATATGTCTTCCATTATCCGCTGTTATTAAAGTTGAATTTCCTAAACGACTAAATATTTCTTTGAGATTTGCCACAATTTCGGTAGGGGTGATTTTCCACAAATCTTAACTTCTTTATATCTGCTGTAAGTCAACTACAGCAACCAGATGGTCACCGCTAGGGAGGGGCCTATCAAATCAATCGCAATGTCAATCCAAAAACTGTCAGGCATTTCTCGTCGTTTCATAGGATTTGAGGCATGTAGTGCGGATACAAGAGTGCATCCTTTACACGCTTTTACAATGTTTTCGGCATCCTTGTTACATTTAAGCCACCAAACTTTTGTTCGAAGTTTTGCCTTCATCGATACAATGCGGAGATTTATAATGAGTCTGCGATATTGGTCTTACCCGATTGTTAAACTACTTTGTAGCTATACGACTGTACTATAACCCATATCTCTATCCTATTACATGTTTTGAACTTGATTCAAATATAACCTCCGACGGTTTGTGGTCTGTTATAAGTTCGAATCTTCTGCCATAGAGGAAAATGTGAAAATGCTCTACTGTCCATACACGGGCTAATGCCTCTATCTCAGTCTGGCAGTAGCGGCGTTTACCATCAGTCCGAGTCTTGTGACCATATTCAATAATCATGGGGTTGTCTTCAGAATCAGTTTGGACTTGCACTCCACCCAGGCCCACTGGGCTAGCGTCTGCTATGACCATCGTACGATCGTTTACATCGTAGTAACCTAAGGTAGGTATATTTGTCTTGATATCCTTCATTCAATGAATTGAAACATCGCTGATTTTCTGGTCGCCAATGATCTGTAATATTTTTTCGATCTCCATTTTTATTTCGAAGAAGTGCTTTCAGAGTTTCGTTATTGTCGCATAATTGGGGATCCATTTGCTGACGAAATTAATCAGGCCTAAGAAGCTTCGTAAATATCCGGCAGTTTTTGGCCCTCTAAATTCTTTTATCGTAGAAACGTACTTTTCCAACGGTCTCACGCCTTCTGCTGACAACTCATGTCCCAAAAACCTCACTTTACTCATCCCGACAGAACATTTGTCTTCTCTTACTAATACATTATTCTCTTTCAGAACTGACATCACTTTCTTTACTCGAGCATCATGCTCCTGCCTGTGTTTCCCGTAAATCAAGATGTCATAATTTACCACTCCTTCACAACCTACAAGCATGTGCTCTAATGTTTTATGAAAGATTTCCTACCTAAATAGGCCTTTATTATTGGTTATGAGGTTGGTTATAGGTATGTCTTGAAGCCATTTTATGAAATGCGTCTTTTATGTCCAATTTTGTGAAAACTTGCATTTTTCATCTTTCGGTATTAATTTGTCCATTGTCGGCAATGGGTGATTTTCTCGTACAGCTTCATAAGATCGACGCATGTCTTCACAAAGACGTATTTCTATTTATCCCCACAAACTTTGAGACATGGTAATCAATTGAATGGTTCAGATAAATAGGTGTTATCTGCTTTGCACATCAATTTAATGATTGGATTATTTATCCCCACAAACTTTGAGACATGGTAATCAATTGAATGATTCAGATAAATAGGTGTTATCTGCTTTGCACATCAATTTAATGATTGGATTATTTATATCCACAAACTTTAAGACATGGTAATCAATTGAATGGTTCAGATTGAGCTTAACAATCTGCTTATCACTTTAATAAGCCTTCAACACCGGCACCACAGGGTATACCCATTTGGAAGAGCTTACGGCTGGTTCTATAATATCCCTTTGTTTAAGCTATTCAATTTTCCCCTCAATTTTAGCTTCTAAAGGTAGCGGGGTCCTTCTAAAAATGTACAAACAGGAATAGGTAAAGATTAATAACACATAATAATCAAACAACATCTAAAGATGTTGCAATATTATGTTTAATAAATAAATAATTTAAGGTATCAACAATATTTATTTGGACTTATACCTCACCATTATCATTTATAAATATATATTAGATACTTTATAACAATGAAATCAATACCTGTAAGGCTTTAGTGGTGTGGTATTGCCACAGGCCGTGAATGTTACAGTAGGATTTAGTTGTTGATTAAACATTAAACAAACTAACTTTGTTCTTCTTCATTGTTTACCAAGTTGATTCCTGTTTGAGCAACCTGCATGAATGTCGCTTGTAGATTTTGCTCTGTTTTGGAGCAGAGTATGAATCTAGTTTAGATATTGCAACTTCAAACACGTCGACGCCAACACTTGACTCAATATTAGCACCAGAAATGTTCTAAAACACTTCTTGCGAATCTAAACTAGCGAAATGTAGAAGAGAAGCCCTTTTCTTGATGTCTTTATCAATGTTAGACGCTTCCAAGAATATGAGCAATGCTCTTTTCCAGCGTTCCCATCGTATACCCACTGAAGTGGATTCCCCGTAACAATCAAACTTTTCCAATGACAGGAGTGACCTCTTTGGGCAACCTGGAGTGATCAATTTAATGATTCAGATATGTTATCCGCTATTTACTCATCAATTTAATGGTCGTATTATCTGCTATTATTCCTGAATTTTTTAGGTTAATTCAGAATAATCGATTGAATGATTCAGATTGATCCCTCCAATCTACTTATCAATTTAATGATTCAGATTGATGCCTCCAATCTGCTTATCAATTCAATGATTCAGATTGATACCTCCAATCTGCTTAACAATTCAATGATTCAGATTGATTCCTTCAATCTGCTTATCAATTTAATGATTCAGATTGATGCCTCCAATCTGCTTATCAATTCAATGATTCAGATTGATACCTCCAATCTGCTTAACAATTCAATGATTCAGATTGATTCCTCCAATCTGCTTATCAATTTAATGATTCAGATTGATGCCTCCAATCTGCTTATCAATTCAATGATTCAGATTGATCCCTCCAATCTGCTTAACAATTCAATGATTCAGATTGATTCCTCCAATCTGCTTATCAATTTAATGATTCAGATTGATCCCTCCAATCTGCTTATCAATGCAATGATTCAGATTGATTCCTCCAATCTGCTTATCAATTTAATGATTCAGATTGATTCCTCCAATCTGCTTATCAATTTAATGATTCAGATTGATCCCTCCAATCTGCTTATCAATTTAATGATCAGATTTTCATCTGCTCTTATATTTATTTTCATTTAATCAACATGTATATAAGTGTGTACTTTTAAAATGAAGTATGTACACTGGGTCCTACAATGTAGTTGTACTTTAAATTTTGTTTTTCCAGTTTTTGGTTGGATGGCCTGGGTCTCAGTAGTCATGCTCACTATAATGTTCATATGTATTTAATATTTTTAATTCTGTACCTGAAAGAGGTAACCTTATGGCATAGTACTAATAAAAGTACAAGTATGTAAACTTGACAAAATTAAATATTGTAACAAAACTTGGCGATTGAAAAGAGCAACTATCGAGTTTCTTGCCGCTTCTTCTCGGTAGATGTCTGCATTCCGAAGTCGGTGGTAGATTCAATGTGTTGTTTTTATAATATTGACGATTCATAAGTGCTTTTCTGAGGCCTATTTGAATAAAGTATATTTTGAGTTTGAGTTTGAGTTTGAGTGCGGTATGGGAATCGAACCTGCACCTTCATGCACAAGTGGCCGTTTCGTTTCCAGCGACGTCATTGGATTATAATTGTTAATAATGCAACAAAACTAAAATACAAATAAATATTTTTAATTTAAACGTAATCGTTTATTTTCTAATACGAAATAGGTATTTCATGCCCAGCAGCTATGTAGCATAATCCAATTACATAACGTGATTACTGTCGCCAGGTATTTCAAATATACACACATAACTTTTTGTAGTAAACGGCCCAAAGAGGGAAAATAGAAAAGTTAATTTCTTAAACATCTCTTCTTCTTCTTCATTCGAGTGCTAGAGCCTGTTTTACTACATGGTCTTCAGGGCGTCCCATGACATGACCGAATCATCGCAGGCGGCTTTCAGTAAGTTTTCTGCAATAGGCGCAACCTTAAAACTTACTCTAATGTGCTCGTTTCGCACTTTATCAAGTCGAGTTACACCTGCAGCCCATCTAAGCATCTTCATCTTACTGACGTGCATTTTCTGTTCATGGGCTTCCTTTATAGCCCAACATAAATTATTATTTTGATAATCCAGTTTAAAATAATTCTAACTTCACAATGATACATGTAACTAAACAACGTTTGTCAAAACAGCCTTTGCACAAAGTATGTACTTTGCCTTACTACATTGGCTTTATTTTTAAATAGCAAAATACTGTTTAAATTAAATGTTAAAATTATTGTTTGACATTTATCAAGTCAGTAACTATACTCATAATTTTGATGTTTTATTATTTACCATCAAACCTTTAAAGAATCGGTGTTAATAAACAACATAATTAACTGTACCGCTCAGAAGTCCGAGCCGCACTCGAAAACCGACACAAATTCCCCTCGACCCGGGACGGGAATCGAACCCAGACCACGACCCGGTATCTATACTATTAGGTCAACACAGTGAGGCGAATGTTCCAATCGTTTCCTTTTGTACGCCTCAATGCCAAGTTATTGACCTACGTTAAAGTTTGTAGGTACAAGGGACTACCCGAACGCTGGAATGTTATTGTTAGAATTTGCGCTCGAACTGCATCAATTTCTTTGTGCGGTACATATAAATTACGCGTTTCAAATGTTTCTTTTTCGTTTCTTCTTGAAATACATGACCATTTAACGTTCAACATTTAATTTATACACAATCTTACTAGTATACTGAGAGATACATGAAAAATCGTGGTTTTAGAGATCACTGATTTTTCCTTTATTTTTTCCCTTTTTTTAGTAAGTAGTATAATGTACCTTTCTCCTCGTCGCCACATGTAGAATCCTCGTTGTTTGGATATTTTACGGCTCACCAACACTACAACACGCGTACGAGGTACAGTCCCGCCCGCTCCGTTCTCCCGCCGGACGGAATGTCATTCTGACACGTGACGTAAGTGCCTGAGACAACCAACACTATACAGCCAATACACTACAGATGCTTTAAAAGGTCATGATTTGAAGTTGTTTTAAGTCCATGTTTTTGCAGGAGATTTACTATAATTTATAATTGATTTAAGTTGAAAGTATCTTTGTTTTTGATACATCTTGAAAGAGCTTTTCTGCTTTTATGAGTTGACTGAATTTTTATATCGACGGGCAATGGGGCTTGTTGTTAGATACAATATTTTTATTAAGACTCTACATTTAAAAAGTGTGCTAACCAAAAAAAACACGTTTTTCAACAATTTTTTTTTTGCCTCCATTTTGTTTCTTGAATCTATATCTAACATGTGCAATGTGCAACATATCAATTAAAACCATACTCTTTCCAATAACTGCAATTGAACATTTACTATACACTTTCCTTATCTGGCCATCAAACGTTTCCATTGATTGAAAGAGACAGCGCTAAGTAGCCAATTGCGAAGCGTGTGAGCGGCTGCGCGGGCGCACCCAATTGCGATCGATTTGCGCAAGCTTTGATCCCGGCCTGCTTGTCATGCATGGTATATTAGCTTGATTTAACTGATAGATTTTATGAGCAATAAAAACTTTCCTTTGTATGTTAGTTTAAAATACTACCGTTTTATTGAAGGGATGACGCGCATTAAGCGTCAAGAAAATAACAAGGAGGAAGTCATCGGTTCCATTATCGGAAGAAAATAACAAGGAGATATTCGAAGGATCCATTAATTGTTAAAAGCGCTTGCCGGACTGTAAAAGGTGCTGGGTTCAATCCCCCCTCTGAGACCAGATGATTTTTTCTTTGTTCTGAATTTAAAAATATATAGACAAACATGTAAGTATAAACGCTATAAAAAGAAAAATACAAAAAGAAAAGAAATTGAATTGGACCTACTTACTTTTTCAAAGTCAGTTAAAAAGGGATATTAGTTAATGTGATGACACATACTCACCAGCAATACACGTTTGGACGTAGGGTGGGGTCTTAAAGGCATCCAATGCATCTGCGACACTTGTGCGGATGTTTTTTAGGGTTCCGTAGCCAAATGGCAAAAAACGGAACCCTTATAGTTTTTGTCCATTAGCAGCGGTGATCACTTACCATCAGGTAACCGTCTTGTTCGTTTGGCCCCCTGAAGCATAAAAAAAACACCTCTCTGGGCAGGGGGGTTGGTGACCGCAGTATGTTGGACGATAAAACATGGAACCGCTGCTACCCATCCCTAAGATAGTCCCTCGCTTCCTCGCTTCTTACGACATCCTCGGAAAAAGTGGCGTAGTACTATTCTAGGCCTTCATTATACGGCACATTTACATAAGTAGTCACTTGAAAGTTAAATTATTTAGGTACTTTGCGTTTCGCTCAAAGAACAATGTCGAATGTTTCTAGCAAAACTCTTCTTCAACTCGCATTTGGCTAGCGTGGTGATTAAACCAAAACCCATCTTTGTAACGAAAACATGATTTCAAATGGTTACCCTTTTCCCTTTACCCTGCAATAGGACATTAATAGGCTGATACTTTACATTACCTTACTTACATATTTGGTATCTGAGACGTGTTTATTCAGACGACAACTACCAGCCTGGTAACACAAAATAATTTGTAACTTTCCACGTGACGTCACACATATTTACATTCGAAAACACAAACTCAATTCGGATTGAACTAACTGCGCACAGGCCATGTATCAAGTCGTCGCTCGCTTTTATTAGGTGTATGTAAATGTTTGGTTGATTTACAGGCTCGCCGAGTCGGGTAATCACTCAGTTGAAATATGCTCGGTGTTTTTGCGTTTCGGCTTTTCTGGGTGTGGGTATTGTTTTTTGGTGCTGTTACCAATGTTTATTGGAAAATTATAGTTAATATAAAGATTTTTATTCAATCAATTCCGACTTTGGATAATTTTTCTGTTGGCATGAGTCTAACTTGTACCATTTTCATTTTCATCCATTAGTTTATATGAGATTTATATTTAAAATAATTCCAATGAAAAGAATATACAGGCGAGCAATGTCTTATTTAATGCCAGATAAAGCCATTTCATTAACCAAAAGCAACAGAGCTTGCATTTGCCGGTAATATTACCGTACCAATGTGCCACATTAGCAATGCCGCCCCTTAAAAAGCACTCATTCTATTGCAAAAAATTTCAACACCCAATTCCCAAAACATTTTACAAAAAAAAAAACATAAAACATTTCCATTGCAATCCTCATTTATCCGCATCAAAAAGCACGTAAACAAATAGAGGCCTTCAACTCGAGGGCGCTATCGCGTCTGACCTCAACGAGAAGCAACGCTGGATATCCCAGTAACAAATTGAGATCGTCCGATACACATCTGGGGTAAATCCTTAGGCCTGCCTTGTCTTCTTGAACAAAGGAGCGTAATAGATGAATTTCAAAAGTGTTTTGCGTAAAAATGTATCTAACATGGTTGAATGGAAAGGCTTGAATTAGAAGCCCACATGGTAAAATTATATTAGTATTGATTTAAGAAAATCTTCCTGAGCATCATTTCATACGTATGTATTTGCTTACACAATATCAATATTATATGTCAAGCAGCTAAGGCAGATTTACACTTGTAGTGTTCCATACCTTACCGTGAAGGCGTTACACTTCATAACTGCACTTTTTCCAGTGACAAAAGTTAGTACCTATAAATTTCAAACAACGCGATTTCCAATCAATCCCAATAACAAGTTCAAAATCCTCCGATACACATCTATGATGAATCCTTAGGCCCGCATTGTCTTCTTGAACAAAGAAGCGTAATAATTGAAATTTGAAAGTGTTCTGCATAAAAATATATTAAGGATGCGTTCGTTCTACCGACGTTCGTGAAGAGTTGCATAAAATATCTTTGTGTCAGCATGCCGGGAAGCGTGTTAACAATTTTTCACCAGTATGGCTGACCTTTATGTCTTTAATAACAAGTAGTATTACTTGTTAAATACGTATACTATGATAATACCTACTAACATTTTCACTGACATGCCAGAGGTGTGGTTACAATATTTTGAGTTAGTACGTTGATACATTTTATACATTAGACTAACTCGTTAGCGTATGCGTCAGTAAACATAATCATCTAACTTTGAGACACATAACATTATATGATTTTGTGTTAACTCTAAATTGAACGCCAGTAAACAAGGTCTATTTAGGATAGTTAAGACGGCTCGTTTAGATTTAAATACACAATTTCACCGCAACTAGAATTCAAGGCTCAACCTTTTAGTTTTCGAAGTACCCTTGGCATTTTTATATTTATTTCTAACTTGAACTTTAAACCAGCTGTAAATAGAGCCACTTTAATAGGTCTACATATCACGCTAAACCCATTATAGTTTAATTTACGGCCCCTCACCGGGTTTACTGCACACGTAACTAAACCCGTGATAACGGTGATAATTAGCATTTTGTTAAATTTTTCACACATGTGACTTTTTAATGCAACGCTGGCTAATTATGTAATTGTTTATCGAGAATTATTGTGATGTTAGCATTGTAAGGGTTGCACGTAGGGCGGGCTCGATGGATGTAAGACTTTTCATTTATAGAAATGTTCGTAATAATCTCGGGCTCCTTCGAGTTTCCTTGGTCCTGCGCCTGACTTCACTACTGTCGTGTCAGATTGCTGTCCCACCGAACTATGAGAGTGAGGGAATAGGGAGCTCACTTGTGAACTGTTTGATCCTAAGATCAGCCGTTATTGTCGAAAAAAGTGCGAATAGATAAGTATCAATCGTTACAGAGAGCAATATTTAAACACCGCCGTAGTACAAGAATAGCTTCAGTGCGGACTATTAAGCTTACCTTTGTTGAGACGCCCACGAGTATTTTACCAAGATTGAAACAACAAAGATGAATGAAGACCTAATAATCTATACTAATGTAATAAAGCTTAAAGGTCTGTTTGAACACGTTTATCTCGGGGATAACTGGTTTGAATTGAAAAAAAACTGTGTTTGATAGTCCATTTGTCGGGGAAGGCTCCAAGCTTTAACATAATACTATGTGTGCGTAAACTGAAATCCACGGTTACGAAGTCGCGGGCGGCCACTAGTCTTGTATAAAGAAACAAGACGTTTCCCGCCCATTTTAAAAAGCCGACCGATTAATTGAATAAGCTATCGTTGCACTTCCCTTCATTTAACACCGATGTCGCTTAAACTGCACTTTCAATCTTCCGTTGGCGTGACTCCGTAAATTTCCAAAGGCGAGTTTGTACATGAGGTATATTTTTACCGCGGTATCTTGCGGCAAGACATCGCGTGCCGTGGCCGTCTATCCATCACTCAGATAAAGCGGGCAAATACTTCCCTAGGGCATTAGCATAAGCCCTAGGAGTTACCGACTGCAGGAACAATGCTGTGTATGACACTGTTTGGAAATACTTTTCGAGTTTTGCTTTCCTCTTTGGTTGGAAATGCTGACGTTGCGTATCAGCGTATTCATGTTGCACTCAAGATAAAGAAAATCAACAGCTATAACTCATATTAAAGTTTTGAAATTGTAAAATATAGCGGCCGCCCGCAACTGCGTAGAATTTGGACCCTTTTTTTGCAATTAAATTAATAATATCCTATGTTCTTCCTTAGGGTCTAGAGATTGTCTGTGCATAATTTCATCAAAATCGGTTGAAAGGTTTAAGTGGGAAAGCGTAACAGACAGACAGAGTTATTTTCGCATTTTAATATTAGTAGGGAGCGGGGATGGGGCTCTTTTGGTAGCCCGAGTGGCGTAAATTCACAGTCACAGATCTATAATTGAATAAAATTAAAGACACAGAACGAATGTCAATCACAGGAATTCGATCCTAAATCTCTTGGTGCATAAAACGGTCACTACCAAAGATGCTGTCGAGCGTGTAATTACATCGCTGCCTCGGTGATTTTCAGGTAAATTTTGACATTCATGGGTCACGAAAAACAAATAATTTAAATGATTATAAGAAGGCATAACTTACTGACTCATCATCATCATGAGCTTATAAAGCAGTCCACAGTTGGACATAGGCCTCAACCAGAAGGGCCATGCCCTTATCCACCATATTGGCAGGCAGATTGTTTAAAGGGCAAAACCCTGGAAAACGCTGCTGACAATCCCACGAAATATCCCTTAGTCGCTTCTTACAAACCCTACAAAAACAATAATACATATAACACAAGCACAACACGAATGATTCATTGAACTATACCATTTGTATTTCCAACGAAACAAGTCAAGGGCACCGCTTTCCAATTAGACGTGGAAACACCGGCAAATGATAACTATAAACAATTCCTCGAACACCTTCGCTTCATCCGCAGTATTAGCATAGATAATGGAAAGCGACGCCGAAGCGAAGCAATAGTACACAATAATTGCACGAAGTAAGTCGGAACTTCGGTAACCCGAGATAAGAGACAAATAAAATTTTCAGTGTTGCGGAAAATTGTGTGCGTGGAGCTAGCGGGCCCGCCTTGTCAGAGTTGGCGAGTTTGCACAGTAACGTGAATGCTCACTTTAATGTATACGTATGTACATATTTTAAAAAAATACATACTGGAGAAGGCTTGCAAGTATGCAAAGGGTGATAATGAAAAAAAACTTAAGACTAAAAAAACATCCGTAATTTTATGTATTTCATGGAATATAATAAAAATCCAAAGGGTGTTAGACCCAACTCAAAACATCCAACTAATTAAGTGCTCTTGCTGCGTTTTTGATACTTAATTTAATTACATAGATCATCATCATCAGCTTGTTGTAGTATACAGCTGTCGCTGCTGGACGTAGCCCTTAGAGAAAAACCGGCCAAGAGCGTGTCGGACACGCCCATGAAAGGGTTCCGTAGCTAAAAGATGGCCCGACCGCTTAAGACACCATTTAGTAAGGGCAACTGCACGTCATAAGTTGGTCGAGTTGTATAAAAATAACTATGCATGATATAGAGTTCGCTATAGTTTTCGTTGAAAGTACTTACTTGGAGGTATACAGGACATTTTTTTCAGAATTATTATAATAGTATTTCAAAAGTTAAGGGGGGGGGACGCTCTAATTTTAACTTTGTATTCAAATATCTCGAGACTGGGGTGTTTGATCCACATGGTTTCAAGGCAAGTTTTATTGTATTTCAAAATACCTTTTTAACGATACCCCACACGAAGGGGTAAGTCGATTTTTTTTTTCGAATTTACTTTTCGATGTATGGGAGGGGGGGTAAAAAAAAAAAAAAAAAACGATTATTTTAAAAACCAATTCCTGAATTATCACTATGCATCTCTCCACCAATTTTCGTGGCAATCGGTTCAGAAACGGCGGAGAACGAGCCAGGACAGACAGACAGACATGACGAAACTATAAGGGTTCCGTTTTTGCCATTTGGCTACGGAACCCTAAAAAGGACTTATGCCTGAAGTTAATTTTTATATTATTATGCTTTTTCACCAGGTGGATTATCGACAATCATTAGGTATAGAGTATCTATAATTAAAGAAAATAAAGCTTTACAAGTTTTACAAGCCTACAAAATCCTCACGGCTACGAGTAACGCTAGCTTCACTTACACCATTCCCGCGGTTCCCAAGGCGGGCGGGCTCAGTCGCGCGCCCGACGCCGTAACGCGCGGACCGCGGCCCGGCATGACGGCACATGATCAGCTGATTCTGACGTTTGTGTAGGTCGCGTCTCGACGCCTTGACGTTTTGACGCTTTGACGTTTAGCTTGGACGGAAGGATTGTTCCGCGGTGAGTGTAGAGGCTCGTTTTAGATTTTTGGTTTAGCTGCCGCTAGTTATGGAAGAGTTCGAATTTTAAAATTTTGAGCGTTTACATCGAATGCCGGCTTAGTTTAATAAATACTTACTCGTTACTCGAATGAAACATTATTCCTGGAAATGTTTGGAGTATTAACCCCAACTAAAGGGTTATAGTTGTTGATTTTAATGAAGGTTAGGTTCTTTCAGCAAATAATTTCGTTGGAAATTCTATGAAAAACAGTAAATAATTGAAATTGTATTTTGTTTTCTATAAGTTAAGTTTAAAACGTGTAGATATAACCAATTGATTTTTTGTTATTCATAATAATATTTAATCTCTACTACCCGTAAGAGCTCTTAGCAAAATATTTGTCAGTAAATGTTTTCTCATACAAATTAAATGTCTTGCATAGCTAGTGGCAGGTCTTGGATTAAATGCCTGAGGTAGACTTAAAATATTTGCAAAAAGATTTTTATTCATTTTAGAATAAACTTAGAGATTATCAATCACAGTTTAAATACTTAGCTCACTGCTAGTTTAGTATTTTAGCTCATCCGTTATATCCTGTAGTTTTTTAATCTCATTTAAATTCACTAATTTACTTGTTGGTCCATTTTTAATTATGTTAACTGCATACCTAAGTCAATAGCAATTAGTCATCGACAGAATAAGCCTCAATCTTCCTACTAAAACATTTCTTACAGCTAAATTTCAATCCAATTTTTGTTCTTATTAACTCGCTTCTCTGTCACGGAATACGTCATCCAGAAAATAATTATAATTCCGCTGCCATCTGACAAGTGCTACAGGAAAATACGGCTCAGTTTTGTTTAAATTAAGATGTGAACGGCGTACGCGGCGTTTGCACAGAAACACAAATGTGTTTCTAATAATAACGTTTATTTGTGACTGTTCCCATAAGTTTAGTCAGATTTGAGTGGAATAGACACGACATTCTTTTTGGAATGTCACTCTTTAATGGAATTAATTAAAGTGACTTGTTGGCGCGTTGAACTGCTTTTAGGAGCATTGCTTCGATTACCAGGCCGAGCGAAATTGATGTTCAACTAGAATTGGCGATCACCAATCCTTATTGAACAAGCTTGGTAAATAACCATTACGATTGTTCATAATTCTATGAGTAGTATGAGATGATGATTTAGATTTTTGGGGCTTGGGTCCTGCATAGGCATATAATGAATTACTGTAACCTTTTTAAAAAAATAATATTACCGTGTGAAAAAAATAAATTTGAATTACATATTAGCATCCAAACTTAGCTGTTTTCTTTTATAGTAGTCACATTCCCTTGAGCTCACATGGAAAATATGTTTTCGCTTGCATAAGTTGCATTTCCTTTAATTTGTTGCGATTGCAATGTTTACGTTTTACTATTTTGGTCGATTAACAAACGAAAGCTACCACACCCTTCATATTTCTATAAAATAATCACCCATCATGATCTACACACAGCTGTAACTCTCGCCAGCGAAGAGACAGTTTGCAAATGGCCGCCACGCATAAATCAAGCAGATTGGTAGCGCGCATGATTCATGCCGCAGATTATATGCGCGGGCGCAAGTTTTGTTGCATTTTTAATGCAAGACGACTTAGAATGAATCGAGTTTATGTTTGGAGTTAATTTGCTCAGTCAATCATGCTTGGTTTCTGTTAGGGACTTGGACAATGTAATATTGAATCTATAAAGTGTGTGGTTGTTTTTAGAACGTAATTATTTATTGAGGCGTAAAGTGTATACGAGTATTGCTGCAGTATGAATCAAAGTCGCTTTACAATGTCTGTCCTTACGGTTGTATTTATATGTATTTCCTTTGGTAATATGTGACGAAAATTGACACGGTATTTTTAAGATATAATATGATTCTAAAAGAGAGTAGGTATTTAAGAGAGGAATTCACGCACAATTTGCAACGTTGCCCCCGTACGAAGCTGGAAAGAAATAATAATAGTAAATAATCCTTAGCCGAGAGAAATTGTTTCTACGAAACAATGATAACAGAGATAACACAATCTCATAGAAAACCAAGGTGAAGTAATACTTTGTGCAAAGCTTAAAGGTGGTTTTTGTTGGCCATCGCCCACTTGCACCTTTGGGAGGGTGTGTTGTTCAAGCAAATGGTGAACAAATACGAACTTTCTC
The DNA here is from genome assembly GCA_958496325.1 of Nomophila noctuella. Lineage (NCBI taxonomy): Eukaryota > Metazoa > Arthropoda > Insecta > Lepidoptera > Crambidae > Nomophila > Nomophila noctuella. Next base: position 1,020,176 of record OY292486.1, read on the forward strand.
ACCATTTACGTGAACACAAAAACCCCTGACTATTTTTTAGAAAATCCTATGTCTCATATTAAGAATTAAAACAAGTTCTACACTTTCATTTTCCTGATACATATGTATATTATGTACACCTTCCCAGTTATATCTTATTACAAGTGGAAACCTATAGTACAGAATGGCAGATAACTTTCGCTATAAGAACCCACCAAATATCAGTACTCCAGAGAAAGCGTCTATTTCCTTGCGACTTGGCTAATTTCGACTCCACATTATCCCGTATTTGTATTCCCTTTTTTCCCGGAGTCGTCGTAAATTATGGCGATAAATTTTCCGGGACACATTCCCGTTCTCCGGGATTAATTAAACCCTATAACCGTAGTAGAGTTTATTATTTATTAAATTGAGTGAAATAATTTTAGGTGGAGTGTTTGCGTGGTTTGTGGTGGGATGGTCTGGTTCCTGAAAAGAATTAGGATTAAGTAGGGCATGGGATTGTAAAAAAATACGGTAAAAAAAATTAAGCGTATCATTGTGAACCGTCGTTCGTAAGGTAATGTTTGATTTTAAAGGAGATTTACGGTAGAGAAGTATACTCGTATAAGGTAGCATAGTTTGACGACCCGCTTGGTGTAATGGTCAAGATGTCGCCTATTACGCAAGGGGTCGCGGGTTCGATCCCCGCACTGGACAAACATTTGTGTGCATGAAAATGTCTGTTTGTCCTGGTCTGGGTGTTATATGTATATATTTAAGTATATTTGTAATACCACTGTTGATTCTGATGTCTGTAACACAAGTGCTTAAGCTACTTAACACGGGGTCAGATCAATGTATGTGATGCTGTGAAATATTTATTTATTTATTTATTTATAGTATCTTACTAGTGCACTTTTTAATTTCAAGGAAATGATTTCTGAGTATGAATAGTTATTGTTTCTGTTATGTAGGTATTCATATTTTTTTTAACACAAATTCGCCTTCGTATTTATTCAAATATCAGAAAAAACACAATGCTCTTATTAGACGACTCATAAAGCCCGCATCGGAAACAACCAACGGAGAATATTCTCAACATTCCCCCGAGCAATCAACCTACGACAGTACCAGTTGACATATTGCAATACCATCTCAAATCACATCTCGAGTAATCGGCGAGCCCAGTCAAAGATTACGTCTGTATGTTTGCGCAGCGGCGGTACGCAAACAACCGATGCGTTTATTGGAAATGTTCAGATATGGCCCGTGTTGTTACAGGCCCGATGAATATTGATGCGCTGTTAATCATTGTTATTGGATAACTTCAGTCATTAATGTCAGTTGTTAGGAAGATTTGGAGGTTAGGATTTTGTCTTAGACTGGTATAGTTTGAGAGTAAGGTTCTTCAAATGAAAGAAACCGCGGATTTCCAAGTTTCGAATTTGCCTGTATCCACTTAAACCCATTACAAAGATCCATTGATCTTTTCGCACCCTTATGATCTCCTTAACACTTTATTCAAAAATATTTGCAAACGAGATCGAAATTTTACATCATCATCATCATTATGCTTTTACATACTATGCATTAATAAATGCGGTTGACATAAAACATCTATTTACCAAGTTTTAACAGTATAGTTAATATAATTTCGGAAAAATTGGCACTTACATACGGACGGATAGACAGACAGACACGATGTTTTTTGTCATTTGGCTACGGAACTCCAAAAATTCAATCGTACTATTAGAATGTACATAAGTCATAATTTATAATATTGATGGTGTAGAATGTTGTGATACTTCACAGAAAACTGACGTCAAAACATTACATTTAGCTAATATATTTTAGCCGAGCCTCCCTTGGTGTATCAACGTCTAAAAATAGTCAGCGGTAGCGAAAATGAAAAGCAATTAGGTCGTTCCCAGCTTGTGGTTAAACAAAAGCAGTATGACGCGGAGCCAATTCGCACATCACAATACAGCAATCACTCAAAGCTCAAACAAAAGATTAATACAACGCCTCGCGACGTTTTTTAAGGCAGAAATACATAAATCAACTATTCCGTACGCGAACTGACGTGCAGTCTTCATTCACAGTTCCTGCCGGTTATTGGCAAAGGCTCAAGTACAGTTAGCTGAGGAAATGCGAAGAATTTGGTAAAAATGTTTTAAGGTGTAACGGGAAAATATCGGTGCCAAGGAGAGCCAACTCGTATGTCGTTATTTAGCAATTTGGTAATGTTACAACACAGTTTATAATACTATTTTCCCTTTTTAAAAATATTGTGAAAGAAAACAATTTATTTCTGTCTCTCCTTTTATTCAAAATCGGCATATACACATCTGGTATACAACTCTCTAATGTATAGCTAATTACATACTTACAATTGCATATTATAACTGAAATGATTACCAAAATACTTAATTTATAAACTAGACGCAAGGCGTTTAGAGCCGCTTTAATCTCCATATCTTGCATTTGAAGTTTATTAACATTAAATTTATGGATTAATTAGCATCAATTATTGCTATCACTGTAATGAATACTATTGTAATTTTCAACAAACAATAAAATGGTATTTGTGACTGTCAAAATAAAGTTTTAATACAATTATTTACGGGACTAAACACGATATTAATAATATAGGTCATGTTTAAGTGGAACTGACTTCTTGACGTTCCAGCTGCGTTTAGTGCCGTACAATTATAAGTGTTATTTATAATGCAAAAGGTCTAAAATCTTATAAAGTTTTAGTCTTCTTATCTAACATAAAACTCGGCACAGTTACCCGGATATTTAGAAAGTTCGCATCTGTATTATTTAATATTTCATGTATAATTATTTTCTACCACAGTTTTAAAAGCTAACTTACAGTCCGACTGTACAATTTCTTTAATAAAACGAACATGCATCGGACAGGTCCACGCGGCCGTCCTTTTCTAACTCCATAAACAAGGAAGAGACGACAAATCTTCCGAATTTACCGTGTCTATTTGTAAACTGAAACACTTCCAGACCGGATGTGACATGATTTATAACATTGGACATTGGTGTATTCTTGTATCGCCTAGTAACCTAATATTTTTGGCAAGCGTGGTGATATTGCTTATTATGCAGGTATGTATTGGTAATTTTAGAAATTACTAGGCTTACAATGCAGCAGTTTTGGTAATGGGGAATTTAGTATTCAAATGGTATGCATTACCTACTATTTGAATATTAAATTCACCTGCTACAATATTTATTACAAAGAAAATTTATTGGTTTTCCATTAAATTAAGAATAATTAAACAATCAAAATAATTCATCTTTCAGCACTCATATCAGTAAAACAATTCATTTTGTGGTCTGATTTTGTAAGATAATTATTCATTGTAAAAAAGTTTTTAAAGAACATTATCTGTCTATAAAGAGATTAAAGTAAAAAAAATCTAACTGCAAGATGCAAGAATCTCGCAGGCTGGATCTTGTTCTTGCTAAAATCTTGCACAGTCAGTCTTGATTTTAGTCTTGTAAAATAATGCTGCCTTGTTCTTCGCCTTCCAAAAATGGAAGAAGAAGAACCAAGTCTGTAAGACCAACCGATTTTGGGCAACAATAATTGCAACACCCTGTCGGACTATCCACCACTTGAATGAATTGAATCGTTAATGTATAATAATGGAGATAAGTTTAATCATTACCAATTTTATCACTGATCGTCATTAATGATAATCTTATTCTCTCATTTGCTCTTGCCAATCGAATCGAATAATGCCGGAAATGTATTTTCGCATCGCGTTTTTCAGTTGTTTCACATCGTGCGGCTTGACCGAATAAATTATTCACGATAAAATTGACTGTAGCAATGTAGCAATTGTTTAAAGAGGATTATTGGCTCCTTGCTGAGTTAATGCCTGGCTATGTTAGCTAATTATGACACCATAAACCAGACGAGCCGTTTGGTGTAATGGTCGAGAAGTCGGGTATTACACCAAAGGTCGCGGGTTCGATCCCCGCACGGTACAAACATTTGTGTGCATGAACATGTCTGTTTGTATCGGTCTGGGTGTTTCTATGTATAATATGTATGTATTTACAAAAAAAAAAAGTATATATGTAATGTTTATCCGTTGTCTCGCACCCATAGCACAAGCTAATGCTTAGTTTGGGGCTAGATGGCGCTGTGTGAATAATGTCCAGAGATATTTATGACCAGAGATATTTATTTTATTTATTTATTTTTATTAAAAAAAAAAACCAGTGCATATTAGTGCATCTAGTAACATTTTGGAATACAGTCCAATATAGCGTCTATCTTTGGTATGTGTCAGAGAAAGTAGATATAATAATCATTATGTTAGCGTTTATTGTTATCTTCTTTCTAGGGTTTATCCCGTTTCTATGCGGGGTGAGCTTTGAAGTGAAGCTATCTGAATGTGCAGGTTCCCTCACGGTGTTTTTCCTCACCGCCGAGCTAATTTCTTAAATCCACACAAAGATTTCGAAATTCAGAGGTGTGGGCCGGGATTCAACCACGGACCTCACGTATGTGAGGAGCGGTCCGGACCACTAGGCCACCATCGCCAAGGTCAAATTAAAAATTCTGAACAAAAGCGGAAGAAAACCCTTTTCACAAAACTAAATACTTTCACTTGATAAAAATCCAATTACGCTTGCTGTTAATTGTAATATACGTAAATAACATATGTAACTGTCTCCCATTCCCACATGGATTAGTACATTTCCCGTCATAACACTAGTCGTTTATTCATGGGCAGATTAGGGAGGCATTTGTCACGGCGCGCATGCGAGCGATCGTGATGGATCGCCCGCCTAATGTTTACAATGGACTTTTACAAACGTACGTGGAGAGGTTAAAAATAACAGTTTAATGTCGGTCATTGGTCGATTTAGATTAGTCGAGTTGAACATAGATAGGTGTAAATTGTAATTACTGATGTGTGAAGTGCCGATGGATGTAATTTGGCTTAGGATGCAGCCAAAACACATATTACTAAATAGTTACCTACTATTGAATAAAAGTCCAGTAAAATGAAAATTATATCAACATATATAAGATGACTGTAAGGACAATGAACTCCGCCAATAGAAGCAAGTTATTATTACATTCATTTGCCAAATAAGGGCGTATCTAATATTTAAACAATTTAAAACTTGGGAGTCCAATTCAGCCCCGAAATTCTGGTAATACGCAGCATGGCTTTTCTACGGCAAGACATTTATATTTGGTTCAGATTTTATCAACCGAACTAACTAAAACTAATCAAAGAACTCTCCAACGCTTTCAGTGTAACCAATACCGAAATCCCGATCATCCATCGTAATCATAACATAATCTACATAATGCATCTCAAGAAAAACTAGATAACCTCAATTTAAAACAACGAGCCAGTCAAAAGATTCTATCTGAGTCTAGAAAACACAATCTATGTCATTTGAAAACTTTCATATAACTCGATCACATTCTGAGCGAAGTAACATTTTCCCATTTAACTGCCTTCGAAGTTGGTTCAGCTCGTTAAGTAGTTACTAACTCGGAGACGCAGGTCATTTGTCATTTATTTAGGTCGGGTGGAATAGCATTGCACTGGTCAAGCGCTTCGGGTTTTACTTTTAAGCCATATTCAGTACGATAATAAATAATCGATGTATGTAATGGATTATAATATAATATTTGGTGACTGAACGAAATAAGAATCTATGTCTGACATTGTTACAATTTTTTTAACTGACTTTAAGCAAAGTAAGCAATCTACTTGTAATTGTGGTATTAAAGAAGATATATACATAGAACAAAAATCTCTATTACGTTTGTTCTGTGCTGGAAAGATCTAACGCAGGTCAGTCAAGTCAGAGAGGACAATCCAATCAACTCCCTATTTAGTTAACTACTAATCCATAAACAAGTGTCAGTCGAATAATGAGCGATTATTCACGAAAGCTCCGAGTCCCTGTACCAGTAATTTTCTCTGAATAATTAACAAATCGTTTGAAATCGTCGACGAAAAACAACTTAAATCCAAGTAAGATTATTAAGTTGAGCTAATAAACTGTAGGGCCAACTTTAATCAAATTTTACCTGTAATACAGGCCGCGCCGGCATTTCGTAGGCATCGTAAATTTCGTGCAAAATTAAAACAAGAACTGATTGTTATTTGGTTTCGGCTAAGCAGAGTATATAGGCTATTTTCAGAGATGTTATTTTTGGCTCAACTTTTCTTTTCTTCTTTTAATGCGGTATTAATTTTTCCGTTCGTAATGTTTTTATGGACTTGGAATTTTTCCTTTTCGGGAATACAGGGAACGTGTTAGTAATACGTTTCTTTCCGTTTCAAGAAATTAAGTATAGCTTTCATTAGGTACGTAAACTGCGTTGTGGCTTAAAAGATTTCCTTTTTAGGGTTCCGTAGCCAAAATGGCAAAAAAACGGAACCCTTATAGATTCGTCATGTCTGTCTGTCTGTCTGTCTGTCTGTCTGTCTGTCCGCCAGTCTGTCACAGCCACTTTTTTCCGAAACTATAAGTACTATACTGTTGAAACTTAGTGAGTGGATGTATTCTGTGAACCGCAACAAGGTTTTCACACGAAAATAGAAAAAAAATAAAAAAAGTGGGGGGTCCCCACAGTCAGAACTGACACTCGAAATATTTTTTTTCATTGAACATATACGTGTGGGGTATCAATGGATAGGTCTTTAAAAATTATATTAAGGTTTCTAATATCACTTTTTTCTAAAGTGAATACTTTGCGTGACAGACCCTTCCAAAGTGGAAAAAAGTGTGTACCCCCCCCTCTAACTTCTAAAATAAGAGAATGATAAAACTGAAATAATTATATAATGTACATTACCATAAAAACTACCAACGAAAATTGGTTCGAACGAAATCTATTCAGTAGTTTTTTTTAATACGTCAAAAATAGAATTTGTACGGAACCCTCAGTGCGGGAGTCCGACTCGCACTTGACCAATTTTTTAAAATGCTACATTAATCGACTTTTTTTCATTTTGTTGATGAGTGAAAACCATGGATATAATGATATCTAGTTCTTCAGAATGACTATAAACAGCCTCAAAGTCATCTTTTTAAACTAAACTTCGAGAAAAAACCAGTTAATCTTACATAACTTAGTAAAGTGCTATGATTGAGCTAGCTCAATAGAATTAGGATTTTTAGGTAATCGTCGTTTATATAATAACAACAGCGATACTCACTTACGTATACGTTTACAAACAGCTAATCAGCCTGGCTATAGAACCTGCCCTATTATTTATTCCCGAAAACGTTTCCGGAATAACCGGAATATATCAAATATCTAAATTGATCCAGCTTTATCAAATCCTAAAAATCCAAGTGTAAAAATTGAAACGCAAATATCATTCGGTATTTCCGTTCGGCGGCTCCGCACATCAAAATGTCTCGATAATGGACGCGGAAAAAATGTTTCCAACTGTTTTGGTGGCGTTTCGCAGGGCTGTGATTTTACTCCGTTATTTTAAATATTGGATTTTTACTAACTACGAGTAGAACATAGCGTCAGCCTTTTGATGCAACTGCAGACTGCAGGAGAAAATGTCTATAACCGCAATCATGTTACATCATATTTTTGAACATTTTTCATCTCGAGCTTCTTCGTGCTTAGAAGGTACGCTAAGCCGTTGGTCCTGCATCTGTGCTTGCGTTGACTCATTGGCACCATAATATGACATATCCTGGGAACCTGGCTGACCATAAGTTCGGATGCCATTTCAAAATCTTGAGGTTACGGTCAGGTCATACTTATAAAGCACTTTACGGTATGTAACTTACATTACCGTTAATATTTGCAATTACATTTTTATGTTTATCCGATTAGGTACCTTTCATAGAAATGACTTTTCCTCATCAAGTTTATGAGTATAATTTCACTGTTTAGAAAACCGCTAATGGAAGTAATTATGTATTTTCGTTTCGCATATTTGTGGTAACAAATTTTGTGCAAAACGACTACTAAGCCGATTCAGCACTTTTAGTTTTTACAACAAGGTGAGTAGTATTCTTTATTTTTCTGTTGAACTAAAGTGTCTTCTCATAATATAATTCAAGCTTAATTCAATTGAATATTTGCTCGATGCAACCTGGTAGCCCTAACCAGAGGCTGTAGGCATGAATGCAACGGAACCCTCGTGGAGGCGGTGAGTCCATTACGTGATTGGACGTTTCTGGGCAAGTCGGTCGATGCGATCACGTTACGATACAATTTCACGTAATGTTTCATATAAGCACGCAGGTTAACCGCGTACAGGGCAATCTGATAGAGTTGGTAAATGTTCTGGAGAGTTTTTAGTACCTGTGTGGGACAATGTTTTCTTTTTATACCATTTGAGCTTTATTACAAATTAGCGAATAAACGAGCGTATTCTCTACTGTAAGCGTTGAAGCTGATGAACACTTCTAACACCAATGACATTCCTACTCCAATTGAATTGAACAGCCGAAACGAGTTGTTTCTTTTTAGTTGATGGTATTATATTTCATGCAGTTAAGCCTTATCCCAACCCGACAGGATAATGCAAAAATTTTTTTTATCGATTTTGTTTTGAGGAATTCACAATAAATCTTAAATATCAAGAAGATCATTTCAGTATTCTATTTTAATTATTGCGTACAAGAATAAGCATGCAAATTGAGAATGTAGAAATACATATTTTAAAATAGAGATCATATTGAATGGTTGATCTGGTATACCTAATTAAGGCGTAATCTAGAAGCTGCCATATCAAGCCAACACAAGGTCTGTCGCCACATCTGTCCAACTGTTCCTTATCACAGACTCAATATCGAGTGACTCAAACGTCACAGCTGTGAATGCACCAGAGCAATGTCGATGCTTGGCACAGTGACCCATATTGTGCTGTTTCCCCTCCACATTCATTGTTCCTACTGTGACGGCTTTTTCAAAACCTACTTTCGTTCCGATAGCGGGAGTATTTAGAAAGTTTGAAGGCAAATGCCAGAGTTCAGTTGTTAGTTCAGGCTGGTGCAGTTTACGATTTCTATATTTATTGGAGTTTGTGGCCTTTGCAGTTTGCTGGACGTTGAATAGTAATTTAAAATTGTTGCTATGTTACCGTTTTGTATTTATTTTATTTTTATTTCATCGAGTTTCCAAATATTTCAAAATATCAATACCTTTCGGTTGCTTTATAAGTTAGACCAGTATGGCAATTACCAAAAAGAAAGGAGATTTACTCGTATTTACTTAGCCAAGTTACGCTAAGGAGTCACAGTGATATTATTCCTTTTCTCTACATGCAATAATTATTTGAGTTAGTAAAGTAAGAATTGGCCTATTCATGTTCCACTGTAGTGCAAAGCAACCAAGAATTTGTGCAAAATAATTTAATGTAAATCAAATTGCAAAATGACTCTTTCACTTTTACTTTGACATAACATTTAGAATCATGTTTTCGATACAAAAGTTTTGACTTAATTATGACGTTTGCTTAACGCAGTTTGGTGATTACAAATATGGATGTTTTCGGAAAAACTTACACATATTTATCAGCCCGGGAATCGAACACACAACCTTACTACCACGGCCCAGTAAATTCTACGTTTCTGTTAAATTCTACGCTCATTTAACTTAACAGTGCCAACACAAGACCACTGTTTGCGACAAGAAGTTTCACATTCTATTTAGACGGTGAATTATTTCAACACAGTTGTTTTGTACCATTCTTAGTGCATATTAGACTCCAGGTGGTATCATTCGTGACTGTAGGTGACGTGTCGTAGTGTGCATGAAGGCTGCAGCGGTCGTCTTCCAGGCGGCTGCACCGAGCCCTTGCAGGAAGCCTTGGAAATGCATGTACTAGTACTAGGCATTGTTTAGGCGGGCTTGGTACTTGAAAGAAATAGTTGGACGTTAGCACTAAGTATGACTGAACGGATGCAAAAGAAATATTTATTATGTTACTAATATTTGCTGCTTTGTGTTTGTGTAGGGTAAAAGCCGGATAGTTGCCACACTTTTTAAAAAGCTCCCTTAAAAAATGTGTATTAATAATTTTTTTATTCAAAGTGTATTCTCAAAAATAGTTCATTCATCTTCTAACATACCCTATCTATAGAAAAATTATAAGTATTATAAATTTTAAGTAAATCCAGTTTAATATGACCTCTAAAAAAGAGGATAGTTGCCTACTATAGCGGATACTAGCCTAACGTTAAAAATGTTTGGGGGGATACTTGCCCAATATGAGGATAGATGCCCGTCTGTTTTTTTTTTTTCAAATAAAAATGAACTTATATTAATTTTAATAATCAGTTTTTATTATTATAAATACAATCTTTTAAGTATTAATTAAATTTAAATTATAATTATAAAATTATAACAATAATAGACTCCAAAATAGTAAATAAGCTTTTTTTTTTTTTTTTTTTTTTTATTTAAGATAGGCTTGCATTTGACCTCGATCACACCTGATGGAAAGTGTAGATGAGGCCTAAGATGGAGCACGCTTGCCTAGTAGATACCTGTTCACTCTAGTCTTGAAGACATCCAAATTATAACGTTCGGGAAACACAGAACACGGCAGAGAGTTCCACTCCTTAGCAGTTCGCATTATGAAAGATGAAGCAAAACGCTTCGTGCGAGAAGGAGGAATATTAACAATGTAAGGGTGAAAGCCCTCACCGCGTCTAGTTGTCCGAAGGCGGAAGGGAGCTGGAGGAATAAGGTCATGTAAGACCGACGCACACTCACCAAAATGCAGCCGATAAAACACTGATAAAGACGCCACACGTCTACGATGGACAAGGCTTTGCAAAGCAGTCTCGGTCAGTGAGTCATCACCAATGAGTCTCTTAGCACGGCGTTCCAACGAGTCAAGTGCATCTAACTGATAGCGGGCTGAGCCATCCCAGAGGTGACAACAATACTCCATACACGAGCGAATCTGGGCCCGATAAAGGCACAGAAGCTGCTCGGAAGTGAAGTATCGTCTCACCTTATTTAGGATACCCAGCTTTTTGGCAGCAGTCTTAGCAATCGACTCGATGTATTGGCCAAAATTTAATTTGGGTGAGATGCTCAAACCCAAGAGCTCAAGGCGGTTGGTTATCGGCACGGCTACATTTCGGAAAGTCGGAGTCAGATTTAAAACACTCCGTTTTGCCGAAAAGAGACACGCCTGTGTTTTGGAGGGATTAAATGCAACCAAGTTAGCAATGCCCCAGCGGGACACAGCCTCAAGGGTCCCATTCACTCTCTCAATCATCTCCTCTCTGAGAGATTGCACGAGAGATCCGGACCTTGCATCGGACAAGTACCTCTCCGTGACTGTGCTGTCATCAGCGTACCCAAAGATACCGGGCATATTTAATAAATCGTTGATGTGGAGCAGAAATAGAGTCGCGGAGAGAACGGAGCCCTGAGGGACACCGGCATTAACGCCCAGTAGATCAGATGAGGTGCCGTCAATGACAACTCGAATCGATCTACCCCTCAGGAAATCCGCAATCCAGTTGCAAAGAGTAGGTCCTATTCCGAACGATGGAAGCTTGCCCACCAGACAATCGTGCCAAACCCTATCGAAAGCCTTTGAAATATCTAAAGACACAGCAAGTGCTTCGCCGTGTTTTTCAATAGCTTCGCTCCATAAGTGTCCAAAATAAAAAAAATATTATTTATTTTGAAGATAGAACAAAAAAACAAAATTAGAATTAACTTTGGCTTTAGCCTCTATTAAGTATTCATTCCTTATAATATAACTTACTGAGATCTTTTTATGTACTTAGTACCGTCTTCTTAAGTTTCGAGAGGATATGCCATAAATCCGAGATATTTCGTTGATACTTTTTTGTTTTTTATTTAGTTCTTCGAACGCAAGTGTTAAACTATCTTCTGTCCAGTTGATGTGGCGCGGCACCACGCCTGGCTTCCGTTTATACTTGCGAGGCGTTTTGCTGTTGAGTATTTATTTTATTTAAGATAAACTATAGTTAAACCAAATGAAAAATCACCAAGAAAAAATAGTAAAAGCAAATGAAAAAAATAACTGAGAAAAAAAAACAGTCTTTGCTTGTTAAAAATTTATAGTTACGGATAGTTGCCGCAGGGCAACAATCCGCAAAAGACAGTAGGGCAACTATCCGATTTGATACGGATACTTGCCCTTTTTATTTACGAAATAAATAAAACATATTTAACAATATAACCTAATAAACAGTGCAATTTAAACTCTAATGCACTCAAAGAAATATATTTTTGAATAAAATCGCAATCACTTATAAAAATATTTAACAGCGATTACTTACCGATATAATTCTAGCGCTCGTTAAAGTATCGCCGCGTAAGATGTTTTTTTATACTGACAAAACACGTGCGCCTACTTCAACGGCTTATGGGGCACTGAGGCCTGTGCGCGGGGACGCTTTTAATTGTGATAAAAAAAAACACTGTCAATACGTCTAACATAGAGCATTTGAAACTGAGGCATGTATCCGTCCGAGGCAACTATCCGGCTTTTACCCTATACAAAGACAAGTGGCCGGCCGTGACTCCGCCCGCTTGGATTCAGTATATCCTGGGATTAGTGCGTTTGAACCAACAATCTAACAAACTCTTTACATTTATAATGTGAGTGTAGACACATTGAGTTACTACTACGTAGTAGTAAAACCATATTATAACACTGTTTAAGGTTACATGACAAACTTGATGTGGTTAGGTTGCTTGATTTTGGTCAAAATTAGACACAACCTAGTTGTATTACATACCGCTTTAAAATAAAGCGCGACCAAAAGTGCTCCAGAAAATAATTACCATACGCTTACACCAACACATTTGTTCATTCTAAACCTTTACCCGTACAGGAAACGCCCCAGTTTAAGCTAAATGATTTGTGTGCACACCACACGCGTTATTATTTAAAACTGCACCACACAAAGGCGCAACTATAAACATTTCGCTTAACTTATCTCGTAGGAAGTTCTCGCAAATTGTGAATATATCGCTCAGCGCACACATAAGTTCCTGGTAGTGGTTAAAACATCGCGGTTCTTTAAATATTTCCATGCTAAAACATAGGGTGGGTAACATAACATTACTTAAGAAAGGGGATACCCGAAATTCGTAGTCTGTGCTAACAGAGGTACGAATGCACGTTTCCATTTGGTTAAAGATGATATTGCAATCGGTAATTATTGTCAATGGAAATTTTCGTTAAGTGTTTTTTCTTAAATAAAATAATGTAATGTAAAGTATCAGCATATTAATGTCCCACTGCAGGGCAAAGACTTCCATCGTTTGAAATCATGTTTTCGTTACAAAGGGGGCTTTTTAAATAATCACCACGCTTGCCAAATGCGGTTTAGTGATCACAATCCCGAACTAGGTTTAGAAAAATCAACACAATTTGTGCTCGACCCGGGAATCGAACCCAGGCACTCGAGTGTAGTCTCGAGCCCGGTACTTTAAATACTAGAACATTGAAGCGTTAAAAAGACGAATCAGTTTACCTAATATGTAAATTCATGCTTTTCGCTTTTAGAGGTAATGGTTTCGTAAACAAACAGCTAATCAAACATGCTCATAGCTAAGTACTTAATGAATTTGTATTCCTTATATTGTGCTAGTTTTAACTGCTTTAAATGTGAGACAAATTCCATTTTAGTAATACTACGTGCTGGCTTTAGGGAGGAACTTATTTTTATCACCAAGGGATGCTTATTTTCCGCGTATCTCACTGTTAAATAAAATTATATTATAGTAAGCACCATAATTATTTATGGTTATCGGACTACCATAAACACTATATTTTTCATCTAAGAAAACTATCCAATTTCAAAACCCGTGATGCAACAATCCCGTCCTCCAATCCTCAATGGAAACGCGTCAACGCAACGAGCCGTCTGCAAATATTTGCCTAGCAGAATCATCCGCGGGCTAAGTCGACGCTCTCTACGTAATAACGTGATGGATGACGTCGGTTCATCTCCCGGTTATTACAGAACCGTTCAACCGATACGGGTTTTAAATTGTACAAGTACAGCTATGAGTTCTTAGGGTGTAGTACAACGTGTAATGATAACAAAAAGGTACCAAGAAAATATTTTTTTAAGATAGACATCTTTGTCGAACTTCTACTCGAATGAGTCGCTCTTCTGGAAAAGTACCTCCACCTTACAGAAGACCACAGTGAAGTAACACTTCGTACCTGTTTGGCCATCTTTCTGCTGGCGAGTAAGGTCACCAGAGCTCGGTTTGGGAGGGTTTAAACGCAGGCAACGCATGTGCGACCCTTGTACGGTTGTTGATGTCCAAGCAGTTGAATTTTGTTTTTCAATGCTAAAAATAAGTTGTTTTTTATTGGCAGGATTTTATTTATTTATGTAAACTTTATTGCACGAAATAGAATTTGTACAAAAGGCGGACTTAATGCCTCATGGCTTTCTTTACCAGTCAACCTTAGGGCAAAACAGATTTTAATTGTGTTCTTTTCTTAATATTGTTTTCATCAAGTCAATGCTTTTGATTTGTTTATATTTAATGTTGCACAACAATAATAAAGACAAAATAACCTTGTAATCGCAATATTTAATGGCTACTTTTCGTTTTCTAATATCAAATCTCATAATAGCATTAGTAAGCACTCACAGCTCACAAAGTCGTTTTCCTTACACAAATACTGCTTTAAAAATGAAGTTTAAATAAACCCTTAAGGGCCTACCGCTGAATAAACACGAATCAATTTGGTGAATGCCAAATAAAGTGATCAAAACCAAGATGGCGAATGTTAGGATGTTATTGTTTCTCCGAATGAGACGAGTGTATTCGAGGGGCGGTAAAAGCTTTTAAGTTTTCTTTCAAAACTAATTTGAGTGCTACATTTGGCATAATTTGATTGTGTTTTGGCGTTCCGATTTTCGAATGTTAGTCACATTTTATTATAATTTATGCCTTTAGGTTATAGACGAAGAGGAGCCGATGTCTAGATGTTTTTAGTGACATGTTCATGCTCTGAGCATCTAAGAATAGTGAATAACATCTAAAAATAAGCAATTGTGACGATTATTTTACCACCCATCTTTTATTAATTTAGCGTTAAATATCGGTATCCAATATTTTTAAATAATTGTTATTACGGCCAAAACAAGTAAAACAATTGTTTTGAAAACAATTTAACTAATACATGACTTGTATGTTCAACTAGCTCATAACCACCAGACACATACATGCAGTACGGTAAAACTTATTGCTAATAACGTTTTTAACCTGAAACACAAAATGAAAACCACATCACATTAAAATTCCACAAAAAGGAATCAAATGAAAATAATTCTCGTTAATCAAGCGAGAGATGTAAAAAATCGGGCGTCAAATTATCATACAAGATTACCCCTTTAACGAAACACCCGTCGGTGTAAAATCAACAACAAATCCCTATTAAATTGCAACCGAACACCCCTTTGAATGGACGAAAAAAAAATATTAAAAAAAGTTAAAAAAAATGGAGTCGTGACTCAAATTAGCTGACATTTGGGGTTGTCTTTTGTTGCAGTGTGAATTCGATGCCGGTCCGTCGATATGGGGCGGCCATCCCCAAAACTATTCTTCGGCGCGGCTGGACGTAGTTCTAATTGTAAATAATGATGGGTAAATGAAGATGCTCATGTTGTCGATAGTGTCAAGATAACAATCGTTATTATGAGAGTTCATAATGCAAATTCCTGGATACTAGTTAGAATACTTTTGATAAAATGACAAAAAAGTTGGCGCATAATGAATCGTTAAAAGTTTTTTATTTTATCAAAGACATGCATTTATTTAATAATACAGAAGTTGTTTTATTTATGTTGTGTTGTGTGATTACGACTTTTAAGTCAGTTATAAATGGCAATATGAATAAAAAGCATTAGCAAAAGATACCACCGATATTGCTAATCCCATAAAAAGGTAATTGTCAGTCTATAATAATAAATGGTTCTGTTAAAGTCGAATTAACTCTTTTGCATGTAATAAGCTAATGATGACAAACAACTAAAATGTACGGTAAAGTAATTAAGAAACTTAATACAACTTTCTTAGCGCAGAATATACGACTTAAAATATAATTTTGCATCTGTTATCTAAAAAATGTCTCGACACCAAACCCAACACTAGCAACCGAACGGCGCGCGGGGATGAGCCAAATTGATTTTAACACAATAACGAGGCCCTCTGAATGGGCGACCCCTATTTGTAGCGGCGATGACACGCCAGCAGCGATCCATCATCCGCGCTTTTGTCGCCGGCCTTAAGTCTGCGACGCAATTAAAATGTATCGATATCAAATGCACGCGTCACTAACATTCGCCTCTTCGGCTAATATTTGACGATATGTATTAGAACATGACAGGTCAAATTGGATTGGGGTTTCTTATCCTTGGATGTTATTCTCTAACTGCCATCATGCACCACATTTGTAACTTCTGAGATTTTGTTTCCAACAGAGCATCAAGTCTTAATTATTGAGCACGCACACAACCAATTTTTAGACAATTAGCAGATCATCAGACTATGAGTGAACATTTCTTACATCTTCTTTCTAGCGTTTACCCCTATGCGCGGGGTCCGCTTTGTCCGTGATCCAGGATTTGGTGAGTCCGTTTATTACAGTGAAGCGACTGTCAGACCTTCTTAACCCATAAAGGGGAACCAGACAGATTGTATCATGGTTACACATTCAAATCTAACTGAACTAAAGTCAGAAACAATATGAATGAGCAGGTTTCCTCACGGTGTATTCCCTCACCGTAGAGCTAATGACTCAAATCCACACAAAGATTTTGAAAAATCCAGAGGTGTGGACTCGGATTTGAACCACGGACCCCACGGGTAAGGCGCGGTCTGTACCACTAAGTCACCATCGCTCACATTGAACATTTCTTACATATTGGTGTAAATTCATAGATTAAGGAATGCTTAAAATAATTACCTATACAAAATGTTGCATCGATTCAAATTATCGTGTACAAGAAGATTTACACTTGGCAAATCTTAATCTCGTGACCTCTGTCTTCTTCTTCTATAATATTTGAGACCATCTCGATCGTCAATTTATTGTACTTTATTACTCCCCATTACGCGACCTTCACATCTAGATTATAGTAACAGTATATGGTGATCGCTTAAAGTAAATCACGTTTAATGGTTGGTTTGAATGGGATTATGATGCATTCGGTGGTGACCTAAGAATAAATTACTTTGCATGTATATTTTCTACGAAGAGAAGTAGCGCAAAATATTTCTAGAATATTTTTTCCAATTCGCAGAATATATTCCAGCTATCAAGTAATTTTTGGAAAGATATTCAATTTATTCAGAATGTAATGGAACACCCACACCGAGAATTTAAAAAACATACTTTCATTCATAGTTATAAAAATAATTAATTATTTTGTGTGTAATCATAGTACATTTCAATAATATTTAAATTATTTTTGGTTGAAAATAAACACTTTTAAATTACAAATTGCTTGCAGTCATACCTACACGAACGCGACCAGATGTTAACCAACAACATTTTTTCAATTTTCACTGTATCGATGACAGAATCCACATAAAATCTGATACGGCAAACACAATGATTATTCTGAGAAATCATTAAAATCGTACCGTACAAAGGGGTCCTTTGTAATGGGGCTTGTATGGGGTCCCATTCAAAATGCGAGGTAATTACGTAACCTAAGGTCTAGGGGACCAAGCTGTACCAAGCACAATGTTACATTTCATTGTTAAAAGCAAATTACGGCTATTTGGTACATTTTGTAGAGGGCTGGCTGGTTAAAAATTGTTATTTCAAACTGTCAAGGGCAGAAAGATAGAGCCGTTTGTATGGTTGGATATCTCTATCGAAATTACAGATCTCAGATATATTTTATTGTTTAATTTGGTAGTATATGGCAATGTAATGTACAAGCAATTGTCGGTATTGGTGAAACTGGTAAAAACTGTTTGACCCTTTTGCAAGCAGAATAGTTAGGACTCTATAATATACTTACTTTATTTGATAGCTAACTACCAAATAGCACACTAAGTGATCACGCTTATTATGCGGCTATTTTCGGTGTACAGTTAAACTGAGTCCTGAACAAAACATTATTACAATTGTGTCGACAGTGCTGCTAATACTGACACACTTCTCTGATGATAATTTTGGCTTAAGTTATTCAGCATTTGATGCTTCCTCGGGCTACCTTTTAGCTAACCCAGTCTCCTCCGTAAGATTCTTTTTGAGTAAAATTTCCCTTTACTAAGGATCATAATCGTTTTCTGAAAGAAACACACAACGGCTTTCTTTCCCATCCATCCACCACCGTCACCTAAAATCTAAAACTGGGTCCCCACCCAGACCAATAATGCATAAGTTTAACTAAACCAGATCGCGTAATCCGGCAACTATGAAAACAAACTCGGCGTGGTCTAATTAAACACGGTGGATTAATGGAGTGACAATAATCTTATGGCATCACGTCCGGGGGTAGAGGATAATCCTGAATTTAATCAGCATTCTGGACCCTTATAGGTTTATACGGGTTGTCTGGAGGAACAATGGCCGGTAGGTCGGATCGGGGTTATTTATAATTTTTAATATAATACATAGTATAAATTTACAGCGGTATTATTATGAACAGCTCGGTAGCCTTGTGGTAAAAGCGCCGCTCCATATGCGTGAGGTCGGTGGTTCAATTCCTGTCAGGCACCCACCTTTGGATTTTCAAAAAAAATATTTGCGGAATTTCATACCAGCTGTGCGATGAAGGAAAACATCATGACCTACACTCCGAGTTAGTGTGTGAAATGGAGAAGGCAATAGCAAACCACTCCATTAAAATTACCGTGCGAGTTGTTGTGTTTTTCATTTCATACAATGATCACGACCCTCAATAATCAGGAATGCGACTCAATGAAGAGGATTATTATATAATTCGATAAAACAAAACAAAATGACTGTCCATAAATCGATTGTTGAAGTTTTGTTGACTGTTGACACAGCGAGCACCAAGAATTGAATAAAATAATAAAAGGAAGTTGCATCTATATGTTTGCTCTGGGAAAGCACCGAGCCCACAATCTCTTACCCCTGATTTCATTAGACAAATTGAAGCAAGGTTTTGTAAGAAAATATTCTCAATAAACTTATGATGTTTCGAAATAGCTCTTTAAGGTCAAGTGAAATATCAGTACCATCTAACTATCATCTTACGGAATAAGATATACCTTACGAATTTTTTAAGTCACATCATCCAATCAACGTAATTGTGTATTCGTTGCTAACTACAACCGGAGCTTTAGAAGCTCCATGATTATTCAGAGTTGTACATTATATACGAAAGTATTGTACAACCCCATTCATTGTCTTTCAAAGCGCGAAATACCCGGCTAAGGCCAACCTATCTAATTAAACAGAACGGTGAATTAATGGAGTGACAATAATCTTATAGCATCGCGTCCGATGGGGCAGGGGATAATCCTGAATTTAATCAGCGGAGTCTGCCGCAACCCTTATAAAGCGAACCTTATCGACCACTGGCACAGTTAAAAGAACATCAGTATGAAACGTGCATCAAACACTGTAGTTAATACAGGGAATATTAGTAGGTAACACTGTCATAATTGATGTTTTTTTCGAAAAAT
Source organism: Nomophila noctuella (assembly GCA_958496325.1). Classification (NCBI taxonomy): domain Eukaryota; kingdom Metazoa; phylum Arthropoda; class Insecta; order Lepidoptera; family Crambidae; genus Nomophila; species Nomophila noctuella. The sequence continues at coordinate 1,039,809 of OY292486.1, forward strand.
CAAAGTTTATCAAGCTCTTTTCTATAGTTTAGTGCTACGGGCACATTTGGGTGTTGTTCGTTCGTAGGCTGACAGACCTAGTACCTAACTTACAAACTCAATTAAATATGCGTTTCAGGTCCCAAACGCAGCGGTTTGTTTACCTTTTATAGTTAAAAACCGGCCAAGAGCGTGTCGGACACGCCCATGAAAGGGTTCCGTAGCCATAAGATGGGCCGACCGCTTGAAACACCATTTAGTAAGAGCAACTGCACATCATAAGTTGGTCGAGTTGTATAAAAATAACTATGTATGATACAGAGTTCGGTATAGTTTTCGTTGAAAGTACTTACTTGGAGGTATTCGGGACATTTTTTTCAGAATTATTGTAATAGTATTTCAAAAGTTAAGGGGGGGGGGACGCTCTAATATTAACTTTGTATTAATATATCTCGAGACTGGGGTGTTTGATCCACATGGTTTCAAGGCAAGTTTTATTGTATTTAAAAATACCTTTTTAACGATACCCCACACGATGGGGTAAGTCGAATTTTTTTTTTCGAATTTACTTTTCGCTGTATGGGAGGGGGGGTAAAAATAATTATATTTCGATTATTTTAAAAACCAATTCTTGAATTATCAGTATACATCTCTCCACCAATTTTCGTGTAAATCGGTTCAGAAACGGCGGAGAACGAGCCAGGACAGACAGACAGACAGACAGACAGACATGACGAAACTATAAGGGTTCTGTTTTTTGCCATTTGGCTACGGAACCCTAAAAACGTTGCTTAAATATTTATTTACGATTACTAATGAGTTGAACCAAAAGCTTAACTCATGCACCGTCATCTTGCTCTAAACAACATGAGCAAATTCGTACTATGAGAGAGTTTTATAATAGGGAAACATAAAAATTTATAGTTTTTTATTACATTACTGCATCTCTTCCACTGTGTAACCCGTGATATGAAGACGGCCTCGGAATGAAATCGAAGTAGGCCACAATAAATATAATCCAGGCCTGTTGAAGACTTCATAATATTGTATCTTTATATCTTTTTTAAAGCAGCTATTGGAATAGTGAGTTATCTCTGCTGTTTTAGTAAATAATTATCTGTATAAAAGTTATTTTGAGTGATTTCCTAAGAAAGCCTTCGATACATTTGCAATTAATAAGAAAATTATAATGAGATAGCTATTTCAACTGATTTTAAACCTGCATCACTGTAATAAGTATATTGTTGTTAAAATTCTGAGAGAATTTCCAGTTTTTATATTTGCTTTATTTGTCCTATAATCACAAGCATAACCTTTTACTGTGTAGAAAGAAAACTAATTAATTTTATTGAATTCATGTTCGATGTTCGACTATTTAAAATGTATTTCGTTTCGTACAAATGTACATATGTATATTGTTGTCTCATGGCGCCCCTTATGGCTTCCACAAGGGAGATATCAAGACTGTTTTAATCACGTTTTCTCCCTAAAAACGGGGGAGACATTAGATATGGGATACGAAAACCGCAGGTTTAGTTCAAATAAATGTAGGATGGTGGATGAATGCGACAGATAGCGTGCGAGCGAGAGAATGAATGAAATGACAGAAGGGTACAATGGCGTCGGGCTAGGAACGGGAGAGTTGATTGTTAAAGTAATATTGTTGTAAATAAATAGTAAGAAGTGTCTTGTGCTTTTCTTTATCATATTCCCAGATCCTACAAATTTGGGGGCTCGTCCGGGATCTGGAAAAAATAAAGAAAGTACAGACGACGACGACGACGATCAAGAAAATTTTCTCGCCCTGACAAGACGATTTGAAAGACGGACGACGGCCATTGTCTACGACGTATTTTTGGTGAAGACTACAACGACGTTATGCAAAGACGAAGGAACAAGAACGACGTAGAAGACGCAGCAACTCCGGGTCATTCGGGTGATTACGGCCGCGGTGGGCCCATCACGCAAATGGCGGCCGAAACAGTGCCAAGATTTAGTGGAAGTGACAGTTACTCCATATTGAGATGGGTTGACGACGTGGAGTCAAACGCCGAGATTTGCGGGTGGACAGACCTCCAACAGCTGCTGGTGGCACGGCGATCCCTGACAGGGACAGCAGCTCTTTGGTTGCGGTCAGAGCGACCATACAAATGCTGGGACGACCTAAAGACGGCCCTGATTAAAGAGTTCCCCGACATCATTGATTCTAAGGCGGTACACGAAATGATGGTCAAACGCAAAAAGAATAGGGACGAGAGCTGCATTGACTATATGCTGGTCATGAAGGAATTAGGAAGAAGAGGAGGCATGCCAGACAGCGTGTCCATTAAGTACATCATCGACGGCATTTTCGATGAGGAAATAAATAAAGTGATGCTTTATGGGGTGCATTCGTACGACATGTTTAAGGAAAAGCTCAAAATATATGAGGAGATAAAAAGCAAGCAGAGGCAGAGGAAAGGGCAGTGGGAGTTTAGAAAGGAAGAGAGGCGCATACGGTGCTTTGGCTGTGGCGAACTGGGCCATGCCTCATCAGACTGCCCTCACAAAGATAAGGGTCAAAAGTGCTTCCGCTGTAACGAATTCGGGCACATCAGTGCGACGTGCGGACGGCTTCGCGATCGCGAGGGATCGGTGTCGTTCGGCAGCGGCCGACAACGTTCGAGCAACACGAACAGTGCGGACCCGACTACGAAGCGCACGATGTTCGGGAGTACGAGCGACGCCGACGTAGGAAACGCGACCGACCTACTTACAGAACGTGCACCTAGCGCCACACGTGTTGAAGTAGCATACGAACATGACAGCGGAGATGATGACAATAAGTCAGTTGTCAGTGAGGTGTTACAGGTTGAAAACAAACTGCCGCAAAAATCGAAAAAACCGATGCTCACGGTAAAAGTGAATGGTTATGATGTTAAGGCGTTGATGGATACAGGAAGCGACGTTAACATAATATCTTCGAAGATGTATAGGGAAATAGGTGGCCCTAAATGCGTCAGTGAAAATTTAATCCTTTCGGGACTAGGCTTATCTACGGTACCTTCGTTAGGAAAATGTCTGTTGAAATTGTTAGTCGACGGGAATCAGTACGACGACGTACCATTCCATGTCATCGATAAGGACTTTATTCCATACGACGCCATAATAGGACAAGAGTTTCTGTGTGATGTCAGAGTTGTGTTCGAAGGCGGAGTGGTGAGAGTGTGTAAAGATTGGGATATGTTAAGTTGTTTTTATAATGGAGATGTATGCTTGAATGACGAAGTGGTAATCGGCTCTGTTTCAGATTTTTCATTGAAGAACGAAGTTACAGGTAGGGTGAGGAACTATAGCCCTAGGCAGGTAAAAGAAGCCCCATTGCAACATAAGATCGTACTGAAGGACGACATCCCTGTTACGCATAGACCGCGACGTCTGTCGCTGATGAAACAGGAGATTATGGAAAATCAGGTAAAGGAGTGGCTAAATAATGGCATAATTAGAGTAAGTCAATCCGAGTATAGTAGTCCCTTAGTTTTAGTAGGAAAGAAAGATGGAACGAAACGGGTCTGTGTTGACTACAGAAGGCTGAATAGAAAGGTCGTTAGTAACGAGTTAGAAGCAGTCGCCATCGTTGAGGCAGTTAAGAAGTTTCGCCCCTATTTATATGGAATCCGTTTATTGTTTTATAATTTGTGTTGCAGTATGAAGTGGCTACGTGCAGTTATGAGAAGATGAAATATGATAGTTATGTAAGCGGGCATGAATGAAATATCTGGGGACAGATATTGAGCAGGACGGCCGAGGGTATGTAGGGTATGTTGAATGTGAGGAGGCAATGTGTGGTGAAGGATGAACATATCTGAGGACAGATATGAAGCAGGATGGCCGAGTGTAGGATGGTGGATGAATGCGACAGATAGCGTGCGAGCGAGAGAATGAATGAAATGACAGAAGGGTACAATGGCGTCGGGCTAGGAACGGGAGAGTTGATTGTTAAAGTAATATTGTTGTAAATAAATAGTAAGAAGTGTCTTGTGCTTTTCTTTATCATATTCCCAGATCCTACATAAACATCCGCATATAATCCTTTTGTTGTACCGTTATTCAAACATTTTATGTACTCAACCATCAAGCTACCTAGTAGTGTAAAAGTCAAAATTTGAGATAACAGATAAGTGTACATGATATCACCATTAATTTACGTTATTTTAGTAATTTCCGTCTTACGCACATCTTCAATCCGACACAACGATACATCTCAAATGAAGTATTAAATATCCATTTTGATTAAATAAGTCATATCCCAAGACGTATTTATAATATAACTCCTGGGGTCCTGGAAAAAATTAGCAGTCCCCTACATATTACTGGTATTAATAAAGGGGCCAATATAGGAAATGCAACGGAGAAAGGGCGACGTCTGATTGGATGAGGCGGAGGTATCAATTTGTTGTGGAAAATCCTCTCAGGCCCTCTGTTAGTTATGAATGAGGTATGGAATTCGCGTATTATATCTGTTATTACTTACAAGTAACTTAGGGTTTTATCCGACTTGTTTATGTTAACTTACTTGTAAGGCATGCACGCCGTTCACTTAATAAGTGGCTACTGAGGCTAATAATAATTATACATAATTACCTATGTACTTAAAAAAAGCACCTCAAGCCATCGTTTATCGCCGTAAAATGCACCAAATTCCTTGTAAGACTCTCTCTCTCTCTTGAAGATCTCTTTCAAGCGATTCGGTACATTTTACGACCCCTGTGCTTTTCTGTTCATCGTTATGATTACTTTGTATTTTAACTGTGCAGAAGAATTAAGAATAAATAAATACATCACTACATTACACACATTGATCTGACACCGTGTTAAAGTAGCTTAAGCACTTGTGTTACAGATATCTGAATCAACATCCAGACTAACAAACAGACATAATATGTTCATGCACACAAATGTTTGTCCTGTACGGGGACCACACCCACGTACTTGTTGGTCTAATAGTCAACTTCTTGATCATTATACCGAGGGTCGTCGATGGAAATGAAGGATGGCAACTAGTTTTGTCATGTGTAGGCCATCCTAACTGAACTTTCATTCATAGAACAACATTTCTCGAACTCGATGTCTCATTTGAGTGGAAGTTAAGGAAGTTTCACTATCCCCCTCTCTGAAATGTCAAAGTCATATTCCTTTTAATTTCCATCTCTGCAAACAAGTTCAACTTCGTACGCCAAGAGGTAAATGAACATCCGAGTCGATGGGTTAATCCGAACTCGCGTGTTGTGGTTACAACTAAACAACTGTATTGTTAATTTCGCCTCAACGAGTCCGTGTTTGTTGTCAAAGGGTGAAGTGGAGCCTGTTTTGATATCTTTTGTTACTTCCCGTTGTTTTGTTTGTGTTTAGTTTTTGTTTGAATATTTTGTGAGGCTGTTCTCTTGGCGTTATTATTTTGGCATATGATTACAACCTTGCCGATGAGAGGTTTTTTAATTGCGTCAAGTAAAGTAGGTCAGAATCATAGCGAATATTATTGTGTGAGGTATGTGTATGTATGTATGTGTATCTCTGTCTTCTATAACTGGTAGGAAACGTGTTATATTATAAAATAGATTCTTGAACTTATAAACAAATTAAAGCGCTTTTGAATTACTCAAAAAATTGCACAGGAATAAGTGACTAAATTTATACACTTCAAATAAGTTGGGAGTTATATTGTGAACAAATAATTAAAAAATCATTTTTTTTCTTCATTGTTTAACTAGAGACACACGAACTAAAATACACGTTTTAGTAATCCTACCAGCAAACCTAAAAAAAAACAAAGGTTCCCAAACATAAGCTAACTCTATTCGCATCAGATATACATTGAAGTTGTTTAAAAGCAGTTGACACAGTTTCAAGAGCAATTCGCCGGTAGATCGCTGCGAAACGGTGCAGTAAAAACAGAAAGGCTCTTCCGTTTATTTGTGATAATGAACTCTTGGAGGCGGGGTTGGTGCTGTTAACAGCGAGCTTGGTTTACTAGAAGAGTCTTCATTCTATTTTCCTTTACTTTGAAGAGTTTGGTGCCTAGTTATCCAAATCCAAGGCGTTGTTTTCTCTCTGGCTATCTTCCTCACCAGCAGAAACATATCACAGCAGTTACGCAATGCGATTTCACTGTGGTTTTCTGTAAGGTGGAGGATCTTCCCCAGAAGAGCGGCTCATTCGAGTAGAAGTTCCAATAATCGCTGCAGCGAGCTCTACTTACCTGCGACTTCCGACAATGAGACAAAAGATAGTTGTGACTATGAAAGAAGAGAGTTTTTTTTAGCTATGTACGAGTAGGTGTATGAGTAAGATATTCAATTTAAAAAACCCTTGAATAATTTGTCTCCAAAAAAGTTCTACCAAAGTTCACCATGGACACTTCTTGTAACTCTCATTCCAAGCGGCTAGAAGTACATGTATGTGTCCCGGAGTCGTTTGATACAATTGATGCGGTGCGATGTGGCGCTAATTGGTCGTGAGGATCGCCTCCTCAGCGCCTTTTGATTGCGCTTGCGCGCTGAAGCTCACGCTCATACTCATCTGAGGCGATGAGACGAGATATAGAGTTAAGATCTAGAGCTTAAAAGTGCCTGTGTCATGTTTTATATGTTAATGTTTGAAGCTTTAAAAAGGGACACATTTAGAGCACGACCAGATCTACGTCTCTTATCATTTTGTTGGCCATCATGAGATTTATGAATCTTCCAATGTCACCAGAACGCACTCAAAACCTTTTGGCTGCAAAAAGCGCTACCAAAAACACGTTAAAAATGTTTTTTCCGGCCACTTCCTGTAACTCTTATTCCAAGCAGCTAGAAGTACATGTATGTGTCCCGGAGTCGTTTGATACAATTGATGCGGCGCGATGTGGCGCTAATTGGTCGTGAGGATCGCCTCCTCAGCGCCTTTTGATTGCGTCCCCGCGCTGCAGTGAGCTCTATTTACCTGAGCTATAGCGAGAAGAGTACAGAATGATAACGCTGGGGAAATTCTAGTGTTATTTTAATTGTACTCGTTGGTTTTGGTTAAGGTTCACTTATTGATGGATTTTCCTAAGTTGCTGTCATCATCATCATCTTAGCGTCTTCCGAATGCATCCTTAGAGCTTGGAGCTCAGGGTACGGTGTTGCCTAGGGTACCTAATTTTGCTGTATAGCTTAGAATAGAATTATCCTTTTCGTAAGTATCGTCTACGGTACATGGGGGCATTGCTATTGCTATAGCCCTGGTGCCCCATGGTTTTAGCGCTCACCATATTACGGGCACCAACCCGCACAGTCTATCCACTGTGGGCAAAACTGCCTTCAAAGGAAGCCCTCCGTACAGCAGTAGACAGAAACAATGAAACTTCATTGGCAGTCTCCCTAAATGACAAATGCTTATGGGCTTTGCGTTACGTTTCTGTCTCCGTAAATTCTTAGGCTCACAGACTGTGCACTTTTACATCTTTAAGTAAGCCACCGTGATTAATCAGCAATAACTAAAAGTAAGTTGTTGTCTTAATTTGAGATCTGTTGAAAGAGTCTAAATTATCCTGTTTTCAATTTTATTCCATCCAATCTCTAAATAAATGTTCGCAATGCTTTGTGATGTATTTATTTCCAAAACATGTTGGACATACGTAAAAAAAGGTCGTGTGAGTTACTCCCAAATAATGAAGAAGGATGTAGTTTGACTCGATTTATGCGTTCCGGAACGAAGGTTAATTAGTATGTGGAGGATGGCCATTCATGACGCGACACGGCTGCGTCTGGCAGTCTACAATAATTCATGGGAAATGATGAAACCACACGCGTCTTCGATATGTTGTGTTTAGGGATAGTAGAATTATAATATCAACTTGAGTTGCTTTAAACACATGAGTTCAATTAATTGCAAAATCACACTATTTTTTTTTCTATACTTCACTTTTCCTTCGTATAAAAGTTAAGTTAATAGAAATTAAGTAGTACAAAAATACAAATATTAAGTAATTAATTATATTATCACACTTAACTTATCTGTTTAATTATTTTGGCACTTTTTCGATGGTCCTTCAGATAGGACTTAATTATAATATCAACTTGAGTTGCTTTAAACACATGAGTTCAATTAATTGCATAATCACACTATTTTTTTTTCTATACTTCACTTTTCCTTCGTATAAAAGTTAAGTTAATAGAAATTAAGTAGTACAAAAATACAAATATTAAGTAATTAATTATATTATCACACTTAACTTATCTGTTTAATTATTTTGGCACTTTTTCGATGGTCCTTCAGATAGGACTTTGATCCAGTAGTTGTGCGTAAACAAAAGTGATTTCACTGTATTCCTAGCTATGATGCTATTTAGGTTGATTATTTAAAATGTATCTTTATTATTTCAAATATGGTTAATCAATATTATGATACCAATCTTTATCATCAGATCTTAGAGAGGTAATTTTCTATTTACAACTTAAAAAACGCATCGGTTGGTCTTCCCGCGTATAGTGCGCCTTAAAGCGAACGTCGCACGGTTTTTGCTCGCGTTTTAACAAAATTTATCGTTTTTCTTTTTGCCCCCGTATTCCGGGCGTTTGTTTCTTCCCGTAGGTCAGTGTATTTGTTTCGCGTTCGACTAATGCTCTGCTTTTTCTCGTTACAGGTACGTTCGAGGTTGGATATTTTCAGTGGCCAGTGTTCGGTGTGATCGCATTTTGTTTGCCGGGGAACGTGAACGGATTCGCTTTTGAATTTGAGTAAGTGTTTATTTATTATTTACTAGCGGCCGCCAGCGACTCCGTCCGCATGGGTTTCGTTTCCGTACACAGTGTTACTATAGATAGCTTAAAGCCTTCCTCGACAAATAGTAAGTGGACTATCCAATACAATACAAAAGATTTTGTCAATTCGAACCAGTTGTTACTGAGATTAGCGCGTTGAAACCAATCTGGATCAGGATGTTACACGTGTTATTGTGAGTCAACCATGAAAGATAGACATATGCTGTTAAGGGATATTTTTTAGGCAATTTTATGAAGACTATTTCCGTCGTACATGATTTTTATGTAACTTTAACCATTAAAGCTGCACACGCGACAGAAGCTTAAAAATGGAGTAAATTCTCCCGTTTTCCCAATATTTCCCTTCACTACTCTGCGCCTATTTATTTTAGCGTGATGAAAAGTATCCTATAATATGCCCAGGAGTATAAAGATTAATTGTACAAAGTTTCGTCAAAATCCGTCCAGTAGTTTTTCCTGTATCGGAGTTTCAGGGTACGGCTCCTACCCTAGAAGAACTAACGCGGCAGATAAAAAGGAAAGCATCAAGTTCATCTCCGGGGCCCGATGGTATTCCGTACATTGTATATAAAAAGTGCCCATCAGTGTGTAGACATCTTTTAAATATATTTGTTAAGATTTGGTCGAAAAAGCAGATTCCGGAAGTATTTGGTAAAGCTGTTTTCGTGCTCATTCCTAAAAAGGAGACAGTCACTGATCCAAAAGATGCTAGGCCGATAGCTCTTACAAACACGATATCGAAAATATTTTTCTCGATCTTGCAAGATCGAATGTCAAAATTTATGTTAAACAACGAATACTTTACGCCAAAGCACCAGAAGGGGTTTTTACCAGGAGTTTCTGGTTGCTTAGAACATAACACATTGTTGGCGGAAAGTTTAAAGGATGCCAGGAAACACGAAAGACAAATAGCGGTGTGCTGGATTGACCTAGAGAATGCATTTGGCTCAGTTCAGCACGAGCTGATGTTTTTCGCGTTAGAATGGTATAACTTCCCCCCTTTGGTTTTAGATTTGATTAAGTCATATTATTCTAATTTATCTTTTGTAATTAGCTGTAAAGACGGTTACACAAAACCTTTAAATTATAATATTGGTCTATTTCAGGGATGCTGTTTATCTCCTATAGTATTTAATGTAGTTATAAATATTTTAATTGACACTTTGATTTTACAGGAGAAGAAATGGGGTTATCGGTTTAAAATCAATAATCAGTACACAGAATCAATCCTAGCCTTTGCTGACGATCTCGCAATCTTGACACGAAACCCGAAGCAGTGTCAAGTGTTATTGAAAAAGGTGGATGAGTTCTGTGCTTGGACTGACGGCATGAAGGTGAAACCAAGTAAATGCTATTGCTTATGTCTGGGTAGACGAGATACGAAATTTACATCTTATGACCCTGGACTCACGATTGGCGGTCAGAATGTTGCCACAATTTCTGAAGCGCTCCCGTTCAAATTTCTAGGCAGAAAGATAGACTATAGAGGCCGCACACCATCTTTGGAGGGTATTGTTGAGGATTTCATTGATTCCATTAGTAGGGTTGAGAACCAACCCATAGGGAACATTAAGAAGCTATGGATCTACAACAACTACCTGTCATCGCGCTTGTCTTGGCCTTTCCTCGTGTACGACTTCGGAAAAACCCTTTTGTCGCGACTAGATGCCGTTGTTGTGAAATCGTTGAAGTCTTGGACTGGATTAGCTCACTCGGCAGACCCCTCTACACTATTTAGGGGCAAAAATAGTTTTGGGATGAACCTAAACAAGCCATCGGAGCTATACAAACATCTTAGAGTCACCAAGATGCACATTCTGGGTAAATCGAAAGACAACGCAGTGGCAACACTCCCAAAAGATAAGAATATGAGTGAGTTAGAGTCTAGGCTACGGTTCCATAAGCAGTTTATGGTGGGAGCGCAAACAAACAGGGTAGGATTGGGATGTCGAGGAAGAGAGGATGACCGGAACATCATTAAGTCTTTTCTGCGAATGGATGAAGATAACGAGTATAGAGTACATGCGCTTAATCTCGAAATGCAAAACGAGTGGGTGTCCCTTGGTGAGTTTTGTATCCCTTTAGCATTGAAGTGGCGGTCGATACTGTATGATTGGTCTCCAGCGCTGCTTAAATTCTATCTGAATGCCTTTCAGTTGACCCTACCCGATCAGAGCAACCTTGTAAGGTGGGGAATGGCGGTAGACAAAACCTGTTTGCTCTGTGGTGAGGCCGTAGGTACCGCGAGGCATTTGTTGGTGGGATGCAGAGTACTCCTAGACAGAGGTCACTACTCTCGCCGCCATGACGGAGTGTTGCAGATCATACGTGAAGCGGTGAGCCTTTCAATAGCAAGAGCAGCTAAAGGATTGACGACGAATACAAGGAACATCAACTTCGTCAAGGAAGGATCTACCAAGAAGTCCAAAGTCAAACCTTACTCCATCGTTAGTGTAGCTCCAGATTGGAAGATCATGATGGACACGTATGAAAAGCACTACAGTATTCCAGAGGACATTGCGTTATCGTCGTCTAGACCAGACCTTTTCATTTATTCTAGAAAACTTAAGCGCGTACTGTTGGTAGAACTTACTGTTCCATGGGAGACAAACATTCCCAAAGATCACGCGTTTAAAACAAATAAGTATTATGACCTAACCAACGAAATGACTAAAAATGGTTATATAGCACGGTTGTATGCTGTGGAAGTGGGTGCGAGAGGTATACCAGCGAAATCTCTCTACAACCTACTGAAGGACTTAGGATTACCAAGATCTAATATTAGCTCGTTACTGGAAAGAGCAACTAAAGCTGCTTTACTCGGCTCATACCAAATATGGTTGGGAAGGGAGAGGAATGTCATCGGTGGAGGTGATCGTTAGTATACTATAAAGGGGCCCCTTAAACCTACACGCTGGGTCGCAAGTCCCAGGCGCCGACTGACATTCCTCTCTGTTCCACGCGATGGACCCGGCACCCGCACGGAGAATCCATGGATAGCTAAGAAGTTCGTCTCTCTGTTTCTATAAGGAACATACAGACAGACAGACAGACAGACAGACAAAAATTTTACTGATTGCATTTTTGGCATCAATATCGATCACTAATCACCCCCTGATAGTTATTTTGAAAATATATTTGATGTACAGAATTGACCTTTCTACAGATTTATTATAAGTATAGATAGATAAATTTTAAAACAATAAGATACAAGTATGTCGTCATAAATCCATCGATTTATCGAAGTTGTTAAATTCACAGAGAAAAAAGCGAACGGATAACAAATCTTCCAATGAAATGAGCGATTGATGAATCTACTAAAACATGTATTTTCTCCCCTACTCGTCACTTGAGTCCGGAGTATTGTGTCCGGTACAGGTGCGTATCTGTTTCTGACCGCCCCGGACACTGCAATGGCGCATTTTTCGCGTGTTACTCGCAAAAAAAACATCCCCCGCAGTCAACAGATTACCCCATCCATCATCACCCGGCGGAATAGTGCGATACACGAACTTTCATAATCGCATTATTCATAATTTGTCGCGCGATTTCACGGGTAGGGATGTGGCAGTCGATATCTTTGAGTGTGTAGTCGATTTAGATTGTTATTCTGGATTTTTTAAGGTGAAATGGTAGAACTTGTGAATACAAATAGCAACAAAACATTTTAAAATTACTGCGATCATACACGTACTAAGAAATAACGCAAAAATGAGAGCTGGAAAGCAATTGGAAAGCTGATCTCTAACAACAACTATTCAATTTCGGGTTTTTTATTGAACGTAGATTTAAACATAAAACTACAAGTAAGCACAAATTAAAAGAACCAATAAATAATACGAAAGATCATTCTGATAGAATATATATCACAAGCTTAATCAGGAATTGTGGTATCTTCTTCGTCGTAACTTATTATTGGAATTCCAGTCAAAACATAGACACCAGAACATCCCCAGTTGGAAGCACATACAAACACATCACTAGAACAGCTGGCTGAGTCTAGCTGTGCATCTATAAATTTCGGGACGAGTGATCAATCACCTCTCCCTGAATGTTTTAAATTAAGCCCGGGCAGAATTAGGGCCCGTATCGGGAACTAGTTGGGTTGAAATTGGCCCGCGTTGGAAGCCTAATCCCTTTTGTGGGCCAGCGGCAATTTTCAGTCAATGGGATTTTTTAAAGTACTCCGCTAGTGTTAATCCTGATTTGAATCGACTGTAATTTGTCGAGTTCGATTTTGGAAGTGAATTTATGTAGGTTGAGCGTTTGTGGTTAGCTTTAGTTGAATCGTCTCTTCGTGTCTTCTATGATTGGTCGTCGGTCGTGATACTATTTTAAGTTCTTTTACTTACAAATTAAAAAGAATTTTTATTTGTCAAACTTGAAAAATATTCTAATTTTATGCACTTTGCGTCCAGAAGCCGGAACCTTGTTAATATGTATGTTAGATTCAGTCTTTCCATCACAGACTTAGATTTACCTTTTGAGACAAAACATTTTGAGTTGACCATCACCCGCACTAACAAAGGTTCAAAATTGCCTCTCTCGCTGAAAGCTTCGGTGGCGTTACAAAATGACGCAGCTGTCGCTGTGACGTGAAGGATCTCGACGTCATCGGTGCACGCAGGCTACAGAGCCCGCGGTGTCTGACAGGCGATTGTCTGGCGTGGCGTGATCTAGTACGTCATGGAGTATCATCTGAGCGGTGATATTCAGGACTGTGAAGGCTTGGTAAGGTAATATTGGAAGGGTGGAATTTTTGCATTCTGGCCGAGCGTGGTTTGATTCTTTAGACTGTGTTATTAGCAAAATAACATTCCACTTTGAACATTATCCGAGCTCGTAAAGGTTCAAAATGGCATTTCGCAACTGGAAGTTTCGCTATTGGTTACAAAATGACACGTTGACGTAAAGGATCTCGATGTCATCGGTGCACGCGACACTATAGAGCCCGTGGTGACTGACAGGCGATTGTCTGGCGTGTCACTGTGATCTAGTAGGTCATGGAGTTATCATCAGAGCAGTGATATTCAGGCGTTTGAAGGCTGCTTATTGGAAAGGGTGGAATTTTTGCATTTTAACTGTTTAATCAAGAGTGTGGTTTGATTCTTTAGACTGTGTTGGCAAAATAACATTCCATTTTGATCATTAACCGAACCCGTGAAGGTTCAAAATTGCATTTCGCCACTGGAAGTATCGCTATCGGTTACAAAATGACGCAAGTGTCACGTTGATGTAAAGGATCTCGATGTCATCAGCGCACGCCGCGCTATAGAGCCCGCGGAGACTGACAGGCGATTGTCTGACGTGGCGTGATCTAGTAGGTCATGGAGTACCATCGGTGATATTCAGGCGTTTTATGGTTGGGATTCTGCTTATACGTATGAATAAAACTTTCGCAATTTAATCACGTTAAACTGAATGTTACCTTCTTGAAGAAATGATTAATATTTATCAGACGCACAATATGCTTGGAATAATATGTGCATGTATGTGCATGATTAATATTCATTACTATTGATTATATTGTTGAATAAAGTTTATTTCTTCTGAAATTGATTGATTGTTAGTGTTCACTTTATGTAGCGTACTAGCGGCCCGTCACGCGGTTTCACCCGCGTCCCGGGGGAACTACTTCCCGTACCGGGATAAAATATAGCCTATGTTACTCTGGGTGAATGTAGCTTTCCAACAGTGAAAGAATTTTTCAAATCTGCCAAGTAGTTTCGGAGCCTATTCAATTCATACAAACAAACAAAAAATCAAACCTTTCCTCTTTATAATATTTGTATAGATGAAGATAATATTGTTATACTATGTACAAAGAAATAGAATGACACAGACGCCCGCTTTCTGTTTTGGTAGATCATGAATTAACAATGTTTCCACAATTAATTGTACATACATATAACGTGATTTACACATTTTTAACTTTCATCATCAATATCAAACCGTTTCTTAAAGTGTTTAGGCATTTACAAAATAGTACAACTATTAACTCAGCCGTACCGTACAATATTTTTCAAAGTTTCGGGAAAACCAGGGATGCCAAAACAAGGGTCTAAAAGCTTTAACGTCAGCAAAGGGTTCTTTGCAGATCATTTATTACCCGCGTTGACGGGATAAGAAATTCCTGCCTGTTTTATCCTATCTAAGTATTCCGTGCTTGACGAAGAGTACGCGAGTACGCCATCAGTGGTAAATGAGACCTTAACTTGTGGGTATTTGGGTGTTGTTTCGTTTGAGTGGGGAGTAGTCATCTTTTAAACGTTTGGAGTAGACATTCGAGCGTTAACACACGCGTATAGGCAAACACTAATAAGGAAGCGGGTAATCCATCAGGGTTCAGTTTTTTTCTCCAGTCCCATGGATTTGGGACGTGTGCGGTTTGGTAATCGCTCGGGTTGTCTGTACGTGTTTTTGTGAGTAGAGCGTCGTGTTGCTAGCGTCGGGAATGGGATATCGCTGTTGTTGTTAACATGTTGGTCTGTTGTCTTAGGGGGTAAGCATCGCCAGCTGAGTTGAAGTAAACAGAAGGAGTGCTTACAATATTTTCCTTAGCAGTTCCTTGAATCGTCTCTTATAAATAGTTTATTTTACAGAAGTATCTTAAAAATATTTACGTACATTGCATTTTATGCAATGAAAATATTATTTCTTAAAATCGTTTTATTACATAACTATTGTAACATGTACAAATTTTTTTGTTTTAAGTAATTACATAGATTCATACAATTGTATTAATTATCTCATCGTCTAAAATGAACCCTGATACTGTCAGTGTTGTGTGCCGTGAAAGTGTGGGTAACAATATAATAAATGACAATTTGGGGGTAGAGGAAGAACATTCTTAACCGCGCCCGAGCAGACGACGCCCCGCATCACCAGTCCGCTTGCGACCACGGTTGCTGTAACGCAGCCGAAACGTCAAGCAGTAAGTAGTATATATGTACTACATAAATCAAATCGCGTTTAGTCCCGTTAATAAATATCATTATAATTGTATTAATTTTACTTGGCTATGATAACAATTTAGCCAGTTGTCCATAACGAGTATATCTATTGTAAACAATCAAAAGAGAGTTTTCACAATGGCACGATGACAACAATAAAATATTAAGCAGGTACCTACTATTAGTTGAAAAATTAAATACTTAATAATATTATACTGCTAGTAAAACAAAGCGTTATAATTTTGATAACGATAAAAAACAATATAAGCAGCGCTAGTAAAACATCACTCGTCCCGATGGTGAACCGTGGTCCGACTCGTCAATCAAAAAAGTTCTTGAACGTGTTTCGGTAAAATCGAGGTTTTTGTTTCTATTTTCTCTTCGTTGAAACTTCTGGATGAAGATATTATGTCATTCAGTTCAGAAACAAAGTCAAGTCACAAACTGATGGAATAAATAGCATGTTTCTTACAACTTTTTCTTTTAGTTACTTCATTTTCAGGACATTTTGACCCTAAGTTCGGTTTACAGGATCAAGAACTTTAAAAAAGTCAAGTGAATAAGTGCAGAGTGTATCATTGTTGTTTTATTTTGACAATGTTCTTTAGGATTTTGACACAATTCAATTTAATACGTCTACGCATATTGAACGTTAAATGTTTTCGCTTTGGAAACATTTATAAAAAAACATTTGATAAACATTTAAATTAAGTTGCCTACACATGATATTTGCCACGTTTTTTATCTGACTTATTCTAAATCCTTTAATAATGGGTACGTTTCCCAGTAGCGTAATTTATCACAAATTAGTGTTATAAAATACGTATTTATAAAAGGCATTTCTTTCACCAGAGAATTATTTTAAATAAGATCAAATCTAGCACTAAAGTCCTGCAAGAACGTGAACATCATCACTACATAGTATAAAACAAAGTCGCTTTTTCTGTCATGTTGTATGTTGTATGTCCCTATGAACGCTTAAATCTTTAAAACTACGCAACGGATTTTGATGCGGTTTTTTTTAATAGATAGAGTAACTCATGAGGAAGGTTTTTATGTATAATATTATCCATTAAATAGTGGACAAGTACCACGGGCGAAGCCGGGGCGGGCCGCTAGTTCAGTTATAATAAGAAAATCTAATTTAATAATAATAACTTTGACTATAAGAGGAACTCGACGAAAGAAATAATCAAAAAAGATGAAACTTGAATAAATACTTCTCACTACTTAATCTGAGACCACGGAACTGAAGCCAATACTTTATTTAAACTAAAGATACTCAGATTATTCCGCCATTGTTTGCTCTACGCAGGCGAGCTCGTAATATCCATTAATAAAATGAGTTGGTCTGGATGTCCGTTGGGAAATCTTATAATTATTTTTACACTTTTGCGTAAATTATATATTAAAATTTACCTTTGGCAAACTTTGGCGTCCACAGATTGAATTTAGATACGTGAATGGGAAGAACTGGCTATGCTATTGCAAAACAATTATGAAGCACTTATCTTTGTACAACATAGTAAAAAAATAGTACAAAATCTTAATGACTTACAGATAATAATTTAAGCGTATTATCTTTTAATAGCTGCACTACACTTACTTAAAGTATCTACTACTTATTCACTTTCTGTTTGTCCTTAAGGTTGGCTGGTAGAAAATGTCATGACGCATTTAGTCCGCCTTCCTTACCATTTTTAGGGTTCCGTAGCCAAAATGGCAAAAAAACGGAACCCTTATAGATTCGTCATGTCTGTCTGTCTGTCTGTCTGTCTGTCCGCCAGTCTGTCACAGCCACTTTTTTCCGAAACTATAAGTACTATATTATTGAAACTTAGTGAGTAGATGTATTCTGTGAACCGCAACAAGGTTTTCACACGAAAATAGAAAAAAAAATAAAAAAATGGGGGGTCCCCATAGTTAGAACTGAAACTGAAAATATTTTTTTTCATTGAACATATACGTGTGGGGTATCTATAGATAGGTCTTTAAAAATTATATTGAGGTTTCTAAGCTATTTTTTTTCTTAAGTGAATACTTTGCGTGACAGACTCTTCCAAAGTGGAAAAAAGTGTGTCCCCCCCCCTCTAACTTCTAAAGTAAGAGGATGATAAATCTGAAATAAATATATAATGTACATTACCATAAAAACTACCAACGAAAATTGGTTCGAACGAAATCTATTCAGTAGTTTTTTTAATACGTCAAAAATAGAATTTGTACGGAACCCTCAGTGCGGGAGTCCGACTCGCACTTGGCCAATTTTTATATCTTGCAATTAAGTTTAAATGAATAATTTAGCTCTGATGATAGGGACTCATTTATTGGTCCGATTCAGTATTTTTAACAGTGTTTTTCCATCAGAGTACACTTTATCACCGTTCTAATAAGAAAATATCTATGTGTGTAATCTGAAACATCCATAGCTTATAAACTTGAATGACTTTTGCTCCTGAAATATAAAAATAGTTGTATGCAATATTTCTAAGGCGAAACAATAAAACAGTATGAGCTGCTATCGCGTAAACAACCCCACGCAATCGGGGAACCATAAACTCTTTTTTTCAATTCCGCGAGGCCCCGGCAATTGTAGATATGGGTAACGGAGCGAGCGTTCAACAAAGAAAATTTGATATATTAAATCTGTACTTACAGAACAATGGAAGCGATATGAAGGATGAAGGAGACACCGTTACCAGGGAAACCGCGACAATTGGGGTGAAATTAGAAATAAATTTCATTCGATATGCAGGGGCTGAGTTTTATTGGGATCTGGATGGCATCAGGTGTGATCAATGGTGGATGGTTTATTTTAGGATTTTTGTGTTTGCTGTTTTAGGGTGTTGAATGGAAGGTCAGTAAAGGCGATGTAAATAACATAAATGTGATTATACTAATAAGGATGAAAAAATATATATGATATATACACAGGCCGGTATGGCGATGCCAATGGATAAGACACCACTCAAAACCGCATCCGTTGTCATGGCAATCAGGGAACTTCTTTCGCTTACCATCAGGCACGCGTCAACAAAACATCGGCTAAAGACACCTAAATAAAGTGTAATATGTAGGCTAATGAAATGTATAAATCTTTAATCAAGATAAATCAGTCAATAACACTTTAAAAAAATTGCAGAGACACAAATGAATCCTTTAAACAACATGACAGATTGCTTAAACAATACGATTGTTTCCCTAATTAAACCTTTAAGTCGACCCACAATCTGTGAACAATTAATAAAAACAACATCAGCGGCTAAACTTGTAATGGGGTCGGAACCCGATACTTTGTTTTAGGAAGGTCACCGCTTGCAATCAAGGTGTCATCTTTGCCCTCATTTAGTGCCTTAGGCTGAATATCCCATTACAACAGGCGAGAAACAGAAAAACGCCATAAATAGTGAGGCGAACGAAAACAAAAATGAACTAGCGTGTGTAGGAGATAAGGTTGAAAATAGTATTGAAATGTTAGATGGTGAAGATGGATCGGTAGAGATTGGCAAACCTTTGGGAACGGAAGCACATGACGGTGACAATGTCATGGGTTCTAATGATTTCACAGCTGGCTTTTAGTCCGGATTTAAGAATATTCTTTTGGCATATGTTAACTTTAAACGTTTTGCAACACTTGGCTGGACTATTTTTTGTTTGACATCTAAACAAGTAATCTGGAATAACTTCTTACCCGCAGCTTTTCAAAGATTTCTTTTTTATCCCATGGGAGCATAATCTAGATCAAAAGTATCCTGTCACCTTAGTCAGCCCATACCATTGTTTAGCAAATTTCATTAAAATCCGTTCAGTAGTTTCAGCGGCATTGACGCACAAACATCCAAGCAAAGAAACTTTAGCATTTATAATATTATATACTACTGCTACTTAGTTAATACGCAAAAAGTGTACTTCCATTTTTAAGTTATCATTGATGGTAAAATTAAACAATTTACTGAAAAAAGGGAAAGTTACGTAAATAAAAATGGTAAGGATTACAGGTAAGAAAATCATACATGTTACTTAAAGCACTAAAAGGGTTATGAATTATAATGTATGTATTGTATATTAGGGGTTTTGTAAGGTACAAGTATGTGTATAATGGCACATTAACCTTCGTTAATGTTGTCAGTGTTTAATTATTTTCTTTTAAGTCAAGATTATTATCTTGATTATTACTTGCATTTTGAGTCCCTACTCCTCTGCATCTAGGACGATATAACATCGTGCAGACAGAAAACTAGCACCGCAACTCAGTTTTCTCAAAAAATAATAAATGATTTTCGTACTTTGGCGTTCTTTTAATTTATTATTACTGAGGGAAAATGAGTAGTTGCGCGACCGCATTTGCTTCTTCTCGTAAAATCAAGTAAAGCCACAAACATTTTTATTTCCCATATCACACATATATCAGGCACAGGATTGTATATTTTCAATAAAATATATTGCAAAACTCATGCAAAAATCATCATAAAATTTCCCAATGGAAATCCAGACCTCAATTTATTAATGGACATTACAGGCTTCACTGCGCTGCATACAATGGTGGAATAATCCAGATATCTTTTAGTTTGCACAAAACTTTGACTGTATTTTCTGCAGTCAAAATTAATTATAATGATAAATTGACCAATTCAGGTATGTACCAAAACGCTTGAATTCAATCTTGATATACCCAAAATAAGTTTTCATGTAGAGAAATAGGTGTATTTTGATTCTACTCAGACTTTCCAAAGACAAATGAATTTATTTGTAAAATTACCGATGAGATAAAAAAACTATAAATATAACATTTTAACTAAAATCTCTAACATCATAAATTAGTGTTCAAAAGAAAATCCATAAACTATCCCAATTTAACACTCGTAGTATGTTCAATATTCGCGTACACTGCCCCCCTAAAACAGCTCGCAATGATTTGAAAAAACCTAAACAAAAGTCAGCAAACAAAACGTACACACGGCAAATGTTTGGCGGCCGCTCCAAAAGTGACAACGAGCCTCGGCCGACTTTGTGCATCGGACACGAACTAACGTCATCAAAGGGGACAATGAATGGGACAACACCCCTGTTGACAGACCTCCTGCCTGGAATAGCAATGGACAGAAAGTTGGATACTTGATTTGTCTTGCGATTGTATGATTTGCTGGACGTTGCGAATTTTCTCGATTGAGTTTGAAAGTTGTTATGAGATTGAAAGAAAGAAGAAAGAGATGTTATACGTTTTTATCAGCTGTTAAATGTAGTAAGTGCTTGCGACTTGAGTAATGAGTAATTAAACATGCATGTTAATTGTTAGTGTTTTTTTACGAGCATTGCTAGGTTACGACGGAAATGTTTTTCTTATTCGTAGTTTGGGCCTTTTAGATCTAGTCTCAAAAGATTAACTGCACATGTGGAAGAACAATTGCTCTCAAAATCATGATTTTGCATCGTCACCAGCCGTTATTTACCATCAGGTAAACCAGATTGTTATCTACCCCATATCACAACAAAAGATATCGACACAAAATAACGGTTAACAAACGTGCTTTGCATAAAATGTGGACTCACCAATATCTATAGCAACGATAGGCACCAAAATGTGTCACATCTGCCCCTTCTGTTTATCTCGGGCCCACCGGATCTCCCTGTCACGGCGCATTTATTTTGTCATTCGCCCCTCGCAGTAAACCCAATAAGGATCAGTGCTGGCCGACATCAAAATGCCGGGTGAGAACTTAGAATCCTTGTAAATTCTTGCCCTAAGAGTTTGCTTCGCGAAATCTTAATTTAATTTGGCGACAAAATAAAGGGATCGTGATGAAAGGAAGAATCTCCGTGGAAACAATCGTGACAGACGTTGATTTTTCTGACCCCTTTCGTTGGTTGCATATTTTTTGGGGATTACACCGTCTTTTATTTGGAGGATTTGAGATGTCTTTCTTTAAACGCAGAATTTGCTTTTGTAAGGCTTAAAATGTGTTGTCGATCGATCACGTCTATGTATTCGTATGACATTTTACATAAGATTAATAAACAGATATTTGTCCCGATTTTATCTCTGAAATAAAAAGATTAAAATTCATTCACATTAGCTTATATCCAAATACCGATTTCTTGCTAGCTTCAATAGGCGCAATCTGAGCTAAACGTTATCTAAATAATCAGTTGAACTTGATAATATAAATAGATAAACCAGTTCTATTGAGTTGCGAACACTCATTAAGCCAATCACGTATCATTGTAACGATGACTTGATTTCAATGACGGAGGCCTTTGCCCTGCAGTGAGACATATCGGACTTACTCATTAGTTCCCGAAACCCGAGCCAGTAACAATTACAATTCTTTGTCGTGTCTTCAAAAGCACACGAGCTACAGCCATCCATAACTCCAATCTTGACTTGTGTCAAAACGTCACATCGTACGGGATCCTTTAATCTGATTTGATGCGTAGTGCTCAACGTTTAAGATTGAATTTAGATTATCAGGTGCCGTCAACTTGTGATGATACAGGCAATAAATCGAACAGGCAAGTGTCAAACGTTCACTTTTATGATAGAGAAATATCGGTAACTTAGACACGGTCCGTTGGATCTTTTTAAGTTTGCCGGGTCTTCTATTGCCCGCGAAAGTCGTCCGGTTCATTATTTACCTTCGGCTTGATGTATTGACCCTTTCTTTGGGACCTAACGGTTTAGGGGTCGTATAGAATGGGTTTTAATAGGCGAACATTACGCCGTGACGTGATGTTTTTATTGACTGCTAAAACGTGCCTCGAATCAATGTCGCTCTGGTGAACAGATAAGATTTATGCAAAAAATATACACATATTATCCGTGGGATAAACAGTGAACGTTGGGATAAAAAGAGATAATACGTACTTTGTCAGGCAAAAATCGAAATATGTAAAGAGCGAATAAATTAAATCATAAACAAAACGAATGAAACGTTCCTACAAATTAATCTGATATACCTATTTAACAACATATTTACTTCAGACTTCAGGATAGAAGTAAGTATTTGTACCACACTTATGTTACGTATATCGGTACCAACAGTAGTACCCGTAACATAGTACATATATTAAAATACGTAAAATGTCGTCAGAATTACTACAATGTTGAATGAAATTAGAATGTTGAAATGAATTAGTTTATGTTTGACAACCTCTTGTTTTATTTTCGTTGGTATGGCAAATAATTCCAAATAGCAAGACCCTCTTATAAACAGACACCTCAACTAAACAAATACTCAACAACACAGCTTAAAGGAAATCACATCATCAACTATTATACTCAAACCTTCACATAACCGGGTAGATCCATTCGTTTCCAACCATCCTCGGAACCCCATCAATGTTTTGTTCCTGGTATGAAGATACTGATTCAGTTATCACATAATCTCCTGTAGCCTGGAGGCATGGGGTCTGTTGGCAGGAAATTTGAAATTTTAAGAGATGCCCTCATGATTCACGAGGACATGCGTGGATATGGAAAAATATATTGCTAGGGACCGTGGAGAGAATTTGAATAAATAAAATATCAATCGCTTACCGAAAATATCATATGCAATTTGCATATTAAAATCATTTTAAATCACATGCATATTAAATACCGTTCAATATGCATTTACTATTATACTATCTTTTAAGAATACTTTGTAGAAAAAGCCTCTGTGGCACATTTATAACTGGATCTGAAATAAATATTTTTTTGAATCAACTGCTTTTTTGTGTTATCAAAAATTAGCGGCCGCCCGCGACTCCGTCCGCGTGGATTTCAGTTACCGCATACATAGTGTTTTACTATAGCTTAAAGCCTTCTAAAATAATAATAATCAGTTCTAACCCGTTGTGTAGTATAGTTTGCTTTGACATTACGTTAATCACCACATTCTTACTATCATGACCCTTGAACATAATCGATTTGCAAAACGCCATTTTTGAATGCTAATATCCAATGTCGCCGCGGCCTCGGGCCCTTTCGGTACATAGAATATGGTTGAAAGAAATTGATAGCCATGTGATTGATGATCTGGCCGACGCACGGTATGCCCTTGCACCGATATGAAATATTGGTTCGGCTATTAAACCAGCGCCGTGTCTAGTTGACGTTGAGTTTAAGCATGCGTGAACTGCAATGATACGAGATTTTTGACCTTTGTGTGCTAGCCTGATGTATGTTATGGTCATATAGGAGCTTCAACGATTTACTTTGGGGTCAGGTGGTCTAGCCAAGTTGCCACTTTGATTATTTACACAAAGCGATGGCGATAGAGGTTGTATAAGTTGCCTACTAATTTTATAACGCTTTCATAACACTGAATTTGCACTTTACAGAATATCTTAAAGATCACAGTGAAATAGCAGTTTTATAACTATTATGCTATATTTGACCCCTTCCCCCCACATTTTCGGGATCAAAAGTACCCTATGATCACCGGGGATAGTGTAGCTAGAACACAGTGAAAGAGTTATCAAATCGGTCCAGTAGTTTTTGAGTTTATTCGTTACATACAAAAATTCAAATCTTTTCTCTTTATAATATTAGTGTAGATGTATGTAGATTAAGAAACTCTGTATGCTCGTAATCTTTGTCGTCGTCTTGTGCGGTGGACGGAAGCGGACGTCAGGTAGTTTTTATCGATGCGCTGTTGTTTTAAGCGCGCTGAAGAGAGACGAACTGACGATGTGTCACAGCATTGACAAATTTGACTTTGGAAGGGTTAAATATGTTTTGGTTAGTTCAGTCATTTGTTTTTTACCAGTTTTTTGGAAGCTGCGTGGAAGATATTGCTTGCTTCATGGATGCTAAACCGTCGTTGTGGTTTCCAAAACTCTTGTATTGCACATAATTTGTTTTTACTGTTACTGCTTGTTGTTCCAAATAAAGAATAAAAAATCAAACAAATATTTACTACGACCAGTTAGAAAAAATATGAAAAAAAATGATTCTGGTATAATAATATAATATTTTTAATAATCTCTTGATTCAAATGGATGGCATTTTTTTTGGATGACTGACTAAATTGAATTGTCCTTAAAATTTGCATAACAGTCATAAAATAAATAAAATGTAGCATTTCGAAAGAGCGTCTGTATTTATCACTAAAATATATCAATGGATGCATGTATAGTAAAATATGCACGAATTCGCACGCGTACATTCCCTGTTTAAATCCTCTTTGAGCACGAGTTTTGTTTTTATTTATGGAAATACCAATAGTTGCTAAGCTACTACGTTTGCGTTTGTTCTGCTGCGGCCCACGCACAATTGTTTTACAGCTGCACTATGTTTATTGTTTTTTCTACATTTATTTAATGAAATTTTGTTAAAGAAGACTTAGTCTGTAGAGTAGCCCAAAGCTTATATTTTTTTTATTGATGTTATATTTCATTGAATGTAGATGATGCTGATTTATTGATTATTTTAAACGTATGGGAATAAAAATTACTGTAATACCTTAGTTACCTTGGGCGATTATGGTAGTACTACTCAAACACACGGTGTTTACTCTATTGCGCGAGAAACTGGACCACCATAGGCAAAAAATATGCACAAAAAGCACCCAACACGACGTAATACGAGAAGTAGGAGTTCTTAAACGTTAATTACAGTACAGCTATCCAAGAGACGTCAAAGCCCGCAGATTAGTTAATTGTATCCCAAAATTATTAGTTGAATCACTGTGGCGTTTGTGTCACTGCGCCGCGTCTTGTAATCCCGGCCTATACGTATAGCCGCGTAACTGAATTAATTTAAATTAATCGAATGCCAGCAGGTCGGATTACGCGCGTCATATCTAATGAATTCATTAATAATGACATCGCTAGAGCAAACGCTTCTGTGTACAGGTTAACTGGAGGTTGCGTGATTTGAGTTTACGAGTTTAACGCTTATTTTGTGAACGTTTAGTTAATAATTTCAATATTGGATCACTACAAATAATATAACTAAAGTTTGCCAAGATCATTATTTAAACTAGTTCTTGTACTATCATCATCATCACCAGCCTGTTCAGTTTCAGATCTCCGCTGGCCATTGGTCGCCTCAGGAGTATTCTTACATGTAACTAACGTCCCAAAGCTAGGCATGAGGGTTTGTGACCGGAGAATGATGAACAATAAAGGCGGAAGAACCCTGTTGCCAATCCCTAGGGACTGTTTTTTAGTTTATTGTCCTCGTACCAAGTAGTATTTGTTGGCTGGCATAACACGCATTTCATCTGTAAACACCTCACGAATTGACGTTTTCACAGTCTATAGCATGAGAAAACACTAAGGCACTATTAACATTAAAAAAGAAATTCCTTGACGGGGAAAAATCAAACTCGTGCACAAAGCAAAGCAACGCTAGGCAACAAAACAGCGATTATTGAATCGAGTCCCCCTAGTCACGTCGCCGGAGCGTTAATATGTGGCGCGTGCGTCGCGTCCCGATGCGGCCTTATCCCGCGCTTGACTGTGACGACGTGTGTTTTAAATTTACAACTTTACGAATAAAACTGTTACCGCTTGATGATTTATTGCTTTCAAATGGTTTAATTACCATTCTGTCTGTAATAGTTTGTCAAAAAAACCACGACTGTACATTTACGAGAACACAATCTAGCTGAGATCTCCAGGTTTCTACCACTGAGTATGTGATGAACGTGGTGATTCAGCTAGTGCCCACTATTGTGTTGGTAGGTCCATTACTACTAAAGACTATTTATTATGAAAATGGCTATTACTTTGTCACGTCGCCGAAGCGTTAAAATGTGTAAAATGTGTAATATGTGCGCGGGGGTCGCGTCCCGATGCGGCCTTATCCCGCGCTTGACTGTGACGACGTGTGTTTTAAATTTACAACTTCACGAGTACAACCAGTACAGTTGTTAGCGCTTGATGATTTATTGCTTTCAAATATGTAATTGTCATTCTGTCTGTAACAGTTTGCAAAGAAATCACTACTATACGTTTACAAAAACACAATCTAGCTACGATCTCAAGGTTTCCCTGCATAGTTTTGTGTTTGGCTGCAGGTTTCACATATTTCAAAAATAACTCGAGATTGTGGCTACCACCTAGTATTTGATGAACGTGGTGATTCAGCCAGTGCCCGTTATTGTGGTTATTGTTGTACTATTTAATATGAAAATGGGCGTTACTCACGTCGCCGGAGCGTTAATATGTGGCGCGTGCGTCGCGTCCCGATGCGGCCCGGATTCAGGATCTTACCGCGCCGTACCTTTGGCTCCGAGGCTGTGGCCAAGGATGCAACCGGGACGGGTGCTAGGATAACGCTAAATTACGAAGTTTTACTTCACAGTCGTCTTCCCCGGACGAGCTTCTCATTTAAGTGGAGTTATACTTAAATATACCCATCTTAAAAACTCTTTCAGTGTATTGTATATTCTGCGTGCTGGTTCGTCACGTCTTGCGTCGCGACGCGTACTCCCTCTGATTGTAGCGACGTGCGCGGTTGTCGCGATTTCTGACGTACGCTCTTTGCTTATTTTGCTCTTTTTCAATGACAGTTACTGATTTATTTACTTATTGAGAAAAAGTTGTGTTGACGGAAAACGGAATATTGAGTAGTATATTGAAATGTTTAGGCACTTACAGCGCAATAAGGCTTCGGTATGAAATACTCGTTGTTCAGATGTTCATGTTACATTATATGATACTAGCGGCCGCCCGCGACTCCGTCCGCGTGGATTTCGATTTCCAATATCCTATGTGTTATTCTGATGTATAAGCTATATTGTGGTAAAGTTTCATTCAAATCCATTTAGTAGTTTCTACGTGAAAGAGTAACAAACATCCATACATCCATACATCCACACATCCATACATCCATACATCCACACATACAAACTTTCGCCTTTATAATAGTAGTAGGATTTAAATACTGGCAAAGTATCAACTGTCAAAGAAACGCATTATATGTAATAATAATGACGAAAGTGTTTGTCTGCCCTTATCTACTTTCACTCACACGTAAGATGACGACTGTGATAACGTTGGTACCGCTGGTAATAAATCACACGGTGTCATGTGATATCGTGGCATCTACTGCCAATCTGTCTTTTTTAGCTTCGTAATAAAAATATACATATCTGTTTGTAGAAAAACATTAAGTATCGCTTACCCAATAGTTGGTAATGTCAGAATTTGCAGTAGGCACATTGTGTTCGAGACACATTATTTTTGTATTTTTTACACAAAACAAGCCAAGTGCCACGATGACGTTATTCGTGTATTAAAAACATTTATGTGTGCTTTTGTCCGAAATTGAGCTGTCTTTGGTGAAATTGCAATGAAGCAATTACATTAACACGTTTTTCTATAGGTTTCTTAATCCTATTCAAAAGATCTACAACTCAGAGTACGCAAATATTCAAGAAAGAGGTGCCTAACATTGCTCTAGAATATTCCCCTGTTTCCAATCATCAAAATGACTGACCATTATGCCTAAAATGTATCTCCAACCAAGCCAGTTTCCATCCACCTCAACTTTTCACAGCACAAAGATTATAAAAGCTAAATTTCTCCATTTACACATTTTGAGTGACGCACAGACGAGACTAGAAAGTCCGCGTGGCAGCATTTTTTTACTTCCACTACAGAAATTCCTGAGCTAATTCGCTAAAGAAAATGTACGGTTGCCCGACGTCCTTGCCAGAGAGCCTCTAGAGATATCTTGAGGTGCGCGCGAGATTCCTTATTTCTCTGAATTAAAAATTTGTCTAACGCAAGCCGGAGTCGGTTTATTTTTCAAAGCCGTTTAAGGAAAGTGGCTGACACTGCCGGGGTTTTAGGCGTTGGGATTTTAGTGGACGGCGTTTTCATATGATTATTTTAACTGCGTAAAGCGGTTTTAGCAATGTTTTTATTTAGCATTTTGTTTGCTACGTGTTTAATTAGTCAGGGCAGATATTTTTGCTACAGAATGTTGGCTTTTGGGTAATGTTTGCATGTACTTGTATTTTATCGTTTTTCATGAAATGTTTTCTTGCTTTTGAGTGTCTTCGTTTAGAAATCTCTTCTATCTATTGCATCTTCTATCTGCAATGGATTGCTTCTTATTTCCTCAGCTCAGCGATCAGGAATATTTGTTTATAACTATCTTAATCCTACATTTTACTATCATCACTATCATATTTACCACTTTCACTGTTCATCCGTCCTAGACTTGAATTATATCTTCCAAAAATCCAGCATAACTTAAACCAGCCGGCAAGTCCTGCACTGTTACATCAGAGTCGAAGCAACAAACTTCCGAATTCTTCAAATGTAAAGGCGAAGTACAAAACACACAGCCGGGCGAGTTCGCAGGAAGTGGCCCGGCTTATTAAACTTTCCGACTGATTTATGATAGTTATTGTTTCGCGGACCCACGGCGACGCTTTTGTGACTGACTCGTAGGGTTTTTCTCTGAAATTATGACGTTTTATTATCTCCACCTCTGTCTGTATACAGGAAAATTTGTGTGATATTTTGTATATATTTTTTTCGTAATGGCCCACGCAGCCTTTGGCTATTTGGTATGCAATTCTATTTTATTCATCTTGTCCTTTAGCCTTTAGGGTTTCTTTAGTTTTAGCTTCTCTACGAATAATCTGGCAGTAATTGATAAAAAAATCTTATTTAAAGAGCATGTCTGCGCTATGCAAGAATTTGGTGAAGGTTCAAGAATCGAAACCATAAATTTTGGTTGCACAATGTCTCTGTTCAAATCCAATACCATGTAATAACAATATAAACGTACAAGTATGTGGCATACTAATATATACTTTAACTGTTTAAAAGGCTTATTTTAGACCGCATTTTTAGCGTACGGTAAATATTTTCCAGTTAAAACGCACACCAATCTGCCGACGATAAACCTATTACCCTACTTGTCATAAAAGCTTCTAACATCGATCTTCACCAAAGACCGCTGTAAAAAAATACTCCGGGCAAAGCCTAAAAACCACATTCGCGCTCTTTGAGTATCCATAAAATATTCAATGGCTCACATTATGCATTGGTTCTCTAAGTCGAAAAATCAATATAGCTTTTGTAGTAGGAAAGATTTCCTTAGCGCCTTGTCATAAATATTTAAACGGGCGAGTTTCAGTATTTCTGCGAACGTACTGTAAAAGTAAGGAAAAGAATCAGCCTATTAATATATATTTTTACTAGCGGCCGCCCGCGACTCCGTCCGCGTGGATTTCGATTTCCAATATCCTATGTGTTATTCTGATGTATAAGCTATATTGTGGTAAAGTTTCATTCAAATCCATTCAGTAGTTTTTACGTGAAAGAGTAACAAACATCCACACATCCATTCATCCATACATCCATACATCCACACATCCACACTTACAAACTTTCGCCTTTATAATAGTAGTAGGATTCATTAGCTTATTGTTTTCATTTATTTGTTTAATAAGTTATGTCTCCCTGCAGGGCAAGGCCGCTCTCATTTGAAACCATGTTATCGTTAAAAAGATGGGTTTGGCTTAATTACCACGATTGCCAAATGCGGTTGGTGATCACAAACCCGGGCTGTGTTCGGAAAAATCGGCACAAAGTTTGCCCAACCCGGGAATCGAACCCAGGACCTGGAGACCACGTCCCAGTTCTCCAACCACTAGAGAAAGCACCTATTTACAGGCTATATTATGTGTTATTTTTTCATTATAGGATTACGTCCAGTCAGTCGGTCGCGTTGTCCGCAACATAAGCTATGAGGGTTCTAGTTATGAGACAATTGAATGTTGTATGACAACAAATATAGGTTTAGTGAGGAGATAATGGAAAATAGAGGATGGACAGGATGTTAACTCGTGTAAGTTTTTCTTGGGTCTTTCAGATTATTGCTGGTTGGAATATAATGCTTTGTATTTTATTTTCCTCTGGTTTCGGGTGAACTAATTTGTCGCTTGAGTTTAATTACTCAGTAAATTCGCCTGGATATGTTTGTCAAAGCCTAAGTTTCCTCGTGAAAATTCGGTTTTTCCTACTGTTGATTCAATGAATAAAGGACAACCCATTTTAAATTAAAAATAGCAAATTTGAAACACCATGCTGCAGTCCATTGCTGGACGATGGACGTAGCCCTCCTCGTTGCCCCATATGGAGACTGGTTTATGTTCATAATCACCAATATAAGCCTGTGCGCTAGTAACTACTGTGGTGGACAGTAAAACCGATGAAAATGTGTGACGCAACTATCAACCGTTCAATTTCAAACAGGACAAAATAAACTATCACAATAAAAGTCAAGTGTGTTCGTTAATCAGCATCTCCAAATGTTGACGAAGAGTTGCGGAACTTAATTAGAAAGTTGGGACGCGCCTCGGCTCGCGAGTTTCGGCTACGCAAATGGAACGCGAGCTGCCTTAGAGCACTACTTCTGATGACTTGAAAACTGTTTTTTTAATAGAAGTTTAGTAGGTTGGCATGTAGTTTAACTGATTATATATGTAATTTATAGTTAGAAGCAGTAGTAATTTAATCGGCATTTTGATATCCCACAGCAGAGCAAAGTTTTCCATCATTGTTCATCCTCCTAGCGTTTATCCCGTTTCTGTGCGGGGTCCGCTTTGACCATGATCCAGGATTTGGCGAGTCTAGTTAGAGGGGAACCAGACGGATTGGATATAGGGTGTACATTCAGATCTAACTGAACTTAAGTCAGAAACTATGTAGATAGTTTCATTCAGATGAATGTGCAGGTTTCTACACGGTGTCCTCCCTCACCGTCGAGCATAGCACAAATCCACACATAGATTTTTCGAATCGACCATGAACGGCGATGATGATCAAAACCTGTATTTTTTTGCACATGCAAGTATCATACTAAAAGAAACCAGGAACTAACTTTGCTCATATCGACGTTTTCATCAAAACTTGAAAAAACTGAAGACCATGCTTGTAAACAGAGAGAGTATGAAACTTATATAAGCAGTAAGTAGGTGAGTAGCGACCGAAGTTTGTACGATGCGGCCTCCTACATGAAGAGTTTAAATGTGTGGTATTAAAAAGAAATCCGAGCTGTGTAAGGAAGTGCCGAGTCTTGCTTTAGTCTAGTGATGGGACGATATCGATGGATTTTCTTTAGTGTATCGATATTGGAGAAAGTTTAGAGACGCTTCGGCATTGTGAGAAGTTTGTTATTGCACTGGGAGTTTGGAATTGAATACTTTTGCATAGTTACTTTATTTAGGTGCTTGATCATTATCATGCTTGAATTTGCTTTTTGCGTACACATGTTAAAAATATTTACACAATTAGTAATTGAATTTGGATTTCGTGTTTGAGTGGTAACTTTAGATTTTGTTTTTTTTGTTAAAATTTACTATTTTATTAATTAATAAAAGTCTCTCCTTAAAGCAATAACAAACAACATGCTTACAAGATCGCCGTTTTAAAGCAAAAAATGCTACTTTGGAAAAATTATCGAGTTAAATCTTTACAAAAACATCGACACGACCCCATCACTACACTGAAGACGATAAAGAGGGACGGATATAATGTAGTGCTTTCAAACACTGAGACGAAGTTTGCCTACGAGCTGCAGACAAATGACAACGGGCCCGAGGCGGGGAACTGCGATAT
Source organism: Nomophila noctuella (assembly GCA_958496325.1). NCBI lineage: Eukaryota > Metazoa > Arthropoda > Insecta > Lepidoptera > Crambidae > Nomophila > Nomophila noctuella. The sequence continues at coordinate 1,072,096 of OY292486.1, forward strand.
TAGAAGCCTTTAACATGGGAAAAATAGCAACTTTTACTTGAGGTACTTTAGTTGTGGCCTAAGGTATGGGATTGTGGCGATGGATTTACAACATTACTTTAGAAACCGTCAGCAGGGAGGCGTGAAGGTAACTATCTGGTGGTGGTGATAATAATTCAAGATCATCTAACTGAGCATTAAAACATAAATAATGAATTATGTATTATCAAAGTGCCACTAGCATAATAAAATAATGTACATTCTCAGTTCTAACACTTTCATAAAAAAACATCAAAATATTAAAAGCAACCTTCTGCTTGTCTAGACATTTTGTAAAGTTGTATATATGTTACGGGCAACGTGATTAATCGGGAATTATGAATAAGGGCCGGCCTTTATTAATAATTCCCAAGAGCGTCGGGCAAAGTGATTAATTTATCACTTTGACCGGCCCTTATTAATAATTCCCGACGCCTCATGGTCCATGTAATAAATCAGTGTTTGAGATGGCTTGTATTTATCACTTGGACCGGGCATTATGATAAGAAATGTTTAAGGGTCACAAAAAAAAAATAACCCTAACCTATTTTAGACCACCTAAGAAGCGGAAGACTAATTTGATGGATATAGGTAAGGGTTATTTTTTTTTATGACCTTTTAAAATTCCCCTAGTCACGAACATAACACACGTTAACGACTTTTCATCTTAAGTAATATTTTTATCAAAATAAAAGTAGGACGTGATTTATATCAATAATTGCTTTTTTAAGTGTTTATTTTTAAATTGCTATGTTCAATTGATGTTTCTTTTAACTTTTTATGAAAATATGGTAAGTTTAATTAGATTTAGTAAGCAAAAACACTTCAAATAACCTTTTTTATCACTTTGCCCAATATGGGTTGGGAATTTATCATAATGGCCGGGAAAAGTGATTAATTACGCTATTTTTATCACATTGCCCAATTGAGTAGGGAATTATTAATACGGCCCGGGAATTATTAATACGGCCCGGGTTTATCACATGGCCCGTAACATATACACTACTTTATATTTTTTGTTTATATTGCCCGTAATATTAAAGCAATTAACAGTTTAGCTTAAAGGAAGCCAATAAGCTTGTCTTCAAGCCTTAGGTCTTTCATATATAGGTTTAATAATTTTAATGTAAAAAAATACAAACTGTTGAGCTATTTTGTATCAAATTGACAAACAAATTAATTTAATACTGCTTTATGCCGTCGAAACATGAGCGTTATATTGTTTAAAGAAAGTTTGCAAATATTTTGCTCAGGGGTCAAATCAATATTTCCTAGTTGTTTAAATAATAGTAGTAAACTTCTCATCACTTACACCACACACTATGCATAAGACTGTGATGGTGCACGCTGGTAGCCGTGAGAAAGAATTGTCGACGACATTTGTTGCGCGACTGTTTTGAGATCCGCCACTCTCCGCTGAAACACTATCGCTGAACTTAAGACGATATATATGCGAATCTTTTACGAAGTCGTCTTGAAATCAAATATCTTGGTCTGATCTTAACATTTTTAAAAGTTTTGGTAATAAGTACTGAGTTATTAAAATACGAATCATCATCCGAGCATTTCTCCCGGTTGCATCTTCGGCTATTGCCTCGGAGCCGAGGGTACGCTGCGATTATGATCCTTAATTGACTAGCCTGACTTATTACAATATTCTTTGTCTGGTTCATAACCATTTAATGTTGTAATGATTATATTTTTTTTACTTTTGATCATTTATGTAAATTATTTTATCCATCCAAAATGTTTAAGTCAGTCACTATAAACTTGAGTGACTTTAATTGAGAAAAATGGAACGCAAGGAGGGACCGTAGATGCAAGTTACCTAGCCTGCAGCCGTGTGTGAATCTCCGCAAATCCCATTATCCACTAAACTCCTCAACTTTTCGTGTGTAGCTAATTCATCAAGCCAGGGTAATTACACTCCTGCATAATCGCTATTATGAACCAGGTTCATCCTGATAAAAGCATGACGTGTTTTATTTAATTATTTGGAATCACGATCACGCGACCATCCCTTTCATTACCATGCAACAAATATATGCAAGAAAGTTCAAAACGAAGAACTGAAACATCCATGTCTCCGCGTAATCCTTTACCTCCATACACACATGCGTACGTACGAGTACAGTCGTCCACAATAGCTGGCTACAATTAGCCGTCTCGCCGAAGCCCGTCAAGTGTAAGCCGGGGCCAGACGCCTCCGACGCCACTTTTATTTCGTCTCTATCTATAACGGGATAGGGGTACTGGAAGTGCCGGTATATCTAGAAATTCAGGATTAGGATAAGAGGAGAGGGCCAAAGGTCTGGGGAAGTACCTCCTTTTTATAGAAAACCACAGTGAAGCACTTCACGAATATTATGCTATGTTTCTGCTGTAAATTAGATCTTTAGAGTTGAGCATGATGATGTAAAGGCAGGTAAATCATCTGCGACCTTGTGGAGTTAATTGTTGCACTGGTGATCATTTACAATGAGGAGCGCTCTTGCTCGTTTGCCTATTTAATCTTCCAATGAATCTTTCAGTAATACATACATATATTGAAAATCCCTAAAAGCCTTTACATATTCCATTGGAAATCTGCCAGATACAATTTCTGTCTCTTCTAGTAAAATTTTGATCCTTACATTCAGCTATACAATTGTTTGAATTCTCGTCATTACTCGTGTCAAACGGTTGTGAGGTTTCCGCGTTTTATTTCTTTTTAGTCTGTCTTCTTACGGTGACATCTACATTTTTAATTAATTTAAAATTACTTTTAGACCAATTTTAAATTAACGTAATTGTTAGTTTATTTTTTATATTTTGCTGAGTGAGGTTTGTGTTGTCTATTTCTGATTCGCCAAATAATGTTCGTTCATATTCTGTACTTGAATAAAGGTACATTTTTAAAGTCATGATCCTAGTGTTCTCTTTAATCTACATTTTGTATATAAATTAGCATCCTCTAGTAATTTTTTCTGTGGCTGTGGCATGGATTGTGTAATAAAAACTACTACAACATTAATCCAGCTCATCTTTAACAGATTTGCTGTTAGAAAACTACTTATCCGAGATGATATCTATCCCTTACAAGATGTTACGTAGTTTCATACAAGTATGGAAATCTCAATAAGAGTCCCGGCAAGATAAAACACATTATGAAAGGGCTGCACAAAGGCACCGTCATCCGTCAAGCGGTTTACTTTATCTAGCCTGTCATTACACCGGCCACTTACGCTAGACTTTATTTTACGTCTAGGCTTGCTGTTACACCGATGTGTAACTTCAGCATAAGTAACAAAGCATAAAAAAATATTAGCTGATTACTGTGTTATTTGCTTGTTCGCTTGAACGAAAATGAGATGGCAATTTCAAATTTAATGGTTTGAAAGACGTGCCAATACTTTTTTAATGTCCGCGTTTAGTTAGTCAGGTTTATTAGGATAGTAACGTAGGATGATAGAAAATTATACATATAAGTTGTAATTTTATTATAATTTACACTTTCTTTGACTGTTAGCACACATATGCCTGGCCACATCTGGCCGTGTTTCGGCCGTACCGGCCAATCTTACGATCATCCAGGTACACAGGATAAAATATGTATGTATTTTAGTGCACAAGTAAGTGCGCAAGCACCGGTGCACTTTCTCTTCCCTAAGTCGCATAGTTCAGTGGGAAAGCAATCCGACACGACCAGCTTAAAAATCCGAGATCAGCTTAAAAATCGGCTTAAAATACCTTTGGAAGCACGGAATAGCTTGTGACGATAATTTTCGGTCACCCATCCGATGACCAACCTTGCGAAATTTAATTAACTTTAGCAATCAATGGCCGAGCGCGTTAACCACTGTGTCATCGAGCGCACATTAAGTAAAATTAAGTAACATAAACATTCAAAACAATCATGAATGTTTTTTTAGTATTTTCGATCATGACCCTTTTGTACGGAGAGGTAATTACCATCAAACAAGTTTCAATTTAAGATGAAAGTGGAATATTTATTAGCATAAGTTGTGGAAGTAAGATGTTATCAATTCATCAGCATTCACAAGCTTGTCAATAAACTTTGATATTAATTCCTAGAAGCAATAGTTTGAGGGATTCGCGGGTACTGCGAAATTTAACTATCACTATCAGTCAAACGATTTTGGGTTGAGTCTATTTATAGGTTATTGTATTATGTTTTAGGTTGCCGAGGATCGAGGATCGGGCTAGATGTAGAGCCCCACAAGAGGACTATGTCCAGCTCTCGACTGCGATAGGCTAATGATATCATTCTCATCTAATCTAATCATCATTGATTAGATTTTTGTCAATGATGACAAAAAATTATTACTACGTAAAGAATCGAAGGCTTGATAATTTGAAATTTGCTAATGAAACTGTCGCTCAGGCCTTCTCAACCGTTGTATGCTGCTTATTGACTATTACAAAAACTTTATAGAGGTCACAACATTTCAAATTGTTCGCATGGCGGAATCGAACTCCTTTTACTAGTTCCAGCTTCGTCCCTCTCCATCACAAACTTACTACTGTAAAAAGTTTGAAATCCAAATTTAAGCCATTGAATGATAAGTATATGCTGTTTAGTAATTAAAAAATCAGTAGTTATAAACATTTTGCGTAACGAACGCGCGCTCCATAATTTTTATGCAAACATCCAGAACGGGTTAAAGGCTGTTATTTTCTCGTTTTAAATAGCCATTGTTGACCGTTAGCTGCAATTTTCCTTTTTAAATACCGTTTTTTTTTTATTTTAATAGCACGTCTGCCTCTGTTTACGAGCATAGCTTGAAATACCCGTTGCATGTTTATTTGTTGATGTAATTTATTTTCTTTCGAAGTTTGCGCAATAACCGTATCACAAATTCACAACCATTTGTGCATATATTTTTCAGCTTACAGTAATATTCATTAAAGCTTTAAATAATGTTAATTTCATTGAATGTTTTGTGCACGACTCATTACAATAGAATGTCGCAGATTTAAAGTAGGTATAATGAAATAATAATTAATCGGGTTATTATCTGCGCTACTGAATAACTTTACTCGTTTGATTAATTTACTGTTTTCATCATCACGTATTTATGAAAGGCTCGTGTGATTTGTTTATTGTTTAAAACATTCAATGGTGACAAAAACACCCTTGGCTGTGGCAAACTGAGTGTTGTACAATTGATAAAACTTTTGATTATAATTATAAGGATTATATTATGCAGCTAAAATCTTTCCTCGACTCACGGACTATCCAACACAAAAATACTTTTTTTAATTCGAGGCTGCAGTTCCAGAGATAGGCGCGTTTAAATAAACAAGCAAAATAAAAAACTAACAAACTTTTCATCTTTATTATATTTGTATACCTTTTTACATCAACATCAGCCTTTTCAGTCCACTGTTAGACATAGGCCACCCCATGTCGGGGATCATGAGATGATCTTAATGCTCATAAACAGCACGCTTAGCTACTTTTTCGTCATCATCATTCGCACAGGTGGTACATGCCTCCTTCTTAGCGTTTATCCCGTTTCTATGCGGGGTCCGCTTTGACCATGATCCAGGATTTGGCAAGTCTGGTTATTACAATGAAGCGACTGCCATCGGACCTTCGTAACACATAGACGGGAACCAGACAGATTGGATCATGGTTACACATTCAGATCTGACTGAACTAAAGTCAGAAATCACTGAATGTGCAGGTTTCCTCATGTTGTTTTCCCTTACCGCCGAGCTAATGGCACAAATCTACGCATAGATTTAGAAAAATACAGAGATGTGGGCCCGAATTCGAACCGCATGTGAGGCGCCGTCCGTACCACTAGGCCACCATCGCTCCTATCGGTGTGACATGCACCCATGCATTATTCGAGGATATGCAAGCATGCACTCTTAAGGCCGATGTTTACCTGCCACCGCTTATTGTGTCTGATCGTTCGCGAGCATCGGTCGAGTGTTTGCGAAGACATGACTCCTTAAACGATCTTTTAGAATGGCTTGAGCTGTTTTTACAGGAATGGCTCAATTTTGTTGGGTCTTTGATCGGTGGTGGTGGAAGATTTCTCGTGTGAGAGAAGTATAAGTCCTTATTCTCGTGCCTTTAAATATATAGGGTGTAACAAAATATACTGCAAATATTTTAAGTGCAAATTCTTTAGTGGCAATGTAATCAATATCAGATATTAAAAATTGGCCAAGTGCGAGTCGGACTCCCGCACTGAGGGTTCCGTACAAATTCTATTTTTGACGTATTAAAAAAAAACTACTGAATAGATTTCGTTCGAACCAATTTTCGTTGGTAGTTTTTATGGTAAAGTACATTATATAATTATTTCAATTTTATCATCCTCTTATTTTAGAAGTTAGAGGGGGGGACACACTTTTTTCCACTTTGGAAGGGTCTGTCACGCAAAGTATTCACTTTAGAAAAAAGTGATATTAGAAACCTCAATATCATTTTAAAAGACCTATCCATAGATACCCCACACGTATATGTTCAATGAAAAAAAAATTTTTGAGTTTCAGTTCTGTCTATGGGGACCCCCCACTTTTTTTTATTTTTTTTCTATGTTCATATAAAAACCTTGTTGCGGTTCACAGAATACATCCACTCACTAAGTTTCAACAGTATAGTACTTATAGTTTCAGAAAAAAGTGGCTGTGACAGACTGGCGGACAGACAGACAGACAGACAGACAGACAGACAGACAGACAGACATGACGAATCTATAAGGGTTCCGTTTTTTTGCCATTTTGGCTACGGAACCCTAAAAAGTCAAAATTAATGCCTCAAAATTTTGCATTTTCTGCATTGGCCAATTTGCTCTTTTCGTCCTGTAAGCTTCGCCCCCTCTCCACCACTTTGCTTTTGGGGCAGGACAAGTGTAGTAATTGTATTACACTGATAAGACACGACCAACTGTCTTGAATATGTCAAATTTTGTACTTTTCCCAATTATTCACTCAATTTATTTTGTTGATTTTCTCGGAAACTAGCGTATTAACAAAAAAAAATTACTAGACAAATTTATTACATTTCCACTAAAGAATTCGCCCTTAAAATATTTGCAGTATATTTTGTTACACCTTATATATGTAACGTTTTATCAATTTATGACCTAAACCCATCCATCAGCAAAGTTATACATTTACATATTATATTTTATTTGTTCTATCTTCTTACACGGTCTGTGAAACCCAAAGGTGATTAGTAGAGAATACCATCTGTACCTCTTTAGTGCAATCAAGATCAAATAAATAAAAGTCCTCTTTCTTGAGTCGAAATCACTGCATTAAAATAAAACAGACAACAATAACTGTCTCGGCAATTTTTTTGGTGATGTGATTTGCCATTGCCTTCTCCATTTCACACACTAACTCATAGTGTGGAGGTTTCCTCACGATGTTTTCATTTACCGTACAGATGGCATGCATGCACAAATATTTCTGTGAAAAAAAATTAAAAAAACTATTTTATTTTTATTTAAAACTAAGTTGAAAGCCATGAAGTAAATGTACAACTTCCTCAAATATCAAGATCTATCTATCTAACTATATCTACAGTACCCAACTAGACTACTCAGTTCGCAGCCGAGACGGAGACAAAACGAACATCAACTTACTCCTGGGGGTGTGATTTCGGTGATGGATCATCGCGGTGCGAGCAGGATGGGGATATTTTTGACTAATAACTTCACTAATTGTATTGCTAATGAACGACGACGATGTAATACGTCATTGTATAACTGTTATAGAATTTTGTGCTTCTTTGAAAATTCATTCACATGATGTAAAGAAATAATTGTAATTAAAAATCGAATTGCAATCCATTTGATGAATTCTCTAAATGTGTCAATAAAATAATATTGATAAAATTCATGATAACAAAATCTTCGATTTACAATTAATGTATGTATATAGAAATTCCTATCATAACGGACATGAGAAGATTCTGTCGCCGCTAGTTTTTTTTTTTTGTATATGGATGTTGAGCCATCTCCCTTGTCCAAGATATTATAACTATTCCTCTTAATGAAGATGTCGTTGTGAAGTGGTCTCAAAACTCAATGTGCCACGCTGACTGCCTGGTTTATAATGAAACCTGGTTCCCAAAACGAAACATCAGCCATTCTCAAGTAAACGATATAATGCAACTTGCCTCAATTGAGCGGACTCAGCAAAAATTCATTATTAATACTACTGGCTGTATTTGTGGGGTCATACTTTGAGCGAGTACTTGTGTCCAGAAAAAGCGATTGTTTAAAACCCTTTTGTTTGTTTTTTTGCCCCAATCTAAGCTCAAAGCTTTTACTATAGATATAGTACAAGCTTTGAGCTTAAATTTGGGCTAGGCAATAGACGTTTTAGTACAATGTTTTTTATTATTTTATTTTTCTTAAGTTGTGTGTGTGTGCATGAAACAATGTGATGGTGCAGTTGCATATAACCCAATTTACGTCCACCCTTTAAAAATACTTTTCTCCTGGTTCCTGGATTTGCAGTAATCATTTTTATGCGATTAAATTCGTAGTATAGTTGCAAACACATGAAAAATTATTTAATAACGTAACAAAAATATTGTAAGTCGCTGGAAGTATAACCGGACCTTTTGTATTACAAGCAGGCATCGCGCGGCGTTTAAATAATCCTATTATGAAATCCTGACTGCGACATATAATTATCTTACGGACAATCATACATATTAAAATATTCCTCTTTCTATCTTTCTGTCTCACAAAATTGCATACTTTACAGAATTAAGTAATTTTCTTTAGATAGTCATCTAGCAATCTTTAAGTATCCCACAAGTTAATAAAGTAATAATGCCCCGTTACATTGGCCACCCACGTAAAAACCGCATTTGAAATAGCATCATAACTTCCTTCCATTGTCCAGCCGATAGGAGTTTAAAGCGAAAAATAACCAACAAACAAGGTCATAGCACACAGCAACTCACTGTAAGCCACCACTTAAAAGCACTTTGTATTCAGGCTCGATCCCGCGTATCGATTAACGATACAAAACGCATAGTATGCACACCCTGCCTGTCATGGTGTCATTATTGCAAAACCAAACTTGATGCGGGCTTAGCGAATATAGACGCAAACTACACAATTCACATTCAACTCTAAACAGTAACAGGTTGAGCTCAAAATCGCGCGGAGCCCACTGCGGTTAAGACCGTTCTGTAGTGATGTGCCTGATAGTCAATAAAAGCGGCTTAGCAGCATCGATAACTTTGTGTTTTCCTATATTTATGCGTTCCACTTGGCTCTGGAACACCTGTTTTTGTGTGTGTGCGCCAGAGTCAGCCTTTAGACATGGAAATGTGTCTTGTCAATTGTTGTTTTGAGCCAAAAGGCTCGAAGCGTTGTGAAAAAACAGTCTGCAGGATTTATTGAATGCAAAATGGGAAATCAAAGGCATGGCGGTCTATTACGACAACTCGTAAGGAGAGATATGTTTGCTTATTGTTCGCTTGTTAAATAGGATTCATTGTTTCATTTTTATTGTGTCGGGTGACGTCGTCGACGTTCGTATTGCTTAATCAGCTTAGTGATTTCCCTGCACATTAAAAATATCGTTAGAAATGTATGATTGAATTAAGACACAAAAGAAAATTAAGTTAATTTCTAGTTATTAACCTACGGTGATTAAGTGTCCATTAATTTTAATATATTTGTAAGCGTATGAGTATGTTATTGTTATGAAATATATCATTATAGTAACTAACCAAACTGTCACTAGCGGATTTGATTAAGTACACTAGAACTTTATGCATCCTATGGAGTTTATATTTTAGTTTGAGACGGTATTCTGACAGTAACATGATAATTGATAATGATTTAAAAAAAGTAAATAAATACATATATCGATAACACAAGTCCCATCACTATGTTTTCGCGGCGCAACATCAACAAACCGAAGCTTAGCAAGTAATGACCATTCTGACCTAATATTTTGCCCAGGACTTCCCCGCTTTCCAACGATTGCATAAGGTTTAATGTAACTTTAAATTGTTTACGTAAATTCTATTTCTCGGCAAGTTAGATTCTGGTAGTGAAAATTAGTTTTAATATAAGTAAATTTACAACCGTTGCTACTTTGCCAAAAGTAAATTCTGTTTTTAATACTATGTTGTTTGTTTAAGTTTTAATGTTTTCCTGGCAGACATTTGGCTACAATGCCTAATATAATTTGTGATAAAACAACTAAGCAGGCCATATTATAGTTCGCAAGAACTCCGAATATTCTTACTCTCATTGGTTTTTAAGAATATTGAACCTTTGAGAGAGCATGGTCTTTATTATAGTTGTCGTGATTCTGTAAGCCCTATACTCATTCTGAGCTATGGCTTTTCTTGGTTAAGCACACATAACATAACATAATTTTAATATGGTGGATTTATGTTGATAATAGATCGTATATAACGTTCTTGTTTGTTTGTTTCAGGTTAGTGATGTCTTGGTTGTGATTGCAAGTGGAAAAGTTAATGGAGATCCGGGATTAATAGTATGCATTATACACAAGGTAAGATATTGTATTTAATTTGTAACCCCTAACAAGGCGTGACCATAATAGTAGTTGTATAAGCAAATATAAAATTTATATTATTGCATATTCACCTGAATTTTGCTGACAGCTATTAGATCATGTGATGTCAGTATTTGAAAATGTTACCAGAAGATGAGGTCAGATTCACCTGATGACGTGTGATTTCCTGTGTTGTTTAATAACTTGTCCGGTCAGTTTGTTGCAAAAGTTTGGCTCCCCTAGTTGGCATGATTATAATAATACTCAGGTATTATAGGTAGTCTTATTATAAAAAATTTACTAGGCGGTGAAAACGGGCCCGTAGTTCGACGTGACACACTATGCCTAAATAACGTCCCGAAACCGTTATGTACAGAAAATGCATTGCCGGCCTCGGTCGCGTAATTTCAACCTAGTGTGTTTCTGCACTAAATGATTATTAATTACCCTAATACACAATTTCCTAATTCTATACATACAGAAGCCATGCTTCGCTAATAGGTCCTGCAGTAGCTACGTACTGTTCTGTAGCTCGGAGCGTCAGTAAGATTAATAGCCGCCATCACGCGTGGACGGCGTCGCCAGACGAGCGGCGCTTTGGTTGATTTCACACAATTCACGGCAATATATTGTCACAATTAGAGGGTGGGGTTTGGCTAGATTGCACTTACAGATATACTTGTAATTGATGCGGATTAGTTGCTTATTCAAAATTGGAATGTTGGATTTCATTTGAAGTTCGTAAGTCTATACGATTAAATAGACTGTAAATAATAGTCTTCATCATCCAAGCGGTCGTCCCGTTAGCTTCGTCAGCTTGCCTCGAAGTCCAGGGTTCGTTTTCCTGCTCCTTTTACTCTACTTCGCATGGCCTTGGGCATCCCGAGTAGTAAGACTATTGGCATATGAATATGAATAATAAATAGTCTTTTAAGTTAGTAAGTTTTAAGTTAGGTCGCCAGAGCTCGGTTGGGGAGGATATGAGGTCTTCAAGCAGGCAACGCATCTGCGACCCTTGTGCGGTTGTTGATAGGCAACGGTAATCACTTACCATCGGTTGACACTCTAGTTCGTTTGCCTGCCTTTAACATAAAAAAACTACGAAAAGTTTTTATTTTCGGTTGAACCATATTCGCTTAGTTACGAGTATGGTTAATAAGAGTGCAGCTCAATAAAAATCTATAAAGTACGCCATTGCATCGCGTTTACTCCACTCAACCCTTACTTCGGATGCGGATTGCAAACTGGATATTTAAGGGGCGTCTGCCAGGTGCGGGGGGCTTGCACTGAGGGGAGGGGGGGAGCAATCAGCCGTTGATCACGTCCTAACAACCCGAAACGAAGGGTAAGCGGAGGACGAGTTAGGTTCTAACTGGCAAGCAAGTAGCACTAGTGCTATATTATAAGAAGTACCTAGGTTATTCCAATAATACTCGTAAATAGAAGCTACTTAAGTAGTACATTCACGGATAGTAAATTGCTTATGTATCCAGCTATAGTCGGTACCTGTCTGGTTCTCAATATAGGTATTTAATACATTTCCGGCCGTTTTTTGACAGTGGCAAAATCTTAATATCAGCCAGATACGAAGGTTGTATCACAAAGTGAGTGCACAAACACAGGTGTAGTGCACACCCTATTTCCTCACTCGTATTGTTCAGTTAGACAGTAATCTGACACGACCGTAGAGAGATCAGGCGTAGACCACTGAACGGTGCTTAACGTGCCTTCCTCCGACCCGCTCAGAAATAGGCTCTAAAATTTAAGCGACATTCGCTTCTTATCGCAGTGATAACATGTTGAAACGTACGTCAGATCAAACAAAATGATGCCACAGCTCTCTGGTGACGGGGCATTTAACGGTTTCAATCTATCGAGTTATCAGACGTTGATCATATCCTAACATTTAGGGATGAGAGTGAGACTATTGTAAGCATCCAATATGTTTTTGGACTTATCAAATTACCATCTTAGCATTGAATCCTATTGGTTACATAGGGCACATCTCCACTCCGCTTCACACATCTCCGCTTTGGTGTAGCCTCAGTCTTGAGTCCTCAGACTTTAAGCTTCAGACTTTATCAGTGCCTTAGGAAATATACTAGAAATTGTGGTTACTGGACAATTAAGTAAGAGATGGTGGTACTGGTCAGTTCCTTTAAAACTATAATGTCTCACAGTCATAATTTCGGTAGCTATTGCCTATTAGCTTTTCACTCTTTCTTCCAAAATAAAGCAATATATTTATTATACGACGAAGTAAATAAACTCTTCATTAATGTTTTTGAATACATTTATTATTTTACCCTTTATACTCTAACCCCTTGTTTGGATGTACATAATTACGTGTACCTACTCAAATTTCTAAACATAATTACTGTTTAATTTGACTGAAAAATAAATTTCCAAGGGTATGTATCCCTTGTGATTAGGGTTGCCAGTTCTGGGAAAATCCTAGTGCTGATTTTGTTTTTTTATTTTATTTTAGTATGTGAGAGAAGACTAAATTGTTCCGTTGTTTTAGTGATTATTGGTTGCATTGTTTTACAAGCATTTGGTCGTTAAAAAAGCATCACTAAATAACAATGATTTTTTGTTATTATTTACGAACCAAATCCATTTTCTTTGCTCCGGAGTGATTTAAACTGGCTGTAGCTAATCCTAGCCTTTTCTTACTATTATATCTTTTCAATATAAGTATTGAATTGCGATTCAGCGTATACTTGTCTTGTATTTGTCATATACTCGTAGTACCTACTACTTCAGTTCTAGTGGCGGCCTAAGACTTCGTTCGCGTTGATTTTGGTTTAGCCCACGGGAGCATTCAATCGGTATAAAAACTACCAAGTCAACCCATACCCTATTCATCAAATTTCATACCAAACCAAATTTCATCAAATACCGTTCAGTAGTTTCAGCGTGATTGACGGACAAACATCAAAACAAACAGTATGATTTAAATGTATTTGAATACGCCGCTGGTAGCCCTACTCGCGCTTTCCAAGTGAACCCTAACTACGGCCAGGTCTGCGCCAGACCACTCGAGACCGGGGCGGGTGTTAAAAGTGCCCGGAGAGGTTCAAGGTTGTACCGGTATGTGTAGGGATGTTGTTAGTGACTGCAGTTGGGATTTGTCTTTGTTTCCTGAATATCTATAAGTTAAAATTTAATGGTAAATTATTGAGAATAATGTGAGCAGTGGATGAATGAAAATAAGTAATTGAAAACCAAATCAACACAACACACACCGGACTACGGTGCTATCCGTACACGGTCCAGACTCTGGTGCCCCGTACTAAGAAGTGTAGTTCCTCTTATTTACCTCGACATAGACTTCTTCTATAGCTCTCAACCCACCCTGATTCTCGGCAACACGCATCCAGCTCCTACCAGCCATTTATTTATTTATTTATTTAAACTTTATTGCACGAAATAAAATATGTACGAAAGGCGGACTTAATGCCTCATTGTGTGTAAATCGTCACTCCACCTTGCTAGAGGGCGTCACTACCTAGGATTGAACTGGTTTTGTAAATAGCGCTACCAGTATTATACATATAACTCATCGGGCAGCGTACCTCAAACATCCATCGTTCAATCAGCAGTGACCTCTTTTAGAGCTCTCTAGCCACCCCGATCCTCAGCAACTCGCATCCAGCTCCTGCCAGCCATTGTGTGTAAATCGCAACTACGCCTGGCCAGAGGGAGTCATGCAATCCACTGGATTCAACTAGTTTTAAAAATAGCGCTACGAGTGTTATATAACTCATCGGGCAGCGTACCTCAAACATCCATCGTGCAATCAGCAGGTCTCTCAGTGGTGCAGTTTTTCCGTGTATCATGAAAGCGTAGGCCGTGGTTCAGCGCCGCTTGCATTATTGAGTGGCGTTGAGTGACGAGACGCGCCACAGGAACGTTTGAAATGTGCCAGTCGCTGGATTCATCATCGTCATCAGCATATTGCAGTCTACTACTGAACATAGTCTTCTCCTAGGGCTCTCCAAACAGCCCAATCCTCAGCGACTTTTATCCAGCTCCTGCCAGCCATCTTGCGTCAAATCGTCTCTCCACCTGGCCAGAGTGCGTCTGACACTTAAGTGGCGTTGAGTGAAGAGCCAGAGGAGTGTTTAATATGAGAAAGTTGCTGGATTCGTCATCATCGTTATCAGCATACTCTGATATTAAAGTCAACTACTGGACATAGTCGTCTTCTAGAACTCTCTACCCACCCCGATGTTCGGCAACTCGCATCCAGCTCCTGCCAGCTATCGTGTGTAAATCGTCACTCAATCTGGCTAGAGGGCATCCTACACTTCCCTGGATTGAACTAGTTTTAAAAATAGCGCTACGAGTCTATGTTATATAACTCATCGGGCAGCCTACCTCAAACATCCATCGTGCAATCAGCAGTGTCTCTCAGTGGTGCAGTTTTTCCGTGTATCATGAAAGCGTAGGCCGTGGTTCAGCGCCGCGTGCATTATTGAGTGGCGTTGAGTGACGAGACGCGCCAGAGGAGCGTTTGAAATGCGCCAGTTGCTGGATTGGAGTAGTTTTGTGGGATTTTTTTTACTTATTCTTTTTTTGATAATATCTTATGGTTCAATTTCTTCTTTTCAGAGAACGAACGCATTAAAAGTACATACTTTCACGTTGCTAGGTGATTTGAAAGGATTTATTCATTTTACTTACAAATTATGACGAATAATTTAAGTAAAAATTATCGTCTAAAGTAAGAGACAATTTATGTTTATTAAAACTTACTGTTCAGATTCAATTCTTTAAAAAACAATTATCTATAAATTTAAAAGTGTAAGGGTTACTACGTCACAATCAAATGAAAATCCATAATTTCGTTTGATGAGAGTGTAAACTAATCCATGATTATTATGATCTTATAGGTGTTTCTGAATACCACTTTGCGAGTTTACGTCATCTATGGTATATTTCCATTCATAACAAGATTAATTAATAATAATAATGTTGATATTGATCAAGCGATAAACCATCAAACCGCATCTAATTTACATTCACCCTCCAGTTGCGGTTTTCAAAATATTCAACCCTAGCGGCCACCCGCGACTCCGTCCACGTGGAATTTGGTTTTCGCACACATAGTGTGTGTAGTTCCAGAGATTAGCGCGTTCAATCAAACACTGTAGCTTTATTTTATTAGTACACATCCCTTGTTGTCAAGTAATGCAAACGAGGCTCCGTGGAAAGTACTCGATGCTCACATCACTACTGCATGTGAAGTCGCACAGGCTGGATTTACGACCTGCTTACTATGACTGCTATCTTCAACTTTTGATTTGCTTGTTTTAGTTTTACACAAATATGCTTAGTTTGCATAGCTATTGGAAGTATTTTTAGACGCGAATAACATAATTTGTCGTGTAGTGGCGATATAGGATAGTCCTATCGAATCGCTTCCCGTGCGTCCCCATTGGACTGAAACAAGAAGATGATTATATACGAGTATATTTGCATGCTGAGACAATATTTTATTCAGTTAAGTAAAAAGAAAATAAAAAACAAAATAACAATATTTCAAGAAGAGCATGACCACTTATCGTTTCCTGCAGAGCCGGGGCCGGTTTGCGTTTCTATTTACTAATATATAATAAAGCTAACTCTTCAGTTAATTTGTTTGTACGCGCTAATCTAACTAAGTACTGGCTTATTGAAATCCTACTTCTGCGCGGAGGAAGTCGGAGGCGGCTGCTGTTGATAAAATAAATAAGGAAACAAAACACAAATAAAAATAAAATGTTCACACAACCCCCTATTAAACGAGGCACAACATTCTAGGTGAGCTAGTGCAAACGCGGCTCAGAGTAAGTAGTCGACACCGCCTAGCCCTGGCACCGGCAGACGTATCTGTAAATCTGAAAGGATCCGGTGGAACTACGAAATACGAATTAATACACTCAGTTTGCACTCAAAGTGCCGTTTGAAGGCTTTGCTAGATTTTTATGGGCGAGGTTTGCAGTTATTTTGGAGGATTTTGAACGCATTATCCTTTATTTTGGCGCGGTATGGTGGGGAAGAGTGTTAGCGTTTATTTAGCATTTAGGACACAAGTAGTTATCAGCCTGTAGATGATCCTTTTTTACATTAAATTTAACGTGATAAAATTCAATGTTACAAAATATAACAACTTCAATTTATTAGCACTATGACAAAAAAATTTTTTTTTGTTATTTCCATGTCTAATATTCATGGAAATTTGTCTGCACTTGGTGGAGTATTTAAGTTCAAATATTCCACAAAATATATAAGCACAAAACTCTGCCCTATATGACCTTATATACATAATATATTTCCTATTCAATTATTATTAATAATTGCTCCTTGAAAATCAAGAACTCAAGAATAGCTTAGCATTTTACGAAGTAATAACCACACCACAGCAAAAGTCACATATTAAAGTAACAAAACAAAACTTCTAACACAAAATCAAAACAAAGATAATCTGAACATGTCCTAAGTACACACATTAGCGGTTATCTTGCCGTCATGCGCACAAAACATTCGCTTCGGAATTGGGCTATCGCGGTACAAAGCGAGTCCGAGAGATCTGATAGGCCTCTGCCAGCGGCCGAGACTTGGCGAGGGATGTGACTATACGATTCTGGTATAGCGTTACGTCATAGGCTGCAAAAAGTACTAGGACATAGTTTCAGGCCCTTTAACTATCCAATGACAGATCATTTATGGCTATGTTCTATTCTCTGGTGCTGCAAAAACTAGTACTAACACATTAAAAGTTGCAAGACTTTTAACCATCCAATGACAGATCATTGATGGCTATGTTCCTCTCTTCACAGCAAAAGCATCCACAATTGGTGTTTTTTTTATGTCATAGGGAGGCAAACGAACAAGATCACCGCTACCAAGGGACATCAACAACCGCCCAAGGGTCGCAGATGCGTTGACTTTAAGCCTTACCTTCCCCGACTGAGCTCTGGCGATCTTAATCACCAGCAGAAACATAGCATAACAGTTCAATGGGCTTTTACACTGTGGTCTACTGTAAGGCGGAGGTACTTCCCCAAATGAACGGCTCATTCGAGTGGAAGCTCCACTGAGCTTTACCTTTCTTAAATTAATGACTGTTTTCGAGCTTAATAGATCCTTTGACAGAATTTATCATCGCCCTTGCCAAGTGATTTGATAGGCATGTGCCAGCGATCGAAACTTGGCGCGTGTGGGTATGGCTAAGGTCGCGCTACGTCATAGTCTACAGATTATCAGCACAATAATGATTACAAGGCAAAGGACAGATATATCATTCATCACCAGCCTGATGCAGTCCACTGTTCGATGAAGGCTTCACTCGGATGGAGTGCTATGCAAAGAGTCACCACGCTGATTGAATAACTAAGAGTGGAGTTTGTCATAGTATCAAAAATCTATCCTCTCGAAATGTCTCTAAGTCGCTTCCTACAACAGCCACAGATAGTGAACGGGAAGTACATAGTATTTAAGGCCAGTGCCAATGCTACGAATAGTATATACTCAGACAAATCAAACATCCGATATAGTTAAAATAATATTCTACCTAAACCTTGGAAGCCTATCTCGAAGAGTTCACTCACACACATTTCTTTTAACAACGTTTTTACGTCCCACCGTTTACTACGCAGAAGACGCGCTGCCAAATTGGATCATAGCTTTGCGCTGCGGTTTTAATCTTGAACTCGGCTCGTTGTTAATTTTCATTTTATTAACCGAGATTGTTTCATGTTACCTCCTTCGTGCTTTCGGGTTTTACTGCGCGACTGTACTTTGTTTTCGTATTCATTGCCTGTTGAGGTTTACAGGCGCTGTAAATGATAAATAAATGTTGGATTACATCTTGTATATCGACCTGATTTCAGTGTAAGTACCTAGTCGTTTGGATATCAGAAAATCATTTTTAATAGTGTATCAATCAATAAAATTAAAATTGTAATAAAATATGAGCACTCAGTGTAAACCTTTACTCTAAATCCTTGTATGGGCGGGATTTGAACCCATGATCTTTACTAGTACAAGGACACAAAATCGACGTTTCCTCTTAAGCTTTTCCTTTCAACAAGATAATTCCTCAATTTTATTGCATAAAAACTTCGCAAGAATAGAACCCGCGACCTCTCGTAAATAGCCGCTTTCGAACAATCAAACCAAAACGGTCGTACCAGCAAACGAATACCTCTAACAATTTATTAAACTTTTAGACTTTCACCCTTCCGTACCGTTAGATAGCATTCCCGTCTTATTGATTACGGTGCCCCAGCCTCGGGGTATAGATAAAAACTCGCACTACCATTGTAATTTGAAAGAGAGTTCGCGATAAACTCCTGTTCGAGATAAAATTTGAACTATTATTTCTACCAGCCCCTATCGGTCCCTCCAGGCGATCGCACGGAACCAGTAGCAAGCTGATTATCAGAGTCTATATGTATGAATTATGTATTTTATTTGCAGGAAAAATTTGCTTCCAAGATAATTCCAGCTGATTTATGAACAGTGTTGCGTTATCGGGTGTTGTTTCTCGAACAATTTGTCTTGGATTGATTCGATCTTTGCTGCGGATGTATACTTTTTGGTTTCTAATAACTCATGGAGTTGGTGGAACTTTAGGATGTTGTGTACTGAATAGGTTATTTGTTACTCTTGCTTGAATGACCTTGGGTTTCTTCTTCATGTTTTTGTTACTGGATTCTAGATAATAAATAGGTCTAGTAAAGTTCTGACAGGTTGTGTCCGAAATTTCTATAAGAAAGTAAATGATTGCAATAACAATTTGTTTTCGTATAAGTAAAGTTCAGATAATGTAATGAATAAGATTTTGCCAGCCTTTGTCGTCTTAATGTTTCTCAATTTAGCCGTAAGCGTGGGTTTATAAGTAAAAGGTAGCCATTCTACTGAGTCAATAGCGAAATATCGTTGTACAGGACACGTCGGCGGTTTTTTTATTTTTGTTAATGGTTTCCGTTTCGGTACAATGCATGGGACAAGTTTTAAGCGATATTAGCGGATTCCCCCAGTAGTTAGGAAACATCTAAATACATCGTTTTATTTTATGTATTATGAGTATATAAACTTCTACCAATAGTGACATAAGACGATTCTGTCGATGCTGGGTTTTGTGTTTGGATTTTCAGCTGTCTCCTTTGAATCATATAAAGTACTTTCAGAGGACCGAATCTGCGACCTCCAGCCTTATTTGCCTGCCATTACACAAAATCGTTCTCTATTAGCATAACCTTAAATTACCGTGTCATCACACATGACAAAGGGTCGGTAATAAAATGCCTTATTCACAAACAATAGTGATCAACTGTGAAAGCTATGTCGCGTGTCTCGTACCAATCGGGACGGTCCAATTACTGCCATTTACGTAACTCCGTGTTAAACAGTTAAGCGGTTAATGACTGTTTTTACATTGATTTGCGACTTTATTTAACGAGGTGCGTTCGGTCTAGGGTCTAGTTTAGTTGAGTACAGTAAGGTGACTTGGTTTGAAGGGGTGAAATACTAGCCTAGTAGTAAAAGATACACTAAAATATCTACCTTAAAGCACGAATTCTTTCTTGCTATAGAAATGCCTGTGCCATAACAGCCTGAATAATGTTAACCATTGTTATTATAAACGAATACATTATCATAATGTTGACACTTGATTTGGAAAACGCTTTGTCAACCACATAGAAGGAATAGTTCAATCTGCAATAAATCAAAGTTAACTGAACATTTTGGAATCCAATAGTTGTTATTTTTAGGGTTCCGTAGCCAAATGGCAAAAAACGGAACCCTTATAGATTCGTCATGTCTGTCTGTCTGTCCGCCAGTCTGTCACAACCACATTTTTCCGAAACTATAAGTACTATACTATTGAAACTTGGTGAGTAGATGTATTCTGTGAACCGCAACAAGGTTTTTACACGAAAATAGAAAACAAATAAAAAAAAATGGCGGGTCCCCATAGTAAGACCTGAAACTGAAATATTTTATTTTCAATAAACATATACGTGTGATCTATGGATAGGTCTTTAAAAATGATATTGAGGTTTCTAAGCTCATTTTTTTCTAAAGTGAATACTGTGCGTGACAGACACTTCCAAAGTGGAAAAATGTGTGCCCCCCCCCCCCTTTAACTTCTAAAATAAGAGGATGATAAATCTCAAATAAATATATAATGTTAGACTCCATCAATAACCTAATAATCATGTTGACTATAGAAACTGAATGTCTGAATTCTGGTCAACTGAGGTGCGATTCACTAAGCGCACATGACATATTCGCAGCGGCTGTAAAATCGATGACAGCAGTAATTTAGTTCTAACTGTCACCGATTACCCAGCCGTGAGATTATGACATTTGCTCTTAGTGAATTGCACCTCTGTACCGTGTCCACCTCACTGTTTTGTCACATCATACTATGCCCCTGATGTCAGCGGTACTAATGTGCTCGTAATTACACCCCTTTGATATTGAAAATTGTGACATGTTCGTGGACAAATAAGGTCGCTTTTTTATTTAAACCAGTTGTCAATTGTCATGGCTAGTTGGGACACGTGTTAATGTAGTTATCGTACAATTTTCAAATTAAGATGGGCTTTTGATAACGGGTACTATCGATGGATAGGTCAAACGTTTTTTTGTTGACAGGTCTATTAAAATAATTTGTAATTATAGTGACAACAACTAATGATACTGATAGTAATCGTGTAAATGTTGTAAATAATTTAATTTTCATGTGGAGTGTTTTTATTATAACAAAACATTGTCACCGCGACTTGATAAAAAGCAGGGATAATAGTAACCAGTTCAGTACAATGATTTTGAGCTTTACTGATACAAAACGGTATTTACTTCATAGCAGTAAAATATGTAACACAAGCGGTCGCCTGCGATTCCGTCCATAATAAAGCTGAAGAGTTTTTGTTTGTTTGAATGCCCTAATCACTGGAACTACTGGTTCGAATTGAAAAAATGAATATGTGTTGGATAGTCCAATTGTCGAGGACTATACTATGTTTGCAGAAAACCAAATCCACCGCTAGTTTGTAATATTTTTTTTTATTCTTATACGAGTGTCTGTGACACAAGTGCTTAATCTACTTGTACTCGTACTCATCACGGATTCAAATCAACGTATGTGATATTTTGAGATATTTGTTTCTAAACTCAATAATCTACAGAGTGCAAAAGCCGTTTATCTCGTTAGATTTTCGCCGTCAACCTCTATAATTAGGTGTGAAAAGTTGCCCCTCTGCGGAGTCGCAGTCGCAGTGGAGGTACTCTCAAACTCGGTGTCGGATGAGGTCGGAGTGACCGCAGCCGTCGCTGGCAGAGGCCCGCGGCATCTGCCCTGCTACCGACTACCGATAGCAAAAAAGGAAATAATATACTGATTTCATTAAGTTAAATGAAATTTGTGTCAAATGTTGGTAAAAGAGAAGTTTTAAACATTTTATATTGATAATATAAAAAAAAACGTGATTCCAGTCTAGTCCAGTGAACAGGTCAGGCAAAATGTGTGAAAGGTTAGGTACCAACTTGCGTTAAAAACCTAAATTAAAAATCATGGTGATTATACTAATAACTCACCTAGTAACAATCATATGATTTTATAAATATTTTGTCTTTACTTAGGTTTACTAAGATTTTACATTAAATTTTTGACGAGAAATTGCTGTGAGAAGTAAGTTGCCCCTCTGCGGAGTCGCAGTCGCAGTGGAGGTACTCTCAAACTCGGTGTCGGATGAGGTCGGAGTGACCGCAGCCGTCGCTGGCAGAGGCCCGCGGCATCTGCCCTGCTACCGACTACCGATAGCAAAAATATTTAGTTAATAACGATTTTTTTTTATCATAGTAAAGTAAAGTATCGGCCTGTTAACTTCCAGTGCCCAGTGCAGTGGCAGGGCAAAGCACTCCATCGTTTAAAATGTATTATTCGTTACAAAGATTGGTTTTGGCTTAATTACCACGCGTGCCAAACGCGGGTTGGAGATCACAAACCCGAGATGGGTTCAGAAAATCAACACAAAATTGCTTAGCCCAGGAATCGAACCAAGGACCCCGAGGCCATGGCCCGGTACTTAAATCACTAAAAAAACGAGAAGTTTTTTAATCATTTAATGCGAAAAATAAATAAAGCCAAAATCGTGTCAAATTGGGTAAGAAAAAACATCATTTGTTGATGAAACTTTAGTAGAAAAGCGGTTTGATTGCCTGGTTGATTATGAGGTTCTGCGGTCAATGCTTAGTATTGCCCAGGTCAGGCAAAATGTGTGTTAGATTTTACGATCACAGCTTGGGTTTAAAGTACCAATTAGCATTAATTGAGCTAGTACCTGACCTTGTAACAATAACATCATTTTATTAAAGCTTTGCCCTAGTAAAACATAACTTTGCTTACTTTACTACAAGTATAGTAGCTCAGCGACCCAAAATGAGTCTTGGCCTCCGATAATAGGTTGCTCCTTCACTTATTTTAATGTTATTATTAAAGTTCTACGACAAACAGTTATTTGTTATTTAGAAGTGAAGTAACAACTTTAGCTAGATTCGTTTGTTGGTCTCTAAAAATATGGATGGGTTTTTATCAATTGATATTTTGCTTTGGTACGAATATCTTTCGTTTTACTTGCACGCCAACTTGTCACTTTTCGCGTACCAACTCAAAATATTATTCCTCGTTTCATCCTTCGCAAAATGCCGCTGCTGACGGTATCTACAATGTGACAACTGCGTGCCGGACGTCCGGCGCCGGCGCGCCCGAACTTATTAATTGCTCGGAGTCACTCGCCGGACACTTTGCTGACTCCGCCGGCTTCTGCCGGACGCCGCTTTTGACTCGGCTCAAGAGTTTTTGTTTTAGATACTTCGACATTGACTTTTGAGGCGGCCAAACCCCTCTTTCCGACTGGGCATAAGCAGCACATGCCAAGTGACCCGCCATCGATGGGAGTCCCTGGCAAGGATCTGGGAGCCCCACGATTACCAAACATCTAACTATAGATGGCATGTTCAAGCTTAGACTCATAAAATGCCTGGGTTTGTGATTTCTTAAACAACGAATCATATCCGACAGGTACAGGTGTTATGTCGATGAACATAATAATAGGATAATTGAATAATATAAACTGGTCAGTTACGAGTACGTCGTTCATAATTCGACAACATGGCTTTTCATAGCTGTAAAACCATTATTTGAAGTGAGTTTTTAGGGATAATTCATAGAGTAAATTTTGAATAAATTATTCGCCGTCCTTTATATTTCAAGTGATTTCTATAAAACGAATGTGACATTTGCACTGAAATATTTGGAATTTCTGGGTTTTGAAACCGTGGTCACAGCGAAAAGTTTAAAATCACAAGCAAACTTCTCTTTCCAACGTTTTTCTAAAATAAACGAATAATGTTCACAGAACAACTCGGAAGTCCCGATGATCCATTAATTTAAAAAGACAGAGGTTAAAAATCGCTCTCGCTCCGTGATAAATGTTTGTTTTCATTCAACGCGATGTCTTGTTTCCTTCCTCCGGCTGATATGTGCGTATGCGCATCCAGAGTGACAGTTCGACGGACGACTGCTAATTATTAACAGTGACTGTTGTGACTCTGGTAAATTGTTTAATTTGAAAATGTGTGTGACTTTGTTGATCTTTAGTGCAAATATTGTACTAAACAATGGTTAGCTTATTTGTTTAGATTTTTAGTACTGATGTGTTTTTCTACAAGTTGCCTAACTTGCCATCAAATGGACCAATGACTACCTTGCCCTTTGGTCTATTTGATGATATATAAATGGCTACGTCGCTTATGCATACTTTGATAAAGGCATTAGTCCCGGACTGGCTGACCCTATTATGTACCTTCAACTGAGTCTTGTAAACTCAAAAACCCAACAGCAATTTAATAAAGAAAATAATTTCGCTTTTTTTTTATAGGTGTACACATATTTTAATGAACAAGTGCACAATAACTGCAACATATGGCCAAACAGACAGCTGCAGATGATTAACGATAAGGGTTCCGTTTCCATGGATCTCTAAAAAGGGGTAAACGCACCAATATTCGACTTCTCCCATTGTGTCCCGTGAATCTTGCGGTGCGTATTAAAATTCGACGGACGCACAACGCCCGTGAACCACTGGTTTGTGTCCGACCGGAATGTTAACAAGAACGTGGAAAAAATTTGAGCTGAGCTGAACGAGCGATCGCGATGTCTATTATTTATTACTAGCGGACGGCCCCGACTTCGCACGGAGCAACTAAATTATCAGTTTTGCACTGCTATAAATGTGTGCATATATTATAAACATAAACCTCATATACTCCATCTGAAAAAAAAACACAATAAGGTTGCGTAGTTATAGAAAAAGTTGACAGAGACAGACAGACAAAAGCGACATTGTTTTATACTATGAAGTGATCATTCACGTAAGGAAATGTTTGATTCCGGCATTCAAATTGATCTTGGTTTCGTTTTTAGGTATTGGCCGATGGTTGTATGGCAAATTAATAGATTTACCCTCGGCTTTGCCCGCTTTATCAATTATTATGTTCCATCCCGCAGGAGCATTTAATCAGGATAAAAAGCCATCCAATTCAGCCTATACCATGCCTGTATACAAATTTTCACATTTATAATATTATGAAGTATGATATTTTGCTGTAATCAAACACTGCTGTTGCAAAATGGTAAATAAATTCGGGGAAACGAAGAATGGAAATACATTTTCGGCAAACGAATTGATGAAAGCCTTATGATGGGCCTGTTGTATTATTTCAAATCATATCATAAACTAATTATAATTATACGCGTATTACGACGACAGGCTGATATTTTAGATTATACATATTAATCTTTGGATGCTAATCTTTGGACCTACACCCATTGCATTTTTCTTAAAGTCAAAACTTAAAGGACGTGAAATATTCTTAATTTTATTTGGGATCTATAAGCATGGTAAATAAGATTCATATTGCAATTGGGAGTCTGTGGTAAACATTTTCAAAAGAAAACGCAAAACTACTTTCTTACGTTGTAGCCATTTCTAAGAATGAGACCTGCGCAAAGAAAATCTAGCAAAGCAATCAGTTTTGCAGTGTTCTGGGAATCTTAACTTCAAAGGCACATTCATTTAGAAATCAAAGATTGTATATAATTACCACAGGCGTTTCTTCAGAATATGGAGACTATGATTTGATTGTTAAAATGACCTTTTTTCTTTACAAGATAAAGAAAAAAGGTCATCTTATCAAAGATGACTTTAGCTAGAATCCAGCAATGAAAGCAATGGAATTAGTAGAAAGATGTCGTTTGCAGTAACATACACCGAACTTACTAGAAAGAAACATCTTGATTTGGTATTTAGTAGTTAAATAAATTTTAATTATATAAGCTCAAAAAATATACGGTATGAAATTTAGTTTTTGTTTAAATAAAACCTACATATTTTATGCGACACATGTTCATAACAAAAATTGCACACAAAATCGAAAATACATTGTTTAGGAAACTCAGAATTACGGTAATAAATAATTCCGTATTACAGCGTGTGAATTTTAAAGCAAATTTATATACATTGCTAACTAACGAGATCGACCCACAGTTAATCGCTAAAATTCGTAGGCCGGTAACTGCGGTTGTAGCCGCAAACACGCATTTAATATGGATTTGATGCTGCGGCCGGGAGGAATTAGGTAATTGCACGATTTCCTATAAAAAGGCTTTAAAGTTTTGTTTCAGTACAATGTTTTGTTAACCGATTAACATATTTTGTGCGGCTGAGTTTGATGTGGTAACATTTTGTCCGCTTTATGTATGTAAAGTTTATTATTTATTACTCTCAAACGAAAAAAAAGATTATGATCGTTTGTCGTCATCGTCAGTTTTTTTTTATTTGTTGTGGAATTTTCCTTTGATGTCACTGAATTCTGTAACGACATGACACATATTTCACAGTTTACACTGAATGGACTACATGCAGAAGGGTTAGGGTAAAATAAAATACACTCATATGTGATTAAATATACTTAGGCCACAGTTAAGCACTTATAAAACGTCAATAATTCACAATACGGAATGACTCTACCACCGACTTCGGAACGCAGTCATCTGTCGAAAAGAAGCCGCAAGAAAAACAACAGAAGGTCTTTTAAAACGCCAATAATTACAATAATTTTTAATACATTAATTTTATTTTGCACTAGCGGCCGCCCGCGACTCCGTCCGCGTGGATTTCGATTTCCAATATCCTATGTGTTATTCTGATGTATAAGCTATATTGTGGTAAAGTTTCGTTCAAATCCATTCAGTAGTTTTTACGTGAAAGAGTAACAAACATCCATACATCCATACATACAAACTTTCGCCTTTATAATAGTAGTAGGATTCTATTTAACTAATGTAAGTTCCTTTTCTTAAAACATAAAAATTAAATTTGTTAGGGATAGATTTAGCCCCAGCCAAGCAGTCCTCAAAGGTGGCATCAAATCACAAGTATGGCGCATGTGTTAGCCATCATCTCAGACAACCATATCCGATGAAATGAAATGACCCACCAAACCTTTCAATTTCTGACTATATACTACATCTTACACTGTATGTATGTTACACGCACAGCTCATTACTAATGTCCCTAGTTTGTCAGTACAAGAGCTCAGACAAAGCACTTACCGAGCTCGTGAATAACTAACACAGAATCTAGCGGGACACAATCTGGGAGCAAGGCCTTTCTAGAATAGGGTGACGATAGGGCCTTATGTGAAGATATTCCGTCTAAGGCTTTTATATTGTATCTAAGATCATAATTTGGATATTTTCAAACTCAAATCTTACGCGCCTATTTTAACACTGATATGAGTTAAGAGGAATAAACATTATAATGCAACGTGAAAGACTAAAATCTTATATTAGACAAATATGAGTATATCGATGGATGATGGTTATGGTGAGTATAATAATCACCATCCGCATCATCATCAAAAATTAAGATCGTTGCTCTTGTCGGTGAATCAATCTCCTCTTCTCGGGACTCGGCGGGGGTCTTAGTATATACTCATTAGACTCAAAAGATTAATTAAAAATATCTGCCAACAGCACACAAAACAGTAAAGGCAATAATTTTTTGGTTAGTATTTACTCATTATACCCAAACGATTAATGAATAAATATCTGCCAACAGCACACAATACTGATTAGGCATTATTTTTTTCCCATGCAAGGATTGACCATGCGACTGCTTGGCCAACTTTTGAAACATTACATCAAACTGATCGTTAAGCTCGTGATTTAGTTGCCATACTCAAGTGCATCCTTTTCTACCCACTGCGCCAAAGATGCAGTGAATCGTAAACCTACCCGTATCCATCTAACCATTGATCTTTCGCTTAATTAGAACAGTACAAAATTTCACTTACCCTCAAGTGTGCTAAACCGTACACCCCATATCTAACCCTCCCAATGTCTAACTTAACGGAGCCATCGACTGATCTTAAATCGGTTAGAAGGGCCCCATATTGAGTTATACATCGGTTAAACGTAAGTAATAATGCATGGCAAGGGTGTGGATGCTGTGGGTACTTTAGGCCCCGGCACTAGTTTGATCGAGATTGGTGTGCGCACGGAAGGGTTATTGCCAGGTTGTACTGGGAGCAGATAAATTAGAACATGTATTGAAATAATTAATATTTATTATTAATGATTGTTGACATGACAAGAGCCCAGCTGTAAAGTTTTAGAACATTCGTCAATATGCGAACCGTCCTATTTAACCGACTTCAAAAAAGGAGGAGGTTCTCAATTCGTCTGTATGTATAATATTTTTTTTTTTATGTATGTTCACCGATAATTTCGTCAATTATGGACGGATTTCAAAATTTTTTTTTTGTTGGTTAGGTTTTAGTTCTGAGGTGGTCCCATTTTCGCCAGTCCAGGATCTGATGATGGAATCCAGGAGAAATCGAGGGCAACCACCGAAAATTGTATGCACGTATGGTGTTTTTGTTACGTAATCATGTCTTACTCAGGTATATGCTTCAGGGTGTCAACATTTGATGCTGCTGTGCTGATGATGAAGCTACAGTACTCCTTAACGGTTAGGAGTTGGAAGGCAGAACTGCAATTGGTCGATCGAATGTATGTAGGGCTAACGTGATACTTGTGTATATTACATCCAGACCCACGGCGAGAAATCTCGCCGAGAAGTCTCGCTGGGCCTTCTCGCGAGAACAAGTAATTTATCCACACTCTCATTTACTTTTAACAACAACTAAGTTCCTATTAATAATTAAGTTCACAACGCAAGTAAAAATCATGAAATAAACTGACTTTAAAAAAAAAAATTAAACCGACTTCAAAAAAATCGTGAAAACAAAAATAAATTAAAAATTAAATATAATTCCTAATATCCATTACCTAATACTATAATTTTCCTAAACTATGTCAAAGTAATCTTAAACAAACTAACTGAAGTCGGTGCCTGCCAAAAAAAACAGAAGAGAAAAAGCACCGACTTCAGTTAGTTTGTTTAAGATTACTTTGACATAGTTTAGGAAAATTATAGTATTAGGTAATGGATAAACAAATAACTTTTAATTTAATTAAGATTAAGATCCGAATACAGTCAATCAGAATCACATGTAAGCACCATTTTTCTATATGGTCACCACACAATTTAATTTAATAAACTCTTTTCTACCTACTATTTTCCTGCTATCCGTACAAATCCGGGTGGGGTAAGACATCCTCTAAGTTATCGGCGCGTTCAAGACCCGCCCGACTAATTTGTAATGACACAAACACAACAAGGCAGATAAATTTAGATTAGACTAGACTTTCAGGGAGGCAGGACAGTAGATCCTCGTTGAAGTAGTTTTGCTGAGCTAGCATGACGTAGGAGGGATTTGACAGGCCTATTGACAGCATTAAAGTTTAATATTATTATACCTACTAAATATATAATTAATTAATCAAAAACTTAATAATAATGAACTTGATTTAAGAGGAGATCTTTCTCCTCTAGAAGAGGGCAGGCCTAAGTCTAGCAGTGGACTACGAAAAACTTATGATGATGGTCTATGGGTCTCAAAGAAGTAACTAACGTTTGGCTGTGTATTATGTTAGATTTACCAAATCTACCGGTGGTCCCAAGTCGATTTTGGCAGCAGTACCCAAAAGCACTTGAATCTAGTATCTCAGTTGGCCTTCAATACTGGCATAATTTGGTACATATCGACTATAAATACTAGGGGAGATCCAAAAGTTCGTGGCCTAACATAGACAGAGCAATGCTATCATTTTAAATCTTTTCTCTATCTTTACCATGGTTATTTAGTAGCATATGAGCAAAGTTTGGTTTTGTTAACACAAGCAACAATTTTTTTGTGGTTATTTGTTTGGGAGTGTCTGAACAGATTTTCAAGAATGGACAAAATCGAGCACGGCGCAGTGATTAAGTACATGCATTAAAAAGGTGTAAAACCAATATATATACATGTAAATATGGTTAACACATTAGGAGAATCTGTTCTTCCTTATTCCGAAATAAAAATGTGGATAGCTAAGTTTTAGCGAGGTCAGTAGAGCGTTGAAGACGATCCTAGGTGTAGTAGGCCTTCAACGTCTACTACCAAGGACAACATCGACAAAATATGTGATCTTATTCTTAATCACCAAAGATTGACCATGTATAAGATAGATGAGATCACAAGCATCGGTTATGGTTGGATTTAAATCATTGTAACTCAAAAACTGGGATTCCATCGGGTTTCTTCTAGCTGGGTGCCCAGGTTGATTTCAGTCAAACAAAAACGCGTTCGATTCAAAATTTCGCGTGACTGTTGGAGCTTTTTGAGCTAGATCCCGATTATTCTTATCCCAGTTTGTTACCATGAATGAAAGCTGGGTTCACCAGCATACTCCAGAATCCAAGCAACGATCGAAAAAATGGAAAAAATCTGGCTTAGCCACTCTGAAGAAAACTAAGGTCTTTTTTCAGCTTACAAAGTCATGGCTTCGATATTTTGGGATAGGAAGGAAATTATTTTTGTAGATTATTTATTGAAACGTGATTCGATAAATTTTAATTATTAATCTTTCATTTTAAGCCTGATTCGAGAGGATATCTATTTAAAACGGCCGGGTATGCAGCGCAAGAAAGTTTTATTCAATCAAGTTAAGAGGGCGCATCAATTTCGACACCCATCGGATCGCACCCGCGCGCTTCCTCGGCCCCCTCTCGTCCTATGACTTCAACGCAATTAGACAGAGGTCGCCACTTCAATTTGTTTCGGGCGATTCCGCACAGTATTCAAAGTAAATCAGATAAAAATTGTCAAAGAGAGTATTGGAAGCAGGATGACGTAACTAAGCGGTGGAAAGCTAGTAATACATAAATGTTAGTATTATAATGAGTTATTTTGTTTATGCTTTGAGTTACTTGTATTGTACTTTTTTCTGGTAGTTATTAATACGCAAAGGTACGCGCAAGTTATTTAATTAATAATTGTATAATATGTTTTTTTAACTACAAAATCTTTGTGAATTTTAATTTAATCTTAAAATTTTAATTACGTCTTCCAATTTTTGATTTTACTTTACATGTTTTAAATCTGCATGATTCCTCACACATGGCAGCAAATGGCATCTATGATAGCAACTGTTTTTCGATACGTAATAGAACTGTGACTGACTCTTCTTTCTCGCTCGAGTATTGTTGTGTGTATTAAGGCAAATACCCTCATTAAAATTGAGAAAAATGGACATAATACTTAAGAAAATACTAACATAAATTCAGATCTACTAATAAATGATTTACTTAGTTACTACTAGTGCTTGTGTTAAACGTACAGAATAATTAAAAGTTTCTCAGTGAAAGTGAATAACATGTATTCTGTAATTGAGAAATAAATGTCTTAAACCGTAAACCGTAATTTTGCACCTTTACATATAATTAGACTTAAAATAAAGAATTGCTCAAAGAGAAAAGGACATTATAAGATACAAGAGTTTTTAAATAACGTCGACAATAATTTGTGAATTTATCAAATTCAAGAATTTGACAACAGCGACAAGTCGCTGTGCACATGAATAAGAATGAAAACCATGTCATTCTTATTATTCTAGATTTTTAATTATTTAACTGACGTATCTGAAAACCAATGGCAATAAAAAAAAAATTAAAAAAAGATTTATTTGTATTTTCCATTTCCAGAGAACGGCCAGGCCCGTTTAAGTGCTAGTAGGTTTAAAAAAAGACGTGTTAAATCGTTGTTCATCAACTTGTAAGAATTAATAAACATTAATTAATTTACAATGTGCTATATTTACAATGATTACGGCCTGGTTAATTTTAATGTGTTTTGAAATAAGGCCCCATCTGCATCGCCACAATATATAGTTCCGTTACTACACCAACACAGTGTGGTTAGGAGCTCGGTACCCGAGCTGGATCGACCGCTCGGCAGAACTATTTCTTACTTTAATGGAATGGGTAGTACTCCTAAATTTCTTAATTCTACAAAATTATTATACTAGTTTAAATAACGTAGGTAAACATATTTGAACGGGTTTAATTTAGCTTGCCTCGTTATAAACATTATTTTTCAATACATTTTCTTTCGTACTCTCACTATGTCATACAGTTCCTTTTGCACAGTTTAAATATTAAAATATTTTATGTATAGATTGTCACGTTTCAAAGGAGCAAAACAAAAACTTCTAAATCGTAAATCTCTTATCTAGTAACAGTAATACACAAAATAAATTATTTACACATGATATTGCCGCAACACCTAATTTATTCGTCCATTTATTGTACACAGTAAAAGACTGATTATGAAAAATAAGTTTTAATAGTTTAGGCTGGAATTGTAAACTTTAAATTTCAAATTGCTACTAAGCCTTCCAACAAGCGACTATTTGAAAGCATCGTTCTTTCTTGCATATACTGCTCTCGGCCGATCCGTCATTCACGTCAATCCTTTAACGAAATATTTTTTCGAGCCGGGAGAGTACTGAATCATAGTCTTCTCGTCTCAACGGAGTGGTTGCGACTAACCGATGAAACAAAACATGCCTGTGAGCACGCGCCAGGTGCGACAGACGATAGCTTACTGCGCGGAATATGAACGTAGTAAGCGCCAAACTAGTTTTCTTTAATTTACTCGTAAAATATGATATTTTTTCAAAATGTTCTGTGATAAATATTTAGATAATATAATTTGATATTATATGCCAAAATATTGGTTCACCAAAATGCATCGTCTCGGAAATAAATGTAACCAAAAATCAAGTCAGACGCAACTTCAAGATTTTTTTTATCAATGAAAATTGCAATTTTTTCAATATTTTCTGTGATAACTATTTAGGAACGATGCTTGAATATCTACGATTTTTTTTTCGGGTCATTTGAAGTTCATTTTCAAGGTTTAAAATGTGTTTGAAAATACGCGATATTTTTTACACCCCCTCTTAATGCGCGGGTTCACACTTGTGCCGAAACAATGGCTGAGATACACAATTTGTAGCTACGAATTATAGCACCAGCTACATGATTTGGCTGCTTAAGCCCACTCGGATAAATATTCACCACAAATTTGAAAAAAAAATACGGATAGTTCGTAATTTTTGACCATAGAAGTCGTGATAGACGCTGAAAATTGTCATTTTTAAGGACCTTTCGGAATCGATTTTTTTTCGATAGATAAATAAATTATAGTTCAGATATAATACGTGCGTTGAACTAGATAGGGACTAAGTTAAACAATAAAAAATAATTTACTCCCACATTCTTTGACATTCATGGTCAGGCCACGAACTTTTGGATTTTCCCACGTATTATTAGTCCAAAATTTTCTTGACATATAAATTATGTAGTCATTTTCTTACAATTTGATTCAATGCTCAACTCAATCGAATAGATTTTGTATCTTTATTTTATGACCGCTTCACTCATCTTTTTATTCACAAACGTCTGTATTTAGGTGACAAACGCACACATACGGCGATCGTACATTACGGCTAACCTGGGGGTGGTCAAGCGCAAAATAAAAAGTCCAAGAAAGGATTTCGAAAATTGTTCCATGAATAAAAATGCGGCCATAACTCTTAATGCCGGTCCAAATATGACCGGATGCGTCGCTTCGTCCTAACGCATATTACTGTTAGAGGCCCTTTCACATGCGATGATGCATACTATTTAGGTATTTTTGTCGCTGTTTCAGCTTATTAATGTCCCACGGCCACGGTAAAGACCTCCATTATTTGTAATCATGGTGTATTTTAATTTTAATCTACACTAAGCTGTTAAAAGAAACTTTCGATCCTACAATACAAGCTTCCTGGTACCAAGTAATGCATATTTAGGTACAATTTAACGCGTGTATATAATTTAGGAAATACTTATGAGACTTCTTCTTCTAAATTTCGGGTCGTCTCCCTTATCGATGAAGCACCCCCTGGATTCCGCAAAGGTCTTAAATTGAGATTTGATACCAGAAAAAGTAGGAGCTTTTAAAATTTTATTTACTATAGAGTTCGTTATTAAACTTTATTCTAATTTTTATTTTTTTTGTTTGAGTTTACTACTAACTTCTGTATAGCCTGGTTAATCGTCCAGTGTGAAGTCTCTCTAACGTCGGCCGTTCACCGCGATGATCCCTCATGCATATTGCATGAGTATGCAACTTATTTACCTATACATGGAGTTTATGAACATACAGGGGCGTCTACGCGTCTGATGTTATTGTCTTAGGGTGGCTTGATGAAATAACTACTGGATTATATTATATAGTCAGTTTTAATTTACTAAAGTCCCAGAGGAAGAGTTAATTTATTCAGTTTCAAGGAATGACTTTTACCAAGGATAAATGTAGCTAAAAATTTTTGGCGAAATTGAATAATGTAGTATCAAAAAGGGAAAATAGTAAAAGTTGAAAAAAAGTTGCAACTTTTTTTAACTACTTTTAAAACGAACGATTTCATTTAACTTATTTGTAAATAATCCAAATTGTTATTCAATCCTTTGGAGACTTTGTGCATTTTCCTTATTTAAAGTGACAACATTATTGGTTTTACTAACAAAAGTCATAATTCTTATTACTTACTATTAATGTGTTAACATGTAGGGAGATGTATTGGTCGTTGAATCTATTAACACAGTGTTGTGGTTTGAATGCTAAACTATTACTCATATACTAAATCTAAATCTATACTTACATAAAAGAGCTGAAGAGTTTGTTTGTTTAAACGAGCTAATATCAGGAACAACTGGTCCGATTTGAAAAAATATTGTTGTGTTGGATAGTTCATTTGAAGAAGAAGACTTTAGGCTATAGTATACACCTATATGTACGGAAAACAAAAGCCACGCGGACGGAGTCGCGGGCGGTCGTTATTTTTAATATTTGTGTCTTTTTACACCCCAAAAAAAAAGTATAATTTTTCATATTATACGTATATTGCACAGTTTCCCAGTAACTATGGGGGCTTACTATAATCCCTCTATTACTAGAAAGTAAAACGACACCAAAAAACAAGATGGCTACCCCAGGCGACATTGAACTTCCGACCTCATTCCGCAAACCGAGACGATGGCAAATAATTCTCACTAATGATAGGATCGGCGTTCGATTCCCATCAAATTGGATGGGGCACTCCCTTGAGTGAAGATATATGGGCGATGAATCTATTAGAAGTCAGCTTGAAATATTTTACGACAGGCGATAGCTAGTTGAAAGATGAGTATTCCGTCAGCGAATTGGGTAGTAGAAGTTTTATTTTATATGTTTGGTTTTATTAACAATTTCAATCAATTATTCTGTATTGAAATGAAAGTAACGATACAGTAAAATAAATAAAGTGTACGCTTTAAAATATCAATTGATGGTTTATAAAAGATTCAATATTATAAATAAGCCTTTGGATGGACAGAATAAAACAATTTTTCCGTAATAAATAGGAAATAACGAATATACTTATCAATTGCGAGCATTATGGTTCAGCTGAAACTGAAGAACCGATGATTTGCAAAATAACCAAACATCTCCTCAAAGTAACCTATACCTAATGAAGTCACGGGTAGAAGCGAGTCCGCAGTATTCTTTTAATAAAGCCCGCAAAATATTGTAATTCTAAACCACCCGGCACACGGTAGCAAAACAATAACCCTAACGAAACGACGAATATGTAAATAACTCCTCGCATTGGGTCAGCCCGCCCGGACGTAGGCCGATTGAGAAATTAATTATGTGTCGAATGTACCGCCATCTGCCGCATCAATATTCAATCCGATTGGGACCAATAGGCCGGTGGTCGACGACCAATTAATTGTGACCCCATTTGGGTCATTACGTACCCCCCGGGTCCAGACGACCGGTTAGCAGTCGGCGGGGAGCGAAGGGTTAAGTCGCATTGGTCGGCCGGACCTCCGATTTACCGAACATTTTGTATTATTAGGTTGCTACTTTATTATAACAATGCGGGAGATAATAGCATTTACGGGTTGGGTGTAAAATATGGAGTAATGATTGCGTAATGGGTAATACTTTAATTAGCATTAATGAGTAATAA
Source organism: Nomophila noctuella (assembly GCA_958496325.1). Lineage (NCBI taxonomy): Eukaryota > Metazoa > Arthropoda > Insecta > Lepidoptera > Crambidae > Nomophila > Nomophila noctuella. The sequence goes on from OY292486.1 coordinate 1,108,208, forward strand.
TATTAATATAATGTGGAAATTAAATGTATGAAAATTTGTAAGGTACACCGGGAAATACGGCAATGCGCAATACTTTTTACAGCGAAATATCACTGAATTGTTTTAATTATTATTCGTGGTCACTGCTGCTCATTCTAACAACACAAGGTTTGCTGATGAGTTTGCCTGCTTTTACCTATACCCATGCCTTCCCCCAAATATTGTTGTTATGGATCTTGGAGATCTTATTAACCGACGGAAACATGGCACAAAAGTTGTGAAGCGCTGCTTTACTGCGATCTTTTTATTAATACAGGCAACTTAAGACACTGGCATTGGCTAGTGCTTCTTCCTTTGAATCGATAAATAATCGTCTGGTGTAGAAGCTGTGGTCAGATCCACGTGCCACAAACTTGCTGCCCAATTTTCTTGGAATCCACGAAATACGTTTTTTCTTCTAGTTTGTCAGTCGCAAACATCTTGTTGTCATTCCTTGGATTTTTGGCCCAGCTTTCCTTCTTCACCCATTTCGCCATTGCACTGAACATAAACAAGCGTCTTGATATTGTTGGAGACCGAACTTCAAATAATGTACTCGTATAAAGGTAACTAGGACGTGTTACAAAAGTCTCCAGGCCACAGGTGTGAAGATCCAGCTCAAGACCTTCGTCCCCTCGCCATCAATCTCGCCACATCCCGGCCAATCATGGCGTCGCGCTAATTGATGCAATCCCTCAAGCGCGGGCAGCAGACATCTGTCATTGGCAAGTGCGGTGCGAGCGCGCGTCACTTATACTCGCGCCGGTAATTCGATTGGCTACGGATTATCTTGCATCTGGTGTGAGGTTGATCTGTTGTTACCTTGTTATGTGGACGTTTTCTTTACTTTCGCAAAATCTTTGCCAAGTTCTGTGGAATTTAGTGGATGAAATGTGTAAGTCTCTTATCGTTCAAATCATTAAAGTCAAAATAAAAATTTGCAATTCAATGTGAATATCGATATCGTTATTCAATAATACGATTATGCGATGTCTTGCCTATGTTCGATCAGTATTGAATTTTGTTGATGGGTATGTGATGAGGAGGGAGAAAACCCATGTGACAAAATGAGCGATGAATATGAAGATGACCGTTGTGCAAGGAAGAGGCAGAACAAAGAGAAGATATATGAATGACATGAGTGAAAGTGGTATATATGGAAGAAGTCAATGCATTGCCCCAACCCCAGATAAACTGGGAACAGGGCAGGCAAATGATGAATACTCTCACTTGCAAAACGATAATGGGAGACAACGACACACGAGAATCGTTATGAATCCAATGCCAAACCAAAGCCTCCAAATATGCTTTTTCAGCAAACTTTACCAAATCCCGTTTACAATTTCATTCACGCACAAGCCTCTTCGAACCACCAGTTTTCCGCTCGGCCGTCCTGACGATTCGCTCCGTCAATTATTGCATTTCGAACGATGCACCAGACCAATTGCATCCAATTGATCATTGTTATCGCTTACCCTTTTTCGCGAGAGGGCTGCATATTAAAACGCAGAGGGCCCTTACCAATGCAAGTCGAGTATTTTAACAACAGACTCGAATAATGATGCGATTTTTAGTACCACGAACATCAGGGTACATTCCGCTGCGATAAATTTAATTGGGTAAATGAAGTGTTATGGAAGTGTGATTGCGTGAAATGCACTGAAAAATACGTGTTCAGATTTTTTAATTTACATGCTGTTTTTAACGAAGAGAAACTTTTGAATGGCGATAAAAATTTGAAACCAGATATTTCGTCAGATTTTTTTTTCAAATTGACTTCAATTTATTAACAATTGAAGAGTTAAAAGCATTTGTAGATGAAAAGAAAATGGCGGATTACATAAAGAGTTACCTGATCTCTTTTGGGTATGGCCTCTGATATTCGAGCCTATCATGTCAAGTACACTTGTGCACATATTAATGTTTCTGGACGACAGCCAAAGCTGGCGTAGCGGAAGATTTCAAATATGGAACCGATAGGCTAGTAAATTGGACTTTGAAAAATATTACAATTAGTCTTTTGCTACTGGAAGTTGTGTGCGTCAAGAATAATAATTATTATATTATCCTGTATTGATTGGCCTGTTAAATGCTGAAATATTGAACAAGGGTAGTAAAGATACAAACACACACATAACTCGTACACACACACAAAATCCAAGGTTTCAATAAACGAGTACATAGTTTTGCGATGAAGTCTTTGTTTTTTTTAAGGATTACTTTATTAACCATGCCCAAACGTGTTACTAGGACGTTATTGTATTATGTGATGAAAGATCTCTTCTTTTGGATAATTTTCTACTTACATAGTCCAATATTGATTATCAAAAATGTAACAAAAGGCATCAACGTCGCTATTTGTAAATAAAATTGGCCAAGTGCGAGTCTGACTCCCGCACTGAGGGTTCCGTACAAATTCTATTTTTGACGTATTAAAAAAAACTACTGAATAGATTTCGTTCAAACCAATTTTCGTTGGTAGTTTATATGGTAATGTACATTATATAATTATTTCAGTTTTATCATCCTCTTATTTTAGAAGTTAGAGGGGGGGGGGGACACACATTTTTCCACTTTGGAAGGGTCTGTCACGCAAAGTATTCATTTTAGAAAAAAGTGATATTAGAAACCTTTATATATTTTTTAAAGACCTATCCATAGATACCCCACACGCATATGTTCAATGATAAAAAAAATTTCGAGTTTCAGTTCTGACTATGGGGACCCCCCTCTTTTTTTATTTTTTTTCTATTTTCGCGTGAAAACCTTGTTGCGGTTCACAGAATACATCCAGTCTCTAAGTTTCAACAGTATAGTACTTATAGTTTCGGAAAAAAGTGGCTGTGACAGACTGGCGGACAGACAGACAGACAGACAGACAGACATGACGAATCTATAAGGGTTCCGTTTTTTTGCCATTTTGGCTACGGAACCCTAAAAAACTTACACCACTCGTAATTCACTCAAATATAATTATATTAAAACAGTTGTGTTAGTAGTTGTATATGTCGGAACTTATAGTAAGAGAGCCCACGACCAAAATTTTTGTCTCATAGCAATACGGCCAAAACCGCATCAAATCGATAGATACGATTATCCTGAACTCGAAAATACCAATATCAGACATTTTCCGCGTAGCGTTTGATCTGACCGAATTTTCAAAATTGTCAAAAATTTTACCGAACTGCATCATAGCAAAATGTCTGATTTGCAGACTGTAGTTGAATGATAGTTCTGAGATACCGGAAACATATTTTTCAGACGTTAGTGGTGTAGCGCAAACCCGTAAAATCACTTAAAAAAATTAAAAATGAGACAAAAAAAATGTCTCATAGCAATACGTCTGAAATTATTTTTTATTAGTAAATTTTGGTTATTTGATGCGAACAAAACAATTTTCAGACGGAAATGTGAACGCATTAAATTTTGAGACCGTTTTGAAAATGTTAACAAATTTTACCGATCGGTATCATAGCAATATGTCTGAAAATTGTTGGACATGATAAAATAAGTTGTCCACATGTGCAAAAAATTTATATCAGACAAATTAAGTGTAGCACCTTCTCTATCAGACAACTTTTCGATACTCAGATATCATTTAAAAATCGTATTGAGGCATCTTGAATTTTCTGTTACAAACCAATGAATACGTTGCGACCCTGAATTTATTAGATGATAATTAACGAAGAATTTACCCTAAAATTTAACTAAGTGAGCGTCATTCCAACGTTTGGAGCAGCTGGCGAGTGAGCTGCATAATAGTAAGAAAGGGACATACGTAGGAGCGTAACAAGCGCTGAGGCTGTTGAAATTAAATACTGATTGATTTGATAGTTTTAGTTTTATTTAAAGCACACTTGATGACACTTGAGTAACTTTTACAAAAGAAATAAGTAATGACATCTGTCATCTGTCAAAGTACATTAGACAAGGGAGATTCTTGAATATCTATGAAGGCTGTAAATTTAAAAAAACATTTAACAGAGGCGTCGGCCAGGCGACTCCGAAACGTTATTTTCGTTTTTGGGAGTATATGCTACACTTAAAGTGTCTGAAAACAGGCTTTTGGTAATCATGGCAGCAATACGAAAAGTTGAAAAAAAAAATTTATCCGTATTGCTATGATACAGGTCGGCTAAATTTGTTGACATTTTCAAAAATGCGCTCAGGCTATATGCTACGCGCAAAATGTCTGAAAACAAACTTTTTCGTAATACAATTATAAAATCTATGTACATTTTCACTATCAGACGTATTGCTATAATACCGACTGTCTTTTTTTTTTGACACAGCAGAAATGGCCTCCCACGCAGTTGCTACACTTTCGACCGTTACTACACACCTAGTCGGGTTCAGAATCATACAATCTAACGATTTTATAGGGTTTTTGCCGTATTGCTATGAGACATGGTTTTGGTCGTGGGCTCTCGTACCATTATCAGTCGATGCTGGCACGCAGTTTACCAGCGGTAATGGCAATTCGCATGGCTATCTGCACGTAATCAGACATAATTAAAGCAGTTTTAGTTCCATTACGCTCTATATCCATAGATTTATTATGATTTTAGTAAAATAAATAAAATTATAGCATCAGTTTTAAAAATTACATTAATCCTACTTCCTACTACTATTATAAAGGCGAAAGTTTGTATGTGTGGATGTATGGATGTATGGATGTATGGATGTTTGTTACTCTTTCACGTAAAAACTACTGAATGGATTTGAATGAAACTTTACCACAATATAGCTTATACATCAGAATAACACATAGGATATTGGAAATCGGAATCCACGCGGACGAAGTCGCGGGCGGCCGCTAGTGTTCAATATTTAGGTTTATCACTTTCCGGAATCTGGACAAATTAATATTTTTTCAAGAACAAGTTCACAGTTACAATTTGTATCAATAGTTCTGTTACAAATTGTATCTGTGGGAGTCTTTCATCTAGAAGTAGATTTTGACAGGCTGACTACGATCAGATAAATGCCAACTATGTCGTATCAAATATCACTCTGGCACTCTCATGAAATTCCTAGCTCAGCAGTTTGAATCATCAGTAAAAACAAGGTTAATACATCCCCAGGTAATAATGTTGAACTTGCCTGGCCATGTTACGTTAATAGACAAATATCGTATTCCAAAACTTTTTGATTCAAAACAACCAAGTTTCAAAGAAATTCACAAGCGACGAAGATCTAACAAATAGAATTACCACTTTTTAGGCCAGGAACAAAGTTGGCTGGCCCAACATAACCCACATACGAGCAGTTTGTGATGCATTATTCATATTGTTGCAACTTGTATATTCAAGGGAATGTTTCACCGATCTCATACATACCGGGAGGGGAGGAAAAATGGTGGGGCCAACCATCAAACTTTTGAACGCATCTACAAACTATCCGTGATAACGGAAGGTCGAGGATGCAATTTGGACCTTATTGCTTAGGTGGGAAGGTTGAAAGGCGAATTGGGGGTGTATGGAAGTTGTCTAGATCCCGATTGGTATTTGATATAGAGAGGTCTTTCGGATCGAGTAGCTCGAGCGATGTGTTGCTTGGTAAGGCTCCTTCACACTGATTCATTTTGAAGCTTCGAATTGATGTGGCTGTTTTCTATTTTATATCTCAATATCGAATTTCTATGATATGGCGCATTTATTACAAATGTTTCGAGATATGGTTTGTGCCTTTTCTCGTTAAAGAGAAGATATTTACATAGCTGACTTTTTAAGTAAAACCAGATATTTTCGATATATCGTATTAGATGTACTTTCACATTTAAGATGGCTTGAGTATAGCACAAGTACATCCACGCTTTGAAATTTTTTTTACACCGTATAAGCGTACATATCAAGCTGTGCCCCAACTTTCGACATAACAATAACACCCGATAACCATAGCTCCCAAGCACTCTCTGCAACAAATATCGGCTGCTAAATTAAGATTGAATCCTCGTGGATTTTCCACATCGTAATTTTTCTATCACCAGCGGCGCCATCTGAGTGGTGTTGAATAAATAAACAAGTCGTAAAAGACCGCGGGAAGTCAGTGTGGAGCGGCCCTAACGCGTCTATAACAGAATTAGGGACATAAAACGCCTGGAAAGGGTTCGGTGCTAGGTATCTGCTGCGTAAATCTTTTGGAAAACGATCGGGGATCTAGCGGGTCCGTAGTTTTAAGGTTTTTATTTAGTTGAGTTTAAATATATTTTTGGGATTTTATGTGAAAGTTTCGACAAAGGTTAAGTTTAGTAAGACAGGTCTCTATAAGTCTTAATATTAGAGAAAAGCTACTTCGAGTATTGAAATAAATCTATCTAATCTATCAAGGCTAAATACCGTGTTGTTATTATAAAAATTATTTTTTTTAAAAGAAAAATAATTTGGTTATTCCTCGCTCATTTTGTGGGGATTTATCTAATTTTGAACTTACTTCAAAACAAGGCTAATGAAAGAAGTATTTTTTTAAAATACAGGTATATATAAATTAATAAAGTAATGTGTTGGAATATTTGATATAAAAGTTATTTTACTCACTTACTTGCGCAAAACTTATTACCTACTATATCAATAAGTGATATATTTAGGTGCTGCATTCATTCAAATAGCAACATAAAATTGTGCAGTTTCTCACTGCAAGTAGGTACAACATATATATAAATAAAGGAGCAGTACGTATTCCACTTGAATTATACAGCTTTCAATGCCAAATCAGGCACATTCCTAAGCAGAAAGAGTACAGAATAAACGTATTAGATGAACAAGCTAGGTCCATCTCGAGTCCAGTAATAATCCGGTTCAAAGAACCATCAAGTACTTTATTCGAAAGTGGTAAAGCTTCGCGATTTTGAACTCTAAATTTAATAGGGGTAAGGCCTATGGAGGGTTCCGTATATATATCGGTAGCGGAGTACCCAAGAGCCCTATTTTGGGCGACTTAAAAATTTATCAAATGCGGCGGCAAAGAAAATATCGAGTGGTTAGTCTTAGGGACCGAGGATTTTTAATATTGGATTCATAGATTAAAATTATCATTAATGTTTAATTATGTAGTTCATATAAACTAAAATTGGACGTGTCTCAATGACGAAGAAATTCTAAACAGAAACAGAACAATAATATTACCGTAAGCTCTGTTTCAAAGGAGAAATCCGTTTCTCATACAAACGGGGGCCTGGATGTGCACGGCTACAAATTGGTCACCGATTAGAACACTTCAAAAGATTACATTTGCCCAATTTTAATAGCTGAATACAACGGCCAAATATGTTAAAATCATGCATGAATATTCATTATTATTGCCATATCTATATGGTGTGACATCAAGTGACAGGATTGACATTGACGTATGACGTAAAACCATAATGCACTGATCTATACATAGACAAGATATAGGTCAGTGCCAAAATGGCTCCATTTCAATTGACACTGATCGTTTAATCGATCAATTGTTTGATTTTATTATTATCTTCATTATTAAGATATAACGAATATTACAAATAATAAATGATTGTAGTTTTTCAAAATGTAGCAAAAACACACTGGAACATGATGCATTTAATTTAATCTCCGCTTATCGATTTTCTCTAATCGATTATTTAATCTGTCATGTTATTAGGTGCGTTTTTGAAGACAGTTAAAAATTAAAAAATATAGTGCTATGTCGTTTATAAAGTATGTTTGATAATGTAAAATATATAATTATGCAATTAACTTAAGTTGGCCAAAGCCTATTCCGTTGTTATTTATAGAGGTTAATTAACAAAAATTTACAGTTTTTTTGGTATATAATTTATCCATGCACAATCAAGCCCAAAATGGATCGTCTCCTTTGGTGAAAAAATTTATGTGTCTAAAGCAAGTTCACTATGGGCAATTTTTGTTTAAGCGTATTAATTTTCTTTGGAATAGAAGTAGGCAGTCAACGAGCAAATGGATTGCCTGGTGGTAAGCAATCAGGGCCGCCCATGGGACACCCGCAACACCTGAAGAGATACCAGTGCGTTCCTGGTGCCTTTAGAAGGGTGAGGAGTTCGTATAGGTCTGGAAATACCTCAGGAGACTATAAATTACACAGTTCAGTTGTGTGAGGCAGGAAGTTTATAGAGAAACGCACAATAGTGAGTGGCCTGCCTGTCATCTACATAAAAGTTATCGATAGAACTGTTGTCGCGTTGAAAGATGGCGAAAAAAATGTAAAAAAAATCATGACAAAATAAGATTTTTATAAAGACACACGTCACACAAGTTTCTTAAAACAAACTCAAAACAACAGCTATCTCCTAGCCTACTCACGGCTTCAAGGTATAGGTATAGGTCGGCTGTAAAAACACTCCTGTTTTGGGGTGGTCAAAGATTTGGAGCGTTTCAAGTGGCCACCTAATAGACGTATATTGCATCGTGGTTCAATTTATCGACTATATTTCTTTTGTTTTCAGCGATTTATTGCCCGCAGGTATTCAGTGGATCGACTTTTAGAGCTTTTAAGGTGCGATTACGTTATTTTTTATGGCCACTGCCGGCTTGTTAGGGCCACGTTAGTTCTTGTTAGCGCTGATGTTTTTCCTTCAGGTTGAAGGTCTTTTTGTAGTTAGTACTTCATGAAGTAATCATTTTTTTTAAAATTTGGTTTGACGTTTTTTGAAATGAAGTTTTTTTTATGCCAATTATTACTAATTGGAAATATTTGCTATGGTACATGCTATGAACCCATGGATAACTAAGTGATAAGTGTTTTATTCACATATCTGAAAGTGTGACATATACTTAGAACACTTGAAAATGTACCGCCACTGAACGTGTCGTATACTGGTAGGAATCACACAATTTTGTTTTGTTTTTAAATTAATATAATCCCAAAGCTTAAACAAAGAGGATACAGTATGTAGATGAATCAAATAAACCAAAAAGTTGTTATGACTTTTCTTTTACAACGATTTACGAATGTTTGTACACCTGCACCAAATATTAAGAGTATATTGTAAGCTTGAGATTAAATAAAAAATAAATAAAATAATTTTATTCAGCAATTTGATTCACTAAGTAAATTCTTTTGCACGTCAAAACTTTTTTTTTACCCTACCAGCGCCTCGACGTGAATGGCCTGCTGAGAAGAGACGCCGCAAGAAACTCAGACAGTTTTGCCTTTTTTAAAAATAAATTTCAATTTTACAATTATGTCAAATATAACTTAAAAATAAATACAAAATAAGTGCGGCTGAGCAGATTAACATGTCCATGCATATTTGTCATTTAAATAACACTGGTCAACACTGATTTTGCCACACGAACTTTGATAGCTAATTTTGATTTATCAGTCTACCCTTATTATTAAACCATAGCTGTCATAAGTCTATTAGCCTCACATTTGTTGTGATACGGTAATACTCATAACTAGTACTACGGCAGTAAATAACAGAAACGCTTACAAGTAAATCCTTTTAAAAATATTTGTTGTTGAATTTGAACACTTTTTTGTGATTTATATGTCCCTGTGAATATGTCGAGGAAGTGTAATAATAATCCTAACTCTTTTTGTTATGTCTGCCATGAACTAACATTCAAAAAACAACGGCGAAATATTACGAATCCTGTGTTGGAGTGTTATCACCAACTAGCGGCCGCCCGCGACTCCGTCCTCTTGGATTTCGATTTCCAATAGCCTTCCTCGTTAAATGGACTATCCAACACAAAAAGAGTTTTTCAAATTGGTCCAGTAGTTCCTGAGATTAGATCGTTCAAAGAAACAAACACTTCAGCTTTATATATTAGTAAGTATAGATATAGATATTTTGGTTTTTCTGGTCCATCAAGACAAATCCTGGGCCCCACACATGTCTGTTGCATAATGTGTGTGAAAAAATTTAACTGACTGGAAGAAAGGCGCACAGCCTATGCCGTGTGCTGTACCCATGATATGGACTGAACAGCGAGATCTCGTTTCAGATTGCTATTTTTGTCTCACAGACATAAAGGGTATAAATTACAAGAAAAAAACCACAGATATTTACCCTAACTTATCTTCGGCCATAAGATCAGTCTCTCATTGTAAAAATTGCCAGAACTAAGGGGTTGTCAGCGACGAGCACGGTAAGAGGTTCCATCAGGACATTTCTAATATGGAAAAGCGGTACCAGGGCAAATGGTGCCCAAATATGTTAGCAGATTACTGCTGGACAATTAAAAGGGACCAACTAGAAGCTGAATATTCAAGAAAATCCAAGATTATTAAGTCATTTATAAAAAAAAAATTCTTCTGATTTACGAGATCTGTGTTCTTTCTTAATATTTTAAATTACTCAATAGAATAAAATCCGTGTGTAGCAAATTTTTTTTTACTGTTTATTTTTTCTTACAATCACCAATTAAAGTAAAAAATATCAAAAAAGTCCATGTGGCACGACAAAGTTGAAATTTTGTTGACCAGTGTAATCATCTATTTTATAATAACCTTTTTTCATCAAAGCTGATTTAATAAACAACTTAAATTTTTGTTTCGAAAATTCAATAACATTTTCTGGTAACTTATTAAATATTTTGATGCTTAGTCCAATAAAAGACTTCCCAGTCTTATGAAGCCTGTGACTTGGAACGGCAAGCTTATGTTTATTTCTTGTATTAAAGCTATGAAAGTCATTTTTTCTAGAAAAATTGTGTAGGTTCTTGCGTATATAAATTATGCAGTCAAAGATATATTGCGACGCTGTAGTTAAAATGTTAATCTCCTTGAATATCTCACGGAGTGAATCACGCGGCTTAAGGTCGTATATTGCACGGATCGCCCTTTTCTGTAATACAAAAATTGTTTGTATATCAGCAGACGATCCCCACAACAACAGACCGTAAGACATTACACTATGAAAATAGCTGAAATATTATTATTAACAGAACAATTAATAGTACAAGTGTCAAAATGTCAACACATTTGACACACATCCAGCTCTGTAAAGATAGCAATGTCTGTTACAAGTATTATAAAACATAACAAGGAGTTCTCATGGCGTCCCGACAGATCTAAATAAACCCTGTAAGAGAGATTAAAGCTTAAATAAATATTTATGCAGCCCGGCGGGACAGATTAAAATGATACTCTAAGTGGAGAGCCGAGTAAGTCAATGTTTGGAATTTTTTGTTTCTTATGAGCAGAGCAAAAAGATATTCTTTTATTGTTGCAATGAAAAAATGTATAATCTAAATTGACGTGATTAAGTCATGTGATAAATTCACAAATGAAAAGTTTTATAGCAAAATATTATATTAAAAATGCCTAATTTAAAAGGCAACTAACGTAACGGTTTCGAAAACTTAGTGAACATATCAATCGTTGTTGTGTTTTAATACTGGGCTTATTTTAATCTACTTTTCTATTTGTTTTGACGTTTTAACTTTTTTTCGACAATATCTGCACATAGATGTATATTGTATATACAAGCTGTATTAGAAACACTTAAAATACTTTCCTAGATATTCCAGCGCGCTACTTAAACCACTAGCTCAAAGAAAAGTTTTCTTCGTAACGCTCTGAAAACCTTTTAACGTTTTCTTTACTTAGCCGCCTCTTAGCTCTTGTAAAGTTAGCACGCAGATGTCATGATAGCGACAAATCTAAGCATTTAAAATATATACGGCAAAATATGTTTTTTGTTTCTTTTAATACCATAGTAAATACTTTTTTAGAATTATTCATTCATTTATTGACTATTTATCAGCGCTTAGATTAGCCTGAATTAACAAAGATTTTTTATTCTATTTTTATAAGTATATCAATTTTTTTAAGTGATCAGGGGAACCACTGATTGTCAGCAAACATTTTTTTCAGTAACATTTATCTCATAACCTTTTCGTAAAATTTTTAACGCATTCTTTACTTAACCCCTTTCACAATCTGCACTCGTAAAGTTATCACGCAGATGTGTCGACGACAAATCTCAAGACAAATTATTCTTACTCGCACGAGTATCACTAAATCACTTTTTAATGAAAAAAATACTTGTATCCTTTCCTAAACGAACGGTTACACTCGAGTTGTTATTTTAATGTCTTTATAAGTGCACTGCGGTGGGTGATCTTATTTGTAATTATGTGATATGGAGGAGACATGGGTTTTTTGCTTAGTTCTTTGTTTCAATATAAAAGGTGGAGGCTTAATCACTTTTTTTTGAGAGGGGATTCACTTTGTTGTCATAAAGTATGTAAATAGGTTACTGCGATCGGTTGTAAAAACTATTAATTTATAAAAAAATGTTGCACAATTATCCGACAGCCCGTAATTCATACGACGACCTAGAATAAAAGAAAAGGTACGATATAATTTACGAGTCATAATTATTGCACTTTTGCCAAACTAAAACTAGTGCTTTTGTCGAATCAATGTCAATGTCCGCCAATGGAAATTTTCATACACTCTCAACCCTAACCTCTTCACTCTGCAAAAAAAACTAATCCGTATTATATTTAATATACAAAGTACGGACAGCTGTAAACCATTTTTTAAAAAATATAAAATATTAACCTTACCATGCATATATATATTGGAATTATGTAAATTTGTAAAAAAATATCCTGAATTCTATAAAAGAAGAGAAGAACTAAATTTAAAATATACACTTCGACATAAAAATAAATTAACACTCCCTAATTCAAATCTCGAACTACATGCTTCAGGCCCTCTAGTTATGTCTATAAAAATATTTAATAAATTACCAGATTCAATAAAAAATCTGACAGAAAAGTCTTTTGTAAATAAATTAAAACAATTTTTAAATAACAAGACCTACTACTCGATTCCGGATTTTTTAAATGATAGCCTTAGATAATATACATATAAATTTGCTATAACAAAAGGTGACTTCTCCCCTCTCTTATTGCCGTGCCCGACAGGGTCCATAATGTGTCTACTATTGTTTTTTTACCACCTTATGTATTACTTATGGAGTGCAATAAATGATATGAATATGAATATGAATATGAACCCTACCCACTTGAACTAGTGTTGTAACTACGTAGCTACATTTCCACTATAACTAGTGTTGTAACAACGTAGCTACAAGGGGTCAGCATCGCAAGGCTGTCAATCGCCGCAGACGGTTTCCGCCCGTTCGACGCCCGGTCAGGCCCCGGGCGATTGGCCTGTGCACAGATTTATGTGTTCGAAATGTCTGCGCTTTGTTTCTTGACTTGCTAGGGAGCTAGGTTGGTTTGGATATGGCAGGTAAGTGTAACTATTCATTTCACAACTAATAAACAAAATTGGCATAAGGTTATTAGGTAAAGGTCCTAATGTGGTTTACAGAGTACATCTACTTACCAAGCTTCAACAGTAGAGTTCTTATAGCTTAGGAAAAAAGTGGCTGTGGCACAATGTCGGACAGACAGACATGACAAATCTGTAAGGGTCCCGTTTTTGCCAATTGGCTACAGAACTCTGAAATCCAATAATATTAAACATTAATTCCCAAGGTACCTTGCCTTGGAAATTAATCCAAGTCAGTAATGTCGGCCAATATTACGGTACAAAATATCTCGTTACGCACCTACAAGGCGATAATTGTACACAAAATCATTAATGCATTGAAAAAAATATTTTTTTTGCATCAATAAACTTCAATATGATGGTGTGTAATGTCTGATCCAAAAAGCGTATTCCATGTTATTCTGAGAGTATGTTCTAACTGACTCCTCAATTTTTACACTAAATCGGCATCAAAACATTCAAGTCAAGATACATTATAGAGCCACATCCTTCCAGACTTCTCCATCCTACCTTCAAGTCCATAGGCTATTCGTACTTCGTCAGATAGTCAGTTCACGGGCGTCAGATCTAATTTACAACGCATGCGCGACCCCTGCACTGAGCGTTGGAAATAATATTGTTGGTGGAATATGAACTCTGTTACATGATGGTCGGCTTTGGAAGATGTTTTTTTAATGCTTATTCAGAACTGATTTTTACATAATATATAACTAAATCAAACCAAATCAAAAAATATATATATATATACTTTATTTATTTTTGTTGTAGGCCACAGTTAGGCACTTACTTATAAATCGTCAATAATATCACAATATAGAATGACTGTACCTATATATCCTACTGAACAGCATTGAAATGATAAATGATAAATTTCGTTAAAGTTGTTTTGTTAAAGTTTATTAAAACTTTCAATTGTACTGATGATGATGATGATGGTAGTAACTGAACATAATACTCTGAATAACATCAACATAAGCAGGTTAGAAAATAAAGCAAATGACTTTAACTTACATCCTGGATCCCGAGAAGTTATGTTGACTCCTTATTTGGCTCTCACTTTAAAGTCAAAATATAGCAGCAAAATAGCTCGCTTACGTTAAAAAATCACAACAATACAAAATTACATCGCTTAATTCCCATTCCCATTGTACTCCACAACACTCGAGATACTATGCAGCGGCAAATTTAGTTATGCGCATCAAAGTACGAAGTAGTTCCCAACAGTTAGCACTGCGCTGCACTATTTATTATTACGGAGCTCCTCGAACTTGGGATTACTCCCGTGCCTTGACCCAGTTGTCGAGACAGAGTGTTATTTATTTATTGCGGAGAGATTCAGTAGTCGACAATAGTGTGACTGCATAGCTGGAGAAGTTTTGACAAAATTGGACGTTGTGATTGTGATGAAGGGTTCCATGAAAATCGTCTTGTTCTCACTACCAATAGTGTCACCTGTCATGGTAAATGATCACCGCTGCCTATGGACATCAACAACCCGTACAAGGATCACGGTTGCGTTGCCTGCTTTTAAAAACGCCATATCTTCCGCAACTGATATGTCATAAACATTTGTTAATTCTGTAGATAACCTTGTAAGGATTACTCAAAAATCAGTAGAACCGGGATGCATTCGATAAATATCTTACAGCGCAGCATTGAAATGATGCATTACGTTAAAGTTAAAATGTTAATCTTTTTAGTAAATACTGTTCATAGTACGCCGGAATACCTCGGGATACGCAAATAAACAGCAAATGCCTACAACTTATATACTGGTTCCCGAGAAGATAGTTTGGCTTTCATATTCAAGTTAAAGTCATAGCAACAACATAGCTCGCTTGCGATAAAAAATCACAACAACACGAAATTACATCGCTTAATTCCCATTCCCGTTGTACTCCACAACACTCGAGATACTATGCAGCGGCAAATTTAGTTATGCGCATCAAAGAACGAAGTAGTTCCCAACAGTTAGCACTGCGCTGCACTATTTATTATTACGGAGCTCCTCGAACTTGGGATTACTCCCGTGCCTTGACCCAGTTGTCGAGACAGAGTGTTATTTATTTTATATTACTTTGTGTATCAAAGCGGTTCATAAAATTACCAAGTCAGCAATCTCAAGCTGACACTAATTTCGTTCAAACTGGGAACTGAACTTAGGGTCTAAGTGCAGTCGGGATACGCGGATATGAGAGCGTTGAAGTCCTACAACTTCAATGGTTTTTGGAAAGTAATGACATCCCATGACTCTCGACTCTAACATTAGTGTTAAAGTACTTCTATCGTAAGCGAGTCAACGTGCTTACGATAAAAAATCACAACAACACAAAATTACATCGCTTAATTCCCATTCCCGTTGTACTCCACAACACTCGAGATACTATGCAGCGGCAAATTTAGTTATGCGCATCAAAGAACGAAGTAGTTCCCAACAGTTAGCACTGCGCTGCACTATTTATTATTACGGAGCTCCTCGAACTTGGGATTACACCCGTGCCTTGACCCAGTTGTCGAGACAGAGTGTTATTTATTTATTGCGGAGAGATTCAGTAGTCGACAATAGTGTGACTGCATAGCTGGAGAAGTTTTGACAAAATTGGACGTTGTGATTGTGATGAAGGGTTCCATGAAAATCGTCTTGTTCTCACTACCAATAGTGTCACCTGTCATGGTAAATGATCACCGCTGCCTATGGACATCAACAACCCGTACAAGGGTCGCAGATGCGTTGCCTGCTTTTAAAAACGCCATATCTTCCGCAACTGATATGTCATAAGCATTTGTTAATTCTGTAGATAACCTTGTAAGGATTACTCAAGAATCAGTGGAACCGGGATGCATTCGATAAAAATCCTACTGCACAGCATTGAAAGTATGAATTACGTTAAAGTTATAATGTTAATCTCACATTAAAGTCAAAGTATAGTAACAACATAGCTCGCTCACGATAAAAAATCACAACAACACAAAATTACATCGCTTAATTCCCATTCCCGTTGTACTCCACAACACTCGAGATACTATGCAGCGGCAAATTTAGTTATGCGCATCAAAGAACGAAGTAGTTCCCAACAGTTAGCACTGCGCTGCACTATTTATTATTACGGAGCTCCTCGAACTTGGGATTACTCCCGTGCCTTGACCCAGTTGTCGAGACGGAGTGTTATTTATTTATTGCAGAGAGATTCAGTAGTCGACAATAGTGTGACTGCATAGCTGGAGAAGTTTTGACAAAATTGGACGTTGTGATTGTGATGAAGGGTTCCATGAAAATCGTCTTGTTCTCACTACCAATAG
This sequence comes from Nomophila noctuella, assembly GCA_958496325.1. Lineage (NCBI taxonomy): Eukaryota > Metazoa > Arthropoda > Insecta > Lepidoptera > Crambidae > Nomophila > Nomophila noctuella. Next base: position 1,124,777 of record OY292486.1, read on the forward strand.
TGTCACCTGTCATGGTAAATGATCACCGCTGCCTATGGACATCAACAACCCGTACAAGGATCGCGGATGCGTTGCCTGCTTTTAAAAACGCCATATCTTCCGCAACTGATATGTCATAAACATTTGTTAATTCTGTAGATAACCTTGTAAGGATTACTCAAAAATCAGTAGAACCGGGATGCATTCGATAAAAATCCTACTGCACAGCATTGAAAGTATGAATTACGTTAAAGTTATAATGTTAATCTCACATTAAAGTCAAAGTATAGTAACAACATAGCTCGCTCACGATAAAAAATCACAACAACACAAAATTACATCGCTTAATTCCCATTCCCATTGTACTCCACAACACTCGAGATACTATGCAGCGGCAAATTTAGTTATGCGCATCAAAGAACGAAGTAGTTCCCAACAGTTAGCACTGCGCTGCACTATTTATTATTCCGGAGCTCCTCGAACTTGGGATTACTCCCGTGCCTTGACCCAGTTGTCGGGACAGAGTGTTATTTATTTATTGCAGAGAGATTCAGTAGTCGACAATATTGTGACTGAGCATAACTTGGGAAGTTGAAGTTGAACGGAGTGATATGGGTGTGTTGATTGAGGGTTTTGATTATAATCGTTTTAGCTTGAGTCATGTTACTATAGTAGAACTGCTAAACTTACTGTAGAATATCTGTTGAAACGAAACATATTTTGCAAATAATAATTCATGCATAATAAGAACTACTTTTTTAGGTTATTGGAAACGTTTTTCAATATCCCCATACTATACCAATTGAATGGCAATTGAGATTCAACATTACATTTTATATGTTAGGGAGTTTGATATATTAGATTAAAATTAGAAAGTGTATAATATTAATAAATAAATAATCGCATTTCAAAGCAACTTACAAAGACACTTGAGAGTAAATGGAAACAAAGATCATTCCATCTTCTGCTCTTACCGTTGGCTGGTGTACATTTAAGATTTAATGTATTTCATCTCATCCTAAATCAGTAATTCCGAAATAAACTTAGTTGAAACTCAGACATTTATGTCTTGATAACGGCACCGACTTGAAATAAATTACTGTGTTTACATGTCCACGCTTTTCATCTCCACAACAGAAATAAACCTCAGCAAAAGGACTATCTCTTCCAAACAAAACTAACATTAAACGATTTCTCAACGATGTGTTAAGTTAAAACAGTGCGACTCAGAGCTGTAATAATGTTTGCCAACGAGAAACCCTTGGCTCTTCCGATCGATCTCTCGAAGCGTTATCCCTTGCTGTGTTTCTTAGCTGTGCTAAAATTGTTACAGCAGCTAATGCAGCAATGTAGAAGGACATAATTGGAACGGACGCGGGGATGGTGCGAATGGTGAAGGTGGGAAAGATTAAGTCGCAGCAGAGCAAGAAAGCGGGGGTAAACGATAAGATATCATATAAGACAAATGCTTTGGAGTTAATAAAGACATTACTCGTATAATAAAATGTGGCGAAGCGTACGAACTTACGGCTGCAGTAACAACGGCGCGGAATGGAATTACTCATAACGATAACAATGTCGGAGATGTGTATGGGTTAAATGTGCAATTAAAACTAAATTTCGGTTGACGATATGTATCCGGAAGGTCTGTTTGTACTACTATTTTGATTGTTATGTGTCAAGCCTTGAATTGCCTTGTTTCCTTATTAGGTAACTAGGATAACGGATGTCATAGAATGTTGGTTCTTCCACAACACCAAATACCTTTTTGTTTTTAAGTTTCAAAACAAACAGTGGTTAATATTGTAAAAAACAGCTACGTATTTCCAAGTAAACAATAATTTCTTTGTTGTTTCTAACAATGTTCCTTCTTTTGTTTCAGGTACATAGTTAATTGCAGTTGTATGAAAACATTGTATGCCTTGGTATGTTTATTTTCTGAATACACAATTTTTAGTTCATCATTATCAATTCGCCGAGAATAGGGCTAAATGGAGAGCCCGAAGAGAGGCTTTTGTCCAGCAGTAGACTGCGATAGGCTGATGACGATGATGATGATATCAATATGCAAAGCCTACCTTATAAAAACAAAAAAAAAACCTAACGATTTGCACCTAAATAGTGTAATGAATTGAAGACACCATGCAAAACCCAAACGTACATCTTAAAACATACTAACACTTTCCATTGAAATTCGTTCGCGCATCTAAGTAAGAAGTGCATAGCAGAACAACGAAAATAATTAATTAAAATTATTCGGTGAACACGAGTGTCTTGTGTGCAGCGAGTCATAATTGCACGGAAAATATGTGCCAGCGTAGCTTTCATTGTGTCTGCCGGCGCGCGGGACCGACTTGCTACGCCGATTGCTTAAATAGCAAACGACGATCACTATTTAATTTTGATGCAATGTAACCAAAAATACGTTTTAAAGAGTAGTTTTAAATAAATGCAAGTTTTTTTTAATACTCTTTCATTACTTCGGAATAATTATTACTATGTGTTTAAAAATGTAATCGCGCTATGATTAATTATCTAAAAATGTAAAAAAACATAGTTTTATTTTTATACACATTCATTAACTTCCATGTTTACTAATGCTTTGCTTTTTATCATTTGTAATTGCATTATTACAATGGGCTTATATTGTTATGCTAACTAATCTTGAGTCTCGATTAGAAGCGGCGCCGGAAATCTGGCTAAGCCTTTGCTGATATCCATGACGGGCAGTCGACTAAAGTGTTGATGAGCCAGAAAAACAACAACGAAAATAGTTAACTAAAATAATTCGGTGAACACGAGTGTCTTGTGTGCAGCGAGTCATAATTGCACGGAAAATATGTGCCAGCGTAGCTTTCATTGTGTCTGCCGGCGCGCGGGACCGACTTGCTACGACGATTGCTATTTAATTTTGCTGTAATGTTACCAAAAATACGTTTTAAAGATGTAGTTTTAAATTAAATCAAGGTTTTTTTAATACTTTTTCATTACTTCGGAATGATTATTATTATGTGTTTAAAAATGTAATCGCGTTATGATTAATTATCTAAAAATGTAAAAAAACATAGTTTTATTTTTACATACATTCATTAACTTCCATGTTTACAAATGCTTTGTTTTTATAATTTGTAATTGTATTATTACAATGGACTCATATTGTTATGCTAACTAATGTTGAGTCTCGATTAGAAGCAGCGCCGGAAATCTGGGGCTAAGCCTTTGCTGATATCCATGACGGGCAGTCGACTAAAGTGTTGATGAGCCAGAAAAACAACAACGAAAATAGTTAACTAAAATTATTCGGTGAACACGAGTGTCTTGTGTGCAGCGAGTCATAATTGCACGGAAAATATGTGCCAGCATAGCCTTCATTGTGTCTGCCGGCGCGCGGGGCCGACTTGCTGCGACGATCAATATTTAATTTTGAATGTAACCCCAAAAATACGCTTTAAAGATGTAGTTTTAAATAAATACAAGTTTTTTTTTATTATTTTAATAATTGTTCCATTCTTCGAAATAATATTATGAGTTTAAAATGTAATCATGTTATGAACAATTTATTTTGGGTTTTCATTGCGAAGACTCAGTCCATTTGATTTTATTACAGTTGTCTAAAATGTAGAAAATCTATTTTCGTTTCATAGTAAGATAAATAATGTTGTGTAAAGATAAATAATAGCACTATTTCTGCTTATTTCATTTTATAATCCATTACATAATTTTATTTTCGTAATGATAATTTATTCATTTTAATAATACCTACTTCCATAAACTGTTTGCAATAGATAGGTTACAATTAATGTTTTTAAAAAAACTCCTTAGTTATTAAACGACCGCACATTATTAAATTTTAATTATTAAATGGTTAACAGATTTTATTATAATCCATATTTTACTTTTAATAATTAAGCAGTGTATTTGAATTCAACGAACCTATTTATAAAATATTCTAATCAAATTCGTCGTAGAAGAACCGCTCATCTTTCGCGTGCTTCACTCGCGTGACGGCCTACCAACGCTGCTTTTATGCGTTTTCATACTGTAAGCGGAGTTGCACTGTACACAAATCAATGTACGCCATTGTGTGCTCTATGCCAACATAATAGGGGGTATATTAGCACGAAACGGAGTCTTATGCGGCAGATTGTTCCTCTTAACCTATATAGAGTGGTTATAAACGTTTGCTTGACGAAAGAGGTTTTATAGTAATGCATCAGGGCTTCCGACCTGTATAATCACGGATATAGGTTTGCACACATAATATTATGTGAGACCCAATTAGAAGCGGCGCCGGAAATCTGGCTTAGGCTTTGCTGATATCCATGACTGCCTACTAGAGTGATGACATAAGAGATATATTTTAACAGTTATAGATTGAAATTGAAATAGTTAAAGCGACCATCAAAGGACTACCGAACTGATTCCTAGGGTGGAACAAAATGTATTTTCATCAGTACTAGTTTGTACTTAAAACAGCCCCGCGTTTATGAAGCATGCAAACGAGTAAAAGACACGTAAATATGTTGTTAGTCTTGCGTCTTACCTGTAATCGCTTGGCATTATCATATTGCTTCTTTACTGAGATGTATGTAACTTAATATTGTGCATTTAATTTTAGTAACATTCATTAGAACATGTTCCGTCTGGTATATGAAAGAAAAGACTATACTCCAGTCAAAATACACATTCCAGTTTGCATTAATTCCCAACAAGCTGGATTTTTGTGCAGGCCTTGAAGACGTCATTAGAAATGATATGTCAAAAGTCCCCATCGATCCCGCTTGTGCGTTGTTTTTTATTCGTGGTCAAAGGGCCCAAATTAGCGTTTTTTGCTTATATCTCTGAAACTAAGAGAGCTATTGAAAAATGGTTCAGGTAAAGTTTGTAGATCGTAAAATTGTCTACCTAAAAGATCTCTACACTTTTCTTCTACAAGGCAGCGCTGTCGAGATATCGTGACTATAAGCCGCAGGAAAGTCGTTTTTTCGAGTAGCCCACATAATGCAATTACAATAAATTGTGTTGAGTAGTTTATCTGGAGCAGGTGGCAGTAAAGTATGAATTGGCTCTAAACTATTATTTACCAATTTCCAGCCCCAATTTTCAGGATTTAGATCATTGAAGTCAAAAAAGACAAAATGCTGTATCAAGCTTGCATTCATTCCCAACAAGCGGGACTTTTGTGCAGGCCTTGAATACGTCATTACAAATGATATGTCAAAAGTCCCCATCGATCCCGCTTGTGCGTTATTTTTTATCTGTACTGAAAATCTTCGGATCCTATTTCTAACCTTTCTGGTAGTCAAACCTCAATGGTCCCCATAGAGACTTTTACTCCTTACATGAAATAGGATCGATTGGTGCGAAATAAAAATTTTGGAATTTTCAGTTCAAAATGTATGGGAAAAGTTTTTTGCGATTTCCGACATTTCTAGTACTCAAACCTCAAATGGTCCTTTAAAGTTTTTTAATCGTAACATGTAATAGGATCGATTGGCATGAAAAAAATATTTTGCCTATTTGAGCATTATGTACTGAAAATTCCAATTTTTTTTTTCACGCTAATCGATCATATTTCATGTAAGGAGTAAAAGTCTCTATGGTGACCATTGAGGTTTGACTACCAGAAAGGTTAGAAATAGGATTCGAAGATTTTCAGTACAGATAAAAAACAACGCACAAGTGGGATCGCTGGGGACTTTTGACATATAATTTGTAATGACGTATTCCAGGCCTGCACAAAAGTCCCGCTTGTTGGGAATGAATGCAAGCTTGATACAGCATTTTGTCTTTTTTGACTTCAATGATCTAAATCCTGAAAATTGGGGCTGGAAATTGGTAAATAATAGTTTAGAGCCAATCCATCTTTACTGCCACCTGCTCCAGATAAACTACTCAACACAATTTATTGTAATTGCATAATGTGGGCTACTCGAAAAAACGACTTTCCTGCGGCTTATAGTCACGATATCTCGACAGCGCTGCCTTGTAGAAGAAAAGTGTAGAGATCTTTTAGGTAGACAATTTTACGATCTACAAACTTTACCTGAACCATTTTTCAATAGCTCTCTTAGTTTCAGAGATATAAGCAAAAAACGCTAATTTAGGCCCTTTGACCACGAATAAAAAACAACGCACAAGCGGGATCGATGGGGACTTTTGACATATCATTTCTAATGACGTATTCAAGGCCTGCACAAAAATCCAGCTTGTTGGGAATTAATGCAAACTTGAGTCTTAATTTTGTCTATTTTGACTGGAGTACTAGGCTAGTAGAACACTATGAAACAATCAAAGCTGCCGTTGTCATGTAAAACTCGAAAATCTCTCATCGCACTTTCGTACGCGAGTTCTTTTTGGCGCGTTTGATTGAACGAGCGCATTGAAACAGTTCCACATTCTACTTCTTTTCAAATTCAAATTTCGAATTCGCAACGGACAACAGCGAACGACAACACGGCAGTTGAATAGTGACGCGAGTCGAATGCCCTGAATCGATTATTCGAATGAGCTGTCTACCTGATTGTAGCAGATGTTCCGTTCCGTGTGTGAGTGAATGATGTTGACGAGTGAAAGAATGAATGGAGCGTTGTTTCCGTGAAATATGCGAAGTTTTCTGTTTGAACAATGGTTTGAGCGAGTTCGGTATGAGCCAACTGAAAGAACAGTTTTGTTATCAGATTCGTTTTGGAAATTCATTTTCTAATTTCTAATATTCAGATAGAATTTGACGAATGATATCCACTTTGAGTTCACTTTGAGTACCCAATTTTAAGCACCTCATCCAGTCAAAACATTTCTTTTGTGATATCTCCGTCAATGAACCTGAACAAATTTGGACCATTAACAAGGAATCCATAGAAATGCGTTGTGTGTTCATAACCGATAAATTTAAATCACAGAATATAATCAATATTTCATATTGAAACTTTATCGCTGTACATGACATAACAAAATAAAAGCTTTGATAAAACCACTACGCTGCAGTTAATCTAAACACATCGCTCGCCATCGCCCGATAAACCGTAAACCGTACCGCGAAACTTTCACAGCGCCGAGTTGAAATGAATTGTCACTATTTAAAACATATCCCGCATTAGCAACAGTGATCTCTCATCAAACGGGAGCGCGGTTGAGATCCCATTAGGATAATGGTCGGCTGTAGTTGACTAATGGCCGCGTATGCTCGGCGCTCTTTCATTCACTCGCTCGCATACCATTCAACCATTCACTGCTTTAGAACGATTGAAATAGATTGTGACTGCACTATTTTCACAGTTTATAACCTTTTCAGAATGATTCTGTTTTGTCTTAGGGAAATAGCTTGGAAGCGGCGTGATGTGTCGTTACTTTTGTTTTTATTTAAAAGACAGATTTGGTGCAATTTTTCCACGCATAACATTCTACTGTAAGATTACTTCATAATTAAGAATGTGTACGCGGATCAGGTGTAGGTACATTTCTGGGTACAGTTTTATTTTTCAGTATCTTTATCACAAGATACTACTTTGAGTAAATAATTTTCATGAGCTTTTAGTCTCTAAAGAGGAAATTAGAGCAGGGAATATATATTTACACACCCAATCTTGCTAAAATAACTTAGTGAACTGAACAGATGTAATGACAATCAGTGCCATTAAATATCTGAATCCCTATTTAGCGCTATCCTGCATTAGCTTAAATCATTGCCGTCAACCATCAAATTAGATCCATAAACGGGCCACTGTAAGCCCACAATACGTAGTTACTAATATCACCGACAGTACAGCGAATAACGCACCGTAATATAAACGGAATAGGATCGATTACAGCATGCAATTCAGCGCTCGAATCGGCCGTAAATTTGGAGAGGCACTTGCCTTTTCAAAACCGAATCGGAATGCCCGGGAGTGGTGTTCAAATTTAGAAATCGCTTGGACGAAATATGGCGGCGCTAGAGCTGTGCCCTGCGCGACTCCGTCCGTCTATAAGGATAGGGTTCAAAATTAAAATTCTATTTTTCACTCTAAACTGATCTTAGACTTTTTTTACTTTTGCTGCACGGCTTTTTGCCGGGCCGGCCGTGCTTTAGTGCTTTCATGCATCTAGGCTAATATTTGGATTTTACATTTTGGGGATACTTTTGCCTTCGTGTAAGGCACGCTGGTTTGGATGGTTCGCATTTAGCTTCGCTTTTTGGTGTTAAAGTGGAATGCATCTTTGCTGAAATCGACTAAAGGTCGATTATGACAATTACATTATTGACAATCTGATTTTATTTCTCGTGACAAAATCAGTTCTGGTGCACTGTGATTGGTATGCTTAAATTGTATTTATTAAGTCACTTATGTGTTTATCTTAATCCTAACTCTAGTATTATTTTTTTAGTTTTTCTACCAATTTTGTCCTTCACACAAAATGAACCAATCCTGCCTTCACAGTATCCACGTGTTCAATCTCACCATGATCTGTTTCCATGCGCCATCCATCACCGCCAAACGCCTGTCACGCGGTGTCGCCGCTCACGCATGCCCGTCGATGGACGGGGTACAAAGGTCAGTGAGGGCTTATCTTGTGTGATAGACGTGTCTGTATTACTTGGTTAGTGGGTTCATTTAGGTTTTGGATAAGACGATCTAATTTTTAGACTATTCCTCCTTCTTCGTGAGAATATAAATCACTTGGCTTATTATGTCTTCTTTGGGCTTTCACATTTCTTTTGCTTTATTTTTCGTGTTGTAGTTTGAGTTTAGTATACCATTGGATCTAGCTTGTGTATCTAATTTAATTTCAAAATTACTATACGGACCAAAGGAGACCACAAAATCAATTTATTACTACTGTATATGTATACTTAAGTACTCGTGTACTAACTTTCTTTACTTTGTTGTAGCAGTAAGCAATTATTTTCAATTACTGACAGCCTCTTATTTCTGGAATTTCCACTAGACTTACCATCCATAGTTACTCAACGAGTCTGTGCACATATTTGGCTTTGAAAGACATCACTTATTTCAAAGTTGGAATTACTCTGTTTTTATTCCTTCAACCTAGCAATCATCTGGTTTGAGGAAGGGCCTGACAGTAACCGATTCAGACAATGACTACCCTCAATTAAATCGAACGACAGGTGGACCGTAACGGTTGCGCCTGCGCTGCCATTTGCCAACATGGCGGAAGGGTGAGGTAATAATGGTGTTAACGTCCGATTCGCTTTGAATACATTATGGGACCAGTACTATTGAAACTTGATTGACAGTATTCCTTACAAATCGTTGAATTTGGAATATGGTTTGGTTCTTACTTATTTGATACTCGTAACAAAAGTCGAACATTTTCGCAGATTATCTATTGAATTAATTGTCTTCTGGATATGAAATTAAATAATTTATTGAGAAAATGGATCTACGTCGTAATTTCTTTTGCACGAATAACTCAACATCATAAACTGTACATTAACAATTTCAGACGCTATATGTTTTTATATTACTAACATTGATCTGCTTCTTGTTCGCGAAGCTTTACTTTTAGCTTTTAAATTTATTGCTTACTTTTAAATCTGTATCAACGTACAGAATTAAAAGTAAGCAATAAATTTATTAAATAAACTAAATTTAAATGAGATTGCATCGAGATTACCTTGTCAAACTTTGATCGAGAACAGGTAGTTACATCCATCTGTACAGAGGTTATAATTTTGAGCATTTACATCACCGAATGACTACCGTAAAAAACCTGCATCAATATTTTGTCCTCCTCTGCAATTTGGTCGCCACAGTCAAATTAAAATGCATACTTTGGATGCGCCTAATTAAAGTAAATGGAGATTCCTCGTCGCATCGCATTTTAGCGGCCATTAAAAGTACCAAATGTCTTGTAAGTGGTTTATAATAGCTCTGATGACAATATCTGTATGCGTTTATTGAAATTATTTTGTTACCTTAAATGGAGCTTAATGTTTAGTATAAAAAAAACAATTTGTGAATATTATTCTGGCCAAAAATATATTTTTCAGAATAAATTAAGTCGCCACCGTAAGGCAGTACTTTTTAATTCTAAGTAAGGAAACCTTTTCGATATTGGTTTAATAATTCAAAATCATACAGGTTTATGGTTTTAAGTTTAAATACTAGACGGGATATTGATTTCTTCTGGCTTTACTTCTAGACTTGGTACTAATAAACTATTAAGAATTTTGGAGCACAGATCAGCTTTGTGATTTTCAAATCTCATTTAGCAAGCACCGTGATTAAAATAAATAAGTACCTAAAATAATTACTAAGAGGCTATTACCCTTCCCCGAGACATTAGCTTAAGCTCATTCTAGTATACTTTAAAGGCAATTTTTAGTCTGGGTCATGCCTCGTTACCTCTAAAGCATAATTATCTAGAAATTGTTGTCGGTCACTCCGTTAGAAACGTTTAAGAATGTCGTAGCCTGACCTTGTTAATGCCTATGAAATTAAGCTCAAAAAATATTATTTTCTCATTTAACATCTAAATCGATTCAATCAATTTCATAGAGATGGCAACGGCTAGATGATTTAGTGGTTCAAGTATCAGGCCGCGGTCTCGAGATCCTGGGTTGGATTCCCGGGTGGGGAAATATTTATGTCTTTTTTCCGAATGCGGCCTGGGCGTGTGATAACCAATGCGCATTTTACAAGCGTGGTGATTACGCCAAAATCCATTTGTGTAGCAAAAACATGATATCCAATTATGAAGGCCTTTTACTTTCGTCAGTAGGGCATTAAAAGACTGAAAATAGGTAAAATTATTAATATTATTATTATGTAGGTTTACATTTAAATACAATAAATATCTAAAACGGAACCGTGATCGATACTTCATCCGATATCTGTACGTATGCTCGATTTGATTCATTAGCTAATCGCGCCATCTGAGGTCGAGGGGTCTGTTTGATGGATGGGTGAGCGGCACAGAGTTGAACTGTTCGACTTTGATGAGAATCAGGGAACTCGGGAGATAAGGTTTCACTTCTTAGTGAGAAAGTGTTCGAGAGTAACTAGGTTTCGGACAGCGAGGTATTCCTCTTTGAGCACCCAATGAGCATTGCCTGAAATTTGCATATTTTCAAATCTATCTCCTACCAACGAAACATGCAAGTATATGTTCTTGAGCTCATTACAAACGATATTTGTTAATGCAGTGCAGCTGTAAAATCAGTTCGAACTGAGCGAGGCATCCTAGAAATTTTTCCTTCATACATTTTTCTATGGGCGTGTAAAAGTTCTAGCCTGTCTAGTTGAGGGCATTTCAAACGATACTCGCTATGGCAGTATAGCTATTCGAATATCGTTTGAAATGCCCTCAAGAAATATATATTTAGATATTTATTACCAGGTTTGATTGATGGACGCGAAAAAAAAAAGATGACACCTCCCCTACAAAAATCGGCATTGTCTTTTGGAGCACTCGCAACCTGAGCGCCTGGACTAGTCCTAGGACGACTTTTAATACTTTTGGCTTCTCCAAAATATTAAATAGGCCTGCCAAAAATATCAATAGATGCTCTACGTGGACTTTAGCTTGGGCTCACCTTATGGGTTTTGGGTGCACAAAAATAAATACTTTAAAACACAATACAATAATACGATGGGACCCCGTGGGTACATGATGTTTACTGATGAAAATTATTAACCCATGCCTTTTTCTAGTGTTTTTGATGTACAATTTTTGTTTATAATCCGTGCTTTAGGTCCAATTCATTTTTAAATCAAACAAACATAAATCAAGAAAGTTAAATATTTTTTCATTATCTTATTGTTAATTGTATCGCATTGTTATTTATGTTTGCATAACAATTGTTTTCTTCCATATGACAGGAATCGAACCGTATCAAAATCACCATCGATTATCGTCGAGTCATCAATCACAGCACCCCTGGATGATTGGCGTGATCGCCTAATGAATAACTTGAGATCATCCGCATTCATTACGCGGTGGGAATTAGTTTTCGCCTGATATTGATGGGTTTTGTTTGCGATGGATTAGGAACTTATTGCTAATCGGACTGTGTGAGTTGGGCGGTTTTAACTTTGGAGGTTTAATCGGTTTTTTGGCGGGCTTATTTATGCAATTAAAAATTATATCATTTGATTGAGTTAGTTTTGTATCTTTTTTTTTTTAATATTCCCAGATTACGATTTTCAAATCGTAAAAACGACTTATTTTTACATCAAGTCGTTGGACCATTTGAAAGGAGGAGGAGGTAAAGTCTAAACTTTACATATTGTTTGCATTAAATATTTAGTTTTTTTTTTATATTATAGATATTTAATAATATATTTATTGATAAACTAAAACTACTATTATTATATTATTATATTTTACTTGAAAGTAGATAGCGTAGTGCTCTATATGTTTAGTAGATATGTGTAAAATAACATGTTGCCAAAATAGCAAAGATAATTATTTAAACACATGAACTCTCGCCCTAACTGGAAATAGTATGATAGACTTTTGGCATAACTCCGACCAAACATAAAGCAAGTGCCCTGCCCCGCTTAACCAGAACCGAAAACAGACCGAGTTTTTATTCAAATATTAAATTTTGCGAATAGCGCTAATTTAACCTCCCATCAACTGGGGAAACTTCCAAAATGTTTTTGTCAAACGCAAACCGTATTACGGTTAAACTGCGAAATTTACCACGCATCGCGGTCGTACTGATTAATGTGACGGTTTGAACAACGGCGGGACATAATTAATCATTTATTTAAACGTACGCCGCCACCTGTGGTGTCGTCGTGTAATTTGTTGTGACTTGTTCCAATGTTCGAACGTTCCAACGTTCCTATGTTCAAGCGCGCGACGCTTAGCGTTCCGAATTTGTTGTTATCTAACAGAGAGCTTAATTCGGCACGTGTGGCGAATTGGAAGACTTGCATTGTAATTAAATTAAATGTTCTATTTCTGCGGATGTTGAACGTTACCCGACAGAACATGGATCTTTGCGAAAGGCACTTGGCTGCTTTCGTATTTCTATCGTGAAGAGTAACATCTTGATATCTACTAAGAGCTGTTTTAATAGCATTAATATGCAATTGTTTTGACGATTGTATTGGCCCGTGTGTGGTATTTTAACAAGAGATATATAAAACACGGCATTTTCAAGCTCTTTAGAGGTGCGAGATGACGCGTGGGCATCCATTTGTCGAGGAAGGCTTGAAGCTTTGATATTATAACACTAAGTGTGCGGAAACCGAAATCCACGGCGCAATGCGGCCGCCCCCTTTTTTTTTAAATAAAACAATGTTTTGTTTCAATATTGTTTTGGTTATTCTACATGAGTGTGATGAGCGTACTCGCGAATCAGGCTGTAACTAACATTGTTCATTGTAAATGTCTGGCAACCTTCGCCCTGCAGAAGTATGAGCCGATTTATTTTTAATATCAGACATATGACTCACCATTTTATCCAGCACTTTCCGTATCTTCTACAATAATTAATAATGCATTTTACCTTTTAGATCGCCGTCATAGTTTTTGTTCGGAACATTCCGTTTTGCGGTTGTGATTCATGCGGTATATCTATTATCCATTACCGAAAGCTTGTCAAGTGTACTCATCCATCAAGCTGACAGACGTAGGTACCACGCAGCATGCATATTAATTAACACTGATTCACGTTAAATCATAACTATATTGAGTTCCGAGAATACGATCGTGCGGATTTCATTAGCCGTGATCTCATATTATTAAAGGCTTTTTTTGTTTTTGCTGAATAAGGAAAGTAATTAAATATCCTGATGAAAATTTAAAACATATTATTTCAGACTTGTTTTAAATATATTTTTCTCCAATATGTATGTGCCATAACGGAGTCCATCACTTATTGGCGGAGATAATATACCTTATACATGCCACTGCAGCTTAGCGTTATCTTAAGTGAACTCTGTATTTCTTCACATAATATGTATGTAGCTAGGCGGGATAACAATCTGAATTGACTTTAGGGAGATCATGTACGTTTAGGCTCTAACAGATTTTAATAATTGTATTTTTGACAAGAGGTCTAAAGAGGAGCTGGTGCACCCGAAAAGATACTTTAATCATTACTAAAATAATAAACTAAGGAACTAAAGGATCGAATTTAAAAAATAAATGTTGTATTGTCCATGTGACGAGTAAGGCTTTAATCTATATTAACACTATGTGTGCGGAAACCGACCCACGCGAACGGAGTCGCGGGCGGCCGCTAGTTTAATTATAAGTAACGTGATGACGTGACTGTGGCTCGATATGCACTCTATGTACTTACCAATGCACCACTAATTGATTGTGTTAATATCGTGTTCCTTTATTTCTCCAAGCTAATTCGCCTACATCAACGTCCATGTTGTGTCCAATTGCACCATTGCCTACATTTAGCTAGGCAGTGATAGTGCACACCGATGTTCCTAAGGCCGCGTACACATGTATTCGTGTATGACGCGTCGGGATTGTTAATGAGATAACGCCCATGTCATAACGTGCTGATGCGAGCACTGCCTTACAGCGGGTACCGATGGGAAATTAATATAATCTGCGTGTCAATTAGGCATTAATATTAGGAATTACTATATTTATAACATGTGTAGGCTAAATTGTTGTTATTTGTATTTTTAAGGTTTGATTTTATGCTTTTTGTAACTGATAAGATTGACTTACGCATGGTCCTTGATAAATGTTTTTTCTATGAGTGGGAATATGTTCTCGTGTATAGTAAATCATGAATTTTCAGAGTAAAACCGTCCTTTAAGTCATTATAATATGTTGCTTTTGTGCTACACAAATTGAAAATAATAAATGTAATATTTACGCAAAAAAGAAAACAATTTTTCAGGACTAAAAATGTACAGTCTATAAATCAAAAACTAAAATAGTTTTCCTGCGAACCGTACCATAGGCCATCACTTGTCTTTCTTCGTATTTTTATTTCGCTTCGGCCATTAGTTTCTTAATTAATATCCAGCGCTCGGGCGGACCCGGATCAATCATAATCAGCTGTTACAAAACATTTCAATTTTAAAAGGTTCTCTACCTCTGCTTGCTTAAGGCGATAGATAGCTATTGTATTTTAACGCGCTTAAGTTTTTGTTAAAGTTTTAATACTCCTGATTTTAAAGACAGGTGTTGTTAATCTAATCATGGTTTTAGATTTTGGAGACAGATAAAATTACACGGTGAATGAGTTCGTTATTGGAAGTGATTTGATGTTATCTTTCTCTAACTGATATCTCATTCTATTGATCTTAAGTTAATTAAATAATGTCTTGCAATCTGATTACGGCAAATAATCTTTACAATCAATAAACTACGCATTATATACAAGTATTATCAAAAAGGGTGACTTAGTGCTCAACGATAGAGGAATACTTTATTCCCAAAGTATCATAGTTATTTTTTAATCTTATTCGTAGGCAAAAGAACAAGAGGATCAGGTGAACTGATGATAAGTGAACATCGCTGCCCATGGACATCAACAATCGCACAAGGGTCGCAAATGCGTTGCCTGCCTTTAAGACCCCCCAACTGAGCTCTGGTGACCTTAATATCCAGCACAACAGCTGCAAAGTGCTACTTCACTGTGATTTTAGTTAGTATTAGTGGTGGTGGTAATTCGGTGTAAATTTTTACACTACCGTTAAAGATGTATTCGTACTACCAAGTTCCTTCCCTCCCATAGATAACCCAAGTTCTGCGACAACGTGCTATCCGAGGCACATAACGTAATAAAACCGTAATACCGTAATTAAAGCAATTATTTCATGACAACAGCACATAAAATCTGTCGCAAAAATTGACGAACGTCGCTTTAAAGTCACGGAATGGTGATATTTTAAAAAGCAGTTTTTAAATGCAGTACTTAAAACAGTCGAGGCGTGAGATTTTGCAGCTGTCGAGACGTTTGAAACGACCGATTACAGCGCTGTGATGAGTCCATTATCATTCAAAAACTGTTGGGCTGTTTTACACTGTACATTTTATGGTGGAATATCCACTGTCCTATTTCGTCTATGGAACCTCTTTGCGTGAGTACGCAAAACGCACTTGCGTTTCAGGCTTTGAGTCTAGGGAAATCTATTTTAGTAAGATGACGAAATTACATATAACAAGAAATTTAATAAGTATCAAAATATGTAATCGACGTGTGAAAAGGACGCTCAGCTTAACAAATAGAGGCAACCAGAGACAAAGTTTCTTTGCCATTTACATTGACAAGAAGTTAAATCGGGACATACTCGTTGCACGAATTTCGTTATGAATTACCTACTATCATGGGCAACGGATATTGACTTAAATAATTTTCACTCATTGAAATATTTTTTTCGTAAGATTATTACTAAAAACGGATTGGTGAAATGAAACCCGGGCTGTTTTCGGGAACAATCGACACAAATTTTCCCGACCTGGGAATCGACCCCAGGACCTCGACCCACTGCCCGGAACTTAAACCACTAAACCATCGAGGCTTAGTCTATTAACCTATTGTTAAAGTCAAAGACTTCATCAATTAAATGAAGCGTTCAGTTGAAGCCAATTTCAAAAAACTAAACCATACATTACACGTTGATTAGAATCCACATTAGCATCGGAGAAAGGCAGCATTACCGTGTCAGTTACACCGAGATATTAGCTTCGAGAATGCATCGAACGCATTACCCTGGCTAAAGATCACGACTCGGGCCAAAGTTCCTAAGAACTTAAGTTCTTATTTAGGAACAATAATACTGGATCGAGAATGCACTAAACCTCAGCGCGAACTAGACTTTCCCATCATTATCCTAACTTCGTCATCGCTGGCTTTCACTGACGTCTGACATGGAAGTATAAAGCAACTGTGTTTCTGTGGATGAGGTAAATATAAGTACAAAACTTAACTGATAAATAGTTTCTGCTTTGTAGTCAAGGTCACTTGTTTCACAACCGTGGACAAAAGCGATGTGATGGTGCCGTCTGCTGGGCTCAGCTGCAAATTATCACTCACATCGGCTTTGCCACGCTTTTTACTGATAATCTATTTTTTTAATATATAAAACTGAACATTTTGTTTGTTTGTTTGTTTGAACGCGCTAATCTCAGGCACTACTGGGACGATTTGAAAAAACATTTTTGTGTTGGATAGTTCATTTGACGAGGAAGGCTTTAAGCTATTGTAAATCAAAATCCACGCGGACGGAGTCGCGGGCGGCCGCTAGTATATATATGTATATACTAGCGGCCGCTAGTACATATTTAAATCCCATAATTTCCACTGTTGTGTAATACCATAATTTCCGCATCCCAGGGGATTTTTTGAAAAAATCCTATAGTCCCTACTAGCCAGAGGAGAGCTGAGACAAACATAATAGCAAAGGACATGGCCAATTCCTGCCTAGTGAAGTAGTGATGGCCACGAATGGCACAAAAGCACAAAATATATTAAATTAAAATATGAATTTTCATATATTTTACAATCTTGTAGAACTTGTCAGTATTTAAAAGAAATTAATTAGTAATTTAACTTCCGCTATACACTGCTTTTGAGAAAATGCGTTCCTTTCAACGTAAATACGGATAGTCTGCTCTTGTCCTCCATAGACACAATATAATATTGTATGAAAAACAGTGACATACAATAAAATATAGCTTCAAATATAAAAAAATATTTGAAATTGTATCATTTAACGTATTATTTATCACCAACAAACTATTTTAAACATAGTATTTTATTATTTTTCCCAAAATGAATATTACTTTAAGCAGAAAGGAATGAATATAATTGTCATTATTTCGACAGTTATTGTCAAATATTTAAATCCGTTGCCATGGAAATAATGAACAATGCGTGACAGAGTAAGCGTTAGCAAAATTACGATAAGAGAAAAAGAGACAACAGTTTTTTCACGGTACACCGTTGAGTAACCTTAGTAACCAATGTATCATGTCATCAATCAAAACAATGCTACAGTAAGGGATTGAAATGTTTTTTGCAATCTTTGTGTGTCTGTATAATTATAACCTCAAGTTCTTGGACTTTAGTTGTTAATGATATTGAATGTTCTGATAGTTACGAGTCTAATGCAGTACGACATGTTTGTGGGAAATGAATTTGGTGTCTAGGCAAACGTTCCATAGAATGTTGGCCATGTCTTTTTATTATTCCCGTTGTCCACATTGACGGAAAGAGTATAGCACCATAAAACAATGCCTCCTCCTCGCTTAGTCGCTCTCATAACCCGTTTACATGTGACCCGGGCTCGCTTGGGTTCACCTGGCAATAAGTCAGCATCGGCAGAAATGCCGGCCACTTTAGCCGCATTACCGCAACAATCGAGCTCTGGTCCACTTTACCATTGTTCCGCATATTATTGGTTCTTCCCATTGTCCCTACCAGGGGATTTAAAAAGAATTAAAAGAATCAAGAATCCTATAATTACCATGAGCCAGAGGAGAGGGGACAGAGGGAATGAAAAACATATTAACTAATTTGATTATTCCCGTTGTCCACATTTGAGTAAAATGGGACAACTTCATCAAAAATGCCTCCTCCACTCTTAGTCGCTCTCATAACCCGTTTACATGTGACCCGGGCCCGCTTGGGTTCACCTGGCAATAAGTCAGCATCGGCAGTAATGCCGGCCACTTTAGCCGCATTACCGCAACAATCGAGCTCTGGTCCACTTTACCATTGTTCCGCATATTATTGGATCTTCCCATTGTCCCCACCAAACTTGTACCCACCAGGGGATTTAAAAAGAATTAAAAGAATCAAGAATCCTATAATTACCATGAGCCAGAGGAGGGGGGACAGAGGGAATGAAAAACATATTAAGTAATTTGATTATTCCCGTTGTCCACATTGACTGAAAGAGTATAGCACCATAAAACAATGCCTCCTCCTCTCTTAGTCGCTCTCATAACCCGTTTACATGTGACCCGGGCTTGCTTGGGTTCACCTGGCAATAAGTCAGCATCGGCAGTAATGCCGGCCACTTTAGCCGCATTACCGCAACAATCGAGCTCTGGTCCACTTTACCATTGTTCCGCATATTATTGGTTCTTACCATTGCCCCCATCAAGCTTGTACCCACCAGGGGATTTAAAAAGAATTAAAAGAGTCAAGAATCCTATAATTACCATGAGCCAGAGGAGGGGGGACAGAGGGAATGAAAAACATATTAAGTAATTTTATTATTCCCGTTGTCCACATTGACGGAAAGAGTATAGCACCATAAAACAATGCCACCTCCTCTCTTAGACGCTCGCATAACCCGTTTACATGTGACCCGGGCCCGCTTGGGTTCACCTGGCAATAAGTCAGCATCGGCAGTAATGCCGGCCACTTTAGCCGCATTACCGCAACAATCGAGCTCTGGTCCACTTTACCGAAGTGCCGAGTTATTGGTAAAAACTGAACTGTGCAGATAAGGGATGGAGTGACGAGAGAAACCTAGGTTTGTTTTATGGGAATATTATAATGATACTCGTCAAAATAGCGTTTTGAGTGACAAGATGTACCTAGCTTTTATTTATACTTAGTGAATAGTTTTACCTATAACTTAGATAATATAGAAAATAAAAAATATTCCCAAAATACAAAAATCAAATTAAGAGATTCTGAGGGAAATGAAAGTACGATTAAATCAAGATTTTGTTCGCTATGAATTACCAAATGTTGCAGTTTTATATACCAACAGACCACTAGTGTCTAAAAAGTGAGAGTGGTCATTCTAAACTTGTCACTAGGGTATTTATAGCCTCAAGTCTCGTGATTCTTTAAGGGAAGTATTGAAAGGGATAAATATATTAACTCACATATCACAATACATCCTTGATTGTGTTATGTATGTTCGCAAAAATCTCGAACTGTTCTCAAAAAAGTCGGATTGCCATAGATTTAATACAAGAAATAGGCATAAGCTTGCTATCCCAAACATTAGACTTCAAAAGATTGGAAATTCCTTCATTGGATTATGCATAAAAGTATTTAATATATTACCTCCAGATATTGTTAACTTACCCTTACATCAGTTTAAGTCTTATATTAAATCAAGTTTAATGAAAAAAGGGTATTATAAGGTTGAAGACTACCTGAACGATGGAGGACTGTAGCTACTGGTGTGCTGGCCTGTTTGCCATTTCTGCTTTCTTTTCACGCTGACATTATTTTTATGTATGTAATGTAGTGTAGTTTTGTGTAGTATATTGTTCCAATTTTGTTCTTTTTTAATTATTTCTTTTTTATTACTAGACAATGTTTGTGTTAACTTAGAATGTTATTCTGTCTGTAATATGTAAAAATGTTCTGTAAACAAAAAAACCGTTGCCATTGTATAATTTTGGAAGTATTATGTACCTTCACTGGGTTATATAGTGTAGTTTTAATTTTAATTTTGGCATTCCATTTGATGATTGGATAGCCTGGGTCTCAGTAGTCATGCTCACTATAATGTCTCTGGGGTGGTGGCGCTATGTGGCGGGTCATTTCATTCCCTCTAAAATGGTTGAGTGAGATGATGGCTGACACATACGTCATACTTGTGAACAGGTGCCGCCTTTGGGGACTGGTCGACTGGGACTCAATCTATTCGTATTAAATATTTTTTTTTTTTTTACTTGAAAGATTTTACTATATGACCTGGTACACGTACGAGTATGTTATTATAAATTGTACAAACAAAAATTGTAAAAATTGGCGATTGAAAAGAGCAACTATCGAGTTTCTTGCCGCTTCTTCTCGGTAGATGACTGCATTTACGAAGTCGGTGGTCGAGTCTATATTATTTTATTGACGATTTATAAGTGCCTTGCAGAGACCTTTTCATAATGCGAACTGCTAAGGAGTGGAACTCTCTGCCGTGTTCTGTGTTTCCCGAACGTTATAATTTGGATGTCTTCAAGACTAGAGTGAACAGGTATCTACTAGGCAAGCGTGCTCCACCTTAGGCCTCATCTACACTTTCTATCAGGTGTGATCGAGGTCAAATGCAAGCCTATCTTAAAAAAAAAAAAAAAAGACCTATATAAATAAAGAATATTTTGATTTTGATTTGATTTTGATTTTGGTAACAATGTCCCCATTAGAATTAGAACGACACACTTTTTAAATAAAAACCACGACAAAGTCAGGTATACCCTAACGTTATTCCCCTATAGAAATTAATGGCTTCTAATTCCAACGTCACTTACATCACGCCATATGACGTCATCAGTTTAAATGTGATTCCGCACACACCCGCGTGAAGCAAGGGCTCTTCGAGAAAATTAAAATTTTCGGCGCGAAAATACCAAGTCACGATCGTCGAGATCGTAAATTACGGTAAAAATTACGGGAAAAAAGTGGCGGCCATTAGTGTTCCATTGCAAGATATACGATGAATGCAGTAAGCTAGAAATAGGAACATAAAATATCTACTAGGTGTATATTTCTTTTAGTGAATATCTTAAAGGTTAGCTCCCGGAGCGCGTCACATAAATGCATATTTCAATTTAACAGTAAATGATTCAACACAAACCAAAAAGGAAAATATAAGAGGCCTAAACCAAAAAGAAAAAAAACCATAAACAAAGTTTCATGACACATAAACGTATTAACTAATAGTATCCTAAGAAACTAAATAAATAACTGTGCTACGAGTTTATTAAAGCGGTGCGCACCTTCTCACCACACCAATAGCTAAATAAAATTAAAGCAAAAACAATGATACCAGCAGTCGTTACAAACGTGTATTATATACATACGTGATGTTAACCCCTTAACATGAGGCTCTTTCTCTTCTTCTCTTCTTCCTAGCGTTTATCCCGTTTCTATGCGGGGTCCGCTTTGACCCGAACATGAGGCATACAGAAATAATTAAATATTAACTTAATTTCATAAATAAATTCTTAAATATCTTAGCTTTCAATACAACAACTTCTTTCCACCACAGTCGCACGATAAGTCGCCCGACCGCTCGGCCCGGATCTAAGTATCCCGAAAGGACGTAATCCCTAATTAAAACCTTTAGAATGGTGGCTTAGGTGGCTGATTTGTGACCGAGGGTCGGGGTTCGAATTAGCTGCTCCGGACTTGATTGGAATTTGCTGTTTTAGTTTATATTTCCAATGGGTAATCTTAACTTTAAGAAATCTTAATACAGCTGTATTGTATAATAAGTAGGAAGTGGTACGAATAATAAGCGAATATTTTGTGTTTAAAGTGCATTATCAGAAATCATTGCATTATTTTAACATTTTACTTAAACATATCAATTTTTTTTTCTCACAAAAATATGAGAAACGTTATCAAAAAGTATATCGTAGTACATATATAAATTAAAACTCAGATACCGCTTCGAAGATAAAATAGAAAAATGATAAGCCACACCAATCCCACAATTTGTTAATCAAAATAGGTGTGCTAGTACCAGGAATTTATTTATTTCCTTATCGTAAAGCACCGAATAATATAGTCGTAAACAAAGATACTTTTATACTCGCATTTACTTAGCCCAAGCCGAGCTGTTTATCAAACATTAAAGTTAACATCGACCCACAACGGCATTACAAGAAATCTTAACAGCTCACTCCGTAGTAAAACTAAAATTGAAACAAGAGTTTACAACCGAATTACTTGAAATAATGCCGTCAAAATTTCAAAGAGCACAAATTAAAAAGTTACAGAAAGTACAGTTTGTCTGTTTTATCCCATTAGAGCATTTAATCGGGATGAATAATCCTATCACCTAAGTCAACCATACCTTGCTTGTATACTAAATTTCATCGGAACCCGTTCAGTAGTTTCAGCGTGATTGATGGACAAACTTTCGTATTCTTGAGGGCATTGCAAACAATATACTTGGTGATTCAAAGATTGGTCAATTGCCATAAAATTTCGTTTTAACATAATAAGCACCAAGCCTTCTTGATGTTAACACAAGATTAAATCATTGCACTACTTTGACGTTTCATTTCAAACACGTACTATAAGCGCTTAAAGTATACACGAATGTTGGCATTTAAATGAAGTTGACAACTGTCTGCTCTACATGTTCTGGTTAAACTTACTAAAGATTTTGTGACTGATAAAAATGCATTAAACTTTTTAATATCTTATCGGGAGGTCGACGAATGTCGGGCCCTATACTGTTCCATTAAAACTTAGTCTGTTTCAATATGAAACCACAGACTAAAAATGTAAGTAGGCCAAGGAATAGCAAAGGAAATCTTTGCTCTACACTTATATTTATTTAATTAAATCTATACGAATATAATAAAGCTGATGAGTTTGTTTGTTTGTTTGAACGCGCTAATATAAGGAACAACTGGTCCGATTTGAAATTTTTTGTGTTGGATAGTCCATTTTACGAGGAAGGTATATAATATGTACCAATGTGAACGGATACCGAACACCACGCGGACCGAGTCGAGGGCGGTCGCTAGTTTATTTAATAAAATAAAACATAAATTTGGATTAAATAAACACATGAATTTAAAATCAATTAGTTAAACTCATTGATATGGTTAAACTGTTGTTGTGCTTGATAGCGGCTGTCAACAAGCTGATTGTTTGTATAAGCCAGATGTTCACAACGTGCAGTCTTTTACTAGGAAACCATTGTTATTTTGTTTATAAAACGTACTTCCGTGACGTAATGGGAATATTTCCCATATGAATCATGGTTTTTAGCGGCTATTGGAATCAATATGGAACAAATCTAGCATCCATAAAACAAGCTTCGAGCTTAGTTTAGGGTTAGGCAATTGGTGTGTTAGTGCCAGGATTTTTCAGTACACGCACGCGAAACTCTTTTGACGTGTTTCAATAACGCCGTGATGTCGCCTAGTTAAGCACTTAGTGCGTAGTTAAAAGTCTATCAATCTTTGAAGGTGCTATTAGCCAGAGATGTATCAGCAGACGATATATCTTAGCAGCTTTTTGCCACTTTTTGCTGACAGAGCGGTGAGAGGGGCCAATTAACCCTGTATTAGTCTGACACGCTAATGACATTTTAAATGAAAACACTACGGTACAGTCCGCAGAATGGGCGATTGTACTAGCATAGTACAAGTAGGTTTTGATTAATGATGCCGTTATTAAAACGTTTTGAGTGAAGCTAGTTGTTATTAGAGGCGTGATGTGTTAGTTTAATTAGTGTATTTTTTTTTGGGTTAATTCTCGATTTTCTGGTGTTTTAAGTAGTGGGCCGTGGTCTCGAGGTCCTGGGTTCGATTTGAGTCGTGCAAAATTTGTGTTGATTTTTCTGAACAAAGCCAGGCTTTGTGATCGCCAGCCCGCATTTGGCAAGCGTGGAATAAGCGTGGAGTGAATAAGCCAAAACTTTTGTAACGAAAACATGATTTCAAATCATGGATGACTTTGCCCTGCAGTGGGACATTAATAGGCTGGCACTAATTGTTCATTTTTGGTGATAAATATAAATAAATAAATAAATATTTCACAACATCACATACATTGATCTGACCCCGTGTTAAGTAGCTTAAGCACTTGTGTTACAGACATCAGAATCAACAGTGGTATTACAAATATACTTAAATAGATACATATAACACCCAGACCAGGACAAACAGACATGTTCATGCACACAAATGTTTGTCCTGTGCGGGGATCGAACCCGCGACCTCTTGCGTAATAGGCAACATCTTGACCATTACACCAAGCGGGTCGTCAAATGTGATGCCTTTATAAGCAAACTGTTATTTCATTTTAATACTTGAAAATAAAAGAAAACATATATTACATGATACTTATT
Source organism: Nomophila noctuella (assembly GCA_958496325.1). Lineage (NCBI taxonomy): Eukaryota > Metazoa > Arthropoda > Insecta > Lepidoptera > Crambidae > Nomophila > Nomophila noctuella. The sequence continues at coordinate 1,149,475 of OY292486.1, forward strand.
AATATGTATTTGTAAATTGTAGCTTGACCTGAACAGAGCTTTGTTTCGTTCTAGAAAAAGTACCATTTGCACTATTTATCTATTAACCGTGTCAAATTTGGTACATACAATTTAAGTTGAGCACACACTTGTACAAATTATATACATTTAAGTTACTATATATATAGGTTCAGTATTATTTTCTTGTTTTGCGCACAGCGAGTGGATTGTAATTACGAGTATCTGTGACTGTTATAAGATGTACTTAAAAAATGTAAATCCGTTATTGGCTGTCAGTTACAACAATATCATATGTTTATACCTAGTCTTAAGAGCTGTGGATTTTGTTAAATAAATAAAAAAAAAAAAAAAAAAACATGTAAAAGTACCTATTTATTTTACATTATTTTGCCGACCGTACTTTACATCTGGTGTTACGATACCGATTGGAATTTTCAGACTGGTCGCGTTTTTGCTAACCTCCAGTCGATAATTGCCGAGCTGCCATGGGGGAACACTGGAGATTTGTTAAATTTCCTCCAATGATACGTGGTTTATTTTTTCTTGTTTTGAACTAAGTGGAGAAGGGATTGGTCAATAGAAAAGTTTAACGGACACTGATAGATACTCGGATGATATTGAAAAAAATATTTTGTATTGACAGACAAGTTTAAAATAATATTAGTAAGCATTTGTATTAATAACCACGTTTTCCTAGAGCCACTACTGTTCGTTATTTTATATGTAAAATGTAAGCAAGCTATTTCTTAAAATTACAAATCAAGTCACCTTTTTAGTTTCTCGATCACTAAACTTTGTTACAACGAAATATTTTAGATTAAAAAAATGTTGTAAAAAATTCAGTACAGTCTGCAGTTTTTTTTCTTTTGCTCCAAAACATTCCAAAAACATCTACTTTAAATAGTGTATGAAATCCGTACAATAGAGCCTCCTGTTTGTGAAGATCACTGTCTCATCCTGTCAATGGCTGCCGGTTAAGTCAATTAGGGTTGTCAACTTGAAAATCTTTTGGATCAAAAAACCCAATACGGGTTCCATTTTTTGCCTTAAGGCTTAAGAACTCTCAAATGACCAAAAAAGATCTGTCAGTATTTTGTTAATTTATTGTTCTTTATTTATTTTTATGTATTTTTTTGGAAATAAGTTTGCTACATACAAGTTAACAAAAATCCGGTCGGATGTAAAATGTATGTAATGAAAAAAAATACAACAAGTATTTTTGCTATGATGAATTCAGACAGATGTTGAATTTATTGCGGTAAGCTATGTTTGAAATAATAAAAATGTCATACCATACGTACGTGGTTTCCAAATGAAACAGCGGATAATCAATTGTATAAAAAGGTCCTCAAATCAACAACCCTACGCAAATGATTATTGACTGAGAACGTTTTGTCAAGGGATTTTTAAAGGATCTAACATGTTCTTACTGTATTGTCCCTTTTATTAATGAAGTATAAGGCGGTTTCATTTTGTCAACCCGGCTTACGAACAACCGGCATAATAAGAACGCTTTTTTTAAAACCTTTTTACGATTCTCAACTGTATTTGTTAGGAATTACGGTGCAATAATGGCTGGTAAAAGCTCAAGATAAACTAGTCGAACGGGGCCGACTGATCCGATTATGTTAGATTGTGTTTAAATTCTCAAGGACATATATTATTTGTTGTTGTTTTTTTCCTCGAGAGGGCATTGTTCTCTTCAGTTAGGAGTTCAGAATGGGAAGATAAAGCGCGTTTTATTATTAATTCGTTGTCATACCATCTTCGCTGTGGGAAAAAGTTGTTAGCTGCTATTTGTCATCTTTATTGATCACTGAAGATGGCTGGCGGGAACTGAATGCGAGTCGCCGAAGATCGGACTAAATGGACAGCTCTAGGCCTACGTCCAGCGGTGGACTGCGATAGGCTCTTGATCATGACGATGATTGGTGATCGCCCCTACAAGTAAGAGATATTGGTGTGAAAACTAGACTTGATATAAAAGCTTCAAGACCATATTATCTTTACAGCACATTAAGTGACGTTTCATCTGTTCAAGATGTTACCGAACTCTAAAAAAGAAGGCCGCAATGATTTATTCTTCTGACCAAGATTTGTGCATTAGTGCCTGGTAGTTTGTGGATAAATTAAGTATGAGGGGGTGCGTTCTTAAATCGGTCTTCAGCTCCTACGCTTTTAAAGGAGTTATTAGCATATAAGGATTGTTTTTTATTTTCATTCTCCTCATTGTTCACTACAATGATTAAGAAAAAATATGGCGTGTTATTTTAACACAAACTCGGTTTACATAATGTTTAACTAAAATATACCTTTATTAGGCCGGCCTGTAGGTCTAGTTGTCAGAAACTCTGGCTAAAAACCAAGGGTCGGGGGTTCAAATCCCGCTTGGGTCAAATGTTTGTATGATCAACATCGACATTTGCACTAGAGACATGGATGTTTAAAGAAGTATTTAATGTCTATCCGTTCCCTAGCTTCAATAGTATAAACTTCGAGATTAGTTTGGGCTAACCAATTGGTGTGTTAGACCAAGGAATTTATTATTCATTTAATTATCAACTAAACTTTATTTCTTTCATCAATGAATAATCCAATGCTCAACTTAATTCAATCACAGAGTGAGAAATGGAAATCAGCTTTGAATCTCCCCTATAAGATAAGATAGAAAGGATAAATAACTTTGAATATAATAACATTGTACCGCCATAAAGTATAGTTGAAGTGACAATGTGACAATACATGGCGCGAGGCGTAGAATACAACCTTTACAATTGATGGGCACATTCACACCGTGTCGCGGCAGATAAGGAGTTACAGTGAGCGAGATGTAACTTGGCCAGAGTGAAGTTAGTCCTAGTATCAATATCTTTTTGTACTGGGGTATTTAAATAGAAAATACTGAGCGAGGTACAACATTGATATAATTTGATGGAAAGTGCCCTTGGACATCAAAATGGAGTCTGTGTCATCTCAGTCTTTTTAAATAGTTTGTATTTTGATAAAATATCATGGAATAAATATCTACGGTCACATAAAAAAAATGTTCTAACTTACTGCGGTCACCAAACTGCCTACCAAAGGAGATATCATTCATTGTTTTTATTCGTCTGGGGAACTACCTCAACTTTTCAGAAGACAACAGTGACGTAGCACTTCGTAGCTGTTGTGCTATGTTTCTGCTAAGTAAGTAAGGTCGCAAAGCTCACTTGGACGGGGTATGGGTTTTTAAAATGTAGGCAACGCATCTGATTCTGCGAGGCTTGTACGGTTGTTAATGTTCTTGGGTAGCGGTGATCACTTACCATCAGGTGACTCTCTTGTTCGTTTGCCTCCCTATAACATAAAAAAATGCCTACGTAAAAACAGATACGTGATAATATAATAAATTGTAAGTAGCTCTTTCAATAGAAAATAAACTTGTTAGCCATAATTTACATAACGGCAATTTCTCTTCGTAGCATCGCAGCGATTTGTCATAATAATCCAGCATATTAGACAATAAGTTATCGTAAAGTGAGAAGAGTTTTTCTTACGTACGCTGTCGGCGTGCTCTGAAAAATACAGGGTTACATTTAGGGTTGCTCAATATTATGTTCTTTCTTAGCTCATGAACAGAAATTTAGAGGTGTTTAGCTTTGCACAACTTTAAAGAATTCAGATAGGTGATCTTATCTTTTGGTTATAAAACGGCTCAAAATAGAGTGTAAACTAGTGATAATTATTTGAGACACTTCATAAGAAACTCTTAGAAACGAGGTTTTATTTCATTTAAAATGTATGCCACTTATTTGTTTTTAATGTTTCGATACATGAAAGTGTTTTATTTTACTTATAGTTTTAAATATTTATTTTAAGAAAATCGACAACCCTGTATACTCATAAAATTGCGACCAAATAGAATAAATCTTTAGTTTTATAGTCTGGGTGTAGAGTTTATATTTGCTCCCTAAGGAACATTAAAAATATGTTTTCTAGCAAGGTTTTTGTTACGGCCTATGCAAACTATTTAGTTTGAACGAACTAAGGAAATAAATCTTTCTAATAGGCTATAAAGCATATGTGACTTCATACGTGCTAAGACTTTGATTGTTTAATAAGTTAGCTTAATGTAACAGCTGTTCTAAGGCTGATGCTGAGGACAAGTAATCTTTACAGGCGTAAAATTATTATCTTGAAATGGTTCCATAGGAGATTATATAACTCCGATTTTACCATTCCACCGATAGCATTTCAAGAAATAGCCCATTTCATCGTGCTTCTAAGATTCTTAGATAACATTATTCCTTAGCACCTTAGTTATAAAAATCTATACCAATTTACTCGTAATAAAGCTGAAAAGTTCTTTTGTTGTTTGTTTGTTTACTGAATTTGAGTCGAGGAAGGCTTTAAGCTATACAATAACACTTTTTTGTGTGGAAACGCGGACAAACCCGCGGGCGGTCGCTAGTATAGTAAATAAAGCCTTAGGTAGTGACTATGTAATAAAAAACATAAACTTTACCTTCAATCTCATAAAATACTCAAAACATACCCTGAGCAGTGCAGACTTAATCACGATAAAAATACGTCAAGAAAATTTCCTTCGCCTCCTTTATAACTCACCTCAAGATACATATAACGCTCTCCTCATTGTTAGAGGCAACAACTTTATTTCAAAATGACGTGAACAAGATTCCCTTTTCTCCCGAATTTATGGTGCTCCGCGCCCCTTGCCCTATTTATCCTGTTGTTCGTTGAAAAGCAGACACCCTTTCATATTCTTAAATTTACACATGCCGTAAGTAGGGCGTAAAAATGTCTGAACTTCATCATGTTAAGCATGCTTATAGTTGTATGTATATGTATGTAATATCTTTCTAGCAGTATCAATACCGACGAACAATCTTTTTTATTGTACAAGCAGCCGCTTGCATCTTCGTCTTCGTGGATTTCGGTTTTCGCACACATAGTGTTATACTATAGCCTAAAGCTTTCCTCGTCACGTGGAGTATAACACAAAAAGATTTTTGCAATTCAAACCAGTAGTTTAAGAGATTAACGCGTTCAAACAAACAAACAAACGAACGAACTTTTTGGCTATATTTTATTTATTATGATGTATAGATTAGTGCTTTGCCAACTCTGAGTGAAGACGTCTTGTATTATATGCATAACTGAATTACGTAACCTGGATGCCACTTAACGTCAGCAAGTGATTGAATTGAGGCCGTAGCATTAATGGCGGTTGCAGTTTCTAACTATGGATGTATTTGGATGCAGAAGTAATTATTCATGTTTCTATTGGTGTAGGTGTTTTAAGCAAATGCCTGCGTTTTACTAAGTTTGCAACTTTTGTAGCGGCCAGTCATCACATGGGTGACCGAAAAAAATCATCTCCAGCTCCTTCGTGCTCCAGAAGGCACGTCAAGCCGCTGGTCTCGCGCCTGATTTCTGTACGGTCGTGTCAGATCGCTGTCCCACCGAACTATGAGAGTGAGGGAACAGGGAGAACACCTGTGTTTGCGCACTCGCTTGAACAAATGTACACTATATTGTGTCCTGTGTACCTACGTGATTGTAAGACCGACCGCCATGGTCGAAAAACGGCCGGAAGGCTATATTTAGCGCAAGTTGTGTTACTCTTACAAAGGTAAACAGCATCATCTTTCCCATTTCTTGCGCCAGAATAAAACAACAAATAAATCAAAATAAACTTGTCACTTTAAAAGTTAAATCGAAACCCATCAAATTAGAACAAACAGACCGCGCAATATGGAGAAAAAAATGGACAAAATAAACTAGACGGCGTCCCCGAAAAGCAAATCCTTGGAATTAAAAAGCCAATCTAAGTTATCCCATACAATTACCAGGCACTTACCACGCCCCGTCGTTGAGGGGTCCGTGGTAATAACAAAAATGCTACAAGAACTCCTCTGAGGGAGGACGGTGTTCCGTACTATTTGTATTGTGGAAGTTTTTAAATCGTGCGAGTTTTTGTTGAAGGAACTTTAAGTTTGAGTTTAAGTTGGTGTATTTAACTTTGTACATGGGTTAAATGTATCTTTTTTATGTAAGTACATAATAATTATGAATCTTCATGGAGAATAAAAAACAAAAAAAAAACTATTTTATTCAGCACTTTGATTTATTTACATAGTGAATTCCTTTGCAGTCCAATTCCAGTTTCGGGCAAGGGAGAAACTTTTAAATATTTGTTAGTATTTTAAGTTTTTAGAATAACTGATCAGTTTTTAACACAAAAAGCTATGTACATATTTCTCAATATTTTAATTGGATCATTATTTAAAATCAAAATATGCGCAAACATCACACCGTTTTCTCATTCTACAAGGGAACCCTAACAAAATGGAGGTGAAGACATCACGTATCGTCGGAAGTGGCCGTTCCTCAGGGATTAGTCTAAAGACGGGGGATGTGCAAGGTGCATTCTGCAGGCCACTCCCAGCTCCCTTAATGGGACTTTTCTAGGGTAAATTAAGTCGGGTACGGATGTCGAGATCTGGTTTCAGATTGGGGTAATCTCTGGAGTTTATGCCGACGTTAATGTAAGGTTTTATGAAGTTTCTGTGGCACTTGTGAAATTGCCAGCCTAATTAATCTAACAAGAGCGTTATGGTTAAGCGGTTACTTTATTTTTGTTTTTTTATCCATAGAACTATTTAAAATCAACTGAGCAGTTGGTAGAAAAACCAGTTGCCAACTTTTACTGTAATATTAGTATACTTTGTGTTGGTATCTACGTCCATCAGACTTAATAAATGATTTTGCAACAAGCTGATGCTGAAATCATAGGTAACTGATTCGATATCACATGTGTTTTATTTGTTGGTCGTCTCAACATTTACAAACCCCTTCAACAAGAAACAAAATTTGATATTTAAATAAGGTGTTATTATCCATGTCATCAATTTTAAGACCCGAGCAGTAGCATAGCCCAAATTATTGATACATATTTACCATTGGCGTTTAATTACAAAAAACATATGAAAATACCTTAGAAATCTTAACCAAAATTCAACTCTAGCGAGTACTAAGTCGAGAACATTCCATTGAATAAGTGAAAAACCCTAACAGTAATACGGCGTGGTAACTGCCGCTTCGAGTCTCCGGGACATAAGGTTGTCCTTAAGAGTCTGTAACCTCAGTACGGGAAATTACGTTTGGAGTTTTCTAGAATTCATGAGAAAAATGTATCGAGGATAAATTACTCGGGTATCTTTTGTTAAATTACATGATAAAATAATAGCACTTCGTAACTGTTGTGCTATGTTTCTGGTGGTGAGTAAGGTGGTCAGAGCTGCGTTGGGGAGGGTACATACCCTCCCCATCGCAGCTCTGACCACTGACACCTCTGCAGCTCTGACACCTTTAAGACCCCATGGTCTTAAAGGCAGGAAACGTATCTGCGACCCTTGCGCGGTTGTAATTGTCCATGGACAACGGTATTTGCTTACCATTTGATGACACTCTTAGTCGTTTGCCTCCCTATAACATAAAAAAGAGACTCATTACGATATGAGAAACTACGTTTCAAAATAAACGTTATCCTACTACTATTATAAAGGCGAAAGTTTGTATGTGTGGATGTATGGATGTATGGATGTGTGGATGTATGGATGTATGGATGTTTGTTACTCTTTCACGTAAAAACTACTGAATGGATTTAAATGAAACTTTACCACAATATAGCTTATACATCAGAATAACACATAGGATATTGGAAATAGAATTCCACGCGGACGGAGTCGCGGGCGGCCGCTAGTATCCAAATAAAACAAAATTATTTGTCAATCAGTGCAAAGCTCGGAGATGCCTCAAGACTCAATGAAATGAAACTTAAATGGCCGCTCATAATGAATATGCAAGGGAACGCATGCTTTCGTATGAATAATTACTTTTGCTCGTGGGAATGCATGTAATAAGTGCTGTACAAAGCTAAGATATGATTGGATTACCACTTAAATGTTCAACTATTGTTTGTTTCTGTCTACAAGTCTTTCTTTCTTAATCAATATACATTTATCTAAAGTTAATATTCTGCCAAGTAACTGACCTACCAGTTTTGGAAACATTACAGGTGTAAGAAAAATAACAATAAAGTTGAACTCTACTTTTACTTTTTCTTCACAATTTTTTTTGCATGGGTTTAACTCTTAGCGTTCTGGCTTTGAGATGGCTTGTCTGTACGTACAATATCTTGTTTTTTAAAATACTCGTACTAGAATAACGTCTATTAATTACTTTTCTTCTGCAAGTACAAACAGTCTTAAGAGAAGCCCATGTGATCAGTTTGACCTGCATCAGAGAGCGAGGCTGACCCCGCGCGGGTCACACGCCGCGGGCGACGCACTCTTGCGCATTGATAACAAAGTACCGACTGCAGCTTAGGCTTAAGCTATCTAATTGCTTCCCTCAAATATACTCAAAGAGATACAATCAATAACCTAGTAGAAACAGACATACCCACAAATAATTGTACCCGGGAATCGAACCCGCGACCTCTCGCTGTAATAGAAGAAGCTCATGTGATCAGCTTGACCTGCATCAGAGAGCGAGGCTGACCCCGCGCGGGTCACACGCCGCGGGCGACGCACTCTTGCGCATTGATAACAAAGTACTGACTGCAGCATAAGCTAAAGGTATCTGCTTGCTTCTCAAAATATACTTAAAGAGATACAAATAATCACCCAGTACGAACAGACATGCGCACAAATGGTTGTTCCCGGGAATTGAACCCGCAACCTCTTAGTGTAATAGAAGAAGACCATGTCATCAGGTTGACCTGCATCAGAGAGCGAGGCTGACCCCGCGCGGCTCATACGTCGCGGGCGACGCACTCTTGCGCATTGATAACAAACTACTTACTGCGGCTTAAGACCTGATTATTCTCTTAACCTGGGCAGACTTCACAAGTCAGCAAATTTAAAAAAATAAAAAAATGTGTTATAATATGTTACAAATCAAAAGGTCACAATCAGCAGTGGTCAACAAGGTACAGACCTTAGCATGTGACCCAGAAGCAATGGCCCCCTGGGTTCAGCAATGGCAGCGCTGGTATTCTCGTCACCTTTGGAGAGATCACACTCAACCTCACTTATTTAGATCTTAATATTACCATCACATCTGAAAGACAAAAAGTATTTCTTATGTTGGTTTTTTCTTTATTTATCTTTAAAACTTTGCAAAACTTTTTTGCAGACCCTCCAAGAAATCGGCGTACGAGCTGGACTCTTGTGTTATTGCAACAAGTTAATTTATGCGGCAAACGAGTATCGATCCATCGGCGTTTATGCATCGCTTTATGACTGGCCGACTCCTCTGACTCATCTCAGATATTTGTTTCAAGTCCTTTAACGTTGTTTGGAGCTAGTGTTGGGCCCGTTTTGCAAAGTCTAGCTGTTATAGCGGGTCGCGATTTAATTTCATATTTTTATTGAGTATCATTGAGCCAATATCATGGAAAATATTTACTGCCAGCCCGAGTTTGACAATGCATTCTATTTATTACTGATTTTGTTTAGAGGGCCACCTCTCAAAAGCTCCAGAGGAATCAGTTCAATGGCATAGAGGAAGTTTCCGGGACCACATATCATTTACTAACTATAATATCTACACTAATATAATAAAGCTGAAGAGTTTGTTTGATTGAATGTGCTTATCTCAGGAACTAATTGGTTTGAGTTGAAAAATATTTTTGTGTTGGATAGTCCGTTTGTCAAGAAAGGCTTTGAGTTATAATAAAACACTATGTGTGCCGAAATCGCGGTAGGCCGCGAGTCCACAGAATACAGGGGAAGCGTCAAAAAAGACTTCCGTAAATAGTAATTTTAGACGATCGATAGTTTTATGCACCAAGTTTTTAATGTCTGGTTTCACTGACTGATGTTTTCTGCTACAAGTAACGTGGTTCCGATCTAGTGCTGGATGAATATTTTGCTGGACGGACTCCAAGCTTTTTGCAGCATGTGTTGAAGTTGATCTGATGTTTATGTGATGAGGTGCACTTCATATTGTGGAGTGCCTTGGTTTTTTTTACTTGTTTCGATAAACTCGGTATTACCTCCACCCTGGAAGAGTTATAGAATATTTGGTGAATAAATTTTATGGCGAGTATGTCAACTGAATCGATTTTTTGCAAAGTTCGAATGTACAAAATATAATAAACAGTGTCAAAGTATGGCAAGGACTATTGTTATGTATAAATTTTATTTGAAATTTAAGCCTTAACTTTCCCTGGTTTCTCAGCACATTGAGATTCATTGCATTGTTCCAAAGACCACAGTTATAACTTATCCCATAAATGTATTTTATCCTTAAGTAACACTGCTTTTTTTTGTTTCAGGTAAGACAACTGACGACTTACTCAAAAAATCTGAGCGGATCTTATGAATTTGCTACTCAGCAGTCACCCTGTAAGCACAGGGACCCCATCGGCAATTCAGAAGTAAGCCCCGAACAAATTAACCAGCCTCTTAAAACATAACGGTGCGATCTTTCAAAACGTCGCCAGATTCGAGAGGGATCAACGGACGCGACAAATAGGAGGATGCTTCAGTTCGCTTTCGTTAATTGTTGCCTTCTATTTTCTTTTTGAGATGGTATGAAAATGGAAGATTAAAATAATTTTTCGCAGGTACTAGCTTCCAGACATTGTTAGGTATCAACCATTTATCGAAATCATTTTTGCATAAATGTTTACGATCAAAAATGATACGTTTTAAGATTTTTTATCAAAATGATCGTGGGCCTCTAATACCTTATGCTATTATCTAGGAAATAGTTCATGATAATGGTTATTATGTTACGAAAAGGTTGGCATGTTAATGAAGTATGTATCAAAGTTTTCGCCTTTAAATTGAATTAAATTACCTTTATAATCTAACTTTTGAAACTGTTTCACCTTTGGTGCGGGTGTCATTTGATTTTGTATTTTAATGAAAAATACAGCGTCACTTAACCGAAACACGAACCTAATATCCATTCTCATCAACCTTAACAGTTATTGCAAAAAATCTATTAGCAAGGTGAATGTTTACCTCTCCCCGGCCTATAGCGATCAAATAAGCTAACCTAACTCATTACACTTGAGAGAAATTGCGAATTTAGTTTTTTCTTTTTTTTTCACAGCGGGCCGCTTTTGTCATTGGATTGATTGCGTCTTTTTAATAGCACACCCTCATTAGACTCGCCAATTACTTTTTATGACGGATTCATTAAAGCAGTACCTATTTAAGATTTTTAGAGATCCGTGTTTTTGGAAGAGAACGTTTTTTAACGTGGTTTTAGACTTCCTGGGATTTATTTCTCACAAATGATCGGCAACCGTCTTGCGCGAAGACTCGACGAAGTCCAACCATCCATGGGTTTCGGGGTGAATATGGCACCTAAGATAATTAATCCTCAAGATTAATTCGAATGTGGATGATTCCTCAAGTGAAGTTATTATAAAAGATATTGCATACATTTGCGTGGTAAAATAAAAAGGGATTAATTTGGTGATTGACTTACATCATAATCATGTGTGTGAAGTCACTTAAGTCAGCAAGAAAAAAAGTTCAAATATATTTAGTATTATTTGTTGTACGGAACCCGCAAACACATTTCGGCCAGTCTCATCCAGTTTTTTCTGACGAATTTTATAAAGCGTCAAAATTAAAAATAAAAACAAGTCCTAGCGGACTCGCCGCTTCGTCTCGGAACAAAATACATTTTCGTTTCCTCCTAATTAGTTTAAACAAGTACGGGTCACCTTTACTGAATTAATTTTGTTTGTTTGACTAATAAGAAGTACCGGCGAAATTGTATTGTGTTTGTAGTAGTACGGAATTGAATTAGGCGGAGTTTCCAAAGGCGGACTTTTGACCTCGTGTTTTTTCCTTGTTTTGGGATAATTTTCGTGAATTAGGGCTGGGAGGAAAGTAGGTATTGTACTAACTTGGAGCTGGGTAGGGTTTATAGAAAGTACCTCATTTGGTCTTCTCAGAACTTGAGACCTTTAATTAAGAGTCGTGGTTAAAAGTATGCATTAATAGTTTATACAATTCATTAATACAAGTTTCAATACTCTAAAATGTAGGTATGTTTTTCAATACAAATACAACATTTTTGAATATGTTAGAATCATGTATATTATAGAATCCAATGGCCCTTCAAAGTGTAAAGACTCGAAAAAGCTATTGCGAAGAGGGCTTTTACATCTATTTCTATGGTACAAGACGTGTTTTCATCACATCACTACAAAAGCACTTATAGTGTAAAGCAACGTACAAAACTGCCATAAAACACATTTTTACCAACAAAACCGATCCGAAAATTACGACGGTACAGTCAAAGCAATAAAAATAGACTCCTCAAGGGGCAACAATAAAAATGACAGCACTTGGAGAGTGTAACACATCAATTAGTTATACTGCCGGCTGTAAAGGCGTTTACCCTAACGCGGCTTACGGACTTTGAGCTGTTAATATGGAAGATGTTGTAAATTCGGACATGTACTGTTGAAAAGATAAGTTTTAAGTCCTCGTAGAATAGGCTGCAAAGGTTTTATGAATATCTGTCAACTCCTCTGGCTACATTGTGTCATTATAAATTAGGTGTGCCAATTTCTTTGAAAAATAGGATTAGAAGTCAGGTGAGCTAAAATAAAAACAAAAAATTTTGTGATGCTTTTCTTAAATATCTTTCAATAAAAAACAAGTCGCAATTGTTATTGAGTTGACGACTGACTTAGCTCAAAAATAAAAACACAGCTTTATTAAGTTTAACAAAAAATCTTTAAGACCTCTCACCTCAACTGTACTTTTGAAGATTTACAGTTTCATCTCAAAATTAATCAAATTAAGCTTTAATCGTTAAAAGCGGCTTGTTAGCACGCGACGAATTAATTTCCAAGTTTTACAATCCATTCCACTCATCCTTTATAATGTGGTTAACATTAATTCCCAGTTTTATTGATTCCGATGCAAGATTCCTTTAAGCTTTAGATTTATTATTTTAAGACAACTATCTTTACTTTCTTATTATCTAACTTTTCAATCGGCTAATCATTAATCTAAATCACAAGATTTATAATGGGCGTACTTGTCCGTTCTCTCGTTAGATGTGTTTTATTGCTGTTCCACCTCACATAACGAGTGAAGAAAGTGCTAGTATACCTAAGGAGATACTATATATGCTATTATTGTTAATGTATCTTATTTTAGTGTCCTAATTATGTTGAAAATTTTAATGATAATTATTTAATATTTTATGATATTTACAAAAAAAATTATTTGCTTTTTTTTACATTTTTAATACACTGCTATATCAAGATAGTGTATGTCAATTGTAAACTCATAAAAAATATGTATAAGAACCGAAAATGCAGAAAAATCTAGACATGTTTAGTTTATACCCAGAAATATGTTTGATACACCCCACCAATTTGTTAAATTGGCATCCACAAGCTCATATACTCGTACACACAGAATCTTTAATCTTCTCCATTCGACTATCGCAATTGACGTCGATTGACGTCGATTGAACCAGAAATATGCGCTGCAAAATGACTCTGGGCGTATATTTATTGGTGAGTTTTAATCCCGGCCGCTTAAATTCCACATGCATTACCTGTGAGCAGTCATGATAGCAAATAATTTTGTATTGGCTGGTACAAGTTATGACCATAAGCGATAAAATGATTATACCTAACGCGAAAAAGTCTATCACATTAATGCTATCTGGGTATTGTCTTCAAGAACGGCAAATCCTTGGGGGGAACTCTTGTGATCGCAATCAAGCAACTGCGAAAATTGGAACAGTGCACTGCACAAGTATGTAAACACAAATAGTTGTAATATTTGTACTTCCACAATCTATACTAATATAGTTAATCTGAAGAGTTTTTTTGTTTGTTTGTCTGAGAAACTACCAGTTCGTATTGTTTTTTTCTTGTTTTGCATAGTATTTTTGTCGAGGATGGCTTAATTTAGTACAGCACTATGTGTGCGGAAACCTAAATCTACGAGGACAGAGTTGCGGGTGGTCGCTAGTTATTACAAATCAATTCAAATATATTTTTTACAGTTACATGGGTATTGCTCACCCAATTACATGCTCTTCTTGATTTCCGAAATTTTGCAATTATAATTGTCAATAATATCGCTTCAGTACCTGACTTCGGCCTCTTGTAAAGGCACTTATAATTGGGTTTCGGTCAATTGAGAGAACGACACACACCGCGACCGCATTATTTGTGGATTTAATGTTATTGTCAGATGTGCTAGAGTTGTGGCTGTCTCGCTCAGTTTAATACTCTTTTGTGAATACTTTGATGAGTATTAAATAGCTTTTAAAATCAAACAGTAAAAAAAAAAGCAATAACAGCCCATGCTTCATAGGACCGGGTACTTGTGGACCCGAGACCTCCAAGAGTACCGACAAATAATAATAATGTATTTCTTGGGGTAAAAGACCAATTTCCTAGCCCCAGACTAAGCTCGAAGCTTGTATGCAAACGCAAATAACTACTTATATACTTTAATAAACATCCATGACTCTAGTACAAATGCAGATTTTTATCTTATGAACATTTGCCCCTAGCGGGATTCGAACCCGCAACTCTCGGTTTTGTAGCCAGGGTCTCTGACCGCTAGACCAACGGGCCCGTCAAGCATAATACATATAACTACTTATGCTGGTGGGTGACTTATGTCTGTAATCTATGTTTTTTTAATGTTATAGAAATGCAAACGAGTAAGAGGGTCATCTGGGGGGCGATTCACTAAGCGCAAATGTCATAATCTCACGGTTGTGTCATCGGCGACAGTAGGAATTTAGTACTAATTTTTTACTGTCGCCGTTGATACAACCGTGAGATTATGACATTTGCGCTTAGTGAATTCCACCTCTGATGGTAAGTGATCGCCGCTGCCAATGGGCATCAACGATCGCACAAGGGTCACTGATGCGTTGCCGCTCTTTCAGTCTTCATACCCTCCCCAAATGAGCTCAGGCGACTTTACTCAACAGCAGAAACATAAGACAACAGTTACGAAGAGCTATTTCACTGTGGTCTTCTGTAAAGTGAACGTAGACGAGACGAGCGGCTCAGTCATGTGGAAGTTCCACTAAGCTTTACCTCTTTTAAAATTCTCTTATTTGATTTAAGCTAATATCTATTCATAGTAGATAATATTGTGTCACGCATTAATTACACATATTAATACTGATACAGTTTTATCAGTAATACGCGCTTTTACATTTAATTTTGGTAGTTGTAGGTTTCATATTAAGCTGTTAAATAATATAAAATATGTTATAACCGCCGGTATAATTGCCCACATAAATTATTTATAATAGTACAATTCAAACCGTTAATTAAGTGATTACAAACCGAAACATGGCTTTTAATATAAAGGCTCTCCCACACTTCGCTACGACACTAAATAAATCAACGCACTTTTTGTTCCAATTCTTTTTTGTAATTTAATTATCTGTGACTCGCTTCTCGTAAATTTTGAGAGACCGTGGAGCCTGCAATGCGATTTTAAAGTAGTACTTTTGAACATATAGTAATAAGAGTAATTTTTGAATGCGCGTAGGCTTTTTAATTTCAAAGTTGTGGGATGGAATCCTTTTGTTTGACATTGTTTTTTTCGCCACCGAGTTGGCGATTGTCGAAATATCGCTGGTTCCGGTATTTTGTCGTATTGACCTATTTTCCACATTATTTTAAGCGCATTCAATGTTTTATTTGGTGCATTTTTGTTACCTACTAAAACGTGCGTAACCGATTTTAACAATAGTTTCTTTTCAATTATCTAAATCATATTCATGTCAAAACTAAAGACAATAAATAAGTAATAGATTTGATTTTAATGGTTTAGGTTCAGTAGCATAATATAGGCCCATGAGCACTAAATTCACTGTTGATATCTGCACCTTGGTTGTTTTACAATCACATGACCGACTTAACATTTTTCGCTTACGACCAGCTATTTGAAAAAGCAAAACAATAGTACTATCGACGGTATAAAAATCATATTTTTAATCTTGTAGATTAATCGAGATAGTTATAACAACTTCCATATGGCGGTGAAACTTTAATACTTTTTACAGTGAACCAAACTTTTTAACAAATGTAAGCCCATTAAAAAAGACATAATAAATTGCTCGCCTCGTCTCTTAAGCATTTAAAAACAATCAATTATAGCCAATTACCAGAAAGGCTGGGCAGTGTTAATGCAATCTAAGATCTCCCAGATCAGTGCGATAGTAGGGACATGTGGCCGCAATTAAAACGATTTTAGGGGAAAAAACGAAAGCGTTCCGCTTAACGATGAGTTGCTTGTGTGAAGCGGCTTTATGTTAAGGGTGAGTGCCATACTTTGGTAAACGAGTAGCACGCAATTAATTTTTGATCATTGTGATAGTTACTAAGAATTAAAATAAGACATGTTTTATACAAAAACAATGGTTTATAAATAAATATTATCATAAATGTGTTCAACAAAAGGAGCATCTTATAACAAACTCTCATTGCTCTATGGAAAACAGCAATGTTAAATCAGCTTCACATTTTTTAATTGCAAAACAAATAATAACTTCACATTTTTAAAAGGAAAACAATGTATTTTGAAAAACTAATAATAATTAAAAATTATATTTTATACATACAAACATAATGTTAATTTAATGATCAAATAAAAGTTATTTCCCCTTATTAGTGACTTATTAGTGACTTCCCCTTAACTCTAACTGATGTTAATTAACTATGACACCACATTACTTAACATTGCACCCATCGTTCCCTTACCCATGGTAACAGTCAAAAATAAATGAATAATAAATCGCTTCCTATTTAACTATCATTCCGTGTGTTTAAAAGCATTCATTTGTGACATGTACAAGACTACAAAATCAAAATAATACTCATTATAATCATTATCATGTGCAATGTGCATATTGCCTCGGTGGTGTAGTGGTTAGAGCAATGGGCTCATAAATCTCGGAGGTCTTGGGTTCAAATCTTGCGGAGGCTTTTCCACTTTGTATCCACTTTGTTTTTCTCAGACATTGCATGCCTGAATCATCTGATTGTCTTATAATAATGATGATTCCGTGCTTCGGACGCAAGCCACGTTAAGCCATTGGTCCCGACTATACGGCAAATGGTCTGGTTTCCATCGTGAAGAGGCCAGGTGACTGTCGCTCCATTGTAATAACCAGGCTGGACAATTCTAGATCATAGTCGATGCGCACCCGTGGCAATTGCCGAGGATGCAGGGAGATCCGCTAGGATGATGATGATGGAATAATAGTCATGTTCATAGTGTTCTTGTTCTGTTAAGTTGGAAATAAAACTGGCAAAGCACCTTTTTGCTTACAAGCACTCAGAGGGGTGTCATTATCAAATAGTGGCTTCGTGTAATCTCAAAAATCGTATGTAGTTTTAGGAATATAAGAACGTTCACGAGTTTCACCTGAACAAACACAAATATGTAAAGCACAACTATCATCTCCCCACTTTTTCACACCATGGCACTTTAGCGCACCTAACTCTAGTTTACAGCACCAACTTCCCCAGGAGTTTTCAACTGTGGGTTATAAATATCGCGAATACCGCACACAAGTTGAAAGTGTAAACTGCGTTAAGTTTTCTCGGTACGCGCCTTAGTTTTTGCTCGGACGGTTGTATGCAAAAATTTTAGTTACGGGAGAATGGGGATGCTGAAAACTCGGGGTTTTTACATGGGAATGGGAAAGATGATGTTCCCCTTTTATTTTGAAGTAAAGATTCCAAGGTGTA
Source organism: Nomophila noctuella (assembly GCA_958496325.1). Taxonomy (NCBI): domain Eukaryota; kingdom Metazoa; phylum Arthropoda; class Insecta; order Lepidoptera; family Crambidae; genus Nomophila; species Nomophila noctuella. Next base: position 1,167,266 of record OY292486.1, read on the forward strand.
AACTATTGTCAAAAAAGATTTGGAAGTATTTAGAAGGGCATGTTTTTCGTGCCTTAGCAATAAACATTTTTGACTTCCACGTATCTTTTAACGCGCGATATTGTAATGAAATGTATTCCTAGTGCTACACGCTACAAAAAAGTTAAGGGACACTTTCGGTTGGTATAGTTTTTTCTACTCTTGGATCTATAGGATACAAGATATTTTAATGTTTTTTCGACTAAAAGTTCTTTCAAAGTAGACTTCGGCCAGATTCCTAGATTAGTTTAGTTAAAAAAAAAACCTATGGAAAATGATAAAAATTTTCTAATGTCAAAGAATATTTTGTAAGTTAACCCACAATCTACGGTTACCATCAAGATTGCAAGACACCATCCCAAATCCAGCGAAACATTAAAAGACACTTGAAATTCGTCGGGGTATAAAATTTTAGACGAAGCATAAATCTCGTTTTATAGTTCGGTCATGTTTTACTGCAATATTGGTCGCTTGCTAATTTTGAAATGTGGCAGAATAAGATTCTTCTTCGGTACCGATGTTATTTATGGGTCGGCTTTTACTGGCTTTTTGAGGTTTTATTAAATTTTAAGGACTCAACCACCGATAAATAAACATTTGCTTCGTCTTGAATGGATGTTTCAATGAGATAATAAGCTTTGGAGCTTATATTATTTACAGAAGCATTTTAGACCTTCGGTTTTTATGGTAGTACTAAAAACAAGTAAAAATACTGGATAAATTGACTCTTTTTATCTTCGTTTCTAAATATAATAATAAAATAGAGGGCAGACACAAATTCATCACTATAAAAAAGTCTATTTTAACGAATGTTTGGTTGATTAACATCTGCAACCCCTTTGGAAACATGAACAACGCTTCATGCTTCCAACGGAGTGAAAGGTAAAGGTTAGCAACTTCTATGCATTCCAATCCATACCTATATGAATTACATTTCGCCAGAATCCTGTATGAACATTGTATCTCCCCGTTTGTGTTGACCCACTAACTCTACAGCTGTAGCATCACCGTTGTTCTCGACAAAATACGTTTTGTGATGTTATCTAATATATTTATTTAATCTCTCAAATCTTATATACTCCCCGATCGGGTAAACAAGCTTGTAAACAAATAAACAATGTCAGCATTATTTTATGAACAACATTCGAATGTACATTCTGTTTTGTCAACCCATATTTTTTTGTCCAAAAATACATCCGCATCGAAAACGATATGTTTGTACGGACCGACAGACAGATCTGTTGACGGTGCGTCACTGTAATTGGCCGGTGTAGATTTACAATGATTTATAATGCTGGATGGTGGGTTATCGGGTTACCCACCTGTTTGATTTTTAGGTACAATGCGTTAGAGTGTTTGAAAGTCGAATGTTTTACTATTGTGTTGCCATCTAAAGTCGCTTCCTGTTTACTGAGAGACTGCAACAGACTACTAGTCAGGTAATAACTAGGCTGGTCGAATCGGCATCATAGTCGAAGTGTGCCCTGGGCTCCGAAGCAACGGTTGAGGATGCAACCGGGAGAGGCCGTTGGTTGAGGTAGAGTTCGATCAGCAAAAAGTCGTACCACCTATCAAACCACATGGACCACGTGGACTTTTTTTAAACTTGGAGACCATCGAGCACTTACAGTTAATGGAGAAAACCCTTTGTTTAAGAACACAAATAGCGCTTGTAGACTCTATTAATTTCCAGCATTCAACCAGCTAGCTCCAAAATGGAAAAGTTTAAAACTTTAAAATCATATCAGTTATCCAGTACCTATAGTTAGCATTGTAATTAATTTCCAACGAATTATTGTCAATATCCTTTAGTCTCTCACCAACCAGCCACGTAATTTTGATAGCATAATAAACCAAAAATAAACAGTAGCACACGTTTAAAATTCGCCCAGTGCTCCCGACATCAAAGCAAAGTCTCACATTTCGGCCATAAGGACAATAATAGAACTGGACACGCATCCGTCTCTTTTCCTCCTCACTTATTAATGTGAGTCAGATCTTCTGTTCTTCTCTAGCTAACATGTATCGCTTACTGACACGTCTTGTGGAATTGTAACGAGTGAAATATGATAGTGTGGACGTTTGGAGATGGCTCTTTTTATATGACCGTTAGTGTTGGCTCTAATTAAGTGTATCAAACGTCGTGACATACATACGTTGAACTCGATGGATCATGTTTGAGTTCAAAAAGTGATTGATATTTGTATAACAACAGTTAAAACAGTTAGATAGAGGTACCTTTTTGAAAAAAAACATTAAAGTTTAAGTTATTTTTTTTTTCAGTGCGTGTGTGTGTGTGTGTGTGTGTGTGACACATTCGTATTATTTTTCCCAATTTCCAAAACACTTCGAAAACACATAATACCTCCAAGCATCAGATTGGCAAGCTTTCAAAACAACCAAACCAATAGTTTCACAAACCATAGCTTACAAACATAACCTATTATTTATTTACATAGATAACAATCCTGCCCCTTAATAACTCAATAAAATTTATATAGCACATCTTTATAGAAGTTTTATTATATTTAAAACCATAAGTGGATCAGGTCAGACCGCATTTCATAACTGTCGGTCGGTAAGTCCATATCACTCGCGGCATGTGGAAACATTAAGTCTGAGTGTTAGTCGTAAATTCGGTTTCTGTTTAGCTTTGTTTAATCCCGCGACCTTGGCTCTGTGAGTCACTGTAGTAGACTAGGAGCTGGGAGATAATTATTAGCAAATTGTGCTACAAGTTCAACAATGAATTTTGTTTTCTTCGTGGGCACTTTAAATATGCACTCAAAGCGTTGAGCTACGCTGTCAGGAGTATACTGCAATATTTTGTTTAGAAGGACTCATTCATTTTGTATGGCCGTATTTCACCATGTAGATATTTTTTAACTAACTCTACTATTGGATTGACTGGATTTCGGTTTCCGCAAATAAAGTGTTATTCTATAGGCAAGAGCCTTCCTCGTAAAATGGACTATCCAAAACAAAAATATTTTTTCCAATTATTACAACTAGTAGTTGCTGATATAAGTCAATTTAAAAAAAACAAGCAAACTCTTAAGTTATAAATGTAGTATGTTTTCTTTCGATACTTTTATTTATATTATTAGTATTAAGTAACACGTATTGTCTTATATTTAATTTCATCCATCTACTTGAATGGAGAAATAAATACCATCTATAACTAAGTCGCTGAGTTGAACGTCTTTTGACCTTCTCCGATTGTAAACTTCCACGAATGCGTCTGATCTGAAACCAATTTTATTGTATTTCGCGGCAACTGGAAAATAATACAAATAATTTTATTTCTCAGAATACTTGTAATATTGTATTCCACATATCATTATGTGATTCCTGCAACTAAACTGATTCGCTGGAAAATTTATTTGTTTAACTAGGTTGTTACAGACCTCTGGTTTCATAAACATTGTATTTGTTTCTTGTTATTTTATTTTTTAAATCTGTGGTGTTTAAAGTTTTCTGTCGTTTAATATTTTTCATGGTAGATGAAGTGCAAAGTTGTCCAATTTATGTTTCTTCAAGTTTAGTGCAAAGTTTTTATAGATAGGGGAGACCGGGGCTGGATGTGACACGGGTAGGTTGTTACAGAGACATTGGTCGCGAAACAGAGAGCGCAATTTTAACGTCAAAAAGAGCCAAATACTCTCCCCACCACCGGCTACCATGGTGCGAGAGCCGGGGTCGCCAGCGTTTTTGTGAGAGGAGCCTGCGCATGCTGCCATGAAAATTACAGTTTAGTAAAATTTTACTCTTTTAGTAATATTGGTTTAAAAGCTATGTTTATAATGTCAGAGATGCCATTCTTCTGCTATGTTATCCCTAATGGTTTAGCTTTGCAATGAATATTCGGTTTACCACCTAAAATTATTACTGTTTTCACTACATAACCATTTATGCTTAGATTTGGGGTTGGGGCTAAAAGTTACATTTGCTCGGGGCAGGATGTGACAGTTGTTTTAACAGATACGAATGATAAAAATGCTTAAGCACTGAGACAGAACAAGAAAAAGGTAAATACATCCAAGAAAGGAAAGTCTGCCAAAGGGGGAAAATCTAACGGAAAGAGGGCAGATCAGGAAAATGCGTCTTATGCCAATAAGGAAAAGAGAAAAAATAACAAAAAAGCTTGCGGCAACAGGAAGATCCTACATTACATTAAAATACATACTATTAGTATATAACATACTAATAGTTTTGATTAATGCAGAGCTATACGTATAATCTATCTACGAGATCTTACATCTTATACATATATATATAAAACTCAAAGGTGACTGACTGACTGACTGACATAGTGATCTATCAACGCACAGCCCAAACCACTGGACGGATCGGGCTGAAATTTGGCATGCAGGTGGATGTTATGACGTAGCATCCGCTAAGGATTTTGATCAATTCAACCCCCAAGGGGGTAAAATAGGGGATGAACGGTTGTACGAAACTTTGTCAATTTTAAACCGATCGAGCTGATACTTTGCCTTAATAAAGCTACTATGACGTAGGCATCGTTTCAGAAATTATTTTGATAAATTCCACCCCTAACGGGATAAAATAGGGGGTGAAATTTGAATGAAACTTGGTCAATTAAAAACCGATCGGGTTGAAAATTTGAATGCATAAAGGTACTATGACGTAGGCATCCCCTAAGAAGGGATTTTGATGAGTTCCACCCCAAAGGGGATAAAAAAGGGGATGAAATTTTTATGAAACCGAAATCCACGCGGACGTAGTCGCGGGCGCCCGCTAGTCCATTTATAAATTAAGAAATTATCTGGATTTTGTTTTTGCTCAGAAGAAGACCTAATATTAAATTTGTAATTTCGTTTCATTTTGATGCATTATTATGTTTTCCTTGGTATGAGGCAGGCAGGACTGCTTTCTTATGTTATTTTATTTAAATTAAGAAAAGTAACTATTTTTGATAAATTATTTCTAGTAAAACATTATATAATACGTTTGTTTTCAATTGTAACAACTTGCCCCATGTAGTGTAACAATCTGCCCCGAGCACGGGGTTGAATGTTACACAGGTTTTTTTCCACAAATCACACATTTATGTCTTAACTATTAGTCTTCAACATAACATTTATTTTAAATAAAGATCCTAGATAGTTTCTTTATCAAATAAGCCTAGACTCAGGTAAATCAATCAAACCTACGAAAAAATATGACAGTTTGAAAAAAAAATGTCACTACCGGCCCCGGTCTCCCCTACATATATTAATTACATGTTTATCAAGTTTTATCTATTGTTGAAACGCTTTTGTGTTCAGTATTCTCCTTCTCAATTTCAACCCCGTGACTTCAAGGTTTCAAAAAGACGTCAAAAATAAATATTAGCTCCCAGTCTACGCGTGCATATGGTATAGCTTCAAGTAAACAAGCAACAGTGCGGGCTGTCTGCGGATCGCGGAACATCGGACTCGATGCCCGACGAGACCCCGTTTGATCCAGACTAAGGTTTAAACAAACATGGTTGTTTTGCTGTTTAGTCATAGGCTTTGGTCTTTGTCTAATAATAGCATTTTTAAATGCCTCTAATATCTAGCATGGTAATTGTGCTGCTCACCATATTGTGTTTTCTTAAACATTCGCGACTACTACTCATTGCGTTAAACAAATAATAAAAATTACATCATGGTTTTGTGACACCGTACTTTTGAAAGCAAAACCCGTCCTTTTGAAACCATTTTAGCAGCACGATCATTTGCTGAAAACCTTGTCAAACGTCTGCTATATTTCCAGACGCACTTATGATAGACAAGAGCTCATCAGACAAAACTCTTTCTACTCAGTACCGCCCTTATGACAAAGTCCTAAGCGCTTTTATTAAACTGCAAGTCGTTATCTTAACGCGTATCTGACCGTTTATGGATGTGCAAACATACATTTATACGAAGCAAGCATCAACGCCGACCTAGAGGCGCAGACTATTCAAGTCCTATAGTATTCTCATATGCGCGGGCGTCGCTCCGTTGAAGGCGCATAGCCATAAATCTCCGCCTGACCACACGTGGTCGCGTGGGCTGAAGCTTATAACACTGCAATTGATTCGCTCTCGAGTCCGCTTTCGCATAAATACTCGTGCACTTAATTATTGATATCGTTTCGGACCGGTGATTGGCCTTTGACTCACGACTTGAATATTGTTATAGTTTGACGTATTGAATTGTAAATAGGCCTTTAATTTGAGATCCTAAGAGACTAAAAGATAGGTATGAGATATGGATTTTATCAAAATTAATTTTTATTTAAAAACTCAATCGGAGTAATTTGAAAATTATACGTAAGAAGAATTGGTCTTCAAACTTATCACATTTCGCCCGAATGTAAATGATATTTTTGCTAAGACGTTTAAAACTACGCAACCGATTTTGATGTAATGAGTTTTAACAGATACAATGATGTAAAGAAAAGTTATATGTATGTTGTATACCTACATAGTATAATATAAGTACGCCACACATTCGAAAATATCCAAACGCACCCAATTACCACTAAGCCAAAGTGGTACTATAATTATCTGACCTTCACTTTGAAACTAAAACTATGTTATGGACAAACAACTGTCTATTCTATTTCGTGTTTATTTTCATACACTTAAAAAGTACAAAGGGTGCATTCTCCCCACCCCCTTTTTAACTTTTTACTATTCCACTTGATAGAAAGCAGATGGCTAAAACAAATAAGGTATTAAAGTTACAGTATATACTAAACAGTAAGACAAAAACTACATTTTAAGATTGCACCAACAAGGCCAATCGTTTATCAACAAATAAATATTTTCGTTTAAAAGTTCGGGTTTTTGTATTTTATAAATAGATTTAAAATATTTGTTTGCAATTCAATTGTGCCCACACAAATATCAAATTACTAGCGGCCGCCCGCGACTCCGTCCGCGTGGATTTCGATTTCCAATAGCCTAAAGCCTTCCTCGTCAAATGGACTATACAACACAAAAATATTTTTTCATATCAGACCAGTAGTTCCTGACATTAGCGCGTTCAAACAAACATACAAACAAACTCTTCAGCTTTATATATTAGTATAGATACATATTAATAGCATAAATTATTGGGGTTGGGACAAAAGTGCAGTACCGTATTTCGGTCTTGGTCTCTAAAAACACTTGGTTAACCCAAAGGAACATTCAGGAAAAAAGGAAATTCCACTCGAATGAGCCGCTCGTCTAGGGAAGTACCTCCACTTTACAGAGGACCGCAGTGAAGTAGCACTTCGTAACTGTTGTGCTATGTTTCTGCTGGTGAGTAAGGTTGCCAGAGCTCAGTTGGGGAGGGAGGGTACGGGGTTAAAGCCGGCAACACATCAACGATACCTCTGGTGTCGCGGATGTCCATGGGCGGCGGTGATTGCTTATTGCGCCCACAACCTTGTATGCCGGCTCTGACTTAAAAAAAAAAACTTTCGATAGGCGATTTGAAGTGCCCTTCCTAATTCGCTTAAAAACGAGGCTTCCCAGCTGTTAAAGACTCTAGACGTAGATAAAGATAAAGATAAAGATATTTATTCAGCAATTAGATTCACAAGGAAATTCTTTTGCACGTCAATATTTTTTTACCCTACTAGCACTTTGACGTGAATGGCCTGCTGAGAAGAAGTGCCGGAAGAAACTCAACAGTTAGCCTTTTTTAAAAAAAATATCATTAATATTACATAAATGTCATTAAATTATATAAAATGTCAATTAGTAGATGTGCAGAGATGGTCATAAGTCACACCCACAAATTCTTGTCCTTTATAAAATCTTCTACTTTATAGTAAGCTTTTCTCATTAAGTGCGATTTGATCTGAGTCTTAAATTTATGGAAAGGTAATTCAACAAGAGTTTGTGGTAGTTTATTAAATATTTGTACACTAAGTCCTATAAATGACTTCATTGTTTTTTGAAGTCTGACTGTTGGAACGGCAAGTTTATGCTTATTTCTAGTATTGAAATTATGAGAGTCTGATTTTTTCGGGAGATCTTTATAGTTCTTCCGAACATACAAAATACAATCAAAGATGTATTGTGACGGTACCGTTAATATATTAATATCCTTAAATAAAGTTTTCAGCGAGTCACGTGGCCTAAGGCTGTATATTGCACGAATGGCTCTTTTCTGTAATATGAAAATGGTCTCAATATCAGCAGCAGAACCATACAACAATAAACCATATGACATAACGCTATGAAAATAACTAAAGTACACTAATCTTGCCGTTTCAATATCAGTTATATGCCTTATTTTTCTTACAGCAAAGGCAGCCGAGCTAAGTCTAGAACTCAAGGCCGCGATATGGGGGCCCCATTGAAGCTTAGAGTCAATGACGATTCCTAAGAATTTTGTAGAATTTACAATTTCTAAGAGCTCATTATTCATTGTAATATGTGTATCAATATGTCTTACATTAGGCATCATAAATTTAATGCATTTAGTTTTCTTTTCATTTTGTGACAAATTATTGCTAGAAAACCAATGCGAAACCTGTGACAGAGCTTTGTTCGCCTTGTCAAAAGTTTTTTCTTTTCTGTCAGTTTTAAAAATAAGTGAAGTATCATCAGCGAACAAAACTATCTCACATAAGTTCTTTACAAAATATGGCAAATCATTTACATAAATTAGGAACAGCAAAGGTCCCAATATAGATCCCTGAGGCACGCCCATGCGAAGCTTAGCCCCCGATGAATTTGAATTATTAATATGGACCCTTTGTATCCTGTCAGTGAGATAAGATTCAATCAGCTTCAAAGATGTAGGAGACAGACCGTAATGTTTCAACTTCATGAGTAACGTAGTGTGGTCAACACAATCAAAAGCCTTTGATAGATCACAAAAGACCCCTATAGCGTTCTGTTTACTCTCCCAGGCATCAGAGATATGTCTGATAAGTGCAGTCCCTGCATCGGTAGTGCTCTGGTTTTTGGTAAAACCAAACTGTTTCTCATGTAACAAGTTTTGTTTTTTAAAATGTTCAAGCAATTGATTCATTATAATTTTTTCAAAAATTTTACTAAGGCTCGGTAATATTGATATAGGCCTAAAATTCGATGGGTCACTTTTATCACCCGATTTAAATAGTGGTATTATTTTACTACATTTCATGAGATTAGGAAACTGATTTTGATCAATGCATTTATTAAAAATCAAGGCCAAATGAGGTGAAATAATATAAATTACTGATCTCATGATATCAGTTGAGATTCCCCAAAGGTCCTCAGTTCTTTTTATATTAATTTCTTTGTAAGTTTTCAAGATTGTACTCTGTGTGATGTATTCAAAATGAAAGGGGATCTGACATTCAGTTATACTCGACGCCAGGAGAGTTTGAGCTGTCTTTGGGCTAGAATTAAGAAGACTAGTAGTGGCTACAGGAATATCAGAGAAAAATGATTCAAAAGCATGTGCTACATCCATGTCTGTTTTAAAACTAATATCATTAATTTTCAAAGAATAACTATCGTCATATGATTTTAATTTACTGGTCTCTTTATTTATTATGTTCCAAGTAGCTTTTATTTTGTTACTTGAGTTATTTATTTTATTTCTCAAGTAAATTGATTTAGCTTTATAACATACTTTCTTAAATAATTTGGAATATTTCTTTACATATTCTATGACCTTCGGATCTTTAGAATATGATTTTAAACCATAAAGTTCATATAATTTAAGTCTACTTTTGTAAATACCTGGAGTTGCCCAGTCACTGAATAACGTTTTAGGTTTATTAATATTGATATTCAGTTTTTTTTAGGAAACACTGAATTAAATTCAGAAGCAATGAAGCCAAACAGGTTATCATAAAGATTATTAACATCACTATCTATAAAAGAAAGGGTAGGTATTTTCCTTTCTATGTTGTCTCTAAAGTGGTCTCTACGCTTCTCCGTGACAGGTCTACAAATGATCTCAATAGACCTAGGGACAAAACTATGCTCAAAAGTAACCTGCTGTCCCGTGTGGTCCGACTGCATACAATTAATAATCTTTTTATCAGTTAAATTCGTATTGCAGAAAACATTGTCAATACATGTAGCAGTAGTGGAAGTGATCCTTGTAGGTTCATTAAAAAGATTCGACAAATTAAATGAATTAAATAAATTTATAAACCTTACAGAATATTGTGAACCTTCAAGGATATTAATATTAAAATCTCCACATATAACAACTATTTTATTTGTTTTACAAACTTTTTTAAGTACTTCTTCCATTGTAGCTTCAAACATACTAAAATCTGATGCGGGAGGCCTATACACGCACACTATAATATAACGTTCCATCTCTGCACACGATATTTCTATAGTTCGCTCAATGGACAATGCTACGATATCTTTGCGTTCTTTACATCTTAATTTATTATGTATAAGTATAAGTGACCCACCGCGTATCGCAGACTGTCTCATGAACGAACTAATAAAATTATAATTATCTATATTAAATGAACAATTAACTTGCCTTAACCAATGTTCAGTTAGGCACAAGACATGTATATCCATACAGTCAAGGAATAGACCTATTTCTAGTTCCTTACCAGAGAAGCCCTGTATATTTTGATGAACTAAGTGTAAATAATTACAAGACTTCTCGGCAGTAACTGCAATAGGTTTGCAAGAGATGTCCTCTATTGTCTTATCATTTAATTTAAATTATTTGGATCAGAATCCAAAGTCATGTCAAAGTTTTTACTGGACTGCTCAATAGAAGCAGCCTGGTTAGCCAAGTTCTTGGCTGTTAAAATAAAATAAAAAGATAGCGACATAGCTATTTGTCGTTTATGATAATTAGATAAGTAACAAATATCCTTCGTCAAACTATAATTACAATGTATAATCAATTTGTTAATGTCAATTCAATGAATTCTATTATTACCAAATGTCAAAGTATCTAAACACATATTCAACTTATATCTATTATTATTTTCTACCTCTGACAACCCTTCTGCATAAGGCAATGTAAATAAAATATTTTTTTTAATGTTTAGGCTACATAGATTGTCAATGTGATTAATCAATTGTTTTTTATTCAAACTACCCCTATTTCCAATTAATATAATTAATGTAGTATTCTGACTAAAATTATGATTCATAATATTTTCTATGACATTACTGAAGGACGAACCTGGTAAACAGTTATTAATTACAGGCTGATCTAAGTGTGTACTTATGAACTGGCCCATACTTTTTCCCATATCATCACTGAACATGACATAATTATCAGTTTTAATGGTGGTAAAATTATTACTAATTTGTGGTAACTCCAGTGGTTGATCCAAAGAATGAGATAGGTCCAAAGTATGAGACAGCTCAATAGTATGAGGTAGCTCAACAACTGCAGGAGGCGTTTTGGCAATACAAGTACTTTGCTCAAAAAGTAACTGATTGGTGGCCTTTATTTGGGCCCTAATGATTTCTTGGGATATATTATACTTGGTGGTCATGTCAGCAAGCGACTTGCATAACCTCTCAATTTCCCCTTGCAACTGTTGGGTGTCCCTCTCATGCAATAATCTACTTTCATTCAACTTGATACTCAATATTTCTATGCTGTCTAATAAATCAAGCCTTTTTTTCCTTAATTTTATATTTTTGTAGAAACATTTATGTTTCTTTATCAGCCTTTCCGTTTTCTTAATGTACTTATTAATCTTAACATATTTTTTAAACTTAGATTTTGACTTATTTTTGTTGTTATTTTTATCTAGCATATCACAACAATTTGAACTATGGGACAAATTAAAGACTTTATGAGAACATGTAGAAGCAGCTATGCACGATGTAGCAGAAGCCGCAACATCTATTTGTTTGCCAGCCGGGGTCCCGAGCAGCTCTTCATACAGGCTCTGTGTGTGTGAGAGCGACTGGTCCTTTTTCTCTTCCTCAAGCTGTTGGATGTGCTTGTGGGCTTCACATAGCTCACTCTCCAGCTCATCAATACGTCCCAGAGTCCGTTCATAGGTGTTGCCGCACTCCTCAAAACTGCTGACCACCCGGAGTAGCTGGTCTTGCTCCTGCAGTGCACTCATGAGTTTCACATGGAGTTCACCCATTTCTTTCTTCAATGTCGCATTTGAACATAACAAAGATTTCATTTCCTCTTCATTTTGTTCCTCCTCATTCAATAAAGTGGCGTTCTCAATCTTTGTTTTCTTAAGCTGATCTAGTGCCTGCTTGAGTTTGAACTCCATATCCTGGGCAGATGCAACAGCAGCGGCCCTTCGGGTTGTCATCTTGAATAAGTCCAACAAACCTGGAAATATCACAAAGGAATGTGAATGTTTTGGCTAATATAAATTTGTAATTTTTATATGTTTAGCTGGGTAAACTAATTCTATGAAATATAACTACATAAGTTAACTTTTAATCAAGAGAAAACAGTAAACTTTCAAGACAATTTTTTTTTTTGTTAATGAGGGTATGTTGAGTTACTACTGGACAATGAAAAAATTATTTCTTAATGTTAGGTTGATTGAATTGGTACCGTGTGAGTCTGATAAAGTTTGTGTGAGGCTGAGTGTTGCTTATCATCAACTTTACTTCCACATTACGTCAAGTAAAGAGAGGCACAACGAGCCCGTGTTTTGTAATTTGACGTGTCTCGTACTTAGTACGAGATATGTGAAGTGTTACAATGTTATTGTTGGCGTTAATGGTAATGGTGATCGGATTTGTGTGTAATATTAATGATAAAGTATTAAAATGAATACTCCCCCGGTTTTATGTACAGGAATCCTCTTTGTTTTAGGTTACCGGCAAGTTACCGGCTGTCCGTTGACGTTCAAAGTTTTCATAAAACTCGTAATCCTTGCACCATATTCCTACTAACACTTTCACTTATTAATCACTATTATAAGAGTTCATTTAACGTAAATTTACACATAAATCTTATAATAAACACTTAAATTATATTATTTAAAATCAGCTGCGTTATTTGACAGCTGCTCGCGGCAGTGTTGCTAACCTGCTATCTAATACTCTCTAATGCTATCTACTAGTAGTTGACATCAGTCAGTAAACAGAATGTCTTTCACTGCTCTTCTCTGCATTGGTACAGTGGTGATCCAGACAATGTGCGAGTGAAACTGCGATATCCCTTTCTAGAAATATGAATGTCAACAGTCCCATTTGTACGAAGAAACTTTGCCGGTTAAGACTTTGAAGTCGGGTTCTAGGGAACTTATTTATTTTTCTATTATCTCTTGAAATTGTGGGGATCTTTGTTAATTTAAAGGATGGAGAATCAAACATTTAAAAAGGTTTTGGTTGCTTAGAATTGGGTATTTAATAAGGCCAAGTGTCTTGTCGCATAAAGAAGGAATATAATAAATGGCATTCAAAAACATAGATCCAGAACTAATGTTATGAATGTACTTAAACAAAATACCAGCTATTTATTTAATAACGATACCTTTGGGTTTAATTAGTATAAATACCGATTGACCACATTGAGTACCTAAATCTTAAGAATTATTTAAGAGTTAGAAACATTTTTTTCCGTCCTTTTGTGTATTACGTTATTTATTATACTTGTATATATATTATATTATCGTCTATAAGAAACATTAATGAAAACAACTGAAAGCCGTATCTCCAAATCTTAATCTCAGTCCAAAAATAGTTATCGCAAACAAAGTGCGATCCTTCATACTCGAGTGTCATTATGCGCTTACAATCATCCTTTGTGCGCGTGAGTCACTGCGCATGTCGTGATGTGTTTAACTTTATTTATCGCTGGGCGAAGCCCGCATTATTCAGGCCTTAAACGAACTGTCTTGAGAAAAAGTTGTCCTGCGCACATGGACTTTATTGTGGGTAGTTTTTACTGAAGCGCTTTAAATAGCAAACGGAGATGGTGAAATTAAGAGAGAAAAAGTCTTGATTGTGTTGATATAGGCAGAGGAAGGAACGGCTAAATACAAATACAGAAATCTGCAGAAGGCAGTAATTTTTTTGTAAGTTTCCAGTATCTCGTCGCCCAAATAACATAAAATAAAGATATGGCTGCTTTTTCGACTTATTACCGCTGATTACTTACTTTATGATTCCTTTAGCCCACTAGGATAGTAATACCATTAGTAATAAGAGCAGTTCTTTTTTTAAATTAAAGTTTTAAGTTCTTTTTTTAAATAAAAATCTATATTCATTCATATGTCATCAAACTTACCCAAACTGGGAAAACCAACACTAAAATGAAAGTTTTCCACGTGGGACTTGAACCCACGATCTCCGAAGCTTATTAACACAGCGCTCACACTACACCACGGTGGCAGTTAATGTTATAAACATTATACCCAAACCCTAAACTCTAACCAAAAAACAAAACACAAACCACAAAACGCGTCGCAACTTGCATTCAAATTCAAATTGCACCTAATTTCGGTTGTGCACCCGACAGCGCGAGCACGCTCGACAAAAGACTCTATGCAGTTTTCATATGCACCAGCGATGCAATACGCAGACAACGTCCAAGACAGCTTTATGCAGCTATGACAGTGCACGCAGATGTTTCATTGGGACTGTTTATGCCTAACTCTGAGTGTGAAGGCTGGCCTCTTTGTTTTAAATGAAGTTTGAACAGTTTACATAGTTTATACATTGATCTGACTCCGTGTTAAGAAGCTTCAGCACTTGTGTTACACTTTTGTTAGCTAGTCTGTTTGTCTAGGAAGGCTAATAGAATGAGCTATAGAATAACACTATATTACTTACGAAAAACAAAATGCACACGGACGGAGTCGCGAGCAGCCGCTAGTATGGTAAATATGGGAATCACCCCATATGAGGCCCAGATTCTGCAGCGGATTACATTAGACTAAAAATAATAGGACTTTCGTAGCTTTTCCTTGTTTTGTCAGTGAAGTAGCACATCGTTACTTTTGTGCTATTTAATGCGTTGAGTAAGGTCGCAAGAGCTCAATTGGGGAAAGTATGGGGTTTTTAAAGGCAGGCAACGCATCTGCGAACCTTGTGCGGTTATTGATTTCCATGGGCAGCGGTAATCACTTACCATCAGGTGAACATCATGTTCGTTTGTCTCCCTATAACATAAATAAAGTACAAAAAAATATTGCAGCCACTAACCTGCCTACCCAATTTGGTCAATATGGAAATAACCCCATCGAAGGTCTCTGTGCTGCAGTGAACTACTACTAGTCATTTCCGCCTGTTCTTACTATCCCTACCACGATATCCCTCCTGATAGGGTAGGGATAGTAAGAACAGGCGGTCTTTTCTGATCATGTATAAACCGACCTTCTTAAGAAGTATACTTCGAGTGTAATATTTTATGACACAATAACCTGTATTCCTTATTTAGCGTCATATCCCAGAGCCGATTGCGCGGGATTACCGATGCGTCCCGGCAACCGAGCTCGCTTGTTTTGGTACGAAACGTGTAATGCGAGTGCAGCTTAAAAATACATCGGCCGGGACAAAAAGGAATTTTACTTGTAATTCTGTGGTGTATTTTATACTCGTATGTGGATACAGTAACTTTTGGCGCAGCGGGTTGATGTCCAACATTACGTGTACGAAAACCGAAATCCACGCGGACGGAGTCACAGGCGGCTGCTAGTTTGGTGAATATGGGAATCACCCCATTTGAGGCCCAGATTCTGCAGCGGACTACATCAGAGTCAAGATGATTGGACTTTCGTAGCCTTTCTTGTCATTGTATATACCGACCTACTTCAAATGTTGACTTCGAGTAATATTCTATGACACAATAACCTGTATTCCTTATTTAGCTTTATATCCCAGAGCCGATTGCGCGGGATTACCGATGCGTCCCGGCAACCGAGCTCTCTTGTTTTGGTACGAAACGTGTAATGCGAGTGCAGCTTAAAAATACATCGGCCGGGACAAAAGGGAATTTTACTTGTAATTCTGTAGTGTATTTTATACTTGTACGTGGATACAGTAACTTTTGGCGTAGCGGGTTAACGTTGAAGTAACTGAAAATAATTTGTACAGAACTTTGATGTATAACTATCAAGAAATTATGTTTGAGTTACCTAACATCTCGATGGTCTAGTGGTTTAAGTATCAGGCTGTGATTCCCGGGTCGCAAAAATTTGTGTCGGTTTTGCCGAACATAGCCGGGGTTTGTGATCACCAACCCGCAATTTGCAAGCGTGGTGATTAACCCAAAACGTGACGAAAATGTGATTCCGAATGATGGAGACCTTTTCCCTGCAGTGGCTTACACCAGTGGTGCGAATCAGTGGTAGAGTCATTATTTTGTAGTTTTCTGACATTTAGTAAGTGCTTCTATGAAGCCTATGTTATTAAAAAATATTTTGTAAATGAATTTGAGTAAACTCTTGGCGAATTTATGAGACATTTCAATTTAAAAAGAGTTGATATTATGAGTACAAAGACTGAAAATGCATTATGAAATGCAACAGTATTCCTGATCCGTAGGGTACATTAAAAATCAACAGTGAATTAACTGACTTACAAACTCAAACAGTACGTTGAACATTAATTAATTTAACAGCACTTCATCTTGCAAACTTTTCCTTTCATAATGTTTAGTTGGAGCTATTTTAATTAGAGCTAATATTGGAGAAGGTTTGTTTTTTATTACAATTTCTTTTAACGGAAGTCGAATTATTGTTTAAAATTAATAAATGCTTACTTTTTATTTAATCTAAAAGTATTCATGTATGGAAAATGAAACAATACTTTTATTCACATTTGTACATTTAGAGAGCACATTTTCGCTCCTAACATGACCTACTTAGCTACATAATAATGTGTACAATGTACATATCTTAGTAGGTATGAACTTTCAACATAAACAAAACATTTTTTTTTCAATTATTTGCAATTTTTTATGAATTTTATGTTAGATTTACTAATACTCTTCTTCTATCGGCCTCTAAACACACAAATACTCCACCATCGTCTAGCGTACTCTGTTTTTTAATTTCCAACTTTTTTCGGCGCAACAAAGCCCCCCCCTTTCCCCGCCCCGCCGGTACCCCCTACTTATTTCACGGTTATTAGTTAAACTTGTTACGTACGCGTGGATCTCAATCAAAATGCAAATGCATCCCGTTTGAAAATGTTTATATAATATTTTTTTCGAGTATTTTTTTTCGTTTATAGACAACTATTCGCGGGACGGTATAGTTTTTTTCTTTGTTTTTACACTTCGTGTTTTGTTTGGAGAGATGGGAAAAATGAGGTGTGAACTCGAAACTGTGGGGCTTTCGTTGTTCTAGTTCGTGGAATAGTTTGTTGTTCTGGCTGCACTATGTCATCTGGAAGATTTTAGAATCCATAATATTGTAATTAGATTTATTTTACATCTCACGGAGCAAATATCAGTACTGGCTTATAATAAGTTTGGCACTGCGGTATACTTGTTTGTCTACTAACGTAATATCTCCACACATCCCCAATGTGACGAACCAAATCAGTGGACATATTCAAAGACCTACTTTAGCGTGACCATCGACCATTCGACTTTGTTAATGGAAGCATCGGTAGCTTATTAGTTACCTGTTCCCCGAAATGTAGGTTTGACTGAACGCTCAATTGAACCAATATTACTAAAACTCCCTTACGCATACTAAACCTCAAAGGTCTGTAACTACATTACAGACTACAGTATGATCGACGATAGGTAGGTTAGGTACTTCCCCCTAATCTGACTCCGCCGCATACGTCAGCCATATTTATTTCGTGCGAAAATAATCTACACCTGTGCCCGTCACATCCTGCGACGGGCTTTCCATTTCCGCTCGGAGTATTCCATGCTTCCGCTGGGGTGGGGGTAGACCGAGAGCGGCGGAGTTATTCTGCGGGTTTGATGAAGAGAAATATTTTTTATTGTAAGAGCAGCTGCTGAGCATTTTAAATATAGGTTGGGAATTAAACATTACCAGGTGATCTTTTTCTCATTTGCATTAAACATATATGTGATGCGTTCTTTTTAAGTTATTCTCAAGTAATGTGCTACCGCCAATCTTCATATTTGACATGGCCAAAATAGCAATATGCACTTAATATAGCTTCCTCAATAATATAAATTATTGATAAAATTCTACCATTTCCCTCATTTAAATCTCCATTTTAGTAAGGGGTTAAGACTCATACAGAAAAGATAATACAATGTATCCATAATGCTAAAATAGCCACAAAATATTAAACAGATTAATTAAAATTGTTGCTTATCAAAAATCTTTATAAAAAAATCCGGAAATTTCATTTATTTTCGCTCTAGCTATATTGTACCTTCTCAGTAAATCTATAATCATGTTTTTGTTTCATCTAAATGTTTTCTTCTACCTCCCGTACTAAAGTCAATCCGTACGATCCTTGAAGACATGACTGAACGAGTAATCAGGCCGTATTGTTGCGTTAATGGGCCTCCGTCCATTCACTCACTCTTCAAGGAAAACTGTGATATTTGCTTACGCCTACCCGGTAACGTTATTTTGTTATTTTACGGATTCGTGAAACGTTTCCTTAAGGCGATCCATGTTTGGAGACGTTACGTAAAAAGTATTTAAAGACATGTCTTGTCCTCACGTAAATGCTTTATTAGGTAGTTACCACCCCGGCTTACTGAAGTATATATAAAAAACATACCTCAATCACGAATCACGGTTAAAAAAACCGCGGCCTATTGATGAAAATGAAGAAGAAAAGTCTGCTCAGCTATATTACTCACATAGAACGAAGATTCAAATCCGCCACAGATGCTAACGCAAACAAAACATTGCGATAACTTCTCTTGAATGCCAATCCTCAACAATATAGTGACTGTTTACTTTGAACAGCAAAGGATACCAGTAAAACGTCAAAATTATTCGAATTGAATTGCTTCTAAACTGATAAATATTTATATTTATAAAACTTCAACCGAACCAGATTTTATTCAGGTAATATTATTTTTACTATCCATTCCGAATAAAAGAACAAACATAATCCTTATTCATGTATTCATGCAAAATATTTTTATTACTAAAGCCTTTGGATGGAAGTAAAAAAAGATACAAATTCCACCACAGTGGGACAGTTTATGGTTTTTATTACGTTTATTCCGAGATATTGACCACATATGGGATTTAACCTCAAGATCAACAATACCGCTTAATACAAGTAACTTAATCTCAAACATCATGTATCAAAGGAATTTGTACTCTAACTTAAGATAAATAGAGTCTAAAATTTAAAGATATAGGCCACAATGGCGCCTACGCATAAAAGGTGGAATGGTTATTTTTAGCGTCCGTCCAAAGAGGATTATTTTGTAGATTTTTGTTCCATTTTCAGCGTAATGTATGCGAGATTTAAAAGATGTAATGTTCATAATAGGCCCTCTTGATTGTAGCTATATTTATCATGATTTCTTTATCTTAAAAGTTACCGATAGATTCAGAATGTCTCTTTGGTAATGTCAATATTTTTGCATTTTAATTATTTTGTCGTTGTGAAATAAAAATACTTTGCTATATTTCCGTTTAAATTATTTTTCCATATTTTCTCCATTTCAAATGAATTATGTTTTCTTCGGGCTTGTGACCAATCCGCATTTTACAAGGGTGGTTATTAAGTCCTATCCCATCTTAATAAAATAGCAATACATGATATCAAATGATGGAGGCCTTTGCCTCCTTGGTCCATAAATAGGCTGATACATCACTTTAGTTTTTCACAAAACATGTTCTAAATTCAAACGCAAGCCCACAGCACAACCGTCAACTGTCACCGGAGGTTCCGAATTCAAATTTCAAAAAGTCCTCTAACAAGGTTGGCGAAGTCGACGCGAGTTAGTATCTAACGCGCGCTAATCGAGTTCCGGCCCGCGCCCCCCGTCCGGCTGATTACTGCACTTTTGTCCGGACGATTTGAACTTGTACGTATTTTAGTAGAAATAGTGGCGTAGATTGGTTTAAGAATGTGGTAGGTGTTGTCCGGACGCAGTGGAGGAAGAATCTGTGTTAGATGAAGTCGGTTAAAAATTATCTAAATTGTGTATCGATGGAACTCCTTCTAGGAACAACATGGATCAATATTGGCTGATTTACTACAGTTGGTAATTGGAATTTTACATGGCCTGAATAGCCGCCACGCTAACAGACGAAAACAGGTATGCTAATCTAAAGATTATTCATTACTCCCCAATTTTTATTGAAGTTTTCGTAATTATTACTAAATCACAATTTCGTAATAGACCGAACAAATAAAATTTTAAATAATTCACTTAAATCAAGTCCTCGAATTAAATAGACACGGCAGATTAAATTCATTGGAGCTCTAAATACTGACCCCATGAATAAAATACGTGAGATCAAATTTAGAATTTACACCAGGGACTCGATTCGGTTAGTTACCGATAATGGACATTATTAGATCCGTCCGGCCACACAGGCGAAGCCATTTCTCGGCCACCTGCAGCGATAGTAATAAACATATCAGGTTACAAACAAACATACTGCGTTTATTTGTCGAATGCACGCGAACGCATAGAGACGAGGAAAATGTGAAGTCTTAATTCAGACAGTAATCGTGGTAATACCATTTTGTATGTAAATTACGCGCCTAATAGGCGATAATAAAACTGAAAGCAACGTGATAAGTAAGTGAAGTGATAAAATTAAACAATTCATTCTTTACCACGGTGATAATAGGTGCGCTTAAGTGAAATGAAATCGGATGGGAGTGAAAAAGGTTTTTATTGTTAGATGTGTTGAAACAAATCGTTTTGTGAATGAAGGGAATGATAGCTGTAATGAGGATGACGCATTAGATAGATTAGCTAAATTAGTTTAACTTCTAGAGTGAAAATTAGCTGATAAATATACAAACTGTTTTCTCTTGATACGTGTTTTATCTTTATGATGATATATTTTCCTCACTTTAGGCCAGATCAATAAATCTATACTAATCTTTAGTAACATAATCAAGCTGAAGTGTTTGCTTGTTTGTTTCTTTGTTTGAACGAGCTAATCTCAGAAACTACTGGTGTAAATTGAAAAAATATTTTTGTGTTCAATAGTCCAGTAGGCTAGGAATGGGTTTTAACCATAGTAACACTATGTATGCTGAATTCTACGCGGACGGAGTCACGTTCGGCCGCTAGTACGTAAATATTGATATAGAATAAACTAATTCATTACATTTGCTTGTTCATAATTTAATTGAATAATTTTGGTTTGGCATTATTTACTCTTACGTTAATACGCTTGTCATACCTGAAGAAACACGTAATTTTTAATATTCTTCTGGCACACATTGCGAAAAGAATTATAGTCAAGCATTTACAACTCATTTTTTAAAATTGTTCTATTTATTTACGAGATAAGGAAAAATGCTTAACAAAATGTTTGCTTAGGTCGCCAATTTAAACTTCACATTCAACACAATGCAGCAAGCCATTCCATACTAAAAGCACAATAACACCGCGTCGCAATGTGGCCGCTCTCGAACCGATCTAACTCGCGGATACAAAGATCGGATCTATAAGGTGCCGACTATATTCCATTGGCCATATACGGGCCGATAACCTTAATCCTTAAAGCAGCCTGAATTGCAAGCAAGTAGTCAGGTATGGTACGGCGGGCAAAAAAATCCCTTGATATATGGGTGGGTGTGTGGTTAATGGTTTGTTTTAGTCAGTGTTCGTAGTCTTCTAGCATAATTTAGCCGATCGGCCGATACCGATGGATTTATACGAGGAACCTCTCCGCTGATATACAGCTAGCAGCCGAACAATGATAGTTAAGCCTTTTTAGTCGTTCGCAGATAGCTTGATTTACTGTTTGTACATAGTAAATTGTGGCTAGTGAATGTCTAAAACGCCTTGTTTGTCTAGTAGCTTAGCTTATCTGAGATTAACTGGATTGTAACATATATAAGATCTGTGCGCGTTTGATTGGACCAATTCTCATTGTTATAATGTCGTACCCTTTATCATGGATGCCTTTGCATTGGATATTGAAAGGCTGAAGAAGGAGCAATTAACAGTCATAGCAAGGAATGGGCAGCAGTGTTTCTCTGCATTATGGGCGAAATCTTTCCTTTCGAGTGGACCTACGTTCTGAAACTAACTTATTATGATAAGGGATTCTTAATAAGGTTTTATGACGACCTTCACCGTACCCGTTTGAAAAATCTACTATGTGAGTAGTATCACGGCATTTTGGTACGTAAACAGTGATTACAGAATCTAGAACTTGAGTAACGCGTGTTACATCCTCGCACGACTCACACCTTGCCTGACTTGCCGAACAAGCATTTACCTACTTATTTCACAATTGAACATCGGACTATCACCGAATGTCACGAGGCGCACCATCATCAGAACGTGACATGTTCAATTCTGAGGCCAATATACTCCGATCCCACCACGTATGGCATGACGTGGAGACGAGTTAATAAAAGGGAGTTGCGACAGCAGCCGTCGCTCAGTGCTCAGTGTTAGTTGGCCGATCATGGCTTAGTTAATACTTAGTGGTGGATACGTTCCAACATTGAACGTATTCACATTTAGGATAGTTAGGCTTAGATATTGTAATGTAACGTTTAATTTAATAAATCTCAGTATAAGTGATTCTCGTTTCCTTTTGCACCCTCCGTCTGTGGCCCGATTTCGTAATTGGCGCAGTCGGTAGGATGCTCGCGGGATAGTTCGCGTCATCAGCTATAGTATCGATCTTCGATGTCGCGGCGCGCGCTACCCGGGTGGCTCTTCAGCACCAGCACGAGCATCCAGAATCTACAATGAAGGCGCAGCGGAGGTTATCCAAACATTGATAACTGTAAAAGGGAACAGAATATAGAGTTAGAAGAAACTTTAATCAATAAGATAATTTAAAGAAGAAATAGACTGCAAGAAAATAAAAGAAGAAAAAGGAATTACCTAACCAGCCGGCGCATCGTCAAACCCTGGACAAAATCCTCGCCAAAATCTTCTAGAGCAAGTGCTTCCAGTAAAACGTGGTACCTGTACATGTGCAACAATCCATCCATCGTGGCAAAGATCTGCTCATCGTGTTCACCTATTACCCTATACCCATGATGAGGTAATAGGCCGCCCAACAGAGCGTCTCGATGATCGAAGCCCATCTGCTCGATCCAATACGACGCGTCGTACATCAACACACCACTTATCACCATCGCAGGGAGAGGAAATGATCGCCCCCCGTGTGGGCAATGGAACACCTCATCAGGCAACTGAACGCACTCACTGATGGAAACCGTCTCCATGATGAGAATACGTATTAATAGATCAACTGTTGAAACAATACTGAACATAAAATATTCCATTTCTAATGACCAGAAATATGATACAGGAATTTTAATACTCAAGCAAAAGTGAACAATGGCAAAGGTTCAAGGAAGCATCGAATATCTACAGTTCATACAAAATGTGAAGATACAGGGAGAATACTATTACAAAAATTATAATGATATCCTAAGTCTTTGAGTGAGAGCCTGAACATTTTAAATTTGAAATACTTATCTTCATGATAGCAGGAAAATGATGTCATTTCAATCAACCGTACACTTAGAAAATTATTAATAACTTTGGACTTCGCTTATCATACGACTACTTCTATCTACACCCTGCCACCTCCAGGCTTCCCTTGAGAATAATGAAGACAAAGAAGATTCCACTGCGGGCCATAATAATTCATCTAGAAGTTATACTTACACCCTGTATGAAGATTGCAAGAAAGTCAATTACAATTACATATTAGAACAATGAAATGAATTCCAACAATTAGACTTGAGTCGCACTGTCAGCGAAACGTGCTACGCTCGCACGTTATCGGGGTCACATATTACACATGGAGGAATTCATGGGAACGATTACATGAATATCGAAAGAAATTAATAAGAAACACTCTCCAATGGACTAATAACTAAATCAAAGGATAAGATAAGATAAGACCTGGAAATTATAGATGTCCTTACATTGACAAATATGAGAGTCTTAAAGAATAGACCATATTTTATGAGAAAATCCTCAGTGCAGTATCTTCCGATATATCAGCACTATTCTCGACAAAAGTCTTCACATAGTTGCTGATCTTCAGGAGGGAGGTGTTACATCCTCGCACGACTCACACCTTGCCTGACTTGCCGAACAAGCATTTACCTACTTATTTCACAATTGAACATCGGACTATCACCGAATGTCACGAGGCGCACCATCATCAGAACGTGACATGTTCAATTCTGAGGCCAATATACTCCGATCCCACCACGTATGGCATGACGTGGAGACGAGTTAATAAAAGGGAGTTGCGACAGCAGCCGTCGCTCAGTGCTCAGTGTTAGTTGGCCGATCATGGCTTAGTTAATACTTAGTGGTGGATACGTTCCAACATTGAACGTATTCACATTTAGGATAGTTAGGCTTAGATATTGTAATGTAACGTTTAATTTAATAAATCTCAGTATAAGTGATTCTCGTTTCCTTTTGCACCCTCCGTCTGTGGCCCGATTTCGTAATTCGCGAGCGCTTTAGCCGGCATTACTTGCATTAACCCATTCATTGCGGCCGCTTATTGTCGAGGTCCGTGTAATGGGCCCGGGCGTGTGCGTGATGACTTGCGGTCTTGGCCGAGCCTGCCTAAGATTTACACGAGGCGATTAGGTAGCGTCAACTGATTGTGTAAATGGGCTTTTGATTCTCATGTGTAGATTAAATTAATATGGAACAACATCGCATACGTTGATCTTATTGTGGGAAGTGGCTTAACCACTTGTGTTACGGATTGAAATGCAATCTCTATCTCGCGAGATCGAGAGAGTGAAATCTCGAAAACATCGAAATCTCGCGAGATCTCGACTCATCTATGATCAAGATCTTGAATTGGCCAATCTCGACCCAATGATCATGGCGCGAGATCTCGACTTGGCAATCTCGAGTCGAGATTGCATTCCCTAGATACGTTTATTCGTACCAAACAGTACCCATTTATCAGTGCGATGGTCTCATGGGGTTCTGTAAGCACTCCGTAGCCACATAGGTAGTTGCAAAGAAGGTAGCATGAGGGCTGGAAGGGAATGGCACCGTTACAGAATAACAAGATTTGCATCATCTTCATCAACAGTCTGTTGGAGTCTATTGCTAGAGCTGGACGTAGGCATCCCCTAGGTGGTAATTATGCCCACAAGTGACCGAACTTGGCAAGCGGGTTGGAAGCGCCAATGTGGTGAACGAAAAAACAGAAGGAATTCAGCTGCCCATCACCCAAAACGTTCAGAAGTCACTTCTCACGACACTCATAGATAAAAGTACCTACTATTCTAGTAAGCAATAAGTAGGTAAACATGCATTTAAAAATCTCAAGATGTTTAACGCCTCCGACAACATTTAAAACGGATCCACACATATTTGTTATCTAAAAATCGTCGAGTACGTACAAACATAAGTAAGTGCAAACACAACCGAATGTATTACTACCGGGACTATTTGGGCAAATTACCGGTCTGTGTGGCCGGACAAATCTAATAATGTCCATTATCGGTAAATGACCAAATGGTGATTTGAACACAATTACCAATTTGTGTCTAGAGAGTTCGGTGGGGAGCGGAATGCTAAAATAACTTACTACTCGTAGGTACAATATAGCGCCCTTGTGTTACAATATATTTCGTAGATTAGTGCTGATGATTCGTTTGTTATTCGTAAGTTTGTAAGTAATTTCACTTTCTTCATACTTAATTTTTGGAAAACAAGACTAAAAAAATTGTCGGAAAAACCAGGGTTCATATAAATTATTTTGTAGCAACATAAAAAAGCTATTTAAGAAGTGGTGATGGTTTTACAAAACTAAAACCACTTTTTGAATGGAAATTATACGATTAATTAAAAGTGAAAATACGATTGAATTATTTCATTTAGACTAAAATTACAATACCCATCCTTTATTCAACAGCTTTAAATCTTTTCGTACCTATTTCCCAACTCGGTTTTAGACGATAAATAATTCATTTCCTATACATATTCCGAAAGTTCTTAACAGGAAAAGATTATGCAAGTAATACCTAATTTACATGCGAGCATACATTTATATTATTAGGTGCACGATCCTTATAAAACCGTGGACGAAACTTTGGCTCCTTACATTATTTATCTCGCTCCGATAAGCAAGTATGAGGCCAAAAGTTACTTTAATACGCAGTTAATTATTATTCTTCGTTTATATTAACGTGCATTTACATTGAAGGATGTAAATACAACTGCCTCCGTGGTGTAGTGGTTAGAGCGCTGTGCTCAAAAACTACGAACTCGGAGGTCGTGGGTTCGAATCCCGCGGGGAACACTTTCACTTTGTGTTGGTTTTCCCAGTTTGGTTAGGACATTGCAGGCTTGAATCACCTGATTGTCCGATAAGAATGATGATTCCGTGCTTCGGAAGGCACGTTAAGCCGTTGGTCCCGACTATGATCCAAATTGTCTGGTTTCCCTTGTGGTTACGGAGGTCAGACGACAGTCGCTCCATTGTAATAACCAGGCAAGTCAATTCAGGATCATAGTCGCAGCGTACCCTGGGCTCCAAGGCAATGGCCGAGGATGCAACCGGGAGAGGCGCTAGGATGATGAGGATGATGTAAATACATATAAGAGCTTTGTGTTTACTTAGATTATTTTGGTCATAGAAAAATCCTTTAGGTAACCAGCGTTGAGTTGTATTGATGTTATTTAACTGGGCTAAACGATAAATAAGAAAATGACTATTGGAGGTAGAGGATGAAGGTACTCAACCGATCCCGAGCATACGAAAACGGGGAATTTACGATAAGTTTTGACCTTTTTCTTACTTTCCAAAAATACAGTTTGAGTAAAATGTTTCTTTTTACAGTATTAAAAGTATTCAGGTATTAAAACACTCCACCTGTATAGGTTTAAGTATCACTTTGTAACGAAAAAGTTCGATTTGCGACGGATGGATTCGGCAAAATCAAGACATACTTATGGTTACAATGTTGGTATTATAAAAGCTATCCAATATCAGCACGCCCAACAAAAAGTATTTTCTGTGTGATTGCACCTTAAGGAGGTTTTCTTAATAAGACGTAGGCGTCGAGACTTGGTGTGCGGTCTTTATACTGGTCAACCACCAAACAATCATTTGAATATCCATCCGAAAATAATCTTTAGCGCGAAAGGAACAAGGAGCCTTTTTAAAGAGCACCCTCCGCTTTATCACTTCTGAATTTCTTGCGTGATCGTTCAGTTTAAAATAAACTGTAGGCGTTTGACGTTAGAGTGCGTTTCGCTTTGCATTAAACGGATTTACACTATTAAAATAATGAGGGCTCCTAAGGGTATCCCCGCAATTTCTCATGTGTTTGCTTGGTTT
Organism: Nomophila noctuella; assembly: GCA_958496325.1. Lineage (NCBI taxonomy): Eukaryota > Metazoa > Arthropoda > Insecta > Lepidoptera > Crambidae > Nomophila > Nomophila noctuella. The sequence goes on from OY292486.1 coordinate 1,194,632, forward strand.
ATTTATTGTGCAGCGAATAAGGCTACTGTTTCTCTTCGGATGCTGGGACGCTGGGGAGTAAACTTTGTCATTCGAAATATAAACTCTTGGTTTTTAAAACTTTGATCTGGGTGAGATTATGGAAAAAGACAATCTGAATGAGAATATAATATTTACTTGAATTACTACCGATTACACAGCCGCTGTGACCTAGGTTTTTATGACATTGCGCTTAGTGAATCGCACCTCCGGTGACAATTCAAACACAGAAACAGTCTATTGCGTTAGGAAATGCTTTAATGCATACAACACTCGACGATGTGGTGGCAAAAGGTTATGCCTGACTCCTGCACAGAACCAGTTACTCACCAAATCTAGCAGGACCCACTAGAGAGGTTTAGTTGGGTGCGTCTGATATGATATAAATGTAAATATTACACAACATCACATCTCGTACATACATTGATCTGACTCCGTGTTAAGTAGCTAAAGCTCTTGTGCTACCGATATCAGAACCGACAGCAACATTCTTATAGAAACATATAACAGACATGCTTATGCACCCAGATGTCTGTCCTGTACCGGAATTGAACCTGCGACCTCTTGGTCTAAAAGACAACTTCTACCACTACACCAGGCGGCTCGTCAATATGCTCGTCGTCTGATACCGGTCTACAAATCCATACATCCCAAGTCTAGTATTCGAATTAATCATATTAACATTGATCGCTACGCAAACACTACCGGTCCGAACCGGTTCGGGCCAGTCACCGCATTACATATGGAGTGACTCGTGCCAGTGAATGCTTTCCGTCGAGTCATCGCGATCAACTAACAGGTGAATCCGTGCCTCGTTTGAATGTTGTCTGGTTTACAATGACGTTGACGGTCTGCGGTTATGTGAAGTCGGTTGGTGAACGAAGGATTGTTTATTTATATTATTTTTAAGTACAATCCATATTTTGCTTTTGTGAGATCCAATAGCTGAATGGTAGACACTCCTATTAGGCATAAAATTGTCTCTTGTATTTTTATTTACTACTATGCAGTAAAGCTTTAATTAAAACTAACTTGGGCCCAATCGAAAGCAAAATTGGCTTTGTATAACTTCATAATCTTATTTCGAAGTATTATCTTTAATATTTAGAATCCAGTGTGGATTGTCAATAGTTGAAGGTAAATTATGACCTACTAGCTCTATTGTATACTTTGTACAAGTTTCACAATACCTTATTGAACTGAGGTGTGAGGGATTTCACAGAAAAGATGGAAGATTCATCTAGATCTTCCTTTGAACGCGTCATGTCCAAACAATCACAGATTGAAACTCAGCCCAGTTCATCAGTTTGACAAAACGTAAAGCACAACAAAGGGAAGTAATACAAGGCCATAGAACACAGCACGGGGGTTGCGATTATTGACAGTCCAGCGCTGACCGGCGCGTCGGCAAACATGATTTGTGCGAGTGACGGCCCGCGCCCCCACTGACAGCTATTGCACTCCTGGTACAATCTCCACTTGGACTTTACTAAGGCGTAGAGGAAGATCGGGCGGTAGAAATGGAGACCAAGTATGTGGGCATCATAGGATTTCCGAACATCCTAGATACTTCCAGATAGTTTAAGTGGAAGATGGAAGAAGAAGTAGAAAGCCTTACTTGGGCTCCAGCTTATCAACTGTTCCAAATGTCAAATGCAAGGAATAATGGATTTTTCATATTGTCAAATATTATCAAAAGAGGTGTGAGTATTGAAGGACTTAACCTTAACCTACTTCTAATCGCCGGGATAGCAAAGCAGGATAGTTATCTCGCCATTTACTTCACCCAATTTGCATATTCCTCAAAATATGTCGATACTTCTTCGAATGTAAACATTTCTAGATCCATACAACACGTCATGTACAAACGATCACTGATTGAAACGCGGCCCAGTTCATCAGTTTGACAAAACGTAAAACACAACAAAGGGAAGTAATACAAGGCCATAGAACATAGCACGGGGCGCTGCGATTATTGACAGTCCGGCGCTGCCCGGCGTCGGCAAACATGATTTGTGCGAGTGACGGCCCGCGCCCCCACTGACAGCTATTGCACTGGTGGTACAATTTCCAATTGGACTTGACTAAGGCGTAGAGGAAGATTGGGTGGTAGTAAAAGAGACCAAGCATAATTTATATGGGCATCATAGAATTTCCGAACATTCTAGATACTTCCAGAGAGAAAAGTGAAGTAAGCCCTGTTTGGACTCCAGATTATCAACTGTTCTAAATTTCCAATGCAAGGAATAATGGTTTCGCCTCGTTATCCAATATGATCATAAGGGGTAAAAGTGGGGTCTTATATCGAAGGGATCAACCTACTTTTGGTCGTCGAGATAGCAAAGCAGGATAGTTGTTACGTCGTAATTTACTTCAACCAATTTGAATCCTCCGCAAAACTTGTCGATACTTTTTCAAATGTAGAATTCCTAGATCTATACAACACATGACATATCCGGCGCTGCCCGGCGTCGGCAAACATGATTGTGCGAGTGAAGGCCCGCGCCCCCACTGACAGCTATCGCATTGGTGATACAAACGTACTGATACACTTTGTTTCTGTATTTGCAGACATGATGATACATGGGCCAGAAAGATGCGTAGTGCGTATGCCAGAAAATATTGTTAAAGTTCTGCGCTTGATGTACCTACTATCAGGTCAGATTCTAGCAATGGGAGTGATTTGAAGTAAAATAAATAAATTCATTGAACTAACACACCAATTGCCCCAAAATAAGCTCAAAACTTTTACTATGGATGCTAGGGAACGGAGAGACGTAAAGTACTTAAATATTTTTATTTACACCCATGACTCAAGTACATAATGCCGATGTTCCTCGATGAACCCGTGACCCTCGGTTTTGTAAAGTCTCTAACCACCAGGCTAGATGAATGAATAATAAAACAACAGCTTAAAAAAAATCGTATGCAATTTTTTTTGCTTTAAAGTAGAAACACACTGAGCCAAGGAGGCGTCAAATTAAAATTGAATGAAGAACACAAAAGATCGACAGAAAACAGTAAACGCCGTGAAATCGGATTGGTCAGAACAAAATCTCCAGTAACACAATCTCGATACGGATCTGACGTTTTGTAACTATGAAGCGACGGGCCGGGTCGAAAACCACAAATATTCTATACAAAAGTCGTATCAATTACTTACGGGGTTTTGACCTTTAGTTAAGGCCAAGATAAAATATTTCGATCGGCATGTAGCAAAGAAACAATAACATATATTTGAAATAACATAGATACGCAATAATGTAAATCAATGACTTATACGTCGTTGCGGTTCTTAGGAAAACAATATATGTACGTGCGTAGTTACTATCAATGTCAAATCTTAGATTTGTGATACTACTAGACCAGTAACAAAAAATTGGCCAAGTGCGAGTCGGACTCCCGCACTGAGGGTTCCGTACAAATTCTATTTTTGACGTATTAAAAAACTACTGAATAGATTTCGTTCGAACTAATTTTCGTTGGTAGTTATTATGGAAATGTACATTATATATTTATTTCAGATTTATCATCCTCTTACTTTAGAAGTTAGAGGGGGGGGGACACACTTTTTTCCACTTTGGAAGAGTCTGTCACGCAAAGTATTCACTTAAGAAAAAAATGAGCTTAGAAACCTCAATATAATTTTTAAAGACCTATCCATAGATACCCCACACGTATATGTTCAATGAAAAAAAATATTTTCAGTTTCAGTTCTAACTATGGGGACCCCCCATTTTTTTTTTTTCTATTTTCGTATGAAAACCTTGTTGCGGTTCACAGAATACATCTACTCACCAAGTTTCAATAGTATAGTACTTATAGTTTCGGAAAAAAGTGGCTGTGACAGACTGGCGGACAGACAGACAGACAGACAGACAGACAGACATGACGAATCTATAAGGGTTCCGTTTTTTTGCCATTTTGGCTACGGAACCCTAAAAACGAACGAAAGTTTGAATTTAAATACTAAAGCAGTTGTATCTTTAAAATATATGCTCATCACACAATGCTCCATTATCGCCTTGAAGACAATTTTAAAGATTTTCGTAGATATTTTTGTTTCCTTGTTGTTATTATTTTAAGGCAAAAGTAATTTCACCATCTTGGCATTTCACTTAAAAATTGGTTTAATTACACTCCAGCGCTTCCCCTTAATATAATTTGGAGGTGAAACTTAATCTGCCAGCGATACAACAAAAGATTCTCACGAAACCACTACGATCCCCTGATTACTTTCTATTAACATTATATTACGCCGATTTTACTGATATCTGATACATTTTAGACGCATTATTATACTTCCTTATCAGGCCGTGTTCAATTTATATTCTTTTTCAAGGTTTTTAGGTTGGGAGTTCTCGACGTTTTTAAAGTAGGAGCAGTTTATCTATACTACGCGGACGGAGTCGCGGGCGGCCGCTAGTATAAAGAGATGGGTAGGAGAATTAGTGTTCAAAAACCAATCATTAAATGATTGGTTTTTGAACACTAATTCTCTTGAACTAGAACAAAAACGTTGAAGGTAGTTTATTTAGCCTTAGGATGATATTATTGATGAACGTTGGTACTTATGAGTAATTGTTTGAGGTGAGAATTCATACAAATATGTGCAGAGCGGCTCCGTTTTAAGTGCGATGCGAAAGTCAAAAATAACTTATGTTATTACAGAGCCAAGATTACACTGAATTCATATTTATTTTAACAGCGCGTGCGTTATTAAACTCGTTCTCAAACGCATCAACGTGGATCATAAAATCGCCTGATTAATATAAAATGCGCATTAAAATTCCCGAACACCTTTCTTTGCAGTACCGACGGAGGCCATAAAACGTCATCATCGAATTATCAAGACATTAAACCGGACCAATTCGCGCGAATACACATTAAAACGATACAATTGCGATTTTATCTGCGCTGTAAAAGTAATATTTGTAACGAGAACCAATGGACGGTCCGTTTTGGTGATAACTTTTCTGTTTTATGCGACAGTTACCTTACATGCATGATTGCATACTCAATTAAATGTCATATGACGTGTTTTACGCGGAAAGGGGAGATAATAGTCTTCATTATTTATGCTGTAAAGTATTAACGAGCTGAGTTAAATATATTGCTAAGGCACTAAGGTTTGTGTGAGCAGACTTATAATGCGTTTTTGAAGATTTCCAGACAAACATCATCATTATTCTTCTGCCCTTATCCCTCACTAGGCGGAGTCAGCGCAACATGTATTCTTCTTATCAGACCCAATCAACAGTGGTATACAAATATACTGAAAAAGATACATAATATAACACCTCGATAAAGACAAACAGTCATTTCCATGCCCACAAATGTTTGTCATGTCGCTACCTCTTGGTCTAATAGTCAACTTCTTGACCACTACACCAAGCGGCTCGTCTACAGAGTAGTAATTATTTACTAAAGTTTACTAACACTGTAATTTAATTCAATATTGTTCTAAACAACGCAGCACCATAGATAAATAATAGTAACGTTATTCCCATACTCAAACTATAATCCAACATATAAATCACACAGCATCTAGTTTTTTTTTTTTTTTTTTTATTTAAGATAGGCTTGCATTTGACCTCGATCACACCTGATGGAAAGTGTAGATGAGGCCTAAGATGGAGCACGCTTGCCTAGTAGATACCTGTTCACTTGTCTTGAAGACATCCAAATTATAACGTTCGGGAAACACAGAACACGGCAGAGAGTTCCACTCCTTAGCAGTTCGCATTATGAAAGATGAAGCAAAACGCTTCGTGCGAGAAGGAGGAATATTAACAATGTAAGGGTGAAAGCCCTCACCGCGTCTAGTTAAATCATACTACCATTATTCCCATATTCAAACCAGTAGTATTTCAGCTTGAGCTTAACAGTGAATGTGGAAACTGATGACTCCTCATCTAGAATCACCGGCTGCTGATTCATTGAAACAGTCGGACCCTGCTCAAATATTTACACACGACTCCCCGGAATCCGGAACAACGGGACTGTCACAATCTGCGGAGGGCTGTCGACGCAATGAACTAAGATTTAAAGTTTGCAAATTATGTTTTTGAAAGAAGAATATTCCGGGTAATTATTTAATCGTTAAGTCCCGTTGTGATGTTAAATAATTGAAATGCAACGCGAAAGTTTAAAGTTATATAATATTCTGGGTACACTCAAAGTTCTCATAGTCGCCTGATAGTTAGCAAATATGTTGAGTCCTGATTGCCATCACAACAGATGTGGCACCAAAGTGGTATTCTATCCGCTAGCATCACCATTCCGGCCTGCGATATACTTCTTTATGCTTCTGTATTCTATACTAGCGGCCACTCACGACTCCGTCCGCGTGGATTTCTTTTTTTTCGAAATAAAAAGTAGCCTATGTTCTGTCTCAGGGTCTAAAGATTGTCTGTACCAAATTTCATCAAAATCGGTTGCGAGGTTTAAGCGGGAAAGCGTAACAGACAGACAGACAGACAGACAGAGTTACTTTCGCATTTATAATATTAGTTGGGATTTCAGTGTTTCAGTAGTAATACGCATTACGGGCTAAATGGAAATCCCTAGAAGAGGCCTATGTCCAGCAGTGGACTGCGATAGGCTGATGATGACGGGACGTCTGTACCTTCTTAGATGGAATCATGTCGCAATCATGGAATTTTCTTCTGTGCACTGTAGTCGTAACGAAATTAAAGGTTTTAATTTGGGCTTACAGTTTATTCCACTTTAGATATTGTTCCGTATTACTGCGAACCCTATTTCGAATTGACAAAATTTGTAGCGCAAGGCAAGTTCTCTGCAGGTGGGCGAAAAAAGAATCTTTTCAAACTTTCACGTAAACACCGGGCATATATTTAAACTTCGTAAGGGGTGAGCCCGTGCGTACAGCCCCGGCACATGGGGTGAACACGCATAAATCCTTATCTCAATGCAATAAAGTTCATAGTTAAGAATTTGTGCGCATGTTGTTGCGAGAGTCTGCGGGACCCGCTCCTTTATTGCCAGATATTTGTTCCGATTGACAAATTTTATCTATTTATCTTTAAATGTAGGAATTTTATAAGGTGTGTTTACTTTTGTTAAGGGCACGTTCTTCGGTTTTTGCAGAAAAGGTATACAATTCAACAATTTTGTTCATCATGTCACGCACTAAGTGAGTGTCCTTTTGAATTACTACATTATCCGCTCTCCCTAATGCAGATCTACTATAAGTACGTGGTCCCTATTACTTTTCACTAAGATGCAAAAACTGACTATATACAAAACATTAAAGAGATTTTAAGAGATGATGACCTATCGACGAGACCTCCGCAACTTACAAAATTTCCATGTTATTCCATTGATCCTTCTTATCCCCCAAATAATACATTGTTTAACCTTTATACATTCTGCAAATGAATATTTGGAAACTTGAATAAAGATAGCATCCATCGAAATGCACAGTAAAATCACTTCCCTGCATAACAGTGAACCTGCGCTGGCGCCTTCAAATATTTAAATCTTGTTTATTGCGTCATAAACATGTGCTGTGACAGTTTTTATTGTCGGGGCCAGTTCCGGCGATCGTTGCCGGGCAGATAAACGGACTCCGATGCGTGTGTCGGAATCGTCACTTTTGCTTTTAGGATTATTTTTTGACAGGAGTGGAATTGTTTAGATCGTCAGTTGTTTCAAACCGCGAGTTGATAGCCCCGCGCAATGCGAATCGCTGATTCTTCATCACTGTTTTATGAAATGCAGGCTACGTAGGACTGCAATATGCGACGACTTTGCTTTATAACTTATAAATTTAGATGCAAAATTTTTTTTTTTCGTCGTTATTAAGTATAAGATTTTCATGTACACCAGATTGTCTTTAAATATTATTTTTATATTTAACGAAAAAAACAAATAGTCGATAGCAACTCAAAGAGTATTCTATTCCATGAATGTAATTAATAGCGTATACTAATGTGTCATAAGACTTTGGTATTTGATATAAAAGATTTCAGCAACAAAAACAATGCACATAACATAAATCCCTTAGAAAAGTTGGAAGCAGACATATTTTTCATAGTTAAAACTAAAAACTTTTCCCATAAGCTGATATTTGCTTTTGTTCTGCCTTAATAATTCATGTAAATATGCAAGGCTGAGACTACACATGGCTAAAGATAAATTGTAATATGAAAATGGTAGCACTGACATTTTCAAAAAGGTGTAAAACATAAATCTGTCATATCTTCATACAAATATTCCCGTTTTAAAATGTAAAGGATATTATCGATGAAACCTGATATTATTAACATTCCGAATACCTAGAAACGATGACTAAATCTAGATTGTAGATCTTAGTATTACAGAAGCTATTTTTATTCCTTGAATAGTAAGCGAATTCCCCCGTCTTTGCGACTTTTTAAAAATTCTGTTAAGATGACTCATTTCCACGAATTCCCTACCAATATCTCTAATTACACATAACAAAGTCTGCGACACAAAAGCGATTAGTTCAAGAGCTAGCACTGTATAAAGTATGTTGTTGCTTGATAATACATACTATGTTTAAAAATGAAACCACGGTTAAGGAGCAAGTGAACCGCAATTTCGTTGCACACACGGCTACAATAAAATAGTTTACACAGAAGAATGAAGCACATTGACTAATTATTTCACCTTTTTTATGTGTCTTCTGGTAAACAATGATAGGTTATTATACCAGAGACGATTAAAACCTTCTCATTCACCTTCTATAATAAATAAATAAATATCTTACAACATCATACATTGATCTGACTCCGTGATAAGGTGCTTGAGCACTTGTGTTACAGATATCAGAATCGACAGTGGCATTTCAAATATACTTAAATAGATTCATATAACACACTCTATAGGAGCTTCTAAAGGAGCCCCATGATGCTATAGTATCTTACCTCGACGTGCAGTTTACTTCACGATTTAGGACTGAATAAATAATTTCTTCAAACATCTCAGCCTAACTCTTAGCTCCAAGCCTAATAATGATATCGATTGTCGTTCACATTAGAATTAATCTCCAGATGATGTACGAAATACGGCGATGAATGGCCGCCGACGGTATTTCTTAATATTTCCTCCGGCCATTGAGGGCTCTAAACAAATTCTGCAGAAAGGAATTCCCTCCCCGAATACGTCAATCAACTTTTGTAGGATTGTACTAAAAAGATAAGAGGGAATACACGGGATGGTATTACGAATGGGCGCGTGCTTTCTTAATCTGTCAATTGGATTCGCATTGTGTTTAAAAAAAGATTTTTGGATTAGGGCTGATAAATTGTACAATTCGTCTGAAGTTATGAAACTTTCACCATATAACTATACGACTTTTTAATTATCAGCTTCATAATCATTACGCTGTATCAGTTCACTTCTGGATGTAGACTTCTTCCAATGGGACGTTTTTTGTACTTATAATCATCAACTCACCACTTTCACTAGGAGGGTTGGTGAAACTCAAAAACTACAGGACTGATTTCACATACATATTTATATATGTACCTAGTATTTAGTCTACACGGGCGTAGCCGAGACGCTAGTGTAAGATAACTTTGTCGTAATGTAAATTACATCTTTTCTATAAACAGCTAACAATGAAAACTTTAAAAATATTTCTGTAAGCCCGTGTACACCCAAAAATCGCTAGAAAAATAAATATTTTGATCTATTTCGACGCGAGGGCATGTCGTAAATGCGAATGGAGGGTTAAATCTCATTACTTTATAGCAGATGTAAAGCGATTTATAGAGGTACGGCACTCGGTCATATTTTGTTATGTACCCATAATTCGACGGTTTTCGTTGCCCGCGATCCTTGGGGTCAAGATTGTTTTTGCAACAAAAGATCGTTTGAATAATGGTTTTCTGATTAAAAAGGAAAAGATGTGGTGATCAGGCCTTTGCCTCGTCTGATGATTAGCGATTATTGTCGCCTATAAGAACCCCTCCAAAGGCCAGACTCGCATTTTGCTGCCTTTGTAACGCCTTCACACCAAAAGACTTCCTTCATTCCATCATTATTGAACTGCGTTTCTTCGGCGTCTCTCCTCAGCAGGCCTTTCACGTTGAGACGCTTTTGGTAAGGCGAAAAAGTTTTGACGTGCAAAAGTATTTTGTATGTGAATCAAATTGCTGCAAACTTGTCAGACCATAGAAGAAAGCCTAAAACCACCTGGAGGTACTTACTGCCTTGAAATAAAGTTTAATATCGCTTAAGAAGTATACCTGTCACATGGATCATCTTAGCCGAAATGGGCTGTAAACATCGCAAGCTAATAAAGCAAAGTTTGTCTGCGCCGGCGCACGCGGACGTGACGTCACGGCTGAGTTTTAAATTTAATTAAAGACGACTCCGCGACCATGTGCTGCGCGGTAAACAGATTACGGGGTTGAACAGACGAGCGGCTGCTTTCATTTTTAAATAATGGCTATGATTATTTTATATGATTCTTAATTTAAATATTTAGGTACCATAGTGATAATAATATCATTTCGTTTAAATGTAGGTAAGTTTAAGTAATCAAAATTATTACTTATAATAAAGTATCTACACCTTACTGAAAAAAACTTTTGAAAATTTTATGTGACATAGGCGTGGATCAAGTACTGTTCACGCAATCATCAATATCTTTCTTGGTCTTCCTCGGCTTTTTTTAGGAATTGAAACCAGGACCTCGAAACCACGACCCGGTATTTAAGCCACAAGACCATCGATGTCTGTGTATTAAATAAAATTGTGTGATTTAAAATATATTTAAAACATTTAATAACTTACATTTCCTGAGTAAAAAAAAATATTTAAGAAATATAATTGTAATAAAAAATAACGCAGTCTCGCCGTCCGTCTGTGCAGTGCACCTCGGATGCACCTCCCAGCGCAGGCGGTGCGTGCATTCTGCATAGCGCCGCGGAGTTATTGTTCTTTTATTTGCGCGCCTCGTCCCTCGTGCGCTTTTATTAATTTGCGCGTTTGTGAATAAGGAGGAGGAATTTTTAACATTTGTCTTTTCTCTTTAGCTGATTTAAAATGTTTGAGCGGTTTCCTGGTTTTTTATGGAGTTTGTTTGGTTTGGCCTGGTGAAACTAATGCTGGTTTGTCTTCTATCTTGTCTTGTTCTATCTTTGATTTCTGATACAAGTTCAAGGACGTAGGAATGACTGTTATAGCATTCATCATAGTAAAACCAACATACTACATTAAGCAGCAAAATAAAATTAAGAGTAGGTAAAAAACATCGATCATTGCCTACACACATACAGTCTTTCAAATTAAGACCGTTGATGTTGTTTTATGACGGGAGTACTAGTAAAATCTAACTTCGTGAGAAAAATCATAAAATATTTATTCCAAAATCCTAAAAAAAAATCTGCGTCAATTTTTTTTCCTACCTGCATAAGTAATACTGCATTATGTATTTTTTTATGTTGCAGAAATGTACACCGCCCAAATGTGTTTCTTCGAACATTACAATGCAGGCCATAAAAGGTGGATTCAGATCTTATCCATTATTATAAAAATAAAAATAAAATCATAAGTGGTTGTGTATATACGAACCTTAATGGAAACGTCAGCCATAATGCAAAGGAGCAATATAAATACTGGCCAACACCTGGGAACGAAGTTTTTATGTTTTTGTTTTACGACAATTTTAGTTCTGTTTTGACAAGTACTTAGTATTTAGCCGGGACTTCACTTAATGTTGGTTTATGAAGCACCTTGTTTGTGAGTACTTACTCAAGTGAAATCACCTTTTAAGATATTATAGCATTGAAATTTTGGACTAAATTATTTAATATTTGTTTTTTTTTGTACGCGATTTCAAGTCTAATTGTAGACTAATAATAATGAATCAAAAATTATAGCCGTCAATACGTCTGCTTGTATCAGAAGGAGCACTCAACATATATTCAGCACATATGGTATAAGTTTTAATTAATTAAAATCCATGTAGTCTACTCCTAGAAGTTCTCAAAGAGCATCATTTCAAAAAATATTAGATTTTAGACTTTCGCGTTGCATTACTATAATGATATTTATTAACGGGACTAAACTAACGCAGCCGAAACGTCAAGCAGTAAGTAGTATATATGTACTACATAACTCAAATCGCGTTTAGTCCCGTTAATAAATATCAAAAAATATTGCTTACAAACTTAGCGTGACTCTTAATTCTCTTATCAAAATTCTAGTACAGTCAGCTGCAAAACTCCACGTTCTAAGGAGGTAAGCTTCAAAAATCTCCTCGAACCTACAACGAAATTAAACTAATTGAAAAACTTTTCTAATTATCGTCTTAACAGATACTTGAGCAAATCGCCTTAAGGGTAAACAACACCTCAAGAATTCGCCCCGGTGCGTTCCCGATAATATGAACGGTTTAAATCATGAGCGCTTAGCGATTTATCGTTGCAAAATTTCAAGGAATTTCGTGAAAATCATGCGCACACTAAATATAATTTACGTGCATTATTGTGGAGTTTATATCAGAGCAGACAATACTTATTGAAAACAAAAAAGGGTATTTCGAAGACGTTTCAAAGAATTGGTAAATGACAAATAAGAAAACCGTACAAAAACACATATTTTATAAATTGATTTGCTATTTAAACGGGATTGTTATGAAAAGGTGTTATTAATTGGATATTTTTGACATAGTAGTACTATTCCTCACTCTATTCTTATAATTCCTTTTATAATTACGATGTAATCGTGTATTGTTATACTATCAAGAAAATTTAAGTATTCATTGTGTTGAGATAAATAAATAACGTTCCAACTAAATATATTACGTACTTTGGCTCATTTCGCTTCATTCTCTATCTTAGGACATGTGAAAATCCCTTAAGCTCCGTCGAATTAGCGCGGCTGCACCTTAAATTTGAATTGAATAAAAATCACATTACGCTACTTACAACAAAGAAGGTATGGCGTACTCAGAATTAATTATTTTATCTTATCTTTTATCATACGAAAGTCGAAACAATTACTTTTAATACTGATATACTGTGAACTAAATTATTTTCATTCAAATTCTTGCAATTTTAAATAAACTGATCATCTTAGGTTACTTTGTTCAATATCACATTAAACATTTTTTTATTTTTTTTTTGATATTCGTGTTTTTTTACAAAACAAAATCTTATTCTATTGTTAATCATGTACGTACATTTTATTATCTTTTTCTCCTTTTAAAAATGTTTATGTAGGTATACCAAGAAATGTCAAGTACTGAAAATATGACGTATGACTGGTAACATTAATGCATTACATTTTATAATTCACCATTATGTGGGGAAGGCAGCGGAACGCACTTTATGGGACAAAATTGTAAATTTTATTATAAAGGGAGGACGCTAGTAAAAATTTGCTTTCAAATTCGATGATAAACATTGCCTTTTGTTTTTGTTTGAATAATTTTGTTTATTGTCCTGTTACATCCGTTTCTCATATTTTTTGTCTGCACAAAAATTAACACTATTTTTAATGTCTGTTTTTGGTTTGCTGCCAATTATTATCGCTCCCACATTTGTATTGTGTAAAAAAAAATATTTTAAATTGGGGGATTTGTTTCAGATTTATTTAATATATTCAGAGTATATTTTACGTAGAAATATTCAAACAACTAACTGTGATAAATGTTAGTCCAATGAACATTTATCGTGAAAAAAATCTAATTTTCCAAGCAATCTATTTTCGAACTTGAGAATACGCCACCGTCCTATGCCCTACTCATTCGTTATTCATCGAAAATGCGGCGACGCATTCAAAAAACTCAACTTTGACGTCGTTAAGTAAATTAATACGAGTATAAAACATGATTAAAAAAATTACGCCGACAGCCCAAGAGGGGAAAGACGGACAGAGGGAGCATCCCTTGTGTATGAATGGATGTTTTCTTCATCCAAATAACAACGATTGTTCTACACCCATCAACATTGACAGCAGCCAATATTCAACTTTAAAAGCTCAGTACCAAAGACGATTGTCGCTACCCCGAGGACAGAGGTAACTTTGTAATTGTATATGCCAAGTTTACCTTCAAGTGCTATAAGTTCTAATGTCCCTCAACGGTTTAATATAACTTGCTGGGGGGTGAAACAATGAAAATGTTAATGTAGGACCCATACTCGGCGCGATATTTATTTTTAACTTCTACCGTTTCTTAATAGGGTAGTTTTGTTATTCCCGCCTTCCCGCTTTCAGGCAATTTCGTTCTAATTTATTGTTGTTTCGAATCAGAAGCAAAAACAGAAAAAAGATGGCGTTTGGTCTAGCCGAGTTTGAGCGAACGTTCGTTTGTACGTATTCGTTGCGTGTTTTATACTCAATGCGTACTCAAACGGCTTTATTAGGGTGGGTGTGAAATTGCGAAACCGTCCTAAAATATGCGTAAAAATTCCTGCGAGCATAAAATTTCAATCAGCCTCTTATACATATGCAAAACGTACGAGTACGTTCCCCAAGCGGTGCGTGCGTTCCCGAGAGCGTTGGCCAATCAGCCGTTGTCGTCTTAGGCAGTTAGATGAAGTAAACAAGATGGAATGGGTGCCTTGTTCACTGTGACTCAAGTATTTTTCTTCTTTAAGCTTAAGGTACATCAACTTCATTACCACGTAATATACGTTGAACCTTATCTTGTTAAGAAATCGTAACTTTCTATTTTCAAAACATAAAGTTTGGTTCTGGTTACAAGTATTGAATGTCCATCTACAAGTTATGCCATTTTGGGATCGATAATACGCAGAATTTACGAAAGTCGAGCATAAAACTTAGTACACTAATCAAAGAACATAATATTATCTTTTTCATTTTGCGTTCATAAAATATTTTATGTTCACATTGAAACATAAACTTCTAGCTAGCTTTAAACAACCAACGTCAACTAAAAAACTGAAAATACTTTTTCTAGTACCAAAAAAAAAACTGAATTACGTGGATACAACGTGGATGCAATACATTCCACCAATTGATGTTAGCGTGCGCTGAAGTTTAATCAGCGATATTGAACGGCCAGAGTGTTGTCATGCAATATTTTTGATTAAATTTTTCTGTCTGCGAGAATTCTTATTTCATCCCGTGAAGATATGGCGCACCTTTGTAATTTTGTCACTTTGTCTCGAGTGGTGAAACGTTTAATTCAATATAAAGCTAGACGTTTTGAAGATTAAACGAGTTTCGGTAACAGTAATTCTAGGAAATAGGTAGGTAAGTCTTATGGAAGGTAGACTCTATTTTGGCGTATTTCATTGCAAAGTTTTGTCACTAATGGTTCATTCTTAAAGATACCACAAGGTCACGCAAGTCTTTGATGCATTTTCTTATTCTCTGTACCTCGCAAATATAAGGGTCTTCTAAGTACTTTCTTTTAATGGCGAGATAAGCTGACAAAAATGCATGTGGTTCATAAAAAAATAGCAAATATGCCCTAGACTCTTTATCCTTTTATTACGTATTTAAAAGCCTTCTGTTGCCTCATCTGAGCGGAATAGTCCATAGTTATTTGCATTTGCATTTGTATCACCAAATATCCTTCCTCAAATTATAATAGTATGTCTATTTCCCTTCTATCTTCTTCTCTTGAACTTTTTCTTATAAAAATTAAACGATGTGAATAGTTGAGTCTTCACCGCGGCATTACAATATAGTGGGATCCCACCTCAGGCGCGCGCGGCACGCGTCATATTGCACTCGCTTGTAATGCATTAACTGCAGCTAGTGCAGGTTTAATAACGGTATGCGTTACTTCGCTGTGTTTGTATAGATCTTTTTTTGATGAGAGTCAGTTTGTTGTTATCGTAAGAAAATTTGTGACCATTTGTAATGTCCAAATGCAATGTATAATAGTAAATTTATCCTACTTACTTTATCCTACTTACGAATGGATTTGAATGAAACTTTACCACAATATAGCTTATACATCAGAATAACATATAGGATATTGGAAATCGAAATCCACGCGGACGGAGTCGCGGGCGGCCGCTAGTAGTTAATAAACAATCCTCGACTTGGCCGAAGCACTGCCGTGCTCCCAGATAAAGAGTACTGCACTTATTTTTTTATCAGAACCTAAATTCTGGTTGCTTGGTAGTAGACACAATCTTCTTTCTTTGCTAATCATGACTTTAGAAGTCTTCTGGAGTCCCATGACATTGGCGACCCTTAATTAATTTTCTTCCTTCTGAACCATTTCAACGTAAATCCTTTTAAATTTGAGCTTTTTCCAGATAAGAACGAAAACCCCTTCTTTCTATGCTAGAAAACATTAAACGATGTGAATAGTTGAGTCTTCACCGCGGCATTACAATATAGTGGGATCCCACCTCAGGCGCGCGCGGCACGCGTCATATTGCACTCGCTCGTAATGCATTAACTGCAGCAAATGCAGGTTTTATAACGGTATGCGTTTTTTCGGTGTGTTTGCGTAGAATTTGTTTCAGGGGAATCAATTTGTTGTTATCGTAAGAAAATTTGTAATGTCCAAATCCGACATTTTATGGTCCAAGCGTACTATAATAACTAAGCAATGCTCGACTTGGCGGAGACACTGCCGTGCTCCCAGATAAAGAGTTCTACACCTTTTTTTTATCAGAACCTAAATTCTGGTTGCTTGCTAGACACAATCTTCTTTCTCTGCTAATCATGATTTTAGAAGTCTTCTGGAGTCCCATGACATTTGCGACCCCCAATTAATTTCCTTCCTTCTGAACCATTTCAACGTAAATCCTTTTAAATTTGAGCTTTTTCGATATAAGAACGAAAACCCCTACTTTCTATGCTAGAAAACATTAAACGATGTGAATAGTTGAGTCTTCACCGCGGCATTACAATATAGTGGGATCCCACCTCAGGCGCGCGCGGCACGCGTCATATTGCACTCGCTTGTAATGCATTAACTGCAGCTAGTGCAGGTTTAATAACGGTATGCAACGCATTGGTTACTTCGCTGTGTTTGCGTGGAGTTTGTTTTAATTTTTGCAAAGCAAAACCCCTTATTTTGCATGACCTGACACATCGTGTGTTACGGTATAGTCCAATCTATTACATTTTACTTTTTAAATCACTGTGAAAATTTGTAAACACACGAGAACTACCTATGCTTGGTTTATATTCCAACAGTTTTCTATATTACAATAACCCCATTTCCACATATTTTTATTTAATTTGATGAATGTTTGTGTCTCCTTCATAGGAATGCTTTTTCTATTTTTATGTTTTATTGCTTTGTACTTAAGTGAGTTACAAAATCGATGTTTTTAGCCGTAACAGAAGTTCAAACCAATTTTTTTTTAATGTCAGAGGCGGCAAACGTGCTAGCGGGTCGCCTGATGGTAAGCAATCACCGCCGCCCATGGACATCCACGACACCAGAGGTATCGTTGATGTGTTGCCGGCCTTAACCCCATACCCTTCCCAACTGAGCTCTGGCAACCTTACTCACCAGCAGAAACATAGCACAACAGTTACGAAGTGCTACTTCACTGCGTTCATTTTGAAATACTTACTTTCTTCATTATACTTAAACTTTCTTCATTATATTAACCCATACTATTAATTATAGAATGAATATGAAAGAATACCTCATGCTTGCAAAATTAGAACCACAAACAGAGATCTCCCGCCAATAACCTCACCCACAACAAGTCTCATTCAGGTCCATTACACCAAACAAAATGAGCGCATCCAAGGGCCGTAGGTGAACCGTGACATCCATTTTACGGGCCTCCACTTATCTCTCTTGGCAAAAAGTATGAATAAACAATCCCTATGGCAGAGCAGTTGGCAAGCGACACGGCACACTGACCCGGTTCCAGGTCTTTGTGTTGCCGGGTTTATCTGGATTTGAAAATGAAAATTCATATCGTGTTGGGCAAATATGGATAGGAACTAGGTTAGATTGGCAATCATTGGTGACCTTGAGTTTACCGCACATTGTACGACTTGAACCAACAACAAATCCAACAATCTTCAAACGATTGCCTAATACTCCCACTCATAGCTTCTTATATGAGTGTGAATTTAAGTAAATGAACGAAAGAAAGTGAGGGAACTCAGTTTTAGCTGTGGTTTGACCGGCTAATAACTAATTAATATTTTCCTTTAATTTAAGGTGAAAATTAAAAAAAGAGTGTCAGCGCACCAAATACACATTGCAGGACTCCTGCCATTCAAATCATATATCTGTTATTCAATGATGAGTTAAGATGATCAATTACTTTGCTTGTTAAATGATGTTTTTGTGACATCACAAACCGTACGAAAAATTCGATGCAAATTTCACCTAACCCAGGATCCTAAAAATACGTTCAAGCACTTAAACTACTCCACCAAAGAGGTATAATAAGCCTTTCCTTAATGAACACGAGTCCACATTGGAGTAATTCCAGCGTAACCTTCGTAAGCAATTCAGACCCTTGAATGAACAGTCACGAGCAAGAACTGTGCACACCTCGACTCTTACGTCAAAGCAGTAAAGTTCATATTTCAATGTGTCTGTATACATGTTAGTGCTCATGACTGTACTGTATGGCGGCATTCAGGAAACCGTGCACCTGCTACGACCGAACCTCGGGTCCAGAACTCGGATTATAGGTTTAATTATTCACGGCAACGCTTTGGACCTCGATTAAAAACTTTTCCTTAAGTAGGATTTACGGTTTAGGACCGACTTTTTATTTACGCTCGAGTTGCAGATTAGAAATTATTGTTTTAAGTGGCTTGATTGTTTTTTTTTCGGTTTGTTCCAGGTATGGCTTGGTGTTGCGAGTTTAATGAAGTTGAAAGTCAATATTTTTAACACTCAGAAACTTTTATACCTAAAGTGAAAATTTTGGCGTTCCCTGAACCAGAAACGATGGCGATAGAATAAGGTAAAATTAAAATGAATCTTTTCAACATTTCTATTTCAATGAATTAGTGCTTGTAACCGAATTCGTGGATTTGAGGCTTTGTTATCAACCAGTTCGCATAGTAAAATTGTTTGTTGTTTTTGTGAAAATCTGAATAAGCAACCTTTTTACCTACACATAAAAAGTTCTCATAAATATAGTTGATATTTTAAACACGGTTTAAAAGAAATATTATTAAATACATATAGCACACTTAACATAAACTTGCTACCGTTTCACAAAACCAATTTTACCTGTCTACTCGTAAAATTTTGCTTAATAACGATATTATTTATACCAAATTCGCTGTCAACTCCAGCAAAGAAGTAATTATTGGCGGGAAATGATACCGATAATAACTTTGACGATAAACGTGACACTGAACGAGGCGTAACATCAATTCTTAAGGGCGTATGATAACCAATGAGAAATTGTCAAGGTAAGGTTGGGTAGGCGGTTTTGAGGTCCCGTAATAAACTGAATACTAGTAAATAAGAGATCCGTAGAAGTTTTGCGTGAAAAGCAACTTATACGAATCCGGAATTTTATTCCCGGCGGTTATCTATACTAATATAATTAAGCTGAATAGTTTTTTTGAACGCGCTTATTTCAGGAACTACTGGTTCGATTTGAAATAAAAAAATTGTATTGGATAGTCCACTTGACGAGGAAGGGTTTATTAGGCTGTTGTCAATCGAAATCCACGCGGACGGAGTCGCGCGCGGAGCTCGTCCTTGGATATGGATACGGATACGGATATTCAGAACATCACTTATTGTCGCCCAACACTCCTTCGTCTTTGACTATAAAGTGATGTTAAAACTGCTTGTGGGATACAAAAAGCTTAGGTTTGTAGCCTAAATCTATTTTTGGAAAAGGAAAAACAATCAGTAGGTAAACTTAAGAGTCCACTATCTCCTTTCATCTCGACTACTTAACTAATTACTGCTTCTACGGAACTCTAAGTGTAGGAACACACAAGGCTGAAATTACGCGACCGAAGTTCGGCGACAATGCATTTTCAATGCAAAATTACGCGACGTTATTTCGTCATAATGGATCATCTTCCATTTAAACGTACTTCATATCATGAACACGACGAAATGTAAATCCAGCCGCGTAAATTCGGTCGCGTTTTTTCCGCATAGTGTATTCCTACACTAATACAAACGAGATAAGGATGAAGGGATCTCGTAGAACTCTTGTATGACCCATGTTATACAAGCAACATGCTCTTAGCATGACCTTCTCAGGACATGATAAAATTAATTGAACAATATTTTGCCCGAGGCGGGGAGTTAATAAGTAAAAAGATAAAGCAAATGTATAATTTAGCAGAGTGGACGCCCACGTATGAGACTGTTTTAAGTGAATGAATATTGGAAATTGCATGTTGAAACTGACATATATGCCATCTACGATATTTCTCTGAATAGTGATGAAGCCTTTTCGTATAAAGTCAACGAGTTTGAGGATCACCTTCTAACCATTGCTTAGTTGAAAATTGCAACAAGTTCTTGCAAGATAATAGTTAATTTATCACGATTGGCTTAACTGCTCCTATACTTAAGAGAAAGTTTCAATTTCCATTTTCAATTTATTTTAGTGCAGGCAGAACATTTCTTCTAACCACAAATTCTATACTCCAATTGGCCATATCAATTTGTATGATTCAGCAAGTGTTCAAATTCAAATTCAAATACAAAATGTTCTTTATTAACATATGCCTCTTATAAGCACTTATTTATTGTGAGAAAACTACAAAATAATGACTCTACCACCTACATTACATATACATTCGTATGCTTGAGCCTTAAGCTCAGTCATTCTGTTCGAAGCCTTATAAATGTCAGACAACAATGAACCGAGCGTCATTAAGTATCGTATTATTATGATTCATCAGTAATTGTCGTAATTGTGTGTTGTATGAACGAGTATGTCAACAACAAGACACGATTCGAGTTGAACATCGAAATCTCCTGAATTAATCGCGATGTTTTTTATTCAATTAACATTAACGATGCCTTTAAAATAGCTTGCGTGTTTTTTAATAATAACGATTGCGTTAATCAGATATTGAAGGGCCTTGCAAACTAGTTAATTTAATAAAGGCCTTGTAAAGGAAAGATGATAAAACGATAATATCCACTTTATGTTTCGTAAGACGTGATTTGAGTACCTTATCATGATCTCGAAATTCTCCTGTCTTTATTTAATTATTGGGTTGACAAAATGTACTGGCCTGTTGAAAAGAAGTGCCTCTAGTCGTTTAGTGTCTGACGACTTAGTATATTAGCTACATAGTATCTCACTGACACTGAGCTAAGCAAAGCTTGCACTATGTAGCCAAATAAAATCTATCGTAAATAGGTACATATTATACTGCAATGTCAGGCGATAGGAGGCGAATCTAGGATGTGTGAATAACTCTAATTGATGAACATGTAGGCTTATGTATAAGGAGGTGCGATGTTTACCCTACAATACGAGTAAAAACTTCTCTTACGACTACAATTCATGTACATCTCTATACATAATATATTGTACACTTGTACAGGGATCAAACTCATACCAATATGGCATCGACTAATCGACCTCTTTCACACTAGACAAGCGTTTCTCTTTGAAATCGACTCATCCGTAGAACAAAGTCTGATGTGATCATAGAGCAAAAATGAGTTAAATACCTTAACAGTATAAGGATAACGAACTCTATCGACGTACATTTTTATTTTTTTTTCTATCTTATTTAGTTCCAGAGTTACAGAGTCGAATAACGTTCCATGTGATAAACTTTCCGTAAAAAAACGCTTCATGTGACCAAGGGACAGTGGGGGCGGTGCGGATGCCACGTCTGTTGTTGAGACCGGCCGTTGTTCAGTGGAGGAAGGAAATTTACATTTCACGGGCTTAGGTTTTCTTCGAAAAAATGAAATTAGAATATAGAATCAATTTGTCTCTTTATTCATACTTTTTGGCTCCGTTCCTATTTGTGGGTGATCGATTTTTATATAGGGCGTTTTTTGATGGAAAAGTTAAGTAACGTAATTTTTGTACGAAAATACATGCGTTGTAATGCATATTCGCAGGATAACCACTATAACTGTAAAAATAAATAGTAAAAAGTAGAAGTCTTAACAGAACTTAGGACCATTTTATACGAAATTAATGGTACTTCTGAGTGTTGCATGTGAATGTAGAACACTTTTCTTCGGAATCTATGAGACGATTTGTTAGTCCGATGGTAAAATGGGACGTTATTACTGGAAGAACGGAATAAGATAAGACGTTGTTCAATTAAAAAAATCCTCAATTATTCAAATATTTGAATTAAACATTGTGTAATGAATTGCTAGGCAGGTATATAGTCTTGCCTTATTAGTAATAATACATTTTCTATTATTTTTATTGAGAATTTTGTTAAAACTTGACTCCACCATAGTCACCTTTGCCTACCTACTGATGAAGAAAAATCAGCTGAGAATATATAACTTTATACTTTCGCGTTGCGTTTTAATTATTTAACATTACAACGGGACTAAACGCGATATTTTTGCTTGACGTTTCGGCTGTGATGCTACAACCGTGGCGTGGTCACAAGCGAAAATAATATCGCGTTTAGTCCCGTTGTAATCCTACTACTATTATAAAGGCGAAAGTTTGTATGTATGGATGTATGGATGTTTGTTACTCTTTCACGTAAAAACTACTGAATGGATTTGAATGAAACTACCACAATATATCTTATACATCAGAATAACACATAGGATATTGGAAATCGAAAACCACGCGGACGGAGTCGCGGGCGGCCGCTAGTGTTAAATAATGAGCTGATAGAATGGAAAAAAATCTGGATGGCCATGACGAGACCGAGAAAATTTCCTGCTACGGCTTAATATCCAACGCCATACCTGGCACACTAGGTGTGGATCATTACAGCATTCAACTTACGTTTTCCTTAGAAGTGCCATCAAATTATGAAAATTCACCATTCATTCAGTTTTAGGATTAACATATTTTGTACCACAGATCTACCCTGGTTTATATGGAACTGTCAGTACTAACTCCTAGATCCTCTCCTACTAGGATTAGGCATAGCAATGGGCATCCATTCTGTCCGTGATAGTTTATTCTGCCCTTATCATAGAGACTGTTTCTCTTTGTCTTGTTCTTCGTCATTAGGCACCACTAAATTCACCTCTGTCTTCGTATTGAAGCAGTAGCTCCGTGGCTCCTAAAACCACTAGAAAAAGGCAGAGACTAATAAAGAATGGACAGACCTTAAACGCAAGTGATTTAAAAACCTAGGCAAGACAAATGTTATGAAAAAGTCAAAATAGCGATGGGACCGTGTAGAAAATGCCATTTATTGTTACAAATGATTCGATACAATATCTCACCAACAGCGCCTAGACTGTTTCTGTTTTTGTGGAAAGAAACTGCATCATGAAGTTATTTGATAAAATTTTATAAATAAACAGGCTTTAAGGAATCTTTTCGAGAGAAAATATAAGTATATCAAACAATGTTTCAATATCTTGCCGTTTTAGCTCGTATCTTAAAGACTGCGTGGAAGAAGTACGATGGAAGTGCTTTATAAATGTATCTTATTATTTGTACGCTGACCTCCTTTGTATTTCACACATTCTTTAAGATACAAGCTGTTACGGCAAAAGTATATAAACTTAAGTGTAATAAATATTGTTTCACATACTTCAGTGTTCTCGCAGTGAGATAGGTTGGTGCCTGTGACCATAATACTTTGAAATTTATTAGGAGATACTTGAGGCATATTTTCTTTTTGATTTTATCTGAAAACTTGATGATGATATCCCATAGCTTAACTCGATCTCCCAGTTGCCAAAAATTTACTGTACCAAGTACTGTTGGTGAGATATTTCATTGGATCATTTGTAACGACTAACGGGATAAACGCTAGGAAGAAGAAGAAGATTTGTAACGACTAACGACATTGTAAGATGGTCCCATCGTTTTTTCGATTATTTCGTTATGTTTCTTGAACCATTTGCGCTTACGGTCTTTTCATTACTTAGGGCGTCTCTGCATTTTTCTATTGGTTTTAGGGGCCACGGGTTTTCTACTTAAATGGTTTTCTAGTTAATTAGAGGTGCTAAATGACGACGAACAAATCACAAAGAAACTTTTTCCATAATATATCGCCAGAATTAACTATCACAGACTGAATAGGTATTATTAGGCAAGGATATTTGGAAGAGTTGGTACTGACAGTTCCATATTAACCGGGAAATATTTGTGATGTGGAACTTTTAAATCTTCAAACTGAATGGTGATTTTTCATACCAAATGAAAAATCACCATTCAGTTGGCAATAAATAAATGCACGGAGTTGATTTCTGTGAAGATCCTTGCCTAATGGGTTTGAAAACGCCAATTGCCTAGCAGCAAACTAAGCTCGAAGCTTGTACCATGGCAAGCTAGGGAACTGAAAGACATGCTTAAATATATTTTATTTATACAAATACATACACTTAAATGGATACATGTTCATGCCAACAAATCTTGGGATCGAACCCAACCCAACCTCTTGAGCACTACACCAAGCAGGTCACCGGGCTTCATAAAGTTCCTAATTCGGTTTTTTTAACGAATAAACCTTGTGTAAGCCCGAATAAAAGATTGTGTTATGTTATGTTATGGCTAACATTACAAAAAACACATTTCAAACCAGATAAGTATTCACATAGGACTTTAAAGTGATAAATTATTCAATAAAAAAACGCCCCAAGTTCATATAGAACGGCACTTAATTCGGACGTCTCCGTAAAACAACGTGTTATGTTCACCAAGGACTCCCGGTCTTCCGCTAGAAAATGTCCGATGTTGATATGGAACTCACTATTTCGTGAAATAAAAGCAATAGAAATATACACTAAAGAGCATTTAATTAAGCTATTGCGCTATATAAACATATCTAAAATTCAAAATGATACGTCTTACCGTTTTTGATCGCAGCCCGAAAACAAAGATCTAAAACTTCTTTGCCCTCTACTGAAAACTAGCATTCCTGCAGATCGGACTTTGTTCTACGGATGAGTCGAAATGTTTCCACAAATGATTTTCGTTATTCTAACTACGGCAACATGTAAAAATTAATATCATATTATGCAAACAGAACTGAATAATCACAAAATACAGCACCCCAGAGATTTTTAATCACCACCAAAATTTCAGGGAAACGAATTTGTAGCTCGTTTGTTTTAAATGTCAAAACATAATGGTGCGCCATTCGAGCCGATTGTTCGCGCCGTGAAGGTCGTAATTTTATTGTTTCCATCCCTATTTTATTCCGAAGTTAAATGTTAAAAAGATTCAGGTATTTTATTAATAATAAATGTTAATCCTGAGAGCGTTATTTGACTCATACTGCGGCGCTTTTAATGAATTAATGATGTGTTTCGTATTGTTTTTTACGTGGGTCCTGTTCACTTGGTAATTGGATATACAGTTACTCAATAAAAATCTATAATAGTAGGGGATTTAAAAGTGTTTCTGGAGTAAAACAACTATGTAGTGAAGGTATCGTTTCAAGCGGTTTTCATGTTTTTTTATTATTATTATTGTTCACCACTCGATTTGTGTGTTTTTTACTGACATCTGATCAATCAAAATTTTTGAAACACATATTTTGAATGATGTTCTCCTTCACATAAAAGTAAGCAAAGAGCAAACTCTTCCATAAATCATCATTTCCCTGCCCAGTTCCCAGTTTATCTGTGAACGGTTGGTGCATTAAGTAATTGACTTCTTCCATACAGGCCCATCAATACGTCATCGAGTCATTCACACCTTCGTCACTCTTCTACAACTAATCGCTTTAAAGTTTGACCTATCAACACTCTAATGTATGTAATTGAGCATAAATCTAAAACGCAATCTCCCAAATAGAAAACATACCTCTCCACAGCTCTACAAACAAATTCATCAATACTTTGCCAACTCGGGAACCAATCCAGCCTACTCATTTATTAGAGGCGGCTATCTGTTGTGTCCAGTCCATCGCTTCCCTAATTCCTGGGGTCAATGCACTGAGCCCCGCTCCCTAGCCCTGTGATTTTGCCTCGTTTTATTTTCCGTTTTAACACCTGATTACATTTGATGGGGGTGTTGTGGACGGTTAGCAAGTTGCTTAAGTTCATAATCACGTTATAAAAATGATAGCGTTATCGATCTGCACTGTCATGTAGGGAGTTTTCGGATAAACGTGTTTTTGTAGGTATTCACAAATAAGGGTTCAGTTGCCAAATACATATAAATGTATGCAATCTTAAATCAGGTAAACATTTTTTGTAGTGTTTTGATTTCAACGTGAAATTTGCCTGATTAAAATTGCAGCAAATGTCAATTGCAATCGGATCTATACGCTAAGGAAAAGTATGTTTTTAAAATATACACATTTTTTTGACGCAAGGTATTGGATTAACGTGCCTAACTAAATATCTGTATTTCATTTATTTAAATCTAATAACGTTAAGGGGAAATATAAAAATTAAAAAATACAAATCATGGAACGTATCGATAGGATTCTGCGTAAATTCAATAGCCCACATTTAACAATAGTCGCAACCGATACAGTATCAGATTAAATCTGATGCGACGAAAAGTTTAGCGTACTGTACCGTACAAAACAAACAAGCGATGTTTGAAAAACGGCAAAAAAACGGAAACACAACATAACCAGGAGATTTTATCTCAAAGGGCGCATCCGTTATCGGACTGTATGACACAGTGACAACAGCGGATGGCATGGTTGTACGGAGGCGTTTACACGGGACATAAGATTGAGAACTCAAACGACTGGGACCACTACTAAAATGGAACCACAAATCTAAATGGCGGATCAGTTTTTAATTATTGTGACAACATCGGATGACATGGTTATGTAGAGTCGTTTACACGGGACATAACATTGAGGGCTCAGACTACTCGAGCCACTGCAAAACTGGGACCGCAGTTCTAGTTTGCGGATCAGTTTTTGATTATTGTGACAACAGCGGATGTTATGGTTATGTAGAAGCATTAGCACGGGGCATTAGATTGAGGACTGAAACGACTGGGACCACTACAAAACTGGGACCACAGTTCTAAATGGCGGATTAGTTTTTAATTATTGTGACAACAGCGGATGGCATGGTTTTGCGGAGGCGTTTACACGGGACATGAAATTGAGGACTCTAGAAAATAAATGAACCTATATTGTGTTCTACTTCAGGGCAAAGGTCTCCACCAAACAGTGGTATTGGTTGAATAACCGCGCTTACCAAATGCAAAGCTCCCAAACCCCTGGGTCAGAAAAACCATATTTTATATTTAAAATTCTAATTATAATTATAATTTGCCTTACCTGGGAATCTGACCTCCAGACCACACCAATCAGGACCTCCAGACCACAATTCAGTACTAAAACCACTCGTCAAAACGTTTTTTTTTAATATATTCTACGAAGCTGCAGTACCTATAAGCAGTCACAATATTTACAAATAACAGTCACTAGACCATGCTCACATCTACCGTGTAGTCCCGTTTAACCAAACTTATTTTTTCCCGCACCGTAATATTGTCCCCTTTTTCTTTTCTTTAATGAGTTAGTTTGAGTCAAATTTTATTTTACACCAAGCAATTGCCTTAGTTCAGGTCAGAAGATAACGCTCAAAAACGCTGCCAACTCGGGCACTGCAAAATATTATAACAGCATGCAATCGTACGTTGTAACGGCAACCCCGAATCCAGGGCACAATATCACAATATCACAATGTAGTGGAGTCAATGAATACATAAAACAGGCAATATTCGAAAGTCCTCAAGAACAGCTCCGATTTCGATGATTTTTTTTTTGTTAATTTAGTTTTTTTATATTATTCAAAATCAGAAACCTCCTAGAGCGGGGACGGAACTATTTATATTGTATAAACAATATCTACGATATATTTTATACACAAAAAAAAATTCTCCTATACAATATCCATTAAAAACTTGAAAATATATTAATGAATGTTATAAACAATCTATATATATAAAACTCAAATCTATATATATAAAATAAAGCCCGATCTTATATATACAAAACTCAAGGGTGACTGACTGACATAGTGATCTATCAACGCACAGCCCAAACCACTGGACGGATCGGGCTGAAATTTGGTATGCAGGTAGATGTTATGACGTAGGCATCCAGTAAGAAAGGATTGTGATCAATTCAACCCCCAAGGGGGTGAAATAGGGAATGAACGTTTGTATGAAACTTTGTCAATTTTAAGCCGATCGAGCTGAAACTTTGCATACATATTAGCTATTATGATGTGAGCATCGCCTGAGAAATCATTTTGATAAATTGAACCTCTAAGGGGATAAAATAGGGGATGAAAGTTTGTATGAAACTTTGTCAATTTTGAGCCGATCGGGCTGAAACTTTGTATGCATCAAGTTATTATGACGTAGGCGTTCCCCATGAACGATTTTGGTAAATTTCACTCATAGAGGGATTAAACGGGGGATAAAAGTTTGTATGAAACCCAAATATACGCGTCAAAATAATATTAAATTATTGTTAAAATCTTTTTTGTATCAACTATTTGTAACCATAAGATTATTTTATGGAGATTTTTCTACAAAAAAATAGAAACCAAACTTATTTTTTTTATCCATATCGTTGATACTGTTAAAACAATATAAATAGTTCCGTCCCCGCTCTAAGAGGTTTCTGATTTTAAATAATATAAAAAAACAAAATTAACAAAAAAAAAATCATTGAAATCGGAGCTGTTCTTGAGGACTTTCGAGTCAAATGCTTCATTGACTCCACTAATGGGCGAGTTTGCGATGTAGCTCAACGCATCGTGTACCAAACTGGGACACTGCGATGGGGTGCAATTTTAATTTCATTACTGTTTCGATCGGTTAAGATAAGTATTAGTGGGGTTTGACGGAATGTTTAGTTTCAGATGGGTTGATGTGGTAATTATTATTCATCATCATCATTATCACTTAGCGTGTCTCCCAGTTGCATTTTCGGAGATTTAAAATCTTCCTGACTTGACTGGCCTGGTTATTACAATGGTGTGACTTTCGCCTGTCCCTTATAAGGAAAAAAATCAGATAAGAATAATTTGTCGGGACCAACGGTTTCACGTGACTTCTAAAGCACGGAATCATCATTCTAATTGGACAATAAGTTGATTCAAGCCTACAATGTACTATGCAAACTGGGAAAAACTGCACACTATGTTTCTGGAAACCGAAAACCACGCGGTTGGAGTCGCGAGAAACCGCTAGTGGAGAATCTGATTTATCAGATCAAAATAATACAACAATTATTTCTATTAAAAAAATTTGAATGTTGGAAAAATACATATTTTTGGACTTGGAACTATCACCTCTGGTGTTGCAACTAATTTCTCAACTATTACACCGAATCGCTAGTTTAATTACAGAAAAGATCTCAATCAATTATTTTTAGAAACTCATTAAAATGTTTTTATTTATATTTGAACTTATTTTCAATCTATTCGCTTCGAAATAACAACTCTCTTCTAACTGCATCAAAACACACTGAAGTGTTCATTAAAAAGTAAATTAGAATTTAAATTGTTGACTCAAGCTATCAATTGTCAGCGTCTGAATTAAAGCGTCTAGTTTTACAAAACGATGGCTCTTTTATCTATCCAAGATTACTATATTTAATTTTCACCCTCTTTAAACCCTCCGCCGTGAACGTGAAATCCTTTCAATTCCCTCCAATTGCAATAAAAAGACAGTCTGCTCCCTATTTTATAAATAAGCTGCAAAACCAATAATTATTCGCATAGCGTGGAGATGCTTTGTTTTAACTACCCCTTAGAAGTCGCCCCTCCACTTTGAACCCCCCACTTGAGAACCGATGGCCCTTTACTATAGTGGTATTAGGTAACTGAGCGTTCTATCGTTCGCTTTTGTTTGGGGCATAAATTTATCGTTGTATTAGTTGTTATTAAAACAATAAATAGGACTCAAAGGGATATTTCTCATGCTGGTGAAATATTTTGAGGTTCGGTAAGCGATTTTGTTTAAGGGGGATATTGATATTACAAGTCTCGTTGACTTGTTGTGATATTAAAAGTTATTTTTGTACCTCTAACCTATTTATTATGTGGAGTTTTTTATTGGTTTTCAGTGCCTTTGACAGCATCTTTCTTAAGCATGTAACCTTTTTATATGCGTTTGAAATAATCTTTTGCAAATCCCTGAAGCCTGAAGTTGGATTCTTAA
Source organism: Nomophila noctuella (assembly GCA_958496325.1). Taxonomy (NCBI): domain Eukaryota; kingdom Metazoa; phylum Arthropoda; class Insecta; order Lepidoptera; family Crambidae; genus Nomophila; species Nomophila noctuella. The sequence goes on from OY292486.1 coordinate 1,224,832, forward strand.
AATGAATCATAATTGATTTAACAAAATTGTTATTTTATATTTAAAACTTTGACTCACTTTATTTATAGCACAATCTTTGTTAACCTAAAGAATAGCCTAATTGACTCATTTAATGTATAAAATTTAGGGTTACCTTAATATATTGCAAAAACTATAAAACTTATACTCAATTTTAGCATTAAAGCAGCCGACGTTATAAAATCGCCAACAATGTAAGTAACCGCAGAGGTCATTCTCAGAAATAACAATCATAGTACCAAAGCGAAAATTTGGCGGAATCGCGACAACAAATGTCAAAAGAGTCGTCTTAACGGCATCACCCCTCATAAACATATTAAGTTTATTCGACAGTTAGCTTTAAGTGTGCCTTAAACGATATGAGGCAAAACGGATCACACCTACGGCGGGATGATGTAACTTCATACCTTCCGAGAATGGGTCGGGTCATAGATGAGCAAGTTGGGATGGGTACTTGGTTTCCTGAGGGTTAAGTTATGCGAATATGAAACGCCTGCGGATAATGTTTCTGAGAAGAATATGTATTTTTACAAATGAAAAAGTCAAAATGGCAGAAATCGTCGTTCCATTGAAAAGTGACTAGCTTGCAAGACTAGTAATAACATGTAGTAAAAGGGTTATAACTACTGTGCAAGGATTGAGCTTAAGCCTTTATGAAAATAAATGCGAACTTTTACACCCTTGATTGCTTAACTTTAAGGTCAAATTTATTAATTTGTTCCTTTTCAACTACATTGGTTATACGTAGCTTAAACAAAATTGGATTGGCATTTATAACCAAACAAATCCTACTACTATTATAAAGGTTAAAGTTCGTAAGTATGGATGTATGGATGTTTGTTACTCTTTCACGTAAAAACTACTGAATGGATTTGAATGAAACTTTACCACAATATAGTTTATACATCAGAATAACACATAGGATATTGGAAATCGAAATCCACGCGGACGGAGTCGCGGGCAGCCGCTAGTAAACACATAAAAAAAAAAAATACGTGTGATTCCGTATTTTAAATGCATAAACTTTATATTTCATTTCGTCTCTCTCATTAACTGAATTAAAATCCTTCTTAGCATAAAATTATTTTAATCTCTGCTCGCTAGGTTAGCGGGACCGTGAAATCCTCGCCTTCTGCACCGGAGAATCTTTGCTAAAATCGTCCCGGCGACTTCGCAAAGTTGTCAAGACAAAGACGTTAAGTCCCTAAATTATGAACCTATCCCATTCGCGCTCTCATCGCCTTAGATTCGGGCACGTCGGAGCGAGGCATGAGTCAATTACTAAATATGTTGATGGGAAAAAACTTTACCGGCCGTGAAGGAGTCTGGAATTTTAATATGTCGCTTTTGCCCTAGTTTTGTGCTGTATGTTCTTAGGTTTTATAGAAAATGGATCTGTATTTGAATTTTAGGCTTGCATCTAGTGTAAAATTTTAAAGTCTTTTGTGGCTAGTGAAAATTATTTGTGGGTCCTAGTAAAAAGTTGATAAGTCCTACGTGACTAATTTTTTTTTCACTAGGTGATACAAATATTTTCATATTATTTTACCTCAATAATGTTCTGCGGGCAAACCATAAAAACACAAAAGTGACAGCGGATAACGCAAATATCTGCTCATTATTACTTTTTCCGGAATGTTAATGTGTCGCAAACGTAGACGGTGACTCACGATTTGGACCAAAAAAAATAATATCTAATATAACTTTACGATTACAGCTTAAACTGTTTCTTTGAAAAACACATCAAAGTAAAAGATAGATAAAGGCTATATCGCCGTTAATAATGAAACAAAAGAATTGCGAATAAGGATCACTGAAATTGAAAAAGATCTTTTTAAGTCCAAATTAGGTCTGCCATTACAGCCTTATCAAATCGATTGAGAATTAGCGCGGGCTCGACTGGGCCTGCCATTTAGTCGATATTAGGCCTGCTGAGATGCGATCCTAGATATTGGTTAATTGAAGAGATTATCCTCTTAATTCAAAGATTGTGTATTAAACGTGTATTTAGTAGTCTATGTACATAGATACTTATTCATGTGTTTATGAAGACATTTTATCTGAAAATTTTTGTAAATATTTGCTGAATGATTTTTGTACATTGATTTTTTTTTTTCCAATGTATAAAATATCTTAACAATATTTTGAATGTGAAATTTTGTCTGTTTCGATGTTTGTCCGTCAATCACGCTGAAACTACTGAACGGATTTTGATCAAATTTGTTAGGATACTTTTTATTTCGATTAAATGATCCCATGGGAGTAAGCAGTACTTGATAATCGTCAACCACACTGAAAGTACTGAACGGTTTTTCATGACCTTATTCTACGCGGGCAAAGCCGCGGGTAAAAGGTAGTAGTATATAGAAACTTAAAAATAAGTTTTCTGTCAACCTAGACTCAATTTAAATAAGATTAATGCGCCATTTTACCATATCATGTTTCTCAAGTTATTGGTCGATCTACTGACGAAGTCTTCAATGAATCGATCAACAAATCCCGCGTTATGTTTAAATCATGTCAACACCTTTGTAAACTTCTAAAAATAAATCATCTTCCGTTCTTATTTTACAGAATTTGCTGCTTTCTATTTAAAAGTGTTGTTTTCCACAGTTTAGTTTCTCAACGGGCAAAGGTTTCATTGTTCACGTAAATGAGTGTTATTCTTTTATTGTTGAGACAAAAGCGGCACTTAGCCTCAAAAGCGAGGCGCCAATATTTATACAACCTTCGCTTGTGCCCTCCTTGAGAGGGTAAGAGGACGCATTACTCACAAAATGGCGTATTAAGGACATACTCTTTTATTTCTTACTTACCGTGCAAATACGGACATTTAAAACTATTGGCGCCATAAAATAGCCGCTGTGAAGCTGCAAGGAACATTATTTTTTACATCATTGAAATAAAGAAACGGGCATAATTCCTCATGCGAGCACATCGTTTGGGATGTACTATGTATTTATCCTTAGATAACAAATCAGTGCAATCCACAGTATATTTGGTAGATATAATAATAAATAAATACCAATTGCCTAGCCCCAAACTAAGCTCGAAGCTTGTACTATGGAAGCTAAGGAACGGATAGACATACTTAAATACTTTTATAAACATCCATGACTCGTGTACAAATGCCGATGTTCATCACACAAACATTTGCCCCTAGCGGGATTCGAACCCGCGACCTTTGGTTTTGTAGCCAGGGACTCTAGCCACTCGACCAACAGGCCCGTCAAATAATATGAATCCATTAAGATTTTCTTAGCTCTAGTTTAATGCTTGATCACTTTACGGACGTGTGACATCTGTCTCACCGACCTGTGAGAATCAAATGAAACAGAATTTGTGAGTGCAATGAAATTATTCGTAGTTATTTCATCGTAATGTATATTTTTCACTAATCAGGTACATTAACAATACAATGAGGAATTATATTTAACCGCTTGCGCTAACTTAACATGAGAGCAACCGAAACACGGCTCCGAAGAAGCGGCTCTTGATTATATAAGAAAACGTTCGATGCTCCATTGTAGCGGAGGGTAGTTGCAAGTTGGAGGCGGCCTTATGGGATGTTTATATACAAAACACGCTACACTGTTGATTTTGCGCGTGATGGATAGTGGCGAATTTCATCGGGAGGAAGTGTTTGGATAGTCGAGAGGTGAGGATGAATTGGGGAATTAACTAAGTAAATACTAGTGGTTTGGTTAAAAAAATATAACTTGGCAAAGCTTTATGATTCAGTGTAGTCATTGAGTTAGTTTACGTTATTCTTCAAAGTGAGTTATTTAAATATTTTGTGTTCGCGTTCGCTTCACAGCGATAGAAACGTTACGTTAAGAAAATATTGGTTACCAACTTCTATGTTGCAACTTATAGTCACATCACTGATTTTCTGAACTAAACGTCAATTAAAATACATAATATGTGCACTAACATATTTCTATGTATATGATTTGCTTTAGGGTTGTTATACATATCATTATACTAGCGGCCGCCCGCGACTCCGTGCGCGTGGATTTCGATTTTCAATATCCTATGTGTTATTCTGATGTATAAGCTATATTGTGGTAAAGTTTCATTCAAATCCATTCAGTAGTTTTTACGTGAAAGATTAAAAAACATCCATACATCCATACATCCATACATCCATACATCCATACATCCACACATACTAACTTTCGCCTTTATAATAGTAGTAGGATTGAAACACTGGTATCTTACCACCACTCAAATTATCATAAGACGAACTACATTCACTGAAATGAATATAGTGCAAATTAATTCCCACGGCAAACCGTTTCCGTTAATTCAGGAATCGGTACCGTACCATATCCTCTATCAAATAATCTTGATCGATGACTGTACCCTTCCGATACTCTGAGGGTTACAGCCAAAGAACACAGCAATTACTTATTAATTAACTGTATCAGTAACAGCCGATGAGCCGTTCGTAATTGAACTATAAATCATAACCTTACGTCGCACTCTGGGCAAGTTCGGTATATGTGAAGCACCTAGATGCTGATTCAAGACTTGCTGGCTTTCGACTACGTTTGCAACTTCACACCCAAACCCTAAACGTCGTAAATCACAAACAGGATCAGTCCTAAAATCAACTAAAACGCTTGGAGTTAGAGTTGAATTTTATGGGGGTCGCGCAGGGGAGTTCGCTCGTACCGCTACTGTATAACGCGTAGTAACTGAACCATAATCTTAAGATGATTTATGATATGTTGTACTTCTGACGTTTACGAGTTAACAGCCGTGCTGGGGAGGCCTTTTAATCAACTATGCTAATGTTAGGTGTTGATCCTTCGGTTGCGGCGGCGGGTCTCACTAAGCCTAATGTCAATATTAGGTCCTAATTGAATCTCCGAATGTGAGTAAAGTTTAATTAAGGTCCCGTGTCATGTTATATTTTGAAGTGTTAATTATTCTGCGTGTCTTACACACTGGGAGGTACTCAGGCGTTTGTTTAGTTACTAGCGTACATATGTAGCGAATGAAGATGTTACGTGATGTAAACTTAATGAAAATAAATGTACATCAATTTATATTTTTAGCTGGTTTTAGCTGGTAGTCTTGTTAATTTGAATTAATATCGTTTGAATTGGAAAAATTATGTCTATAATCACACAACATCAAAAACACAACATTTTCTGTGCTACCTTCTGGACCGTAAAAGTATTTTTTTCTTATCGCCCCATAATTTTGGGGTCCATTCAGCAGGCCCAAAAACGGTAATACAGATCGTACGTGAGATGCTTGTAGCCCAATATCTAAATTATGACTGGATTTTAAAACTCCCCTTTCCATTGACCGCTATTACGATGACCCTCGGAAATATTTTCATCTTTTTACTTATTATCGCTAGACATAAATTTTGTAAATTGGTACGGATACGAAAGGTATCTAGAGATTTTATTTTAAAGTAATTGAGCGTTCAATGAACATCTTCATTACATTAGTACACTGAGGTAAATTATTTTTCTAAATATGTATTATACAATTACTTACGAAACGTCAATAGAAAAGGCACTTTCGTTTGTAATGAAGATTAGACGGCTGCAAAATCAAATTAAAAAAATGTACAAAACAAAGCACAGACTTGCTTATAAAACACAATCATAAATGAGTCCATCAATGTTTGAATCTAACACTACGTACTAATTATTGGGATTGAGATCAAAATGGACAGATGGTAAGCCCGGGTTTGGCCTTAGGGTCAGTACGCCGGGCAGAGCATACAAATAGTCGTCCCCTATTAATTATGTCACACGAGAAATTTTCAAGGCAAGAAATCCAGGCCATCACGGCTAATGCCAGATGAAATGGGTCCACCGTTGGACCCTTCAACTTGTACAGACTGCCCATGTTAGGAGATTTTAGCGGCTTTGGTTGACTGTAGTATTTTGGAATGAAGAATTTCATGGGTATTGCATGAACACTGTAGAAAAATTCGGGGCTAAAGTGATCTTCCGTAGTATATTTGAAACTTGTCTACTCGGAGAAAATAATATGAGAGTATGTTGTTCTCATATTACTCATATTATGTATTTACATTTTAAATTTAAGTAACAATGTAACGTTTTTTAACAATCTAAGTAAGATCCTTTCATTGCTCAAAAACATTTTCTCTATCTGCTTCTCCTAGCTAGATTGCTAACCATTGCAATATGAGCAGATAAAAGACGACGTTCATTCATTCATGTGCTACCACACCAATTGCCAAGCTCTTAACTAAGCTTGTAGCTTGTACTATGGAAGCTAGGGAACGGATAAAAATACTTAAATACTTTTAAAACGTCCATGACTCGAGTACAAATGCCGATATACTTCACACAAACATTTTCCCTAGCGGTATTCGAACCCGCAACCCTTCGTTTTGTAGTCCCTGACAACTAAATCAACGGCCCAGTCTAAATCCCAATCTTTCCTTAGCCAATATTGCACCCCAAGTGCACGGAGCGCACGTGATCAATCAAAACCATCATCGCAATCAACCAGCTCGTCTTCTGTGAATCACAGCGTTCGAGTCCCGGTCGAGTCTCTGCGACGTGCACCGACCGGCCGTTGTCAAAGAATTTCTGATTGGATTAGAACCAGGTCCGGTGTATTAACGTTGACGTCTCTATTCCGGAACGCTGTCTCAAGCTGGACGACGTTTTGGAGCTCAACTGAATTTGGAGAATAAAATGGACTTTAACTTCTTTGGGTAGTTTGTTTGAATTGTGGTTGGAAATAGCAAGCAACTACAGCGGTTTTGCGCTTGCTATTATTATGACCATAAAGGTTAAGTTGGTAACAAAAATTGTATCATGTACAACTTTAGAATGTTAGTACAAGTACAACAAAATATAGGCAATCACTATGAACGCTTGTGGCCAAAAGGGGGCATTATTAGTGAACTTGTGTTCGCTAAAGCGAAAACGTGAATTTTATTTTATATTTTACTAGTTATATCTTAGTTTTTCTGGTTTTCAATCAATTTAACTCTTTCAATGACTTATTGGTTTTCAATGCCAATTTTTGCAAGGTATGTTTATTTCCCTTTCCCATTTCTTTAACATTTATTCTATAGATTCTAGAAGCAACATCGCAAACATTTCCACATATGTTTTACAAAAGCGGAGGGAAACTAATAATCATAACGTCCAAAGACCATCTCAGAATCTTGATAACAAACCATTCCCATTGTACCTTCGCTCAAACTCGGCAGTTACTTGTGATAAATCTCCCTCCCCCCACCAATTGTCCGCAAGTGGGTCAGCTGATTGTCCACCTATTTACCGGGTCCACCGTTAGTTTTTCCTGTTTCAATTTTCTTTTGTGTCCATTGTGTTAAGTTGTCTCGGTTTATATCTGATTTAGCTATCTCTATGTTTATTCGTTACCCCTGTTTTCTGATTTACGACACGTGCTAGAATTGCTTCGGTGGAGTTGGGTCGTTATGATTTTATTTACTACTGTGTTATTAACGTTAATAGAATGTTGGATTGGGGACAGACCGAAAGTAACTGGATAGTAGATTTTCTTTATCTAGAAATGAAACACAATATTCCAACTAAGATGTTTGTTTCTTTTTGGAGTCTAAGTTGAATGAGTTTTTCATAAAAATCTAATGTGAAATGAATTAATGCGATGAATTTGGTGTTTGACCTTGATATTTGACCTTTTTATCCTTGAACATGTCCTTGAGCAAGGCCTTTCTACCATCAGGTCATCCGTTCGGTAGCCCTTCTTTTTTCAGTAGAAATTTTAAAACGTCTGCCAAATAGACAATAAGTTACAATGGTTCACTCACAACGTAACTCTAAAAAGGTATTATCTTCGTAAGTCGGTCGTCGAAACTTTTATAAAACTTGATGCGACGCACTATCTACTCCGAGGATTACGTTTCCAAAGTAAGGACTTTTCTTAGAAAAATTACAAAATTTATAGCTTCGGGACTCAAGAATTGCGCAGTTTGTATAATTTTCTCAGTTTTTGGCATACGTTCATATGGTGAAGATGATGATAATATATCTATACTAATATATAAAGCTGAAGAGTTTGTTTGTTTGTTTGTTTGAACGCGCTAATCTCAGGAACTACTGGTCCGATTTGAATAATTATTTTTGTGTTGGATAGTCTATCTGACGAGGAAGGCTTTAGGCTATTGAAAATGGAAAACCACGCGGACGGAGTCGCGGGCGGCCGCTAGTTTAAGAATATTTTGGGTCTTCTTTGTTTGTGAAAGTAGTAAGAAAAAAGAACTTCTCTTAAAACTCAATTATGGGTTAATTGTCTATTTAAAAATTATTTATCATTCAAAACAAAAAAATGAATCCACCAATGACGCTTTTTAAAATTGTATTAATTAAAAGATCATAATGGTGATAGGAATGAGGAAGTTATATGAGAATTAAAGAAAACCGTATTAAAATCATAATATTAAAAAGTAGATTTGCATGATGCGAACATGCTTAGTAAAATAATCATTATAACCAATTATAACACTCTTTTGCATAAAATGTCAAAGAAGCATTATACAATTTTCATTCATTTCTTTTTCAACATGTTTTATTGCAGAAAATATTAAATTTACTGATGCCTTGTATACATTTGCAGTGTAATTAATTGTTAAAAATGTAGTTTGCCGTTAAAGGATCTTCATCATTGTCTAATTTGTCACCATAGAATTGACCTACGAAGGCAAACGTAACGCTCCGCTAACTTTCTACTTTAAATCAAACCAATGCAGTCTTAATTCCTGCAACAAACACATTGGTTTACTCGTTAAAGTGTTAGAATAAGAAAAGTCTTATTGCGTCCGTTTAAGGTTCAATTTAGTGGATTGTTTTCTTCCATTTCTATTCAATATTTCGCCCGATTAAAAGGCGGAAAGTGACCGTTTCTAATTCGAAAGGGTTGCATGCAATAAACTGACGGGAATATTGCAGGGGCTGTCTGTCTGTCTGTTAAATTTTACTAGCAAACTTTGGTCATCGCCACGCTTGGTTATTGTTTGTTTTGATCGTAATCTTTTAAAATTGAATTGTTTAATCCTGTTAGGTCTCCCTGAGGGCGAATTTGGCTTGAAAATTTTAAGATATAAACTTAAATGTTCGTACAGGAAAAAAATATTTATGGGGCGTTCAAATGTTTTTTTCAGCAATTTTTTTAAAAATAATATATATTTTAAACTATTTAAGAAATAAGATGAGTAAATGAAACTCGTCAAAATGATTCACAATGTAACAACAAGCTAGGACGAATTAAATCGAGTTGAAATGGCCGATTAGTATTGTTTTACGAAAAAAAATAATTATAGTACAAAACTAATTAAAATCACAACATAATTTGTACTGTTTCGCGAATCTTAAAGGAGAAGTTTTATCCAGAAAAAATGAATTGCTACTCGTCTCCGTTCACAAAGCAGGTGTGTTGCTAAAAATGTTTTTCCTTTTAAAATTCCACTTTAAAAATGTCTCCTCTTATTCAAATTCCTAAGTGCAACAGTCATAAAACACGCCTAAATTCCCAGCAATTTTAAAACTTGTAAGTATTGTCGTGCACACGTGCATAGACCACCCGGGTGTCTAAGATACTGACGGTTTTTATGCAGTTTTTTTACTAATTTCTCCGTAAAACATGTGCTCGCAGATAAGTGAGATAGTTTAAGCTGTTACGACACGATTTCATTGCGATTTGGACACGATATTTGTCTGGTGTAATTTGCATTACCTTACTGTTACGGTTTATGTGTCGATAGGTAAAAACATATGTTTCACGAGTTGTGAAGCTATCATTAAAGAGTGTTAAGAGATAACCTAGATGTGATTTATTCAAAAGCGGTATGGCCGCCCGTTTGAACCTACAAACATTGTCTTATTTAATAAACACACTGCTTCCTTAAATAGATATACATAAATCCGTTTTTTTAATAAAATTCAAGCACTACTCGTTGTTGTGGGAAACATTTTAGTGTTATTGAAAACCACTGCACCGTCTGTTTTGTTCTTTGTTATAGAAATATTGTAATCATCTATAATTGTCTGTTCCACAATCAAAACCATAATATACCTCTTTAGTTTTCCCAAATATTCGTAATTTCTCTCACTCAAAATCCCAAAAATGTTTACTGAGCAAATCGTCAGGTTGTATACAAGATTCGAGATCGAGTTTAAGTAGAGCTGATTTATGGACTGAGTTCTGTTCGAGACGAGAGTGAACCGTACGTGACGCCTGAATGTGGTTGGCACATCTTAACCGGCTCGACTGGTTGAAATATTGCGAAATATGAAACGCATGAGCCTCGAATCGGACCTTTTTCGGCAATGAAGAGCATAAGTGATTCAGTGCTATTGAAACTGACGATATCTTTGCTTTTTCTTATCTTTTTTTTACGAGTATGTCTGAGCTCTATGTTTATCTGCCAAACTCTTGAATCTGGACATGTGAACGGTCTTTGAGGGATGATTGGATTCCTAAAATTAATGTATTCTGAATGTGACCTGTGTGTCATTTGAAAAGAAACAAGCTAGCATTTAGAATTTTATGCAAGTTTTAATTTTTTTCAGTAATCTTAATTTTTTACAGCTGAATAAGGAGTTGTTCTATTGACGTATCATTATTATTATATATAATATCAGCCAATTAATGTCCCGCTGTAGGGCATAGGCCTCCAGTATTTGAAATCATGTTTTCGTTACAAAGATGGGTTTGGGCTTAATCACCACGCTTACCAAATGCGGGTTGGTGCTAACAAACCTGGACTGCTTTTAGAAAAATAGACACAAATTTTGCCCGACCCGGACATAAATAGGCCTTCGAGTCTTATCATATTTAATAATATACCAAAACCTCCCTTGAACTTCTCGACAAAAGCAGAGCTAATCTGATATCCGTTATAATACAGAACACACAAAATAACACTAATAAAATTATACAAACAACCTCTTGCAGGGCCATTTGAATACGTAACAGACATTGTTTGTAGCTCCTAAACAATTGCCTTGTTAACGAAAGATGAGGATGGACGGCAAAAAATAGTTATTATGTAAACATTTGCGACAAAAGTTGTGAAAATGTTTTCTTTGGAGCATTGTCTTCACAGACAATACAAATTGGACTAGGGTATAATAATAAATATCCCATATGGTTGGTTCGTCATAAGGTCGGCTGTTGTCAAAACTTTATTGTAAGACTTAGTCGTGGGGTTGGAACTAAATATTATTTTCCAATCAAATATGTCTGTATAACCGCCATTTTCTCAAACGAAGTTGCAGCTAAGATGTCACTATAATATAAATTAAACTTATCAATGTCACATTCGCCCGTTTGAGTAATATCAAAGATATGATTTAAAAGGGCGAACCGCATCTTTTTTCTCATCGCCTCGCGAGTCGAGTTGGCCAGTTTTTGTCATCATTCAAGGGTGCTTTTTCTCGTCCATATTTCGCTTTGGGGAACCCATTTTTTGCTTTGTAAACCGAGATGCCCATTTAAAGAGTTCCTGAGTGACGGGTGACGTTGTTTTAATAAGCTGTGTTTTTGTTTTTGATCTGGGATGTTTAGTTTTTATGCTACTGTTGGTTGGAGCGAGGGATTACTTGAGATAGGGTGACGTTTGTGGAGACCTGAGGTGGGGACTATTGAATTGACTGGTTGTTTTTGTGGTTTTTGTATGATCAACTTTTAATGTTTTTAGTTATATAAGCTTTTGATATTGATCCAAGTAGTTTCGGCTTTTTTCTACTATTCGAAATATTTGCATTGTTAGAGCATTTTATTTGTAAAAACAAGGATATCAATAACTAAGACAAATGTATCGATCATTATAATAATGCAACAATTATAACTACCTCTTAGGTATCCAATCTGTGCTTGGAAAATGCGATAAAATTGAATTTTCTTTACTGTTAGAATGGTCAGCAATTACAAATTTCAGCATATTCTAACGGTAACCTAAACACATAAATTAATACCTTAGATCAGAACTCAGAAATTACCTCAAAGTACGTCGTAATAACTGTGACATAGCGGCAGTGAACAATACAACAGCAATAAACCTATTAATCGGTTATGTTCCACTAATCCGCAATTACGTACCAAAACCAAACATCTAAACTGGGCTAACGACGTAATATCATCCCATCAAACACTTAAATACGTCGTTAGTCCAATCGTCACGGTCACCACCAATTAATTTCAAGATATTCCGCATACAAATCGACCCGAACAATTTGCTAGTTATAAATTCAAAATGCATCCGACCGGAAAATTGTATCGGAACCCTAGTATACCCGGCCGGTTTGGAACGGCCCTGGAAAGTTTGCGGACGGGTGGCGCCGGGGGACTTCCGAATTCGGTGGTTTTGCGCGGACTAAACTGGCTTTTCCTAGGCGTGGGCCAATTGGATCTTTCTCATTTGGTCCGGCCCCTGACATTGGGCAGACTTAACTGTTGTAATGAAACTAATTAGATGGTTTGCTAGTTGATGTATTACTGCGTGGTTGGATCAATTACAATTTTTGCCGGGCGCTGTGGGGAATGACGACATTTGTATTTTAATGAAGCTGTTGGGATGGACGCTTTAAGAGGGCTGTATAAATATGACGCATGAATTTATAATTTACTAAACATGAAGACTTCCCTACTTGCGATGAGCAGTGGCTCTTTGGCTATGATAAATTCTGACTGTTGTTTTCTTGTAATAAAATTATCTTTAACGAAATTAAAAAACAAAAGTTTGTAGATTTACACAAACATAATTAAAATAATTATTTTAAAAGTTGCCTGAAAAAAAATGTTTTCTTACATTAGTTCTTACGGTACAGGTATGGCTAGGCAAAGATTTATATCTTAAGATGGAAAAATTTTTTCGAGGAAAATACCCAATTATTATGAACCTAGTGGTTGGTTTCGTCGTTACTTTGTCAGGAATAAACTTCTAAGGTGGAAGCACACCATTATTTTTTTAAAGAGAAAGAAAGTCCCTCTTCCAGGAAAACACTGTATAATGTTTACTAAATCATGGACAACAGGTAAGTAAAACATTTATAAATACATGAATTATTAAAAAACGTTACCTTTTGCTTAAAGCTAAACAGCCCAAACTTGTCAAATATAATTACTACAATGAAAGTTTCCTACCCAAATAAACAACTTTAACAACAAACTCAGATTGATGTCATCCAAAAATATTAACGTTTCGTGAATAGCCGATTAGCCGAATTTGAAACGTTTAAGTTGTGCGTAATGTTTAACCAAGCCGTACAGTCATGAGCATAAACACATTCAAATATGAACTTTACTGCTTTGACATAAGAGTCGACGTATATGACGATGTGTACATGTTGGTGCTCATGACTGTACAATGCCTTCATACAACCCTTGCAGAGGCCGTAAAAACTAAGCGGCTTCTACGTACAAACCCTAAAATCTGAATTTCTAATAACATCTCTCGAGCAAAATGAACATGCAAATATAGCGTACACATTAATTTTTAAAGATGTAAGATGTTTTCTGGATACGACATGGACATTTTGTATAAAATAATCATACAGGAAACAAAATTGTTTCCTGTATGATTATTTTATACAAAATGAAACAATTTTGTTTCCTGTATTATTATTTTATATTTAAAATATGTTTATTTCACGTGTTTCAGCTTTTAGACAATTTAAAAACTATCGTTAATCCATTCAAAATACTTTTATTTCATGAAAAATTTTCCTTAGCTTCTACCGAAAAAAAAATGAGAAAAAATTTCAGATGTTTTAATGTTTATTCTAGTTATTTTTAAGCTTCGTAGGGATGTTTCAAGAAATCTACTTTTATTCATAGTTAGTTACCTGTAGTGTTTAATGCGTTGGTTTCAAAGACCGTGGAGGTCGTGAGTTCGAAAACACCGCCGCTTTGTGTATGTTTGCTCAGTTTCGTAAGAACATTGCAGGCTTGAATCACCAGATTTTCCGATAATAATGCCATAAGCGATTTGCTTATTGAGGCTTCGAACGGAGCCATCACCAGGCCAATGATCTGGTTTACCTTGTAAGAGTTACGGAGGTCAAACATCGCTCCAATGTTATTACCAGGCATGTCAATTCAGGATCATAGTCGAAGCATACCCTGGGCTCCAAGGCGATGGCCGAGGATGCAACCGGGGGAGGCGCTAAGATGATATTGATTGTTTTTTTTTGTAAAATTTTAATATAAGGACTTCTTAGAACAGACTTTTAGAATCAACTAGACTCCTATCTAATTACGGAATGCCTCATCCAGCCAAACTTTATATAACACACACTCCCGTTAAGAACATCGCACACGTAACCCGTTAGAGTCCCGAAATGTTTAATTTTGTCCCCCGCCCCCCGAAGGTACCCAAATAAAGGGGGCGAGGCTGGCCCACCCCACAGCCGTGCCACTTGCGATGTAACGTATGACGGCATAGTGCACCTTAATCACTTATTTAATTGCTACATTTATTTTGTTGATTAAAATACTTGTTAGTTCGTACCGTCGGCAGATGCGGCATTTTTTGGCAGTTTTCGGATTTTTATGTAGGTTTTATGTGACGCTTACTTGAAATGTTGTATTGTGAAATACGACGCCATATTGCGGTTTAATTGTCATTTTTTTAAATTCTAGAACTTTAAAGCCTGCTTTAAAGTTTGTAACATTAACTTTTATCAAAATAGTTTTCTGCAACACAGGTTATTTTTTCTTATAATCTTGCCATAGTCAAGCTAAGTTAAACCCGCCCCGCGTTAATTCAACTAACCATCAGACGACTTCACTTTTGCTGACCCTACTAACCATAAGAAGAATGTACGGTTAGCAACGTCGAGCGTCGACAATTTAAATGCTCTCACTCTTCACGAGACGCAAAGTTTATCGTCTCTCGTAACTAGGACCCCCTGTATATCGCGTCCATTTTAACGTGACCCCTCCCCTCTCCCTCGGTCTAAGAAAGCACGGTATTTTAAGAGGTACATGTGGAGAGTAGAAGGATTAACTAACGCTGGCTGGGAGAGTCAGGAATTTCGGATATTAAGCAGTTGCTCTGCTCTTGTTAGTAGTAACGGTTGGTCCAAAGAAAATTTTGGCGTGCTAATGGAAGCCATTGTGGAATTTTATTTCGCTCACTATACAGGACGGTTATGTTCATAGTTTATTGCCGCAGTTTTTATTTTAACTCGTGCGGGTATTAAAAATTTTACGAAGTCTCTTAATAGGAGTAATATCAAAACAACAGATTAAAGATAAACTATTGTTGTTTTAGTACTATATTTTAGACATTACCAAGGGTTTAGGTTTGATGCTCAAAAACTCTTTGTTTAATTATTTCTAAATAAACTATAAAAATTTATACATCGTACCAAAAACTAAACAAAAATAAATGTAATTGTCTTTTATATTTATTTTGACCGAAACTCTACGATAACATACCCAAAGGCTAAATACTAAAACAATATGAACTAAATTTACTCATTAGAATATTTACGAAATATTTAATATCGCACACATCCCACTGGCTATCAAAAGCATAACCAGCTGTAATGTGACCCGGTAGGGTAACCACTGTATTTTATTGTATTTCAGGACATTTTTTGTTTTTTATTTTATTTAAAACATGAATTTAGTTTTTGTGATACATACGTGACAGGCAATTTTTTTCTCAAACTTATAATGCTAGCATCAACACCCTATCTATTCTCACATACACAAAAGACCAATTAAATCCAATGTTAAAACGTGATAATAACATTAATTCACAAAGTTGATGGCTTTCATGAGGTTTGCAAATACATGTTTATTTTTTAAAATAAATAGGTAACAAACAAGCATGGGTTCTTAGCTTTTACTTCATTGAGGTCACGAATTAATAACATTTATTTCCATGGAAGACATTTTAAAGAAAGGGACATGACACAGCTTCAGAACACATCAGGGAAAAATTTGAAAATCGGAAACAACCCATACTAAACCAAAACCATACTCACCGTCACCGCAAACCCAAAAATATAAACAAGCAAGAAACACAAACAGAACGTCGTCCAACCAACAACGGGAAATTAGCTGAAAATCTTCGGCCGGCCTCAAACTTGGCCGTATTCGGGCGGCGAAATGAGCCGAAATCAAACATGAACATTGAAAATGACTAAGACAAACATGGCCCGAACGCACAATGGCCCGGTACGGACAATTCTTGGACCTTTTTACGTAAGAACGGCCAACAATAGGTGGTTATGGCGATTATATATTCTGATGCAAATATTTCGCGGTCCGTAACCGAGAATTAATTGAAAAGGTCTCCCGTGACTTTGATTTATGAATGCTGGAGTCCGAGGGACTGTGTATTAAACAATAAGCTTAGGTTTTATCTCGCAATATTGTTGTTTGATTCGGATATTCCGGTCGCGTCTGGCCGGTGACGGGCGATGGTTGACAGATTGCGAGAAGACTTAGACATGCTGATTTATTGTTAGTTTGTTTATTTATTTATTTATTGTTTGATTTCTTTGAACTTAAAATGTGCTTTTGCTGGAGTGTTTTGTGTCAAATCGATAAGGAAGTTACATTGCGTTAGCCATGTAATATCGTGATGACTGTTACAGCATCGTAAGCGATTGTAAAAAAAAAACTGTATAGGTACAACACAAATGCGTTTTATGGATTTATTTAAACTCTTATAAATCCAAAATAATTTTGAATGTGATTAACAGGCATGATCAGAATAAATAAATTCACCAAAACGAATTATTTTAAGCAATCATGCTTGTTATTATTACATCCTATTTTGTCGTGTATATGTTAATGTTATGGTATATAATTCCATTTAATATGATTCAAGTGTTTCTTTGCATCATTAGTGCCATACAGTAAGTTGAATTAGATTAGAAAACAATGTGATTACGTAATTATAGCGCGCTCATTGATTCATTAGTTAATTACCTATTACCAAAGTATAATGGTAAAGTATACCCATTACCCATTTATATAAAACACGTTTTTTTATCCTTAATAATTAATCAAACGATTTGGAAGACAGGGTTTATTTATTTTTTAGATTTTCCAATTGCGAAATTATCTTAAATTTATTTAATAAATAAAATAAAATAATTCTATGCAAAACATTGGGGCATACTAATTAAAACATTATTTAAATATAATGCATAATGTAAAATATTGTTAGTTAGCCATCCGTTGAGTAGAATGTATTATGATTGCTAAGTTGTGTGTGACTGTGGTATGTTGTTGTTGTTCGCAAGAGGACTGAACTATTTGTCATGTGTGAAACTGATAGTTAATTATTTACATTGTACGATACCAATGGACTTACCACGATACTTTTACGTTTTACGTTTGTAGAAAATAACCCACTCGTATTCCTTTGCTTGGGTTCCAACCAGGAAAAACTTTCGCTTCATCTTAAAATAGAACAATGTGTCATACATTCTAATATCTAAACAACTAGTATGAAACATCTGCCCTACTCACATGTTTTACTATGGTCACATTAGGCATTATTAGCACGTATTAGTAAGCGTGAATGTTTCGCGAACTGCTACTGATAATTTGATGGCCGTTCGTGGTTTTGGTTCATCAAATAAACACATTCATTGGTCATAGTGCTACGTGCGAGTGGACAAGTATAAAAACTCATTATTATCTACGCACTTTGGGGAGAAAATGCTCCTAAAATGAAAACTAAATGAAAAAATGTCATTCTTTGGTTATCTTTTCTTGTTGGCTCCTCTCTGCCTGCCTATCTGAAATGAACTATAATAATGCTAATGAATAAATGATTTGTATCCAAGATCATAAGTTTTCATAGTTTTTAAACGGTATAACTTATCTTGGATACAAAATGCCTAGAGCCTAATGAGTTTTCATCACTAATTCTGTGAACAAGTTTCCTGAGTATATTATGTTCTTCTATTCTGTGAATTGGTTTAGTTTTACAATATGTAGACAGTTTGTTAGTTTCCTGGATATGGTTAGTTTAGAACATGTATCATTTACGATATTTATAGATTAATAAAAATAGTATTGCCGGATGCAATTGAGAATAAATCTTTACGCCCAGTTTTGATGCGATGGAGTTAAACCTTCTTTCTTTCACTTCACTTTTGGAATTTTCTTTTATAAAGGACTTAACAATTGAAACATTAGGATCTCAAAAATAATTCTTACGTACGTCTTCGTTTAAACTACTACTACTGTAAAAAGTACAAACTTGTTCTTTATTATAAAAAATACGCAAAAAAGCAAAACAAAACTGAAAATCTTCTTTTTCAATCAAAAGATTTAATAGTTACAGCTACTAAGTTAATTGAATGTAACCGTTAAATGAATGGAATAGTGGAATGTATGCAAACGGCTCGGGTGCGTACGAGTACAATGGAATATCTATTAGAGAATTGTTATGTCGACTGTTCATCGTAATTGAATCGTCGGACTGTTGTGTCACAGGGGAATATGGGATAGGGTTGACGATGTCACAGTTTAAAAGTAAACAGTGAGGAACATTGGTTAAATCTTTTCTTATAAAGTTACTAGATAAAACATTTCAGATGCATGCTTTCTTAGCAAGTAACTGGTAAATGTACCAACACACTGGTGACACAACTAAACAGACAATTATCTTTCGGTATTAATCGTGTAAGTATTAGGTCAACTACAGTAGAAGTGCCTAATTATTAGTAATTATCGTTAGTAGCGACCATAAAGAAAAAATAAAATACTTTAAAAAAAGAATACGAAAATAAAAAAAGATTTCAAGTAAACTAAAGTAATAGATTCGGTACATGATTCTTGGAAAAACTGTTATTTCATAAGGGATGTAAATGTTGATTGTTATATGAAATAAAATACTTTTTTTGTTAGTTACTTTACTCATAATTTGTATTAAGCTGTACAACCCCATAGTAGTTAGTTTAAACTAGATTCTGCTGTTGACTTACCCCTTTTGGATTCGAGTGTCTCATCGAAATACTCAATTTTTGTGAAGTATTATTTTCATTAACCCATAACTGTGAATTAATCACGTTATCAAAATATTGTTTTTAGTCTTAAACGACAACTTTTAAGACTCATCATCATCCTATCGCTTATCCCGGTTGCATCCGCGGCCATTGCCTCGGAGCCCAGGGTAAACTGCAACTATGAACCTGAATTGACCAGACTGGTTAATACAATGGAGAGAAAACAGACAATTTGGAACAAAGTCAGGACCGTGAGCTTAACGTCCTAACTAAATATAAAAAATCAACACAAATTGAAAGTCTTCCGTCTCCGTGTAAGTGATTCGAACCCACGACATTCGAGGTTTGAGCACAGCGCTCTACACCACGTAGGCAGTACATATGTATTACATAGTCACCTTTCTTGTTTCGAAAATTATCCCTCATTAGTGATAACAGAACGAAAAAATAATTGATACGCAGCAACAAGTCTCTATTTTTTATTTTACAGTTTAATTTAATATCCATCGGGGCAACCCTAAACCCAGTTAGAATTATTAAACTCCTAACGCGGTTGCATTATTTAAATCACTGACGGTTGTTGTTCCCATTTGATGGTTTGCGTCCATTCTGATTGTTCTATTAGCGGTGTCGGTGGCTCGTTCATAATGTTATTTAAGGATTATTTCCAACTTCCACCATAAACACATCCCCCACTGGTGGACATTGCGACAAAAACTTTAAAAAAAATACGCAACGTCCACCTGTGGGGGACATTTGGTGGTAGACGTTAGGAATGATAAATTATTTTCGTACCCAACCTCCCCTACTGGTTGGCGTTGCGACAAAAACAAAAAAAGACATTTTTATTTCATTTATTTACTTAAAACCACCTTAATGTTATCATTACAAGCTTAAAACTTAATGCGATAACATGGCTAAATACTAAACATTAGACATTAGCATGGGTTTAGGTTTGATGCTCAAAAATTCTTTGTTTTATTATTTCTAAATAAACTACAACAATTGATAGGTACATCGTACAAAAAACTAAACAAAAAAAAAACTAATTGTCTTTTATAATTATTTTGACCGAAACTCTACCACAACATACCCAGAGGCTAAATACTAAAACAATATTATGAACTAAATTCACTCATTAGAATATTTACGAAATATGTATCTATTTAATATCGCACACATCCCACTGGCCATCAAAAGCATAACCGGCTGTAATGTGACCCGGTAGGGTAACCACGGCATTTTATAATATTTTAGGAATATTTTTTTATTATTTCAAATATGAATTTAGTTATTGTGATTTAAACGTGAAAGGCAACATTTTTTTAACTATTAATACAAGCACTAATACGCTATTCTCACACACACAATAAGTCAATGGAATCTTACGTTAAAACGTGATCATAGCATTAATTCAAACAACTGATAGTTAATTTTATGAGTCTTGCATATGCATGAGTTTTTTTTTTAATAAAATAGGTGGCAAACGCCGAAAAATATTCATGCAACTAATTTTATAGAAAGAGCCGCGTTCTGTGTTTCCCGAACGATTTAATCTGGAACTCTTCAAGGCTTGAGTGAACGAACAGGTATCTACTAGACAAGCGTGCTCCATCTTAGGCCTCATCTACACTTTCCATCAGGTGTGATCGAGGTCAAATGCAAGCCTATCTTAATTTAATAAAGAAGAGACATGACACAGTTTCAGAACATCCCATAACAAACCAAAACTATACTCACCGTAACCTCAAACTCAAAAATATAAACAAGCAAGAAACACAAACAAAACGTCGTCCAACCAACAACGGGAAATTAGCTGAAAATCTTCGGCCAGCCTCAAACTTGGCCGTATTCGGGCGGCGAAATGAGCCGAAATCAAACATGAACATTGAAAATGACTAAGACAAACATGGCCTGAACGCACAATGGCCCGGTACGGACAATTCTTGGACCTTTTTACGTAAGAACGGCCAACAATAGGTGGTTATGGCGATTATATATTCTGATGCAAATATTTCGCGGTCCGTAACCGAGAATTAATTGAAAAGGTCTCCCGTGACTTTGATTTATGAATGCTGGAGTCCGAGGGACTGTGTATTAAACAATAAGCTTAGGTTTTATCTCGCAATATTGTTGTTTGATTCGGATATTCCGGTCGCGTCTGGCCGTTGACGGGCGATGGTTGACAGATTGCGAGAAGATTTAGACATGCTGATTTATTGTTAGTTTGTTTGGTTTCTTTGAACTCGAAAGCTTTAGACGGACTATTTTGTGTCAAATCGATAAGGAAGTTACATTGCGTTAGCGATGTAATATCGTGATGACTGTTACAGCATCGTAAGCGATTGTAAAAAAAAAACTGTATAGGTACAACACAAATGCTTTTTATTAATTTATTTAAACGTCAAATAGTATCACTCGTATAAATAAAAATAAATAAATGCCTTGGACACACAATAATTTTGAATGTGATCAACAGGCATGATCAGAATAAATAAATTCACCAAAACTAATTATTTAAATCAATCAGCTAGTTATTATTCCATCCTAGTTTATCTAGTATATGTTAATGTTATGGTATATAATTCCATGTAATATGATTCAAGTGTTTCTTTGCATCATTAGTGCCATACAGTAAGTTGAATTAGATTAGAAAACAATGTGATTACGTAATTATAGCGCGCTCATTGATTCATTAGTTAATGACCTATTACCAAAGTAAAATGTTAAGGTATATCCATTAATATAAAGTACGTTTTTTTTAACTTAAATAATTGATAAAACAAAAGAAAGGTTTTTTTGATTGCGAAATAATTTCTAATTTATTTAATAAATAAAATAAAATAATTAAAATAAATTATTACAAAACATTGGGGCATACTAATTAAATATTATTTAAATATAATGCATATAGTACAATATTGTTAGTAAGCCATTGTACAACGCTGTGTTGTCGCCGACAATAAAAACTCGTAGTATTTGAAATAAACACTATAATTCTCTGGAGTCTTGTTTCACAATGATAATTATTTATAATTAATTAAAATATTGTTTAATTTACAATTGTTCATGTATCCAAAAAATGTCAGAAGAGAAGATTTTGACAGATAAATTTTATTATTCTTAATGTTATACTTTTTTACATACGGCCAGTGCCAAAAAGGTTTTATATCTGGGTTTCGGGGTTTAACATTCCGCCCGCCATGGACAGATTGCAGACTGTCCATCAATATATGTATTTCTTAAACTAACACATATAACGAAAACAGATAATGTAACTATTACAACTAATACAAAACTTAAACTACAATTTCAACCTTAAAATACAAAATCTTAGTTGTAACATGAATAACAATTAACACACTAAAAATATTTATATACAATATGACTGGTACTATAACGATATTTGTAACATTAATCTGTGACTGGTATTATACATAATATTTATACTATTAATCTGCGACTGGGAATATACATAGTTAAGTCACAGGTCTTTTAATAAATGCCCCTTTACATTTCATTGCTACAACACGCGTTATTTAATCTGTACCAGAATGTTTTTGAGTACCTAATGACTCCATATAACCAACGTGAAGGGGGAAGATCATCTTCTTTAACTAACACTACGTCTCCTACTTTGGGTTCTGGATGATAATGTGACCATTTGTACCTATTGAAAAACTGAACCAAGCAATCTCGTGACCACTTGCGCCAGAAATCCTGAACCATACGTTGCCATCGTTTCAGTGAATTTACAGGAGAACTTTCATAGTTTAAATCTGGGATTAACAACGGAGGCTCGCCAATTGTATGATTAAATGGAGTTAAGTGAATGAGCTTACTTTTTTTTTATATTTTTACTCTTTTGAATGCTTGTTATAAATAGTATAATATAATATACTACAGATGAATCCGTCCAATCATGTATATTTTCTATAGATACCTTCAAAACGGCACAGACTTCCTGCAACAGTTTGGTAAGTAGTAGAGCTCCGCATAACTCTAACTTTGGAATAGACAACTGTTTAACAGTTGCTACTCTGGTCTTGGACGCTATCAAAATAACCATTACTTGATCTTCTTTATTAATTACCCGCATGTACACAACTGCTAGGTATGCATCAATAGAAGCGTCGCAAAACCCATGAATTTCAACTACCTTATCACTCTTTGCAGTATTTATACATCTTGGAATTTGGAATTCACTGAGTTGGGATACTTCTTCGCGGTAATCAAACCAATCTTTTAATAATCGAGAAGGTAAGATGCTTTGTATTAATATTTTTGCTTTCATGATTACAGGTGCCAGACAACCTAGTGGATCGAATAATCTAGAAATTTCTGAAACAACTCTTCGTTTTGTAACAGGTGAACAGAGTGGACCAACTGTGACAGCATATTTGAAGACATCCATTCTACGATTCCAGGTAAGTCCTAGAATTTTAACAATTGAATCTATGTTTAGTTCTAAGTTTTCTTCTTTATGGTTTGCTTGTCTTGTTATTTCTTTTAAAACTTCATCACTGCTAGAAGACCATTTTTGTAACTCAAATCCTCCTTTATTTAATATTTCTATCATGTCTTTACACTTACACAGCCTAATTCCGTCTTCTACAGTTTTACTATCACTCATAAAATAATACATGTAAAAGTCTTTAAGTATTTTTTCAGATGCTTCAGAGTGACCTGCACCTTCGTCGCGAGCGAGCTGCTGTAATGTGCGAACGGCCAGGTAAGGCGCAGATGTTGTACCAAACGTTACTCTTAATAATCTTAAGTGTTTGATTTCAGAGTGGGGATCGCCACGCCAGAACAAGCGTTGTAAGTCAACAGCTTCAGACGCTACCTTTATTTGTCTATACATCTTGACAATATCTGCGACTATACACACAGGATGTGAACGCCAACGCATGATAATATGACGAAGATCATCTTGTAATGGTGGTCCCACCATCAAATCCTGATTCAAAAATACACCGATTGTACCTTGACGGGATGCATCAAGTACAACGCCAACCTTAGTCGTGCTACGATCTTCTTTAACGACAGCATGATGCGGTAAGTACACAACATTTTTATTTTGTTCTTCCAATAGTTTAAATCTTGTTCTTGCAATCATTTCTGAATTTCCTTGTCTACAGGCTGATACTTCCCGCAGTGGAAGTTTAACTATGTAACAACCTGAAGAATCTCTTTTAGTTGTATTCTTGAAGATTTCTTCACACAATTTTGCTTCTTCCGTCCAGACACGTTTAGTAGAAAAGGATTCCGAAACTTGGGTGTGTGTGTTAATAATGCAATTATAATTTTTAAAAGTATTATTTGTTTCGATTGCACCAGATAAAATCCAGCCTAATTTTGTATTTTGTGCTGTAGGTGAGCCGACTGGACCCTGGATCACACCCTCTAATAATATTTGTGCATACACTTCAGCACCAAGTAAAATATCAATTCTATTAGATATATTATATTTAGGATCAGCTAACTTCAATTCTGAAAACTGTGGTAACAGTTGATGTTTAATATCCTTTTCTGGAATGAAGGCTGTTAACTTTCCTAGCACGTGAGCTTTGACACTTAATACGAAACTAGGATCGTGCAGTGATTGTATTTTCAAATAAACTACATACTTTGAACTTAGAGTCTTATCATTTCCGAGTCCCGATATTACACTCTTGCTTGTATACTTCTTCAGTCCCAGTAGTTGGACTGCAGACTCCGTTACAAACGACGCCTGTGAACCCTGGTCTAATAAAGACCGGAGAGTAATATCGGTACCTGACCTGGCTTTAACCTTAACCAGTGCTGTTGCTAATAAGACTTGTTTTTGGATACTTGTGAAACAAGTGGTCACAAGAGTGCTTGGTTCAGCCTGCGCTGATATTATTTCAATATCTTGTGATAACTGAGCCTTGTCGGTTGAAGGTGGACTGTATTTTAAATGTAATAGGGAATGATGCCGTTTTTTACAAATTTGACATCTAGTTGGATTGCGACATTGATAAACCGAATGGTTGGAACCCAAACAATTAAAACAAAGATGCTTATTCTGAACGAAACTACGTCTAGCTTGACAGTCTTCCTTAGAAAACTTTTTGCAATTTGCTAAATTGTGATTCTCTGCGCAGTAGAGACAAGGTGTGACATTGACATGAAAAGATTTGTGACCGATTGCTTGCTTATCGCTTGATATGCGAACGTTACTTGGTTTATTATCCAGAAATTCCAATGATCGAAAACGGTGTTCTAAAAATTCTCTAAACTGGGTTATGGTCGGCAATTGATTACGATATTCACTTACTTTTGCCTCCCATTGCTTGCGTGACTCGAAATCTAATTTTTGACTTATTATGTAAATGACTAGTATATCCCAGTTTTCTGTATTGATACCTATATTTTGTAACCCATTTAAAGTTTCATTGATTGTATCTAGATACTCTTTTAAGGCACAAGACGTTTCCGTAACTATTGGTTTTAAACCCATGAATCTGTCTAACATACAATTCGCAATGTACCGTTTGTTACTATAGCGGTTGATCAATTGTTCCCAACACATAACATAGTTATCACCTGTGATAGGGACATGTCTCAAAAGTTGCTCGGCTTCTCCACTCAGGTGACACTTAAGGTAGTGTAGTTTTTGTACATTGCCTAAGGACGCGTTATTATGAATCAATGATTCAAAAAGATCATGGAACGTCGTCCACTCCGTATACCTTCCGGTGAATGTAGGGATAACTATTTTAGGAAGCCTTATAGACCGATCAACTTTTGATACATCACTGTCTGTACTTGAATGCTTGCCCTGACTGTCTGCTAAAAATGACTCTAATATTTCACTTAAATCGGATTTATATTCTATGTACAGCTCTTCAGTAATATCAAACAAATCATTCTTATAATATTTTGAATTTTTGTAAATATCAGGTGAGATTTCCTCAATAATCTTAGTATGGGTTTCTTTAAAAGACAACCAATATTCTTCTAACGCATCTAATCTAGTCTGTATGTATGATTTTGTGATTCTAGATTTAGGCGATTTCTTATAATTTGTTTGTGCTTTAACAATTTTAGAATGGGTGTCCTCCTGAAGGCTGGTATAAGTATCCATTTTTAACTATTGAAATTAAATGTATTAAAACTAAACAAAAAGCAATCAAGTGCAGAACAGTAAACAATTATGCTATTACAATAACCACTTTCAACAATTAAACACAAGTAACAATAAATCAGCACAAATCTATATACAACTTATTACTAAGAAATTCTAATGTCCCTAATATTTATAAAATACACAAGTCACAACACTCACTTCTACTGCTCGATTCGGTTCCGTGCGCGTCGCGCCTCGCCTGCTGCTCAGCCTCGCCGCCCGCCGTACTGCACCGCGAGCCGCGCGTCGCCGCTGTACTGCACCGCGTGCCGCCCGCCGTACCGTCCGCGCGCCGCGGGAATGTAACTTCACTTTGGACTCAATAAAATGATACTCGCCAAAGTTGCTTCCTCACGCTTCAATCAGCAAATGCAGTTCGACGATAGGTTCCAACATCAGCAAATATTGTCTTCTCCAACTTTGTCGAACGGCTCATATATTATCCGGCTCCGATCGGACCATGTACAACGCTGTGTTGTCGCCGACAATAAAAACTCGTAGTATTTGAAATAAACACTATAATTCTCTGGAGTCTTGTTTCACAATGATAATTATTTATAATTAATTAAAATATTGTTTAATTTACAATTGTTCATGTATCCAAAAAATGTCAGAAGAGAAGATTTTGACAGATAAATTTTATTATTCTTAATGTTATACTTTTTTACATACGGCCAGTGCCAAAAAGGTTTTATATCTGGGTTTCGGGGTTTAACAGCCATCCGTTGAGTAGAATGTATTATGATTGCTTGGATGCTTTATTATTTTTCGCATGAGGACTGCACTATGCGTCATGTGTGAAACTGATAGTTAATTATTTACATTGTACGATACCAATGGACTGACCACGATACTTTTACGTTTGTAAAAAAAAACCCACTCGTATGCCTTTGCTTGGGTTCCAACCAGGAAAAACTTTCGATTCACCTTAAAATAAAACAATGTGTCATACATTCTAATATCTAAACAACTAGTATGAAACATCTGCCCTACTCACATGTTTTACTATGGTCACATTAGACATTATTAGCACGTATTAGTAAGCGTGAATGTTTCGCGAACTGCTACTGATAATTTGATGGCCGTTCGTGGTTTTGGTTCATCAAATAAACACATTCATTGGTCATAGTGCTACGTGCGAGTGGACAAGTATGAAAAGTCATTATTCTCTACGCACTTTGGGGAGTAAATGCTCCTAAAATGAAAACTTATCATTCTTTGGTTATCTTTTCTTGTTGGCTCCTCTCAGTCTGCCTATCTGAAATAAACTATATTTATGCTAATGAATAAATGATTTGTATCCAAGATCATAAGTTTTCATAGTTTTCAAACGGTGAAAACTTATCTTGGATACAAAATGCCTAGAGCCTAATGAGTTTTCATCATTTCTGTGAACAAGTTTCCTGAGTATATTATGTTGCTGTATTCTGAGAATTGGTGTAGTTTTACAATATGTAGACAGTTTGTTAGTTTCCTGGATATGGTTAGGTTAGAACATGGATTATTTACGATATTTATAGAGTAATAAAATAGTATTACCGGACACGATTGAGAATAAATCTTTACGCCCAGTTTTGATGCGATGGAGTTAAAACTGTCTTTCTTCCACTTCACTTTTGGAATGTTCTTTTATAAAGGACTTAACAATTAAAACATTAGGATAAAAATAATTCTTACGTACGTCTTCGTTTGAAAATAAAACTTGCTAATACTGTAAAAAGCACAAACTTGTTCTTTATTATAAAAAATACGCAAAAAAGCAGAACAAAACTGAAAATCTTCGTTTTCATTCAAAATATTTAATATTTACAGCTACTAAGTTAATTGAATGTAACCGTTAAATGAATGGAATAGTGGAATGTATGCAAACGGCTCGGGTGCGTACGAGTACAATGGAATATCTATTAGAGAATTGTTATGTCGACTGTTCATCGTAATTGAATCGTCGGACTGTTGTGTCACAGGGGAATATGGGATAGGGTTGACGATGTCACAGTTTAAAAGTAAACAGTGAGGAACATTGGTTGAATTTTCGTCTTGAAAAGTTATTTGGTGTCTTGAGAAACACTTTCAGAGACGAATTCATGGGAATCAAATAGTAAATTGTGTTGAAATAATGTGTTTCTGTATTTTTGTCAACTGCAGTGGAAGAACCTATTTATGAGTTATTATCGTCAGTAGCAAACATAAAGCAAAATGTTTTATTATCTTAAAAATAGAGAAAAAAAATAAAAAAAAAAGTATTAAAAATAAAGTAAAAAAGTAAGTGAATCTTTCTTGGAAGAAACGGCTACGTTCAAAGGAAAGTGCATGTTTAGTGTTATAATGAAATAAAATACTTTTTCTTGTTACTTACTTCACTCATAATTTGTATTAAGCTGTACAACCCCATAGTAGTTAGTTTAAACTGGATTCTGCTGTTGACTTACCCCTTTTGGATTCGAGTGTCTCATCGAAATACTCAATTTTTTGTGAAGTATTATTTTCATTAACCCATAACTGTTAATTAATCACGTTATCAAAATATTGTTTTTAGTCTGAACGACAACTTACAAGTCTCTTTATCATCCTATCGCTTATCCCGGTTGCATCCGCGGCCATCGCCTCGGAGCCCAGGGTAAACTGCAACTATGAACCTGAATTGACCAGACTGGTTAATACAATGGAGAGAAAACAGAACATTTGGAACAAAGTCAGGACCGTGAGCTTAACGTCCTCACGAGTGATTCGAACCCACGACATTCGAGGTTTTTGAGCACAGCGCTCTACACCACGTAGGCAGTACATATCACATAGTCACCTTTCTTGTTTCGAAAATTATCCCTCAGTAGTGATAACAGAATGAAAAATATAACTGATACGGGGCAACAAGTCTCTACTTTTTATTTTACAGTTTAATTTAATATCCTTCTAGGCAACCCTAAATCCAGTTAGAATTATTAAACTCCTAACGCGGTTGCATTATTTAAATCACTGACGGTTGTTGTTCCCATTTGATGGTTTGCGTCCATTCTGATTGTTCTATTAGCGGTGTCGGTGGCTTGTTCATAATGTAACTAGCCTTTCGCCCGCGACTTCGTCCGCGTCCTGTCTCGTCCCGTTGTCCCAACCCTTAGTTTAGAAGTTTTTCTTGCCTAAAAACCATCCCTGGACATAAACGAACAATTAAAAAAAATAATAACCAAATTGGTCCAGGCGTTATTGAGTTAAGCGCTTAACAACACATTTTGCGATCGATTTTTATATATAATATTTAGTATTCTTTTTGCATCAAATCCGAACTAATAGACCAATAGTGTAATTAACAGAGCTGATTAATTGGTTAGTAATAAGCTCGCTGGCAGTATTGACCGATTTGGTTTGGTGGATATGTGTTGGGCTACTAAAAGCGTGTGGTTTTGAGCACCGCACATAAGGTATCTACAACAGTAATAACTCACTCGATATAAAATGTGGAAAAATGTGCTTAAGTATAATATGGCTATGATCTATATAATAAAACAAAATAAAATAAAATGAAATTGAAATAAATGACATTTAAAGAAATTGATTGAAATAAAATAAAATAGAAGAGAAATTAAAAGAAAGGAAGAGAAAAGAAACGAAAAAGTTTATTAAATTCTAACATAATAGGTACAAAGCTACGAGCTTACATAGTTTGAAGGAAGGCGATTGGATGATGTTATCAACATTATTTACAACAAATAGTCGACATTACTTAATCTGTACATTTAAGTTTACCAGTTTTTGATTATTTACTTCATCAGCCTATCCCAATCCGCCACAAGACATTGCCCTAGGCCACTTATTTTACGTAGAGTACCTACTCTATAATTTTATCTCGCATTTATTTAATACTAAAAGTTTCATTGGAAAACTGAATTTTACGATACTTTAAACCATCCAATAGGTCCCGTAAACCGGTCGCAATTCCAGTGAAACAGTGCGGGATCGACTCCCGGGGTGAATATACTTTTTCTACGAGCCTCAGGCCAGAATTTACTGGCTTCAGTTACTCACGGACGTGATAATATTGGATGCTGGAGGAGGCATTTTATGTTGTTTAATGTGCACATGTAGAAGTATTATTGTTACTTTTAGTGCGGCGCTTGAGTTTTAAGTCTCGTGTGTGAATGGTATATGCAATAAATATCATGTGAGTATGCATGATTAAGAACTAACTAATTACTTTATAAACATTGACGAGACGAATCCTATTAAGAGTGAAAAAAAACAGTCACTCAAAAATGATATTACTTACTATTCCAGATATATGTATTTCAATCAAACAGGACTCTAAAATTCCTTTTAAATATAAATATTTATATTTTTTATTATATTTTTAATGTTTGAATCGCCGCTAATTTATTGAGATGGCAAGATGTAACTGCCTCTGCCACCATTCATCAATTATTACATCGATATAAATTTTAAGTTACCTATCCATACCCCTTTTCAAAACAACGTCTCAACAATTTAATAATTTTAGTTATTAAATTTGTAAAGCCGCATCCATTCTTTCCTTATGAACGTCGGCAGCAAAGCAGACAGTTTCCCCGTGAGAAATACACTAGCAGTAATGGCGGGCGTGATTTCGGTGTACACCTCGGATAATTGCGAATTTAGCTCGCCCCGTGCGCTAAATAACACCGACTTATCGACGATATGCATATTATTGCATATGCTGCACGGATGCGTTTTACAGTGTAGTAAAAGGATAGTAAATGCATTTTACATTATTTGAAGGACTGGTTATAGTGCATACTGATTTGACTGTTGAGAAAAAAGTAGCAGATGATATTTAACAAAATAATGATTTATAAATATGGTTGTTGTGAATTTGGCTCGCCCTGTGCGCTAAATAACACCGACTTATCGACGATATGCACATTATTGCATATGCTGCATGGATGCGTTTTACATTGTAGTAAAAGGATAGTAAATGCAATTTACATTTTTTGAAGGGCTGATTATTGTGTAGGGTTGTTTTGATTGTAGAGAAAAACTAAAAGCCGTGGTTGATCTTTTAACTAAACAACATTTTAAAAACAGTTATTTTTGCGAATTTTGTTCGCCCCATCACACTATCTAGACCCGCTTGGTGTAATGGTCAAGATGTTGCCTATTTCGCAAGAGGTCGAGTTCGATCCCTGCACAGTACAAACATTTGTGTGCATGAACATGTCTGTTTGTCCTGGTCTGGGTGTTATATGTATCTATTTAAGTATATTTGTAATACCACTGTTGATTCTGATGTCTGTAACACAAGTGGTTAAGCTACTTAACACGGGGTCAGATCAATGTATTTTCAATGTGTTTGATCCTATTGTGTTTTAATCTTTTTCTAAGGTCTAAAAAAATACAAAATGTTATAATATCCAAGAAGTTGGTAAGTATTCTTTTCGTCCGTGTTAATTGTCTTTATACTCGTATATATTACGCTTTTGCCATTTTTTTAAAATACCAACACAGAAACATTTAAATCCAAAGAAACAACCATAAAATGTCGCAAGAAGCCATTGTCAACAGTATCGGCTTAATCGAGCCAAGTGCCGTGTGAGTGCCCGAGGGAAGTTCCTTCGAAATTGGCGTCATTACAAGAGTTTCCAACTGTAACAATTATGCCGTCGTTTGTCCGTCGCTCCTTCGAGGTGATTGGTGAACTAAAAACTTGCTAATACCGGCTTGTTTGTTAACTGTGGATGGTGCATTATGAATAGAATGCATTTCTTGGTATTAAGAATAGTTGATGGGTGGAACTAAGAATGGCATCGAAGTTTGTAATGACGATTACATTTTTAGTTTGAATTTCATCGATATATCTTTTGTTTGTACCTAGTTACATTTTGCATGGATTTATGTCTAATGCCAGATCATAGACTACCCCCCTTGAAGGCCATTTACTTTTTTCAGAGAGGATTTTTAAGAGAGGAAAAGCTGGGGAGATATCTCCACCTTTCCGAAGACCACAGTGAAGTAGCACTTCGTAACTGTGGTGCCATGTGTCTGTTGGTGGGTAAGGTCGCCGGAACACAATAGAAAGGGTATGGGGTCTTAAAGGCAGGTAATGCATAACAACCTTGTGCGGTTGTTATGTCCAAGGGTGATCACTTGCCATCAGATGACCCTCTTGTTCGTTTCCCTCCCTATAACATAAAAAAAAACATTTCGGCGGGAGTGCTCAGCGTTAACTTTGTGTTAGGTATTATTCACTTTGGTCACAAACCCGCCAGCTCAGCATGATGAATTAAAGCTCTCACCAGTGGGAAACCTACGTCCAACAATGGAGTGATGACATGGGCTACTCTAGGCTCATGATAATGAACCGTGATAAGAGAATGATGTGCTTAGCTGGCAGTGCTTACGTAGCGTGATAATCGGCGGATATTTAGCAGATAATCGGCGGCCATATTGCATCAATATTCTGACAATAACACCGCGACTGCGTCACAGTGCGGCCGTCAGTAGCTCAAGTCAAACATTGCACGCGTTGCAGCGACTGCACGTCACGAATGCATTATTAATATCGCGCGTAAATGATGTGCTGTTTGTTTTCAATTAGCGCGCCGGGTCGCCGACAGATTACTGAATTATTGCTGCGCTGTACCAACAGTTGGTGGGGTTGGGAAAAAATTGAATTCGCGGACAATAGGCGCTGTTGTGTCTATCCGCGAACGAATATATTGCAAAAAAATTAATGCAAAACAAAAATGATACAATTCTTTTAAGAAGCTTAATTATTCAGATTGCTAAGTATACAAATACGAGTATACGTTATGGTAGTAATGTTTCTCGTCACATTTTAGCAGATCAATACGCGGGCTATCACAATAATAGGCGGATTTTTGACCGCAAATGTACACCTATCACTCTGGAATATAATCTAAGTAGCTTCTTAAGAAGTTACGACATTTGAAGGTAGAAATGGTATGGTTGTCACCTGTGAACTACATAACTTAATATTCTACGAACATTTTCAATCGTGAGGAAAATAAACCACAGCTGAAACTCGTCCACCAGTATATTACTTTTTAATACAAGTGCAGTGTCACGCATACATTATTAATAGTTTCACGTACGAGTAAGTGATGTCCTGTTTGTTTTCAATTCCCGCTCGGCCGACAGATTACTGAATTATTGCTGCGGCTCTGGTCGGTCACGTTTTAAAAAGTTTTTTGTGATGCGGACAATAGGTCTCCATGTCACTCGTTGGAATGTATAAAAAATACAGTTTGAAATAATTTTCCTTAGGGTGTTTTTTTGAAATCATCAATATAATATGTAGTTCCAAATTTCGTTTTTATTAACAACTGGAAATAAACGAAAATAAATATATTTTTTTCGGGAAAAAAAGTTTTCGAATATGTATAACAGGAGATACTCAGCTCTTAGAAAGATTCGTAGGTAAACTAACCAAAATAGAAAAGTGGAACGGCTAAAGGACTAAAATATTTTCTAAATAATAAGTAATCACATTTTCTTAGACCTGAAAACACAAAATCAGTGTCTTAAAAGTAATTAAAGGTTGACACACTTTATTTAAACTTTGAAAATAGCTTTTATGCATACATTAATTTCGTTTCGCAACGCTCCATACGTAAAATACTAAAACCTTGTTGGATTTAAAATTAAAATTCTCAGAATAGTTGCAGGCAAGAACTGCAACGTCTTAATTGTAACCCACGGCGATGCATTATGCAGTGGACTACTGAATTAACATTAACCCATTCCGAGCTCAATTATTGTGGATATCGAAGTAAGCCGACTGTGGTGTCGTAAGTATACGCTTATGGGGGGCTACATACAGTTGGGAAAGAAGGTCGATGTTTTATTCGATGTCAGCTATAAAAAATAATAGAAACGGGATAAATAAACTTGGAAGAAGAAGAAGAGCTATTAAAAGAAGGAATAAAATAAATACGTAAAAACCTTGAATAAGTTTATTATATTAACATTGAGACTTAAATAAAGCACACTACGCCTCGCAAGAGTCGCAAGGCATTAGAGGCAAGCATCGATACAGACCTTTAAATAAAAAAAATGTAGTGCTTATAGAAATAAAAAGACTATAGCCCTTTGTATGATAAAATCAGGGCTTGTTCATGCACATTGAAAAAATATTTTCTGCTTTACTTTTTGATTTATTTATTAAAATAATATTACATATTAATCAGTATCTATAATACCAAATGAGACGTTTTTTGTTTTCCATTCTTCTGTTTCGTGTGTTCGTAAAAACTCTGCGCCGCTTCTGGGCTTAAAACCAAGTATAACTCGTACTTACAAATCAACGGATCCATTATTATAATACTCCGTATCTCATTACATGCCGCTTTCTCAGGATAAACATATTATTTATCGAGCCCCGAAACCAAACCGAACCTTTATGGACTATTAAAAATGGTACCACTTACGATTATCTTGTGATTTATATTGGAGTACTGTAACGGTGAAGATGATAGTGTCTGTCGTGTACTCTGACACCATTGCAAAGCTAAGTTTAACCCTAAAAATACAAAACAACTAAGTTATTGTACCCGCCACAACATAGAACGCCTTTCGGTGCTAGGTCACCAATTTCACGTCTTCGCAAATTGTACAACAAATAAGACTTTTTGGACTCTTGAGATTTGATAGTAAGGTTGTAACATAAATTGTTACAATATCTTTGGTTTAAGACAAAGTGTATTACGTAGTAGTAAAAATCTCTTTATAATTATCATACTGTTGGGTTTAAGTTTTTTCTTATTTTATAAAGTATTTTTTTTAATTGATTATGTGTAAGAATGTTTATTTAATTGTACATTACTCGTAAATGTACTGAATGAAGAATGCAGTAATTTTCTGCATTCTCTCGTATAACTGTACATACATGCTGTGTTTATCAGTAAATCTGTTGTGCAATTATTATTAATATTAACAAACATGTATCCATTAGATCTTAAACACTTTGTAACAATAGTTGATAAACCTAAAAAATAAATAAACCTGGTCTGAATGTGGACGGGTACCAAAGAGATGTTTGACTCTCGAAAAAAACAGTAACTAAGCCGTTTATAAATGAATTAAGAAGAAACAGTTTTTTCATGGAATAAAGAATGAAATGAAATACTCATAAAAATATCGAAGACATATTTACGAGTAGGTACGAGTATGTGAAAAAAATTGTTGGACTGAAAATCGTAACGCTTCTCTCGTTTCAAAACGGATGAAATGAATGTTTTTTGTAACGTATGAGTATACATTAATTTGGATGAAAAGGTTTCATCTAAACAGAAAAAACATCTAGATATCTTCTATTCAGCAAATTCTTACTATCTTTTGTGCGTCGGAAATTATATTCTGAAGGACAGCGAATCGACTTTCTAGATTCTTTCATCTCATAAACTCGATACAGATCTTATATACCGTCCGCCTCTCAAATAAGTCTCGTAAAAGGCATGCAGAGATAAAAATGTTATAGGAATCTTTCGACTCAGATAGGCTTTAACAATGAGCTCCATACTGCCTCCATATATTAAGATAGCTCTCCTCAAATTTATTGCAAGCAATAACATTTTATTTGCATAAATATTTCACAAGGATAGCTCTAATCGTGAGAATCTTGATCATTGTTCGAAATGGTCTTGGCAAAACAATCAAGGATAGATCTTTTCCGATATGAAAGTACTTGAGTGGAATTAAGTATCATTTCTATAGCATTAAACTTGTGAGATTTACTCGAGTTGCTTACCGGGCATATTATAAAGGCATTATGACTATTTATAACGATTAAGTCGCTTATACTGTATGCATTTTCTTGGGTTCTGTCAC
Source organism: Nomophila noctuella (assembly GCA_958496325.1). Lineage (NCBI taxonomy): Eukaryota > Metazoa > Arthropoda > Insecta > Lepidoptera > Crambidae > Nomophila > Nomophila noctuella. The sequence goes on from OY292486.1 coordinate 1,260,790, forward strand.
AATGTATGAAGAACCATCTCTAAATTTTAGTCAGATGAACTTTTATAAACATTATTTTGGTCACATCATGACAGCATGCATATTTAAGTGAGCAGTAATGAAAATCCAAAATGTCATTCAATAACACCAGTTACGTTGTACATATTGGTATTTGAGCTATCTTTTTATTAACCTTTTTCATATAAAGAGAGGAAGACCCTTGTGGAACTTCCACTCACATTAGCCGCTCGTCTGGGGAAGTAGGTACCTCCCCCCACCATACAACAAGACCACAGTTAAGTAGCACTTCTTAACTGTTGTGCTTTGTTTATATTTTAGAGGTCGATCTAAAAATGCATTATTTTTTTGTTATTTAATGCACGGAACTACTGTGGTCTGTATGCGGTTCACACTTGATACTTTAATATCATAATAAAATCCCATTGTAGATACTATTACAAGTGGTCGTGTTTCGTACAAATCTCAATATTTATACGAGACTTTAATTTCTTAGCTGATACTAAGCAGGATTAGAATAAAATCTAGTGCATATTATAACTTTCTAATTTCAACCTGCGACAGTTTATATATATTTCGATTCCAAATGGTAATTACATCGCAAAAGATAATAAAATTGTCAACGTACTCGTTAAATATATTCTATGTGAAACTTATTGTGCTTATGGCGATTTATGTGATTGTCTGGATTTATATTATATTCGACGGGCCCGTTGGTCTAGTGGCTAGAGACCCTGGCTACAAAACCAAAGATCGCGGGTTCGAATCCCGCTAGGGGCAAATGTTTGTGTGATGAACATCGGCATTTGTACTCGAGTCATGGATGTTTATAAAAGTATTTAAGTATGTCTATCCGTTCCCTAGCTTTCATAGTACAAGTTTCGAGCTTAGTTTGGGGCTAGGTAATTGGTGTGTAAGTCCAAGGCATTTATTCGTACTATTCAGATACATTTGAGTTGCAATATAAAATAACCTACAGTACTTGGTAAACAAAAAAATAAATAAACTGGAATGCCTTATTTACATATATAAGCAGTATAATCTTATTAGCAGCACTTTGCAAACATATAAGTTTTATTCGTAGTATCCTATGGAGTCCTAAATTACTGCTTTGATTAAAATGCAATGTTCGTGCGAATTCATAAGCAATGAAATTGGGCTACGTGTACATACAAGATATGTTTCTTTAATCCAAATTTCGTAGTGTACTCCTGACCGTTTTGATCACTATTCTGTTCCTTTCCAGATGTAAGATGAAATATTGATGAATTCAGAGTTTAGTGAGAATTGTCATATTTCTGACCTCTCTTGTGGGACCTTAATGCGTTATATAGTATCAAATATAAAATATACGGGCAAAGCCTTTAAAAAAGTAGCTTTAGGAAAGGATAGTCATCATAATTCAACATGCATCCTAAAACATCCATACACGTTATTAAAAATATTATTTAAAAGAAACAAAAATCTTTTTTCCTTTCAAGTTGTAAGGTTTGTATAGGTACCGTGTGTTTATTTCGAAAACTAATGTGAATAGACGACACGTGTATAACTCACAGTGGAAGCTGAGATTATGATTCTTTGTCAGCTCAACCAAAAACCTCATTTCCACTACATGCACCACCGTTTTTATTGAACCCTATTTCTCTATCCTTAAGGTTCATATTTTCCTGTGCTTTCCTGTACATGAGACCTTTTGCACTGAAACGCAGTGGTCGCGACACTGCGACACATTTTTCTCATTTCGAATGCATATTTTATGGAGCACGAACTCGTAATGAAAGGAATCTCATACAGAACAAACAAATTACAGTGTATGTCGCCTTGATATATTTTTGTTTCTTTGGATATTACTGTGCTGATATCTGATGACCTATATAGCAGCCATTGGACTTATAATTGAAGTTATCAAGGTTCGTGCTAGTGGATTGAGTTAAGCTTTGTTTTTAATCGCGAGTCTTAAGATATTTTGGTTAAATAAGGAATTTACTACAAGAGCAATGCGATTTAACTTATTTATTTTTTAGATAAAATAATTATTATTTATTTTGTTTTCGCTTATTTAATCCTGGTGTATTAAAAGGTTTTGTACTACTGAAATATCTTAATGTATGTCCTAATATGCATTTTATTTAAAAAATAAATAAATTCAAAATATTTTACTACATGACCCTGTCACTTCTTATCCTCAAAATAAATGCAAAAAAATAAGTGTTCAAACGAAAGAGTATCAAAATCACTCGATATTGAAAGTATCTTCCTGATAGGGAAAATTATGAAGATTTCATTTTCGCCGTTCGACTATAACGGGGCCCGCAAAGATTATTTATCATCGCATTATTTCAGAAGGCTTGAGAAGTCAGCTCGCGAAGTTTGTTAAGTGGGGGGGCTTCGAGTTTTAATAGGCCCCAGTTGACACTTTATTGGTTAAGAGTTACCGAGATAGATACGTATATATATTGTGTATAGCACACCTGAAGGTTGTGTTTGTGTAAGATATTCGGTTTTCGATTAGGTAGGAGTTTGCCTTCACATCTGGACGTGTACAGAAAAAGATATTGTTATTGACAAAACATGGATAAAACTTAATATTATTTAAAGGGACTAAACGCGCTATAAATTATGTAATATATGTATACTACTTACTGCTTATATAATAAACTTCTTCCATTGCTTAAGCCTAAATTGGAAGGAAGGTCTATTTTGTCAGTTTGGTCAGGTAGAAATAAAACCAATGCACTTTTCAGTCTAGTCTAACACACAACATTAACGCTTGGCCTTTTGAGAAAGTCGCGTGATTTACTAATTAACGTTTTTATATCATCATCAGCCTATCGCAGTCCACTGCTGGACATAGGCCTCTCCTAGGGCTCTCCTTCGTATTTATATAATTTTTACACAATGATTACGTGACCAAATTTATACATACTTGTGTCTTACAATTTTATGGGTCTTTTTCAGTCTTTTTGGTTCACCCATAAGCCTTTTCGATGTATCCCGCCGCCATTTAAAGTGTAACGGACGATAAGCAACACCATTCTATACAAACTCGATGTTAATTAAACCGATATCTTCGAACCCGAGAGCCCACAACGTCGTTTAGAGTACAGCTAATAAATCTTATCAACTAAAAGCAAAAAACAAATTGGATACAGACGTTGGAGAGCATTTGAATAGAGATGCACGATACTTGACTACACCTTTCTAGAAGAACTTTAACAATATTGTTATTCAATTTGAATTGCATGACGGCGGGCCGTAAGCGTTTGTTTTGTGAACAACGGAATGTGGAACAGATATTAAGAAGTTTTGGTGCGTTCATAAAATAGGAATGTGTGTAGATAAAATAAAGAAAAAAGTTCTTTGGATAGGCTCTGTGACACTTGGGTCTTGGAGAAGGCTGTTGTGCCTCAAACGACGCGTAGAACTAAGCGGCTTGCTACAGCTCTATCTGGAGAAAGCCGTTGCTAAAATAGTCTTCCAAACAGCATTTTTATACATATTATTGTTAGCCAATACTTAACTAAGTTTAAAACTGCCAGTATACAAGTATTTTGGATGAGTAAATTTACCAACCCTTATCTCTAGTACCTACCTATATATTTATTCCTGCTAAAGTCCATAATTCCAAAGAGGTCGACCCATTGGAATGCTGCAGTTACTATAAAAAGAAAACATTTTGTTTTTCTTTTAGGCTAATAAATGTTAAAATACTACAATGCCAAATTGAATATCGTACATAGAACGAATATAAAAACGAAGTGATGATATTATCTAAAGACATTTTTACATCGTAGCCATGTAGTTGAAATGGAACAAGCCTTGTGGCATGCAAATAAGCTATTGAATAAGCATAATATACAACACCCATAACAATACATACATGAAGGTTGAACCGCAATCTCTTTAATTTTTTGATCCTTTGTTTCATATAAAATAGATGTAAGGAAATTCAAAACGTTTATATTTTGTGTCGCTATGTTTTCAGACCAATTACCATGGAATAATAATGTGTTTTAACCATTAGAACTAATTTGCATATTTTGATATTGTATGTATGATATTAGATTTCAAAATATTTTGTTTCGCTACTGTTCTGTCTGTCTGTCATGTAAATATTAATGTAGACAGCAAATGTTAAAATTCAATAATACATTTCATCATCATTTCTTGCAGCACCAATACATTTCAATAAACCGAGCAATTCGTCAATACGTCCACTTTTTAAACCTAATACGTATTCGACGTGAATAATACATGACGAAACGTCCGGACGAATCGAAATCGAATCACAAATGACTGCGGAATAAAACGTTTACCAACATTGTGAGGACGGAGTACGGACAAAGCTGGGCACAACAAGCTAAAGACAGATAGGAAAACAGCATTATACATGCGGACATGTATCGCACGGCGCGTGGGACGACCCACTCGCCCGGGGCCTTATCTGTGGAATAATCACTTTGAACAACCGAGTGGCCCCAGATTAGAATCTTAAATCCCCCGTAAATTTTCTATTCCGAAGGGCCATTATAATGGAATAACCTCAGCACTGAGGGCAAAAAATATACACGAATAATTTCATCATACCACTCCCCCTGTTGATTGCGAAATTTCAATCAACCTCGTAAATGGTATACAGTTTCGTATCGACACTCGGAACGACTTTTTTTGGGGTTGGGATACCAGCACATGTGCTGTGCGGCATTCGATATTGGACGTTAAAGTGTTGATGGTAAGATGGAGAATAAATTGGACTGTGTCAGGATGCATACTTGAATGCATGGTCCGTGACACAGATTTATTCGCACTATTCAAATCGCAGTTGTAGCAAGCCCAGATTTATTTTTATTATATATAGCGCGCTTCGCTAATTATGTAGGGATGAAAGAGCTCAAAGCTGAGAGAGTAAAGCCATCTGGTGTAGCTAGATCGGTCTCGCGATTGCGAATACGAATAGAAAGTTCGTTTGATGTTGTATACGTTGAGGCAGCGGTTATAGATATTTTACAAATGAATGCACAGGCCTATTCAGTCAGTACGGTGCACATTAGCGACTTTGAAAAACAATTCAATCTTCCCTAATTCGTTACAGCCAAGAATTTAGTTATGAATCTTAAAGAGTAATAAAACGAAAATGTAAGTATCGAAGAACCCCTTCCAAGTGTGCTTCAAAATAATAATGTAACTTTAATTTTACTTGAAATAGTGCACCCCTCTAGTTTCTTTATTAAAATTATCATCTCACCAAGGGGTCAAAGAACACATTACTAAATTTTAACAGCAAACTTTCCGCACGTTACTTCGCAGCGCTCCTTTATAGTGATCAAAACTTGAGTAGGAATCGTTATAACTATCACTTTGCTACCGAAATTTGTACCTTCCATGTACGGTTTAACAGTGAAATTAGTGAAATTGCTATCGCCGATACTTCAAACTCTTGTTGAGTTCGTAGCATTGTTTGAATTTGGGTTTAAATGTTTCATAAATACGGTTGATTATTCAATGGCAATGGTTTTTTGGTTAGGGCGTTTAGAGGCGCGTTCGTTGGAAGCACGCGTAAGCACGTGCCGGCCGCCTACTCCCCGCTGGTACGCACTCCTTGTTACAACGAGAACTGTACCGTCCTGTAATTACACACAAATTAGACAAGATTTATTGAGGGGTGGAACACCTTGGCAACTACAGAAGGTACTAATAACGGTTGGCCAGCCTCGATATTACGATTAATTTGCAGCGGGCGACTGCTGGTGAAATACGAAAGTATCAACGGTGCCGATCGTAAATTTTCTCTTCCAGCTTATACTAACATGTCACCGGTGAAAAATACTAGTACGCAGGATATTCTATAGTATCTACACAAGTGAGTGCGCAAGTACAAGTGCCCTCCCTATTCTCTCACTCTCATAGTCCGGTGGGACAGCAATCTGACACGGCCCTAGAGAGATCAGGAACCAACGATTTACCGTGCCTTCAGAAGTACGGAGGAGCAAGAGATGATTTTTTCGGTCACCCTTCCGATCACTGGCTTCTGCGAAAGTTGCTTAACTTAGCAATCGCAAGCCGGCGCGCTATCCTTGCGCTATCGAGCTCCTCCATCGCCACCGATGAAATATCAAGGATTTAACTGTCATAACGTAGACTCATAAACTGTCAGTGTCGAACAACGAAAAGTAATTAGCGTGTCTCTCGTTTATACACGTTGTCGTATAAAATACGTCGATTTTAACTGCATCGTAAAAGAATTACTGCGGTGTAAGTCAACCCCTTCGACGCCGGCCCGCGAAATATTTGACAGCTTCATTTAACAAAAGGTGGACATTTAGCAAACAATAATGGCATTTTTAGTGCGGCCTTTTCATATTTTATGGTGTGTTTATTGGCCATTGTAGGAAGTTTCGCGGCCGGCGCCGGCGTTCCGGGCGAGACACTAAAAATGATTCATCTCCCAGGTACGAATTATCTGACGTCCTACACGTCCTTTCGGCTTAATGAGCGAGAAGAATGGACCGTTTCGCTTTCCCGGGATTTGGACGACCCCCACATATATCTGGACGACGTCCTTATTAAAAGAGGAACAATGTCGGGTATTATTTTTATTTGCGCCTGTGTGCGTCCGCTTGACATCAAGGAAATGCGAGCGTTAGTGTAACTGTTGGAGGTGTGACCTGGGCATAATTACTGTAATATTTTACCAAGTAAAACTATGTTATGGTTTGCAAGTTCTCGTGACAACAAATACATTTTCCAAAGAAATACTTAGTTATTTTAAAAACAAACTTAACTAGACTTTGCCGTGATAACAACACACCTTTGAACTGTTCTAATACTTTACTGACACATTTACCAATCCTTTACAAACAACAACAAAATCAGTTCTTATCATATCGTGGACATAAGAAGTCATGGCTGTGAAGGATCTAGCATGATGAAGAAATTCAATGTTATCATAATATGTTTTTATCTCTCCTAACAGATACTTATCGTCAGTAAACAGTCGTTTTCTCCGTTTATTTGTCAGTTGGATATGGCGGATGTCACATCAATGATTGCTTTCTGTATACCCGATACAATTAAGATACCTTTTATTCCGATACGCTTTCAAAATGTCACCGCCTAAACTAATACGGATTACAACGGGTCCCTACCTGCTTCTCCCTAAGGAAATAAAAACTTATCAGGGAACTTTGTTCCCGTTATCTTCGGGGCAAGTAAACACTTTTTATTTTATGACCACCCGCAGTTTTACAACCAACAAGTCGGAGCTAGGTACTGTTTGAGAACTACCTAGGATTGCTAGTGTTAAGTTTTGTTTGCACGGAATTCGGTTGTTTTGCTCCTTAAAGCGGTGTTTGAGTGTTGAATTATTAAGACGGTACGACGGATGAATTCGTTTCACTGTTATGTTTCAAAAGATTTGTTGAGTGAATTATAAGTGAAGCGGTGGTGCTATATCAGTTTTAGCGTGAATAGGTTCACTTGGCCGAGTGAATAGGTTTTACTGGCGTGAATAATATCGTGTTGATTTATCTGTCAATAAGTTTGTCAAAGCTTTAATACTGCGAATAGTAGGAATACATTAGCACACTTGCAAAGTGTGTATAAGCGGCGGTAATTACCTAATGTTTGATTTTGTCAAAAGTTTGATAATTGCATTGAATAGGTAAGTCTACAAGTTGTTTAGGGTCACGATTGCTGTTCACAATCGTAACGTCAAGCGATAAATAAATGTACTTGTTCTACATAATAAGTATCGCGTTTATTCCCACTGTTATGTTTAGTAGAAAATTACCTTTGGTAACCCCAATCACGGCTACCCCAAACCCATTCCGGTCCAATTACTTAACAAATTCATGTACTCTACAACTTATTGATTCCAATATCATCCCCATCGCATGGCAAGTCCACATTTCAAAATTCCCCCATCCTTCGGAAATAACACTAAAAAGGCTTATAGCCGTCCTATCTCTAGTATCGTATCACATCGTCTTATCATCTTTATATTCCTTAACCCTTGGGGTAAAAAACATGGCAAATGCATTGAGGTACCTTTTGCCAAGGAATAAATTCTGTGAAGGCTATCAGGTCGTGATAAGACTAGATTTATCACATTGTCAAGGTGGCTTTTTATTAGGGACGTCGGGCCGGAAGGGAAGTAAGCCGCTTTAGGGATGGACCGAAAGGTAATGTGTTGTGTTCACTAACATTGGGACGGTGGAGGATTTATGGGAGCTAGGAAATACTCTCATCTTCTGAGAGATTCGATTTACAGTGGATTTTTTATTTCTATCTTCTAGTCCATCTCATCGGTGTTGGGCTGTCATGTGTCAAGTCATCCGTTAGCTAATTCAATCATGAAGCAGAGAATTTCTCGAGTGACTTCTGTGAAAAACAAATCAACCTCCTATTCCTTTGACTTTATAGGACACAGCAATCAGACGACACCGTAGAGAAAACTGTCACAGAAACCACCATCAAGTCAAAATCTAGTCTACCGATTTCAAATGACTATTAAGACGAATGGAGCATTCTCGTTAGCATCTTTGGCTTAGCTGTAGCTTTGAAATAATTCTTAACACTTTACCACAGAAAGCTTTAAACAAGTGAAACAATATATCAAAGGAACGAAGTCATTCACATCTAATTTTATCGCAAGTACTCTTGAAACTCTGAAGGGTCACTAAGACGACATTTAAATGTCCATAGCTGTATCATTAATTCTGGCAATTCCATTCATTAAACAATCAGAGCAAGTCAGACTCTACAGGGACCCTGGACCTTCGTCAAAGCAAATCTCATTACCAATAGTCGAAAACTGAGTGCCAAATCAATTCATTACCAAAGCAGTGGCTTAGTACTATCTGACAATCGATACTGGGTAGTTCTATAGGTGTTCATTTAACTCAAGATTGAACTGCAGATTAAACAGTGGATAGTTTGCCCCCTTTGCGATTGTGGTCTGCGGCAGAAGAGACAGCGGTTATGTTGAAGATATTTCACTCGAGAATTCACGCCATCTTTGAAATTAAATAGTTCGTTTATTGAGAGTAAAAGTCATTAGCCTGGCCTTCTTCTATTTATCGTATGCAAATTCTGTACTCGTTCTATTACTTCCATTGAAACTACAATAAGAGATACCATACATAACAAACCCACACATATCTAAAATCTTATACTACATGACGTCGTAGGGACATCACCATTGGTTAGCTGAAGACCCATAAATCCTGAGATGAGCATGTATGACAATTTTCTTAGTCAGCAGGGGTCTATCAAAAAACAACGACGACTTGACTTTCACGGAACCGATAACACCGCTAACTTCTAAACTAAGCTTGCAAACACCATTCAGTCTCTCTGTTGAGATAAAATTGTTATTCGGCTATTAAAACTCGGTCCTAAATGAACAGAATTAATATGTTTTGTCGCCTTTAGCACTGCCTTTAGTTCCCCGCGCATTGCCTTACCCTGGCACCGAACTTACTGTCGAGGGGCATTATGCGTCCTTATCGGCACTCGTTAGTCGCCCCTAATAAAACCAACCCTCTAATCTCAAGGGTTGTTGCAGCTCTCTTAAATTTAATCAGAGCAAATTTAAAAGGAGAAACAATACTCTCCTTTCAATGTTTGTCCTCTGTAGTTGCGATGGGAATAATTGTGTCATTTAAAGTTTCTAGTACAGTTGATAATGTTTTTGTTAGTCTTCTTTTAGACTTGAAAGATTTCCAACCCTTCTAAATGTTTTTACGTTTCTAATCAAAGAAACATTTTTGTATTGCGTTTTGAAATGTATGCATAACAAAAGGCTTACTTTACATGTTAATGCGCGAGAATCGAACCTGTGACCTCTGCATTAACAGTTGTTTACTTAACTATTACACGAAACCGGAAGTACATAAACAAACAAACAAAAAAAATTGTACATCATTTCACAGTTTCTCTCTCACTTATCAGCAAAAACCGTTTTATCTAATAAAAAGTCTGGTAAAGAAAGCCTCAATGTAATATACGTAGATAAAAATATAATTTGAACAACATTTCCACCCAGACTAAGTGTATCTTGACTACCCTTGGGAGTTTCCACAAATTCTAGAACAAAACTTTTTCTCTTACAAGGGAATACATTCTGCAAGTTTTCAAGAGGCGTGTAGTTCACGCTTTGAATATTATTTGCTACTCCAGTACTTTTTGTGAACGTAGTACGAGAGCTTATGCAGAGACTTCATTTGATATTTTAAGTGAAACATTTTTCTGATTACGAACAACTGATAACTGAGATCAGAGATTTCGTTCGAGTTCACATACTTAAAAAAAGTTACATAGTGACGTAATACACATTGATTCCGATGAGACTATAGTGTTTTGTCACTAAATGAATACTTTAATTATAATTTTACTAATCATTATTTATTAATGGTATTTGGCGGGGTCTTTTTGTATGGTTTTATACTTGCCAATATAATTTGAACCGTGGTCCAGTGGTAAAAATATAGATGCCATATTTTTACCGTTCTTCCCTTGTTAATAGTTCGCAAGATATTGCACAAAAAAATTAAGAGTGATTCCTTTATTAATGTCACTAACAACATTCTTCGCAACCTCTCGTACTATCAATTCAACGAATATTACTTATCTAATAGTCAGAAGTTAGTGGAGCGTACGTAATGAATAATCGATAAACTCAAAACGCAATATTACATTAATGTGAAATTTTGCAGCATCCACCCTCTTACGCAGACGCAGTTGTTTTATGCTGAGTCAGCAGTGCTCGTAGTGAAAATACAGAGGCGGAATTCAGCAAACGGTATTTTAGGTTTTACGATTGAAAAACTGACTTTATCTTGTCGAAACTGGCCGAGTCACTTTGAGAGATGGTCAGCTCGGAATATCAAAAAGATTCCGTGTACTCGTTTGAGCCGTAAAGCAAACTACACCGTAGTCCTAAGTCCCCATTCCCAACATTGTATTTTATTTGGCAACATCATGATCATCTCAAAAGTTCAAACCTTATAGATACTTCGATTTAGATTTTTTTATTATTTTCATTGGGGCATACGTACGTGACTTTATATGGATAATGTGTATTTGTTTATTCGAAAAAATAATATTTTACAATTTAAGGTTATTTTTCTCATCTTTTGGCTTGACTTTTGTGTTTTGTTGTTTCAGTAAAATTAGTATTGAAGTTCTCTGGCATCTGTGCTTTCGACGGGTATATTTTTATCCAAGTAATATAATAGTTATCACTAAAGCATAAGCAGTCTATTCCATTTACTCACCATCGAAAACAGCAGTGTGTCACTCCAAAAGCGTTGTCGTTAATATGCCCCTGAATCTAAAATGATAGTTCTAAAGCCGCATTGATTTAATGAACATGGGATTTGTAATTTGAAAGTCATTGCCATTACGTCCCTCATTGTCGCCTCTCGCTGATGAAATATGGATCATTGTACTGTTATTCATTGTCTCTGCCCCTGTCTGTTGTCTGCTGTTTAATTTGTATAGGAGGGAGCCGCGGAAACGCTTTAGGCCTTAGAAGGCTTAGCCTGTTATTGCGAGGAATACAAGTCACGGTTACAATGACACTGGTTGATAGGGGTAATGACACGGTTGGAAAATTAAAGTTGTGTAAGTGAAAAATTAGACCTTAAAAACCTTAAAAATCTGTTTCAAAATGGCACCCCAGATTATTTCTTAGTTGTTACTGAAGAAAAAATAAAAAAATACATAACATATTTATAATAGTGAACAGGGTTTTATGTTAATAGCGGGTATGTCTATTTTTCGTGACTTCCAGCCTAACATTAAACTTCTTACCACGCAGTCCATTGTATTTGCTAACTAATTAGACTTATAAAATACGGATATTTTATTTTATTAATGGATTTTTTCTTATTTGTCCATAAGGAAAAAATACGATCCTAGTCTTTCATAGTTTATTTTTTATAGAATTAGCGCAACTATTTAGAAAATCCCTACCACAAATCCAATCTAAAACAGAATCAATTAAAGAAGACAAGATTTAAGCTCCATTTCACGATGGCGTTGAAACACCATTATCTGAGCCATCATATTGTAATAAATATAGAAATATTCAACAATATTTCAGTCTACAAAGCGAGTATTGAAGAACGTTTAATCCGATACGAAAACAAGTTTGTTCGTTGTTTGACAAACGGAAAAGTTGTAACCTTTGAAACCTAATACTTGTCGGAAGTTGTAAGGTTGACCCGAGGGTATGGAGTCACTGAAGTTGGCGATTTTATTCGTGGTTTTTACATTGTACGATTAGGCTTGAAACAATATTATTAAGATTCCTTAATAACTAAATCGTTGCTCTTACGTGAAATGAGATTGTGTTATAGAACTGCTTCTTTACAAAACGTAAAAACTATAGTTGGAGGTTCTTATATTTTCGCATTAACTACTAAGTTTAACTTCGAGAAGCTGATCGTTGTTTGAAAAACAGTTTAAGGGTACCTGCACATGCAGACTTCTCATATTGTTATTCTGTATTGATATGCTTTGATTTCTAGATCGTTTGTATTTAAAAGACCTTGCTCTTGAACCTTGTTAGTGATTGTCACTCTATTATTACTAACCCTAAGGTAGTTATTATGGAAAAAAAAATATATCGCAACATGTAAAAGCGACTCGACGCGTGTCCGTTTTGTTTCGTTTACACGAACAAGTCACTAGGCGTAATGTACACTCGGACTCGGATTAACCTAATGAGAGGCGATGTACGGCCATACCACTTGAAGTTCTACTAATGTGTAGTAGCGTTTGATTATTCACTTTATAGTTGTTAGAGGAAATAATGTGCTTAAATCCCAGAAATGACATGTGTGACCTATTCCTAAAGTTTATAATGTTTCTGCTTAATTGTTAGTATAGAAATTGAATCCACATGATGATTTCACAACCAAAAAAAAATTAATTTAATAGCTGCCATGCAGAGGGACACTACAGGCTCCTAGTAATAATAATGTGGGTAATTATAACAAAAAAATATTTTATCTGACATCTAAGACATGTAATGTATGAACCACATAGATCGGACTCCAAGACAATGTAGCTTAAGTGCTTGAAATTGTTGTGCCAATATGCTCGTACCTCAATTATTCAAAACTACAACCACAAAAAAAAAATTGTACTGGACGGCCGAACCTCTTACTTCTGATACAATATATTGTATACGAAATCACACGTCTAATATATTCGTTTCTTCGTTTCATTTTACCTTTAAGTTGCAATTAATTATTTTTTCTTAAAATTACATTAGTTGGTAGGAATCTATTATGCATATTTAAGTGCAAGTGTTGTCCTTATAATGACGTTGAACTCAGCATAAATCAAAGCAGTGACAACGGATGCAACTGCATAGATAAACAACGAGTATTTACGCGTGTGTATTCCGAGAACTGGCCAATTAAAGGACCTCATTGTTTTATGTTCGTATCAATTTAGGGCTTCTGCGCACGAACAATTTTGTAAGTTCGTTTTTAAATGTTCAATACCGTCTTAAATATTGGGCGCGTCAATGAGTTTTTGGTTGTAATTAAAATCATGCCTTTAGCATGCGTCGAAATTAAATCGAGAATTGATTTTTTTTGTTCGAATACTGCATACACCGACTCTTACACATCCGATTTTTTTTTCAATTATAATTTCAAAGTAGTTCGTCATCAATGATGATAAATATGATCAATGATGATTGCAATGAACTTGAATGAGCTGATGGCTTATCCAACATTAGCCATTTGAACCATGTCTAGTGTTGCTAAGTTTCAATTAAAAATGAAAAAGAACAATGGCGATGGCAACAGATAGGATACCATTTTGGTATAATATCCGTTGTCATGGCTGTTAGGTCTCCTCTTTTACCATGCTTATAAATTAAAAAAAAAATGTTGAAACTATTACTTTTTACTTAAGATAATTTAAACAACATTTCTACTTATCCTTACATAAAAACTCCAGCGTCTGCGCAGCACCTAAGGGTTAAATGTTATCAACACACAAACGAACCCAAGCACCGACTGATCGAAATAGTTATTACCGCACTGAATCACGGAGCTCGAACAATAGACCATTTCCTACACGATCACTATTGTCTCTGTCTCTAAAACATGAATAACTACACATCAGATAAGTGCCTTTACCATTCCACTATCATTTGCTGACGCATTTAGAAATGGGATACTTTGTTGCGGACTTAGAATATGTTACTTTGTAATGTTGTGTGCTTTCGATTAAAGTTTTAAGCTTTAAATTCATTATTGAATAAATGTTGGAGTGCTAAAAATATGTTAACTTTTGTTTCAGGTAATTACAAATACTCTTCAGTTATCAAGCAAACGTCCTAAAAAGTAAGGTTTTATAAATATATTATTATATAAAGGAGGAGTCAGGGAAGGTCTGTGACACTGACAACTTTTACGCAAAAACATTTTTGAGAGAAACCTAATATACTTCTGTAGTTGTAGACAAAGTAAGCCGCTCAATGGTGACTTTAAATAATATTATTTTTTATTAAAAGTCTAACAAATAGACCTCAAAACGGCTCTTGATGATGGAGAGGGGGCGTATGGTAAAAATATGGATCTTACAAGGGCAGCAAACAACTCTGTTATCATTCCGAAGTTAAAGGCCTGCATAGAGGCCAATATCTTCCTATAGACTTCATAATAACTACCTACCCTCCCAAAATGATCCCTGTTCATCGCAAATCAGCCAAGTTACATAACTAACAATATCCAACCAACGGGTATACTTTAAGGGCAAGCGACATTAATTACTTGAGTTGAGTTATAACTCTCACAAATTGCTCTTGTTACTCAAAACATTACTCTGGGTAATTAAGCATAGGGTATACCTTGAACATCATCTTATGATTGTGTAACTTACGAACTATAATTGTGTATAATCGATGCGAAGGACGTCGTATGTTGTTTGTTTAGGTTCGATTGTGCTCATTATCATCGCCTTTATATCGATATTCTGTTTGTAAGATAGCCGAATTATATTATAGAAGTGTGTGCTCACTCATTTGTATCTTATTTTCTTAAACTTTTGACTTAATAATAAAACGTCGTATAAAGTTAACAACGACAAATATTTCCATAAAGTACATTATTTAGGTACTCGTCCACCAAAACACTACAAAACCTTGAAAACAGATTTTCTTAATTCTATCATTAACATCATTAGCACTCTACTAGGCTAGCCTACTAGGCTTCTCCTAGGGCTCTCCACTCAGCCCGATCATCGGCGACTCGCATCCAGCTCCTGCCAGCCATCTTGTTTTCTATACGAAAATCGTTTTATATCAGTATCCTGACCAGATCTCGTCAGATATCAAATCGTTTTGAGTCAAAATAGACTGAAAATGCTATCGGTAAACTCGTTTCTTTCGCCCAAATATTTCAACACACGTAATCATTTGTACACATTAGAAAAAAATATAACGTCTCAGCTTTTTTAATCTGAACAAACTAGAAACGTTTGCATTGAAAATCGTTTGGAAAGCGTCTCAACATTTCGTAAAACCGATCGTTACATAACAAACAGGCGCAGATTGAGTTTCTTAGATTAAATCGACTTGTTGAGATCAAAGAACATTTGCCTACACGATATTCGAAATCATCGTGAAGTTAAATTGACTTTGTACATGTCAAAAACTCAACAGTTGACACTTTGTAACTTGTAAAACGGAACGTGATTCTGCAGCCTGTTGAGAGGTTTTGTCTCATCAAGCGATCTAGAAAGTTGGAAGTTTTCATTGAGACGCTGGAGACGCTTAACACCACTTATCTAGAGGTTTAAGTAAGGCTAGAGGTGTTGAGTTCAGTTCCCGTGTCAAGTAGGGTGTCGTTTTCTTTTTTGGTTTCGAGAATTCAGTTCTAGCCATAAATATTATGATGTCAATTAATTTAAGATCACAAAATAACATCTCATTTCATAGTGTACTAAGTTTTACTCAAGGTCACTATTAAGCATAGCTGGGCATTAACTCGTTAATCCGTTAATCGTTAATTAACGAAGTTAACATTTTGATTAACGGATTAACTTTTAAGTTAACTTTAAAAACTGTTAACGGACATGTTAACTTCCGTTAATTATGCAGAAGTCCGTTAATCGTTAATCCAATGCCTACTATTAACCGCACGGCACCGCGGGACGAGGCGCGAAAAACAGGTTTAGACAGTGTCGGGCGCGGCGAGCGCGGCGCGTGGCAGTTTAAATGGTGAAGGGAGTCCAGGGAGCAATACGAGTAACAACGATGATGACGTGGAAGACTTTTTTAATTCTGTAACTCAGTCTATAGAAAAACCAAAGAGATCCAACTCTATAAAGAGTAAAGCGCACAGTTTCGTTTAAATCGGGCTGGACATGAAATCGAAAGACTCGTTCAGCGATGCTGCATTCCTCGGGGAATTAATATTTGTATGTCTATTTATTAAATACAATACTGCTATACCCTCAAGCGCTGCAGTAGAACATTTTAACACCAAAACGAGCCTCGCTTTCAGACGAGAACTTCAACTTAATGTTTATGAATGGGAATACATTGAGGAATTACTACTACGTATAGAGATGATATCACGAACAAAAATTTTCTTACCCGCATTGTGGACCACAAAGTTGCAGTCTAATTTTAATTTATTGACCATTTTTTAAATAAAAAATTTCGTGTTGTGTTTTAAAAACATGTACAATCATTATAAGACGAAAAATTAAGATGGTGGCCAATTTTAAAATAGATAAAAAGACAATAATATCACTGAATTATCCGCCTCCCTCCCTCCAATTTGACGCAAAACTTTTGTTCGCGATGTCCACTCTATACGTAGTAGTAATACCTCAATGGTTCCTAACCTATTAACTTCCAGAATCTAAACCAACTAACAGGTTTTATAAGATCACTAACGCAACGATATAAAAGTGCGTTTTTACACATAGTTAACGGATTAACGATTAACTTTAACTTGCGTTAATTCTTCCGAAATGTAACGCTTTAACGTTTAACGAAGCTAACTTTTTTTGTAGCGGATTAACGATTAACGAAGTTAACTATTTTATTAACGGTGCCCAGCTATGCTATTAAGCTCGTAATTAAAACAAATGGAAGAATTTCTCAGCTTGATATAATAAGTTTTTATCGTCTTATATGCGCACGAGTCGCCCCCACAACTGAACTCGGCGGCCATTAAAATTGTTAATTCGATCATCAATTCTGCTTCGACATTCGATCTCGATAGCGTCCAAGTTGGAAGAAAAAAGCGATTTGATTTAGTTCCAAAGTTTTCAAGGATGCTATAAGTTGTATTATAACGTATTTTATTTGCAGAACATACTGAGTACATGAATGTACGATTAAATATTAAAAGATACTATAAGATATTGAAGACAGGCAGCAAAATCCAGTTACTTTGGTTGAGCGTCTGTTAATGCTAATAAATTGTAGAAGTTACCTGCAATGATTTTTTTATATTAAGATGACCATGTATCAGAGATTTGGGGGTCAACACTCCTCTATAAATGAATCAAATCCTGTAAATTTATTTAAATTACCT
The DNA here is from genome assembly GCA_958496325.1 of Nomophila noctuella. Lineage (NCBI taxonomy): Eukaryota > Metazoa > Arthropoda > Insecta > Lepidoptera > Crambidae > Nomophila > Nomophila noctuella. Next base: position 1,278,363 of record OY292486.1, read on the forward strand.
AATAAGAATACTTAATACCTAATGACCTACATGTTAACCTACCTAATACGTAATATTTCGTAACATTATTAAAATTACTTACTATTCTGATGATTCAAATTCTAGGCAAATATAACCCTAGAAATAACTAACCATTCGCTTATGCCTTAGACCTCAACGAAAGAAGACGTCTGCCTACGTAACAGACGCACAAACGAACGAACAAACAAAAGGAATGTAAATGTTCGTCGACACTGGACACTTTAATGCCCCACGCGATGCTCGATAGGGGGCGTCGCGGGCATTTACTAGTGTGGATGGAATTGAGAAATTGCTATATAGGTTAGATATTGATTCAAAGAGCTAAAAGTTTATGGTGACTAAGTCAATGAAGGAAGTGATATAATATTTTCGACTTTCGTGTTGCATTATAACACTTGTTAATTAACGGGACTAAATGCGATTTTAATAATGTAGTATATGTATACTAGTTACTGCCTTTGATGTCGCTTTGAAAGAAGCTTAACTACTGATATTACATACTTAGTCACTTGTTTTTGTCGCACGAGGAAAAATAAGTACCTATGTATGTACTTAACGAGCCTATAGATTACCTAACATTGTGCCAAGTCTTGTATTTTCTTTTAAGAATAGATGATTTATCTCTAATCAATATCAAAATAAGTCAGACTTCATGAAGTCGTTATTCCTTGTATTCCAGTCTAAATCTTAAAATACGTAATAGTTCTTACCTACTTAACTTCTTCTATTGCATACATTAGATGACTGTTGGAATATCTTAAAGTATCTTAAACAGTCTAAATTCAAACTTACACTGCGACGTCCAAACAAAAAACTATTATCCGATCGTTCGTCCGGCCCACGTAAATGCGTGTTATGCGTTATCTCAATACATTTTGTTACAGATCTCAACTCTGTACCATTTCCGAACAACTTCATACTTCATTTAGTTTCGACCGGCGATCGTTGATCTTTCAACTTCTCAATTTTCAACCTTCTTGCTTTAATAATAAGGGTGTTTTCCAAAGTATTGTTTAAAGTTCGTAGGTATGTTAGTATTGTTTGTTGTAATATCGTCATTCGTCATAGTTGACGGGTTGTAATGGATAATGCGATCGCGTGTACATGTATTGGGATGGTTTGAGACAAGTTATGTGTTGTTCGGTTGAAATTCGATACTTGTGTGTTGAGTGATACAAGTCGCCTTAGGGAACAATGGCTTGGCCTTGGGTTGAATACTGGTTCAATTTTCTCATGTTCTAGCTAGACATCTCAGCTAGGACACAGGACCTTATTTATGTAATTATCCAGTAATGTCCGATTATGAATCAAAACTCTCAGTTGGGGAGGGTATATTAATTATATGTATATATTAAAGGCAGGTAACGCATCTGCGGCCCTTGCACGGTAGTCGATTGTGGCCGTCTCGTTCCTTTGCCTCCATTATAAAAAAAAAATGTATCAACAAGTTTTAGTGGAACCTTTATTACTTCCTTATATATAAGATTAAAAATGCTATGGTATTCATAAAACAGGCAACGCATCAACGACCCTTCAAAAGTTGATGTTATCCCTAGGCGGTGAGTATTATACTTACTATCAGTAATCTCTTGCTCATTTAGTTACGAGTAGGTTACCTCCTGTTACTTATAACTATTTTTTATATATTATATGATAGGGAGGCAAACGAACCAGGGCCTGATGCTAAGTGGTCTCCGATGCGTTGATTGGCTTTAAAACCCCATACTCTCCCCAACTGAGCTCTGGCGACCTTACTCACCAGCAGAAACAGGACAACAGTTACGAAGAGCTACTTCACTGTGGTCTTCTGTAAGGTAGAGGAACTTCCCCAGTCGAACGGCTCATTCGAGTGGAAGTTTACAATGCTCTGCCTCTCTTAAATTTTGAGTCGACTGAAATCTAAAAGGGGTTTAAGGTACTACGAGTATTGGTATTTGAGCGTGGGAGTTCCACATAAGACACCCAATGCCGAGGCTAAGCGCAAAAAGTGCAATACCACCGCACCTTAAATGCACAATGCATATTGAATTGTAATGTTTCGAATCATTTTTCGCAAGAGCACACCAATGTTATCACGACATCTACGACATACTCGTACATGTTAAGTATAATTGAGACTGTCTGGGCCATTCAATGCAAATTTGTATGACACACCGTATCACGTCTGGAGATATTGATTGTATCATGCAGTGTAATGCAGATGTTTTAAAGTTTTGGAGATGGGATCGGTTTGGCAGAGGAGCTTAAGCTGTATTGGTATTTGAATCATCAACAGACACCCGCCTATTTCACCTAAGGGTAGGATATGCGTAATGCATTTTCTTTCATTATAAATACATCTCTCCACCACTTTTCGTGGCAGTCGGTGCAGAAACGGCGGAGAACAAGCCAGGACAGACAGGCAGACAGACATGACGAAACTATAATGGTTCCTAGTAGACTACGGAACCCTAAAAAGGCTTGATAGTGGTAAGTCACTGAGAGTTTAAAATTAAATGACTTGTCTGATGAGATTTCCGTTTTCATAGTAATCTGTATTGCATTGAATTACCCAACCAATTTATTTTGACGGAAAAATTATCCTTTTCTGTTCAAGATTTTTAATTATAATGCTTCATTCCGTAATGAAAATTTATGTAAGATGATCGGAGTAATAAAATTTTAAATCGTAGATTTTAATTAAGGGCGATTTAATCCGTTTAACTTTATCCTTTTTTGCCTCTCTATAATATTGATGTTTTCCTTGCCTTGCCATTTATATCAATACTAGCTGTCTATCCCGACTTCGCACGGGTAGTAGGGTAGGTTCGCACAGAATGTTACTGAAGCTTCATCAGTGATGATAGGCTAAATGGAAAAATACATTATAAAATTGGTCTAATCGTGTTCGTGCCTTTATGTTACATGTATCCAAAAATATAAATAGTTCCTCTTTATAATACTAGCATAAATTTACATTAAATTAAATTTGCGTCATAGGTATTATTGTAAGTATGCTGTAGTTAAAGTATGAGGAACATATTGTAACTACACCCAAACATACCAAAAAATAAAAACAACCTACACTCCGTTTCTACTAGGATATTACATATATATAACTTACAAGTAGTTCAGTACTTAAACCGCTAGACTAGCATTAATCCAGGAATTACAAAACAAATACATTTGCGGTTTCGGGACGGAACAAAGTTGAAGTTTTGTTTAACTGTTCAGGAATTCTAACACGACAACACAATGTAAGGGCAAGATCAACACTGAGGTACCAAGTTAGGGTAACATAGGTGGGTTTTATAATAATGGGTTAAAGTTCTTAGGTTAAGCTGTGTCGAGGAGTAAAACCTCCGCGGACTGGCCGTATGATATCACATTTAAAAAGAAAATGATGAAGTGCGCGGCGCGTATTCTATTTTTAAATTGCACGCGTCAATTGTTTTCCCTGCGTATTGTTCTTCTCATTATTATTTCCTCCTTATCAAAAACTCATGTTTAATTGTTATATTTTTTTTTCATTTAATTACAACGTTTAACTTGACTGACGATTTTTATTGGAAAGTAAATCAGCTTACGCCTAATCCCTGTTAGAAATATTGAAAATAAATCATAGTATTTGTATGAAAGGACATTGCCCAAACCCGTTTCGCTATCAATATAACGAGTATGGTCAAGGCAAATTGTTCAAAATTCATGATATAATTTTCTATGCCTTCCTAGTTATTTTAATGCAAATCTGTTGTGGGATTCATAATTTATATTTAATGAGACAATAAACTAGTTCCCATGACATCAAGTGCATCGATGAATGAGTACGAATATCGGTTGAGATTCTTGTAGAAGAAAAGTTGTAAATAGATAAGATCTTATTATAATAATGGTAATCATTATTATTATAAAAGATATAAAAACTTGAGTAAACATAAATTATATTATAAATACATTTTCTAAAATAAATAGTATCGATTTTGAATAATCGTACCGCTGTCAACTTCCGCGAGTTGACAACATGCGGGAGAACTGACACATCAACTGAATTCTTGTGATTATTTTGTGAGGTATTCCGGCAAGCAAATAGTATTGTTTCTTCTCCACCACGTTCGTGTTGAGTTGAGTTTGAACTCTTTCAATTCGTGCAGTGATTTGTCACTATGTCTCGCTGTGTGAACTGTGTTCACTTGCATTAGTACATTCATTGCCAAATCGGCGTGTTGACAAGGACTGGATTAACCCGGCACTAGTAAGTAATCCTACCTATGATCGAGGACCTTGGCCATCAAGCTAGTCAATGTTAATGATAAATAAATGTGGCTCGGGTATTTCATATTCTTGTATTTTTTCAGTTGCCATCTGATGATACGGTCTGTCAAGAATGTTTCATCATACTACAGAGAGGAGATATGAATCATGTTACTGGAAGCACTGCTAGTGTAAAAATGAGAACATGAATAGAAGGAGAGCTATGTTCGTGACCTAAGAACAGACCCATTTAAATCATTTTCCAAAACTGTCGTAACATGATTTAATGACTATGCGCTAGGCTCTTATCAAGTCAAACAGGCGCGTTCATATTACGAGGAGCACGTGAGCCGGAATGGCAAATATTAAATAGAAATGCTGACGACATTGAGGATGACTTGCCTCTGGTGCTGGGAACGGATAAATGTTTAGTTAGGGCTAGGAAAAAAAACGGCATCTTAGCAACAAGGTTTACTATGCCTATATTTTAGTGAACAGAGTTTTACATAACGCTGCTACAGATATTGCTGGATACTATTGTATTTGATTAGTAGGCAATCGGACAGTGAGCTGCTGTGCCCATGTAATGACACTGCTATGGTTCCTGAGACGTAGATGGTATTTTTAGACGATATATTTTGGGCACTAGGCTGGGAAAACGCTAGGACGAAGAAGAAGATATTTTATGATAATAAGACCATTCTGAATAAATGTTTAATAATATGCAATCTGATGTTTTTGTTTCACCTCTTTTACATAATTAAATGACCTACCTAATATAATGATTTGGAGATACTTCCACGGTCAAATGGCGTATGCACCGACCTTAAGGTGCCGTTAGCGTGCCGGGTTCGATTCCTGGTCGGGTAATTAGAAATAACTTATTTTTATATATTTTCTATAGGTTAATGTGGTAATGCTAGGTACTAGGTAGTTGTTGCTTCCAATCACCTACCATAACGCACGGGCTTGTACTATTGGGATTGAAGTAGGTTCCTACAAGGTGATTTATTTATTTTAGAATGGAACACCATAACTTATTTCTAATGAATTAATGTATTTCTATTCTCTCTTTGACGAACGTAATATAGCAAATGTCAAATATTTCCTAACCTCCAAACCATTACTTTAAATTGAGATTTGCAGGAAACCCCACAAAATAAAAACAAAAATGTTGGTGTGTTCAAAAGTAGGGTATTTCTACTATTTTTTGTGTTTGTTTTACTGTTGTACTCGTTCATAGCCAGCGCAACCGAGTTCCATAGAAATATGGGCAATGTCCTTTTAGTCTTTTGCATTGCATTTTAAACACTATTATTGACTTAACGGACTGTTCAACATATAAAAGAAATGTAATTTATTGTAAGTAAATTAGGAACGTGCATTATGTTAGCTCCAGACTGGATTTATTTTCCATCTGTTTCGATCGAATCTTTATTGTGTTTGATACAAAACAGTTATTTTTCCAAAAGTTGAATGGTATTGTTCTGAGTAAAACCGCATGCTAGAACCAAGTTACTTTCAAATTATTGAACACGTTCTAAACAGCCATTATAGGAAGGGTAACAATTATTTATCGCAAAACTGTTGTCCAATAAATGTTCATAATTGAGAGTTACGTGAAACTTCATCCCACAATTTAGACTATATTAAATTAAAGTTTAAGGGCGATTTCTTAGTGTATCCCATAGAACCCTTATTAATTGGTTTGGGGAAATTTGGAATCTTGTTCGTGTTAGATTAGAAGATACAAGCGGTGTTTGTTAAATGTAATATTAATAAGATTAAAAAATCTTTCATAGAAGAACTGCTGGTGCGTTATGGTTGTGGTATCTGCGCGTGTATTTGAGATGTAGCGGGTTCAAGCCCCGTCCACGTTTGTGTTTGAACATATTTTTTGGTATCCTGAGTATATTTTATTAATTTAAAGAGCTGATTATTTTGTTGGTTACACAAAATATATTTTTCATATGATTACCGCTTAGATATACGAGAAATAATAATATGAGAGGCTGCCATAATCCCATCTTCCAAGAACAGGGCGTAAACCCGTATTTTCTATGCTCGCTAGCCAGCAATATTACCGTGAAATTAATGACAATCCTTGAACTTTTTATTAATTTATCGCAAAATAGTAATTTAACTAGAAATTATTCCGATATTATTTCACGTAAACTAACGCTTAGGTATAAATGTAGTGTAATTATTCTACGGAATTATAAAGAAAGACGGTTGTGAGTGAACCTAAATCAAAATGTTTATTTGTGTAGACTTGAAACTCACGTGACTTCTTATTTAAACTAATGAATAGTCAATAATTTCGAATAGAATCTTACCGGATTATCATTTCTTTTGATATTTGTTACTTAATCTTATGTCGATAAAAAAATATATACACTAATATGACATGTTGGGCCATTCAGTCCGTCCTAAATCTTTTCAAGAATTATGTCGGTTATTCGCATTTCGATACTGACTACGAATGATTTAATTAAATTCCAGTAATAAAACATTACGGTAAAGTTAATCTAATATCTCTTACTGTCTTACATCCGCAAATTCACGTGTGCTCAATCGGTTTTGAAACTCTCCTGCGAATGCAATAGGGTTGACAATTGATTGTGTACAAGTGTAAGTAAGTGTTGTATGTGTGCTGTGTGTGTGTGTGTGTGTGTGTCGATTCCCAAAGTTTCCGCTTGAATGACCGCGACGATTAATATCAAAGTTACTTTAAAACTAGCGGGAGTTACTATCGTCTTCGATTGGGTCGTAAATTCACTTCCGCGGTGTAAGTAATATTTTGATCGAGTCTTGCTTTCGGTTTAGTTTGGTTAAGATTACCATATTCAAGAACTATGTAATGGTGTATGTCCAAAATTTCTAATATGTACTGCTTTCATTTCTTATTGTTCCTGTCCGTAGTTGAACGAAATAGTAATAATATTGTCCTCATCTTAATTTCAAAATGATAATATAGAAAACTGTCTTACATTTACATGGCATTATCTGATCATATAATTTAATTTGTTCACTTGTGAAAATTGGTGCATGTATTGAAAGTCAAACTTAGACATAAATAGTTATACTTAGAGTTAAAAAGTTTTATTTTTACACATAACTATTGTTTAGTAGTACTAAATAAGACTCCCTCATACGTGAAGATCCTCATGCCAATAACAAGAAAAAATATATTATTCTTCAAACCAACTTTTGCACAACAATTATCTGCCATCGATTGCCTTGTAACACATGATAAGAAGTAAAGCATCTGACTCACACTTTCACAGAATTAGTGGGTAAGCGCTATCCTCCTTAACAATCGGAGCTCTTTGTAAACGTTTTTAGGTAATTAACTAATGAATATCAGATGTTACGTAATCATTCGTGTATATTTGCTTTAGCTTCGAGTAAATAAGCTGTTTATTTTGTTTTGTTCTAGGAATGTCGGTAGGTACTTTTTAGCTCTAGGAAATCCTTGTTGAATCTGGTTTTATGAAATGTTTTGTTTTCGCGTGGCTATATTACCATATCTAGAATTGAATAAATGAATATTATTCATACTAGATTTAAATTAAACTACAAGTAATTATATTAAAAATATTGTTCCTAGGCAAGTTGAAGCTCTGGTAATAAACCTGAATAAATTAACCAATTATCAAGTACCACCGATACGTGATTCTTCGTAAGTGACTCAAAGTGTATGCGCAAGTACAGGTGCATGTACCCCCTATTCATTCACTATCAAAATCTCTCTAGTGCAACCGTCACTACTTTTGTGACAACTTAATGTTAACAGGCAAAGATACCCTTTGCCATGATACATAAGATTTGTTATTCATTTTCAAAATTGCTCCACAAATATTAACTCAATAAAACGTTGTTTACATTTATGCTTATGAATAAAGTAAGAAACACATTAAGAATAAGGTGCAAGTAACATTTATAATATTTATGGCGTGTTTACGGATCGTATTGCATTAAAATTCAACATTCGTCCAACTAAAAAGTTACAAGCGACGAATGCGGTATGGACACCCGCCGAGATAGGTTTTCCGATAAATCGATTATCGAGTCATAAGAACAATACTGACTTTCGATTGAAGTTCTTTACCAAATACATTGATCTAGCGAAAATTAGAGGTGACAATTTATTTATTCATTTCTGTGCCTGTTTTGATCAGGCTATCACCATGGTCCAGAATATGTTTAAGATTGATCATTAACAGTGTTTTCATTCCATCTTATTTGGTTGGAAATAATTATTTGTTTAATGTCATTACGTAATGGGACAAGCAGATCATTAATCTCATGATCTGGCAATGCATTAAGCTGCACCCTTCGTATCGTTGCTTATTTGGTGGTGGGGTACTGTATTCAATCGCGGCCCAAGTGGAATGAGATTCTATTATTTATGTAACACCGACTGAAGGCATTTCTCTACATATTTAAAATTTTAAATATTTGTCAGAAAATGCTTTTTTGTAAGGTGGCCTTGGAAAACATGGACAAAGCGTAAATCTGCCAATAAGCAACCAACCACATCCAGTACTCCAAGATCTTGGAATGAACGATGTTTGGAACCTAACCAGGCGATTAGTATGCGAAGTGGGATCCGATAGCGCACGCACCGGTACGCAACAGTATGACCGGTCAGTTGTTGAACCAAACTCGTCGATATGACAAAACGTTGTTTTTATTTTTTTGGAGGTGCTTCACACCAGCTTCTTGCGAGGGTCAGTCTTGCGGGACCTTAAAACTTATATCATAGTAGCGGCCGCCCGCGACTCCGTCCGCGTGGATTTCGGTTTCCACACACATAGTGTTAAAACCCAAAAAGTAGCAAAATGAACAACAATCAAATTTAACTTTAGCGCCTTTTCTAGAACCTGTAAATTATGTCTATAAATGTAATTAAGGGACAAAGGAGCATTTTTATGATACCTACTGAATATTGTATTTTTGTTAACTTTAAGTTAAAAATGGTGTGAAGTTGAGTCATAAATGTAAAAAATGACAATATATTTTTCTTACGATCATGATTAGTATTCAGTATTTACTAAATCTAAGTATAATATTACATTCGGACTCAAATAGACTATCTAATTAATAATAGTAGAACTGTTACCCTATTAAAATCTATTCACCATTCTCTTGTCACGGTTATTGTGTGGACCGAGCTTGGCTTACACTAAATAACTTATCTGTAGGGCTGCCTAGACTACCCAAGTTAATATTAAAGTAACTCTTATTCCAGAGTTTTTCTCCAATCCATTTATCATCACTACATAGTTAATGAATTAAAATAGGTTCTGCACCTGAGCTTCAGATTTCGGTTTTGTCTTTTTATTAGAATTATTTAGACGGAAGGTTTGTAGCATATAATACAGTCCATATCAAACAAATAATGGCTGTATTCTTAAAAATATTCGTCAAATTTCGTATTTGAATATTTTAATTGACTAAAGATACACCCATACGAATTTAAACAGTATAAGACATATTTGTATTATGATTCCATTTGGCATGATTTTCAGTCAAGTGTAATCAAACGTTTTAATGTTACGCATCCTGATAAAATTTGTTAAAAAAAATATTGTTCTATAATTTAAAATTTCCTAGAACTGGTAAACAAATGAATGTTTTAGCTCAACCCTACGCGTTCTAAGCCCGAGGCTCCACTAAACATTGAATCATGAATTAGAAATATCAACTTTCGACAAGTAAACATTGCTCGCAATATTCATAGGAAGCATAAATATAACTGCGCCTGCCCTTGCGGGGATTCAAGCACTATTTATAACGTTCATTACCACTATTCGTGGTTTTGATACATTAGTTTGTATAGAAGGCCTACGGACAGCTAAACATTTTATTATTACGCCTACTACTCGTAGGTACTCATACAATAACATTATTTCATAATAATAATATGTTAAAATAGCTCATGAGCAGTGAGCAATTGTTTTATTATACCAAAGCTTCGATGAACACCGGAGCAAAGTGGATAGTGGGATGACCACTGCTGCAGTATTTCCTGACTGCTACGACATGGGGACCTTCAATAAACGAGCGTACTCTCTTTTAGAAGGCCGGCAACACATCAACGATACCTCTGGTGTCGCGGATGTCCATGGGCGGCGGTGATTGCTTACCATCAGGCGACCCGCTAGCTCGTTTGCCACCTCTGCATAAAAAAAAAATGAACGATTTTACGAGTAGTGTAACAACACGAGATAAAAAAGGGGCTAATTTAATTCGGACTAAGGCTAAATAATGTTTTAATGTAAGCAAACTATGTAAATGTCAGCAAAGTCTACCAGTTTTGACGAAATCCGCCCGCGCCTCACCCACTATAAGGACCCTAAAAATGCACATTGCGCATGGGTTAACATCTATACTAATATAATAAAGCTGAAGAGTTTGTTTGTTTGAATGTGCTAATGTCATGAACTACCTTCTGGTTCGAATTGAAAAAATATTTTAGTGTTGAATAGTGTATATAGCTATAGTACGAAGTGTGAGGAAACCGGAATCCACGCGGACGGAGTCGCGGGCGGCCGCTAGTATAGAAATAATATTAGTTGAGTATGCAACATTTCTACTTGGAACCCAACCATAACACGTCTGGGTAAACTAATGCGTCAAGTCCACTCACTAATGATCCGAAATTATTTCAAACAAATATCTAGATAAGAATGCCGATTCGACGCACTGATAACAAACATTAATAGAAATTTGATCCCTAAAACAAGGTGCTTAAGATAAATTTCCTTTTTACATCGTTTTCAATATCTTTTAAAGTATCGGTACGTAGGAATGCAGTTTTAACTCATCGTGGAGATGGTCGTTAAGTTATAAAATAAATAGCGGAGAGTAAATATTTTTAATATAGTGAAGTGTTTGTTTTTGAATTAATTCTGTTGTCAAGTTGACTAACAGTTATTGTTTTGTGGAAATAATAATCATTACTCTACGATAACCCTTAGTTTTTATTACTGTTTTTTTAACTATTAACAGATATGTATGTCGGATCAGATAATAATCAACATCAATATTTTTTGTTGAAAATGGCTACGTAGCATCTACACTGTAAAAATAAATAGATGTTAGTTCATATAATGTAATCAGGCTATTCTGGTAAATAAAGATATTTTATTTATTTATTTATTACATATTTTGAGTGCAAGTAATTTATCAATACAACTTGGTCGATCCTATCTGTCGACGTCACACTCAATGAATCAACCCGCAAAAGCTGCACAGATAAAGACAACCACTTTAAAATTTACGTTCAAACTAATGTCTTTTAATGTCTTACATTCCCCGAACATTCGTCACGACGTGACAGAGTGCTATTAACACTGTAACCCTTACACTAATCCTCAAGCTTATCTAAAAACAATAAATTTCGCTCACAACTTTCAACCCCAAAATATCGCGCGTTTCCCAGACAACCCTCGGTCCCTCCCACCACAAGCCATCGTTAAGATACAGAAAACAAAGACAAACTTTATAGTCTGTCATTGTTTAGTATTTTCCGTAATTGTTTTTCCATGTACGTCCGTAACTGGGGTCGGTTTAATCTCGCTGGCTTAATCGAATCTTCATAAGTCCGGGGTATGTCTGACCGATAACAGACTCAGACAATACTAGTTCGTTGTCTGCTAGATATATTGGCGTAATTATGGTGGCAGCTGCCGCCTACGTTATTTAATGCTGATTGGATACAAGTTTTACTGTTCATTAATTTTCACGAAATTTACTCTTTCGAATTTGAGACGTTCAATTGAAATGTTAATAGCCTTTTGAAAGTTGACTTCTGATAAACCCTGCAAAAAATGGGGATAATACAATTTTCTAACGCGTAGGAGTAAAAGTTAGAATTAAATTCGTAGGAGTTAAGACATACAACTTGTCGACTACTAATTGATTCGACTTTGTGCCAATATTAATTGAGTAAACAGTGAAATTTTAAAGTTAGCTCGACATACCCTATCCCAATGTACAATTTCTATTTTATTGAAAACCATCCAGGATCATACCAGTCTAGAAATCCCAAATAAGGACAGCAACGGCAGTCTGCTTCATTGTAATTGTTATGAGCATCATTGTCTGTTTCCATTAGTGTTATAATCACGACACTCAATAATGAGAAATATGTCTTAAAAGAGAGATCATACACGCCGAGGAACCTCCAATAAAAATCTTTGTCCCAGCAGAGTGCAACGCACCAGAACATTACTCACGAGGCAATAGCCTGTCATTTTTACCACTTGACGGCGAAGTTTCCCGGAGCCGGTATCGCCTGATTTATTTCAGCGTCGCTCCGGCTAATGCAATTATTGCAATTTATTATGAAATTAAATAAGGTCGGCGCGACGCTCCCCTTGCCCCGCACGAAATTTATACCCCTTTGTAGAAACTATGTTGCAGTGTCTGCGAGACCCCATCGGGGTTGCGGGAAGGTTGATTTTTGAATTTCGACCGCTATCCCCAAGGTTTCCTTTCGCTAGTGCGGTCTCGAGGAGGACTGTTACGTCTTTTTAAGTGGGTAGTTTGCTTATTTTTCTCGCGGCTTATGTTGTCTGTTGCCGCGAGAGGTAATAAATTATTTGTGCCCCCAACACCTTGTCGGAGGGACCGTCGGCTGATAGCGTCATTTTTATAAAAGTGTAATGCGGTTTTCTTGTTGTGATTGCGTCTAGTGTCTGTATCTGGAGTTTTCTTTCTTTGCGCGATTTGTTTGTGGGACTTTATTCGGGTTTTTGTCGTACGTCCTGTTCTCAGCTGACAGGCGGGGCTTGTTATTCCGCGTAAAGTACAACTTGTTCGGACTTTTTGCACTTGAAGGTTTTTCGTGGAAATATTTTCGTAGAATAAGAGGTAAAAGAAAATCTAGGGTGAGATTTAGATATCCTTTGTCTGTTGTAATTCAAAGTTAGACTGAAAGTATAAGCTTCTGACATGGATTGGGGCAATAACATAGTTAATTTCACCGACGCGATGATGACAGTTGACGGTAAAAAAAATCGAGACTGTTCTAAAGCATTAAGAACCCTGTGAATAATTTTACAAACAGCTCGTGGAGCTTACTGCCTTGTAATAAAGTTTCATTTCGTATATCAAGTACACCTGTGATAAATTGCAAAAGTAGTATTTATAGTTTACGTTAGTCCTTGTGGCACTGGGTCTAGACGTCTTAGGGACACAACCTAATTCATTGTATAATGTATATGAATACAAGATACGGCTTCATCCATTAATAGAAGGCATGGCAATCTAAATAGAATTTTGCATCTAGTAAATTGAGATAACAAATTAATTCCAACTGCTCATAGTCAGCCGAAGAACCTCATGTTGATATTGTGTTCCGAATAAGCCTTTTGAATTTCTTCGAGTGTTAAATCGTTTCAATATGTAGGGTATTGTTCAGACGATGTTTTAGGTAATGAAACGTCGTTAGTATTCAAATCAGAATAGAAATTCTCATGAGGTATAATAGTTTCAAGAGAATTGTAAGCTGGCTGGCATTTAGCATTACTCTGGTTGGTGAAGATAAAATCTGTGTTGTTCTGTTGTACGTATCAGCTTATGCTTACAACCATGATATTTAAGATTAGATTACACTGTTAAAATTACCTGCAGACAAAAATGTAGAAGACGACAGCAATTTGGCTGGCCATTTTTATCTATTTCCCAAAATACATTATATCGTTGCTGTTGTAGTTGGGCTCCATTGATATTGGAGTGTTCGGTTATTGTATTGATTGTATAATGAGATAATTTAGAATGTCGTTTGTAACTGCAATCGTTTTAATAATTGATGGTTTCACCATGGTTCCACAGCAATATAAACCAATAAATATACAATAGACGCAATATTAAATTATAAAATTATCAGAATGACCCCCTGACAAATGAATTAGATCAAACGTTAGAATTAAACAGGTACCTTCAAAATCACACGTTGTATTTTCCATAACCTCAGTGAAACTGAAAATTAATGTCTCGTGATAACGTGAATGTGTATTATTTCCGACGTGTAATGTTGGACGTGTTCTATTGGGCGAGCTATGTTGGACGGATGTGATTGTGTTGGATGGCTCTATGACAGAAGCAGCTAACAATATATCGGCTAAAGGACGTTTCAATCCGTGCAGTAATTAACTCAGTTAAGCCGATAGTGCGTCGAACCACACACTAATGTTGTGTTGGTTACATAGAGTAGTGTTGTGTGGATATGACTTTGAAAATATCTTATATGAAAATCTATGCTGGATTTTTGATACATGAAACATACAAATCAACAGATCAGGTTTACCACTCCGAGTTCATTTCGTGATAGGTGAGTGCCATATATAATTTCGTGTCTCGTGGTAGTAACTAATTAATAAGTTCATGAAGATTATTTAGTATCGTAGTAATTTGAGTGATAAGTGACGCACAACACCCTTTTTTTTCGCAGGGAAACGCATTGACGCGCCTTAACTGCAGGTTAGCTAGATATGCACTACCAACTAAAACCCTGCGATTTCCTTCTCACCCGTGTGGTGGGACGGACTGGTTCCCGTGCCTGGCGGGTTCTCGTCCCTAGTCATTCCGTGATCACGGCTCCTGAAAATAAACCGAAATGTCCGTTTTCCTTTAAATATGTAATTTTAATTAAACAGCTAATAAAAATACTATTAAAAGAGCAAGTTGTGAATAGATAGCAAAACAAGTCAATGAATGTGAAAGTATACAAAAAACTGTCATACGCCTATTAAATATTATGATAACAGGACATTATACTCCTATCAGCGAGGGGCAATTCCAATACACTGCACTGACCAAAATTCGAAATGAAACATTATGCATTGCCGCATCCACAGAGTGGATTCTCTAGAGATGATATTACCGCTGCGCAGTGGAACACCCGCTGGCGTCCAGTAATTAGGAGTAAATTAAATGATGCCGCGTTCATGCCAAAACAGCAACCGGGCCGTTTATGCGCGGTTCTTTACAGCATTGGCTTATAGGTTCCCGACGGTTTATGGAAGGCTTCGGTTTTCAAATGGAATAAATGGGAAATCAGTATCGATATGCTCTAAGTACTGAAGTAAACTCTGTAAATTTAAAGTAAAATAGTAGCCGAATAATTTCCAAATGCGTGAAGCAGCTTTTCTTAACTTAATTATTACAAGATTAACATTACAAGATTTATTTTTAAATAAAGAGTAACAATTCATAAAAAAAATCCTTCTGGATTATTTACAACTGGAAAAGCCACTCAAGGACTATATTTTTAATAATGATTAATCAAAAAGTGCAATTGGTATTTTTAGTAAATATTGTACCTAATTATTTAAAATATTTGAATAAAATCAGAAATTGTAGACAGAACATGAAATTTGAAACCTCATAATAATATATTGGTCCCTCTAATAAAAGACATTAAAAGGACTACATTAAAAAGCAATATTCAATCTATCACATTAAACTGTTACATTCAAACTTAATCGCAAAACCACTACTATCCATAATTCAAAACCTTCCACTAACCGAAACAATCTCCATGTAAATATTAATAGTTTTAAACACACGCGACTATTAAACATTCATCGGCAATGAGACACAAACCACAATCAAGCTGGCGTTAAAATAAAACCATTAGAGCTGTCGTACACAACACAACAGTATGTTGCATCTCATTATCACAATTGCAACACTGCAGTGTAAATATTAAAACGCGGCTTTAATTCCATTATTGACAGTGCAAACGCAAATTTTACGGTACAGAATAATATCCCCTATTTCTATTAAGTTAGAGTCGAGTGTCTGTTGCAAATTTTCGTGTTGGTTTTTAACTTATTTGGCCTCATCTCGAATGGCGGTTGCATTGTCGAGACTCGTCTAGGGCTGCTGTCCAGATTGTTTGTCTTGTCTGGTCACAATAAAACAGCGTTGGGGTTTATTCATATTTTTTGGAAGAAGCTTGAGAAAAAAACTATCAGCCAATTACTGAAGACTGGTTAAGTGGAATTGGTACTCGTTCCTATTGTTTTAGAAAATCGAGTTCTAAATTGATACAAGGTTTATCGCGACTTGTTTTGGTATCCGACCAAGATATAGAAATCTGGGCGTTAATTTTTCATCAAAGCTTACAAGAGCGTGTGTATCTGTTCATTTTGAAGCATTATGGTTAGTTTATGTTATTTAATATTTTAAAAGTAACACTGACATGCAAATTCATCATCATAATTGCGTAAATGTGATATATTTTCAGTAATAGCAGTCAGTAACAGTTGTACACAGCAGTGAAAAATATCTGTTACTAAGCAGATATTGACAAATCTGTACAAGCAACCCTAGCAAGAACCAATGTTTCAGGCGATCCAGTTGACACACAAACAGATAAAATGATGTTTGGTGATTAGTTTTTGTCCATCAAATAACGTGCAATCAAGTTAAATTGATAGCTGAATCATACGCTTCGATGATTTATTCGGTGGATTGCTTCATTAATTAAATTATATTATCTCGTTGAATGATATAGACTGCCTAAATTACTGTAATACAAAATGACGTTGTAAATATGTCAACAAAACAACAAATTTACAATTGATTTTAATAAATAAACGTAAATCATTAATTTAAATCATTATTGTATTAGTTAAGTTTGTTGGAATTTTCATTATCTCTAGCCTGCCTACAGTGTTGCATAAAATGCTAAAAGAAAAATACACCTCTATTAAATAAGTGTGACCGATCACAGACTACGTTAATCATTATATGAACTTCTCATTATCAAGATCTCAAGCGAAATTACTCGCTCATCAACCGAGACGTAGACACAACAATAATTACATTGTTTATAACACCTCACGAAACGGTCGAGTCATCTCGCCGACGTCATAAGCCATTACAAATTAAACTCCGTCCAGTGTCAAAGTTCACACTGTGTTCGTTTTTAAGTTTTTTTGAAGTTAGATCTGACGTTGTTGCAGACAGACCGACGGGATAATTATAGGTTCACCCGACCTACGACTGGCAAGGTGGGATTCACACAGGACGATATTCACACCTGTCAAGTTGTGAATACGTATCTACTCGAAATGCCCTAGAGCGAACACAGTGAAAGCGGGAACCACTCGTAAAATCTAAACACAACCTTGACGCGAAGAGATTAGGTGTAAATTAAACCGGCGAACATCTTTGATTGTACAAATGAGTGGTAATTTGCATGCAGTTGCTGCATGTGAAAAGTCATGCAACTTGTAAATTTGTAAACTTAGATATAGATACATACTTACTTAGAGGTTCTAAGTTGTTGTTTAACTTGTAAGTTTTGTAGTTCAAATAAACTTTGCTATTTCTTCTGTTTGTATGAGATTTTAGACTTTCGCGTTGCTGTAACGCAGCCGAAACGTCAAGCAGTAAGTAGTATATATTATATATGTACTACATAAATCAAATCGCGTTTAGTCCTTCTGTTTGATTTAAGGTTTAACATTTTAAATATTACAATGATGATGCAATCTTCGCGAAAAATCAATGAGTAGCAAATATCAAATGACAATCTATTATTAACACACTACAAGAAGGTTAAAAAACCGGTGCAAAGGATATATTAAAGAAACCTTGGAATGTTATCCCAGAACTTTTACCAACTTGTAAGGCTATGGAAAATATCAAATTACATCAAAAGTAACTTTATTCAGGTAGCCATTCGCAAAAGCAGTAATTTCTAAATTTGCAACAACATTAAAAAAATTGTACACACGTAAAACATTTCGAAATACCTTTGAGTATCCATGGGACGGCAAAATGGATCGAAGTGTAATTTAATGTCAATAATTAATTATCTGATCATGTAAACCCCCGTCACTGCTCGCCCCGTATGTACCATAATGGGCGCAATTACAACACAATTTGCACGTCTGTACTCACGGACAGTTTCACCTAATTTGATTTGATTGTCGCCCTACTGGCGTTTATTTAAATTTCGAATTGGCCGTTTTATGTTGGACGTCACACCTTTTTATGTTGGACGCCCTCATCAACATTAACCGCCCGTATTGATGAGCTTTTTAGACCTTGTTAAAACTCTTTATGGGAGTATCATTTAAGCCGGTGAACATGTTTTGCTCAAACTCGTTACGTGCGGTGCGGCTAGTCAGTTCAATGGTAAGTGATCATTGCCCATTAAAACATCATATGTAGTAAGAACATAACATTCCACTTTAAAAGGAAAAAGTTTAAATAAATTATCTCATATAATAAATCTAACTAGCACACATACCCGAAAATATACCCGCTTTGTCATAGTTATGAAAATCAAACTTAATAATCCTTTGAATCATAAAATCTAAATCATGCTCTAGCTCAAAACTATTTTAGTTCTTTTTTATCGCGACTGAAATAGGACATATTACGAACAAGAGTTTCAAAACCAATCAGCGATCACAATCCAAAAAGTACATTCGAAAACTTCATAATCCCAAAACGAACAGTTTTTACATATTCCTTCTGACACAGATAGTCGCTAAAATAACCAAAAGATAAATAAAATAAGTAAATCAATTTGTTCATCGCTTCCAAATTCGGTTTAAATCCAATTTCCAACATTACACCAACTTTCAATACGAGTAACGAATACGAACAATGAATTTGGGTAATATTTTCATTCCGCTGGACGCCAATTTAAAATACTCATAGAAATCAACGGTTGTTGAAATATTGATGGCTTTGGATATTCATCTCTATGTTTAAGGCGATAAAGTTTAATTTTAATTTTGGCTAGATCTTCTCAGGAGGCAGTGGTGTCCACGTACCAACACATTTACATAAAACGTTAAAAAAGTATTTTCACACTTTTGTTTGAGTATTAGAATGGTGTGATAAAATAGGGTGTGTAAAATCTGCTTTACCACAAAAAAATTGTAAAGTAATAAAATTCTGCTGTATTATCTGATTTTTCGGAAAATCGACACTGAAGGTAATAAATGGTCTACTCTACGGAAAATCATAAAATACCTCGTGGAACTTTTTGCCTTGACATTAAGTTTAATTTCCTATTAAAACTACTCCTGTCACTAGAATCATGTGAATTATCCAAACTCAAAGGTGAATGACTGACTGACATAGTGATCTATCAACGAACGGCCCAAAGCACTCGACTGATCGGGCTCAAGTTTGGCATTTAGGTAGATGTTATGACGTAGGCATCCGTTCAGAAATGATTTCGATCAATTGAACCCTCAAAGGGGTAAATAGGGGATTAATGTTGTATGAAACTTTGACAACTTTAAATCGATTGGGCTTAGAAATTATTTGATAAATTCTACACGCGAACGAAGTCGCGGGCGCCAAATGCGAAATGCCATCGGAAAATAACAATATTATTTTCTTATACACGTGTAGGTATTTACTATGTTAGGTCACGCGCATCCCATCAGTTAACCGGCCACATCGCGCCGGCCAGTTAATAATTAAAAAAAAGTCCAACAAATAAAACCTGCATCCGTACACAGTGGTAAATTTATTATTCAATTCGTCCAAAATCAATTTCCCATGCACACGGCGCGATATAATTTTTACGACTCAATGGATTCCATTACGGGCGTATATCTGTCAATGCTAACTTAATAAAGAGTAGTGAGCGTCTGTTGCAACGTCCAATTTGACATGTTTATAGCCGGGATTGATGGATGGAACCTGCGGCAAAGTTTTGTCGTTTAATGAAAGCGTTTGACCACTGTGTTCTTGTGAAACTTTGACACTAATTATAACACTAATTGAGATACTGTGTGTATGCTTACTAACACAAAAACCTTATACTGGCTGCTAAAATTGTCTTTATAATTTCTCTGTCTTTAAGCAAGAGTTTAAAAAAATAATATGGAGATTGAAGGTATTTACACGTTGAATTTATACTTGATGTATTTCAGACAAAAAATAAAAAAAATCTTGATTTATTTGATATCATAATTTGGAACTAGGATCAATCCGATCCTTTACTACATGTAATATGTAATGCTTCACAATTTTTTTTTTTAAATACAAATGATAACGTTGAGCGTAGCTGACCCCGTACGTAGGAGTGGCTGTTCAATTCCTACTCTCACTAGGAACCGAATATCCTAAACCCTTCTAAAATTACGTTTGAAAATACCAATTAAATTATGGGGTCCTATTCAAAATTCCCGTTGCCGCTTCTCGTAGAAAAAAGGCCGAAGCGTGCGCTGTCAGAGAGGTTATCGTAAGCGATGCGATCTCGATGCGAGCGATCGTCCGATACCGGCTAAACAATTAGATGCCATTAGACGGATCGATTGGGTACCGTTTCGTTGGCTATGTACGGAACCGAGTATGGGTGGGTGTTACACCGTAACGTTGTGAGTCGGAATAGATGATAGTTGTTCTGGAATAACGGACGGTAATATATGATTTTTATAATAACGTTTTGTTAAAACATCTACCGCATGATTTATAATTATTTAGATAAACTATTCCATATCATTGGGAGTGTCAAAGGGTTAATATTACAATTTTAAAAAAGCATTCAACATCATTCGAAAGAAAACATTATCATGAAAGGAAAGAGAACAAAAACTAAATTTAAATAAAGATATTTTAGCATTTCAATTATAAAAACTTGTGTATTCTTATGGTTATAGTCTTCTGACTCATGTTAGATGCAGTAAATGTTTAGTTGCAAATATCTAGGGTCTCAAAGTCTGTAAGTAGTAAGTCCATCATCACTATCTGTTTGCGATTTCATAAAAAGCATGATTTCTACTAACCTATGTATATTAAGTTAGTATGAAGCGGTAATTGGATTTCAACTCAAAACTTGTTTTTATTAATTTAACCATCCAACACGGCACGGTGTAAATGCAGGCTCATCTCCAAGCCGGGAGGTTACACGGTTCACGTGTGATGGTATCGATATATTCCGGTATTTTTAGTACATACCATAACAGCGATAGCAACGGCTATGTATAACAGCGCTCTTTAATTTGGTCCGATAACATCCGGAAATATCAATAGCCCTGGTTTGAGATCTCTCGAATATTCTCGAATATTCTAGAATATTCTAGATGACCGATAGTAGCCACCTACAACGTCGTAAAGCCCAATCGGATGGTGTAAACAAATAAAATGAGTTTTATTTGTGTTTCAAAACCGTTAATGGTTGTTGGTTTTTCGTTTTAAGGTGTGTTAAATCGAATTGGTCCAGATTTGGAAAGGTTTTTTGGCTGCTTTGGTTTAATGTTATTTCCACACAATATCAGAAAATAAATAAATAAATATTTCACAGCATCACATACATTGATCTGACCTCGTGTTAGGTAGCTTAAGCACTTGTGTTACAGACATCAGAATCAACAGTGGTATTACAAATATACTTAAATAGATACATATAACACCCAGACAAACAGACATGTTCATGCACACAAATGTTTGTCCTGTGCGGGGATCGAATCCGCTACCCCTTGCGTAATAGGCAACATCTTGACCATTACAACAAGTGGGTCGTCAAAAAAAAAAGTAAGCATCGTTATGTAAAATAATTGTGTAGAATAAGTGTTTTAAACCACTCATTATTAGTCCAGTAACGTATTCACCAATTCGTGACTACTCATGTTTTTTCTGATCGGAGCAAAATATTTGACAGCACCACATCTTAGTTGTAAGCATAGACGCGTATAGAAAACACATTATTGAATATTAAAATACATAACAATTATTAGTGTTGAACGCTTCAAAGGTGTAGTGATTTAAGTACCGGGTTATGGCCTCGAGGTCCTGGATTCGATTCCTGGAATATATGTGTCGGTTTTACCGAACACAGCCCGGGTTTGTGATCACCAACCCGCATTGGCAAGCGTGTTGATTAAGCCAAAACCCTCGTTTTATCGAAAATATGATTTCAAATGATTTAGGCCTGCAGTGGGACATTAATACGCTGATACTTAACCATTGGTTTTTAAAAGGTACAGTAATATTTAAACTGTCTTTTAAACCTCCTGTATACTACTACCAACAAAGTACGTTCGAAAACTCTAATAATTACCGCGCGAAGAAAAGGCTCGGAACAAAAGTTTCCATAATAATAAAAATAAGGCTTCGTCTGTTAATTACGGTCTATCCCGGCCGAGTTATTGTAAAAGTGAGAAATGCGTTAATTAGGAGACGTGTTCCCGGGCCAGTGGGCGTATCGGCCTACGGGGATGCATTGCCTGTTAAGGGCCAGTCGATTGTAGAATATGAATAAATTTTAAGTTATGTCACTAACATCGATTTTAGTCTAAGGTGATTTGGGTTGTGAGAGTCAGATTTTTTTAAAAATTTACATGCGGTAATAATGGTTTTAACTTTTTTTAAACAATGTGCATAAACCCCTATCGGGTTCACCTATAGGTCTGATCCTCCCTATTAAGGACGATGAGGGAGTGTCGCAGAGGTTTTAGTGGATATGCCAGTAATGGAGAGCCCCACAGAACCAGTCGTCCACTGGCGACTGGTATGCTTCAAGATGTCAATCCAATACACCATCGGATTGGCAGCATTTCTTCTGCTTTCTCTTTTACACGGTGTAAAAAAGACAAAATAAGATGAAAATGAAATCATTTAACTGATTGGCATTAACAACAATCTCGTTGCTGATAAGAAACCAGCCAATTTGATTTTTAGGTACCACGATTTCGGTGAAAACGACCCATGTCATTTATTTCGACTTTAAACTTCACTATTGCGGTAAAGACCTTAGGAGCTAGGTATTTTTATGAGCTTTTAAATCCAATAAAAAATACAACGCATCTTCGCCTTAACAATGTCTTGAGTAATTAAACACCTAAATCGATAGAAAATATTTCAACTTTCATCTTTCTTCTTGTGAAATATTATTTTTAATTAAACTCGAATCTTTCCGTGTACTGTTTGACTTTTGTAAGTGAATGCAATTTTTATGAAGGAGACCAAATTAATAAGTAATAAAAGTTCTTGCTATTCATTCATTTAAAGTTTTCAATGTCACAGTTGCCGGAAAAGTTTCATATTTTGTTTCAGTTATATCATTTGTACATTAGTTAGTAACATTGTTTAAAAAAGATTAATCGTTTTTGTAGTTTAGTAATAATATGTGAAATATGTTACCTCCATTTTTACTTACTGATTGTCCCAAAGCTGGCAATTTTACTAAATATTATTTAATAATTTAAAACAATTAGGACTATTAGCACTTGGCAATATATTAATTTTATAATTATCACGCCTTACACCGCTACATCAGTCCATAATATAATGACTAAGTTGCCAGCTTGAAAAAAGAAGACCACGTAAAAGAATCTAATAAAGTCATAACTGGGAACACAAAAACTTCAAAATTACTGTAACAAATCGATCACTGTAGAACAAAGGATGTGTAAGGATAACGGAGCCCACAAAGAGATATATTATTAATAACTTACGTACTCATGTGGCAAACTTAACTTTTCTACTCACACTAGAAATGGAAACAAGTGCAACCTTAACACGTTTTGATAAAGTTGATTATGGCACGGCAGACGATAAAGTTCAATGGATCGTGGTTGCAAGAGTTAATAATGAAAAGAATCTAAGGACCATTACTTGCGTTCGGTTGTGGTTTCCAAACTGTTTGAGGAAAAAGTGGGATATATTGTTGATATTATCATAATTGTTGGTTCTAATAAAACCACAGAATACAATAGGATCGTAATTTGTTATAAAAATACAATGCAAGGAAAAATCCTTGGTCGAAACATATAATGTGTTTAGAGAATCAGAAAAAATACACATACTGTAAGTTAAATAAGGTTTTACGCATTAATGAACATGTAGTTCACGTACATTATTGTAGTTTGGGTTTTGATATTTAAATCTCAACTAGTATAATAAGGGTTTTTTGTTTGTTGGTTTGTTTGAATGTGCTAATCTCAGGGATCTCTTGGTTCAGATTGAAAAAATCTTTTTGATCTGGGTAATCCATTTGTCGAGGAAGGCTTTAAGCTATAGTAAGTATAACACTATGTGTGCGGATACCGAAAAACACGTGTACGGAGTCGTGGGCTTCCGCTAGTGTCTCCATTATAAAGGCGCGTGTAAACAATTAAACTATGTATTATAATATTACTGTGACAAAACTATCTACTTAATTTTAAATTTCAAACAGCGTAACAAAATAAAAAGTCGCCTCAAAAACTTCTTGGTGTCCAAACAAAAACAAAATGGCTGGTCCACACTCTTGTTTAGATGTACAGTCAGCCCACACGTCGGTTCGTTCGATTCAGAACAAATGAATGCACCTATTTCTGTTCTAGGCGATCCTTCATTTTGATTAATTGACAGCGCTGCCAACTATTGTTGCTGCTTTTTATGAACCACAGATTTAGATGTAATAACGTTGTAAAGAGCCGGTAATGTGGTTGGTAAGTTTTTTTTTTATTTAACAGTGACGCAGGGTTTCCAGTTACTGGTATATTTTATTCAATTTACTGTGTTTGGTACTTGGTTTTCAGTTCTATCCTGGCGCTTCTATCCGTTGGTCTTATCGCTTAAATACAATTGTTTCCTAGACCTGGGCTTTTTTACAGATAGAATATGTATAATTTGAAGAGCTGCAGAACAGGTTAAAGTTATAGTTTTCGAATAAACGATTTTATGTCTAATGGCAGGCATGACGATATATTATGTCTTATTGTTTACTTACAGCAAAAATACTTCAATAAACCATGTAATCCGAAATTGGGAAAGTTTTGAATTTTTTTAACCAAAATTTTAAATCGATGCCGCAATAATTATTTTCTTCGAACCAACGTGCCTGTTACACCCGGAACATTCTTAAGCAAACAGCGATTCGTTCGCGGGGACGCACAAATTAAAAGCGTTTAGCACATACCAATACAACCGACCTAGTTCCCGTTGAAAAACGAAATAGAATTTTTTGAATCAGCAATTCTTGTTGCACTAATGAGCTACCAATGCAATTAGATGGAAGAAAATTCTAACGAGATAGAACAGCGGTCGGTACAGGAGTTTTTGTTTTTTGCTTATTGATTTTATGGTAGTTGCGGTCCCGATTTGTGTTTGAAGAATCTGAGATATTTAGATTGGGATCGTGGTGTCTATTTGGCTAAGATTTGAATCATTATAATAGTCACTGATATCATAACGTGGCCGTGTGATAAAAATACCGTTATATCAAAACGTATACCATAGTGGTAAGATTAAACTTTAAAATGACTGGCTGGTTTAATTCTGTGTTAAAATTAATTGAATCTAATTGTTCGGGTAAGCTATAGCATGGAGCTTTGAATTCGCGATTACCTCGGAAATCGAGTTACGCTGTTAGACCTGCACAAAAAACATTGTATGTCGTAACGATTAAACAAAAGCACAAACCTACGCTAATAAGGTAGTGCATCTGCGCTTGCGCACTCACTGCAGTACAGAACTACCAAACACAAACAACACTCAGATAACAATTCGTTGCTTCCTTAACCAAAACTACCATTCTAAATTAAAACGTCACTTGTAAAACTGCGATATCGCTTCCAAACGTGGTCATAGAGACCATTAGTCTACCAATTTAGCCGCAGCGAAACCGACCATTAAGATCCGACACAAAAGGCCTCTCGTCGTGCGTACATTGTTAAAAATATCAGATAAGCGCCGTTTAAACAGGCACGGGCTTTAGTTATGCCTGTCAATTGTACATTCCGCTTGAAGAATTGCTGTGGAGAATCTGTGGAATTGAAATGGAATTGTGGTAATTTATGCACGTTAATACCCGGGTTGTTTTTTTTATTTTTTGACAAGGCAAACGTACAAGATTGTCATCTGATGGTAAGTAAGTGATCACCGCTGTCGATGCACATCAACAACCGCACAGAGGTCGGTAGATGCGTTGACCCCATATCCTCCCTAACTGAGTTCTGGCAACCTTTTGTTTTATCTAACGGGTGCTTTAAATCGGATAAAAATTATCCTATCTATATACATGTCATCGAAATCCGTTTAGTAGTTTCAACGTGGTTGACGGACAAACCAAAATTCCAAACTAAAAAACTTTCGCAATTATAATATTAGTAAGTAAGTATGATTCACTTCATTCTTTCAAGCTAGCAACACCTGACACACATAAGTTTGCTCATTTACGTACCAGGTCATGTTATGTTAATTAGCAGTGATTAGACTCTGACACACCGACGATTTCATTGATGTACGTATAAATAAACGCACAAAGGCCATTACTTTTATCTCTTGTAGTAAATATTCTTTACCGGCATTGCACAATGTACTAATGAGTGGCGGTTAATTTATCGCTCAGTTTAGGCTTAAGATAAAGACTCCATTATGCGTTACAAAGCGGACACAAGATCTCTGACCACAAATGCGAACAGGCC
Organism: Nomophila noctuella; assembly: GCA_958496325.1. Taxonomy (NCBI): domain Eukaryota; kingdom Metazoa; phylum Arthropoda; class Insecta; order Lepidoptera; family Crambidae; genus Nomophila; species Nomophila noctuella. Next base: position 1,305,023 of record OY292486.1, read on the forward strand.
GGTACTGTTTGCGAGTCTGGGAGGGATTTACACAAATAGTTTTATTTATTTATATTGTTATTATTTTTTATAGAAGAAAGTTCAACTTGTCTCTCGCACCAGTTTATTTTATTTAACTGATAGTCAGTCAGTTACTAAGCTGGGTATACAAATATTCTATGAAAATAAGTATGTATTTGAAAAAAAAACTTAATATTATACCAATTTTGAAGCTATTTATGACACTATAGTCAATTTCAGCTAAGATGATCTCTGTGACAGGTAAACATACTTAACGAAATTAAACTTTATTTGAATGCAAAAAAGTTATAAGCTCCACGAGTTGTTTATATGTTTTTCCATAGGGTTCTGAATGCTTCAAAATAGTGACGATTTTTCTTTGAACCGTCAACTGTCACCGGGATCACTTTATGCGAATTTGAAACACAGTTCAAATATGTACAGCAGAACTTCAAAAAATATAATAATAAACAGCAAGAACAAAAACTAACACAAGACAAACAAAAGAGATAATGCAAAACAGGTATGTGTGTGTGTGTGTGTGTGTGTGTGTGTGTGTGTGTGTGTGTGTGCGTTAAGCCAATCAGGTCCGTACCTCAGCATGAGTTACTACGGCGGCCTAGTAGAACAGCGCGGCAACGCTGTTGTTCTGGTAGGACCTGCTTGGAGTGGCATGTTTAATATTAAATAAATACTTATAGACAGATATTGATACATAAATACATAGCAAAATATATAATTTGAATAAAAAAGTGCAAGATTTTATTAGAAAAGAAACACACGTACCTACATAGAGAGAGTAATATAAGAAAAAATAAATAATACACATTATGAAATGGAGGATAACATTTTAAAATAATTACAATAAATATAAAAGTATGCAATACTAAACCTAAAAAAATAAATATTAAATTTGACTTTTAGTACAATTGTAAAATCTGCACGTGTAAACCACGAATAAGTCCGATCAGCGGGCAAGTACATTATTTGACCCAGAAGCAGCACGCTTAACATTGAATAGGCGATAAACAAAAGAATTACAAAACGGACCGACGCACGCGCACCAAATCAGGTTAACTTTATGTTGAATAACTTAGGCTTGTTTCTGGTCTACTTTAGTCCTGTTGTAATAGGCAGATTAACAAGACTACTTGTTTCTGTGACGACCAAGTTCGGGGAATGGTCAATAAGTTGAATATGAAACCAACAGGCGCGAATTCGATACACACATAGGATATTTGTGTGCATGAACATATCTGTTTGTCCTGGTCTGGGTGCAATATGTATCTATTTAAGTACATTTTGCATACCACTGTTGATTCTGATGACTGCAAAACTAGTGCTCAAGCTTCTTGACACAGAGTCAAATCAATGTTTGTGTTGTTGTGAAATATTTATTTTTATATTTATTTAATTATAACTTGCCTAAACTAAAATTTTTGGTATTTCAAGCGATAGAAAAACCAAGAATTATTAAATAAAAGTAGTGAACATTAATTATTACTATCTGCTTTTTGCAATACCACTGCCGCAAATACGACAAACAAAATGTAAAAGTCATTTTTTACAACCTTGCGACTGAATTTGGTACCACAAGAACACTGACCGATTGTTCTTACTTGGACAGTACATGTTATGAGTACAACTAATACATAAGTCTACAACGGCCTTTCTTTACTGTTTTTCCATAATTTCGCAGAATGTCAAGTTAATAAATTGGTCCCAGATCGATTCATTACTTTGCTTCGATTCTGAGAAAGAAATATACAAAGTAGTGGTTTCATTACGAATTCTAAAAATAAATTGTTATCTGCTGCAGGCTTACAGTGGTTATTCTGTTTTAATGATGTGATATGAAACTATAGACAAATCCTACTGGAAATGATTGTTGTCACGTTTTTGTATAAAAAAATATACAAATACTAATAAAACATATCTGGTATGGCAAACATTGTTCTGACTCCGCGGTTAGGAAGCTTAGGTACTTTTGTTTGGATTACCAGTATTAACAGTAAAATTACGTACATACATACATATTTACTTAAACAGGTATACATACACATCCAAATGAGTACAAATAAACATGTCCACTGTCCAGTACTTACTCCGTTGCACCAAAATAGTTCTGTAAAACTGCAAGTAATAAATAAGAGAATTCATGAATTGAATAGACATACTCGTACTACTTCGCCATAACAACTCCTGTGTATATATTTTCTATGTTCAAGTTCCTCGATGTCTGGCTATTTTCGTCTGACATTTTTGTCATCCAACATTCTATTATTAGTTAAGAAAGAACCGACTGATCATTATAATTAATCGTCGGCTTCCCTACTTTATTAATAAGCATTAATTATGAAACTAAAAACATCGGATGTTATCTTAGTTTTCTAAATGAGAGGCGTGGTCCAATTTAAGAGAAACGTAGGTAGCTATTTAAGTACTTAAATATAGTTATGATGAAAAATTACGTGTAGGAAAGAAACGTGCATCCACTATCTATGAATTAGATGCTTAAATAGCTTGTGGTAAGAAATATACATATAGGTTTATGAACGACAGCTTTACTGCTAGGTTAATATCAGTAAAGGTAAATATTATAAATTCGATAATACAAGCCTAATAATAATTTTCACTTACCGCATTGAGTAAAGAATACCAAAGTGTTTTCATTAATTTACCTTATTAAAATGATAGGAGGTCAAAATTTTATAAACATATAAAATTATTTAAATTTTAAATTAAAATGTCTCTTACTTTTACGACCAACGAGTCAAGTCTTCTTCAGAACTGACATTGCTTACCAGAAAAAAACCGCACCAAAAATCCATAGATTCAAGAACTCTGCTCAAACAATCTCTCTCACAGCTGATCTCGATACGGACGAACAAAAAACGATCGAAGATCCACATTTCACATCTCAGAGCGAAGGCAGAGTCTTAATTAAGGGAAGTGTGCTTGTCAGATATTGCGGGACCTATGCACCTAGGAGAACTGACGCTGACGGAGTAAAAATAGAGGTGAGCTTGATATGGCCGGCTGTTACACCGAGGCGTAACAGATATTTAATTTAAACTGAGAGGCACACTGCTGCTTAACGACGTTAAGGATGACATGCGTGCCAATGGGGTGACTACATCGGATGCCGAAGATCGTGCGAAGTGGAGGAGGAAATGTAGAAAAGCAGACCCTGATTCCGATGCAATGGCTTATGCTAGGTTGATGATGAGGCACGTCATCAGCATCAGTATTCATTATCAGCATGGTGTTCAATGCTGGGCGTAAGACTCCTTCTAATGAGGGGTTATGCCAATTGTCCCGACACTGGGTTGCTGAATGCAGTATTACGAACGGCCCTTACACAAGAAATCCCTTTTTGCACATTATTTGCTTTTTATGACATTCACGAGAACAGATGGAGTACCTAGTACTAATCTTGGCTAGCACAACACTACATAATAAAAAGCTTTTTTTTTATCTTCAGTTAAGCAGCGGATTACAAACTTTGCAGGAATGCTTCTAAACATTCCAATTTAGTACAATATCGTACTTATTTTATATCCTACAAATAGGTTTACTATTGATAACATTATCAAAGCCTTGTCGGTGTGATTGCAGCGGTCTTAAAGTGGTGCCGGCGAGTTCAAACGAGCGGCCGGTTCAAAGCGCGATCGCCCCCGGTCGCGGCGATTACATCGTAACGTATGAACCCCTCACGAGGTGCCTTACTCGGTTCCTAGGCGAGGACGATTTACAACTTCCGATCTCTGGAAGAGTTTGTTTTTACAGGTTGATATGGAGCAAAAGTGTTAACTGAAATTTTATAAGGAGTTATAAATAAAGGTGTTTTATTAATTTCATATTGAGATGATAAGACGATATGAGACGGCCTTTATGTACATAGGTAACTTTTGTTTCGTTTTAAACTCGTCGTTGATTGAGCTTTTGTAAGGAGAGAATATTTATTAGCGTAACTGACATTACCTTTAATTACGATATCTCTGCAAAAACCGTACTAAAGTACTATAGTACTTTATTATACCTAGTTTTTGCACTTCTAGTTATAACTAGAAGACTTTAAAAATTCACAGCTGTCAAAAATACATATTACCAAAAATACATATTACCAAAATAATAATGATTGGCTCCGTGACAAAAGATAAGTATGATTTATTTAGCTCAAAATATAAATGCGAAAAAGTATATAAATATGGTTTAAAGAAACTTTGCACGATTTAGACATGACTTCAATTTTATTAAGGTTGTCTGATCAATTTCGTTTTGCTTGAGATCACGTTTGTTATATGTATCACAGCCACACAGAAATGATATCGAATTATTTTTTTATACCGCTTTAGTCCGTTTTAGCCGGCATAAGCGATTACATTCTGTGATTTATCAAGATCTTCCAGTGTAGATCGTCCTAATAGTCGTAAAACATTAGTTGTAAATCCGTCTTCACGTTGTAACGAAGAAGACGCCACACGGTTTGTTCGTGTATAATCGTTTATAATAAGTCGTTGAAATTAAAAAAATATACCATGACAGTTTCAACGTAAACTCAGCAATTTATAAAAATAATAAGAGTTGTTTTCTGTAATCTAAGTTTTCATTATTCGTGTTGAAGATTTATACTATTATTAAAATGTTTTGAATCTAAATGAACAGTCGAGAGAAATGGAATTTGACTATTTTACGATCGAATGAAAGTGGGTGAACACCAACGGAGGTTGCAGACATACGTTTTGTCTGCATGCGTGTCCATTTGTCTATACAAATGGACACGCGTACATACATAAGGGTAAGGTTTCCCCAATGTTGGTATTTCCAATTAATTTTTTGTTGATATTCAACTATTAAGTCTTAATATAGAACACTAGGCGGAAAAAACGCGGCCGAAATTCGGAGTGACTACGCCTGCAATGTATTTTAAATGGAAGATGTCATACTATGCCGAAATAACGTCGCGTAATGTTTCGCGGAAAATGCTTTGCCAAACTTCAGTCGCGTAATGCGTTAAATAAACGTATGCTTGTTGTTTAACAAATAACTTTTCTAGATAAAATAAGGTACTGCAAGCGACGAACTTGATGAAATCCTGGATGTCCATGGGCGGTGATCACTTACCATCAGGTACATAACCATGAGGGTAATAAGGACCCGTTTGCATCCCACTGACATAAAAGCACACATCTTCTACTAACCATGTAACTGCCCGTACAAACAAAACGTACATTGCGTAGTTAATACGTCGTTAACAACTCGTAAAGGCCTATGGAGTGGCAGTGGTGTTTTTATCGCTAGGCCAGTCGTAATGCGGCCTTTGTGAACTTTCTAACGTAGGAATAATAGAATAGTACGGGATGGGGTACCAGGTTTGTTGTTTTGTTTTATTGGAGAACTAGAGATGCGGTTAAAGTATTTATCAGTGTTTGTTGTAGGTGAGTCAGAGAGTGAGTCTTTAACTAGATCAGTGGTTTCTAACCTTTTAGGCATGAGGGACCATTTTGCCAAATGTCTGACTTGCTAGGGCCCACCGAATTTGATAATTTATAAAGAATAATATACAGCTCTCAAACGTTAATAAGGGTTGATGGATTTATTATTAAGATCAGTTCGCGGACCACGTGGAATGGCTCCAGGGACCATCAGTGGTCCAAGGACTATAGGTTGACAACCACTGAACTAGATCATGATTGAACAGGCATAGCCGAAAGGACACCCAGACTTCTTAGTAAATTAGCGTAGTAGTTTTCACTGCGTATCGCGATGTAAATAAGGTTAACTTGCACAATGCAACAATACCAATGAAAAATTACAGTGGCTAGAAACCACAGCAGCGTCTTATAATCTGTTTGCACAACACAGTTTGTGCTTTATCAACCAGAAACTGCAAGAACAATTTATTATCAAAGAAAGTAAAAATTTCTTTATACAATAATGGAAGAAAGATAAACGAATCAACGTCTAAATCCGAAGACAAAACAGTTATCCCGGCAATGTTTAAAAGTGCAACTTTTGTGTTGTCAAAAGCATCTCTAAAGAGGGGTTTCAGTTAGAATGTTCCGAACGCAGTGCTCCAGTTTTGTAAAGAAAAGGGATGCAGGCGTGCAGGATGCACTCAGTGCTGGAGCGAGCGGGTGCAATACCTTTAGGTATTCTATTAAATTAATATTTTATTGGCCTTTCGGTGTCATCTTACTAAGCAATCTGTGTGCGACAATTCTTGCATAGCATGACCCTCTGCCACAAAACATACGCGTAAGAGTGAATTTCTTTAAAAATCAATAAAACATATAAGTATTGACTTGTATCTTTAAAAAAAAGTAAATGGTAAACAATTAAGTGATTCTAAACTTTTGATCGCAAGTACATATATTTAGTGACAACTTATTATTGCTTGAGTTAATTTCAATACTATTAGAATATTTGATAGGTTTAAAATTATCCTTACCTACAAGTTATCATAAAACTAGCGGCCGCCCGCGACTTCGTCCGCGTGGATGTCGGTTTTCATTATACGAATGTTTTTTCCCGCTAACTCCCGTTCCCGTGGGAATTTTGCAATATCCTTTTGCAACTAAGCATCAAGTTTACTAAGGGACCTGCATGTCAAATTTCAAGCGTCTAACTCAAGTAGTTTAGATTTTCCATACAAACTTCCACCCCCTCATTTCGGGGAAGTGGGGGGTTGGAATGGGTCAAAAAGTAGCCTATGTTCTGTCTCAGGGTCTAAAGATTGTCTGTACCAAATTTCATCAAAATCGTTTGCGAGGTTTAAGCGGGAAAGCGTAACAGACAGACAGACAGACAGACAGACAGACAGACAGACAGACAGACAGACAGACAGACAGAGTTACTTTCGCATTTATAATATTAGTTGGGATTGGGATTGGGATATACAACACTCAATAATTTTACTAACCCTACTTATAAGTCTTAGTGTTACTAATCCATGGACCAGTAGTAGTCTACAATAAAGAAATTTGAATTTATAAAATGGTAATCGTCAAGGGGTCTCATGTTTAGTGAAGGCTGTGAATATTTCGGGGTGGTGGTAGGCCCACAATATAAATAATAGTGATCAACTGTTTTTAAATTTCTATAGGAAAAATATATATCGTATTAAAACCCCGCTCCGTAATCCTCTTTTTTCCAACACAGTACTCTCCACCTCAGTTGCTTGCAACTCGCAACTTAGACAAACTTGTTCCCGTACAAGAAATATACATTTTCCTACGTCGAACACAACAACGTGAAACTCTGCGTTGATTTCCCTCCACTTTTGTTCGTAAACATAAAACTTGCTTTTAAATGTAAACTGGATGTTCTGTTCGGGTTTCAGGATCTTCAATGGATATTGGATTGGGGATAAAATCTTTCTAATAGGTACCTTTCTAGGAAGATTGAAATTATCAAAACATCTACCGTTGCTTTGGATGTGTGTAAGTGAGTGATGGATCTGATTTGCAAAATTATTATTGCGACATAATTAAATGCTAAATTGAAGCATCTATAACAAGACACTGCTGCCATTATTGGCGATTTCTCGTGAATCGTAGATCACTAGAATCGATCTTAAGACCATTGGTGTATTCACTAACTACTGTACTCTGAATACTCATTACATCACACTAAGACTTGTCCGATACGAAAGCAGATGATAGAAAATTTCCAGCCGCAAAACTACTAACGACCTAAAAGTCATTAAAATTATCGCACAACTTTCCCACCTTCAACTAAATGTATGTTTGACCTGGTACGTAGTTGCTACTTTGACCATTTCGAACATCGCTATCGTTTCGTCAAATATTGCCGTCCCTTGCACGAAGTATCGAACCGAGCGAGATGTCAAGTAGTCGAAACGATAGCGAACTTCGATAATGCTCAGAGGCAACTTGTCCTGAGGCCCTGTTTCGTTTATCAGATACCATCTCGGCAACTAAGATCGGTTTATTTGTATGGAGTTGGACCGAACCTGATAAAACTTTGCCTGTGATATTCATTGTGGGAATGGTAATGAAGGACTGTAAGGAATGGGAAAATGTATTGGGAAGTTGGATGTACGAACCGGCTGGGTTCCCAACTTCTTTTGAATGTAATTAGTGCAAATTTAACAAAAAACATTAATCGTGAAAAATCTTAGTTGTAAGAATTACATAGATGAGCTGACCATATAACTAATGTGTATATTTATTATATCTATAGAAATAAATTATAATGCAAAATACATAGAAACCATATTATAAAATTTTGTCATGTGTAATTTTCATCGCACATAGGACGAAATTGTGGTAAATTTTAAACGAAACATTATCCACTGGCTCAAAGTTAAATTGAACATCAGATTAGTTTCAAAATGTATATCACGTTTCACTTGGTTGGACAGATTTTCCAGGTTTAATAAGGGCATAGGGTAGCGGTAAAATCTTACATTTAGGTGAGAACTGGGGGAGTCACAGAAAAAAAATTGAAAAAAAAACATAGCTTCTACGTTTTTTTACTCCTGATTAATGAGGACGAAAATATATTTTCCTAAGAACTGCCCGCGTCTCCGTCTTTGTCGATTTCGGATTCTACACACATTAGTTATACTATAGCCTTCCTCGACAAATAAACTAGTAGGTCCTGAGATTAGCGCGTTCAAACAAACAAGCTCTTAAGCTTTAGTATATGTATATGTAGGTAGTATGTAAACTTTATTATAGTATCGGTACACTTAAATATGCAAACGTGTAAATACCTACATAATACGTGAATTGATATTGGGTACCATAATGTGTTATAAATTTTACGTGTGAGGTATTGTATTCCTTTAAATGACTTACTAGGCATATATTTACAAGGGTTGCCAAAGGATAAGGCTTCGTCCTTAGCAAATAGGTCTTGAAGATCAAATGGGCAGGCAATAGGGTTGCGGAGACCTTACATCATCATTTTAGTAAACCTTTGTCCCGATATAGTCGGTACGTTTAAATTGAGGATCGAGATTCGGTCAGTCGTATTATTTCGTGGAAGACATGGAAGGGTTTGATGATCTGAAGAGCTTAGAGTAAGCATAACGAATAACATGACACGTTGGTAATTAAATTATTTTGTAGGGCCCGTTGGCCTAGCGGTTGAGACCCTGAATACGAAACCGAGGTTCGCGGGTTCAAATTCCACTAGGGGTAAATGTTTATTTGATCAACATCGGTATTTATACTCGAGTCATTGGTATGTCAGTCCAAGGATTTTATTTTACTTTTTTATTGAAACAAATTTTCACATTTCTAAAAGTAGTATGATTAAATGCGTATAAGAATTCTTACTCAATTTTTGATAAATGTATATCGATGCCTTACGGCCAAAATGGCCTAAGCGACATTTTTGGCGAAATCGACTTATATACATCATTGGAATCGCCTTTTTTTTCTGCGTCGTTCTATCTAGGTTTTGTCGCTCTACGATGCATTTTTTGTCGGTTAGGCGGTTGGTAAAATAAGCATTAGAGTCTGAATTTTACGTCGTAAACGACTAATATTATAGAGTTTTTTTCAAACTGGCGGTTAGAGAATATAATATTTTGAAATAGTTACTTAGACAATTCGGCTTGAAAAATATAAATAACAAAAATGTCGCTTAGTACATTCGGGCCGCTATTTTCAAACATAAGTTATGGTGCTTAGGATGATTTGTCCTTATGTATTACATATTTCTTATCATATTTTTCTCCCAAAATATATAGTCCAATCGATGGGTATTGGTGTCCCTGGTCACGGACTTTCGATGGTACAGGTTATCTGCGACGCCCTGTATTTTTAGTATTTCGCCAACACTAAGTCTGTATCGTCAATCACTACTTATGTTGACTTAATGTCGGTTAAGCAATTTTAATGAAAATAAAGATTCAGTTAAGTCGCTTAGGCTAACAGGAGATTTTTTGGTCAACGGAGGTTACGACATTTTGCCTGTAAAAAAATAAAGCCATTTGGGCATAAGCGACAAAAAACACTATTAAATGAATGATTTGTAATACTTTAATGAATTCATTTTGAAGAGAAATATAATTTATATCTACAACTAAAATTTGGAATCTTAGGAAGCAAAACCCAACTACTTATGATTTTTTTTCTAAATTTTGCAACTTTAATCCTCTCTCCTGTAAAGTTTGTGAAGTGGCGGTTAGCCCTTTTTGGCCGTTAGGCATCGATATAATGGTTTACTGAAAAATTTAAATATTTAAAAAAAAAGAAAACATACCTAGCGTGATACTTTATATCATGTCAGTTTTAAAAGCCAAGTTAACTTTTGTTAAATGAATAAAATATATAAGTTTTTATTCGCTCTCACTTTATAAAAAAATTGCTGACATAAACGGCCTGTTTTAATAGACGTTTGATATCGTTTTAACAGATTTTAGAAAGTCCTGTATTGACTTTACACTGCGTCACTTTCAAAATAGACAACAGAAAGTTAAAACAAATAGCTTTGTTTCAAAAATAATATAAAAATTTTACTCAGGTGAAACACTCCTACTTCACTTCAAATTAATCCAAGCTAAGTCTTGGGTAAATAGGGTCTACGTTTGTTTTGCATTTTTAGCCCAGGCTGTTTTCATTATAAAACTGACAAGTTTTTGAATTTAAATTGTTTTAAGGTGGGCTAATTGAAGGTGCTATGAGATTAACACCGAGCTTGTTTCAAACAATTTTTGATTATATTTCACCGGATTTCTTGTTTAGATTTGCTTACTCAATATTTAATACGGAGAATGATTAATGCGGCATGAATGGGGATCAGTGGTCAGTTCGTTCCACTTTGTATGGTTCTTCCAGGTATCCGGGGTTCAAACCCCGGGTAGACCTGAAAAATATGAAATAATTTTCAGATATTAAAACATATTATTTAATATCCTTTCAATTGATGACGTTAGTCCTGTATGAACAATTAAGAAAATGAAAGCTGCAGATTTGTATAAAAAAATGAGCATTGATTCAACCATCAATCTAATTTTAGTTTCCATTGATAAAAAAAACTAGTTTTTTTAACAAAACTTATCTATTCAAAGTATTTTCTTTTGCTGTTGTTTGTTCACTTTGTAAAATAAACTGCCATTTTGTTAAATAGAAAATTTGCTTTTGAAAATACCTAATTGATTTTAAAATATAGGTGTTTTTTAAGTCGGTACTTTTACGGGCATAATATTGCCAGTAACTAACTTATTTTGTGTGAAGCACTTGAGAATTTTAAATAAAACACTTGTAATAATTTTATATTGAAATTATATTGTAAATATTAATGATTGTGTTTGTTTCTTTGCAGGTAAGTGTGAAGCAGATCAAGATCTGATGTGTTCTGTAAGTGGCAATTCATTGTAAGTGTATTATTTTGAAAAAGTACACACCACTTTTAAAGCTTTAGTCTAAAAATAATAATTACATTTTGTAAATTACCGTGTTATAATAGCATTCTCGATGCCGTTGTTGTGAAATCGTTGAAGTCTTGGACTGGATTAGCTCACTCGGCAGACCCCTCTACACTATTTAGGGGCAAAAATAGTTTTGGGATGAACCTAAACAAGCCATCGGAGCTATACAAACATCTTAGAGTCACCAAGATGCACATTCTGGGTAAATCGAAAGACAACGCAGTGGCAACACTCCCAAAAGATAAGAATATGAGTGAGTTAGAGTCTAGGCTACGGTTCCATAAGCAGTTTATGGTGGGAGCGCAAACAAATAGTCCAGTAATTTTAGCAATTTTGATCCACGATCTGCGGAATAATTCCTAGTGAGCTGAATTTTTGCATACACCTTTATTATGATATTGTAATGATGATGTGAAAATCGACATTGATATCGTGCCGGCTAAAAAAGTTATAGGGGTCCAAAAGTCACGAAAATCAGTTTTTCGCAAATATCTCGCGATTTATTGCTCAGAGGTCAATAATGGTTTCATAAAAGTTGTTCGTCGTAAAATTGTCTACAAAAAAGGTTTCTTGCATTTTTCTGTAGAAAAACCGTTTTTGAAATAGAGACTAGAATGCACTCACATATGGTATTGTATACCGTACGCCGCATACCAAGGCATAAACCCTATTGTTTGTTTTTTTCTTTTTTTTGTTTGTGTGTTTTTTGTAAGTATGATGTTCTACATATAGAAATATAAAGGATTTGTAATACTAGTACAGTAAGGAGAATAGGAATATCAACTTTAAAAAACTAAGTGGCAATTTTTGTTGTCACTTTATAACTCAAGAACGGTCTCACCGATCCAAACCAAATTTTCAGGGTTTGTACAGACTATTTAGTAGATGTTTTATGTGAAGTTTGAAAAAAATCGGTCGTTCACTTTATACGTAGCGAAGCACGTACCGGGCCGCTAGTAATGATATAGATATGCTATGTCCAGTCAAAGTCAAAGTCAAAGTAGTTTATTTTGCAATTTGATTTACAGAGAAATTCTTTTGCACGTCAAATCTTTTTTTACCTACCAGCACTTCGACGTGAATGGCCTGCTGAGAAGAAGTGCCGCAAGAAACTCAACAGTTTGCCTTTTTTTAAAAATAATTACAAATTGTATAAATCATTATTTACATGTCATCAAAATAATAAAAAAATAATCATGTCATATAAAAACAAAACAAAAAAAACATATAAATACAAATGTAAGAAATTAGACAACCACATGCGCAGAGTGGTAAGAAATTGTCAGGCCCACAAATTCTTGTCGATATCATTTAAATAATCTTCTATCTTATAGTAACCTTTTCTCATTAAACAATTCTTAATTTTAATTTTAAATTTATGTAAAGGTAATTCAACAAGATTTTGTGGTACTTTGTTGAACATTTTTATGCTTAATCCTACAAAAGACCTTCCCGTCTTTTGAAGTCTGACACTTGGATAGGCAAGTCTGTGCTTATTTCTTGTATTGAATTTGTGTGTATCAGATTTTTTAAGAAAATGTTTATTATACTTTCGAATATATAAAATACAATCAAATATGTACTGAGGAGGTACTGTTAAAATATTAATTTCTTTGAATACATCCCTAAGTGAGTCACGAGGTCTAAGGTTGTAGATCGCACGGATAGCTCTTTTCTGCAATATAAAAATTGACTCAATGTCAGCAGCAGAGCCCCACAACAGTAGACCATATGACATAATACTATGAAAGTAACTGAAGTAAACCAGTCTTGCCGTTTCAATGTCAGTGACATATCTTATTTTTCTAACCGCGTAAGCAGCAGAGCTTAGTCTTCCTGCTAGTGCAGTTATGTGAGGACCCCATTGTAACTTGGAATCGATGGTGATTCCTAAAAATATGGTTGAATTGACAATTTCTAGTTTCGCATCATTCATAGTAATTTGTGTATTCATTTGCCTTACATTAGGCATCATAAATTTAACACATTTAGTTTTTTTAGCATTGAGTAACAAATTATTGCTACTGAACCATTGTGACACCTGCAAGAGAGCTCCGTTTACTTTGTCAAATGTTTTTTCGTTTCTCTCTGTTTTAAAAATGAGAGAAGTATCATCAGCAAACAAAACTATCTCACAGAGGTCCTTGGTAAAATATGGAAGATCATTTATATAAATAAGAAAAAGCAAAGGTCCTAATATCGAACCTTGGGGCACGCCCATTTGCAGTTTAGCACCGGCAGAATTGGTGTTTTTGATATTGACTCGTTGTATCCTGTCAGTGAGGTACGATTCAATTAATTGTAAAGAAATGTTTGACACACCGTAATGTTTTAATTTAATAAGTAATATTGAATGATCAACACAGTCAAATGCCTTTGATAAATCACAAAAAATACCTATAGCATTCTGTTTATTCTCCCATGCATCAAGTACATGTTTCATAAGTGCAATACCTGCATCGGTTGTACTCTTGTTTTTAGTAAAACCGAATTGTTTTGCATGAAGTAAATTATTTCTATTAAAATGTTCTAATAACTGACTAAAAATTATTTTTTCAAAAATTTTACTTAATGAGGGTAATATTGATATTGGTCTAAAATTTGATGGGTCACTTTTGTCGCCCGATTTAAATAAAGGTATTAACTTACTATATTTCATTAAATTAGGAAATTTATTTTCATCGATGCATTTATTAAAAAGGAAAGCCAAATGGGGAGAAATAATTTCAATTATAGATTGTATAATATCAGTTGATATTCCCCATAAGTCCTCAGTTTTCTTTTTATTGAGGTCTTTGAATGTTTTTAATATAGTGATTGGGGAGATGTGATCGAAATTAAACGTAGTCTTACATTGATCTACACAAGAAGCTAAGATTTTTTGAGCTTGTTGTGTACTAGAATTTAGCTGACTAGTGGTTATTATAGGGATGTTTGAGAAAAAAGTTTCAAAGGCATTTGCTACTTCCAAATCTGACTTTATAGTTTTATCGTTAATTCTAAGGGAGTAATCATTTTCATATGACTTGAATTTACATGTTTCTTTGTTAATTACATTCCAAGTAGCTTTTATTTTATTACTTGAGTTATTTATTTTATGTCTCAAGTAAATAGACTTAGCTTTATTGCAAACTTTCTTAAAAACTTTAGAATACATCTTAACATATTCTATCACTTTTGGATCTTTAGAATATGTTTTTAAACCATACAGCTCAAACAGTTTATTCCTACTTTTATATATACCTGGAGTAGCCCAGTCACTAAACTTAGTTTTGGGATTATTAACATTAACATGAATAGTCTTTTTAGGGAATACTCTATTAAATTCAGATGAAATTAAGTTAAGTAAATTTTCATAAAGAACATCTACATTATGGCTATTAAAAGAAATGTCGGGGATTTTGTTAACAATTTTATCTTTAAATCTCTCTTTACGCCCCTCAGTGACAGGTCTACATATGATGTCAATAGATCTAGGAACAACACAGTTTTCAAATTGAACCTGTTGTCCGCAATGATCTGACTGTATACAATTTATATTTTTTTTATTAATTACCTTACTATTACAAAACACATTGTCTAAACAAGTTGCACTCGTTGGTGTGATCCTTGTAGGTTCATTAAATAAATTTAATAGATTAAATGAGGTAAATAAATTAATAAATCGACTAGTTAGTTGTGAACCTTCAAGAATATTCACATTAAAATCTCCACAAACAATTACTTTTTTATTAGTCTTACAACTTTTCTTAAGAATTTCCTCCATTGAGGATTCAAATAAACTATAATCTGCCGAGGGCGGCCTATACACACATACTATTATATAATGCTCCAGCTCTGCACATGCTACTTCAATAGTTCGCTCAATTGAAAGTGCAGTTATATCTTTACGTTCTTTACATCTAAGATTATTATTTACTAACAAAAGTGACCCACCACGGATAGCAGACTTTCTCATGAACGAGCTAATTACAGTAAAGTTGTCTATACTTATTAAACATTCATTTTGTCTTAACCAATGTTCAGTTAAACATAAGACGTGTATATTCATACAGTCTAAAAATAAGCCTATTTCTAGTTCTTTTCCAGAGAAGCCTTGTATATTTTGGTGGACTAAATTAAAAAAATTACAAGACTTCTCCTTGGTCACTACAATGGGATTGCTAGAGACCTCCTCTATTGTCTTAATAGTTAATTTAAATAATTTTCATTGATATCCAAAGTATCAAAGTACATGACAGGTCTATTTGGAACATGTTCCAAAGTCTTGCACATTTTATTAAAAATGTCATTAATATTGTAAGCTAACAATGTAGCCAGTTGTTTTTTCAAACTATAAGGCAATGAAAAAGTATTGCCTGTTGCATACAACTTATTACTACGATTAAAATTATTTGTGTCAAAAAACACAAATTTGTCACTATGTCTACATGTCAAATTGTATAATAAAGTATTCAATAAGTGAATACAGTTATTTTGCTCAGATTTATAATAATTGCAATATGGTATTGCACATAAAATTACTTTACCTACATCGGAATTTAATAAAGCAGAAAAATAACTTAAAATATGTTTTTTAGTAATATTAAGCCCATCCCCTAACATTAAAACTGCTATAGAATTGTTCTTAAATAAACTCTGCTTAATGCAGTTCACTATTTGATGCATAGGAGCCCCAGGCATGCATCTATTTATTACTTTATTACATAATTTATTATTTAATATTGGGCCAAAACCTATACCACAATGGTCTGAAAATACAGTGACCTCCTTCATACGAGATTGGTCACTATGGTTACAAGACTTAACATTATTTATAATTTCCAAAGGCTTTATACTTGGACAAGATTTTTCATTTACATTTACATTTACATGCTCATTACATAAGATAACAGGAACTTGGTGTGACCGTTCTTGCATACTGCTATACCTAGACGTTAAGTCCTGTAGGGACTGTTGTAAATTTAAAATCTCTGATTTCAACTTGTTCGTGTCACTTTCATAAGCCTGTCTAGTTTTCTTAAGATTACTACTATACATTTCCATACTATCTACTAGATCAGACCTCTGCTTGCGTAGCTTAATGTTAATTTTTAAGTAATTTTGCTTTTTTATTAATTTTTCTGTTTTCTTAATAAACCTATTTATTTTTAAGTATTTCTTAATCTTTTTCTTGCCTGATAAATACTTGTTGGTATTTAAATCCGATGTAGGAGTCAATATATTATGACCACCAGGTGACCCGATGAGTTCTTCATAAAGGTTCTGAGTGTCAGAAACCTCTTGGCTATTCTTTGCCTCTTCTAGTGCCTTAATCTTTGTATGAGCTTCACGCAGTTCAACCTCCAATCCATGAATGCGGTCAAGCGCATGCTCGTAGGTACTGCTGCATTCACTGAAGCTGTCCACTGCCTGGAGCAGTTGGTCCCGCTGAATGAGAGCTTCAGATAGCTGCCCGTGTAAGTCAGCCAACTCCTTCTTAAGTTGAGTGTTACGGTATACAACAGCCATTATTTCTTCCTCATTCTGTTCCCGTTCACTAAGAAGGGTGTTGCACTCTTTTCTGGACAGCTTCAGCTCCTCCAGAGCCTGTTTCAGCTTTGCTTCCAAGCCTGTGGCTGCAGCCCTGCGAGTAGTCACCGTAGACATCTTTGACATAGCCGCACCAGTCTTTGACATGACTGTGATTTATCTGAAATATTTATGAAGCTGTGTCAGTTACTTATAGAATACACAATATTTTATCACTTTGAATTCACAGAGATTTTATAACTATAAACAAGTATCACTTATTTTTTTTTTTTATGCCTAGCTAATGAGGGTAGGTGTTTAAGATGAACCAAAAAAGATCCCTAAAATCACACAAAAGAACAACTATTAATAATTATATACTATTGGAATTATAATGAATAACTAAAGCCTAATTTATGTAAGTAAGTAATGAATAAATTGTTTAGTTTTATGTAGAATTTGGGAACCTTTTTGGAGCTGTAGCTGTGTTATACAGCTGATCGAGTAAAGTGTGGGTTTAATCTGTGTGGGGCAGAGCGTTGCTTATCATCAACTTTACTTCCACATTACGTCAAGTAAAGAGAGGCACAACAAGCCCGTGTAGTGTGGTTTGACGAGTCTCGCAGTACGAGTTATGTGAAGTGTCATGGGTGTTTGTGATGATGATAATGATGGTATATGTGTGGAATTCAGATATCAAAACGAGTACTCCCCTGGTTTTACAATCAGGAATCCTCTTGTTTTCGTTTTAGGTTACCGGTAAGTTACCGACTGTCCGTTGACATTTGAAGTTTCCGCAAAACTAGAAATCTTCGTTCCAGGTTGCTGCTAACATTTACACTTATTTATCACCACTTAATACGATTGTCAAACATAAATTTACACATTTATTTAATATTAATCCACATTAATTTAATTATTTAAAATCGGCTACGACATTTGACAGCTGTCCACGGCGGTGTTGCCAACCAAAAAAAAGTGACGTTTGGACCCCTATAACTATTTTAGCCGGCACGATATCAATGTCGATTTTTCACATCTTCATCACAATATCATAATAAAGGCGTATACAAAAATTCAGCCCACTAGGTTTTTTTTCGCAGATCGTGGATCAAAATTGCTAAAATTCACATTGCATATCTATATCATTACTAGCGGCCCGGTAGGTGCTTCGCTAGTATAAAGTGAAGTGACCGATTTTGTTCAAACTTTACATAAAATATATACTAAATAGTCTGTACAAACCCTGAAAATTTGGTTTGGATCGATGAGCCCGTTCTTGAGTTATAACGTGACAAAAAAAATTGCCACTTAGTATTTTATAGTTGCTATTCCTATTTTCCTGACTGTGCTAGTATTACAAGTCCTTTATATTTCTATATGTAGATCATCATACTAAAAAAAAACACACAAACAAAAAAAAGAAAAAAACAAACAATAGGGTTTATGCCTTGGTATGCGCCGTACGGTATACAATACCATATGTGAGTGCGCTCTAGTCTCTATTTCAAAAACGGTTAATTCTACAGAAAAATGCAAGAGACCTTTTTTGTAGACAATTTTACGACGAACAACTTTTATGAAACCATTATTGACCTTTGAGCAATAGATCGCGAGATATTTGCGAAAAACTGATTTTCGTGACGTTTGGACCCCTATAACTTTTTTAGCCGGCACGATATCAATGTCGATTTTTCACATCATCATTACAATATCATAATAAAGGTGTATACAAAAATTCATCTCACTAGGAATTATTCCGCAGATAAAATCTAAAATTCCTGGACTAAAACAGGGTAGGATTGGGATGTCGAGGAAGAGAGGATGACCGGAACATCATTAAGTCTTTTCTGCGAATGGATGAAGATAACGAGTATAGAGTACATGCGCTTAATCTCGAAATGCAAAACGAGTGGGTGTCCCTTGGTGAGTTTTGTATCCCTTTAGCATTGAAGTGGCGGTCGATACTGTATGATTGGTCTCCAGCCTTGCTTAAATTCTATCTGAATGCCTTTCAGTTGACCCTACCCGATCAGAGCAACCTTGTAAGGTGGGGAATGGCGGTGGACAAAACCTGTTTGCTCTGTGGTGAGGCCGTAGGTACCGCAAGGCATTTGTTGGTGGGATGCAGAGTACTCCTAGACAGAGGTCACTACTCTCGCCGCCATGACGGAGTGTTGCAGATCATACGTGAAGCGGTGAGCCTTTCAATAGCAAGAGCAGCAAAAGGTTTGACGACGAATACAAGGAACATCAACTTCGTCAAGGAAGGATCTACCAAGAAGTCCAAAGTCCAACCTTACTCCATCGTTAGTGTAGCTCCAGATTGGAAGATCATGATGGACACGTATGAAAAGCACTACAGTATTCCAGAGGACGTTGCGTTATCGTCGTCTAGACCAGACCTTTTCATTTATTCTAGAAAACTTAAGCGCGTACTGTTGGTAGAACTTACTGTTCCATGGGAGACAAACATTCCCAAAGATCACGCGTTTAAAACAAATAAGTATTATGACCTAACCAACGAAATGACTAAAAATGGTTATATAGCACGGTTGTATGCTGTGGAAGTGGGTGCGAGAGGTATACCAGCGAAATCTCTCTACAACCTACTGAAGGACTTAGGATTACCAAGATCTAATATTAGCTCGTTACTGGAAAGAGCAACTAAAGCTGCTTTACTCGGCTCATACCAAATATGGTTGGGAAGGGAGAGGAATGTCATCGGTGGAGGTGATCGTTAGTACAGTAATACCCCGACTTACGCTACCCCGACTTACGCGAATTCGGAGTTACGCGGTTTTTCATTTTCATTGCCGCGCACATCGGCTGCCTCGCTCGGCCCTCTCAATGTTCAGTTTCCATGGAAGATTTTCAAGTGCGCAGTGCGTTTTACTAATATTTTTTTATTATGTCATTTAAAAGAGTCATTTGAGCCTAAACAGAAAAGAAAAACAAGTGCAAACAATTGACGAAGCTAAATAGCTAAAATTAAAGAAATACGTGCGTATGAGCAAGACACCGAACAAAATGTTTCACTAGACCCAGTTGAATCGTTGAATCAAATGACAATTGCAAACTAAACAGAAGGACTCATTTCAATTGAAGAGGGAATACAAATTTTAGGATAAAAACTATTGCCTTGAACTATGCGTTTCTACTATAAAAACGAGACTTAAAAAACTACTGGTATGCTACTAGGAAATTTTGCGTGAGAAAAAGAAAAACTTCATTCGTCACTCGTCAGGCAACATTGTAGGAAAAATTACATATTAAAAATTACTTCGGTTTAGGGTACCTACTTTATTCATTACAATATAAATTGTTTTATGGTCATGCACTTTATCAATAGTTTTTCTTCTAAATGATTGTTTTCTCTAAACTATGGTCCCGATTAAACCAACTTTATATGTATTTGTATGAAAAGTTAAACCCCGACTTACGCGAATTCGACTTACGCGGTAATCGCTCGGTCCCACCTATCGCGTAAGTCCGGGGTATTACTGTATACTATAAAGGGGCCCCTTAAACCTACACGCTGGGTCGCAAGTCCCAGGCGCCGACTGACATTCCTCTCAGTTCCACGCGATGGACCCGGCACCCGCACGGAGAATCCATGGATAGCTAAGAAGTTCGTCTCTCCCTTTTTCGATCTTCCAATAAATGAAACGTGTCCAAATATAAGCTCCTAAGCGATATAAAAAAATATATAATGTTATTTAGATACAGTTTTGACAGAAAAAAAAATGTGGATTCGGGTTATCAAGGTTTTATTGAGTTGCTCACACATTCGACAGTTATGCTATCAGTTTTCTCCAGAACCACCTGACTTCAGATGAGTTTTTCTTTGGTTATTATTTTAAAAATCTATGACTTTCATAAAACAGACACAATAAATTCATCCCCGTCACATTTCACTCAACCGTCACCGCTGACATTTCGCAGATAACCAATTCCTTACACGCGGGATCGATCGCACTAATTACATTAAAACTGAACACTGTCAGACCAGGGGATCGCACCCCCGAATTAAGTTATTGTCGAGTTTATTGCACTAATGTGTGGGGTTAAGCTCGCGAGTTTGACACCGTTTGCTTGCTATAATTGGATGGGTCCCGTCTTATAGTGTATTGTTATGGTGATTTGATGGATCGATTCCTTTCTGACAATTAAAGAAATGTAATCTTGGTAATCCAAATTATGCACCAAGTTTAGCGATATTTATTTTCTTACTAGTTTTTATCCGCGGCTTTGCCGGATGTATCAAGATTCCTGTTTTATCTTTGGAGCATTTAATCGAGATAAAAAGTATCCTATCAAATAAGACAGTCCATACCCTGCCTGTAAACTTCATCAGAAGCCTTTCAGTAATTTAATCGATTAACGGCAAACATCCAAACAAACAAACTAGCACTTTCATATTAGTATGGTTTCCTAGTATAATCGACAATTTAGATCTACTAACACCTGAAATTGTGTGACTCATCCCGCGGGACGAGAGCTTTGCGGGATAAGCTGACGAATGCCCCACATTGACTCGCTCGCATATATAGAAACAGACGAAACAAGAAAAACAAATCCATTCCTATTCCAAACATCCTCACAATTCCGAATGTTTACTTGCCTACCAAGCACCTTATTGATCAAAATATAATCTCCGCGTCGCATGAATGTTAAAAATACGAACTCACAGCGCATTGTGCGCCCGCGACGTGCGACTGACGCGCGCTGATTGTGTGTCGGCGAGGCAACGTTTGGGAACCTGCGACTTCGTAGGGTCTGTTGTGCTTATACATTTACATCTGTTAGTGGAACTAGTACTTATACATTTACATCTGGAAGTCGCAGTTGACACTATTTGGCTTGGAGTATGTGAATAATGTTATGGTTTTGTAGATTTTTGTGTTGACTGTGCGCGCCAAACATGAAATAAACGTCTCACTTGGTTATCTAAGTTGGTTCACAAACTTTAATTATCGAATTATTTGTGAGCCATTTTTTGTAGCTTTAAATGATGCAGCTCCTAGATTGCTAAGGTAGCCCCATAAAAGACCTTGCGATACCTTTGGTATTTCCACCCCCATCATTCTTTCAAAAGTTTTTTAATAATGGAAAAATCTGCGTTGAAATAATCTGGTCTTTTTACCTTACTTTCCTTGGAATTTATAGAATGTCCAGTCCTTTCAGTAAAATACTACCTGAAGACGCATATGTGTCAAAGTTTTCAATTAGGCGTATCACAATAATAAAAATATAAAAACCAAACCCATTCAACAACAAAAGGCAATCACTTTAGCAAAAAATAAAGTGAGCAATAAATTCACAAAGGCCTGTAAAATATAGTTAAAGAATATTCGCAAACAAACTGCAGGTGTTAAAACGGGTGTAAGTTGTGCTAAGTGCAGCTCTAACTCGCGCGGACTCATGCCTCTATACCCTGCTTGATAATTCATACTGCATGTATTAAATATATTATAGCGCCAAGCTAGTTGTGAAGTTGGTGTTTGAATAAACTTGTGCACGTCGAATTTTAGGGTATAGATTTAACACCTTAACCAATTTGGTAGTAGATGATCTATTGAATTAACTTTTCAATGGGGCAAAAATAATTAATTTGTGAATTTCAGTGTTTCGTGGGACGAACGTGTTGTGGGACGAATCACTGAAGGAGACATTTCGAGTATGATATTTGTCTAGTTTTAACTTCATCCAATCAGATAATGAGAACGTATTGTAGTCGTGTAGTCGTAGAACGTAAGAAGTTTATAGCAACCAAGCATCCATAGTGAACTATGAAATGGAACGGTTGGAAGAATTCAAATACTTATATAAACATCCATGACTCGAGTACAAATACTGATGCTCATCACACAAACATTGTAAGTCAAACCTGCGACCTTCTGGCTTACGCTTAGGGTCGATAACTAATGGACCAGAGGGCCAGTAGTTAGTTTTTACAAGCTCATTCTTCCATAGACTAACAATCCGATACCGAATAAAGTGGCTTATACCAGTGCGAAAATCAAACAAAAGAGACTTTTTACACCAACACAACTAAATACCTACTCATCTTTCAAGATCATTGCAAGGCACGCACGCACTGTCGCTCCAAACTCTTCAATAGAGACATTAACTGTTCAGAATTAAGTTATTGCCGAGTTTACCGAACTACTGGGGACTAACAGTGACGTGTGTGTACTATTTGACGCCGTTCGCTTTCGTAATTAGATGTAATTCCAGAGAAGGGTCCTGTATGTAATTACGTATGCAGATGTAGCACTTATGCTAAACGGCAGAAGGGTTATGTCATTGTTCATTTTATGCGTCAGACGATTGGTGACGAGGGAAAAATGTCATCGTATTTTTTAACTAGGTTTATGTAACAACATGGTGTACGAGTAGTAGGTAATGAAATTCATCTCCGCATTAGGACGAAGAGAAATAATAGGTTCGTGACATGGCATTGGATAGTGAAGCACGTTTAGGTTATAGCTTTCAAGGTTAAAATTAAGGCCAGTATTTTTCTGTTGTTAATGTGTATCAAGAAAATCTATCAATTTTTTTACATTTATATGTCAGAAAACGTGCCGAAAGAAATATTAAAACCAACCATCGTACCCATTTACGGCACGAATGCGCAATCAAATAATAAAAAATATTGAAATAAGTTCATCACAAATACATTTTTTGGACAAAGATCTTGGCCTTATCAGCGTAGCGACCACTAGTATACCATATTTAGGACATTGTATAATGTACATTCAAGCATTTCAATGGTCATTCCACTGCCGATCGAACCTTTTACCATTTTAATCAAAACCATTATTTTTATTACGGCCATACTAAATTGATTTAAAACTTGATCAAGCCAAACGAACCGTTCTGCCAACGTCCCGGTCTACGTCGCGCGTAATTCCCTCGAATGTGGCGCCCTCTGGCCCTTTGACATACAGCCGTCATGGTACATTGGCGCGCAAATTGCTATACACAACTGTATCTTAGTTTAATTCAATGGTGTATTGGATAGCGCTGTTTGTGTCTGTATACAGAAAGCACCATAGATCTATTTTCCATACTGTATGGAATATGGATAAGAATACAACAAATTATTTATCTACTCTGATAGAAAAAGAACATCTCAGTTCTGATCTGTCCTGTAAATTCGTGAGTCGTTACTCAACTGCTCGAGTAAGATGTCTGAGGGAGTTAATTTAATACTTCCACTGTCTATGTCTACTGGAAGGCCACCGAAGTAGTATTTCAAAACTGATGAAGCTATGTTTCTGAGGGTAAGTAACGTGTTAAGAACTCAATTGAGAAGGGAAAAAGAGGATGTTTATGTCCTAAAATTCCATGGGCCAATATGTTCATGTTGATAAATGTTTGTTTATGCCGCATTAGTTTAACAAGCTTGTAGAACATATGTGTCAATGGAATATTTAGAAAATCAAGATTTTATATCATGTTCACTACTACTAAAACTTGTTAATAACAGCCATTTGAGTATACATAATTGTATTTCGTTTAGATTCTAGCCATATTATGCACTACTTATTTAAATACCTCGTGGTCGCATTGTTTTAACTAATTTGTGTATATCATGGAGGAGTTGGAATTCTAATGGACAAGATTGTAACTCACGCTAAGTGGTTTTAATTGAGTGTAGACTTAACTCGGATAAAAGTAACATAAACAATATGTCATGGCAGAATGTAGAAGAAATGCCATATTTTAAGTTAAGCCAAAATGCTTTATCCTTTTTTTGTGTCTTCGTATTTGTATGGTTTTGATTTTTAATTACTCAATTTTCAAAATTGAACAGTTAATTTGAAATAGTTAAAAAAAATACAAAGAAAGTAAATGGACTTTTAGGCGATTTATTTAATGAAAGGATCTTATCTTATTATACTGAATTGAATCAAATTATTCAACACAACCCTCGTGCTATAAACTAAATCCCTTCGAATTAGGGTCCCCAGATTTACAATATTATTATTTATTTATTATACTTAACATGTTATACAATCTTGAACAAGACTGTACAATGGAAGCAGCGGTCTAAACATAATGACAAGAAAAAAAACAACGGTTTCATTCACAGATGTAACCCTTCAAATAACTCACTTTTACACAATAGTCTAAATAAATAATTTAACAGTTGTGAACTTGCTATTAAATCAACGAAATTTATTGTATTGCAAAGTGATATCAAGCTCAGAATTCAAGAAAAAAATAGTGAAAAATACCTTTTTTGGTTTTTCTTGTAAAATCTAACCATAACATTATTTTTATGCATCCATGGCACAAATAGTGTCTAATTTAATGAGGACCCGGGATTGAGTCTGCTCAAAAACTTTGCGTCTGCTTACCGAAATACATTGAAAAAAAATTAATGGATATAATCAATAAATCAAAACCACCAATAAAAGAAATCCAGAAAGAAGACATTCGCTCCTCCTTTTATCTTATTAATTAACCGCTGTTTCACACGAAAACTAAACGCATTAACAGATGTGAATTAGCTATTAATTTGTACATTCATATTTCACACCTGTCTTTGTATAAAAAACAAATGGATCGTTTCGGAATTAGGTTATCCGGCTATGGAGTTTCATAGACGAAGTTTTTGCGGCAGCCATCTTTTTTTTTTGTGTCGTAAATCAAACTTGGATTCGGGCGAAAGTTCCGCTTGTTTTGAAATACAGAGGGGTCGCTCTTTCTTTTTGAGAGATGTCAAATTGTTTCATTTGTGAAGGTCAAGGACAGAAAGCATTTCAAATATATGTAATTGGAACATTCGATGGCTATCTTGCATTATGAAATTATGATTTAGTAATGATAATATTATGCCCTAGGTATAACGCTTAAACACTTGGATGAGATTTAGGGGCACTAAGTACGTTATTATCTACTCTTTATACAATTTTATTTTAATATACCTATATCGACATCAGATAAACTTACAGAAATACTTTTTTTATTTAATTTTTTTTTTTGACCGGGGTTCAAATCGACGACTACCAGCACAATTGACAGGATCACAACCAATGTGCCATCGAGTATCAAACCAACTCGGACATGGATGACAATAAAAAATCCCAAAGAGCGCCCCGTCGAGTGACAAGGCGATAAAACGGGTAGGCGACCACCGAAATAGCGTTTTAAGAAACGCATTAACTTTTTGTACCGGATTATCCAGAACGAAATGCACCACAACTAAATTTAAAACAGTGAGGTTTTCTAAATAAATTCTCTTCAGAAGGGTAGTTCAGTAATTCTTCCCACAACACGTAAGAACGTGTTGACTAAATCAGTGTTTCGTCCCATTGGGTCTTCCCATTTTAGTTGTAGTTATTGGGAAAACTCAAGTCGAGTCAAGTCAAGTCAATACTTTATTTGCAATCTAAGTGTACAAAATACAGATGTTACAGTATAAATAGAACTTATGGACTAAGTGACCGTTCAGGTACAGCAAAACTAAACAATTCAAAATCAAATCACAACAAAATTAACATTGATGGATGAAAAAATCACAAAATAGACTGAATTCGAAGCTTAATTAAAATTATCTTTCAATGAATAAAAGTACCTTAAACGCATAAAATCTATTATTTACTGGGCAAACATACGTTTCGGCACCTTTTGATGATCCGTGATCACGGCTCCTGAAAACGGGTTCAAACAAACAAACAACTCTTCAGATTTGTTATATTCATAAAGATATATGTTTTATAATACCGTAACCATAACCGTGCAATGCAGGCAGCTGGTACATTCAAATTATTGTCAATCGTAACTCAGTTCACTGGTATACTCTTTATACTGTTTTACAAGCACCCTTTTGTTTTACATACTTTTATGATGGAAATTATCTGTCGACAACGTTATTCTTAGATAAAAAAGTGTCTTCTTAGAGTTTCGAAGTGCAGTGTAAACAACCAGTGCATTGTTTTATGATGGACACAAATGCAGGTCGCTGACTTCAATCTTAAGCTTTTTTCATCGATCGTGTTTGAAATATTTTTTCCTTTTTATCTCAATATCGCGAAGCAGCATTTAAACTACAAAAAAAAATCTGCCAAATATATTTATTTCAGACTTCAAGAATATTGACGAGCTGACGAGCCATTTGGTGCAATGGTCGAGAAGTCGGTTATTACACCAAAGGTCGCGGGTTCGATCCCCGCACGGTACAAACATTTGTGTGCATGAACATGTCTGTTTGTATCGGTCGGGGTGTTTCTATGTATAATATGTATGTATTTACAAAAAAAAAAGTATATATGTAATGTTTATCCGTTGTCTGGTACCCATAGTACAAGCTAATGCTTAGTTTGGGGCTAGATGGCGCTGTGTGAATAATGTCCAGAGATATTTATTATTTATTTATTATTATGTATTATTTAAGAAATTTAATTCCGTTCAAACGTCAAGAAATGATTAGGATACTTACACCTACATGTAGGTCCTACACAATTTGATTTCGCATTAAGTATCATTTAGTCAGGGTTAAAAAAAAATATTACCTAGTCTTGAAATCTGTGTTAAAAAGCACTGTTCTGAGACGTAGCCTATAGAAACCGAGCCCAGGCAATATTCTTGTCTGTTATTTTAAGAAAAATGTAACAGAGAAATGTAGGTACCTAATAATATCACGTACTAAGCATATTAAAATTATTCCCGTTCTCAATTCAAATAACGTAATGGCACACGTACCTACTTTGCAGACATGTGAGGCTTAATATAAGCCCGACCGTTAAGTAAAATGCTCGTTTAATGTACTTAATTAAAGTATTAACGTAATTTAGATTAAATTCTAAAATGAGTTGCTTCTCGTTATAAAATATCCTGCAAATTTTTGCATAATAAACCTATGATCCTTTCGCTGTCTTCAGGGGATGTAGGTTCGAATTCTATTCCATTACCCAGTTTTCACCCAACGCCATGGATCTGAGCCTGGAAATGTTTATAAGGGGGTTAAGATGAATTTCCATACAATTTATTCGTAAATCATTTAAAAAATATAAAACTTTCTGTAAGTAAGCATAAATCTTTTAGCTACTCGAATTATTAAAATAAAAGTTATTTTATGTCCAGTTAGTTTCAAACACAAAGTAAGCAAAAACTTTTCATAAGTTTAGTCCAAAGTAATTTTAATAAAGACACGAGTTTCAATTTCGCAAGTAACTCTGTGAGCTTCTCGTAATGTATCACGGCGTTCTTATTAATAAACGAAGCGGGTAATCCGAACCATCACGATGAAACTAACCGGCGAACAGGAAACGGACGGAACAACCGTATCGGAAACTGGAAAATAAACATCGAAACTTAACTCGCCACTTAACTGTTACATACAACAACAAAAACACAACAACAAACGCGCACTCCAAGTGTTATTCGCATGTTTATTATTAGCTACAGTGCATATAAACAAGGTTACAGAGAAACGTCGCCCCGAGCAGTATCGATGCGTCGACGACGGACGCTTTTAAAAAGCTAACCCGTCCCTGCAAGAAAGGGACGGGTGGCGAGCACGTGGGAAGCGGATTCCGAACGCACGCACCCCCTCCGGCCGTCCCCCACCCCCTCCCGAGACCCCGGCGCCGCGCGCAGTCAGTCGCGCGCCGACCACCGTGCGGGCAACACGCCTCCCCAGGACACGTCCATGTTGCATAGCACCCGCCCTGACGTTGTGCAGTGAACGAGTGGGAACGAAGCTGTGATTTGTTTTGAGTGTGACGTCACCGTGTGCAACTTGTGAACGTTACATAATTGTGTGTTGAGTGCACTATGCGGTTGTTTGCAACGTTATGAATGGCCTGGATCGCTGCTTCTTCGATCAACGTAAGTTTGTGTTTTGGTCGCATATACGTGCTGATTGCGCGGAAATGGTAAATTCGTTCGCACTGCGGTTAGTGGAGGCTTTATTCGAGTTTAATGGCACGCGGTTGCGGTATATCAATATTTTCAGCGGTCGCTCCGGTATCGTCTGTCGCGTTAATTATTTTCGGGGGCAATGCATTTGCGATGATGATGGACTTTAGGACGATTTTGAGACGCGATGTAACGTTAGGGAGATTCATGGTAACATCGCAGTGTTTTGAATTATTAATTGATGAAGAAATTGTAGTAATGGTGTCAAATACTCGTGCGACAAAGTTAAGTTCGAAAACTTGGACATCAATCAAGTACACAGTTGGAAATTAAAATCATATTAGATTTTCACGCGTAGGTTTTTCAATATTTGAAGTGCGTTAAATCATTAGTTAGGTACTTGAGCCAGGATGAATGGTTAAATAATAGTTGAATAATATTCTGAACATTATCGTATTCCGATTCAATCAGGAAACATTGAGTACCTATCCTAGAAAAAATCCAAACCTAGTCACAACACTGATTGATTACCCACATAAATAATATAAATTAAAAAGTGACAGAAAAAAATTTACTAAAAAACTAACAAAAATAAAAAATTCTAAGCACAAAACCAGAAAACAAATCGAGTGAAAACGAGGAAATCACAATGTTGACTTAGAACGAAATCGCTGCGAACAAACCAATCCACAGCAATAACTCGAGTCAGTGAACCTGACACTCGAAGGAATACACATAATGGCCCTTTTCGTGCTGTCTCTATTGGAAATCAGTATGGGAAGTAAGAAACAGAAACATTTGTAAACAAAAAACACTGTCTGTTTGAAAATCAGTATGAAAAGTAACAAACATAAACATTTGTACCTAAATGGTTAAGATAAGCGTAGTTCTGTTAATAAATATGTTAATAATAAAAGCAGCTTTGTTCAAGATACATTTTGTTTTGACGACCCTTTTTGTGCTTTCTCTGTTGGAAATCAGAACGGGAAGAGAGAAACAGATACATTTGTAAATGGTTAAGATAAGCATCGCTCTGTTAATGAATATACACATAATTACAGCTTTGAACGAGATGTACATAATATTGTGATGACCCTTTTGCGTCCTGTCTCTGTTAAAAATCAGTAATGAATTGTAAAAAACAAATAATTTGCAACCTTACAGAAAACTGTAGTGAGGTATCTCTTCATAACTCTCTTTATAATGTATCTTTATATTTTTTTGTATATTTTTATTTTAGCATTTATGCTAGGTATTATGTATGTATAATCTTTATACTGTTTGTGGCGAACCTAAAGTGTTCCTACATACCTTTAGCACACAGGTTTGGTTCGTTTGCCTAACCCTTTAAAAATTTAAGATTTCAGCCTAGTTATGTCCCACTGCATGGCTTAGAGCTCCATAATTTGTAATCATGTTTTCGTTACAAATATGTTCTATCCCTTACAAAAAGTTGTGAACAATTAAGATGTAGGTACGCATTGTCAATGAGGATAATACAAACTGCTTTGTACAAGATAACTGCTAACGAGTGTTAGAATGGGACTTGTAAATAAATTGATGATGATTTGTTCAATTACGGCTGAGAAGGGCCAGTCGAAAGGAGCAATACGATTTGTTGAAGAATCATTGGAATTGATTGAAGAATGTGGGTGAAGTGCAATTGGATAAACTTAGTTATACTCGAAGTGAAGTTTTTCTGTGTTGGTAAACTAACGTATTTAAAGAACGTATAACGTACGTAAGAAATATTAGAAATTTATATTAAAAAATATTAAAAAAATATTAGTACAAACATCGTATAATGTTCAATATTGCTGAATCTTACGACTGTTGGAATTACAATTCCTAATGTCTGGATTGCATATCATCTTAAGTTCAAATCCATCTATCAATTACGAAACTAACAACATAAGGTACTACATACTTATTAGGAAGTAGCCAGATCTTATAAGAAGTTTTCCGTTCTGTAGTGAACAACGCCATTATTTTCTCGGAGTATTGCAGCATTGACATTAAATTTTAAAATACGAGATGTTCAGCAAGGTCCACTGAATACATACAAGTAGGTACCTACCGAAATAATTATATTTCTGTCTAGGAGTAGGTAGGTACCAAGAAATATAATTACCTATACAAAAGAAGCTGGTAGATGCCTACGATCTTATTTATAAATTGTGCTGTGAAAGCTTAGAAGTAAATTTTGATGTAAACTTCAAAGGACTTATCCTACTTATAAATTAGAAAAAGATTTCTGCCTCAAACAGAATGCCTTTTAAGAACTAGAATTAAGGTTCAGTGTACCTACTTAACTTCTTTTTTTACATAAGTAGGTACCTACTGCTTCTTATTAGTTTCGGTATTGTTTAGATACCTTGAGT
This sequence comes from Nomophila noctuella, assembly GCA_958496325.1. NCBI lineage: Eukaryota > Metazoa > Arthropoda > Insecta > Lepidoptera > Crambidae > Nomophila > Nomophila noctuella. The sequence goes on from OY292486.1 coordinate 1,336,199, forward strand.
TTGCCAATGCTTTTAACGCTCAGTTTGAACAATATTTAAGTTTCAGGGAATATTTCTATCTTTTAACTTGTTTAAATGCAATGTGCCATTTAATTAACAAGAAGGCAGGTAAATTCATTTCTAGTTCATTTGATAAATTTAAATCAAATGCATCCTTATTTAAAAGGATACAGCAACCATGACGTCTTCTATGGAAAACATCATTAGACAAATAGGATAAATAAATGTGACTCACAAAAATAATTTAGGTACTTCAAAGTTAGAATTATCACTGCTTCATTAGTTGTTTATTTAAGATTGACGTAGGGATTTTAAAACTAAATCACAATTTTATGCTGCTACGTAGCTATTGAATTTTGTGACTAGTTTGTTTTCGCCAGCTGCACCAGTTCATTAGAATATTAATACTGTAAAATAAATAAAAAAAATAATTAAAAATAATATGAATTCAATATAAGTAACCCCGTTCATACATACATACCTATATATCGTATCTGTTTTTGATATTGTTTATTACCTATGTTGTCTTCAATAAAACAAACTACTATCTTAATTATGTATGTATTTAATTACAAAATTACAAGACACATCTTTACTCAAGTTTGATAAAATTATATACGTACTTTACCTACTTACAAATATTCACACCAAACTACTTACTACACTCTAAACGAAACCTGTTAAAACAATAGAAATATGACGCTATTAAGTAATCGATCGCCTATAAATAGCTAACAAATCACACCTTGTTGTCCCAACACTTTCGTGTTAAGCAAACATAAATCACCAAATAGCGCTGGCAAATAATAAAGAGAGTAAAAAAAATATTTAAATAGTCCAACCGCGAGACCACCCGCGCGATCCGGCCGGTCCTCGGAACAACACGCACGACACACGTTCCCATTATATTATCAAAAGATACGCGACCCGTTCATATTCAGTTTTTACGTAATTTACATCTCCACTATTCATCTAGTTGTGTTCCTTTTTTCGAACACCGACGCACAGGTTTTGTTTGGGCCCGATCTTGACAACCGAAAACGCCTTGTCACCCTCCAACCTTTGTTGATTCTCTATCCTGTTTTTACACTATTCATCTTTATCGATTACATTATCTGCTACCGGACGAGTTTTTTTGTTCATTGTCCAGGTTTTTGATATGTCATGGTACAAGTTTCAGTGTCAATTTTTGTTAGTAATTTGTTAATGTGGAGCGTATTAAATTCCGAAATGAGATATGGATCTGATGTTCATGTGTGAAGCAAAAACTTTCGTCCATGTTTTCACAGTTGCATCGACAGCAGCTGAATTTAATATAGTGTACGTATATAATGTAAATAAATACATCGTAATTTATTTGTTACTGTGGTTGATTTTATTAGATGTTGCGTTCATAAATCTCTTTGTGGTGATATCATAATTAATGGCTCATAATTTAACTGAGCATTACATTTAGTATAAACTTTCGTAAACAGTATTATTGTTTGAAGTAAATTAATCATGGCCAAATGAAAAACGTAGGATAATTATTACGTTTAGTTTAATTTACCTACGTTACTATACTATTAAATATATACATACCAAATAAAATACCTACTTACTAATTTAACACTTATATCTATCACTATTTGTTTGCGCTTAGCATAATCTATAGGTTATTCTTCGTACAACACGCATATTCTGGTCATTTAAATTCTAAGCAAGACCGATTCAGTAAGTTTATTTTCTCCCTAAAAAAACCCCTTAATCAATAATGCATAGGAAGTAGTAAATATTCCATCTTCCCACACAAGTATTACCACCTAGCGCATAACACGTTACCGTCGTACCACAACTATTCCGAACATCAGGGTGGCACGTTTAACTTTCTGAGTGACTGCAACAGACCTGCACTGAATCTTAACTATTTCCCCTTAAAGTTTCCGGTTAATTTAACTCGAGGCCGACACATGCACCCAGACACACGGAACTCCCACGTGCAAACAAACAAACCTTCCTAGAAAAACGATGTCGCCGGAACAATAACATCACACCCTAATTGTACCAATGATTACAACATAAGAGAATCCACAGATAATTACCTACTCGACCTAGCATTACTCGAGACTCGAGACCCAACCTCTATAATTAAAGATGTCGATGAATTCGATACGGTCGGTGGGCCAGGCATTCAAGATGCATTGGAGATACAAATTTTATTGACGACAATAAAATAGTTATGGTTAGGTAAACGATTGAACTTGAACGTTATAAAACGTTACTTTCGCTCATTGTTTGATGCGTTAACGGTCGTAAAGTGTGGACAAATTGGTTTTGAAGAACCCCTCGTGGGTTATGGGTTGTTTTTTTAACTTTATTGCGATACTCTGTATCTGGTAACAATTTACCGACTGCCGTTTAAAGCAGCGCTGCATTCCCTATTTCGGATGGATGTCCATATATTGTGTCGGCGAGTTTGGTAATCGCAAACCTGTATGTGTTCGCGTCCATATTAATTTCGCCGGTAATTTTGTGCGTATCATGCGCTTTTTGTATGCGTATAAATCAACCGGTTTATAGTTTGTTTAAGTGATCGACGAAATGTTTACACGAATACTAAACTTATCTCTGAAATGAATCAATGATTCGAAAGTTTATTTCAAAATGATTCATGTAATGCAATTGGCATTATATTCTTGTATTACGACCTGGTACAGTAAAAAACATACCCAATGCCTACAGTTATCTATTTATCCATGTCCCTTAATGTCAAAACCATTCCCGATTCTAAAAATTTAACCATCGTTAAGATTTCAGAAGGTTCAATGTTATGCAAAAACCATCATACTACTAATAGCATGAATCCTTCTTATTAAACGACGACCAATTACCGACATAAAATATCACAAGAATTTGCATCATCCTTACGCAAGTTTTACATAATGTCATCAACATGTTGATTAATAGAACTTCATTCCACATTTATATACATGGCGCTCAGTTTTAATCACTCGTTGGAGCCCTGGGTCTGTATAGGCCCAACGCTAGCAGTAAGTTAACCTACTAGTTAGTATTAGATAAGATGTCTCGAGCGTTTTATCCTTGTAAATCGAGACATCCTAGACTAATAAAGAATGTGGTCAATCAAATTAATTAACTGACGGGACAGTTAAAATTTTCTGGGCCTGTAATTGAGACTGAGTACCTTACGGATTGAGATATACCAAATTTTTTTTTTAAACGTCGGTAGCTCAATTACAACAGCAGATTAATCACTCAAAAAATGGTCCATTCGCGACTCAAACTTGCGTCTCACGATATAAAAAAACATTTTGCAATAATTTTATAAACGTCATTCTTATGAACGTCACTGTTATACTTTTTACCTGCAGTTACATACATCGAGACAGCAGTGGTATTACAAATATTCTTAAATAGATACATAATATAACACCCAGACCAGGACAAGCATACATGTTCATGCACACAAATGTTTATCCTGTGCGGGGATCGAACCAACGGATCTGTCAAATGTCATACCTTTTATATTTTACATCGTCCAGTAATTTTAGCAATTTTGATCGACGATCTGCGGAATAATTCCTAGTGAGCTGAATTTTTGTATACACCTTTATAATTATATTGTAATGATGATGTGAAAAATCGACATTGATATCGTGCCGGCTAAAAAAGTTATAGGGGTCCAAACGTCACGAAAATCAGTTTTTCGCAAATATCCCGCGATCTATTGCTCAGAGGTCAATAATGGCTTCATAAAAGTTGTTCGTCGTAAAATTGTCTACAAAAAAGATCTCTTTCAATTTTCTGTATAATTAACCGTTTTTGAAATAGAGACTAGAATGCACTCACATATGGTATTGCATACCGTACGCCGCATACCAAGGCATAAACCCTATTGTTTGTTTTTTTCCTTTTTTTGTTTGTGTGTTTTTTGTTAGTATGATGTTCTACATATAGAAATATAAAGGACTTGTAATACCAGTACAGTCAGGAAAATAGGAATATCAACTATAAAAAACTAAGTGGCAATTTTTTTTGTCACTTTATAACTCAAGAACGGGCTCACCGATCCAAACCAAATTTTCAGGGTTTGTACAGACTATTTAGTATATGCTTTATGTGAAGTTTGAACCAAATCGGTCGCTTCACTTTATACTTAGCGAAGCACGTACCGGGCCGCTAGTAATGATATAGATATGCTATGCCCAGTGACGTTTGGACCCCTATAACTTTTTTAGCCGGCACGATATCAATGTCGATTTTTCACATGTTCATCACAATATCATTACAAAGGCGTATACAAAAATTCAACCCACTAGGATTTTTTTCGCAGATCGTGGATCAAAATTGCTCAAATTCACATTGCATATCTATATCATTACTAGCGGCCCGGTACGTGCTTCGCTACGTATAAAGCGAAGCGACCGATTTTGTTCAAACTTCACATAAAACATATACTAAATAGTCTGCACAAACCCTGAAAGTTTGGTTTGGATCGGTGAGCCTGTTTGACAAAAAAAATTGCCACTTAGTTTTTTATAGTTGATATTCCTATTTTCCTGACTGTACTAGTATTACAAGTCCTTTATATTTCTATATGTAGAACATCATACTAACAAAAAACACACAAACAAAAAAGGGAAAAACAAACAATAGGGTTTATGCCTTGGTATGTGGCGTACGGTATACAATACAATATGTGAGTGCATTGTAGTCTCTATTTCCAAAAACGATTAATTCTACAGAAAAATGCAGGAGACCTTTTTTGTAGACAATTTAAGGACGAACAACTTTTATGAAACCAGTATTGACCTCTGATCAATAGATCGCGAGATATTTGCGAAAAACTGATTTTCTTGACGTTTGGACCCCTATAACTTTTTTAGCCGGCACGATATCAATGTCGATTTTTCACATCATCATTACAATATCATAATAAAGGTGTATACAAAAATTCATCTCACTAGGAATTATTCCGCAGATAAATTCTAAAATTCCTGGACTATATAATGTAATGTAACTAAAGCCAGAATGACGTCCAGCCAATCTCCAGGAGATAGTGATTGATGTTTAACCTAATTCCAGCTCTCCCGCTACCAAAACATAATTATCGCTTATTAGCGTACAATACTTAATTAGCCAGCGTATTAATACCGGTCGAGCGTAATTACCGTTAATGCAGATAAATTGTCAAGGCGATGGTGTTTTGATATAGTCGTAGTTGTAAATTGTATGTAATAGTTAGTCGAGGGTATGTCGAAATTACGTGATAAAATGTAAAAATAACGCAGCTATGGTAAAGTTAATGAAATAACAAGGAGAAATTCGTCATTTTCACTAACGGTCTCGATAGGTTAATGGTTAGAAAGCTTGCCCGGATTGCAAGAATCGCTGGGTTCGATTCCCGCCTGAGCCACGTAAGATTAATTTGTCTTGGTTTATAATTTAAAAAATATACGTCAAAGTTTGATGATTCTATAAATTGTAAAATTGGTTTGGAAATAGAACTGTAAACATCCAAAAAGATTTTCTAGTAGGTATTTCTCAAAATCTGAATAATCCTTGGAAATGTTGTTGTTGACACTATTTTATTGCTCGAAAATAGGGTTGTTCGTACAAAAAGACATATATAACAATCGGTGTCTAAAACCGCGACTTCTCGTGAAATTTTAAACTTGTTTTCTCATTTAATTCAACGAATCGGTCGTCAAAACACGACAATATAGTACAGTAATACCCCGACTTACGCTACCCCGACTTACGCGAATTCGGAGTTACGCGGTTTTTCATTTTCATTGCCGCGCACATCGGATGCCTCGCTCTGACCTCTCAAGTGGAAGTGTTTTAGGTGCGCAATGCGTTTTTCTAATATGTATTTATAATATGTCATCTTAAAGAGTCATTTGAGCCTAAACAGAAAGGAAAAACAAGAGCTAACAATTGACGAGGTTAAATGGGTAAAATTAAAGAAATGCGTACGTATGAGCAAGACACTGAACAAAATGTTTCACTAGACCCAATTGAATCGGTGAATCAAATGACAATTATTTTGGAAACTTAACAGAAGGACTCATTTCAATTAAAGAGGGAATACTAATTTAAGAAAAAAAACGATTGCCTTGTAGAACGCGTTTCTACTACAAAAAGGAGATTAAAAAACTACTGGTAAGCTACGAGGAAATTTTGCGTGAGAAAAAGAAAAACTTCACTCGTCAGGCAACATTGTAGGAATACCTATATGAAGCCGTGGACATTGAAATTACTTCGGTTTAGGGTACTTATTCATTACAATATAAATTGTTTTATTGTCTTTATCAATAGTTTTTCTTCTAAATTATTGTTTTCTCTAAACTCTGGTCCCGATTAAACCAACTTTGTATGTATTTGTATGAAAAGTTGAACCCCGACTTACGCGAATTCGACTTACGCGGTAATCGCTCGGTCCCACCTATCGCGTAAGTCCGGGGTATTACTGTATAGAATGTGTGGAATATGTCCTAGGATAGTATTTTCGTTTACTAGTACGAATATAAAGCAGTTAAATTGTCAAAGAGACGGTACATTCGATCGTCCTAGTTTAAACAATCGTGCGAATTGGGAATACTTGACAGTGATTCGCGGAAATAGGCTGGAGTTGGGCTGTCTATGGTAGATCTAGATATTGTCAATAGTCTACTAGATATTTGGCTGGAGAATAATAGAATGGTTGTGGATAGTATTAATACGAAAAAACAAAGTATTTGCCTATAAATATCCAACAGCAGGGCAAAGATTATAACACCACGCTCGCCAAATGTGGATTGGTCATCACCTAAACTACCCGAATCTGATTAATAAAACCGACAAAAATTACTGACCCGAGAATAAAACCCAGGATAGTTTGATCACGACTCCGAAACATCCTGCTACCACTGGTCTTATATCTGTGGGTCATTTCACCAAATAGGTCGAAGAACATCAATTTGATTATCAGAAACTGCAAATGTAATGTTTTCCTTACGATGTTATGATATCATATATATAACATAATAATATGTATTTAGGTATTTGAAATAACTCAGACCTCGCGAAAACTTCACGAGAATTACCACCTAGCAGTATTTATCCCTAATATTTTTTATCCTCAAGAACACGGAGCATTGTCTTTACCATGTATTCCAATGAATACATGAATAGTATATAACCCTATTGTGGTATGTTTCAATTTTCCGTTACAATGGCTCTCGGAATTGGTAATGCCCACATTATCATATTCGTGTCAGAACTTAAGTCTGTGTGGTATTGATCGATGAGTTGAAATCTATAAAGCAGCTTAAGTTTTAATACTTGATAGTTGTTATAAATTACGATTGGATTTAAATTCCTGGATTGATTTAAGTCGATTGAGTGTTACGTAATGTATTATATAACTAAAACCGCCTTCGTGGCAGAGTGTCCAGTTAATAATACGACGCGTCAGGTCATAGCTGCAAATCCCTGATCGGAATGAAAATTAGTCCTAGGGTATTTAATAAAATCACATACCTACCTATCCTTTAAGTGATATTTAAAAGACAACAAAATAAATCTTGCATAAATAATCCATTCCAGATAGCATCTATGTAGAAATTGCTTTTAAGATGATATTATTAGAAACTTGTCCAAGTGATCTCGGTCTGTCATCACCTATCCACATTTGGCAAGCGTGGTGATACGACTAGTGCCCACCATTGTAACGTTGACGTGTTTTAACTAAAGAAAGTCCGCCTATGAGCGATGGTGGCCTAGTGGTACGGACGGGGCCTCACATACCTGAGGTCCGCGGTTCGAATCCGGGCCCACACCTCTGGATTTTTCGAAATCTATGTGTGGATTTGTGCCATTAACTCGGCGCGGTGAGGGAAAACACCGTGAGGAAACCTGCACATTCAGCGATTTCTGACTTTAGTTCAGTTAGATCTGAATGTGTAACCATGCTCCAATCTGTCTGGTTCCCCTCTATGGGTTACGAAGGTCTGATGGCAGTCGCTTCACTGTAATAACCAGACTTGCCAAATCCTGGATCATGGTCAAAGCGGACCCCGTATAGAAACGGGATAAACGCTAGGAAGAAGAAGAGTATTAGAAACTTGTCCAAGTGATCTCGGTCTGTCATCACCAATCAACATTTGGCAAGCGTGGTGATACGACTATTGCCCACCGTTGTAACGTTGACGTGTTTTAACTAAAGAAAGTCTGCCCAACAGTTTTAATACACAGTTTTAATGTTACCTAATACGAGTATAAAGCCTGATAATCGGTCATATTTTATCGCATTCTGTACGGATACCACCTACAAAGTTTCTTTTAATACCTTTCGATTTTAATCAATAAGATTTTTCTAAGATGAATCGATGCACACTTTACCTTTAAGTAGTAAAATGTTTAAGTACTTATTATTTTTATAGTCATTTTACCCATTTTAAAAGCAAATGACAACTATTAAATTCAGTAGCATACCTACCATTGTTCATAACTAAAGAAACGTTATCATCAATTGTTCGAATGCCGAGTGCATTTTTTAAGCTTTTATTTAATTTGATTAAAATTTCTAAATAAGTGCAGTTTGAAAGGACGCAGGATAACTAGATTTAATTTTGTATTCATTTATTAAAACAGGAGTACGTATTGAGTTTTGATACAAAATAAATAGAATGTGTTTCTCATACAATTTTATTTGAATAGTTAACAATAAAATAATGGAGAATAGGTAGTGGTAGGTATGTCATCAAATCCAAAAATACCAACTAGAAACCATCACGTCCGCCTATTTTCCAAACGCATTCCTTCCGTAATGTGATCTAAACAAAAACAGCTAAACATCAAAACCGATAAAATAGCTGTAAAAGGTTTTTTTAGGCACGAAATAACATCTTCAGTACGAGTCCAATCGGTCCTTTGTCGATTATGCTTGGATATAAGAATGGAATTGGGTTGGGCGCACAAAAAAGAGGAGCAATAAAATGAATGGCCGCATTAGACGCGGGCGCGTGCGCGGGCGCCGGAACGCGGGTGATTTCATAGTTCGAAATAGTTATATGTGCCCTCGCCATTCTTCGATGGCTCTGAAATTTTTACTTAAATTTGAAGCGACCGTCACTCCTAGTAACCTCAGCTAGAAGACACACTAATGTCGAACAAAATGATGCGTCAATTTTCTGGTGTCGGGCATATTATTATTATCATCTTAGGATTTAAATCTTGTTAGACGACCCGCTTGGTGGTCAAGAAGTTGCCTATTAGACCAAGAGGTCGCGGGTTTGATTCCCGCAAAGGGCAAACATTTGTGTACTTGAACATGTCTGTCCAAGTCTAGGTGTTAATTATGTATCTATTTAAGGATAAGGATAATGTATTTGTAATACCACTGTTGATTCTGATGTTTGTAACACAAGTTCCTAAGCTACTTAACACGGATACAGATCAATGTAGGTATGTGATGTTGTGAAATGTATGTATGTGTAGGTATGTGATTTGTTATCGGAGTAACCGCAGCTAGAAGACGTACTAATGTCGAACAAAATAATGTCACAATTTTCTGGTGTTGAGCATACTGTGGGTGATTTTGTTAGCGTGGTACTGCTAGCGCCATCTCTTACCGGGCTCCGGGACTATTCTATTGGTTTGTTCCCGTTAGTCTTAGTAATGATTTACTGTACGAGTTCGATGTGACGGAGCGTTTTATCCTTACATTTAAGTATGAATTTTTAATTTAATATAATACTGAATATGAATGAAGGGAACATATTTGTTAATGAATACTTTTTATAAGGCTGGGGTTGCAAGTATTTGATACGAAAAATATAAAAATAAAACACAATCACAATCGGTTTATATTCAATGGTTGAAATTATGTAATGTAAATCTTTTTTATCTAGACTTGCCTCAGCCAATCTCATTCAAGTCTTAAGTAGCCTCTAAGTACGGCGCGTAATGGGTTCTTTTCAAAATAAAAAAATAAAATAAAAAACATCTCCAAATCATTATAAAAGGCAATATTTTAAAAGTCTCTCAACAAGGTCGTAACAAGCCTATCCTGAGATGTCGCCGATAGATTTGCGGCCGACCTCCCCCCTCCTCCCCCAAGCTGATTGATGCGTTGCTTTATCCCGAATAGATTTAAAGTGTCCCCGTGTAGATTCCCGAAGGATAGATCTTGCCGTTTTCATTCCAGACTTGAGTGGCAGTTGTCGAGATCTTGATTTGAAATAATCATCGGTTATATCTTATTTATTTATTTTTGGGGACCTAACACGAATAAGAATGTGGCTAGTTACATCACAGCTAATTCACATAAAGTTATTACCCACAATATTGTAATCTGATAAAATGGCTGATAAAAAGAATGATCAATCCGTGTAAAGAATCCGTAGAAGGACTAATTATGCTGGCAATAGTCTTGGTCATTTGATGTCAATTTAATTTAAATACGCTTATGTCTACGTAACGCCATCTAGTAAATTCCCTTGGGGTGTCATCACACTTTCTGTATCAATTTAAATTTGGAATTCCTCAGGGACAACTCACTTTTCTATAATATCTTTAACAGTCCGGTCATATTGTTTCATATCAGTGCTTAGCTCTCCATATCTCCTGAACATTTTACATAGTTAGTACTATTCTTATTCTTTTTACTCCATACGTCCTATACATTTGGTCACACAGTATACTATTCTCCCCTATTAAGACGGGTTCACTCATTACAAGGGGCTGGCCGTGCGTCTATCAACTGTCTCGTCAATAGATATTGGTGCTTCCCCATCGGTCCACGTTGGAAGTAATTTATTTGTTTCCGTGTAGTGCCACTTTTAATAATCAAACCTTTTTTAACATTATGGTATGTGTTATGAAGAGATGACGACCTTGCTTAGGATTTTGGGTGTTACAGATTTATAAATGTGTCGATTTTTGCTAACATGTCAGCGGGTTATGATTTTACTAAGTTAAAGACAATGATGTCCTTTGTTTTTTGATCGCAATTTGACATTGATATGCAATTAGGTAGTGGCAAGGTTATAATTTACTATATCAGCGTGACATTTCAAATGTAACCACTAAATACAAAATAATCAATTTAATATAACCTATCACTATAACCATTACAGCCGAATACGGTATCTCCACCGTTCAATGCCATTCGGCAGCCATTAATTTCCGTTTTTCATTATTCGACGAATTTATTGGCGCGAACATAATCCGGATATTAGTTGTTAACTTTATAAATTCTGTTGCGTAAACTATTTAGCTGTTGTATTACATTTTCTGCGTCGTGTAATGCCGGCTTAGAACAGCAGGACCGCATTTCTTAATAAGCGATGATAGTTACTCACCATTATTTAAAAACCCAGAAGACTATCTGATAGTATAATTTTAAATTATGAACTGTAATTATTCAAGTTTATTACATAAGAAATTGAATTACAATAAATATTTATAACCTGGTAGCCACTTTGCTAACATAACACAGGGTTGTGTTCATCAACTCGCATTTGGCATGGGTGTTGATATTGATAAAAGTTATATCATTGTAACAATTGCTTACTTATAATTGAGCTAGCTCGTTCATTTTATTTCCATCATTGTAACAATGACTTCATTTAAATTGTGGGACAACAGTTGTACCGCACTCAAATATTTAGATACCTTAATGTGCGCTAGCTAGGAATTGGGACGAAAGTAATCAGGAATCACTTCGCTAATAATGTAACCTAACTTAATTTCGAACTAATTGTCCCTAAGAAGCCATTAGAACTAACTCAATTCACCGTATGTAGGACGACGTAGGTCACTTACGGAATCTAGTTGCAAACTTGTACAGGACTTTATCGTACCTACAGTCAAGCATTAACGTATATTCAATCACATTCAAATTTGAGCTTTACCGCTTTGACATAAGAGTCAAAGTATACTTTAATGCAGGCGACTTTATAGTACAGCGATATTATACAACCAGTAAACGTAGACCTCTGGTGTATCCTTGTTCGGAGGTATGAAGCTAGTGATGCAGTAAGGGTGGAGGTCTAAGTAAATGGTCGCAACGCATGTAATAGCGCTATAATCTCCACTCTGTGACACTGCAGATTAGCCGAGGCCTGTCAATCACAGCGGCAGTTACCCCATTGTTAAGACGCGTTCACAGAATTTGAATATCGAATGTGGACAAAATGGCGGTGTGTTGTGCAGTGTACAACATAATGATTAACAGTAAAGAATGTTCTTTGTTTTTGTTTAAAATAACGGGTAAGAAATTATTTAAAAATCCATTCTCAATCAATATTTTGTACCTAACAAGTAAGTATACTTTAAGATAAAACGCTTATAACAAAAATTACTTTACTATCTGTCAAACTTCTTTTAAGTTTTTCTTTGACCGAGATGGTAAATCAATTAAATATAATAACGTGATCTAAGGAACGTATCAAATAACATCGTTCTGCGTATGTAAGCTAAATTGGGAAAAGTTTCAAAACATGATCCCAATTTAAATTTGGGTCACAGTTACATAATACTGTACATGCCAATGTACACAACAGGAACTATATTTTAAACTAAAAATGTGTACAATGAAAACACTTTGCTTCATAAATACTAATAGTTTATTTCCCCCAAAATAGTTACGAGAACAGCGAACAATGCATTACAAATTACACTAGTTTACAAAATTTTACTTTTTATTTATACCCCAAACCAAATGTATATCAATATGTTAATCTACCTTCCCTAAACCTAAAAGTGTTAGCAGAAATATTTTATCACGTAGGATTTTTTTTCTGCCGTCAATTGTTTTTTTTTTAACTAGACGACGTGGTGGCGATATTTTATTGTTTATTCGTTTGCTTCAAACGACAGTTACTTTGCTTTGGATTGATTTAAAATGGCTAGCAGAAAGGTCAAACAAAGTTCTGACCGTTTTTGTTATGTTTGTGGAAAGTTTATATTTTCAAAAAAGAGAAGACCTATTGTATATTCGTTAAAAACTGTATATCTTTATTATTTTGGATTTCCTGTTGCAAATCAAGATAAAATGTGGGTGCCTCACGTGTTTTGCGAAAGCTGTAGAATCATCTTACTCCAGTGGTCATACAATACTGTAAAATTATGAAAGATTCTCAGTTTAAAAACCTTTTATCGGTTAAAGAAAAGCCTGCTTGGAACTCATTTAAAATGCTTGTATAACATTTTTTGGCAAATAAAAAAAGTGAAAATTATGAAGAAATTGTTAACAATTTATTGAAAAACTTTCATGATATGGGAGTAAACATGTCATTAAGATTCACTTTCTACACTCTCATCTGACTTTTTTCCTGAAAACTTAGCAAGTATGAGTGACGAACAGGGTGACCGTTTCCACCAATATTTAAGGACTTTCGAAGAACGACATCAAGGATTTAGGGATGAAAATATGTTAGGGGATTACTGTTGGTCTATCATAAGATAAACTGATTCAAATAACTATAAAAGGAAAGCAAAAAATAGTCATATTTAATTTATTTTTGTATTAATCCTAAAATTTTTGTGTTTCCCTTCAAATATAAATATTTTATAAACAAGACGTGACAGAATTATTTTATTATTTTTTCTGGATAGTTCTACCTGAACACAAAATAAAATAACAACTTTCAGCTGGGGTATGAAAACCGTGTAAACTAGTGTTACCAGTGCATTGTAACGTGCAATATATTCCTTCATATATGTAAATATATTTTCCTCACTGTTTCACAGTTACACTGTGACGCGGCCCTGCGTGTGATCGTGTAAATATTTGATGCGTATCGAATGACTGAGGTTTAGATGCATTTTAACCCGTAAATGTATTTTTCAGGCTCCAAACGGATTTTTTTTACGATTCAAATGAAAATATGTACAAGCGCTTTTATTGGTCACGTACTTGTTTTGTTTTATCACAACTGTTTTTTATTTACTTTTTTGTTTTAGCCAGTTCGTCAATGGTATACTACGTTTAGTTAGTTTTACTGTGCGATCAATTGAGATTAGTTTTTTAGTTGTATTTCGACGGAGTTGTTTTTTAGGGTTCCGTAGCCAAATGGCAAAAAACGGAACCCTTATAGTTTCGTCATGTCTGTCTGTCTGTCTGTCTGTCTGTCTGTCTGTCTGTCCTGGCTCGTTCTCCGCCGTTTCTGAACCGGTTGCCATGAAAATTGGTGGAGAGATGTATAGTGATAATTCAAGAATTGGTTTTTAAAATAATCGAAAAATAATTATTTTTACCCCCCCTCCCATACAACGAAAAGTAAATTCGAAAAAAAAACTTCGACTTACCCCATCGTGTGGGGTATCGTTAAAAAGGTATTTTTAAATACAATAAAACTTGCCTTGAAACCATGTCGATCAAACACCCCAGTCTCGAGATATATTAATACAAAGTTAAAATTAGAGCGTCCCCCCCCCCCCCCTTAACTTTTGAAATACTATTACAATAATTTTGAAAAAAATGTCGTGTATACCTCCAAGTAAGTACTTTCAACGAAAACTATAGCGAACTCTGTATCATACATAGTTATTTTTATACAACTTGACCAACTTATGACGTGCAGTTGCCCTTACTAAATGGTGTCTTAAGCGGTCGGGCCATCTTTTAGCTACGGAACCCTTTCATGGGCGTGTCCGACACGCTCTTGGCCGGTTTTTGTTACAATATATTGAATTTTTTGGTAGTACAAAACATGTGGTTCCGGAAAATCAAAATACAAGGAATATGATGACAGAAGCATATTATCCGTTGTTTAGAATTCACAAATTATTTTGTGAAAATTTTGTATTTTGTGTAGTTCTGTAAAATAAAAATAATGGACAGTAACTTAATACGCTTCAGTCAATAATGTAGTATTAGTAATCTTCAACCAAATGAATTCCTTCAGAATAACGTTTTCTTGTTAACGCGATTGTTACTTATTAAATAAAACTACTTTTAAACAGATAGAATCGCGGTCTAAATAAAACTACATATTTACAGGGAACAATTACTCTGAAGGAACGGGTCTTCAGAGTAATTTCACTTAATAGGAATTTTGCCTACTAATCGTAACAACAAATTTAAATGCGTTTGCCAAATACTGTCCAATTGTAATGTAATGTGTTTAATACGCAGTTCCATCATTTACTAGTTAGCATTGTTACGAATATTTGATTAAACTGATAGTTTTCATTGTTAAGGTAATCAAGTATTTTAAACAAAACATATTTCTAGTTAAATTAATGTTGTTTCGACGAGGCCTGCGCGTATTGTAAAACAATGTGCTATTTTGAAATGTAGACATGTATTTCGAATGTATGTTTGATTTTTATCCCGATCTAAGGGATGAAGAAGAACATAAAGTCATTTTACTCAACTCATACAAAATATACTAATGACTCATAAATACCTTCTCGTGAATTTTTAATATTAATTACGGATAATATTATATTTATCTGTTTACTCCTAAAACTTTGTAAAAGGACCATTTACTGTCAAAGCATAATTAAAGCTCAAATAAATGAGTTATTCAATACGATTCCTGCTTAACAGTTCGCCGATTCATCGATTACGAAACATCGCAAATAAAAGCTTATCGTCCAAACCCTTTTTGGACAAAGTGAAAATTTACGCAAATTGCTTAAACGCCCTAAAAATTTAAATTACCCGCTGTATTTGCGTCGTGTATGATAAATCATTGCGTCACAATCCCATGCCTTATATGAGGGAATTATACAACCTTAAGCTCGAGCCAAATTTGGTGACAGATATAAATGTAAAATATTTAAGGCGCATTGAGTAACGAAACCGGAATGGATTGTCCTGATGCGCCGGCCATCTTTTTATTGAGACTGCTTCGGATGGCAGACGAATACTGTCCCCAATGTTACCAACCACCAAGCAAAAACTACGAAGAGTTTCATCAATATTATGTGGAGATACAAGACAACCTGAATTTAATTTACACAAAGACAGGTATCAAAAATGTCACAACAATCGCACTGATCTGATTTTAAAGTAGGTAACTAATATTTGGTTTTTAGTATCAGAATTGACGAATATTGGTGCCATTACTTTCCTTGAGTACAGTACCTAAATATTAAAACACATCGATCTACGTACGTATGCTGTTCATCAGGGTGCTGTGAAATAGAATCACATGCTACTTAGTAAAAACCGCTATACATTTATTTTTATAACAATTAACATAAGATACCAACTACTCAGCTACTAATGATGATATGGAAGACGTAAATTACCTACATCTACTTTTACCGTCCGATTTAAAATTTGCATCTCAGCCATTTGGTTACGGTCCAAAGTGGCTCGTTCATGAAAATTTGAAACACTTAATTTTTTATCAGAATTTTCTGACTTTCATTTTATACAGTTTTTGTTTTTGTAGTTTTTCATAGGTCAATTAGGTTTTATATATTACAATTTTAGTTAAAACTTTAAATTCGTTATTATTGAAGTTTTCATTATTCTGTCTGTCTGTCTGTCTGTAACGCTTTCCCGCTTAAACCTCGCAACCGATTTTGATGAAATTTGGTACAGACAATCTTTAGACCCTGAGACAGAACATAGGCTACTTTTTATTTCGAAAAAAAGAAATCCACGCGGACGGAGTCGCGGGCGGCCGCTAGTGACCTATATGTTAACATGAATTAAGTTCAAGAGTATTGAGATTGTCCAGTCATGTGCTTTGAGCATTACATTCGCATAACAGTTTACGTGTCGATTACTAGTACAAGTAAATATAATCTGATTCTGATAGTACCTACAACGTTAAAAATGCTGTTTGTATTTTGAAACTGACAATTATGTTTCTTCTTAAAAATTTATTAACTACAGATTGAAGTCATCTATCAACAAACTTTTAAGAACACATTTAAAAAACAAAAGAAACAAACGCTGTATGTTACATCACTAACACGTAGGTACATACAAAAGTTTCATTCCAAATTCGAAACCAAAGATATTTTTGAAAGAGCACTAATACCCACACAAACGTCTCATTCCATATTCAAAAACCGAAAACATCTTTGAAAGCGCACTAATACCGGATAAATGTACACCGCATTCCATCAGGAGCGGTCTACATCCGAACTATTGTCGTTGATCAAGACTAATGACCGGTCGTCAGTTGAATAGGTTATCGGCGAGTGTGAACTCGCCTTTATAGGGTAAGCGGGGTCGAGTCACGTGACCAAATTCGGGAACATCGTTTAATTTTAGGGATTCGGTGTAATGTGTTCATATTTCTACGTCATCACTTACGTTCGGTTGGAGTTAATTGATGAAGTGAGTGCGGAATGGTGTAACTGACCTTTTTATTTCTTTATCTCTTAATCGTTTAGGGCACTTTAGGGGAACAATACGTTAGTGTCAATAAATTGAGCACATAAATAATATTGTTTGTTATGTGGTGTGTGGAGAGCCTTCAATAGAATTGTCGCTTTATGATGATTATTAATATCAGAAACGAATTAACCAACTATGATTTTTGTTACGAGTAGGTACGTATAATCTGGATTTAATTAGAACCCTACGAGATTACTTCCTACTACTCGGATTAGAAGTAAACGACTTTAATCTTAAGGCGCACCAAGTTCAAATTACTAAATAAAAACTGTTTTCAAAACCAAAATGTTGTTTCCAGTTTCAATAACACATTTTACCTAAACCACACAAAACTTGACAAAACAAGTCAAACTAAAAACATTTCGCTATCACACAACACCGAATTCATCGGCCGACCCAAATAGCATCACGTAAAACCAACACAGCCCAGAAGAATCTTGACGAGCCCAAAACAAAGACTTCGAACATTCCCAGATTAGATATTCCCGTAAAATCCCAGACTTGACAGACAGGGACAGCTGTTACCCGCCTTCGGAAACCACTTAATCCTCCTTGATATAATGACAGGAACCCTTCTATGACCCGTTCGGTATAAGCGGGAAACTCGTAAATATTTCATCGGGAAATTGGACTTGAATAACAGAAGTGAATTAAAAATCGGTGGAATTATGATTTGGCTTGCTCATATGGTCGACAGTGTATTTGTGTTTCGTGATTCAGGAGTTTTGGTTTTTATGTACGAGGACCCAGTTGTTGAATTGTGTTTTGGATTTTGTGATTCTTGATTTCACTAAAGTGAGTAAAATTATAATTATCTGTCTTGCCTGCATGCTTGCTTGTAAGCATGTAATTTTGAAATAAAATAATATCTACAGATATTGTTTGCAATATAAATATTGCAGTTACGGCAGTTTAATATAATGTTAAAGTATCTACCAACACTGCAAATGAATAAGAATGTTTTTTAGGAATAAAAAGTAATTACTATATTGCTTGCTTTTGAGAAACAGCTTTTCTCTCGGAATAGTCGAATCCAATTTATGTATGAGTGTGAACGACGTGAAAGTATAATATTTTATTAAAAATAGAATTCGTCGTACAAATGTATGTAGGCAGAAAATATTTCAAGTTTTATATTTAAAGTGAAATTCGCCGTGCATTTACCTCGAGTCGTATTTTCAGAAACCTACATTTCGTTTATTCGACTCCATTGACAACCAAACAGACTAGTGTTACGGGTGGAACAAAATTATTATTTCCGAAGCGATCGACTGGAAACTTATTTTGCATTTCTGTTTGTTCGAAATTAAAATTACGAGTGAATTCGCTGAGAAAACACACAGTTGCTCTATTCGATTTGGATAGATAATGTTTTTCATATTACTGCTTGTCTGATACATTCGTGGGCAGATGGTGAGTCGGTACTACCTAATTTATAGAACACACATTATTTTATTTAATGCAAGAATATTCTTTTCACTTTCTCAGTTAATCGACAATTGTACTGACCTACTCGTATTTTGTATACTTAGTATGTTTCGTTAATTTATTTCTCACTATCTATTTATTTTAACACTTTTCGCTGATCCACATAAAATCGTAGTCAACTAACGTGAACCGTCGGAAAAGCCAGAGTGGTACCAGATAAAGTATTTTAAAAGACAATATGTCATGAACACTTAACGAACTGGATTGCTATCGCCTACGAATCCAGGGAAAAGTAGTACGAAAAACACGCCATTTCGTGCGATCCCGCCGAAAACCGGGCAAAAGTCGCCCGGCGTACGCGCGTCGCCCGCGGGTAGATTTTAATTCGCCTGTCGGGTTATCGCTCGCTGTTTGAACTAAAAATTTCGAGAGTATTTTTTTTGCGTACAAGGTGTCCCGACAAACGGACATCGCGGCGATATGTCAAGCGGGCCCGCGGCGGTCGCGTGTTATTCCGACCAATATTGGGAGGATTTATTGACTTAATTGTGTCAATGATTATAGCGGTTTCGCAGTTTCGCTTTGCCGTGCCGATACCACGTGCGTCACTGGGTTGAATAGAAACAGACTTTTTTGAAGTGTCTTTCCAGAAGATGGATTGAAATATCTTTCAAGATTTATCGCGGCCTGGTACTTTTCATTGAGACATTTTTATGTTATACCGCAAATAGGTTTGACACGCTTCTAATGATTTTATCACGTTGGATAAAAATATTTATTGAAATAAAAGGATTCATTTTATTTTTAAGGACAACGGAACTTTTTTTCAAAAGACCAAACTTATGACAAAAATGTGGTAGGATAAAATATATATAATATTTTTGGTAGAACAACTATAGTAATTACAGTAAACAAATGGATCTTATGAAACGGTTCAACCATTTCACAGATATTTATGCAAACTCGAAAACAAAATCGTGCAAAATCGATCAACAAACATACGAGCCCAGTTAATCAGTGTAGCATAAGGTAGCGGTAATTTGTCACGAGGCAGCGAATATTTTATCGGAATGACAGCAGCCTCGAAGCCATTAGGGCTTTGAAAACATAATTTCGAACGGAATTTCGCAACATCAGCTCATTATAGGAGGCTAATTAAGACGCTATACTCCCTCCGCTAAGATTTATGTCGAGGTTTCACTAAAAGATGATGTCATCACTTTATGAACTTACTGTTTTATGCTAAACATGGAATATTCCTCTTCTGATATTGGAGGCGTAAGTTAGCTATAGACACTTAAATTTGTTTTCTTATATGTTTTATGATATTTAAAAGTACATGTTACATTGAAACTTATCTTACTTACAATACGCCTCTGTCGATCCGTGCTAATTTTGCGATTGTGGGTTTGATTCCTGGACCAATTTATGTTCAAAATATATCGGACATATATCGGATTTGTGTTGAACAAACATAAACCGAATAATAGATCATGGATATATTTGATAGCTTTTCGTTTGTAGCAGTTTGGTATCAACAAAATTGCTTTCCTAGTAATAATAACAAGTCACTATAGTTTTGAGTTATTCAATCTCGGATCGGTATCGAATATCGACATCACAAATTCATCGGTGTTTCATAGAATACTCCTATTTTACTAAAAGCTTTTCGATATCCACGGATGATATAAATAAAATATTCCTACATACATCTGTTCCCACGGTTTTATACATGTATACAAAATTGTTCGGAAGTTTTTGATGCCAGATCCTAGAACTCCTGAGGTCTTTTTGACAACTTCAGAGCCGAAATGCAAATAAGTCCCTGTGGTCGGTCCCTCTATAAATAAGTTATTAATTCTTTTTTTTTATTTCGCGGAACGGAGGGATTTTGTTTTGAATATGTTTTGCCTCTTTTTCATTTCTTTTATAAATTAACTTGGAAAATTTCGAAACAAAAAGCCTTGAGCGGAATGTAGTCGAAATTCCGGGAGTATGCGGTGGAAGTTATGAAGATTTCTTTCTTACATTACCCCTCATTTCATTTCTTTATGCTATTACTCAAGGATTCAAGTGGTACATAGCATCAAACCATTAATTTTCCAATGCAAGGAGAACACCTACATAGCAATTTTAGTTCAATATACAAAACTAGGTATTTGAAAGTGTGGTAACTAAAACACGCACTCAAACACACAACATAATTCTTTACATTAACTTAACGCCAGCTAGCTATAAAAAAAACTAATAAAAGATAATAATTAATAATTAATTTTAGACTTTCGCGTTGCATTATAACATTAGCGGACTCTTCGGAGTCTGCTTGCTACCAAGGTTGTAACGCAGCCAAAACGTCAAGCAGTAAGTAGTATCCCATCAAAAACATTCTGTAAAAAATCTAGCCAAGTCTCGATGGAGCTGCTTGCTCATCTCTAAAAAGTAATGAAATCTAGAAAAAATCGTGCCAAGCCTACGGTTCCTTACTGCGATTTCTTCATTATCATAGTTAGTGTTGTGTGACTTGGCCGTTGAAGGGAACACAAGGGCACAGAACCAGGTGCTCTGTGACAATATTACACTAATCTATCGCCAGAACCGTTACCCAGACGATGAAAAATTGCGAATTTGACAACGTTGATTGAATAAGAAGTGAAAATTAAGGCTTGATACTGGATTTGTACCCTTGAGTACCCTTCAACGGCCAAGTCACACAACACTTACTATAATAATGAAGAAATCGCAGTAAGGAACCGTAGGCTTGGCGCGATTTTTCTAGATTTCATTACTTTTTAGAGATGAGCAAGCAGCTCCATCGAGACTTGGCTAGATTTTTTACAGAATGTTTTTGATGGGATTTCACTTCTTTTTGTAGAAACCTTATCTTATTTCTTACTGGTCTAATCCAAAGGTTCTCAAATAGGGGCCTGAAAATGCGGCGAAATGGTTCCAGTAAAGGATGGTACGGCAGGGTTTGCTTCGCGCTCGACTTGGCGGGGGCACTGCCGTGCCCCCAGAATTTATGCTACATAATTAATATCGCGTTTAGTCCCGTTTAATAATATTAATATAATTAATAATTATATAAAACATGAGATATCCTGACGTCTTTCAACGCAGATGACCACTTAACAAAAAATACAAAAGAACATTGAAATAAAAACCATTCAGGTCAAATGAAACGGCTCTTTTTAAATTATTCAGAGGTAGTTTAATTAGCCCCTAATGAGACCTAACCCGCTAATACCGACTGTCGTCGGGTCGTTCGACACTCGCGAGCTTTAAAAATTCAAACCTTGTTGGATGTACTTAATGAATATTGTTTTATTTGAAATATTGTTAAAAATTACCTATGTAGCAATTTTCAATGCACTATTGAGCAGTTGCTAATGCTGGGTGTAGGGGGTTCAAAACTGATCAATAGTTATTTTTTATGTGATTGAGAGGCAAACGAATACTAAGGTCAGGGTCACCTGATGGGAAGTTATCACCGCTGCCCATAGTAATCAACAACCGTACAAGGGTCATCATCATCATCATCATCCTAGCGCCTCTCCCGGTTGCATCCTCGGCCATTGCCTTGGAGCCCAGGGTACGCTGCGACTATGATCCTGAATTGACATGCCTGGTTATTACAATGGAGCGACTGTCGTCTGACCTCCGTAACCACAAGGGAAACCAGACCAGTTGGATCATAGTCGGGACCAACGGCTTAACGTGCCTTCCGAAGCACGGAATCATCATTCTTATCGGACAATCAGGTGATTCAAGCCTGCAATGTCCTAACCAAACTGGGAAAACTTACACAAAGTGAAAGTGTTCCCCGCGGGATTCGAACCCACGACCTCCGAGTTCATAGTTTTTGAGCACAGCGCTCTAACCACTACACCACGGAGGCAGTTGCAACAACTGCAACAACCGTACAAGGGTAGCCATACCAAAATTTTCGAAAGAAAAGACAAATATGTATGTTAATTTATGTTCTAATACAGCAATTATTGTCCGGGATCAAACTGAGCTTTTAACTTTTACTATGTATGCTAGGGAACTGAAAGACATAAAAGGTATTTACTTAAAAAGTTTTAGAAACATACGGGATAAATACTTGCGGCTCTCGGTTTTGTGGTTATGTTTTTAAACGACCTTAAAGTTTGACGATTCAAAACCGCGTATCTGAATTGTATCAACCATCTTTTTTTCGTTATCACAAACCATATATGTATTTTTAAAAACAAACGCACCAATAAAATTGAAAACTTTACAAGACTATTTCTTCCAACGCACGTACCTTCAGATTAAAGTGGATCAGGATGATAGTCCGCCTTACAAGACGGGATCTGTGAGAATAAATAGATAGTACATTAAAACAGAATTGATCGTTTTTGGTTCACGATACCCGTCGGGGAGTGAATTGTGCTAGTCTGTATTCTGCGAACGGGGTTTACATAGTGCCCGGTTGGCCTGTGTTATGAACGTATGGGGAAAGAAGGTTTTCTTGTATTTTTCATGATAATAATAATAGGTACTTACCAATAAATAAATAAATATTTTGCAACATCACATACATTTGATCTGACTCCGTGTTCAGTACTTAAGCACTTGTGTTACAGACATCAGAATCAACAGTGGTGTTACAAATAGACTCAAGTGGATACATATAACACCCAGACCAGGATAAACAGATATTTTTATGCCCAAAAATGTTTTTCCTGTGCGGGGATCGAACCCGCGATCTCTTGGTCTAATAGGCAACTTCTTCACCATTACATCAAGCGGGTCGTCATTTTTAAAAAAGCAAGATGTGTTGTTGGTATAAAAAGAAGTTAAACTGAAGAACGGATTTGAGACTTTCACATCGCTGCATAAATAATCTCGCGTTAAGTCCCGTTTAGTCATAGTTAGTGCTTAAAATTAATATTCTAGATGTTTTGTCACAAAGTGTCTTATCTACGTACTTAGTAAACCTAGCAACACGAGTCCTAGATAATGGATAATAAACTTTATAACTTTTATAAAAGCTGAAATGAAAAAAGTTTTCCACAACATACACAGGGGAAATGCCCTTGTACTAACTAAAATCACCTTCTATCAAATTTCTAAGCGGCTGAATTAGTTGTGATATTCACTACACAGTTATGGGCTACCTAACTCACGCCGAATAGAAACACACACATTTCGCTACATACAATATTCAGTATAAACACAACGCAAACCCACCTTTCCCCAAAGGTCAGCCATGTTTATTCCGAATGAAGCGATTTTCGCAAACTTTACAACGGCTAAATAGGCGAGAGCGTTCGAAATTCGAAAAATCTAACCCCCCATAAAACCGGTGAGTGCCGGAATCCGTGGTAACCCTCCGCCGGCCGCCGCTAGAGGGCGCTAGTAACTTGCACCGGGTCATAAAAGCCCGCACAGAGTACACAACTTACCCTCCCGTGTGCCGTAAATTTACGATGCATGTGCTACGGGAATTTCGTTACGCCTTAACCGGGTGCGGATTTTCGATTTTTACTGTCAGCGATTTAGTGTTGATAATTTTATTTTGGGAAGCGTTTTTCTTTTGTCTTTTTATTGAATTACGACCTTGTTGTTTGTTATCGTCTATTGATTTACTAACAATTGGATTGTGTGAAAGAGATTGACGAAGGTATAAAAATCAATGAATAAAAATAAATAAAATTATGTAGGTACGGGTATAAATATACTATCAAACTGTTTAATTGAAAACGTTTTTTATTATTTTTGAATTTAGAACTATAATTGTGAAAAATAATACGGATAAATATGTATATTATTAAAACTACCATAGTACCTTAGTTTAACTTTTAAAATAATTATTGGCCCAAATAACTATTTACAATATTAAAAGTAATAATCACATACCGTCTCTTATCTTCTGAAACAATTTTAATTATTACATTTCCAGTCATAATTAAATGAAAAAAGAACACGGAACAGCGTCAATTATTGTAATTCCAATTTTAATGAGTCGTTAAACACGTAGGAAAAGTAAGCAACGAAAAAAATACCAATCTCGAACTTTGTGCGTTCGTTTTAAAGAATTTGAGAGAAATTCTACGAATAATATATTTTATTGGCTAATAAGCGTATTAATTTAGTGTTTAATTGCGCATTGTGTGGCAACCCCGCCCACGGTAAAAGTTATTTCAGTAGTTTTATGTTACCGACTTGACCTTTGTTGGCTCATCTGAACGATACGAAAGCCGGGTTTCTGGGCTAAGTATTTGCTAAAAATACGTTACGTATTATTATTTAATTTTCCCAAATAATTTGTGTACAATACTTGGATATTTACTCAAATTCACCTACATATCAATGTCCATAAGTTTGTTTAATACGACGAAAAGAAATCACGTCAAAAATGCAATGCCCAAAAAATTGTATCAAATTACATCAAAAACCATTGTTCCGATCCCAAAAAGGGAACATTCCAACATTATTAATAGATAACTAATCAGGCACGTTCAACGTTAATAAATTCACCCTCATCTAAACATTATTAAAGCGATTGTCAATATTTATAATGTTTGATCACGAACACACATCATGGGCGAATCAAGCCCCGTAAGCAAACGAGGGTTGTCGACGCAAAACCGCGAGTCTAGCTTAAATTATTAGGCCAAGTCAAGTTTAAGTTACGTTAATGCCAATCTAAATCTCACTTAATCCAATGTTATACTTAGCTGAGTGCGTTATTAAACAAAGTTTCACATTAAATTTGCTGTTCGTAATGCGATATGGTCCGAGTTGAGCCGACTTAGTGTGGGAAAGATACGAGAGTTTTACACGGCGAAGTTTAATAAGATTGCGGTGAAAAATTGCTCACTCGATGAGGTATAGTTTTCGCTGAATGTTAGGTTGCGTTGGAAGTTTGATCGAAAGAACAGGTGAGTTTTTAATGTGTATTCTTGTGGAGTGTAACTTTGTTTTGAATTAAAAGTTAATCTGGAATGTAACGTAATAGATTTGTATTGGTACTATTTATTTTTCAATCAGTTTGCAAATTGACATGAAAGGTCATGAAAATTATTTTCTGCCCCGTTACTTGAGTAATGGATTGACTTAATACTTTTTCTTAAAATTATTAGATAACTCTTTATTAAAACTTACTTGTGTAGTATTTTTTGTCGTAGTTTAAGACGAGCTAATTCAACTTTACAGCAATTTTTAGACGCATAAGCTGTTGATTTCACATTAATAAAAAAGCGGTGTAACTAAAAATTAGTAAGAGGAGTTTAAATAACATCGAAAAATCAATTGTCCCAAGTTAATTTTTCAAAGGCACACCGTTGAACTTATAAGAATGCCAAAAGTGGGTCATGGTCGGAACATTCGAACAACCGGAATGAAAGTGAAAAAAAATACACAATTCACCAGAGGGCGGCACTGTGCGAAATTAAAATATTGCTCGAGGCAAAACTAGGGTCTCAGAATGAGGATGTCATTATTCGAGAATGCGTACCGAGTGGAAAACGAAAAATACTTTTTCTTTTCACGCGTTTTGCGGGATATTCAGTGATTCCTGTACCGTTGTGGGGTATTTTTGGATTGGTTGAATTCGTTGTTGGTTTATCATTTAACTGCTTAGTTTTTGAGTTATGTGAGAAATTGGCAACTGCATTTTTGTTTCGTACTTGAATGTCATTACCATTTATTTCGTTCGTGTTTGTGTTTTTTCTGAAAACTAACCACATCATTTAAGCAACACATATCACTACTACTTCTTAGTTTGGCTGTGTATTTTTTTTAATCAAGTCAATCATAACTTACCACAAATTGGTAGGCAATGCCCAGAAACTTCAATAAAATTCTTCCACGACTCAAATATAGATTGGCACACCCAACATTTCTTGAGACCATTAAGATAAAGTACAGTCACCCTCATAAATATCGCAATCAACTCTGTAATGACACTTAAAAATCCACCACTAGATATCGGATTCGCCCCGAATTCCGGAATACGAAATTCCAGAGCTTTTTTCCGGAACATTTCGACACGTTTCCAGCGGCCGCCGTGACCTATTTAATGCTCGAAACGTTTTTTATTTTGACGTTTATAATATGTTGGGTGCTTAACTTGCCTGTGATTAAAACAAGGAAATTATGTAGAAACCAATTTGGCGGTGCTTGAAAATGTTTGTGTGCTACTAAAATAGAAAAAGTGGGCTCATTAAAAATTCGTATTGTGTGTACTATTATAGGAAAGTATTTAAAAAAAAAACCGACAGATCAGTTATTGTGACGACGACATGATTCTCATGATGGAAACTTTCGCTCTCTGTATTGATAACTGATACTTTACCCTGTTAAATGAAAATAAGTCTATCAATAAATGTCTCAGAACACCGACATTATTAATTAGACACCGTGGTTAATATCTTAAGTACTGGTATAGCTGATGTCAGTCACGTGCAGAGATCGAACCCGCGACCTCTTGATATATATCTAACTATTACTAAAAACCAAACCTTAGTAACAGTTTCATACAGAGGGCAATGTCAAATTCAATTCCATGGCATTGCAACCCAGACCAAACGTGTCTATCAGTTGACCGGCCACCCCGTTACGTAATCACATAAAAAAGTAGAAAAAACAGTTTTACAAAGCAATGAAACGTGCCTGTAAGTGAGACAAATTCGGGGCCCGGACCTAAGGCATTTTCCCCGAGCGTTTCGACACATGTGCTGCCCGCGTGACCTATTTATTAAGGGCCAGCAATTTTATCTCGACGTTTGTATGAACATCCTGAGTTCCCAGTTCACTGTATTGTGTTCGTATCAGCTGTGATGTACAGTGAGGCGGAGAAATGTTGTGTTTTCTTCTATAATAGTTTTACTCGGCACTAATTTATAAAGATTTAGTTCTTATTCTAAACCTATATAATGTTTACGTGAACATTGCTATGTAAGCGACGAAACATTTTAGTGATGTAATATTATATTATCCACTGAAAAATACAAATAACTTTAATACATTGTATCACAATCCGTTCACTACATTTAATAATTATGATGGATACGGGTCGCACTAAAAGTAACCTAAAACAAAGTTCAAAACAATATAAAAATAAAAGTTATTCATAGTCACACATTCCATAATGCACTTAGCATAACACAATCTGTTTACCACAGCACTAAAAGTCTTCTTCTTCCAAGCGTTTATCCCGTTTCTATGCGGGGTCCGCTTTGACCATGATCCAGGATTTGGCAAGTCTGGTTATTACAGTGAAGCGACTGCCACAGCACTAAAAGTAATCTCAAATAAAGCTCATAACAATATAAAAATAAAATTCATCCATTTCCACATTTATTCACACATTCAATAATGCAAACAGCATAAAACTTACGATTCCAACTGTACCCCACTGACAGCGAGTGTTGTGTAATCACAAAGTCTATTTGTTTACCTCCAGCCTTGCAGGTTGATCGACGCGTGCGAACCTCCTTGGACGTTTGTATGGAAGTACTTACTCCGAATGTGTTAAGATGTTACTTTTGTGAGAATGGTTGAATAATAGTAAAAGTTTAACAAGGGTTCGACAATACTGATTTGGTTAGTATGTGATATTACCATGGTAGTAAAAAGGATACATAAAATTTCCACCCATAAAGTGGACTTCCAGTGCCTCTTTGCTTGATATGTGGCTTCTGAAAAAGTTGTATGAAACAAACATGAACAGATATGAAACTAACGCGAACTATGTAATCTCTTACTAATTTAATCGATATTTTGCCACACTGAACTGAATATTTAAAAATCTGTAGTTCAATGTTCTTGTTTGTCAATATTTGATTCAACCTGATTTGCGTTAAGTTTATAGTAAGCCAGTCTTGTTCAACAGAGTCCAGTTTCTGGGACGTGGGTTCCAATGATTAGTTTCTTTAGTGTTCAATTTCCAGTAACACTAGATCTTATTTAAATGATTCATACTCTAACGGGGAACGGTCTGTAATAGAACAATTTGCTAGCAATCAAATCGCCCACAAGTGTTGGATACTCAGCACCCACCGAGTTCTACGTCATGTCCTCTTTTGAACGAGGTTAGAAGATTATTTTCTTAGTGCACGGCTGGAAATGTCAAAATATTACATAAAAAGTAACTTTTACATAGAAAAAGCTACATTATGCAGGTGCATTAATGACGTTAGATTCATTCAACTTTAATATTTGGCCAAGGGAAGAAACTTTTGTGTTGTTGTCACTATTCCATATTACAATTTACTACCAGCGTAATCACTGTTTATGTTTACATAATAGCTCGGCGATGAGGTGTACGATCTTATTCGTATATTCCATTCATTCATGACTTTTGGATTAGTAAAAACAGCTTGCGGCTTATGATCTACACGTGTCCATTTTAAACACTTTACCATTTTAAATTATTCGTATTAATCGCAATCAAAATCACTCGTCAGCATCTGTCAAAAATCTGTGCCCGAACTTTAATGAAAAAAAAAAATACAACTCCCAGCTGTTCAGTGGCGTTGCGCACTGGAATCCTAAATTCCGCATTACCACCGTCCTCGTTAACCCGTTCGCCGCGGGCCCGCACCGGGTCCGGCCCGCATCGACGGCTATCCCGAACCGTCGTGACTTCTGCCCCCGGAATTGACGCGACGGCACCCGGCCGTATTGATCGGGCCACTTCGGCCCCGCTCGGGACGGATCGGCCCACTTCGGAACCAACGTTCTTAGCCGTCACGCGGGTACGTTCAACGTTCGGTCAGTTGGCGTGTCAACTTTAGAAGGAGTTGATTGGAAGTTTAATTGGGGCAAGGTTACCGTGTAGGTTTGATTCAGTTTTCAATTACGGAGCTTTAAGTTTGCACCTGATTCGGTGTTAGTTGGAGTTGGTTAACTAGACCGCCGGCTGAGTAGTTTGGTTGTTAGTAGCTCTAATTAGGAAATTAATGTTTTTGGGGAAAAATACAAACTTTTTTTAACGTAAAAAATATCCATTAATTTTCAAGGCCAGTCTGGTCGTACATATACGTGAAGGATCGTCTTTTGATGAATAAGTTATGCGGCTTTAGTAGAACGATTTAAAATATAAATTCTTCAAAATTAATTCCTTTCCAATACCAGCTGCTAATTTGATAGTTTAATGAAACTGGGATTTTTGTATCGATGTTTCCTAACGAAGGAAAGGTTTTAAAGTAACGTTTATTAAGATATCTAAAATTAAGCTTTGATTACTTTTACCCCACCTAAACAGTTTATCTGAATATTTAATATCACTTTAACTTATGTTGATTAATAGAATAATTTGTAATGTTTTCTTTTTTTTTGTTACAGGTAAGCAATTCATCAATAGCTGAAGTGGCATGCGAAGTTTGGTAATAGGTAAACAAATTTTCACAGTCTAACAAGACTAGAACACGCAAACCCATATGCATTTGTTATACCAATAAATGCACATGGGTTTGCGTCCAAGACTGAGAGGTCGAGAATTAAGAAAGTATTTAATGTCAGCCAAACTGTTGCTCCTTGATTTCCACCTCATTAAAACCTTTTATTTTCTCAGAGTCTATATAACCGAAAAGGTTCTTATTATGTTAATATCCGCTGAACTGATAAATTACATCAAAAAACAGAATAAACACGCATAATTCTCGCTCAAGGAGACAGAACAATAACTCTCGTTGGCCAGACTCAGCGTTCTGACCGCTTATCTACGAACCGCCAGGGACATCTACCAAATACAATTCCGCACCGAATGACGGAGAATTGTGCGTTGATAAGCTCAAATATAAGAAGATTGGGACGTCAACTCATGCAAATATATCTTGTATATCTTGTATATGTAGTCCCGTTCGCAGACAATTCGATCTAAGGCTCCCAACGAAATTGACGTTTGGTCCAACCCTTTTTTATTGCGTGAAAGAAATACTGCGATAGACTGTATTTTGTTGACAAAGTCGGACTTTGTTTGTTCATATTCCTTTTGTAAAACAATCCGGTCGTTCTAATAGAGTTATTGTTTTTGGGAACACCCACGTAATTTGTTGGAGTGGGATCGAATGAGATACCTCAGTCGAAATAACAGCGGGAATGTGAGTAAAGGTTAACTTATTTCGGAGCATTAGTATGTATTATGCTTAATATGATTTGATATTATGGCATTTCAGTTGGCTGATGGGTGTAAAGCCAATCTCACGTTGGGCGACCTTTAGCGGCATTTACAAAAGTGGAATTCTTTATATTTAGAAAAAAGTCTTGAATATGACACACCTAAATGTCAAAGTAAAAGTTCCATTCGGCCCTCATTTTACATCTGTAAACGTCTTCTTATTTGATTTAAACTGCTACTTAATAAAGTTTTCAACTCAATACAGACCACAGAACAGCGTTCCCATTATTTATCCCCAGGCACAAAGAGTGCATGTTCACAGCGGCTAAAAAAACGGTTCAAAAGCCGAATTTGACCGCGAATATCGTGGGAATCACTAGAGACACTTCTAAAATCGCACTCTTTTTTTCATTCCACGCGAGCGGTATGGAATACAATCAAAACGCGTACTTTTGGCACCACACTACCGATGCTTTCGTACCCCGGTCGGGTTCGCTCGCGAGATTCCGCTTAATTGAAAAAGTTAAAATCGACCGTTTTCGCGAAATCGTTTCTTATATATCCCGCTTTTTTTGAGGGCGCCACTAGAAGTGCCGTTTACAACGCGGCATTTACAACTTTAAGATGTGGAGCGGAATTGCAGTCACAAAATTAAGTTTTTTATCGTTTCAAGTTAAACGTCTTTTGGTGAGAAATCGGTCTTTTTAAACAAGAAAATCATGAACAAGATGTAGTTTTGCTTCTGAATGTCTTTAAAAAGTTTAATAATATTTACTATTTTATTTCATCTATGTATAATTGAATTGCTCGAAAACAAATAATGCAAACATTATAGTCGGACCTATCTTTTATAAACTGAGCTGTTTTTTGCTTAAAATAAAGAGCGAACATGATTTGTTAATTAAAAACATAATATTGAACGCGAATAAATTAACTTCACTAGAAATTTAATTTTTCCTACACCATACTCGTACATATAAGGATAATACCATCGGTACTAAAAAACCTTATGTATTCCTTTCATAAAGCAAACAAGAATTAATTTGCATAATTAATAGGAACACACTTGCACTTAATGTATTTTCTTAATAAACATAACCCTCAACGGGAGACGGCCGGTCGTAAAGGCCCCGGCTAATTCTTAACCGACTGGGTGTATCAGAAAGTTTACGATTATGTTATTAGAGGAAGCAAGTGAGCCAAGTAAACAAGCAATAAATTAAGCTCGTGTGGACTCGTATACTGCGCTGATAGATTGACCGGGAAACGTAAACACATCCACAAAAAAACAAAGCAACTTTCCTGCGCGAGGGAACAGGATTTATTCATTTACATTCGCGATTAAACCTGTTTTTTTGGGCTTAAATATTGTTTTATGGGTGTCGCTGTTTGGAGTTTTAAGTGGGAAGTTGCCAGTTCGTATTGATTCGGTGAAGTGTTGTAATTTTTTTGTTGGTTGTTCAATCTTTATTTGATACCACGGATATTGTAAAACAATTGAATATGCGTGAAACATTTTAATATTGCCTTCATTGTATTATTTTATATTGATTACATTTACTGTTTGGAAACTGTCTTAAAAAAACGAATTCAATAAAAAACTCAATAACGCCATCATTAAATTACAAAACCACAAAGACTAAAAGAAGAAAGAGGAAACAAGTGATAAATACAATTTCCCCGCCAAATGTCCTTTTAAGGGTCCCTAAAAATCATCGAATTGACATCACTAAACTTTTCCCATTGTACGCGGGTCCCGAAATTGTAAACCGCGGACTTTATAACCTCATAAAGCAATCATAGGGTTATAACTCCCCAGTTAATATAATCGCTGTACTGTTGTCATGTGTCGTTAAGCAGTAAAGATAAAATGTTACTGCTATTTTTCCATTAAGGGCAGTTGTAAATTGAATGCAAAGATGTATTAGTCGTCATTTCGATTGGTTTTAATTGCATTGCTTTGCAATACCGTTGAAAACTTTAATGTTAATTAAGTTAAAACATTTAAATATAATAAGTATTTATAACGACGTAGCGGTGGCCGAATATTCCACCAGGTCTTTTCCTGGACCATCCGTCATTCTAATCATCACACGATTTCCAATTATTCATGAAATTTATTTTTCTATTTTTATTGTAAAACATTTTGTATTTAATCGTGGATCTTTAAATTTCGCGGGTGTTACCTAACGTATATTATTTTTGAAACGTCGAAGTCGTATATGTCATATTATGTCGGACCTGTCTTCTTAATCAGGCACACGCTAATAAAATCCTATCAAAACGACTCCCAAATCACTAAACTATTTTGCGATAGTATGGGGTTGTTGGGGCCAAAACATTTTCAAATAAGGACATAAACTTCTAATAAGTGTTATAATAGCCATTGTTGGAAACAAATTTCTTGCCACTAAGTGGCCTTCGTGTCCTCTAGTCATAGTAGTTACTGTAAAAGTTTGTTAAAGAATAATAAATACACCACAAGTTTGCATTGTAATAGTGTAAGATTTTCGCGATTCATAATGAACTCACACGTGACTAAAGGCTGATTTGGCTCGAGACCACTATTGTAACAGACGAAACAAGCAGTGAGTATCATACATATGTTTTCTTCATCCTGGCGTGTATCACTACTACATCATTTATTACATCCATTGTGATTATGATCCTGAGGCGAGCAGGCTGGTTATTGAATTGAATCGACTGTCATCTGACCTCCGCAACCCTTATAAGGGAGCCCAACCAATTTTCGGTACTCAGTTGTAATATTATGTGTACCACATAATTAAATTCACATTTGATACCATTAGTCATTGTAATAATACACAAAATCCTTATTTCAACCAACCGACCATTCACCGCTCGCATCCAAGATATAATATCAATCTTTTCGCTGTGGCAACACCGCGGGTGACAGCTGATTGAATTTGGTCCCGGCTATTTATTATTAAAATTAAGTTTAAAATCACTAAAAAGGCCTACAAATATCACTAAACATAACAAATATATTAGTTCTAAGCGTGTACAGTGTAAAATAGTGTCTACGAACAATATTTACAAGGTTTGTGTGATGTTTATACCGGCGTCAGTGACAGTGCAATTTTTGAATTTGTGAGTCATTGTTTTTCTCTCCAATTAGGTAATATCGTTTAATTTCATTCATATTTGTAGTATTTTAATTTCTTCTATTAGTGCCGCACAGTGATTTGTTACAAAATCGCGCTGAGGTATAATAATTTAACCTCAAATTGTGTAAACAACTCTTTGTAGGTACAAATCGGTGTTCGCATTATTCATTGTATTTCACGCTCACTTTAACAATGTTGACGCGTAGCAAGGCCTCTGCTCGCCGGGACGGGTCTGGACTCACCACAACACGCCAGGATGGGTCTAGACTTGACCTAGCTTTGAAGGAACTGAAGGCCGCCAAAGAGGAAGTTACACAATTGGTTAGGGAGAGAGAGGACAATGAACGGGAATTTCTGGATGTGTTGGATAAAAATAGCAAATTAAAGAAAGATATGGCTACGTTACACACGGAACATATAATTGTATTGGAGGACCGGGACAGACTTCAATCTCTAGTCGATGGGTTTGGCGAGTGCAGCCAGGAGTACGTCCACAACCTACGGCGCGTAACGCTGCTCGAGCACGAGCTCCAGGAGGCTCACCACCAGATCAGCCACCTCGAGAACGAAAAGCAGGACTTCGCTGCGTCGCATACACAAACCCTTTTCGACGAGCTGTTAGGTAGTGCGCCCAGCCTTGTTCCTGCGGCACTTGACCAAGGGCCTGCTGTGACTGTGGACCTGACAGGTGATGACAGCATCCAGTCTACACCAGCAGTGGGCATCCTCGGGTGCAGCAGGAACAAGCTCAAAAAGTACATTAGAATTAATAGGTTAATTAAAAAAACTAAAAAGTTAATTAAAAAACAGGCTAGCTTAAGTCATGTTAAATGTATTACAGACAAACGGCGATTAGGTGATGAATTGGACCTATATTCATTAACATTGGACAGTAACATCACGGATTACAACAGAAATATTAACAAGTTGGAATGTGAAATTAAAATCAACATTGGAAAAAACTTGTAACAGTTATTCAATTTATAGGAAAGAGAGTGAGGAACACATTCTAGCGTTGAAGTGCCTTTTAGATTCTCCAACCAGCTTTAATAATTATCCAAGCCCTGTTTGTAATAAAAATGATAATTATAAAACACCTATTGTTGACATACCTAACTTGAGCGGCCCGCGCTCGGCATGTGAGTCATCACTCTCACAATGTAATAACTTGCCAGATGTATCCAACACAACTATATCCAGTGATTCCCTGTGTGTATTGACAAATGATGTATGTAAAAACAATATAGTTATGTTTAGTGATGAATCGGGTAAGGAAATGGGCCTTTTTGTGAGCAACTATTTGGGGCGACCAATATTTAATCACTGCTTACCAAACACTCCTTATCTTAATATAATACAAGAAATAAACAAACATGTTTTTTCCGACAATACCACATTAGTTATTATGGTTGCAAATAGAGGAAATGTGAACAGAAAAGTGTTATCGGAATGCTTTGATAAGATTAATAATATTAATGTAAAAAGTATAATATTGTTTACATTTCCCTATATAAAAAGTTTGCCACAGTCCGAAAACGATCATAGGTATAGGCTTAATTTATTGATGAATACTATGACATTTAATAATAGTAAGTTTCATTTAATTGACTTGAATTGTATTTCAAAATTCAATATTTATTTGACTAAAGATAAATATTATCTTACAAAATATTCTAAAAGACAAATAGCTACATCGCTAGCATATTGTATTGAATACTCAGCCAAGAACTTGGCTACCCAAACTGCTTTTATTGAGCAGAAAAATGTTGACATACCCGCTTTTATTGAGCAGGGCAGTAATAGACCTGACATGTATATTGATACTTTGGATGTCAATCCAAATCATTTAAATTAACTTCAAAGACAATGGAGGATGTCTCTTGCAAGCCTATTGCAATGACCAAAGAGAAGTCTTGTAATTTTTTTAATTTAGTCCACCAAAATATTCAAGGCTTCTCTGGAAAGGAACTAGAAATAGGCTTATTTTTAGACTGTATGAATATACAAGTCTTGTGTCTTACCGAACATTGGTTAAGACAAAATGAATGTTTAATTAGTATAGACAACTTTACTGTAATAAGCTCGTTCATGAGAAAGTCTGCTATTCGTGGTGGGTCACTTTTGTTAATAAAAAATAATATTAGATGTAAAGAACGTAAAGATATAACAGCACTTTCAATTGAGCGAACTATTGAAGTAGCATGCGCAGAGCTGGAGCATTATATAATAGTATGTGTGTACAGGCCGCCCTCGGCAGATTATAGTGTATTTGAAACCTCAATGGAGGAAATTCTTAAGAAAAGTTGTAAGACAAATAAAAAAGTAATTGTATGTGGAGACTTTAATGTGAATATTCTTGAAGGTTCACAACTAAGTAGTCGGTTTATTAATCTGTTTAACTCTTTCAATTTATTAAATTTATTTAATGAACCTACAAGGATCACGCCATCGAGTGCAACTTGTTTAGACAATGTGTTTTGTAATAGTAAAGTAATTAATAAAAAAAATATAAATTGTTTACAGTCAGACCATTGCGGACAACAGGTTCAATTTGAAAACTGTGTTGCTCCTAGATCTATTGACATTCTATGTAGACCTGTCACTGAGGGGCGTAAAGACAGATTTAAAGATACAATTATTAACAAAATACCCGACATTTCTTTTAATAACCAGAATGTGGATATACTTTATGAAAATTTACTTGGCTTAATTTCGTCTGAGTATAATAGAGTATTCCCTAAAAAGACTATACATGTTAATCTTAATAATCCTAAAACTAAGTTTAGTGACTGGGCTACTCCAGGTATTTATAAAAGTAGGAATAAGTTGTATGAGTTGTATGGTCTAAAAGCATATTCTAAAGATCCAAAAGTGATAGAATATGTTAAGCAGTATTCGAAAGTTTTTAAGAAAGTTTGCAATAAAGCCAAGTCAATTTACTTGAGACACAAAATAAATAACTCAAGTAATAAAATAAAAGCTACTTGGAATATAATTAACAAAGAAACATGTAAATCCAAGTCATATGAAAATGATTTTTGCCTTAAAATTGACGATAAAACTATAAATTCAGACATAGAAGTAGCAAATGCCTTTGAAACCTTTTTCTCAAACATACCTATAATAACCACTAGTCAGCTAAATTCTAGTACACAACAAGCTCAAAACATCTTAGCTTCTTGTGTAGATCAATGTAAGACTACATTTAATTTCGATCACATCTCCCCAATCACTATATTAAAAACATTCAAAGACCTCAATAAAAAGAAAACTGAGGACTTATGGGGAATATCAACTGATATTATACAATCTATAATTGAAATTATTTCTCCTCATTTGGCTTACCTTTTTAATAAATGCATCGATGAAAATAAATTTCCTAATTTAATGAAATATAGTAAGTTAATACCTTTATTTAAATCGGGCGACAAAAGTGACCCATCAAATTTTAGACCAATATCAATATTACCATCATTAAGTAAAATATTTGAAAAAATAATTTTTAATCAGTTATTAGAATTTTTTAATAGACATAATTTACTTCATGCAAAACAATTCGGTTTTACTAAAAACAAGAGTACAACCGATGCAGGTATTGCACTTATGAAACATATACTTGATGCATGGGAAAATAAACAGAATGCGATAGGTATTTTTTGTGATTTATCAAAGGCATTTGACTGTGTTGATCATTCAATATTACTTATTAAATTAAAACATTACGGTGTGTCAAACATTTCTTTATAATTAATTGAATCGTACCTCACTGACAGGATACAACGTGTCAATATCAAAAACACCAATTCTGCTGGTGCCAAACTGCAAATGGGCGTGCCCCAAGGTTCGATTTTAGGACCTTTGCTATTTCTTATATATATAAATGATCTTCCATATTTTACCAAAGACCTCTGTGAGATAGTTTTGTTTGCTGATGACACTTCTCTCATTTTTAAAACAGAGAGAAACGAAAAATCATTTGACAAAGTAAACGGAGCTCTCTTGCAGGTGTCACAATGGTTCAGTACCAATAATTTGTTACTCAATGCTAAAAAAACTAAATGTGTTAAATTTATGATGCCTAATGTAAGGCAAATTAATACACAAATTACTATGAATGATGCGAAACTAGAAATTGTCAATTCAACCGTATTTTTAGGAATCACCATCGATTCCAAGTTACAATGGGGTCCTCACATAACTGCACTAGCAGGAAGACTTAGCTCTGCTGCTTACGCGGTTAGAAAAATAAGATATGTTACTGACATTGAAACGGCAAGACTGGTTTACTTCAGTTACTTTCATAGTGTTATGTCATATGGTCTACTGTTGTGGGGCTCTGCTGCAGACATTGAGTCAATTTTTATATTGCAGAAAAGAGCTATCCGTGCGATCTACAACCTTAGACCTCGTGACTCACTTAGGGATGTATTCAAAGAAATTAATATTTTAACAGTACCTTCTCAGTACATATTTGATTGTATTTTATATATTAGAAAGTATAATGAACAGTTTCTCAAAAAATCTGATACTCACAAATTTAATACAAGAAATAAGCACAGACTTGCCTATCCAAATGTCAGACTGCAAAAAACTGGAAAGTCTTTTGTAGGATTAAGCATTAAAATGTTCAACAAAGTACCACAAAATCTTGTTGAATTGCCTTTACATCTATTTAAATTAAAAGTTAAGAACTGCTTAATGAGAAAAGGTTATTATAAGATAGAAGATTTTTTAAATGATGTTGACAAGAATTTGTGGGTCTGACAATTTCTTACCACTCTGCGCATGTGGTTGTCTAATTTATTTATTTATTACATTTGTAATTTTTTATTTTTTTATTTTTGACATTATTTTTTTTGACATTTTTAATGATTTATTATGATGACATGTAAAAAATTGTACAAATATTTATTTTTAAAAAAGGCAAACTGTTGAGTTTCTTGCGGCACTTCTTCTCAGCAGGCCATTCACGTCGAAGTGCTGGTAGGTAAAAAAATGATATGACGTGCAAAAGAATTTCTATGTAAATCAAATTGCAAAATAAACCACTTTGACTTTGACTTTGACTTTGAATCGTTTCCTCGATACGCCTACTTTCGGCTGAGCGGTTCAATATTTTCACTGTCACATCCCAACGTTTTTTCCCGTACGGTGGAAAAAACTGAACGATTCCGTGCGTCCGACAGGCTTCTGCTCGCGAAGGGGATTCATTGCCAGAAATAAACACGAACATTTCGCATTATTCAAATGCCGCTTGTTTAGATGACGTCGACACTACTCGACACCTCTTTCGGTCTATTTTTCGGCTTATCCCTCGACTGGTGAAACCCGAGTGCACCTGCCACCATGAACTGACACGCTTTCAGTTTGTTTCGTTGACTTTTTTCTACGTACCACAGCTCTGTGAAACAATTTGGCTGATGCAGTTGGTCCTGACGGCTTTGTGGGATCTTAAAGAGACGAGCGAATGCCCTCATAGAGGCCGGCACTGCATCAGTGACCCCTCTGAAGTCGAAGGTGATGATTGCTTAACATCAGGCATACGAGCAATGACAAACAATGGAGTCATCATTGCTCGTTTACCGCCTTAAATAGCATAAAAAAGAAGTAAACATCACTCACTAGTTTCGGACTTGTCAGCTGTCAAAGACGATTTCCAGATCGACCCTCAATGGAAACACCGGGCAAACGGATCGCGCACTTATGGAATAATAAGTAGGACTTAGCATACAATTAAAACATGACCACGGTAGCCATCAAACCCTCCGACGCCCACGGTGGAACTTTGTTAATTCTTTTTTATGATCTTTTTATGAGAGTTCGAAAAGCACTTGAATGGGACTCGTTAAAAGTCCTACAACCTTAAAAGGAGTTTGTGAAAGAAATTTCTCGAGAGCGGTTCATTTATTTGTTCCGTTCATTACTTACTTAATATTTAAATTTACTTTTTCATAAGACTCGGCTATGGTTGAAAGGCCGACGGTTCTATCGAAAGAATTTTCCAATAATCGTCGGTTTATTGAATAAGCAACTGGATTTAGTATAAGGGGAATTCGATGATTAAAACTTATTTAAGAGCACTCTTTATGCAGGCACTCTGAATACAATCTTTGTGATTCGTACATCCACTTTGTTTAGGAAGTTAAAATAAGAACTCTGTTAAGTGAATGGCTCTGTAATAAGTAAAATTTTTATTCTTAATCTCTTGATGAGAATTCCAAACTACAAATAAATATATTCAACATGTTATACCTTGCACTGGGATCATTTTTAAAGGCTGATGATGATGATGAACATGTTATAACTTATGTTAATTTTGAGAATAAATACAATTCGTGAAATGGAACAATTCCCGTAATTCGGAAAGAAGAAGAGTAAACAATAATACAGTAATACTAGCTGAGTGAAAAGTATTTTTTTATATATAATAATCAAAAGAGAATACACATTAAATCATCAACACAACAACTGCAAAACAATAACCCTAAAAAAATACTTAAAAAACCGCTCAGTTTTAATAAAAACAGACGCAAACATTAGCATATTGCGGTGTTTACCAGGCCAACCGAACCATACAGTGCAAACGATGTAAAGTAGTGTGAAATCGGATAAAAACACTGCTACCGAATGGATTTCCACTGGACGAAGTGAAATATCAATTCAATGGGCGTACAGTTCAGTTCATTTGTTAGCGGGTACGGGTTAAATAAAACATCTTGCTTGGCCGCGGCTGAGAAATAACCAAGTCTCTTGCGATGTTTGAGGGACTATTTCGCTTGGGATTTAGGATTTTTGTTTTGCGGGAGTTGTTGGTTTTGTTGAATATTAGATTTCGTTTAGAAACTTAACAATGGCCTGAGAGTTTATGGTTCAAATCCCGGGTAGGTCAGAATTGGTTTCAAGATGATAATGTTGGTTATTCATGATAAACATGCAAGT
The DNA here is from genome assembly GCA_958496325.1 of Nomophila noctuella. NCBI lineage: Eukaryota > Metazoa > Arthropoda > Insecta > Lepidoptera > Crambidae > Nomophila > Nomophila noctuella. Next base: position 1,377,141 of record OY292486.1, read on the forward strand.
ATTTAGTATTGGGGATATTTACTGCACATAAGTGCAACTTGTTATCATAATGACTTGGTATTTTAGCGTAGCAATTTGATTTTTACTTTAATATTGGTGATTGTTCCGTAATCGGGCATTAAGATTATTTTGCATTTCAATATTAAGAGGTTAATTTTATGCTTTCCCTTAACCCCAATAGAAATCGTACTCAGGACCTTTCAGATTACACTTTACTAGCTGCTAAACCAACTAGCCAGGTGTAACACATGCACACATACCTCCCAACAATTCCAAGACGGTCTGCATAAACAGGCGATAAACCTGCACACTACTCTATTCAATTTATTGTTCCCCGCAAACTATGGAGTAGTGTAACGCTCAGTTAAAGCAGAAATAACTGCTCCGCTGGCTTAAGTTGCCGCTAATGTGTGTACAAACTTACAAAGACACTGCACCGGGTGTCATTTGCGGTGGCTGGCTCTGCCTCTGTGCCAGACGCGTAGTCCGGAGTTAGACGGGAATAAATCTGCTTGTGTAAGGTTAAGGCGTATGTTGTGTAATATACTAATGAAACTATTCACTAGTGGCTTAAGTACCTGCATAATATTCAGGAATCATTTGAGAAAATAAATGTGATGTTCTGTAGCTCGGGTTTTCTGCAACGATCGGAATTTAGCAATGGCATCAACAAAGGTTGTACCGATAACAGTTTTAATGATGAAAACCTTTGTCCTATAGTGTGTCACTTACATATGTAGATATATGCCGGCATGCCACGTTACAGTAATGGAAGGTAAATAAACACTGTTTTTTGCTTGAGGTGATGCAGAATCGACAAGATTTGGAATAAACGGGTTCTGGAGTGGAGACTTGTGAGCATAGTCTAGGACGATCCCAGGTGGTTGCTAGTAGCTGAGGATCAGGCAAAATAGCTCGTATTAGAGAGGCCTATGTCTAGGAGAGTACTGCGACAGGCTGATGATGTTGACTGTGTGTTCCTTACAAAGACACTGCACTGGGTGTCATTTGCGGTGGCTGGCTCTGCCTCTGTGCCAGACGCGTAGTCCGGAGTTAGACGGGAATAAATCTGCTTGTGCAAGGTTAAGGCGAATGTTGTGTAATATACTAATGAAACTATTCACTAGCGGTTTAGTACCTGCATAATGTTCGGGCAACATTTGCGTCAAATTTTACTGATGTTTATCATTCTGCGATCACCAACGTATACCCAGAATAGTGAGTATGGATATATCCCCTATTAGTAAGTAGAGGAAGCCTAACTTTACCTAATATCGATAGATATAGGCGGGGTAGTTGCTCACTATGAGAAAATAAGAGAGAACTCCATAATCTCATTTAAAAGTATTTTAGTAAACAAACGTTAAGATTTAATAGCAGCTAAATAACAAATATTTGAAACGGAATCTGAAACTAATAAATCTCCGAACAATTACAATTTCAGCTCTTCAAACTAACGCTGTATCAGAATTAGTAAATAACTTCAAGTCTTTATCTATTAGCTTGGCTCTTTCGCAAACTATTTGTTATTTTACCCCTACCCTCGGTATTAGCGATCCTCCCCTCGGGTTATTCGACTAAATGCCAGTGTTTCCACGGCCATGTTATATTGTCTTTTGATTTCTTCGAGTAATTGTTACAGTGTAAGTCTGTAACGTGTGTTTTGTCACGAACGCGATTGAATGTTGCGAGGTAACAAATTACTATTGCTGTAATAGTGTTGTTTTATAGTTTATGTAGTGGTATTTTCGATCGGAATATGTGTATTGAAATAGGCCCTGTTCTAGAATAACTTTGTATAATAAGAAGAACATAAATTTAACCTCCTGTGGCATGCTGGCTTTTGTTTTGTTTTATTCAATTGACCGTTGAGATGAAGAAAAATATGTACATCAAATTGCATTGTTGTTAAACAATCTACTAGCATTCTCATTGTGCTCCTAAATATGACAGTTCATAGAAAGCTCTTACAAATACTACTACAAATAATAGTAAGCAGTGTCCAACTGCAAAAAAAAAAACATTGCAGAGTATAATAATCGAAAGGAAGTCGAAAAACTCTTCATAAAAAGAAACCTATTCGATATAATATCTTTACTGCTTCTTAACGGTTGTTATTCTCGATGTAAGTGTATTACAATAACATCTTTGGATGACATCGCGGCGTCTTGTTAATGTTTTGTCGTAATAATGTCCGATCAAATGCTTTTACGTAATAACATACTGTTTATTTGCTGATTACATTGTCTGATGTAATTGCGGGTTTAGTTTTTGTATTACATTTGTATAATGTAATGTAGCTACTAGATTTTACCCACGGCATTTCCCGCAATATCAAATAGTAGCATTTATCGGGATAAAAATAATCCTATCACCCAAGTTAGCCCATACATTTATTTCTTTACTAGCGGCCGCCAGCGACTCCGTCCGCATGGGTTTCGTTTCCGTACACAGTGTGACTATAGATTGCTAAAGATTTTGTCAATTCGAATCGAACCAGTTATTACTGTTAAAAATACTCCGAGCGCACTAATGAGTTTGAGTTATAAGTAAAACAAACGAATCAGGTGGACCAACCATGCATGAACATGGGCTGTCATTAAAACCTCTTATACAATCGAGAAAAAATCTCGTCATCGCGGTTAAGGCGAACTCGCGTTCCGCAATGTCTTACCGCCATCTGTTATGCCAAATGTGCACTAATCTTAAATTGACGTTAACTGTTACTGAGATTAGCGCGTTCAAACCAATCTGGATCAGGATATTACACGTGTTATTGTGAGTCAACCATGAAAGATAGACATAAGCTGTAAAGGGATATTTTTTAGGCCATTTTATGAAGAATATTTCCGTCATACATGATTTTGATGTAACTTTAACCATTAAAGCTGCACACGCGACTGAAGCTTAAGAAATGGAGTAAATTCTCCCGTTTTCCCCACATTTCCCTTCACTACTCTGCTCCTATTTATTGTAGCGTGATGAAAAGTATCCTATAATATGCCCAGAAGTATAAAGAATAATTGTACCAAGTTTCGTCAAAATCCGTCCAGTAGTTTTTGTTTCTATAAAGAACATACAGACAGACAGACAGACAGACAGACAGACAGACAGACAAAAATTTTACTAATTGCATTTTTGGCATCAGTATCGATCACTTATCACCCCCTGATAGTTATTTTGAAAAAATATTTAATGTACAGAATTGACGTCTCTACAGATTTATTATAAGTATAGAAGATTTTATATTTAAGTCAGCCCATACTCTGCCAGTACACCAAGTTTTATCATAATCCGTACAGTAGTTTCAGCGGGATGGACGGACAACTTCCACATTTATAATATTAGTGTCATAGGGTATAATTCTTAAACATTGGGTGGTTGATTAGTATATCTCATTATTACGTTTACTTTGTATAAATATTTATAAATATTTCATCTTTTAATCATCATCATCATCATCAATCTAACGTGTCTCACGGTTGCATCCTTGGCCTCTTAAAATCTTTGCATAAATAAAATTTACTACGAAATGTATACTATCCCATTAAATTCCTCTTTTGATGATTTAATCAAAAATTTCAGTACACACGTTAATTTATTAATACGTGTTACGTATAAAAGCGATATCTTCCACGGGAGTGAATAAACGTCAAAAGCTTGCATTAAGCCGGTACATAACACGGTCGGTGCAAGTTGAGCTTAATAATTTTAGCTTAAAAGCTCGTCGCACTATCGCTTTCGTGTGAAAGGCTTAGGAAGTTCGCCCCACTTGGTTTTTAAGCTAATTTTTGGTAACAACTTGAATTTTACGTTGAAAGGTCGTGTGTATAAAGTGATGCCCTTTTTGCTTTAAAATGTTGTTTGTTACTTTAGTTTATATCTAACTGTGAGTTATGTTTTAACAGTTATTTATGTTATTTATGTCTATTATCGATACTGTTTTATTGGGCGGCACCCAATTTTAGAATACTTAGCTTGAATCCTTGATGTATGGACACTTGATCTGTTGGTTTATTTTTAAATTGTCACAATAAAAGCACTCTTCAGCATGTACAAAGAGAGAGTTTTTTTTTTCTTACCCATACATACATACTATGTTTTAGGGCGAGCATTAAATCCGCCATGTCACCGCTTTTCCACCCCAGCGCTATTTTGAAAACATTTTACCGTGCGTCGTGCCCAAAAAGCCGACATTTACAATTCGATTACTAATCATTGCGTTCAGCGCCTAAATTGCGTCCACCCATGTTAAAGTCCGAATGTTTTCTTGTTCCCTGAAAAGAAGACCCCACGAATTACGGTCGAACACTAGCTATTGAATAGGAAACTTCTGATGCCATCCCCAAAAGGACCAATACAAAGTAACAGTAGTTAATTTAGGGATGCAGGGGCGAGTCGAAAGAAGCCGGAAAAGCATTGTGATTGCAATATTTGAGGGTGTGTAGACGGTTCTGGTGGAGACGCTTTGACTAGTATGTAATTACGACCCTAAACCGTCGTTTGTATTTCTAATACGAGTAAGAATGTATAGGAATTGTATAGCTGTAAGATTGAGTTCGTGGAATGTGCGTCATGTTATGTTTTTCTTGCAGTCCGATAGAACATTGTTTTCAGATATTTTGTGTTAGCTTTTGTATATCATGTACTATTTAATTTAAAAAAAACAGTATACCTAATTAACGTATACTATTTCTACAGGAATGAGGATAACTCTACAGTTGGGTGTTCATTATTTTCCAAGAGTTACATACATACATATATACGTTTTTCCACTGTGGTCATTTAAGGCCGTACCGACTTCCATATCCTCTAAAAACTGTTAGTCGTCATAAACGTTTCATATCCTATTTTAATAAAATATGACAACTATCATAAAAACACTTTACGCGGAAGGGTCACAAAGCAATCGTCACACATTCTGAGCCGGCGAGATCTCATAAATAACTGAGTATAAGTCTCGCATACCGAATTCACTAACATCGGCGACTGTTTACCCACGTCCAACGTCCATAAACATGTAAACGAAAACGGATATATCGCATAAGCGGCGGGACTCCGGAACATCGCACAGTAAATCACAGGTTGCCCAGTCGATGTATAATTCAGCAGGACGAAACGACACCCAACATACACACATAATTCGGCCAAACACCGAAGAAGATACTGAATGGCCCGCAGTGACCGTGCCGACCAATTTTACGGTCTGCCGACGGCGACCGGCCGATTCAATTTCGGTAAAATTTTATTCGCCTCGGACCAAGTGAAATTCTATCAATGACTGGATATGCGACGGCGGTTCCAAACACCTTTTGAGCTCCGCAAAGACAAAGTGTTGTAGACCATGAAAAACGTTTGATCGTTAAAGGGACGGATGTGACTTAGGCACCGTTTCACCACCTTATTCTGACACTGTGATAGCCTGATCTTGTGTATAGTTCTTATCATATGTACGAGTATGTACCTACTTCATACTATACTATCCATACTAATAATATTATAAATGAGATATATAATATTATAAATATCAAAATTTGTTTGTTAAGATGTTTGTCCGTCAATCACGCTGAAACTACTGAACAGATTTTGATGAAATTTGGTATACAGGCAGGGTATGAACTGACTCGGGTCATACAATGTTTTTTATCCCAATAAAATGCTCCTCTCCATGGGGTAAAACAGGCATCTTGCTTACGCGGGAAAAAACTAGTTCAATATAACATAATAATTGGAAAAACAATATTGTGGTTAAAGCACTTTCTGCTTGTAAATAAAACTATTTTCTATTACTGCATTGGTTTCTCCTATTTCCAATACTAATAATTAAGTTGTAATCAGATATGTCGTTCAATGTCTCAATAAAAGAAATAGCATCTCAACCACAACTGATATAAATTGAACAAAGAATCTGGTTAATTTATTTCAATCGAATGAACGTCGCAGAATCATGACTTAAATCTGAAATGACAAGAAAGCGACATACAGCTTCATTTCAATTTATCATCAATCAATTTTGATATAAATCCACTTCATCGTCCTTCTTCAGAAGTCATTTATATGCCATTAATAAGTATCTAACACGCATCAGAAAGACCATTAGTTCACAAAAGAAGCGTCACAGGGAAACTTGAAAAAAGACATTGAGTACCGATGCGTGTTTTAATGAGAAGAAAAGATAAGGGCATCGTCAAGATACACAATAATTCGATCCCCCATTTCTGTATCATTAATCAATGTCTGAAGCTATTAAAATGGGGTGGCGAAAAATCTATACCAATAGGTTTGCTATTCGAAGCGTACTTTATTTATTGTGACGACAGCTGTAATAAAGAATGTTGTTTGTCGGAGGGTTGGAATATGTCGTATCTCTCTATAAGTCCATATATCTTATTTTTTTGTCAAAGGGTACAAATGATTTAATAATTGCAAGTTTTGATTATAGTTTAATTTAAGCCGTGATGTGTCATAATAAACGGGGCTTTGGGCGCATTCATAAAGTAAGAAATGCAACGAGTAATAAGAATTCTATACTGTTTTTATTTTGCAAATCTTGTAATAAATGCTATGTACCTACTAAGATACATAGTACGTACTGTTTTCAAACTGTTTAAAAAGACACAGATTGAGATTGTGCTTAATGTGTTATTGTTTATTTTATCACTTCAAAGATCGGCTTCAACCCGCACAGAATTTGAACCAGTCCTACTTTATTCATTTATCTCTTTTTATTATTACGCAATCTGATGTCGCATGCACATGGCAGTAAAGAGGTACATTATAAATAAAATCTTTAAGTTAAAAAATTTCATCATTACAACCACAACTCAAGAACTTATTCATCAAATAATCTTAATCCCAATATTACGACGTTAATCACACGGGTCTTGCATTGAAACATTACTTTAATGCACAATGCAATAAAGTTTACATTATTTTGAAATGTTTCGAAGACGAAATGAAGCTTTAGCCTATACTGGCTTAGGGTTTGAACAGGGTTCAGCATATTCATTAACATAATGTTTTTGTAGGTGAATTGCAATATTTACCAAGCACGAACATTATGCATAATTTTAATATAAAATAACAGCGCTTATTCGAACGGTCTGGAGGTAAATACAAGTTGGATACAAAGGGTATCATTCCGTTGAAGTTGAAATAAATCACTGCAATATCCTGAGGCAGATTTTTTTTTCTTTTTAAAATTTGTCAGTGTCACCCTCTTTTAAAATTGCGAATCTAATCCCCCCACGTTTGTCGAGAGACTCGATACTTTAAATAACACGCTATTGAAAAAAGCCGAATTTATTTTTGCGGAATACTCATTTATTACTTTGTCGTGAAACTTAGGAAAGCTCATGTCAAAAGGCATTTCTTAGGACTCCCTTTATGTAAAGTGAAGGTTAATAAAGATCTCATATGGATCACAGTTTCCCACAAATAATTTGCTCCCATACATTTCAATTTTATCACCTTCGGATATCGTATCTCGACAAAACCACGCATTGTTTTCAAGATTTTCCGCATTTAATTTACCTCGATGGTACATAATCCATTGGCGCCCTAAGGTCATAATTCCTCATGAACGGACAAGGGAGGGAGAAAGGGTTAGGGTAGTTATTTATAAACCAATTAAAACATCCACTGGACCCAGTAGATAACGCGTTCGGTGAATCGGAAACTCCCCTGTGACTTGTGATTCTTACGGAACACGGTTAATGTAACAAATAATGCTCAATGACTTTTCGTTCTTGAAAAAAGTAAATTTATCCTCTACTTTTTTAATGGTTACAAGAAAGCTTGCAATAATAATTCTGTACTTTTTAAATCCCACGCTTACAAGTATTAGCGATCAGAAATGAGAAGTGACAACCAACAAATCCTTCTTTAATTTTGGGCAAACCGAGAATTGAACTCAAGCTCAGGTGTGAATGAAGTTTGATAGCCTTTATACCCCATATTTGGCTATTTTATCGGGTGGAACGCTTTAATTTATACCTAAAATAAACAATCCTACAAACTTACGGATCGCTTCAATCTATAGGAAACAATGTTAAGATAAAATCACTATTTAATTAACATTGGCACTGTTTGGTTACATTAATTATTGTTATTACACGAATTTTGTGGATTACATGCGGATCATCAGGAAATTATAAGTTGAAAGAAAACACTGTCATTATTGCAGTGCACCCGCTTATTAAATAAACGTGCATTATTACCGTTCCTGAATATTTTATAAGGTGCTTTAAAGGCTTGAGTTAGTTCAATTAAAGTAGTGGTTTTATCTTTATTGCTACAGTTCCTTTGCCCTCTTTGAGTAAGGGAGGCAGGCAAAAAAGCTAAAAGTTTAAAGCATATCGTGCTTTTTTTTTTTTTTTTTTTGCGCAGGGAAACACTTTGACGTGCCATAACTGCAGGCTAGCTACACCTGCAGCCGTGTGTAGGGCTCGGGGCTTCGTCCCACTACCTACTAAAACCCTGCGGTTTCCTTATCACCCGTGTGGTGGGAGGGCCTGGTTCTCGTGCCCGGCGTGTGCCTGGCGAATGCCCAGTCCGTTCCCGGGTATTCCCTGGCCTAGAAGATCAGGCCAGGGGGGCGCCTTGGGAGGATGACGCAGGAAACGACATCATCCCCAGACATGGCATGGTAGCCTATGCAGTGCACGCAGGAGAGCTAATCCCGTGTGCAGGCATACCCTTCGGGTTAGAGAGGGCGTAAGTGAGCACGCCTTCTCCGACCCGGCCGTCTGCGTCGGAGAGGGGCGGATAGAGGATCATCCTCACGTTCCCTCTCCCTTGCCTCCTTCTGCGAGATAACGGTCTCGCAGAAGGAGGCGGCCGCCTCCCATGACCTCCTGCTAGCAACCATGGCTTTCACCATAGTTGTCAGCGAAAGGTCATGCCTTACGCCTAGCGCCGCACGTAGTGTACGGCGTTCGTATCGCCAGGCCGGGCACACTAACAGTGTGTGCTCGGCCGTGTCGTCAGAGTCGTCGCAGTGGTGGCACTGTGGCGTCTCTTCACGACGGGCGACACGGTGCAGGTAGTGACCGAAGCACCCATGTCCGGTCAATACCTGCACAAGACGGTAGGTGAGGCGGCCGTGCCGACGCTCCACCCATTCCTTCAACACCGGACGAATTGCTTCAATCGTCCGGTGACCGGCAGTCGGGGCCTGGAGAGCCTCTATCCATTTGGCCAGAGCTTCTTCCCTGGCCTGGATGCGTCCCAGCGCCACCTCCTCCAAACTGGGACGCTCTCCCCGCAACCTTGCCGCAACCCGAATTCGATGCACCTGGGCCAGAACCAGGGCATCGAGCTCCCATGGGGGCGTACCTGCCAGAACGCAGGCAGCCCCGTGACTGACCGTGCGATACGCCCGCACGGCCGGGGCCCGGGTTGCGATTACTCTCTGCGGTTGTCGCAGGAGGGCTCGCAAACGAGGAGAGAGCCTCTCCGCCCACACAGGGGCTCCGTAAGCATATCGTGCTACCGCTTATGCCTAATGTAATTTAGCGTTCAAATTGCTGAGCATTTTTGCTTAATCTTTGTCGTGTTAAGGTTTTAAAATTGTTCATGGCCAAAGGTCAAACCATTTAAGTCACACGGCTTCTTTAATTACTGGGTTTAACCAATTAAAATTCACGGGTATTTCGATATCAATTTATAGGATTTAAAACATTTGAGCTATAATTTTGCCGCTTTGTAGTTTTGATTTGCCGAGGGCATTTTCATTTAAAATGTCATTAAAGTAGGTAAATATATACGCTGGTTTAAATAAAAGATATTTTCAATTATAAATATTGAAAGATAGCAATTGAAACTTTCAGGTAAAGGCTTAACAAATAAAAATGTTTAATATTAAAATGGTTAAGTGATATTTTATAGTGAAACGCATATTCATCACATTTTTGTATGAAGCGGAAAATATATCTTTTTGAAATTGCAAGTTATATGAATTCCACTTCAAAAATGCATCACATTCATTGAATTTTAATATATGCAAAACGACCAAATAGAGAACATACATTAAAAAGTTTAAAATGTTATGAACATTTCGTTGAAATATTTTCATATGAGTAATGGATGTCATTTACAACGTTCACCCGAATGGACGAAGCTGAAAAATTAATAGTAGCTCTTTACTTTCTAAATCGATGTGTTATAATGTTTAAAAATCTTTTCAAAGGAATTCTGTAAAATAACTTTAAATGTCTAGCGAAAATACAGAGAATGTGTGATGAAAATAACACTGTTTTAATTCCAGAGTCTGCAATTACAATGAAAGAATAATTAATCATCCGTCAGTCTTGACGTAGGCCATAAATCATGACTCAAAAATTCCCATATTAAATTAAATACACTTGCGAGCCTTCAAACTTACGACTTCAAAGGAACCCCAATTTCAATTTCAGCTGACGCCAAAGCCGATTTAGGTCCATCTCTCCTCTCCCCTGAGTACTGGAATGTGGATATTCGGAGTCCATAGCACACCTACGTTCGTGCACTATTGTGAATCTTAAGAGGGGCAGATAAGGTTGGAATTGCAACAGCGACGGATGCATTTTATAATGGTTATTCATACTTATGGCACCTGAGGTGGGATTCGTTTAGAGATAGTGTGAACCGGCGGTGTTTATTCTGTTATGTCGTAATACATTTGGGGCTGTGTGCATTTTGGGATGTTCTCCATTGTAAGTTAAGTGGAGCATGCATGCTGTCGCTCGAGTGAGGTTAATAACCTCTTAAAAGACTTGCGAGATAAGAGTCCTTTTTAGAATTTGAAGTTAAGATTTTAACATTGGTTTTTCTTTAAATTATGCATTGTTTTTTTCTTTTAATCGATAAAGTACCTATCTTTAAGCTAATGTAATATAATTGTTTTCGTATTTGTCTAAAGTTACTACAACAAATAGAAAATGGCAAAATATAGGGTACGTTTGAAGGTCACAAAAGCTTACTTAAGATAAATTTTACTAGGTTTATGGACAGTATTCGATACATATTTTTATATATAACAAAACGTGTTATCTCCCCGATTCGGAACATACAAAAGGATGCGCCAGGCGCGTGTTTTCGTGCCAGAACATAAATAAACTGATCCGGCCAAACTCAAACACAAATTATAAATTGCCATTCGCATCAACAAGAGGTATAGCTCAAATACCGCCCCTTCGACCGCTTATCCCGGACAAATTGTCCACTTAATCACCGTGCGTATGACCGATGGTGACCATCATTTAAGGGCCAGAGCGTTTTTGTCCTGCCCCGTTTGCCCTAATCGGTGATGTTTGTGTGACAAGCCTCTGGGCTATGCCTAAAATGACAGGACGGCGCGGCTAACGGGTGTCTTTTTGTTAGTTCAAATGTAATTATTAATGGACGTTTTCGAAGTTAAATCTGTGTCATTATCGTAGATCTTACTTACGTTTCTACGTCATATGAATGAATATCTATGTATACATAGATATTCATTCGAGAATGTTTTCAATTTGTTAAAAGTTTCCTGTGCTCTTACTACCAACGTTTATCCTCTGTACTTCAAATACCAGTCTATTAGCAGTGGATTTCACTGGATATCTGATGAGTTTTTAGTATTTCTGCCACTTATTTGTTAAAAAAACATACAACTCACGAATCCAGTGTTATTAGACCCAACAATTGCCGCCCTTTACACGTGACGACAATGATATGTTTGACATTACGGCTGTCATCTGCAGACATTGCGTTTACAATCAGGTTTTTTAAATCCAGTTACGTAATATCATGAAAAAAATCAAAAATCAATACAAATGCCAACTTATAAAGTCAAATATTTTCACAATATGTATCAACGTATAGATTTGAACTTGTTAGATGTTCGGTAGTACGCGTAGAAAACTATGCCATTATTTTGTTTGACATGACCTTACGTTTGTCAACATGTAGCCTTGAAATTAAAGTGCCAAGTTCAGTGCTGGCCAAATATATGGTGAGAGTATACAAAACGATTTAACTATAGTATGTTAACATCTTACATTTTTAACTTTAACCGTCTCCACTTTTAACTGGAAACATTTGAACCGAACACACAACAATGTTCCGCAATGCAGGCTAACGCTTAACTATTAGCTCTCATCCCTCGGGACTTCGAACCAGCGTCATATTGAAACGTCGGGAATTCGAAATTCGGTCTGGTTCGTTCATTTGTTCCGGCCAGGATTCCTGGATCGGGGATTGTGCGATGTCTTGCTACTATTGGTACTATTGCTACTAGTGATTGGTTGGCTTCGAGTTTTGGTTGGCGGAATAAGTGGGTACATATGGGATATGCTTGTACCGTCCGCTTTCCATAGACTTACTCGTTTGATGTTGAATTTAGATATGGATGCAATATTTTTGTTAGATAAATTATGCACAAAAATGGGTTTAAGCTCAAAAACAGTAACAAATTAAGAACATGTAATTAATTTGGCAGTATTTGCATAAATGTAATAAAAATAATGTCCTTAGCCTTTATAAAAGCTCAAACTTACTTAAAGTTTACATGTAAATCCTTCAAACGTTGCAAAGGCGATTAAAAGGAGGTTTTTACTTACTAGAAGAAAATAAATGTCTAATTTAAGTAGCTTGAGCATTTTTCTGTGAATACTTGTGTAAAAGATCACGAGACCACATTACGAGTAAATGCAATACTTTTATGTAAAGATCAAACAAGACCTTATCGTTTCACAAACAATTTTGTCCTCGACAGGTTTAAAACCTGCTATTCAATATAAAGCAAAAGTCCTCACAAAAGCCGCCTTTAAGTGATCTTGATTTCCACTGCAATAATTTAATAAAATGCCGCTGACTCTATTCCAAAATGGTTTAATACAAATACAATACGACATTTCCACTGTTATTCTATTTAAAAGAAAAACATAATAATCCCCTTATTACAATATTATTATATGCAGATGGAAAACATGAAGTTATTCTACGTGATGGGCGAGTTGACCTCGCACTCACATATTCCTTTGTACGCGGGCGCTCGGTCCGACTTGATTTGAAAGCAACGCATTCGAAGATATTGTTCAATCTACGGAGATAGGAAATGAATTTTCCTTCTATTTTCTTCTTTAATAAGTTGCAATGAATAACATTATTAGATAGGTATTGAGGTATAAGATAATAATGCATGTTGTTACAATGATAAGTTGCTTCCTGTTGGTATTGTAACATCGATAACATGTTTTACGTGAGGAAATTTGACTTATTTCGTGTCATGGCTAACTAACCTAACAGGTAGCAATACGGACCATGATCAGTTTTTTTTTATGACTTAAGATAGGGTTGCGATTGTGGAAAAAAAGTAGTTAAGTATATTTTTCCGTTCGGTAGCATCCATAGTACAAGCTTCAAGCTTAGTTCGGTTCTAGGCAATTGGTGTATTATTGGAAGACCTTTATTGTCATTATTTTAAATTGATATTATTTCTTTCTTTTTATGAGGTTTTAAAATAACAGCACGGGTTATAGTAATTTTATTATTATTATTACATTCGCTTTATTGGTCCGCTAGCAACTTCTTCACCATTCACCCCACTCGTTAGAACTAAAAACTACTTAAAACTTACGTATTGAAAAATATGCCATACATCAAACTACATCTAAACGTCAAACAGTCTTAAATGAACACACGTGTATCCAAATATCCCGTCGCACCGCAGCCTCTGATTGTCGCCAAACACCGGCGCAAACAGACAGACAACTAATCCAGACTCGCGGTAAACAATGATTAAATTGTCACCCGTGTTTCGGTACTAGTTAATCAGTTAATCAATGGCTTGAAGATCGGGAATGGTGACAGTTTTAATTGGTGATTTTTGATGTCTTTCATTTTATTTCGTGTGTTTTATGAATGGTTTTACGATGGATTTTTTTTCCGTGGGGTTATAAAATGACACGGTAATTTGAAATACCACTGAATTCTAGTAAAATTTGGCTCTATAACAAGGGAATAAAAAAATAGTTTTCCAAAATTGAATGCTTGCAATGTTGTCTGTATTTCAAAAAGGAAACATTTTTTCTTATTATATATATTACTAGCGGCCCGCCCCGGCTTCGCCCGTGGTACTTGTCCACTATTTAATGGATGATATTATACATAAAAATCTTCCTCATGAGTTACTCTATCTATTAAAAAAAAACCGCATCAAAATCCGTTGCGTAGTTTTAAAGATTTAAGCGTTCATAGGAACATACAACATACAACATGACAGAAAAAGCGACTTTGTTTTATATGTAGTAAAATTGCTTATCCAACTCATAATACTGACATTTCTTGATTCAGTTACAAATTAAACTGTTCCAATTCACTGGCATTTACTATAAAGCGTTCAAATAAGAGGGTTTCCGTCTAATCGCGCCTACTATTATAAATGCTACGACCGGTTACCTCCGTAGCAATCGCCTACGGCGTAGCGCGGCGATGCTACGAATATTTTCACCGGTAGTTATTGCTACAAGGGTTGCGCCAAGTTTCTATAGATGAACGAACTGCCTTGGGCGTCTGCATTTATAAACTTTATTGCTACAGCCCTTAATGGATGAACTTTAATGTTGTTTTGTTTTCATTGTTATGGTGTTGCGAGGAGCTTAAATACCTGGGATCTGTACTTCATGCGTCTAGCGACATCGATTGCGACGTCAAAGCCCGCATTTCAGCAGCCTGGGCCAAGTGGCGTGAGGTGACTGGTGTCATTTGTGACCCCAAAATGCCGGTTAAGTTGAAGGGACAGGTCTATAAGACCATCATTAGGCCCGTCCTTTTGTACGGCAGTGAAACGTGGCCTGTACTTGAGCGACACAAGCAGATGCTGCGTGTCACGGAGATGAAGATGCTGCGCTGGATGTGTGGAGTGACGCGGAAAGACCGCATAAAGAACTCACGCATCCGGGGTAGCCTTCGTGTCCGTGATATTGCAGATAAACTGCAGGAGTGTCGCCTACGTTGGTACGGCCATGTTTTACGGAAACCGGCCAGCTACGTGGGAAACAAATGTCTCACCATGCCACCACCGCCGGGTCCCGGAAGAAGGGGCAGGCCCAAGAAGTGCTGGCTTGGCGTCGTTGAAGATGACATGCGTGCCAATGGTCTTTCCACCCAGGATGCCCAAGACCGTGCGAAGTGGAGTAGGTGCAGCAGGAAAGCGGACCCTGGACTCCGAGGCAACAGCCGAGGATGCGACCGGGACAAACGCTAGGATGATGATGATGGTGTTGCGAGGAGCTTAGGCACGTGCTTAGTAAAAACTTTTATCGAGCAGAAAAAATGGTCTTAAGAGGTGGTATATTTAGACATTCATTTGAATTTAAATTTACATTTTCTATTATCGGGCATTCTTTTGAATTGAAGTTTTTATAATTACAAGCACAAGTGAAATAATTATACAACAATTGATATTATTTTCATGTATCAACTCTTTTCAATATGATGTTAGATTGCATGTAAACTGTTTTTTCAAATAAAGTGCCTACTTGACAAAAGTTTAATAAGAACGAGTAGTTTATGTGATGACTGCACTCACTTTGATCGGTTTCCAAATTACCGGTTACAACGCGGCCATAGAACCTTCGACCTTAAATCAATGCGTTAAGTATTAAAGCTCAATATTTCAAGCCGCACAAAGGCATATTCACACAGAAGAACCGCTATCGCATGTTTATTTACGACCAATAAAACTTTTATCGGTCTAATTTGAAAGAAATAATGCCAATAGTGAGTGCATGAAGCGAACGTTGCAAAGGAATTTTTCTGGAAACATCAAGAAATAACTGGAAACTAACCGAGGATTTATTATAGTTATAAAAGTTACAGTTCCAAGGTTTATGTAAGTAATAAGGTGCAGGCTTGCCCGGCAGTTTGTGAGCAGTTTTCGAATTTAGATGATGTAGTACTGTTTCTTTGTTTTATAACAATGAGAAGTCGTATTTTTATTTTTTTGTAATTTCTTAGGTATTTTTTGTAAAGCACTTGGCTTGATCATAAAAAATATTGTTGAATATACTTTTAACCATCAAAGTTTTAAGTCACAATACACCAAATTATATTTATTTATTTATTTATTTAAACTTTATTGCACAAATAAAATTAGTACAAAAGGCGGACTTAATGCCTCATGGCATTCTCTACCAGTCAACCTTAGGGCAAAACAGAGAGTGAGTAGGTAGGTTTTTACACTTTTAAACTAGTTAACATACAACATACTACTTACATAAAAATACACAAAACTTCATATAAATAGATAAATACTTTATAATAAAATACAACTATACATATACTTATATAATAAAGAAAAGAAGTATAAATGATGAATGATGCTAGATTAAGTACGGGAAACGGTGGACGATGATGCGCAAGAATTAGTCAGGAAGTGATGGACATGAAACTTAAATGCTCTTCTACTCGGCGCCTGCCTAATATTTTCAGGAAGAGTGTTCCATAGTCTGATAGCGCTTACTGTGAAGGAGTTTGCTACAAATCCGGATCGGTGGGAAGGAGTGGCAATCAATTATCACTTACACTTTTACGACACGAAAACATTAAACAGTATGATGATTTCATGGTATATAAAACTTAGTTTTTACCCCATAACCAAGAAAAAAGCATATCAAAATAATATTCAGAACATTTTTTTTTCTACATAAAAGATCCAGAACCAGTCATAACTAGGCGAGTTATTATAACCACCCACCATCTAATCTAAGTAATTTAGTATTCCCGCCGGTCTAGAATAATTGCACAAAACCTGAAATCTAAATATTAAACAAAACGCAGGCGTAAGTTCATATCAGTGCTTTTACCCCGTAACCTGAGAAGTTTTCATTTTTTAATGCTTGTTCTAGTTTATAAAACAACGAAGACGATGTTTTTCAACTACCCTCGTAAAAAATTAAGAGACGTGCTTAACAAAGCGTTTGATGATAATGCTGTTGTGACTTATTAAAATATATTGTGTTATGAAAACTGTTCTGAAGAAATTAGAACGTTTTATAAAACGTATTTCTCATGCCTGGGTTTCTGTAGTGTATATAAATTGCATATCAGCCACAATTTTTTTTTTCTTTTTTTTCATTCGATAAGTAGGCAAACAAACAAGATGGTCACATGTTGATAAGTGATCACCACTATGGACATCAACAAACGTACAAGGGTTGGTGATGTGTTGCCTGCCTTCAAAAACCCCATGCCCTCCCCAACTGAGCTCAACACTCACGAAGAGCTTCTTCACTGTGGTCTTATGTACGGTGGTATTACTTCCCCTGACAATCGGCTTATTCGAGTGAAAGTTTCCCAAAGCTCTACCTCTTTTAAAGCTTTGTCTGATTTAACTACCTAAACACCTTTTCCAACAATGAAACGGTGATCATTACCATCATCAGCCTATCGCGCCCAAAGGATCTCCATCTGGCCCGATCTTTGGCAATTCGCATCCATTTGAAGCCAGCCATCATGCGTAAAACGTCACTCTATCTGTCACGAACCCAAAATATACAGTTACTACAGTTTACTCAAAGTCAAAGTAGTTTATTTTGCAATTTGATTTACATAGAAATTCTTTTGCACGTCAAATCTTTTTTTACCTACCAGCACTTCGACGTGAATGGCCTGCTGAGAAGAAGTGCCGCAAGAAACTCAACAGTTTGCCTTTTTTTTAAAAATAATTACAAATTGTATAAATCATTATTTACATGTCATCAAAATAATAAAAAAATAATCATGTCATATAAAAACAAAACAAAAAAAAACATATAAATACAAATGTAAGAAAAACAACCACATGCGCAGAGTGGTAAGAACTACTTACTATACTACGTACTTTATATACTTGTTGATTACGCATAAACAAAAACAAACCACATGTAAACACGACGGCTGCGCTATTCTACGCGATTAGATAACGGCATATTTCAACGTCATTCAATATTACCTGCGCATCTGGACGCGTCGGCATTAATTTTATTGTCCAATAAGCACAATAGATGGCGTCCCATTCACATCGGTCAGTAGGCTATTCGGCTCGCAGCGCATAAATCGAATGGTCACTAGTTCGGTCTTCGATGCGTTGTCAGCCCAATATATCCAAATGAGGCCATTAAGTTTGCGGTTGGTTTAAAATGGACGAATGAAGTGGATATGTTGACCCGATGTATTTAAGTGAGATTTTTTTTATTGGGTTACCGAATGTAAATATGTAGTTATGTCGATCCGCTTAGACAATTATGAATATTATGGTCACAGTTGACTACTAGATCAGGTCGCGGCTTCGAGTCACGCAGAGGACAATCACTTGAGTTCATAAACATAACTGTTTGTCCTAGTCAGGTGTTTAATGTATGTATTGAAGTTTATTTGTGGATAAATAGTATGCATATCAATATGCCCACTCCCTAGCGTCCATAGTACAAGCTTCGAGCTTAGTTGGGACTGGGCAAATTGGTGGTTTAGTCCAAGGAATCTATTCACTTATTTACTTACGAAGATCGTCAAATTTATTTATATCATTTAAATGCAATCGTAACAAAATCGCTTCCCGCTAACTCCATGGCCACCACTATCAGTACCTAGCCAAGCGACACGTTGTACTCCTAATGTATCCGCACGGCTCTTTGTTGCGACAGTCGCAATGCAGACCGGCTATGACTGATGTTATTTATTCAACTAGAAACTACCGCCACCGCGTTGCGATAACTTGAGGTTTCTTCAAAACATATGGTAATGTTTGCCCAAACTGTAATCTAAACGCGCTTTGTATGACTCTTTTGACTTGAAAACTGTCCCAAGTGCAACTAAGGAGGGTAAAATGTAAAGTAAAAGATAACAGTAACGCAGTAAGTTTTAACATTATGCTGTTATGGTTGTTTAAATAATAATATTTTAATGATTTCACGCCATTCAATTGCATCTATGCACTGTGAGAATTTTCTCCCTAAAGCTATTTTTTTCAAAACTTGAAGAAGTGTTAATAAGAGGAAGTAACTGCGTGGTAATTTACGCCGCTTAATTTTTTTTTTTTACAAACCTTTTTCTTATGTATGTATTTTTCTATAAACAACGGTAACTTAGCTTTACCTTATTCCTTAAAAAAAAAACGAAATATTACAAGAATTAAGTTAACTTCTACACCAAAATGAAGATTTCTTCGTGAAGTTAAAGCTTAGTCACCAAAAGCGTTGATTTACTATTCACAAAAATATTAATTTTACAAAGGGTAAAATTAAACCTTTCTTCAAAATTTTAATAGTTTATTCCGAGTTGTTTCTTAATTGTTCACCTCCTCGAATTTCAGAGTTAAACAAAGTTCCAAGACAAACATTTTGCTCAATTTTAAAACTTCCAACAGATTAGCAATCAGCCATAAAACTGCCAAGACGTCACAGAACCTCGAACTCGAAATTTGTCGGCAAACTCAACACTTCGTCGCGTAATTAACCGTCCAGAAACGCTTCGGAATCCCTTTGAAGGACTGAAAAGATCTTTTACATAATATAGTGTACGGAACCCATTCATGGCGTGATTACTATAGCCGTCTCGACGGGACGGCTCGTTATTTTTGTGAAGGCAACCGTACGTAAGTTACATTCGAGGCAACGTAAAAAATTCGCACGTGCCAGCCGAATTTGAACCGTACACTGAAGGGTTAAGACCTATCCGGGAATATAGGGGTAACTTTGCAGAAAAACTACAGCGCGAAATCCACACGCACTCGTCGAGTGTAGCAAGCGATTTTAGACTTTATTAGCGGGCGTGAGAGTGGTTGTTGGGTATTCATAACGTTGATAACTACAGTCTTTGAATTTGGATGTTTTGCAATTGGTACATGGCATATGCTTTTTAAGTGATGATAGGGTGCTAGTCATTAAAACGTTAAATGAAGTTTGAGTGAAGGTTGCAGAAAATTGAATGGCTGTTTTTTTCCTGTTTGTTAATGACACAACAGTAGGTTTTGCACGTTTAAAAGTTTTCATAATAACAAACATTGAACTGTAAATTATTTTATACTGACAATGGTGGTTTGCTGCACTTGTGAACAACGTGAAAATTGAAGTAAATTTTAAAATGCTTCATAAATAGACAGCAAAAAGTTACCGTAAAAGCAACACTTGCTTTAAAACGCTGCTAAACGTATAAAAATGCTCTCTAAGTCTATGCCGTTTATAATTTTACAAAAAAAAGGTTCTGTAATAAACTGAGTTCTCTAATAAATATTATTAAGTCTTAATTTATAGAAGTATTTTATTTATTACAAAGAATATTTAACAGTTATTACTATAGGTACTATTTATACGTTTTCATTGTTTTAAATAAAAAATCAATATCATCATAGTTTCATATGTGTTTTTTTGTTTTAATTCGAGAATATTTTCTGTTTTTGATGTAAGCCGTAACATTATAAAATAATGGTCGGTACAACAATTTATTATTTCATCCTAAAAATACCTAAAAACCTGGATTTACATTGAAAGCGGAAAAAAGAGTTTTGTTTTGCAAATAACCGTGAGCTTTCGTCAATTTTACAGCATTCTATAGGTGCGAACGGACGGACAAATTGAAATAAGCTTCCAGATCCTCTCATCTGAATACCGATCCCTAAAAACTAGCGTACGTGGCTTCGTTTGCATGCAAATCGGAATTATCTATTTTCAGCTTAGTCTCAGCTGGTCCGTACTCCATTTTGGTTAAACGAACAAATGGATGAAATTGGTAGAACGGGTAATGGGTAATTTCATAGAGCTCGCCCAAATTGGTTGATTACGTTCAGTATGGTGTAAGGTTGCATTTTTCGGAAATTCACAGTTGAAGACTTTTTTCGAATCTTGCTGCTTTCTTTTGCTAGCGAACCGTCGAGATAGAAAACGATTAAATGTTTGAATGTTGGAAACGCAAAAGGTTCACCAATCTTCGTCGTTGATAGTGGCTGGATGAATGATCGATTATTGTATTTATCACCTTGATGCCGACAATAATAATGACGCATTATCTGAACCAAGCAACATGATTATGTACGCATCGAAACAGATTTTCATATCCGATGAAATGTTTTTTTCCTACAACATTACAGACCAAATCAACAATCACGGTAGCTACTACTTTTTCTGTGTAGAACACCTAAACGAAACCACGGACAAACCAATCGCATTCAAAACCACAGTTTTATTTTGCCTTCGATATTACTACAACAACTATTGGAACAGTATACTATCACAGCAGTAAAACATTTGTGTAATTCAACCAAAATTGTGATGCAAATCACTAGGTTTGTGTTTGAGTCCAAGGAATTCATTTATAAGTAGTTAGTATACTTTGGCTTTAAGCCTTCCTTGATTTATGGATTATCCAACGCAAAAGCATTTTTACAATTCGAACCAGTAATATCAGAGATTCAAGCAAACTCATCAGCTTTATTATATAAGTATAGATTAGTTGGCCATTAAACACAATCAATACGGGAGTTCTTTTTGACCCTAAGTCAAAGACTTAAGGTTCATCTTAACATTTTCTTTAGGTACTTCTCCGTATATCTGATTGAAATAATGAAATAATAATGAAATAATGATTTATTTAGCAATTTGATTCACTTAGTAAATTCTTTTGCACGTCAAAACTTTTTTTACCCTACCAGCGCCTCGACGTGAATGGCCTGCTGAGAAGAGACGCCGCAAGAAACTCAGACAGTTTTGCCTTTTTTAAAAATAAATTTCAATTTTACAATTATGTCAAATATAACTTAAAAATAAATACAAAATAAGTGCGGCTGAGCAGATTAACATGTCCATGCATATTTATCATTTAAATAATCATCTATTTTATAATAACCTTTCTTCATCAAGGTTGATTTAATAAACAACTTAAATTTTTGTTTAGGAAATTCAATAACATTTTCTGGTAATTTATTAAATATTTTGACACTTATTCCAATAAAAGACTTCCCAGTCTTATGAAGCCTGAGGCTTGGAACGGCAAGCTTATGTTTATTTCTTGTATTAAAGCTATGAAAGTTATCTTTTCTAGAAAAGTTATGTAGGTTCTTGCGTATATAAATTATGCAGTCAAAGATGTATTGAGACGCTGTAGTTAAAATATTAATCTCCTTGAATATCTCACGGAGTGAATCACGCGGCTTAAGGTCATATATTGCACGGATCGCCCTTTTCTGTAATACAAAAATTGTTTGTACATCAGCAGACGATCCCCACAATAACAGACCGTAAGACATAACACTATGAAAATAGCTGAAATAAACCAATCTCGCCGTTTCAATATCAGTCAGGCGTCGTATTTTTCTTACAGCAAATGCTGCAGAACTTAGTCTCCCAGCCAAAGCAACAATATGGGGGCTCCATTGTAATTTGGAATCTATAGTTATACCTAAAAATACAGTTGATTTGACCACATCAATATGTTCATTATTCATTACAACATTTGTAATAACTTGTGGCACATTTGGCATTGTGAATTTAATACATTTTGTTTTCTTAGGATTTAGTAGTAAGTTATTCGTTGTAAACCAATGATGGACTTGTGAGAGGGCGCTATTTACTTCGTCAAGTTGTGTTTTACGTCTATCTACCTTAAAAACTAAAGAGGTATCATCAGCAAACAACACAGTCTCACATAGACCATTTGTAAAGGCAGGAAGATCATTAATATATATAAGAAAAAGGAGTGGTCCCAATATTGAGCCCTGGGGCACTCCCATTATCAATGGTGCGCCATCGGAGTTAGTTCCATTGATGTTCACCTTTTGAACTCTGCCAGTGAGGTATGATTTTAAAAGCGTTAAAGCGAACTCTGAGACGCCATAATGCCGTAGCTTCATCAGCAAGGTTTCATGACTTACACAGTCAAAAGCTTTTGACAAATCACAAAAGATACCTATCGCATCCTGCTTAGCCTCCCATGCATCAAAAATATGTTTTACAAGTGAAACTCCTGCATCAGTAGTGGATTTGTTTTTAGTAAATCCGTACTGATTTTCACTAAATAAAGAATTTGAATTAAAATGTGACAATAATTGATTAAATATAATTTTTTCAAAAATTTTACTGAGTGCCGGTAGTATCGATATGGGTCTGAAGTTTGACGGATCACTCTTTTCTCCTGATTTAAATAAAGGGGTTATTTTACTATGTTTCATAAGATTTGGAAACTGACCCATTTCAATGCTCTTATTAAATATTAATGCTAAATATGGTGCAATGGCAATAATAATAGTTTTTAAAATATCTATTGAGATACCCCATAGATCTTCCGTCTTTTTTAACTTTAGTTCTTTGAATGATTTAATTATAACTAGTTCATCAATATGCGTGAAACTAAAAACAACTTTGCACTCTTGTACTTTTGATTTAAGGAGGCATTCAGCAAGATGCGGTGAGGAGTCCAATAAGCTAGTAGTCGTGACTGGAATTTCAGAAAAAAAGTGCTCAAAGGCTTTAGCCACTTCGGCATCTGTACTTATTAACCTATCATTAATTTTTAAGCATAACTTGCTATCATGAGATCTATTCCTACAAGTTTCCTTATTTATAATATTCCAAGTAGCTTTAATTACATTTTTAGACGTATGTATTTTGTGCTTTAAATACATACGCTTGGCCACCATACACACTTTTTTAAACAATTTTGAATATTTTCTTACATAATCTATTAAATCTGGATTGTTTGAATAAGCCTTTTGAGCATACAATTCAAACAATCTTATCCTACTTATATAAATACCTTTTGTGGCCCAGTCACTAAATTTAGATTTTAAGCTATCTACACAAACAGTTTTCTTTGTGAAGATAGTATTAAACTCATGTGAGATAATGTCAAATAATTGTCTATACATGTTATCAATGTTAGTATCAACAATAGGTGGCGCTAACGGAACTTTAATACAAATATTATGTGTGAATTTTTCGACGCGATTTTTAGTAATCGGTCTGTAACTAAAGCTAGACGAAGTAACTACACTATGGCTCTCAAGCGCTGCAAGTTGACCGCAGTGGTCAGAATTCACAAAGTTAACAATTGATTTTGAGGGTACTTTACAATTACAGAAAATATTATCAAGACAGGTGGCTGATGTAGGAGTAACTCTAGTTGGTTCCCTAAAGAGTGGAGTAAGATCAAAGCATTTAAACAAATTTAGGAACCTAACAGAGGTCTGGCTATTCTCTAAAATATTAATATTAAAATCCCCACATACAACTACCTTCTTATTACAGTTGCACACCTTTTTTAAAACTTCTTCCATAGTTGTTTCAAATATAGGATAATTTCCAGAAGGAGGCCTGTACACACAAACAATGATACACTGCTCAAGCTCTGCACAAGACAGTTCAATAGTTCGCTCAATCGAAAGTAATGTTACATCTTTTCTATCTTTAGACTTAAGTGAGCTATCAAGTAATATTAGTGAGCCACCCCTAATAGCTGACTTTCTCGTGAACGAACTAATAACTTTATAATTGTCAATACTTATTAATAACTCGCATTGTCTTAACCAATGCTCAGTTAGACAAAGAATATGAATTTTCATTTTATTTAAATTAAGTTCTAATTCTAATTCTTTACCAGGAAAACCTTGTATATTTTGGTGCACGATATTAAGTTGGTTTGACATTTTCCCAGGTTTACTAATTATACCTACTTGGCTAGAGTAATCCTCTACTGTCCTATGCAATAATTTAAATTACTTGGAATATTTTCCAAGGAACAACAAATGTCAACAACTTCCTGCTCAATAAAAGCAGGTTGTGTAGCCAAGTTCTTGGCTGTTTGATTAAAACAATATGCTAGCGATGTAGCTATTTGTCGCTTACAATAGTTTGAAAGATAGTAATTATCTTTAGTCAAATATAAATTAAATGTCGAAATACAATTTATGTCAATCAAATTAAATTTACTATTATTCCATGTCACTGTACTCAAGAACAAATTTAAGCTATACCTAGAATTATTTTCATGCTGTGTCAAGCTTTTACTGTATGGAAGTGTAAACATTATAATATTTTTTACATTCAAATTATTCAAACTATCAAAACATTTTGTCATAATTTGTTTGTTTACATTTCCACGATTTGCAACCATAACTATTAATGTGGTATTGTCAGTGAAATTATATTTATTAATTTTATTCATAATATTAGTATAAGGAGTGTTAGGATAACAGTGGTTGTGAACTTGATGTCCCAAATAATAACTTAATAGTTGGCCCATGCCCTTACCTGATTCATCACAAAACATAACTATTTTACTTTGATTAACATGTATTTGTTTATTTGAAGAATCGCTAAGCTTTAATGTGTTGGACAAAGTTAGTGTGTCATTATAAGAAACTGGTTCTGAGAGTGGTGACGCACAGTTAGGCAGCGAGCCGGTCAAGTCTGTTGTATTGTTTACAACCGATGTGTTGTGGTTATAGATTTTATTTTTACTAGGGGAGTTTAAAAGGCATTTCAAAGCCAAAATGTGTTCCTCACTCTGATTCTTATAAGTATTATACCTATTGTTTATCTTTTCTAAACAGTTTTTCAAATATAATATTTCATTTTCTAGTGCTTTTAAATTTTTATTGTAATCGGTGATATTGTTGTCTAGTGTAATTGAATATAAATCTAATTCATCACCTAACCGTTGTCTTTCCTTAATACATTTTACTTGTACACATGAACATGACTTTTTCTTAATTAACTTCTGTGTTTTCTTAATATATTTACTTAGCCTAATATACTTTTTAAGCTTGTTCCTGCTGCTCCTAACAATACCCACTGCTGGTGTGGACCGGATGCTGTCATCTCCCGTCAGGTCCACAGTCACAGCGGGTCCTTTGTCAAGAACATCAGGAACAAGGCTGGGCGCACTACCTAACAGCTCGTCGAATAGGGTTTGTGTATGCGACGCAGCGAAGTCCTGCTTTTCGTTTTCGAGGTGGCTGATTTGGTGGTGAGCCTCCTGGAGCTCGTGCTCGAGCAGCGTTACGCGCCGTAGGTTCTGGACGTACTCCTGGCTGCATTCGCCAAACCCATCGACCGTTGATTGAAGTCTATCCCTTTCATACATAACAATAAGATGTTGAGTATGCAACTCAGTCATATCTTTTTTAAGCTTACTACTTTTGTCCAACACGTCTAGCAATTCCCGTTCACTGTCCTCTCTCTCCCTAACCAATTGTGCAACTTCCTCTTTGGTGGCCTTTAATTCCTTCAAAGCCAGTTCAAGTCTCGACTCAGTCTGGCGTGCAGTGGTGAGTCCAGACCCATCCCGGCGAGCAGAGGCCTTGCTACGCGTCAACATTGTTAAAATTTACGTCTAATGTAATAAACAGATGCAAACGGTTTTGTACCTACAAAGAGTTGTTTACACAATTGTGAGGTTATCTTATACCTCAGCGCGAGTTTATAACATTAATTATGCGGCACTAATGAAATAAATGAGAATAGTACAATTATTAATTAGATGAAATGGTAGATATTACCTAATTGGAGAGAAAACAATGACTCACAAAATTCAAAATTTGAACTGTCATTGACGCCGGTTTACACATCACACAAACCTTGTAAATATTGTTCTTAAACACTATTTTACACTTAATACACTTAAAACTATGTTATTTGTTACGTTTTGTGATGTTTTTAGGCCCTTTTTATGAATTTAAACTTAAATTTTATAATAATTAATTGGGAGCAAGTTCAATCAGCTGTCAACCGCGGTGTTGCCACCGTGGTGATGGTCGTGGGTTGGATTAGAGGGTAATGTTTACAAGAGCCTGTTTACTTATTCCTCACTGATTCGCAACCTACTGTGTTCTATCTAGCTGCGCTTACGCCGGCCGGCGGCCGTGCGTGGCGGACCGCGAAACGATCGGAGCAAGCGTAATGGAGGAAAACGACCAGCAGCGTGAGACCGGGTGAAATTGCCGCTAGACTACTGCTTTGTACTACACATGTACAGTACAATGTACATGTGTTGATCTTAGCTACAATTTGACAGGCCCGTTGGTCGAGTGGCTAGAGACCCTGGCTACAAAACCAAGGGTCGTGGGTTCGAATCCCGCTAGGGGCAAATGTTTGTGTGATGAACATCGGCATTTGTACTCGAGTCATGGATATGTATAAACGTATTTAAGTATGTCTATCCGTTCCCTAGCTTCCATAGTACAAGCTTCGAGCTTAGTTTGGGGCTAGGCAATTGGTGTGTTAGTCCAAGGCATTTATTTATTTATATTCTTAAGAGCTTAATTAAAAGAGCTTTTACACTGACTGAATCGTCAGTCAATAAAGACTTTTTAATTTGACTAATCACGGTAGATGGTAGTTATACTCATTGGTCCTTCATAGTTAAGAGGTTTTTTGTCATGATTTTTTATTTGACTAATTACGGTTGATGGTCTTACACACATCACAGTGGTCCTAGTTAAGAGGTTTATCTCTCTATGGTTGCATCAGATTGAGGAAAAAGAGAGCGCTCCTGTGATAGCACACTCTGTATATTCATCACAATAAATGTTGCATGTAAATATCATAATTTTGTTACAAAATCGTGAACGTAAATATTTTGTGGGTGAAGACACTAACTCTAAGTCTTCCAATTTACCAGAGCATCAAACTCCATTATTACATCGTCACGGCTCATATTACCAACTCCAGACCAGGTCACACGACCAGCGATTGGCAGGGACGCATTAGTGGAGGCTTTTCAACACCCCTCCCTTTTTGATAGTTAATTAAACGTCAGGGGGGAAATATTCGCGTCATTAGGAAAACTCTAGACGGCAGTCGCGGCCGGAAGTCCCGTCGCCGTTTCACCCCCCACCGCAGGGGGGGGGGGGGGGCACGTGGTACCAAAGGTTCTCGTTATGTGTGGGTGGTTGTTTAAACTGAAGTTTAAAATAACTATCCTTCTACTTAGCGCCAATTTGGCGGTTTAGCAATGTTTTAAAAATGTTGCCATTTTACATAGGTAATTGTCTCTTTCAACCAAATTTTATTAATTTTCACAATTCGACCGTCCGTTTTATGTATAATACATATATACTATTGAAAAAATATATATAAGTGAGGTATTTTGTATTAGTTATTTTGTGATTATTCCTGTTTTTCGAATAAAAAAATATCGCACCAATCTAAGCAAGCTTAAAAACAAGGCATAACTAAACGAAAGCAAAACCTGTTTTTATTTCAACCTGCATTTGCGCTAGACAATCGAGTTATGATAGTAAGCTGCAGCCTCGCGTGCTAACCAATATTTCAGCGCGATGCGCCTTCACGCCGATACCCGCAAATTACCGATCATGTCGCATCACTAGCGATCGATATGGATATCGCAGCGTCTCGGACGTGAAGATGAAGGAGTGAGATGTTGTCATTAGAATTTCGTTTCTTTTGAGGAACCAAAAACTTATAAGCTGTCAGGATAAAGTTAAAAATGTTAAGAAGTGTAAATGATGCCTGAACATTTTTTTTTACTTTAATAAATATATATGTCATAAACTTATGACATAAAAAAAGTATTATAACTACTACTCGTTAAGTGATTTTTAACGTTACAATTTTTTGATCCTTATTAAGTAATTTTCAAACGACAGCACATCGATGATACAGATACATGTAGCATGAATAGCACAAGATACCACCCTAGAACAGCACAGTCGTTAGCCGCTTAACGTCCACCATAATACCCTATCCACACCAGCTGCTTCCTATACATTCAATTGTTTCGCGTACTTACGTTTCAATCGGTCCGGTCCCAAACGTTGTCGATACTCGCCCGCCGCAAATTGCCGATCGCTTCCCGTCACTACAGAATTCAATTTGAATCTTGGAAATTGTCGGAATAATCCGCGACTTTATTGATAAAATGTTTTGATGCTCGCGTCACTATTGGAAACGCTGTGTAATGATGAAGTCGTTGCGGTATCGGGACAAGTTAATAACTGTGGAGATGGTTTTGTGTTCGTTCTAGTAACATTGTGACGATTTTTTTCTGAACCTTGATTAAAACTTTATCATATTAGTATTTTATACTGTTTTTATTTCAATTATATTTGTCATTTGAGCATTCCGTTCAATCCGTTTTGTCCTTACCAGACTCTTTTTTTTTATAACGCGATGAATAATAATAGGCAATGAATATAATTTATAACAAGCACCTCATAGCAAGAAGATATAGGAACTCATTAACATTATTAAATTACCGGAATAATAAGTGAACTGCTATTTAATATCCATGTCTTAATATTTAAATTTTTGTATTTTACATGCCGCCCTAATTTTTGACAAAATACTCGTAATTTTACTAAATACACGTCTTAAGTGCATTATACAAAATTCCGCACTTAATTATGAATCTGCGTCAATACACCCGTATGCTCGAACGCATCCGTTCACCTTGAGGCATTATCTTGTCATACTTAGCAGAAGAGGGCGTTTTTATGGTGGTATAATGTGAGGCATGCATTGATGAGGCCCTAAATTGAGCTTGAAAGCACTTTGTTATGGAAATTGGGAGAAATAAAAGTTGTCAATTGATTGATTTGGTTAAGCTGACTCATGTCATGTTTTTTTGTCATACTGCCATAGCTGTAGACCTGCAGTGATGTCTGAGGCTTGATCGTTCCACTAACCACTAAACCTCTTTTGTATTTTTCTTCGCATCTGTATGGAGTGACTGACTGGTGCTCTTGCACCTCTATGGTTCCTTTGCGTTGGATTTATCTATATAGACTATTACTTTTCGGGAATTGTAATTTAAATTCATTTATTTCTGCAAGTTGATTTACAACGAAATTCTTTTGCTCGTCAATTTTGCATGCAATTTGTGCCAGGTTAACTAATAGGGGAATAATAAATTGATAAAAATTGTTGTCCTTTTAATGGTTAATCAGTAAAGTCAGACTGTTCATGTTAATTAAGTTGACTGACAAGTATTCTGATAGTGAACGGATGCTGGGAACCATCCCATTGATCGACTCACACTAGGTGACAACTCTCAATGACGGCCACACTGTTGGTAATCAATTTTGTATCACTGCGGTTGTAATTCATGAATAATATTGCTTTTACTACGGCTTGCGCTTGCTTTATGTTCTGTAATACAATCCAATCAGGTATATATTTGAGTGAAAATGTGGAAACAAAAAAATATATATTAGCAAATGTGACACTTGCTATTGCTTGTCTATGGATTGTATAAATTCTTTACTCCATCATCTACTAATATTTGCCTAGCATACGGCTTTATTTTAATCCGGATTAAGTTGCCAATAAGAATTTCGTCCCGCAAATGAAACATCTGCTGAACTATTTGAGACGAATTCACCCAAGTCCCCCGGATTACTAAATCTAATAAAACATTTACATCCTCAACATAAAGAGGGGTACGACGGAAAAATTCAAAAAGGCCCATCACAGACGCGATCGGAGTCCATCTGACCTCTTTCAGATGGACCTCGTATAATATGCGTACGTGCGAATGCTCGCTACGACCGTGATAAGAAGTTGGCAAAGATGCTCAGGGATGGCGCGGTTTGTCAACTTTTAGTTTACATGAGTGTTATAAATCTGAGGAGTATTGGAATGGATTTATGGAATGGTTAAAGATAGAAATTGAGGATAAAACAAAAAAAAAAAAGTACTTATGTACCAAAATTATAGCTAAAATGAATTTTTGGAAATCGCGTTATTGCGTCTAAGACGTTTTACCTTTTTGGATTACCTAAACCAGGAAGAATAGGAAGTGTATCTTTTTTGTGGAATAGTGTAAAATTGACTGAGAGGTGTCACAATATGATGCCTATTTTACAAAATGTGTTTAATTTATCTGCGCCCAGGGACCTACCTTATCTTATAGCAGTATCAATGAATGTCTACTATTACTTTGCATCAGGTGAACCAGACGCTTATCTGTCCGAAACCTCATAAAAAGTCAATAAAAATCCAATAACCCGGACACTAGATCAGGTCCAGCGATCGTTTTTGCGTTTCCTCATCCCAAAGTCAGCGTCTATTTTCTCTCAACGCCTGACGCATTGTTTTTTGCCCAGCCCTACCGATCCGACCCACATTCAGAGGGGCCCGTGGTCAAAAATATAAAGGGCCAAAATTAAATTCCATGCGGCCCATAAAGTATAGAATTACGTCATTATACGCAAACGATGTCTAAAAATTTCACTTTTAACGCCTGAAGTCACGTCCAATTTTGAGAAAGCTTTGTTAGGTGATATTTTTTTACCGTAATTAATCAGCGGGTGAGGTTTGTGTTACTAAATCGTTCATGTTGGTTTAAATACGGTTTTACACTTTTAAATACGTTGTTTACTCATTTAGATACAGTTCGTTTACATATTATAGTCTTGTTTACATGACTGGAATAAATAATTAACAGAATGCGCCAATAACCTATTTTGTTATAAGATGTTTGGTTGATTTGATGTAAAAATCACTGGTGAACCTTAATAAATAAATAAATAAATAAAATAATTGAAGACCAACAAGGTCCTAAATAATCGTCTCCAGATCTTGTATGCCGTTAGATCTAACATATTTGTGTTACAATATGTCAGTAACACAAATATGTTAGATCTGTTGTGTCTGTTTATTTATGTATCATAAATTAATACATTTTGCCATTATTTCACGTCAGCGTTACAAAGTTAACTTCAACATCTAATTGTGTATTCTCCTTCATTGTCCATCATAGAAAATAACTCCAACCACATCCGAGGCAACCGAACTCATTACTTTTTCCTTTTAAAATTAGACACAGAGGTTAACACCCGTCACAAAGGTAACCAGCCAGGCTTTGTTTTTAATTTAAAACCATAGACACGCGGGTGACGCCATTACGGCATTTTAAGGAGTTCCAGATTCAAATCTAATGCCGCGTGACGATCGCGCGCGATGCTCCATGACGGGTGCGCGGGAATTTTGACGTATCCCACACCCAACGCGACTTTAAACTTTAAACCACTAACAATAAAACTCACAGTCGCCCGTTAAATACGGACACGTGTTCTCACGGTAGATTCGTGAGAGTTTAATGGGACAATTTAAAGTTGCGTTCGAGCCACGGACGTTTTTAAAAGCGAAAAGCGACCGTATTGCTCACGGAATAGACGTCAAATATTATATTTTCAATGGCAATTTTATTTTTGTCAAGATGAAATGAACTGTCCCGTATGTTAAGTTGTGTACATTTCCTTGTAATGATTCTACCGCCGGCTAAAGATATCCTTTTCGGTTTGAATAGTAATGTCACGACTTTGTGAATGAAGTTTTTACATAACCATTGTTACTAAATTCGTGATGATATCGCGTATGAATGGTCGTAAAAGTGCTCCATTCATTCATGCATTGCGAGTTTATGTCGAGATGCTTATCTATTTTTTTTTATTTGCAGGTGAGTCTCAACAACATGGGGATGACTGCAGTTATAGTTATATAAGTAAGTAGAGTCATTCTATGTTTATCACATTACATTTGTGTACGAATGGTCGTGATCAGTAAAATATAGTTTATCATTTTGCTTTCATGGCAAGTATTTTCATAAATTTTATTTTATTATTTATAGTAGTTACTCTGTCTGTAAATAGAGGTGTTGGTTTAGATTATAAAAAAGTGTTATTCGGGCGGGCAAATAGCAACTAGTCCCATAAAAAGATGAACGCCGAGTAATAAAGTATCAGCCTTTTGATGACCCACTGCATGGGCAAAGGCCTCCATCATTTGATATCATGTGTTCTTTACAAAGATGGTATAGGAAGAACCACCACTTACTTGAAATTAACATCTCCAAATTCAATTCAATTCAATTCAAAATGTACTTTATTTATGTAGGCCTCAGTGAGGCACTTATAAATCGTCAAAGATATCACAAAATAATAAATCTACCGCCGACTTCGGAACGCAGTCATCTACCGAGAAGAAGCGGCAAGAAACTCGATAGTTGCTCTTTTAAATCGCCAATAATTACATTTTTTTCAATACAATAATTTCATAGCGTACTCTAACTAAGCCATACAGTTCCTTGTGCTCAGTATAAAAATAAAAATTAAATAAAAATATGTATAGATAGATTGAGTCCCAGCTGACCAGTCCCCAAAGGTGGCACCTGATCACACATGGTATGGTATGACGATGTGTCAGCCATTATCCCACTCAACCACAGAGGGAACATTCCTGCCTATGTGGCAGGAATGCTGCGCCAAGACCCCAGAGACGTTTAAGAGAGCATGACCACTAAGACACAGTCCATCCAATTGTCATATAAAAAATTTACATAGAAATGTACTGAACTGTAGGACAAAGTGCACAAAATAAAAAAATGATTTTAACTATGATAAGAAATATACAATTCACATAACATTAGTGAAATCGAAATTAACACTTCCATACTAAGTTATCGTTCACATAATCAGCAGTAGAATAATATCCTTTTTCCATTAATACCTTTTTGATGTGATTCTTAAATTTAATGTAAGGTAAATTTAAAAGTTTATTAGGAATCTTATTATAATAGTGAATACTTTGCCCCACGAACGAACGAGACACTTTCTGTAGCCTAAAACGTGGTAATGCAATTTTATGTTTATTTCTAGTGTTTCTGCTATGCATATCTGATTTTTTAGAAAAAATATGTATATTTTGATGCACATATATTATACAATTATAAATATACTGAGAAGCTACCGTAAGAATATTAATTTCTTTGAATTTGTCCCTCAATGATGTCCTAGCACTGAGTTCATAGATATATCTGATGGCTCGTTTCTGTAAGACGAATATAGATTGGATATCAGCTGCCTTTCCCCAAAGTAAGATACCGTAAGACATAATACTGTGAAAGTAGCTGAAGTATACTAAACGTGCCGTTTCAACATCGGTTAGCCGTCGAACCCTTTTAATAGCAAAAGCAGCTGAACTAAGCCTATTTGATAAATTACTTATATGTGGATACCATTGCAGTTTAGAATCTAAGGTTAAACCGAGAAAAACTGTTGAGTTTGCAACTTCCAAATTTGTATCATTTAGTTTTATTGTTGATGATAATACCCTGTTTACGTTTGGCAAATTGAAAATAACACATTTTGTTTTTTTAGCATTTAGTTGTAGGTTATTAATATTAAACCAGTTTGAAACCTTAGCGAGAGCAATATTTATATCGTCAACACAGTTTTTAGTCCTATCTATGTTAAATATTAAGGAAGTGTCATCTGCAAATAACACAATCTTACATAGGTTCTCGACAATAAAAGGTAAGTCATTAATGTAAATTAAAAATAAAAAAGGTCCCAGAATAGATCCTTGAGGCACCCCTATCCTTACAATAGACCCACAGGAAGAGACTCCATTAACATTAACTTTCTGGATTCTTGAGTCCAAATATGATTTGATTAATTCTAAAGATGTACCCTTAATGCCGTAGTGATGTAGTTTGAGAATTAGTGTTTCATGATCAACACAGTCAAAAGCCTTCGATAAATCACAGAACACACCAAGGGCGTTACGTGAGTCCTCCCAGGCGTTAAAGATGTGTTTTAGAAGAGCGACGCCTGCGTCAGTAGTAGAGCGGCCTTTGGTGAAGCCATATTGCTCCGGATGAAAAATTTTATTAGACGCAAAATGTGCCAGTAACTGCTCATGCATGACTTTCTCAAAAATGTTGCTAAGAGCTGGCAAGATGGAAATCGGTCGGAAATTACTAGGGTCAAGACTATTACCGGCTTTGAACAAAGGTATGACTTTACTATACTTCATCATATCAGGGAAAACACCTTCATTAATACAATTATTGAAAATATCCGCCAGAAAAGGGGCAATGTCATTGATAATGTTGCTAATAAATTTTACTGACATGCCAAATAGGTCACTTGTATTTTTCATGTTTAGTGACTTGAAGGTTTTCAATATGTGAGCTGAAGTTATGTGCGCAAAGCTAAACATAATACTACAGGGAGAAACACTAGATTTTAACAAAATATCAGCTTCCGAAGGGGAAGAATTTAATGTCGCCGTAGTAGCTAGAGGGATGTTTTTGAAAAAATCCTCAAAAGCCTCAGCGACGTTTTTATCACCTTTTATCACTTCGTCATTGACTACCAACTCAAAATCAGAACACCTTGGACCAACAGTTACTGCGACTACTGAGCTCTTGAGTTGTGTCGTCAAGTTTTTGAATGTACATATCTTGACTTGTAACCTATTGATAATCAAAACTTGGGTATTGTAGTCCCACCTTACTGTGATGCAAGAGATTTGACGACCCGCTTGGTGCAGTGGTCAAGAAATTGACTATTGAACCAAGAGGTCGCGGGCTCAATTCCTGCACAGGACAAACATTAGTGTGCATGAACATGTCTTGTCTATTTGTCATGTTCTGGGTGTTATATGTTTGTATCTATGTAAGTATATTTGTCATACCACTGTTGATTTTGATATCTGTAACACAAGAGCTTAAGCTACTTAACACGGAGTCAGATGCCGAATGCATGTGTTGTTGTAAAATATTACATTAATAAAAAAGAAAGAAAAAAAGATACCGCAGGAGTTTAGTCGGTAGTGGGACATAAATATCATGGAGTCATAGTTGGCTGTTTAGTGGCTACTTGGAATTTACTCCCGAGCCAAACTAGCCAGCAGGCCCTTTCTGTACAAAAAAGGGCATTTTGCTTTTCTGCCATAAAAATAATCATGTTAAGGAGAGAAATATCTTTAGTTTGATTATGCTCCGACGTAAAAACAATCCGGCACGGATCGCAAAACTTCGCCGGACACTTGAACAACTCAATTAATAAACTTTATTATGCAAGTGCTCCACTCTGGCTATCTCAATATAGATGGAGCCGAGAAGTTGTCCAGATCAATATTTCAAGTATTTTTATGCGCGTTGAAATACATTGTTTACCTCTCTGATGATTGACGGTTCTTCCGACTGGAGTTTGGCAAGCGTGGCTCCTGACCTAAATGTTGTAATCGTATGAATGATTTGATAAGTTGTTGTAGGAGGCAATCTATTCGGTGTAATGGTTGAGAAGTTGACTGCTACTCTAAGGAGTCTACAGGACAAAAATTTACATGAATATGTCTGTTAAAATCTGGTCTGGGTGTTTATATGCATTATTCAAGTATATTTGATATTCTTCTGTTAAGATTGATAACCATAACACGGTGCACAAAATGCTTAAGTTTGAAGTAAGATCAATGTATGTTGTAATATCTAAAAGGCTTAGTGTTACAGCTTATTTCTCTAGCATGACACCAAAACGTTAAATATCAATGTATTCTTACATTTATAACTTCTTGTATCTTCAACAATTTTCTATTTTACCACGTTCCTGTCCCTATAATTCCATTCCATCAAATATTTATCA
This sequence comes from Nomophila noctuella, assembly GCA_958496325.1. NCBI lineage: Eukaryota > Metazoa > Arthropoda > Insecta > Lepidoptera > Crambidae > Nomophila > Nomophila noctuella. The sequence goes on from OY292486.1 coordinate 1,413,520, forward strand.
TACACCTCAGTCCCATTTATTGTTTCTCACCACGTCTTTGCATTGCACTTGCTAAAAAAGAAACGTCTCGATTTGCGATTCCAAACGCGTCCAACGTCCGCAATGCGTCCGGTCGAGGGCCCGGGTTCGACTCCCACAGGAACATTGGTAATTATAATCGGATCGGGTATCTGATTATCTGATTTGCTTGTATGAATGACCGGTATGTTAGGTTAAGGAAACGGCTTTTGTTTTGGGTTTTGTGTTTTAAAAAAAAGATTGTAATAAGATATTTTAAAATCGGTTGAGAAGGTATGTTAAAGTTATAAGCTCACATAAACATAATATGTTAAAATGAGAACTTACCAAGTCATAAAATGTAATTTAAAATGTAAACAAAAAACAACATATATTTTGACCACAATGAACTTTTACTTCTAAATTGTCTTTATGCTATGTTTCTGCTGAAGAGTATAGTTACTTACCATCACGTGATACTGTTTTTTACGTAAAAAATAAATACATATCTCAGTTTCGTAATGAAACAAATCTTACTACCACTTTCCCACTTACAATAAACAAGAAAACTAATAACTTTCACGAGAATCATTCAGCCTAATTCTTGTACAAATCATCTCATCAAATAATAGAATGTCATTATTATCGGCTCGGAAGGACCAAAGAATAATTTACCAGTCAATTACATGGTTTCAAGAATTGTCCCACAGTGATGAATACGAAATCACGAGTTACTAGTGTTGGATAATACAAAAGCAATTCCAGTAAAGACACATATCTTATGGATCCTGGACACGTGGATAATATTTTTTAACAACACTATCTTTCCACTATCAAGGAAGTCAGATATTGATAGACTTAACATGATAAAATCAATGTATTTGCCAAAGGATATAATTTGGATCGATACATAATTAATAAATGTAATATGTTTGACTAAGCAATTGTTTTTCCGCCATCCTAAAAATATAAAAAAAGGGTTTTTCGTAAGGAAAACAATCACTTTTATTTAATTATTTGTTGATCTTTTAGTTTTTATCTTTCACATACCATTTATCTTCAAATGACACTCTGTTCAAAAACAAACACAATTATGCTTTAAACTTTGTCACATCAAGCATTTAAATGATAAAAAAAATAAAGTACCGAATATCAAATAGCCAATAGTTCGATATCGTAAATACTCTAACATTAGTGTTGACAATCTAGCTCGGCACTATGCCGTGATGAATATTAAATCGGCATTGTCAAGACTGTCGGTTGAATTTGATCACTCTATTACCAAGTGCTATGACACAAAATGACATAAAGACTGAGATTACACGTGCATTCATCATAAATATTCTACGCGGCTCGGTTGGCACGCCATGTTGAATACGGAATCGAACCTGCGACCTCAAATCATATCCCTGTTAGTTGCTCGATAGATCAATATCGATAATACGATTGTAGCCAGAGATTTTGTTGTATCGATAGTCGACTGCCAACGATAGTGTGCCAGCAGTCGAAATGCCTAGAATAGTGTCTAGCTACTTTGTTAAATTCAATTCAATTATTTTAATCGTAGGTGCTATGTATTTATGTGACATCTGATTTTCGAATAATGTAGGTAATTGCCCATCACTATAGTCTCGGACTGTGTGGTAATTCGCAACCTATATTAATCGCGTCGTGATAAAATGTAATGATTCCAATAGAATAGCGCTATTGATGGATCAATGATGATCCTGATTATCCTACTACTATTATAAAGGCGAAAGTTTGTATGTATGGATGTATGGATGTTTGTTACTCTTTCACGCAAAAACTACTGAATGGATTTGAATGAAACTTTACTACAATATAGCTTATACATCAGAATAACACATAGGATATTGGAAATCGAAATCCACGCGGACGGAGTCGCGGGCGGCCGCTAGTATAAAATAAATACTTACTTTTTAAACATAAATTACGCGATTCTTGGGTGAAAATACAAATCTATCCTGTGTCTGGTATAACTTCTATTCCAGGGTCACATGAACGCTAATTTTAGTATGTTATTTAGTGTTCAGTGAATTGTAAAAGTTGTGCTAACTCAAATGTTTTGATTCCAGTTGTTACACTGCCATCAGAAATGATCTGACGTTGAAGGTACCGATATGATTGTAGCACATTTGAACACGGCTTCAGTGCATTCGAACACAGAGTACACTATAGGACGACTGCTTATGCTTTTGTACTGTTAATATAGCATTCTATTTGAGTTCTCAGGTTAAGAGCAACTGAAATAATAACATCTGTCCTTGAATGTTTATTATGAGTGAATCAATGTTACCTTCATTGCTCAAAAAGGTGTATAATATATATTTGACCTTATTTTGTCCAGCTGCGCATATTATTAATGACGAAATATTTTAAATAACCCAATTTTTCATTCGTTTAATTTTTCTAGAGATTTGTTACATATTTAGTAATAGTCATTCGTTACAATGAAGTTATTGACCAATTAATTCTGGAACAAAAACAATATTTATTTAAGAATATGTTTGTTAAAGTTATTCAAATCATTTGACCAATTATAAATTAACCTAAATGCATAACTGTTCAAAATCTTTAGATGCTCTTTATCTGCTTACCAAACATATATGCTTGAAATTACTGGTACCAAAATTTAAGTTGAAACTTTGCCAATTGACATATTTAAAAGTTGTACCATGTCCGTCCAATGAATATTATGAAAATGAAAAAGAAAAATAACGTGAAATATTTAAAACCTTTCATCGAATTTGAATGCATTATATGTAGGCTTGAATAATTGGATGTGATATTGTTTGACCGATTCGAATAACTATTCTTCTTATGGTTATTTTTGTTCAATATTTAAACATAATTGAACTACAACATCCAATTATAATAATAATGCGTCTTGTATAAATACAAGACAATAACAAGTATAAATAAAAGGATTTTATTATAATAAAAATTAATTTTCATTATAATAAAAATCCTTGCTCTATCCTTACGAGCAATGTTTTTACGAACATTTCAATATTAAATGAAATTCGAAATTAAATATTCAAATGGTTTAAGTTTCAATTCTGTGTAATTTGATGTCATCAGAGCATATAAATTCATTTGAACTACCTTTGAAACCCTCAACTTGTGCTCACGAATCCCTGAAATGCACGAAAAGCGTAGAATAAAAGTAGTTTGAATAAGAATGTTGAGAACCTTTGCACAAATTTTGAAGATGGTTGCACAATTAAAGTACTCGGGCCGATGTTGGAGTGTCTGTAATGTTGGAGTGTTGGCTTTTTCTTGTTTCACATCGGCATTTTATAGCGGCCGTCTGTGCCAAATAAACGTGATATTAAAGTCGTTGACCCCTACTTGTACAATGAGTATGTTTATCATCAAAGATTTTTTAAATTAAGTCTAGTCGTTTGCAGCAATACTAATACTTTTGTTGTCGTGATATGGTTAATACGAAATGGTAATTTCTTAAGCTTCTGTTTACTGTAATTTGGTTAGCTTCAAATAATAATATGTTAAAGATACCCATTTTAAATAAAATAGGTATCTCACAAAAATAAATCTTTTTGTCAAAACAGTAAACGTATCAGTAGTATCGAAGAAATTTCAAAGGGTTTACGACTCTCCAAATAAGTTACGTTATTAAGTTTCCCATTAGTTTTACAAAAGCATAATTTGCTACTCATTATGCAAGGACCAGTAAGAAATGCCTGGAGCATGCTTGCATCCACTTAAAGTATCGATTTCCAAATGACATAACAGGTGCTGTGAAAGTTGTTACATAAGTGGTGGTGTACTGTTTTGTAACTTGTAGATTATTTCAAACTCATAATGTTATTAATTATTCTAACCAAACCGTACCTTAAAACATAATTATACCTTATTCACTATAAACTCATGAACACTGAACAGTCATCAGTGAAACAATAAACTTGTCAATCTTTGTCTATCGGTAATTAAGGAAGATGCATAAAGTTTATCCGAATTGTAAAGCCGCTCATAATTAACATCAAATTACATTATGTATGATGGCAATTATATTATTAGCCGCTTACAATCCACGCAGTATAATATAATCTGCGGCAAATGGCTAACATAGTTGCAGAGGAAGCGGTAAACGTCGCTTTATTGCTAACTTTACCACACGATAAAATCTATGACAACTGTCCAGTCCTTAATACTGGCTATTGATCTTCGTATCATAATTTCATCGTGTCCTAACTACATGTTCGGTTTATTAAGCAACGTATTTATACCGTCTGAGTCATGAGTACAACGTGCCTTCTGCCTTTTAGCATGCGAGGCGTGAAAACCACAAGGCATTACTCACCTCGCGCATTCGAGCTCATGTAAATGTGTACACCATATTTACATTTTCAAAAGATAAGAGCAAACACACTGCCTTATTTCCCCAAGAATATTCACGGGTAGAAAAAAAAACAAATGTTCCCAATAAAACACAGCGGAAAGGGGCCCACGTAATACGAAGAGCTATAATTATTCATTTTTCTCCTCTCGATGGTAAGAATCGCTTCCATACCGCGCACCTTCACAAAATATGGTCTTTCATAACTCGCCGCAAAAACTCGAGCGTAATTTAATGCCTTCTCTGAAAATAATATGTAAAAATACGCCGCCTGGGTTCGGCCACTTTCGGCCCGTTTCGGCCGGTTTCGGCCATTAGGGCCCATCCGCACCGTTATCTGCCACGTTGGAATAAATCACGATATTATTTTTCCGAGCGAAGTATTATTTTCCATATCTAATCAGATCGGAGAAATATGGATGTGATGGAATCGTATTTATGCCACGCGAACGTAGAAATATATATTTTTTTATTTGTATTTGCAGCACTGGATGGTGAAATATGAGAAGCAAGTTGTATAAGAGACATAAAAGTAAAGATATGTACAGTTAAGCGAAGCTCCTAGGCCGTAAATGATGAGAATAAAAATTCCCAGCCTCCGGAACAAATCCACATTTAAGTGCCTCCCTCCATCTTTCCTACGTCGATACAAAAATATCTCTTGTTTTATATTTTATCTAAGCGTTTTAGTATTGAACTAACTTACGAGTAATCCATTATCATAAAAATAGCACACTCCCAAAAATAGCTACATAGTTGCTTGACATTTCCTTGTTCCTGTAAATCATCTATATCAAACTCAAAAAAAAAATACCAGATCACGTTAGTAAAACCACTTAATAAGGTTTCAAAGGTCACTAATTAAAATGTTTCCTATTAAAAATTAAAAAACATAAAATGGAATAATTCTATAGTTGCATTGCTGCTTTTACACGGTTGATTGATGCTTTTAGGGTAATGGCCAGTATAATTGTAAGAATTGTTCAAGTCATCCAACAACGGCCTTGGTACGGTTTAGTTTACGATAGGTATTTAGATTGAGTGCTTTTTAATACAAAACCTTGCTGTTATAGGAAAGGAATAGTGGTGGTGTCGTAACCGACCCTTGTGTTACTCTCACTGCAATGGAGAATATGCACGTGACTTAAATATGGACAAAATATTTTTTTTGAAACATTTATTGCTACTGAAAACACACTGTACAATTATTTTTAGAATTCATTTTAATTTAATAATGAAAATTAATCATCAAAAAGTGGCTGTTTTGATATAACCGCGAAAATTTTCGAAACGCAACACTATTGGTGGAACAAGATTTGACGTCAGTTTTACACGAGACGTCTGCTGTCAACAAGCTATTTGTATGGTTTCTTTTTTGAGGAATAATTGTTATTGTATAGTGTCGCTATTTTTATCTTAAGTTAATAGTTTTATGTGTTCAAGGTATTAATTAATTGTGAAGAAGGACTAAGAGAACGACTGAAACCGGTTTCGTAAAAGCGTAGTCGGATAATCTTCCGAAAATCGACGTGTTTATGATGGCCAAGTATTTCGCTTCAAATCCAGATTATAAGTCTGCTGAACTCAGAGGAGTAAAAGCTGCGAGGTAAATTAGTTATAGTATCTATATATTTATTTGATAAATGATCGTTTTCATGGTTTTGGAAATATATATTTGTACTAGCGGCCGCCCGCGACTCCGTCCGCGTGGATTTCGATTTCCGTAATAATTTTTTTACGACCTCACATTAGAAACCTCAAAAATTGTAGCCTGTGTTATTCTGATGTATAAGTTATAGCCTATGTCTTATTCTGATGTATAAGCTATATTGTGGTAAAGTTTCATTCAAATCCATTCAGTAGTTTTTACGTGAAAGAGTAACAAACACCCATCCTACTAATTCCTACTAATATTATAAAGGCGAAAGTTTGTATGTGTGGTCTTTCACGTCAAAACTACTGAATGGATTTGAATAAAACTTTACCACAATATAGCTTATACATCAGAATAACACATAGGATATTGGAAATCGAAATCCACGCGGACAGAGTCTCGGGCGGCCGCTAGTATTATTTATTTATTTATTTGTATTATTTATTTATTTATAGTACATCCATACTTACAAACTTTCGCCTTTATAAAAGGACCTAGTAGGATATGTATTTTACTTTTTTAATATCCTTACGAACATTGAAATAATCTTCACAACAGTAATAAATATAATAATACCATCCGGCCGTATTCGGCCATGGCGGCCGATCTTACGATCAGCCAGGTACGCAGGATATATTACAGTACAGTGCACAAGTAAGTGCGCAAGCACAGGTGAACTCCCTATTCCTTCACTCTCATAATTCGTTGGGACAGCAATCTGACACGACCGTAGAGAGATCAGGCGCAAAACCAACGGCTTAACGTGCCTTCCGAAGCACGGAGGAGCTCGAGATGAAATTTTTCGGTCACCCATCCGATGTCTGGCATCTGCGAACGTTACTTAACTTTAGCAACCACAGGCCGAGTGCGCTAACCACTGTGCCATCGAGCACACCAGTATAAACAGCTCAAACACGATACATAGTCTCTTCACATCGCCTTGCACCACTTTTTCCTTAGATTTTCACCTTTCGGCATAAGGAAATACACTTTGTCAGGTGCAGTGTTGATGTTATTTGGACACATAGGAACGACACAATGTTTATAATATGTTTTTTGTACTTTTCCATGGTAATTAATTCGATATTCACTCTCTTTATTTATTTTTAGGGTTCCGTAGCCAAAATGGCAAAAAAACGGAACCCTTATAGATTCGTCATGTCTGTCTGTCTGTCTGTCTGTCTGTCCGCCAGTCTGTCACAGCCACTTTGTTCCGAAACTATAAGTACTATACTATTGAAACTTGGTGAGTAGATGTATTCTGTGAACCGCAACAAGGTTTTCACACGAAAATAGGAAAAAAAATAAAAAAATGGGGGGTCCCCATAGTTAGAACTGAAACTGAAAATATTTTTTTTCATTGAACATATACGTGTGGGGTATGTATGGATAGGTCTTTAAAAAATATATTGAGGTTTCTAAGCTCATTTTTTTCTTAAGTGAATACTTTGCGTGACAGACTCTTCCAAAGTGGAAAAAAGTGTGTCCCCCCCCTCTAACTTCTAAAGTAAGAGGATGATAAATCCCAACTAATATTATAAATGCGAAAGTAACTCTGTCTGTCTGTCTGTCTGTCTGTCTGTCTGTCTGTCTGTCTGTCTGTCTGTCTGTCTGTCTGTCTGTCTGTCTGTTACGCTTTCCCGCTTAAACCTCGCAACCGATTTTGATGAAATTTGGTACAGACAATCTTTAGACCCTGAGACAGAACATAGGCTACTTTTTATTTCGAAAAAAAGAAATCCACGCGGACGGAGTCGCGGGCGGCCGCTAGTATGAAATAAATGTATAATGTACGTTACCATAAAAACTACCAACGAAAATTGGTTCGGACGAAATCTATTCAGTAGTTTTTTTAATACGTCAAAAATAGAATTTGTACGGAACCCTCAGTGCGGGAGTCCGACTCGCACTTGGCCAATTTTTTTTTGGTAATTTTGTAAACCAAACACTTTGCTGTTGACATCGAACTCGTGTAATCGTGACGTCACGCACAAGCGCGCCAAAATGGCCGCGTTTAAATTGATCGCGATTTTAATTATTTTTAATATTTAATTTTTTGCATAATAGTTTATATTTTGGACGTGATATTTTTATGTTTGGTAATGTAATAACTAGTAGAAACATATAAACGATTAAAAAAATCATGCATATTCCCCATTATACTGACATTGCGGAATTTAATACACATGTAATAATTTATAGTAGGCATTGTAAACTTTAACTTCTTGTAAAAAAATGTGGACTTCATCTTAATATTCATTGTGAATCGGTAGCTGGTTTCCTCTTTTTATGCTATATACTTAAGTTTATAACAATTGATTTCAAATCTAATAAATGTTGTCTTTACAGCCTGCGTTAAATTTCCTTATATTGATTTGTTTCCAATGTAGCTCAGAAAATTGTTACTCGATCGAAATACGAGAACACTTAGATATCGACATTCCAAGAATATACTCAAACCTCCTCATTCCACTCCCAAATAAGCTGGAATTAATCCAAGACTTTAACTGTGCTATAAGTACTCGTAGATAGATATTTCTGTCATTACACGTGTCCGAAACTCGACCTCAATCGAATACCATCCTCACTTAATAAGCAACGGTGGCCAAACTATTTAAGTTCTCCTTTGACAAAGATTTCTTGATTAAAATTTGCCAGTCGAGAAATTGCGGTCTCACCCTCAAGCTTCGCGAATGCTGGCACAGTCGAGTGTATTACAGTGAAATATACACTACTGTATTCCTAGACTAGTATCGAACGAGGAACCAATTAGCGAAACTATTAAAAAGCGAAAAAGGTTAAGTTCAAGGTCTGATTGTCTTGTAAAAACATAGGAAAGGCCCGTGCCCCAGTAATGGGGACGTTACTGATCGTATGACAATGGTGATGATGATGATGATGATGATGAAAACTTAAAAGCTAGGACAAACGTAATTAAAAAAATGTTCTGGTCAAAGAAATGGAAAAAATTATGCGGAGATGACTTTAAGATGAGAAATGACTAAATAAAATTGTTCAAATCGAAAATAATCTTGAAATGAAACCACTCTCCTCCCTCAAAACATTAAATATTAAAGAGTATTTGCCCAAATTATCATTTAAATTGGTGTGTTCTCCTTCAAGAGTAAAAGTACCTACGAGGAACTCATATCATTTTTCAAACGCTGTTCAATTGTTTCCTTATTATAGCACGAAAAATAGCCATTAATACCGTTCCGACCATTTTGGTCGAACATACAACATACGTTGTCTTACAATCGACGATGCTTTGCTATTTTTTAATTAACTGTGGCTCCCGGCATAGAGTTTCGACGGTCTCTTTGAAATAGGAAAGCGCGGATTTTGTCTTGCGTCAGAAATAACAAGGTTTTCGCGAAATTAGTTCGCTAATTTGGTTATATTTGAACCGGCAGCGGTGATGAACCCGTTCAATTATCCTATCTGCAGGAGCTGAGAGCTTGAATTTAACATCGATGAAATATTGAATTTTTTTGATTAGGGCTTTCACTTACTATTATTTTCTAGGATTCAAAACCCGTTATCTATTTCAGTACATAATATACCTCTTACTGCTGCTTGAAGTTAACAATTGGTTAATTATTTGGTTGCAATCGGTTTTAGTCCCGGTTAGTAATTGTTCATGTGTTTTTTAATCTTAAATGAGTTCACAAAAAAAGAGAACCATAATATTTTCGCATATCAGTGTTGAACAATAGATTAGTCTTCCTTGACAAATAGAGTATCCTACACAAAAATACTTTTTCTATTTGAATCAGTACTTCTTGAGATTAGCGCTTACAAACAAACTCTTCAGCTTTATTGTATTAGTACATATAAGTATACTCGTATATAAAACTTAACAACAATCTTTTTCGTTTTCTTGTGGCAAATAACAAAACAGCTTTTAATCGTGTATCGAATCCTAAAAAGTGTTTACAATGCTATAACATTCTCAGTAATTGATTCAACTCAATGCCACAACACGATTCCGGTGAAGTAATACGTTTATTTATAACACGTAGCCCAATTTCTAAAAATACGGTTTCCCTATATATAATTAGCCGGCCCGAATGCCGTATCAAATATTGATGTTGTCTGCAAGTGGATTGCCGTGAGATATCGATTCTTCGGAGGGTCGTGGGTTCGAATTACAAGTGTGGTTGTGGTCTCAATGCGGTTTGTGTGTTCGATTGTATAATGCTGTTGGGTGTTACAAAGAGTGTTGATACTAGTAAACTAGGTTTTATAGCGGCTATTTTTCTTTTTTCGACGCAGTTATGCAATACACTATTTTAGGATCTGTAAGTCATGGACAGGATGTCATGAATATTATTAAGCTGTCTTGATTTCAAGAAATATTGTCAAGTTCGTGTATTTTTATGGTCGACAAAAAAAAAATACTTTGCTCAAAAGTGGTAATTTGTTTTAAGTATGAAAAGCAACTAAAGCGTCGTGTTCCATTGGGAAAATTAAAAAAAAGAATAACTTACTTGTTATATTAAAACTTTCTGTGCTTATTACGCCTAATGCGAGTAGGCCAGAAGTTATTACACCCTCCTGGCGCCACTAAAATTTAACATCTCCAGAAAATTTCATCCCGATCGAATTTTTGTAACAATAAAAAACTCCATAAAACCGAATCACCTCTGATGGTAAAATCAATAAGACAATAAAATGTCAAGTCATCTCTCTCCGTAATTTACTCTGTCGGAATGCAAATCTGCCATAAATTGTCAATAGGGGGCGTTGGTAGTTCGTGATAGTTCCCGCTCGTTGGTCCGTGACGATTTATAGTATAAGTTTTAGATGGAAAAAGTTGCCAGTACTGTCTTTCTGCGCATCTCGAAGGACCAAGAGTTTTTCGTACTTGTAGGTGCGCCCGGTCAATCGAGTTAATACCGGTCGATAGTTATTATTGATATTGTCTCCGGAGGACCTTTTTTATTATATATTTTCCCTTTGTTGTTCAGAGTACGGATGCCTTGTGGAGTACGAGCAGAATTGTGGAGAAAAGTAGGGTAATTCTTTTATTTTGGCTGTTCTAGCGTAGTGATTGTGGAGATAAATATTATAAGATCTGGAGTTTTGTTCCCGTCTTCAATTCGTCGTATCGGCATAAACGGTATTAATCTATTTTTGTCTTTGAAACTCTCAAGTTCATAAGCCCCATTGTTATTTAGTTTGATCGTAATGCAAGCTTCAAATAAATCATTCTTCAAAGTATTTGCGAAATTCGCTGAATGCGACAGTGAAATATATCACTAAATTCATAAATGCCAACGTCTAAACTTGACTGTACATTACTCAACTATCGACTTATTGAAAAAGCCTTAACGCCAACAGTCGTAAGAGGATTCCACTAAAACCCTATTTTGTCCCATACTAAGCCGTAATACTTCGAGATACATAAAATATATCTAGACTTTAGGATTTTGACTAGGCGGATAACCGAAACCGATTTAAGCTATTTGGTTAGTTGAGTTTAGTTTGTTTAAATCTATCGGGATTTGAAATGTGATCCTTTATTTGTTTCTATGGCAACAAAAGCTTACCTTTTTTTAGCCCGTCTTGGTTTTAGGCTGTTTTACAGTAGTGTTTTAATAAATCTACTGCGTATTTTCATGAGCATTGAAAGTTATAAAGTGTATATGAAATAAACATAAAGTATAGCATTATTAATATTTAGCTATTGTATGAATAAATTTGTATACGTGATTAAATCTTAAAAACGACACCACCGTTTTTGATACGTATATTTTGATATATAAAATTATTTGAGGCAATTTGCGAACTAGGTATTCTGCGTCAAAACTGTTTTATACTGTCAAACACATAACATTATTTACGAAAGAAGTCAGCGCGGTTCGCTTGTTACAAATCAACACAATTTTTTATGTTGATCAATGTAAATGTACACACGATACATTCTCATAGATTGCATTCTGTTTACTCGGAAACTGAACACTTGTACTCAAACCCGCGCTCAATGATGTAAGCAAAGTTCAGGGACTAAGCGTCATGTTCATTTTTCTGGCTCATTTATAATCTGACATATCGAGTCATTTCTTTTACGTTGTTCTACAGTTTGTATGTAAAGCTACGCGCGTTTTTAAGCGGGGAGTACAGCGTTTTTTTTCTTCAGGTGTGACGGCTATAGCCGTACCCTATAGGGTGCACCAATAAAATGCTGGTGATGAAAGATCGAAAGTAAGAAGAAAGATGGAAATTAAATCAATTATTTGAGTTATATTATAAAATATTTGAACGAAATAAATAATTTTCCTGACGAGCATTGATAAAACCATGACTAATTTTGCAATAACGTTATTTTACGTGTAGTTAAGCAACTAGGATTAATTTAGTCACGCTAAGCTAATAATAGAATTCAAATAAAACATTTTTCTTTTAATTTGTATGTTAGCACACTTAATTGAGAAGTGACAATCGTTTGTTTATTGATTTTGAGTAAAGATGAGCTGTTGTACATAACACGACCCTAAAGTGCAATTTCTACATTACATGAATCAGAGAATGATAGTAAACATTAATATGAAGTATACCGAAATCCGCTCGCAACCTCCCCGCTCTATTGAGGCCACAGCCCGACGCATCCCACTTCTAACATATGCGGAACACGTTTTCCGGAGACCGAACAGGGAATGAGATTTTTTTTTTCATCGCGGATAACTAAGACAAAGAGATTTTGTTTCTTGCTCGTAATAATATCGACTATGTTCAGACTTCTTTGCCGGTCTTTACGTCTTGTCAGGACTATGTCATTAGCTTTGTAGTCTTTTGATGATGAATACATTTATTGAACAGCGTTTACTCACGTTTTATACTAATTTTATTGCAAGTATTTATTTTTTTCGAAATGACCTACATTCATTAAATTTGATTTGTGGTCAAATTAAAAATGTCACTTCGCAAATTATAGAGACATAACATACAATAACTAGATTGTAATAATGCTCCAAGATAATTTAGGCGTAGTAAGTCACGGGTGTTAAAATAACATCTTTCATATTTTCCGTCCTGTCCTCCAAATCCCAGATATTGTGTACAATTAACCTTAGGCCCTAGAGCGCCAGCCGTGAAGTCAATAAAATATTATATTTCAATAATGTAAGTTGCCCTTACAATTTCTAGAATGTCGATTCCTGACCTAAACCACTATACAGCGTGCCTATAAACTATCTCCTCCAGCCATATTCTACCTATTTCATGTGCCAAAGGTCTGAACATAACGTTTAGCAATTTACGTCTCCGCCGATCCCAAAGCGACCTCTACATTATAAGAAGAACAGTAGGCAAACCTTCGGAAACACAAGATCAGAAGAGTACCAAAGAATATTGAGCTCTAACTTAACCGGTTAAGTCTCAAATCGTCTGTGCCGGCGGAATTGCCGAGATAATCTTGTTGGGGAGTCATTTTTGACCAATTTCTCTTGGTATTGAAAATATTTTATAGAGGCCGATGTACAAAGTCGCATAGGCAGTTGGCTTTGTGTCGTCGACTGCCGTCGTTGCGTTCTTTTTGTGATTATTTTCTATTTCAACGTTGCTAGTTTCACAGGAAAAGCTTGTTACAGTGGCTACTTTGCATATGAAATTCTATTTGACCTCCTTGCAAAGTTCGCGTTGTCAGCACGCAGGGAAAAATATGCGACGTCATTTTAGGCAAATTGGATGAAGCGAGCATTGTTCGCGTAAAGAATTGCACTGCTGTTTGCTTTGTAATTGTGTTTCGCGAGAATCGTGTCAATGTTACGCGAACTCACTTGCGAGCGACGAATGAAATAACTTTAATAGGTTAAACTAGGAATGAGAAATGGAGGTCACTTTGTGTCATTCCTAAATTTGCTCCTTAAAGTGTAATATGAAACTGCTGATGTCCTTAATCTGGGAACGCAGACAAAGAAAAGCTGTGTTGATAAAGAGTATATAAATGTGTAGATAAATCTGCTTAAAGTCAAGATTAATTAGTCTGGCTAAGCTTTTATTTACTGTGACTTTAAATAAAGAGTTTTTTAACCCCTTTGAGATTTTTAGTTATGTTTTAAAGCTTCAGATACGGTAGCCACTTTGACACAGATGCTTTTGAGTTAAATATTTTTATTCAAATAATATTTCATTCAGTTCATCTATAGAAAAATTCCCATTCCATTAAGTTACTCCGAACCAGCTCGCCCACTGAATACCCAAATCCGCACCCGAAGAAAAAGAGCAACAATTTCCAACTGCGTCCTTACACCGTTGAAATCGGTTCGAATCAATGGAGCAATCAAAGACAATTCCGCCTTAATTAATAAACTATCGAATTGTTTAAATGCCGAGTACACTCGACGCTTGGCAATTTTTCCCTTTCCCATCCTTTGTCTGGTAAGGTGATTAAATAATTTGTGTTCCCGATGTTGTTATTTTGTTATTTCGATTCGGCACAGTTTTGCACCCCGAGCATTTTAACAATCGCCCGACGTGTTGTGTTCCGTAGCGGTGGGACGTGACGAAAGTTTCAAATGTGAATGGATTGTCAGTACTCTGTTCATTTTGTTTTATTCTGTTCGGAATCTTTGACGGTTTAGGACGAAATCTTTTTAGACGAATGGAGTTAGGTTGAAAAATATTGGTAGGAGTTTTTGTGTAATTGAAAACTTAGGTAGGGTAGGGTAAAAACATGTATTCAAATTTATGAATGGGTGAACTAGTAAGTAACAAATCAAAAGTTGAACAAAAGATTTTATTAGGTTTAAGTTTGTGTTAATTGCTTCGGGAAATTACTCATGTAGTATTCAATATATAAACGAATGTCTTTTTGATTTGCTGTGAAATTTATACGGCGGTCGTTTCGTCTTAAACTTGTAAAAGCCATCTATAAAATTCGTGTTAACCAAAGCATACATTTTGAGTCGTAACGGATATATTAAATACTAGCGGCCGCCAGCGACTCCGTCCGCATGGGTTTCGTTTCCGTACACAGTGTGACTATAGATTGCTAAAGATATTGTCAATTCGAATCGAACCAGTTATTACTGTTAAAAATACTCCGAGCGCACTAATGAGTTTGAGTTATAAGTAAAACAAATGAATCAGGTGGACCAACCATGCATGAATATGGGCTGTCATTAAAACCTCTTATACAATCGAGAAAAAATCTCGTCATCGCGGTTAAGGCGAACTCGCGTTCCGCAATGTCTTACCGCCATCTGTTATGCCAAATGTGCACTAATCTTAAATTGACGTTAACTGTTACTGAGATTAGCGCGTTCAAACCAATCTGGATCAGGATATTACACGTGATATTGTGAGTCAACCATGAAAGATAGACATATGCTGTAAAGGGATATTTTTTAGGCCATTTTATGAAGAATATTTCCGTCATACATGATTTTGATGTAACTTTAACCATTAAAGCTGCACACGCGACTGAAGCTTAAGAAATGGAGTGAATTCTCCCGTTTTCCCCACATTTCCCTTCACTACTCTGCTCCTATTTATTGTAGCGTGATGAAAAGTATCTTATAATATGCCCAGGAGTATAAAGAATAATTGTACCAAGTTTCGTCAAAATCCGTCCAGTAGTTTTAGTTTCTATAAAGAACATACAGACAGACAGACAGACAGACAGACAGACAGACAAAAATTTTACTAATTGCATTTTTGGCATCAGTATCGATCACTAATCACCCCCTGATAGTTATTTTGAAAAAATATTTAATGTACAGAATTGACGTCTCTACAGATTTATTATAAGTATAGATTATGACACTCTTAAGCCAAAAGCGTGCGGCTGTCCAAACGAATATCTTTAAATAATCTTTCATAATTATCAAACTTGTCGTTTAATAAGCAAACTCATAAATCAATTCTCGCCTAGTAAGCTGTCTGGAAAAGTGTCCTCCGGTGCACTTAATCAAACGCATAATCTAAATACGTCATCGGGTAATAAAGCTGGCTGTAATTTTGAGACGAGGAAAAAGAACGGCGGGTGTATGAAGGTGGGTAATATAGAGGGAATGGCTCCCTTGCCGACACTTGGAACGGGGAAGTAACGTCACACCCCGTGACATTTTGATAAGGACCCGGCTTTTGTGCGATGCACCAGGCTACTGTTTTGTTATTAAGTGGGAATAGTGTTGCTGGTTGGCAGTTGCGACGTTTCGTTCTGACGTTGTCTAAGCTTTGGAGGGATGGCTTTATTTAGAGCAACATTGATAGTGGGGAATTTTCCTTTTGGTATTAGTAAGTTTGTCGACTTATAAAGACCGTAGTTTTAACTATGTAGGCTTAATAGTTTTGAAATACGGAAAGGTCAAGCTTCATTTCATCTGTATGAATTACACAAAGTAATTCATTTGTTACAAGCTACTTATTAGTACGTGATTTCCTAGTCAAATTCATTTATGTTTTTTAGACAAGGTTTTATATTACAAGTGATTAGACAAAGCCAAAGTTAGAATTTCCGCTCTGAATACTATTCATTTAGTATGTTTATGGCTTATTATAAAGAAGTAGCCTATTTCTCGCAGAAAAACACAATAATAAGCCTGGCTTCTTAGTTTAACCTTAACAAGGGAGGGTAGCAAATATTCTTTTATTTCTCAGGAAATCTCATCTGGCATTGGAAAAATTTACTTTCCACACACACAATTCTGCAAAACTTCAATTTAACAGCCAGGAACCCTGCGGTAGTTTCAGATTGTGATCTTGCGCACTATATTAACCGATCTGACAACATGAAAACACATGGAAGAAAGGATTCTTAAACTTTTATTTGCGGAGCTGAGACAGTTAACTATACGTTACGAGTTCGGACGCTGAACTTTGTATAATAGCGCACTTTGTATTCAAGTTAATATAACTTGAAATAAGTTGAAAATATTTGAAATAAAATTAAATCTCTTAATATAGTGATTTTGAACTTTGGCGTTTGTGAAGTGTGTCTTTAAGCGTCTTGTGTGTGTTAGAACTTAAAGTGGATTTTGACTTCTTTGACTTCTATAAGTAATAAATCTAATGAATTTTAAGTACTAACCTATATGATATTATATATTCATTTAATAATATAACTCTAGAATAGATATCGGCGGTGAAGTTTTGTAATATTTACATTTTGGGGCCTTTGGTTAATATTTAATAATAATTACTTTGTAAAAACTGATGTTTTGATTGTAAAAATAATCAAATATAATCCATACTATACTTATAATAATAATTGACGGAATCGGGCTACAGTGACGACTGACGACATACATATGTCTCCGAACTGTTTGACAAAAAGTACCTTCGTTTATATTTAGTTTCATGGTCGATAGGCAACTCGTCATTATCCTGTCAAGAGTTAATGACCGTAACCGCACACATGAAACAAATAAATCAGCTGACGAAATCAACAACAATACAGATGTTCGGGCAATACTAGCACAAATATTTAAAACGTTATATGCCCTCGCAATACTTTGACGCTCGGAAATTGGCTCTAAAATATGAAGAGACGGTCGCTTCTTATCCCAGTCACAGCATGTTGACGACGCACTTAAGGCACGTCATGGCAAACAAAATGATACCGCAGTTTTATGATGTCGGGCCATATCTAACAATATAAATTGCTAGCACATGCCTTGACGAACACAATGACGTTGACGGCTTAAAACCACCATATGGACATTCTATTTTAGAAGAACGAAATGAAGACATAAAGATAACTTTACTGCATCCATCCCCGCCTCTCGACTCTTGGGTATTCGTTTATTGTTTAAAGCAGCGAGACAAAGGTTTTTTAGTGCGCTTTTAGTGGACTGCCGTGCTCTCACTTGATTTAATATTTATGAGATTTTCTGTGCATGTAAATTTAGGAGCGCTGTCGACTTTTTGTCTTTAATTTTTATTGTTGAACTATGCTTTTTTCTGTTTCATTCTAACGTCCGGTTTGATTGCCAGTTTATTTGTGGAAGGTCGTTGAACTCGTGTTGACGAAAAGTCGCAGCTAGTCGCGTTTCGTATTGTTTCTTTTTATTGACTTTCTATGCAGTTGTTCTTTTTACGATTTTGTTATGTAGTTAATTATATTTAACGACCTTAAAGTAACGTATTTTAAGGTTTTAAATGTTTCATGACGTTCCAACTTTAATGTCGAATCGTTAGATTTATTAGTTCAATTCCAGAAGGGTTAGCATGCGCAACGCGAGATCATTTTGTCGTTCCGTTTGTCTCATATTTTATCTTTGGAAAAAAGAGCACGAACGAATCGATATAATATTATAATCTCGCGTTACACATGTAACCCTACTGGGAAAACTTTATTTCTTAATGTAGATAATTGTTAAATTCGGAAATTGTGAAGCTTAATTCCACAATTAAAAATGATCATAATATCTGATATTTCATCGACGCTAAATGCCAAAGCAAAAATAGACACACTCATATTCGATTCCGGTACTAAAACTGTGTCAATACAGACCGAAAATAAATTTCGATTTTAAAATAAGGCGGATTGCTAAAAGTGCCACTCTTGTCGCCCACACTGCTTCCCAACCAGTCAACTGTGATCCCTGAGGTGATTCTGGATTCGTCCGCCGTCGAGCGTCTCTAGGGGTCGAGTTAAATTTGTCATGTCACAATTTTATTTTTCTTTAACACTATCAATTTTATTGCACCACCAACGCGGTTAGGCTCTGAACTCTTGATGCCATGATATTGACACTTGAATGTTCTTCCCAGGATGACACCATGTCTTTATGGTGGGCCGTGTCACTTACCACATTTTATATGGTTTAAAATCTTAGACCTCCCTGTTTTACCTTTGTCTTTCTTACAAATATAAAAGAAAGGTTGGCCTTCTAATGTTCCGTAGTAGGGCAAAGGGCTTTATCATAATATTAAAAGGTAAACGGACTGAAAATATACCTATTTCTAAAAGTTGTGAATATACTTTTATCATGTTTCAATTTAACAGTCAAACGTGGTTGTTAATATTTTGATTTATGTTGATTTATTTCGTGTGTGGGAAGTAATTGCTTAAGTATTAATAATGGTGGGGACTATCCGCTATAATTTTGAATATAATTGAAACATTCCAGACCAATTTCGGTAAGAAAAGACATACGGATGCTCTAATTAAAAATACAAATACAAAGCAAGTAACTTATTCATTTGATAAACACTTAATGATTAAGCTGAATAGGATCATCAATTTAAGTTTAATAAAAGTCGTTCATTCTATTATAATTATTTATCTCCGATTAAGTTTACTTTATTATATGCTAACAAATTATGGACTCAAGACTATGACGTGTAAAATACATATACAGAGCATTTATAATAGGCGTATTTACCTCATCATCATCAGCCTATCGCATTGGCACTTGTGTTACAGATATCTAAATCAACGGTAGTCCAAACATACTTCAATAGATATATATGACATCCAGATCAAGAAAAGCAGATACGTTCATGCACACAGTCGTTAGTCCTGTGCGGAATCGAACTTGCGACCTCTTGGTCTTAAAGTAAACTTCTTAACCATTACACTAAGCGGGTCGTCAATATACTCGTATGTACGAATAGAAATCATCTTGTTTGCCGCAGCCGATCATATTATCGGACAATGCTTCCAGCATCCGATGATTAATAAATTGACCCCTAAAGACCTGGTCTGAGTCACCAATTGCTTCAATTATTTGCCTCCGGTATCGGCTGTGCAATTCGATAGCTTCTTAATCTAAATTATGTTTATAAGTCCCGTAATTCGTTGTTTGTTAACCTTGTTAATTGAAAGGTCAATTGCGTCGGTGGTTATTTGAAACATTTTAATAACTAGAGTTTGAGATAACATTCATGAGATCAGATAAACAAAACTAATGTGACTTTGTTTTTAAATGGTAATTTAACTCATTATTTTAAACAAAATAATTAATATAAAAAGAGGTCTGAACATAAACTAAATTATAATGTAAATATTTGTTTGTTTGAATGTTTGTTCGTCTATCACGCTGTAACTACTGAACAATTTTGATAAAATTTGGTACGGAGTTAGGGTATAATAGGATACTTTTTATCCTAAAAAACTAGGTAAGAAATACCGATAAAAAAGTTTATTATGTTTAGTTCCTAAATATAAGTTATCATTTTATTAGATTTTGCAAACAAAAAATTTACTTGTTATGTTCTTCTTTAAGAAAAGCAGTTCACCCGTACAATCAAACACTGAGTAATTACATCAATACTTTACAAGCTCGAACTCCCTTCATCCCGACAAATTCCTGTTTATCCAGCCAGCTCGGAGCAATCACTTAGGGAGTTACGACACTAAAACCAACACGCGTAAATTATTTACTCATAGTGTCATTACACTGTCTCAATGTTACCGACTCATATATTTCACTAGATGGAGCTCATAAGAAATAAATTACTAAAGCCTAATGGACTTTGAAGAAAGCATTAAAATTTAAGAACCCTTTTTTGAATACATTACTGGGTTGCTTTAATACTTCTATAGTATTTCGTTCGTGCTTTTATAGACAATGTTCGGGTTAAAGAATTCAGCTAATGAAGTTTAGTGGTTAAAGAATAAAATAAAAATGCTTTGTTTACTTGCACATTGTAAACTGAAGAGTGCCTCAGTAACTAAACGTATAATAGTCTATGATAACGGAACATCAATTTAATACTAGTCTTAAAACAATAGCTGACCATTGTAAGCAGTGAGTGCTTATAAAATAATTACCCCATAAAACTTTACTCGTATCCTATCAACTTATATAACAGACACCATCTAGTGAAACTTACGGCTCGACCCTACCCCTTAAATGGCCACAGCGATATTTCGACCGTAATAGTTCTTGCTTTATAGCTTCCGAGGAATTAAAATCAGTTTGCAGGACGGTCACGGATTGGAAGGTACAACTGATGTTTAATTCAATATAACTACAGCATTAAGAACGAACGTTAAAAAAAACTTATATAAATTGTGGTCACACTGGGGATTGTTATTGTAAATGATGTCAAAAAATTCTACCTACATTAAGAGGGGTAGAGCTTGGTAGGTAGGATGTTCATGGGCAGCGGTAATTTGTCACTTTATTGCCTCCACTTAATATAAAAAAAACATCGCTGGGACTCAATTAAGTTTATATCCGAGTACAAATAAGAAAATACGCAGCATCCGTCACTAGAAGCGTCCAAATCAACGTATTCAATAACAAGATTATTTACACAAACAAAACGATATGAGTGTTCCTTCCACTTGACCTCGATTCGTAGCGTTTCTCCCCGAACGGTGCCAGTTTCATACAACGTCGATCAATACCCGACAACGTAAATAAATCACTAAGTTTGAGCACAGGATCCACCACAGCACTTTGGAACTCAGTGCGGGCTACACCCAGATCTCACTTTGATGTTGGATCATTACAAAGGTAAACAACAGGCGTCTAATTAGCGGCACATAAGCGGATCGAATCGGTTTTCGGTTAGAACTCACTAATCTACTAATTTAGTGACTGATGCTCTATTAATTTTAGAGTTCATTAATAGTGATTTGCGGGACGCGTTTGTGGATGATGTTGTTGTTCGATCTCGATCTATTGAGCTTGGAACTTGCCAGGAAAATTAATGTTTCACTACATACATCTATTATCAATATCAAAATATTTGTAGCAATATACGTCAGCAAGATTGTGCTACTCTACAATTCTCATATTGAAAATTCAATTTAGGGTAGGTAACTGTGCAATTTTCAATCCACAGAATTTCGTAAAACAAAGTAGCAAGCAATGACATAGTGACCGTCCCGCAGAGTACTGAGGCCAATCCTAATCCCTCTAGTGGCATGCCGTCACTCGCCGTAGCCCGTTTGACGCCATATGTGCCTACGCCAATTGAACAAAATCTTTAATCCGAAAATAGTTCAAATAAATTTAAATCTTATCCCCTACCAACTAAGGTCAACTTTTGAGTGGACACCGCGCAGGGGGGTGGTAGTGTCGGCATGGGGTGAAGTCCCAAAGGCAGCGCACGGCATAGTCCTCATCATTTCCCCATTGTCTCGTTAGACAAAAATCAAAAACAAACACTCACTGTTGGGATTTTCGGATCTAAGTTCGGATGATTCGCAATCATTGGGTTGATTGTTGCGTGTTTATTTGCTCCGTGGTAGATTGTGCCTCTGGGAGCAAAATACGATCAGCTGTCGTCGTTGAATGATATTACTTTATCATCACAACAACTGTTTGTTTAACCTCAACCAGGAACCGCAGATGTATTAAAGACAAGGGAATGAAAAAAGCTCGTAAAAAATCACAATTATATAGGATAAAAACGAGTACGGAAAAAGTTGCGAACAATAGATTTAACGGTAGTAAATTCACTTTCAGTACTCGCAAAGCCGTGTAGAATTTATTCGATAGTGACAGAGAAGATTTGTGTAGTTTCATAAATTGATCTATATTCTATCAAGTGACAGGTGGCTAAAATGTATTCTGAATACAAAATGTTTGTAAATAATTCGGCTTTAGAAATACAAAATGCGAATTGAGTGGTTCGACAGCCCAAATCTCGTAAAATGTAACGTTATTTTGCTTATCAGCATGCGTTTCGCTGTGTCTATGCATTGAATTACTTGATATTTCCCCATCCTTTATATAAATGTAATTCTTTCTTCGAAGATTGCGCCTCCGCGGAGTCTCGCGCGGGACGTGACCACAATACCTAAAGCAGATGTCTCCAGCCTCTCTTTTGTCTATCATTTATTCTTTCGATACGCGAACGTCAGCATTTGACAACTAAAGTTCATGCCGAATAAATTGTCGGTGAAATTGCACGACTAAGATGTGAGTTACGATTGTGGACGAGCCCTTTCGACTCGGCTGTTTTGCTTAGCCTGACAGATTTATTGCGTTTTCTGTTTTCGGAAATTCCTTTCCTTAACCTTACGTTCCAATCAATGGTACTTTTACGCTCAATTTCGTATCTTAGAAAATGGGATTGTATATTTCGCAATTTATGGTTCTCTTACAGTTTATAGGTGCCTTGTTAGACAGTTACGGTGCTGTAAAATTCTTCACAACATGATCTCGCAAATATTATTTCTGCCGCCCGTCTCGACGACGAGGCAAGTACAGTATTAAGATTATCTAGACGATTACCTTTTACGTTGTCTACGCTTACACTTTTAAAATGTACACCCCACAGTGAAGATTATTTCTAATGCTCGCTCTCGAGACGCAATAAACTAGTGCGATGATAATAAAAATGTTCAGCTTATCCCCGTGTTCCCGCTGTAAATCCAAACGGCGGTATTCGAGCAATTTCCGACCTTACCGCCTTTTATTAATGTCACGATAGAACATTTTAATTTTAATAAAACTGAACATCGGCACGCCCGACCTATTTGTCAACCTTCTTTACTTTTGCTGGCATAAAATCATACAGTCGCACTCCGCGTAACTACGACTCTGTCCGGAGACATGAGGTGGCCGCGATCAAAAACGATCCCTTCGATTACAGTGTTAAGATATAAATTCGCGTGATAATCCTTGTTCATGCACGTATGAAATATGAAATCCTCGAAAGAGGCCGCGTAGGATTTAAGCTTTTCTCTTTAAAGTAATAAAGGTGTGTTTTATTTGCACGGTGAAGGATTATATTTGGGATTTGGGCGGCAAAACACGTACGTGAACCATCGCTCATGTGACAAATTTCTGCGTTTGCCTTAACGCCGGGCACCGTGTTTAGAATATTATACAGAGCTGGAACTATGAGAAGTCACATTGATTTACATGCAGAAAGAAAAGGGTCGGTCATGTTTGTGATAGGTGAACGGATGGCACGACTTACTTAGTTCGTCTTGGTAAAAATGCTGCTTTCTTTGCCTTCTCCTTTTGCATGAGGTATATCAAAGGACTTTAATTCCCTTTAGAAAATATAGCCTTAAATGTACCCTTAATTATCAAAAGATATTTAGATTGTTATCGAAATTCCCATATGCTTTTCAGATCCATAAAAGATAAGTCTGAATTTCTTTCGCGCGAGTCTCCGTGGTTCTAACAAATTCTTTTATTCTGTAGTAATATCGAAATGGTGCCGCCTAAATATTTATTTATCCACCTGTCTACGCATATTGTGAATCCATTGTGATGATTGAATATGTTTTTTCCCCGTGCGTGAGGGATTGTGACACTCGTTTCCCTCGGGGATCCAGGTTTGCCGGTTCGTTTATGCGACTTTTTGGGATTCAAATTGTAGTTTCTTTTAGAGTAGTAACGAACAGTCGACAATACGTGCGGAAGGTTATTTGTAGAATGTTTTCACTGGATTCTTTTGGGGTTACCTCCTTAGTCATGTAGACGTGATTTTGCAAAGTAAGCAACTTGCCAATTGTATATTTATGAGTTGAATGTTTTGGGGTGGTTTTATATTGCGATAGTTCTGATTTCGGGTCTGTAAGTTTAAAATGTTTAGTGAATTTAAACTTTAGCTTTAAAGTAAAGTTTGATAACTAAACAACATTTGTTATCTTGAAATATTTTTATGTGTCTTCAATTAAGAAATTAGCTCGTTACGGCATTGTTTTGTCTGTTTGTTAATGCTCGTTTTTATCATAAATGAGATAATAAGACATAACAAAATAAAAAATAATTTTCCTAAACGTTTCGCATTTTACATTATCATTAAGGATATGTTCCGAAATTGGAGCAGATATGAAAACATGAGCGGAATGTACAAGAGAAATTCTAAGAGGAATCATTATTTGTATTTTGCTCAAAGGAATATTTATCCACAACAAGATTATCCAATAGAATGAGAGCAGAATTTTCTAATATAAAACTTGACAAGAATCATATAACGTGCGGAATGCTCCTGTAGAAATAGATGATAAAAAATTACGAACCTAAGCCGACGTGATATTATTGATCGTATGCAAAAAAATTAGAAATATTTACGTTATAATGGTACGAGTGATATCGAGTTAATGGGTTAACTTTTTGCTGTACTTACTCTTATAAAAAATTGACGAAGTCAC
The DNA here is from genome assembly GCA_958496325.1 of Nomophila noctuella. Classification (NCBI taxonomy): domain Eukaryota; kingdom Metazoa; phylum Arthropoda; class Insecta; order Lepidoptera; family Crambidae; genus Nomophila; species Nomophila noctuella. The sequence goes on from OY292486.1 coordinate 1,438,573, forward strand.
AAAAATAGATGGAATGATGGAATGCTTTGAATATAAAAATAGTAACAGTTAATGTATAAAGTTCAAAAATTTTGTTTAGCCCTAGTTTACATACCTATCTAAAAACAAAAAGTCTCTTTTTTGTTTCTCAATTTAATGCCGCTTTTTCTGGAAGAGTCAATAATATCTTTTTGTAAGAGGTATTTTAGTTACGATTACCTACTCTTCAGTATTTTTCTTCGATTTGAATACAAAATCCAAGTTATAACTGCGAACATGTACTAATCGAGATCATTCTGTCAAAATAAATGTTGCTTATTTTCCGCTTAATAAATTAATCATAAATTATTCTTAGTTTCGGTAATTTTAACCGGCGCTACCACAAAGATGTGTTCATTAAAATCGACCGGTCACAGCTTATCGTCGCGGACGTCCTGCGTGATACCGCCATTATTATCACAACCAGAGGAAACAGGCAAATGTTATTATTTATGTTAGTCCCAAGGCGCCCACGCGATGTTCTAGACCACAGTTTAACAGTTTTATTTGCGAATTAGTTCTAACGCTGTTTACGGCTGGACGCTTCCAGAGTTTCTCATATTTGAAGTTATTTATCTGTGTTTTTTGAACTTTGACGGTTTTAGAGGTTTTATCATTTGTGTTGATTTGTTTGTGGAGTGAACCTGCAGTGTTACTCGTACGTTGTAAAAAATAATCAGTTTTATTTTTAGTGAGTGCTTGTTTATTAAAAGCGTTAAGTGTTTTTGGTGGTAAGAGTTTCTACACTATTACTCCTATTAAAGGTTTTCTTAGTCAAATTGATTTAAATAATATTTTTATTTGACAATATTTTTTTCATGTGTTGTGCTTCACAAAATTTAGTTTTGAGAATGAAAAATAATTTATGTTCTTTTTTTTTAAGAGCCTGATATGGTTCATTTGTAAAAGCTAACTTTAAATATCAGATAATAAATTATTTAAATAAATATCCTGCTCATATTCTGAATTTAAACAGGCCAAACATTTTCCCAACGAATTCAAACATGCATCTCAACATTATGCAATCCACAAACAATTAGCATTCCTTGTCCAGAAGTCCTCGCAACTCGATCGCTGGAATGGGGGGTAGAGAGGGGGGGAGTTGGCAAAAATTCTGCTCTAACGAGCTCATTGTCCTTTTTGTTTGGACCTCCTTTGTGAGGGTTCCTTCGGCGCGTCCTTAATTATCGCATTCAATAAGTTTTGTGGCTATTTGATTAGATGTTCTGGGGTGGTTACAAGACGTTGATAGGGTATAGAACTGGTTGAGGGGACCGGGATGTTCGACTTCAAACGCGTCTGAATTTGACGGTTCGGTTACTGTTTATGTTGGCTGTGGTTGCAATGGGATAACACCTTGATCAATTGCAGATAGTGTGATAATTATGTGTATGTCGTCCTGAAGTAGGTAATGGGCAAAGGCCAACAATTGTGACATGGGCAGACGTGGCTTAACTACGTATTTGGTGGACATGCTAGTCCCTCTTTATAATGACATGAATAAGGATTGTTCTTCGTATGAATTTTAACCTGCACAGTTAGATTGCCATGATTAATTTAATCCAATTCGTAGGACAGAGGCCATGGAGGTCGATCCGTAATAGGTTACTTGCCGAATCTTGCATTATGATATGATGCAATCATAATAGACTAACTTCCTTGAATTTTACTATTAAATCTACATATGAATCCATCTGAATTTGAAAATGTATTCCAATGTTTAACCTCTCGGCATGGCTTGTGTTACTTAAGTCGATTTCGACGCATTAAACAGTTTTATTTAAGAATATTTTCTAAACCAGCACAGCCTATTGAAGGCTTTTAAAACTTTCTTACTACCTATTTACTTGGTTTATTAAAATTTTCCTAGTTAAAAACCATTCATTTCAAATTCCCTCTTTAACGTCGAGTGGAGCCCAGTACTAAACGACTCAGATGACGTGGTCTTGTAAAAAAACTTCCACATGCAATCTGCATACTCAATTAGGAAGTCCAGTAATGAGGTACATTCGAAACTAATTTTATTTTCTTCGAGTCCTTTGAGCTGGGCCTCTCAAGATGTTTGCCTTAAATTAAAAAGTTTTCGCTCGAAGGCGGGAGAGTACTCGACTTCCGCTGGTTTATTCCTTTCTGATACTTTTTCCTTAATGATCCCATACGACTATTAGTACACGTTAGCGGATTAAAGGAAATTCCCTTACTCGCGTCGGTTTTCGACTTTTTTTCTTTATGAAATTCTCAACGCAAAAAAATCTTTTCACAGCGATGTTTATCTTGTATTTGAATAATGAGAATTAAAATTGGGAGATGATTGGATAGATCTTTATCTTGGTTTAGCGAAGAAATTTCTTTCAGTTTATCTTATAACATTATATTTTATGAGATTGTTAAACTTTTTCATTTCTAATGATGTTCATCTTATTATTTATATTAGACTTAGTTTCAGTTTAATATGTATTATAGTAGTAAGTTAGTCTGTTTTGTTTGCTTTGGTTTGCATGAAGTTTAATAAGAACTTTAGAAGGATTATCAACTACCTACGTTACTTTCTTTACTTGGATAAAATGTACATTATCAAAGCGTAACGAAAACGTATATTTTTCAAAATCAACTTAAGACAGTCAGTTTTAAATGCCTCATAGGTGTAATTCTTAATAGGAAATAGAAGAGAATTTTAGAGAGGTAGAGCTTAGTGGAACTTCCACTCGAATAAGCCGCTCGTTTGGGGAAGTACCTCCACCTTACAGAGGAACACAGTGAAATGGCACTTCGTAAATCGTGGGCTATGCTTCTGTTGGTGAGCAAGGTCACCAGAGCTCAGTTGGGGAGGGTATGGTTCTTGAGGGCCGCGCCGGCAACGCATCGGCAATTCCTCTGGTTTTGCGGATGTCCATGGGCGGCAGTGATTGCTTACCATCAGGTGACCCGCTAACTCTTTTGCCGCCTATGCCATAAAATGAAAAATAAAAGAAAAAAGCGTTCAAATTCGCTTTCATACAAGTAGCAATGAGCAAAGTTCCTTCGTTCATTTACTTAACATTAATTTCTTACCCCATTATTTCCTAGACCGAACTCCAAAGCATACAACCTCAAAACATATTCGCTGGTTTGCGGCAAATGTTCTTTGTAATCTGAATCCAACCGCTAAATAAATAATAGCCTGGAGTGAACGAGACCGGAAACGTAGATGCAATGCTTTCTTTCATTTGACCCGGTTGGTGTAATGGTCAAAAAGTTGCCTATTTAACCAAGAGGTCGCGGGTTCGGTCCCCGCACAGGACATTATTATTTTAAGAAGTCATATTAATGTATGTGATGTTGTTAGATGTTTATTTAGTTCTCCATAGATTTATTCGTTGGACATGCTCTGTCATCTGAAATCTGTTGCATTATTTTATTTAACACGACGTACGTTTTAACACGCTGTCACAGTTAGAAGCAACGGTCACTTCAAAATTTAGAGCCAACTTTGGAACAGGTTAAAGTATAGCATGGGCGTTCCTAACCATTAAAATCTATGGCTTTCTTACAAATTGTAAAAGCCAAGAGTTTCATGGTGTACGTACTAGGCTTGAGCCTCGGACATTTTAGGGATCTCTATTGGTTAGCCCTCGAAGATAACTTCTCAAGATAAATTAAAATAGGCGTATTGATCTGATCCCGAAATAAGTGGCTTGAGCACTTGTCTTATTGGTAAAGGAAGCAATGAAAGTGAAGGATGTACTTGTGTTGTTTTTGTTCACATTATCAATACATAGTATAAAACAAAGTCGCTTTCGCTGTACATATGTCCGTATGTGTGCTTAGATCTTTAAAACTACGCAACGGATTTTGACGCGGTTTTTTTAATAGATAGAGTGATTCTTAAGGAAGGTTTGTATGTATAATACATGTAAGTAAGTACCACGGGCGAAGCCGGGGCGGGCAGCTAGTATTGTATATATTAGAAAGTTAAATTTCAAACACGTGGCTATGTTTTTTCTCATTTGTTCTAGCGAATATTTGTGCCATGGTATTACTGTTGTTTAATTTGTCATTCGTTCTGTTTGTATTTACTTGGGAACTACAGAGAATGAATATACTTACTAGTTTCATTAATCATAGACATGAATTTCTTACCCGAAGAAGTGAAATAAAAATTTCAAGGACACCGCTACATACTTAGTCTACAATACCGAAAATCAACAGATGGAAAGACAAATATTGATTTAAATACAAACAACAATTTACACAGAACAAACACAAATGTTCATGGGTGGTGTTACCACGACCTACCGCATAGAGAACTACATGTTTTGGGTAGTCATTACATAATTACTTACTGTCTATAATTATTGACTTAGTAAAGTTTTTTAAGATATCGAAATAAATGTTTTATATCGTTTACTAACACAGTAAAGCCACTCTTAATTACAGATAATGAATATCTATAATTAAGAGTGGCCCGAGATTAACATTTTAAATATATAATAGAAAACAACTCGGTGACAGTATTACTGAGTGAGTGACTGTACTTTTACGTAAAAAAACTATAATAAGTATGGTTCCCAGGGATGACTCTCTCAGATTTGTTTTCGGAAAATTCGAATGACACCTTACCCGTTCAGAAGGTCGTTTTAGCTTAATGTTTTTTTTTTGCATTCCACGACTACAACTAATCAAATAAAACCACTGAAAAGGGGTCAAAGTTCATGGTTTACTTTTTTGCTGTGAAAAAGGAGTCAATCGTTTTTGTATGGAGAGTTAGGCCCACATAAATTTTTTGCGTTTATTTACGAAATGGGTATCAATTTATTCCTTATAATCTTCAGATTATTGTGGTAACATTACTCTTTTATATTTTAACCGGAATCGTTAGAAATAAGATGTGAAAATATATATTAACCTCATAAACTAATCTGTCTATTTGCTTTCCTGACTTTCAACGCCTGAACTGTAAAGACTTACACATAAGGGCGATTTTCCATTATGTTTTTCCTATGTATCTGAAGTAAAAGCAATTCATTATGACTAGTGGCCGCCTGTGGCTCTGTCCGCGTGGAATAAGGTTTTTGCAAAAATAGTCTTTACTTAAGCTTAACATTTTTTTAGTTTAAGCCTGGCTCGACTAATGGATAATCCAACGCAAAAATATTTTTTCAATTCAAACCAGCTGTTCCTGATAGTAGCGTGTTCAAACAAACAAACAAACTACAGCTTTTTTAAATTATATAGTAAAACCATTATTGACAGTTGACAGACGGAAGGTTTCTGACATTTGTATTCAGTTTTTAAATAAAATCAAAATCCGGCTATAGACTAGCACTTGCGTTCCGTTATACGGATTTTTTTGTATTGTTTATTCGAATTATTTTATTCCATTAAATAAATGATTAAAAGTCACTACCAATTACCGCCTTAGATAAAAATTGGCATGAAAACAGTTCCAAAAGTAAATTGCGTCTCCTTTATGCTCGATTTCAAGTGTTTTATTTTAATTCTATTGATAAAAACTTTTTTCCTTCAGTTATCTGTATGTCAGCCATTGTTTACCAATCTGTGGACAGATATTTTACGGATATAATCAAAATAAGGCTTTTTATTTTGGTTTTATGACTCCGGTTTCGTTTGAAATTCACTTCAATTGCAAAATTCATAAAAAAAAATATAAATTTTTAGCATAGTTCTCTTTCTCTTAAACGTTACCGATTGTTGGTGGGCCCAAAAATAATTGTCACCTTTACGCAATCTTTTTAGGTAACGAAATAAACATTTAGTCTTTCCCAAGAATTTGCCCTAAGATTATTTTCACTAACTGACTCCGAAACCTTTACACACCTACCAACGCTCTCTTGACCGGCTTTCATACGAGTACAAGCCACAGCATTACTTAATACAGGCTCAGGAACATCAAAGACGCCCTGATTACAGGTGGGAGAACGTGTTGGAAATAAATATTCACTCACATTTCCCACTGTTTTTCCTTATTGCTTTACTTGCATCCCCTGACTCTCCTTGGTAAAATGTTTATCGCATTTCCATTAGTGGATGTTTCGCTAATTTGTATGTCTTATTGCTTTAGTTAATTAAATATGCATTTATTTAGGTAGTCTAGCGTTTTTTATATTCAAAGATTGCAGGAGTTGTAGATAATTTCTCAAAAAGATCGCTTGAGACCACGGTTGTTGTCGAAAACCCCAAAAACAGAAAGTAGTTTTCATGAACCACAATATAAATAATGTTTTCTTAGGTTTACGCGATTGTTATTTATGAAATGAAACCAGTTTTAAACGGATATAATCGCGGTATAATTTTAAAAAACATACATTTTTTTATACATAATCCTGGGTAAGAATGATACGCTACGCAATTTAAACTAAACAACACTTCAATTTCAATAGGGAAGATGGAGTTTTATTTCACAAAATTAATATCACGCTCGGCCTGTGATTGTTAGAGTTAAGCAACTTTTGCGGAGCCGTTGGTCATGCGTCTGATCTTTCTACGGTCGTGCCAGACTGCTGTCCCACCGAACTATCAGAATGAGGGAATGGAGAGTGCACATGTGCTTGCGCACTCACTGATCGTAAGATCGGCCGTCATGGTCGAAAATGGCCGAAAGGGTATTATTATTTCACTTTGATGCACACAGTTAATTTTCCTAACTTAATTTTACCTGTCTTCAATAGAATCAGCTTTGAACACGCTACGGTTTATAATCAAAAGTTAGGTCAACGAATTACCTGGGTCCCTTTATTGTAACTCTGAAGAGGGAACAAAAGTCTTAGTCTATTTTTGGCATTCATGTTGAGTTAAGAAGCCCTTACCAAGAGTACAACATTAAGTTGTCAATTACGAAACTTGGTTTTCTTTTGTTACTTAAGCCTGTTTTGTTAAAAGTATACAAGTAAACAGGGCTCTTTAAGCCTTGAAGTATTTTGATGTAAGCCAATATTTTTGTTGTAGTGCAAGGTTCATTCCAACATGTTAAAAGGCGAAAATCATCTTAAAAAAATTGGGAGACTAAGTGTTGTCAATGTATTGAGCTAGCTCTTAAGAAATTTTATTTTAGAACTTGCTATTATTTGTTACTTGTAGCATCATTGCATTCGAATTACAATGTCTTTGTATAATAAAACATGAATTTCTTTTTGTTCATGATAAACAATTGGTGGTACATTAATTAATTAAACTTAATCATGGATAATACATTTCGGAGTATTTATTAACAAAAAACCCGAACCAATTTTCGCGCAACACGGAAATTGAAACCAATGTGACATGCGAATAAATAAATGTTTTCAATTGACTTTATCTGTACCGCGTACCGGGTTTTGTTCCCATTTACATTAAAATTTGTTCGTGGAACATTCGTATTGTGTTCTTTGTCATCCCGAAGCCCTATTATTTCTAATTACGGTTGCCCTTACCGTGTCTTCTTGTTTGAGGCTTCTTCCTTTTTGTTATTTTGTTTTTATTACTGTCTCCACGTGCTGGGAAGCCCGCAAGTTCTTTGGATTTTAATATAAAATTTTAATAAGCTATGATATCTAAAGACACGGAAATGTAAAGGCTTCAATCGAAGGTAAAAATATAATTATTCAACAATTTTATCTATCAAAGGCTGCTATGACGTCATAGTCACTTAAAATTTATTGGTCTTTAATTAATTTATCTACTACTTCTACTTCTACACCGGACGTTTTTCACGTATTTATTATTAAACATTTAAATATTATTTTAAAAGAGGTGGAGCTAAGTGGAACTTCCTCTCGAATGAGCCGCGAGTCTGGAGAAGTACCTTCACCTACCTTACCTGCAGAAGAACATAGTGAAGTAGCACTTCGTAACTTCTGTGTTGGTGAGGGTATGGGGACTTAAAGCCAGGCAACGCATATGCAACCCTGCGGTTTTTGATGTCCATGGGCGGCGGTGATCACTTACCATCAGGCGAATCCCTCGTTCGTTTGCCTCCCTATCAAAAAAAGATTAATTTCTCGTCTCTGTTTTAATTATTACATGTAAAGTGAATTCATATAAGTAGGTCGATGTATTTCTACCACGAGTAAATCTGTCGGACATTTCTATGTTCACACAATAATTAATATCACTTTACCGCCGGCACTAACAAAGAGAACCCTTACATTTTCTAGTTATTTAGAATCTTCTATTTGGTCCGATATCAAACGAGTCCGCGACATATAAAAGCTAAGTGCTTAATAGACCGAAGTCCCCATTAAGTTTAAAATATTCGGTTTGACGGGTAAAGCTTTTGTTTCTTGATTTATTATTATCTTCTTACGTTTTTTCTACGCGTTCGTGCCTTTTGATGTTATTTTCGCAACATATTGAACCTTTTTTATTTGTTTTCTCTTTTATATTGTGCATATTTTTCTCCAGAGATAAAAGGGAGGTCACATGTTTTTCCTTTATCTACAATGAAGATGTTAATAATGATGTTCTAGTAGCGTTTGTACCTTTAATAAATCATGTCTGATGATTTATGAATTCCCTTTGCGTAGGATAGAAGAAAAATGTTTATTAATAACTAGTTTCATATGATATAATAAATATGGTACATCGAACAAATTGAACTGTTCCCAAAATAAATACGCATCTGTGTAAGTCGTTGTTAAAGCCAAAGAAATAACCAATAACTAATATCTCGTTATGTGGCAACCCTGAGGTTTCGAATAAAAAGACATTATTAAAAGAAAATAGTTATTTCATTTGAATGCAGACGAATTTACACAGCTAAGTAAAGCAACTATAATGAAATTTTTATACCTGAATGGTTCGGTCCAGCTATTGTTTTTATTTCAGAAAGGTATTCATAGTTGAAGTTTGAAGACTTTTCTCATTAAAACAGTTCAACGTATTAGAAATTCAAGATTTCAATTCTAATAATCCTAATATGAAATACCTGTACTTACTCGTATTTCAAAAGTTCAATGCAAATTCAGCTTATTAACTTGAACTTTTTCAATTAAAATTTAAGATGTCTCGATTTTGTTCTAATTCCATTATTAAAAAGGTTGTTCTATCAGTTCAGTCAAGTTCGTATGTGCACATCGTAATAAAGCAACCTGCAAAGACTTAGGATTTAAAACTGCAAGGTATTTTTATCTCTCCACGTACTTCTCTTTTCGCGCTTCAACTCTATTTCGTATCTTCTCTTGGCCTGGGGAGACCCCTTAAGTATGGGGTATGGTCAAGGCAATGTACCTTTTCTAATTACTTAACCAAACACTGCGACGTTCTCATGAACTTACAATACGCTACAACGTATTCTGATTTCCTCACGTAACGCTACAACTTATTTTAAACCAAGAGTCGCGAGTTCGAATTCCGCTTGGGGCATATGTCTGTGTGATAAAACAGGCATTAGTACTCGAGTCATGGATGTTTATTAAGTACTAATCAAGTATGTCTATCCGATCCTTATCATCCACAGCACAAGCTTTGACCTTAATTTGGGGCTAGGCAATTGTTGTGTAAATCAAAGAAAGGATATGGCTCATAATCCATACACAACAACCCAGCGTCGCCAGAATACACGTTACGCTATAGTTCATCCTCGTTCTCCACGCAATTCTACAACCTCTCCTTTCTCCACCAGGCCTGGGCCGTCTCCACCCGTACGGCTCGGGCAGCGGCAGCGGCTCGAGCACCGGCAGCGGCCGGCGGCGCACGCGCAGCCGCGGCCTGTCCGACTCGCCGACCGCGCCGACCACGCCCACTTCGGCGTCCGACAACGCGTCCGACGCGACCTTGACGGATTCCGAACTGCCGCTCGCGAGGGATTCGACGCTGCTCGTGCAAAACGGTATGTCGAATAACTACTTGGCTAACTTATGAGTGCCGTCGTTCAATAACTTATTTAAATAAAGAACGCAATTGTGAAGCAGTGGCTTGAGTCTCAAACATAGAGCAGGGATATGAATCCCGTAATACTCCACACTACAGACAATGGGGGAGTATCATAGGGACTAAAGTAGTTACTTGCGAGTATCGGCAGCGGCCGGCGGCGCACGCGCAGCCGCAGCCTGTCCGTCTCGCCGACTCTCTGCTCGTTCAAAACGTTATGTCGATTGACAACACTAGAATACTATCGTGATACAGTGTGGCTTGAGTGTTAAAACATAGAGAAGGGGTATGAATCCCTGTGCTGTCTACTCGCGGCCTGTCTGACTCGCCGACCACGCCCACTTTGTGTCCGGCAAGCCGTCCGACGCGACGTTGAGTGGCTTAAGTCTAAAAGTAGGGGTATGAAAGTTCTTGCAGCTTACCGTAACCCTTACTATGGACAATGAGTGTCATGAGGCTTTTAGTGTCTCTAATCTGAGTATCATTGCTGCACTGACCGGTGACATACGCCTACATGAAAAATGGTATAGAACCCTCGGTGGTTAGAAAATTACTTTAGTACTTAATACAGTATTTACTAAGTTACAATAGCGATAATCTACGTCTTTTCAATAGTACTTATTTTCTGTAATAAAACCTTACTAAATTGTTATCTAACTAACTGTCGCATGCAAGCTGAGTGAAATGTCTTGTGTTTGGACTAGAGTTTCCTGGCTCTCTGTTACTGTCACCACACCTATTCTCTGGCAATCCGAACGTAGTGCTTCATGCGACATCACGAATCTCGCAAAAAGCGAACGTTCAAAAACACTCCGTCATTCCGAACAGCCAAAATTCTAAATTCCGAAACCCCATATTTCGAGCGCAACAGTAAAAACGCCGCTGTGAAAATTATAGACGAAACAAAAAGGGGTTGAATTTAAACAACAGAGGAAAAACATCGGTTGGGAATCATGGAAATAAAATAAAGATCAATTTGAGCGGCGCGCCTTCTATGGCGTTTGACATATGAAACGTTACAGTTAAGGGAAGTGTTTGCTTCCACTTTGAGTAACGCTCGGTCCGGATTACAATGTCTGCCTTCAATTGTTTATGGGGAACTGTAAGTGCTGACGTTTTGGAGTAATTTGCTATTCTGGCGCTTGATCGTAATCCCAATTTCGTTTATGAATCAGAATTAGGATATTACCGTTAATATGCAGAAAGCTTTGAATTATTTTGAATACGCTACTGCACGTAAGAAAGAATCGGCATCATTGCAGAATTTGTAATCCAATCTTTTCCAAAAATCAGGAAAAGACATTATGAACTAAAAGCCATATTACGAGTTTTATGACAATAGTACATCTTCTGATAATAGCTACTGATCGTGATCCGAGGTTCTATAAATGCCTTCTTATTTAAATTACTCTAAACACGAAGATACACATATTCGTACTACTTAAACATTTGCAAAACCCTCGTATCACTTCCATTTTCAAACCGCCAAAAATGTCCAAATGTATCCTAATTTTGCTTATGCGTCACGAACTCTTGTGAGAATAATTCCTTCTATTACGCTGGTTTAAGTGTTTGAGATGTAACACATATCTATCTCATTCTCATATGTATCTTTTGAATCAGAACAAAAGAGTTTGTTTGTTTGAACGCGCTTATCTCAGAATCTATTGGTTCGAATTGAAAACATATTTCTGTGTTGGATAGTCACACGCGATGACTTGATTGATGATTGACGACGCAAATTCCACGCGGACGGAGTCGCAGGCGGCCGCTAGTAAATAAATACTGCGCGAACATAATGAGGCCATTGAACTCCTTAAAACACTTACGTAAACGTGGATGGAAACTAGGAGTCAAAATTAGCCAAAAATAAATATCTACAGAATGAACTTTAACTACACCGCACTTTCTGTAGTACTTCCAACAAAGTATTTTCCACTTCACCTTGCTCAAATAACTTACGACTAAAAAACTAGTTTACACCAGTCTTTATATCGATACACCTCATTTGTTCGTCATTTACAAGCAACTCTATCGAGAGATATCGGCTTTCGCGTCGCTTTGCGTATTAACAGAGGTGGATACGGGTGGTAAAAGTGTTTGCGGGAATACAAAATGAAGCATATGATTGCTGCGGAATCGCATTAGGACGCAGCCTGCCAGCCTTGGAGGTGTGTGTCACTGGATGTACTAACTAAAGTTGTAGAGAAAAATAACTTATTATAATTTTAAGTAATAAGGCAGCTCCTGATTAGTTAATGAATACTCACCCTATAAGGCTTACCCATTTAAAATATCAAGAGGGCATCTTTTTTTCGGTGAAAAAAAATAAAATGCATACCCATTTATTTTATTTATTTCAATCTTGGCTTGAATACTTTGAAATTTCACAATCAAATGTTATTTCATGTTAAAAATAGCATCCAGACTGTAAGTATGCTTTACAAGTACCGTCCAATATGTTCCTGTATTTTCAATCATGTTAATTAAAACAAGCAATTATGTAAATCCCATATTATTAATACCGATACCAGTTCTTATGCATATTTTTGAACGTACCCACTACATTGTTTTGAAATTAGTTTGCATCGTTCAAAAACTACTGGCTTATGATTGGCGATCGCTAGATTTATTAATTAACAATTAATGATAATATGTACGAGTTTCATTATTTGTAAAAGAAACATATATGAAATTTCATTTGTATAACCTTGCAATGAATATTCTTTTATTTTAACCTCTACCTCTATTAAAACTTAGAATTTTGGCACCAGTATTTTGCATTATAAAGTTGGTGCTGATGCTATAAAGCTGATGATTATGACGACAGATGAATAAAAAATACCATTAAAAAATTTCAATTCAAATTCAAAAAGGTTCAATTGATAACTTGCCAAACGAAAAAATTTAGAACCACTCTGTCCGAAATAAATTCTTTATATATTTCAGTTTGCAAGAGTTATCTCTATGTAGGTATTAAAATGTCAACGCAATTACCAAACTAAATAACATAAAATTCAATTTTAAATGTTAAACGAAACTGAACAATTTATAGGATTCAATTGCAGTATTGTTTTCTATTTCATTTTAGTTTAACTACAATTCTGCCGCATGTCAAAACCACTAAACCTCTCATTTATCATGAAACTTTAGATCCTGAAATGTAATTTAATGTAGTTTTCCAAGTTATTCAACCTAAATTAACAATAGATTTATTTAGTTGCATTTCAAATTAAACATAAAATTTGTATATTCATACAATTGGTAGTGGATATGAATACAAAATATATTAAAATTTGGATTAAAATACTGCTAATTTAGTGTCGCCTCTATTAAAAGCCTGCAATATAATTCTTCATGTTTGAAAATAATAAAACAGTTTCATTTGTTCTTAGAAGTATAGAAGGTTACGAAAATACTCAGACACCAATTGCTTAGCTTTAAACTAAGCTCGAAGCTTGTAATATGTTAGCTAGGGAACGGATAGACATACTTAATTACTTTTATAAACAGCCAAGACACGAGAACAAATGTCGATGTTCATCACACAATCATTTGCCCCTAGCGGGATTCGAACCCGCGTCTCTTGGCTCCTGGGCCCGTCATTTCGACAAATTTAATTGTAAAGTCTTCCACATTTGATAAAACCTACTCGTATTATTTGTTCCCGTATTAAAAGAAAGCCGCTTCCAGTTTTCTAAAAACTCTTTATAAAAAAGGCGACGGTGTCACCGAGGCCTCTCGCATCGCATCGTAATGGATTTTTATCGCGTCCTACTCCATGAAAATTGAACAGGAAATCCTAGGGAATGCCGCTTTTAATTTACCCACCATTGGATTCTATAATCGTTCTAGATTTCATTGAATGCAATTTAATTGGAATTCTCGCGCACAACCCTGATTGAAATCGATAACGTTTGCGGGTCATTGCAATTTCGAGTCTTGTATTTTAGCTGCGTCCCCGTTTGAGTGATTGACTATCAAATTGTACGATAACTCTTTTAGAGAGGACTGGATTGGAACCGATCGAATTGACGCAAACAATTAGTTTTAATCGAGTGAAAATTCGATTTGAACGACTTAATTTGTTGTATTTTTGTTGTGAAATAATTATAGAGGCTGACAGCATTTATCGAAGCTATAATAGTGCTTGACTTAAAATAGGTACCGTTGATAAATAATTGCTTGTAAGTACCTCTATACAGATTTCATAAAAGTTATCTCAGATTTAGAAAGTTAATATACGCGAATTATCCGTTTGAAATTCTCGTGCGCAAAGCAGAACAAAGAAATAATTTATAAGAGAAGTGAAAAGAATTTCAAAACTTTATCATTACAGGTGTCGTCGCTGTCAAATTATTGAATGAAGTTCAATAACGTCACCTGACCCAAATTAAAGATAAAACGTCGCCCCCATTATGCCCGGACAAATTATCCCGAAATTCGGGAAACCAAAACATCGGTCGAATAAATTCGCGGATGCAAACAAAGGGTCGGGAACAGACCGCGGGACGACAAATGTCGTACTAAACGACAAATAAAAGCTGCGATAGTTTAAATTGGGATCCCAAAAACTGAATGTAAACAAACATCGAGCCCAAATTTCGGTGGCGAAAGTTTTCGGCACCGAAAACATTGAAAACGCGAGACGGGGACGTCCGAGGTTCGGTTGTAATTTGTCGAGTCATAACTATTTGTACGTGTTGGACGGAGACTCTAAGTGCTGTTTTGGTAACAGATTGGAAACCGTGGAATGATATAAAAGTCGCAAAGAAAAAAAATATATTGAGATTTTAAAATTGATTGTATAAAAAATTACGGACACACAGCAAATGTGTTAAAATGTAACCGAAAGACTAAAATGTTATCTCATCAAAAATTTAAATAAAAAATCTAAATAAAATTTAATTCTAAACTTACACATACATATGTTCAATTTTATATTATATTTGCCAAGTTCATTACTACTAGTCGTTGGCTTATTAAATCATGCTACTATCATAAAGCTCAAGAGTCTGTATGTATGTATGCTTGTTTGTTTGTCTGTTTGTTTGTTTGGACGCGCTAATCTCAGGATCTACTGGTTCGAATTGAACAATTATTTTTGCGTTTGATTGCACATAAGTCGAGCAAGGCTTTTAGCTATAGTAGTAGAACACTATGTGTGCGAAAACTGAATTCCACGCGAATGGATTCGCAGGCGGTTGTTTATACAAGTGATTGTTGATATATTCCAATTATATATTTTTTGCCAAAAGAACTCTAATGTAAATAAAGTGATTTCTTACGGACGGATAAGTAAACTAAGCCAGTTACGTTTGTAACTCGTTGTAACTACCGCACGGCGAATGCAAATACGAAAACCGCCGGGAACAATTTGTAATTTGCGAGCCGCGCGCGTGGATTTTTTTCAACAAACGTTTTTCGCATGTGCGAAATTCGCGGGTAATTACTATCATCCTAGTTTGATGGTGATCAGGTTATTCGCGTGAGTTATAAAGATGAAATTTTTTTACCATTATATTGTTGGTATGTTGGTACCCTCGCCCTAGCCCCCCAAAATATGAAATGACGAACGATTATCTCTATTTGAACAATAATAGTTATTGGAAAAGGTTAAAGTATAATATGTTTTAGAACTTTAATTGAATAACCTCCTCAGAAGTAATAATTAAATTTTTGTCTATTATGAAACCTACTTCGAATAATTTACATCGACTTGCTGGCAAGGCAATATAGTTTCCATGTCGTTATGCCTTGTTACATTAATAGTTATAATTAACCGTCGAACGTTTTCTAATAATTTATTATAACGATCGTTATAATTCCAATCTCACAGTCGACATCAAACAAATCTCAAATGGGTTTTAAAATCTTTTACTGCCGCCGAAAAGTGGTTAACAGAATCAAAAAGCGGCCCAATCACCGTTCGGTTCTAAATTCGAAAACGGGACACATGTCACAAATCGGTCGGACGGCCGTCATAAACCAACGACACGCCGTAAAGGTCCCAGAATGTGTTAAACAATTTGATACGCAGTAATAGTGACATTTTTATGTGACGATATTTCGGTAGGGGCCTTAATTGCTACTATTAAACGCGTGCTTGCGACAGATCGTCGAGCGATAGATGGTTTTGTCTTTTTTTCGAAACGAACACCTAGCTCTTTCCTCCTCACCATATGCGACATCGGTAAAAACGGAAAGGGACAGCAACGGCCATAGTGCCCCAGTAGCCGTGGGATAATCATAATGAAAGCCGGAAATTCGTTAACGAATATGGCAGCGCTTCGTTAAATTTAATGTGTGTTTGTTTAATGAATGAATGCCTTTTTAAATTTTCATATGTTGCCGTCCTTTTTAATCCTGGTGGTCTCATTTCCTTTTCAAATGCTCGTACATTTTCGTCTTTCTCTTTGATGACGTCATAAGAATTGGATTTAACGCCGCAACCGGTATCATTAGCGTCGACCCCGGCTCTTTTCGTCTCTTTCACTATTTTGCACCCCGAAATTGCGGAATTAAGGCTTCCGTATTCATCCATCAAGGGAATACCGTGAAAATTCGTTCCCGCCAAGCAGCCCCTTAATCCTTAAGACGAATATCTCAAACTTACGAACCGAGCGGAATAATCGCGAGGTTGTGACAAGGAGAAAAAAAATGTATAATTCGTCACTTAATCCAAACATCTAGGGGATTGGAGTCTAACAAATATCTAGCATTAGAAGTGACAGACACAACTCCATGTTGTTTTTGCGACGCTCGGAGAACATGGTATGAGGAAGAGCTGATAGTATCAGTGACATAACAAATTGTGGTCACGAAAATATTCAGCTGAAAGTTTTTCAACGAACAAACTTTAAGATAATACAATAAATTTTAGGAAAAAGAAGGCTGTAAAAATAGATTTGAACAGTACATTAAACATTCAATTTCAATAAGATAATAAAACGAAAAGAAACGGTTTCTTTCAGCAGTACAAAAGGCTCTTTAGAAGTTTAAAAATGCTATTATAGTAATATTTTTTTTGCTTTTGTCGTAAATAAGGATATAACCAAAGCATTCCAGTATTCATATAAAGTTTATATAAATCATCACTTGCTTTTATTAAAAGCCCTTTCTTTGTAGTTGGGTAGAAAAGCTTGAAAAAATGCTGATTGTCAAAAGATACCCTTTGTTGACTTTTAAGGATTTCAAATCATTGCATTGTTATTATAAACATTTTTTTGTATTAATTTTTAATTGTGTCAAATTTCTCCATCGTTAATATCACCATGAAGAAATTCACTATGGTCATAATACTTCACCTCTTTAACCTCGCGCTATAGACAAACACTCGTAAATGTTAAAACGCTAAAAGTTCATCGTGGGACCAACCGCCCCGCGTAGTAGCTCGTATGTCGATACGTTTATGCGACAAACTCGGCTACAAAGCTCCAACCTCCTTAGTTTGCTTCAGAGCACAAAGGCGTTTGTATCAGTTGCCCAACTCGACGGACCCGAAAAAGTACGACTCCTTTGAGGGACCAATCCTTTAATACTAATTGAATCATAATTTAAAAGACGGAAAGTTTCTTTTTATGTAAATCTTTTACCCTCGCTCTCAAAGGCCTGGGAAATGGGAGCGTAATAGTCTTGAGTTTGGGACCTCCGCAGATTCAGACGGTGGGATTAAAATTTATTTTCTCTTTCAATTTTATATTTGCTGAATTTCTCGATGACCCGAATACGACCAATTTCTTTTATCATTCGCTTATTGTGAAGCCTTATTCCCGGTTGGACTTCAATCAGCGCTCGTTGATGGTTATTTACAACCATGTTTGAAGACGCTTACAGCGGCCTTTGAGGACTATCTCTTCGTTTAATTTATTTGCTTCGTGGAATGCTAAGATACATTTTATTTTCGAGGATTTATGACTTTGTATGTTTATTTTATTTTGTGAGCTTTCCTTTTTTTCTCATTTCACATATGAAAAGCCCAATGGCCCAAAATACATTATGAAATTATTTGAATTATTGAATACTGTTTAACACGGGAATTTCGTTTATGATAGTATATTAGCTACATATATTATTATGTTTATAACAATCTCAACCATTAAATGACATGGCAACTATGTTACATAATTGCCACCAGTCAAACCTCATGAAGACTTCACCAACCCTTCGCTTCAACATAAAATCAAAAAACAATTTGCCGCACACACGACTCGGCGATAAATCTCGCTCGCAATTTCCGAAAATTTTTCTATCTCCAAGATTTACACCGGGCGGTTCATCTCGCGAAAGAAAATCGCACCTCCAATCCCATTATCGATCCCTATTTCAGGACAATTTGAGCGGTGCGCGGGCGAGCTCTAGCAATTTTCAAACTTAAATGAAAATATCGAGGAAGGCAGAAAGGCAACGGGGGTGTCTTCGACTCGATAGTTCGCGACTGTCGCCGAAGACTGGGTTACAGTGGGAAAGCTTCTTCTGAACCTATAGATATTGTGTGGCCATCCTTAGAAGTTGTGGTTAAAATATTAAATTTTCCGTAGGCCAATAAGAAATCTACACCAGTCAATAGTGCCTAGTACATATCTGTCTCGTAATCATGCCGTCTAGGAAAATTAGAAAGACTTGTAATGATGTGGTAGATGAAGGACAGTCAAATCGGTCAACATCAGTATTCATAATAATATAAGTACACGTCTTCTTTGTTCCTTTTTCATATCTTATTTTTGTTGATGAAAACATTAAACCTAAATAATTTAGATATATAACATTTTAATGTAACTATTTCATGTTAAATTTCTTCTACCTTTGCATTATTTCCCTGCTGCTGTAAATATTTATACTATGTGCGCGCTGTCGAACGCAAGACGCCTTTGTTTCGTCGCCACCGAATTCGCTTAGACACTTTTTAATGCTGCCTTTGTAATGGATTTGAATTTGCGCTGCAGTTTAGAATTTGCTTCTGTTAAATAAGAAACGTGTGTTTTGCAAGGGGATGAGAAAATTGTTTTTAGTCTTGTAAAAATCCATTTCGAAAAGTAATCTAAATTTTGTATTCTTATTTACAATTTCAAATGATTTTATTTATTTTGGAAGGTCAACGATTATTTGTTTGTATGAGTACAAAACTATTTCATGTTATATATACTGCACTTTGTGCTTGCAATATAATGTTGACTGAATTGTGCATAGATACCTGAACGGCTTCAAATATCAAAGGAGACTAGAGTACTCTAGCATACCGCAAGCTGCTTTCTAGCATCTATTTCATTGGATGACCGTAGTTAAAGACTATTTGCTTAACGAAAATGCGTAATAGTTACAGTTGATTTTCAACCTCGAGAATTTCAACGAATATTTTGTTTGAGAGACTTATTAAAGTGTTTTCCAGTATTTTTAACGTTGTTTCCCAGAACAAACACTACATAACAGGTTAACAAGAGAAAAAAATAACAAAGCCCATCGTAAACACTAAAGGCCAGTAAGTCGACAAACTCGATACAATTCCCACAGCACTTATACGTCGTCGAATTTTCGCGTTTTATCTATCAGCCACGTGTGGCGTCTCTTTTGTCTTGCGATGAAATACAGCCGAGTCGCCAACAATGGCCGCCACTGGTGAAAGGAGTTTACACGGGACGACATCAGTTAGTTCTCTTTTGTCTCTTTTGGGTCCGTTACTAGCTAGCATACGAGGCATATCGATGGGGGGTAGTATTGACGGTTAATTTCGGGCCATACCTATGTGTATAGATTTCTTTTTTGACATACAGAACTATCAGGAGCTAGCAAGTTATTGATAAAAACCATATTTGTGCTTGTGCTGATAGTAACTGAAAAGTTGTATCTATCACATTACACTGATATCTTTTAAACAAAATTTTCTGTTTTCTGTTACTCCCAAAGAATAGCTATCGCAACTAAAAGTTAACTGAATAGATATTTTATTGAATTTTTTTAATGGTCATCATTTTGCATTGGAATATGACATGACATGAATGATTACATTATCATTTAATATTTTGAAGAGTACTCAGCCATCCCAGCCCTTTGAATCTCTTTTACAACTCTTACATTTTAGATCAACCTGCCGCTTAGCCAAGTGCCACCTTTAACAATGTCACTGTTCCACTACATAGTAAAATAAGCAAAGTTGTTAAAGTGTACACTAGCTTCAACAACTCGCTGCAATATGTACGCCAGCTTCTCGCAATAATGCACGTTCCTTCTATCGCTTATTCCATTTAGACGTTACGATCTTTATGATTATCTTCCAGTGTAAACTCCTCTGAGCAGTAGAATGGAAATCTAACGATGTTAACAGGAGCTCATGGCAGCTTGTGGCCACTATTGTCTCAGAAGCCAGCTTTTGTCATTTGCCTAGGGAATTTTCTACTTCTCTGTAAGTGAATTAACCAATACTGTAGCACATCGAAAAAGTAAAGATTCATCTCATTTCAGACAAAATAAAGATGGCTCCTAAATCATAGAAAAAGTCATTACATTAACAACGGTCTGCTACTGAAAACAAAAGAAAATTTAAACTAATAATAAAATAATAATAAAAATCTTTATTGATCAAAACATAAGCGGCAGTTTACAATCTTTGGTCACTTAGGTACCTAAACTGGGTCTAGCCCGTTCTTATAGGTACTTATGCTCTTCAACCTGATGCTTAGGAGTAGGTATGTCTAATCTATTATATATATATTAAAAAGGAAAAATATATTAAGATTTAAAATTTTACATAATTTCTGTCCTCTAATCACTTTCTACTGATGTTTATATAATTTACAAAATACATTAGTCAGTTAACCACATTCAACAATTCTTCAGTTTCATTATAATTCTTTGTGAGTAACCATTCTTTTAACATATATTTACATTCATGTGTTGTTTTATTTAGCAAATCTATTTTTTTATTCAGTTTGTTATATAACATTGGACCCCTGTAAAAAGAAAAACGCTCTGAAAATTTAGTTTTTGAAAAATGAACTGGGACTTTGCTGCACTTTCGTCGTTTATTATCTGTATTTAATGACTTTGGATTGCTTAATCTGTGTTGTTTGAGAATAACATCTATGAGGTAAATTTGACGAACTGTTAACATTCCACATTTAGCATAAAGAGCTGAGGTGGGATATCTGTAGGGGAGGTAGTTCATAACCTTGAGTACGGCACGTTGTGCACGTTCTAAAGGAAGAAGACTTGTTTTGTATGATCCTCCCCACACATCTATACAATAGGATATTATTGATTGGCACAATGATAGGTACAATATTCTTAGAAGTTTACTATTAGTTAAGTGTCTTATTCTCCTAAATACAGAGGTAAGTTTTCTTACTCTCTGTGTGAGTATTTTAATGTACGGTGTAAAATTAAGTAAAGAGTCAATAGTAATACCTAGATATTTAACTGTGTGAACTTTTTCTAGGATGGGGCATTCGCAAATCGATGAAGAACAATGGGTTATAGATTTTGGTTTGCATTGATGGGCTTTGATAAAAAAGCTTTCGGGGAGAGGTTGAGATTTATTTGAAATGGAAAAAGTTATGTATTTAGTTTTATCCGTATTTAATGTAAGCAAGTTTGCTGTCAGTTTGTTCTGTATATTTGTGAACCCAATTTGCGCATAGTTGTAAGCTTGCTTCCAATCACTGCCACTGAAGATAAGTGCAGTGTCATCTGCAAATGCCACTATTTTACCATTCACTAGAGATGTATTAATTATGTCGTTTACATATATGAGAAACAGTGTGGGTCCTAAAACACTACCTTGCGGCACACCGTATTGGATTGGTAGATGGTCACTAATAATATTACCAACCTTTACAGTTTGCTGACGGTCCGCAAGGTAGCTCCTAAACAAATTGAGCTGCTCCCCACGAATTCCAATCAACTCTAGTTTTTTAAGTAAAATCGTGGTGGAAACAGTGTCGAAAGCCTTTGCAAGGTCTAGGAAAATTCCAACACATTTGCGTCCTGCATCTAGCTCGGTAGCCAAATAGTTTGTCAGCTCCGACACTGCTCCATTAGTAGATTTCCCTCGTCGGAAACCGTATTGGTTGGGAGAAAGCAGCCCCTTCCCTTCTAGATAACTTACTAATCTAGTGTTTATTAATTTTTCTAATATTTTCGACAGTGAATTTAATAACGATATCGGTCTATAGTTGTTCAGTGATTTTGTATCGCCTGATTTGTGGATGGGTACAGTCCTAGATATTTTCATTAAGGTAGGAAATTTTGAGGTAGCGAAAGATAGATTGCAAATGTGCGAAATTATCGGAACAAGTTTAGGCATATTGTATTTTAAAATTTTGTTATAATACAAAACCCACTCGTAAAATATTATAGTCGCCATTTTAAATTTCGAATTCGGAATTTCATCTAAGTCATCAAGGTGCATCTGCACCGTTATCTTTATAGCACCCTTGACGATCCCCGCCGATACAATAAATAATAGTTACCGAATAAAATACAGTGCCAAGATACGATGCAACAACAAAGGGAAAAGGAGATATAAGGAAAAGTGGCAATTTTGACGCCCCGTGTGCAATTTCAGCGCTCTTGTCGTTAGCACTAGACCCTTTATTGCGTTCGCGACAGAGTTGAAAATGTTTATGCCCGAGCGAATACGTAAGTTGGTTACACTAATACAGATACCGTGTACGCGATTTTTTCATACAGGGGGCTGAAGTTTCCGAGTGTGTATCGTTTAGATGTTCTTAAAGTTGCTGAATTAGTTCTGATGAAATTGCGCGTTGATGCTGAGTGGTCTGTCTTTGGAGTTACTTCGGAATATTACATTCTCACTGTGCCAATGAGTTCTTATTAAAGTTAAGTCTATTCGAACTTTGTTAGTTCTTTGTTTCTTTAGCTCGGACTTCGCTGCCGTGAAATCTTAGGGCTGGATGATATTTTATGAGTCTTTTATAACATTGGAAGTTTAATGTGACGAGTTTTATGACGTAGAGGTAGAAATTTTGTAATGGAACGTGAAGTGGCCGCGGAACTTTAAGTACCATTTTTAGGTAAATATGTAGTAATCTGTTTCGTATTGTGGAAAAAAAGTATTGATTTCCTTTCCAGACTCTTTCATGTAAATACCGTAAAAATACTCTTTAATTAAGTTCATCCAATAGTACATGTTCCAGTATACCTATTTTACGTTAAATCATAAACAACGTGAAAGCAAACTTCGATGGCTGTTCAACAAAATAATGATCAGTTAACTTCGGCCCTCTTAATCCAATATTTCTTTGTTCGTCGCCAAATTAAGCATGTTAAACTTTAAATTAAAACTCTCCAATTCCCTAAATACCTCTAAGGGCTCCATTCATCCATTATTAACTTTGAAATTACATCTGGCACCTCTTTTAACGTTGCATACAACTTGAGTCTTCTTAAGCCGATAAAGTGAAAATCGAATTCTTTTCATACAAATGTGTAGCTGTAGTGAAAATTCTGGTAAAGAAGAAGTTGTTAACAAAAATACACTGGGGCCCACACTGCCTGCGGGCCTCTGATAAGGCCGGGGGATCCGTAGTAAACACCCGCCTAGGGAACCGGGGCGGTTGTGGTGTAAGGCAGAAAATAAGGCGGGGAGAATCATAATTAAAAAATATTATAAAAAATGCACCATCTATACAAGAGTTTGGGGGGGAAGTTGGGGTACGGTCCTGGTGGGATGACGCTAATAGTGAGAATAGCATTACCCATAAAAGCCAAGGAACCTTCTGCAGTGTTCGTAGCGGAACACCGACTAAACGCAGAGCCCTAACAAGTCCGAGTCATCCACGTCCACGTCTCGTCCTCCTGGAAACTGCTGCAACCGCGCATCGCGCGACCGCTACCTGAGAGTTGCAGATGAGCAGAGGATGCAGGGCGAAAGGCGAATGTTCTGCGCCTTAAAACAGAACCTACTCACTAGGGAGGATACCCGCATAAAACCGAGCCAGCCTACAGGCTCCAAGGTGGCAGCCCTGCCGTAGGCTAGGGCACAGAGGGCTAATCACCCACTTGCCTGAATACATTCGATTAAAGAAACTGAAACAGTGAAGAACCGGACCGATCCAAACACGACGACCTTTGGCATGAAAACACGGACACGAATTGCTTGCTGGAATGTGCGCACACTGAGCGACGATAGCCGACTCGCCCAAGCAGAAGCAGTAATGCTCAAATACAAGCTGCAAATACTCGGTCTCAGCGAGGTGCGCAGGAATGGATTCGGGGAACTGAGAACGTCCAGAGGCCTAACTTTTCTTCACTCCGGGAAGGAAGATGAAGATGACGACCTGGAATATGGTGTAGGATTCCTCCTTACCGAGACGGCAAAGAAGAGCCTCCTGGACTGGAAACCGATATCAGACCGAATCATAACGGCTCGTTTCAACACAAAGGCCCGTAAGATAACCATCGTCCAATGCTATGCACCCACAGAATTGGCATCAGAGGAAACGAAAGACGATTTCTATAGCGCACTCAACTCAACTATGAAGAACATCCGTAGACAAGACATAGTAATCGTCATGGGTGATCTTAATGCTAAAGTTGGAACGGATAACGATGGTTGTCAAAGACACATGGGCAAGCACGGGCTGGGAGTACGTAATGACAATGGGGAACGGTTCCTGGAGTTCTGTCAGGACAACGACCTTACCATTGGAGGGACGCTATTCATTCACGGAGATCACCACAAATACACCTGGAATCACCCCAATGGAGTCACCAAGAACCAAATCGACCACCTTGCCATAAGCGCTAAATGGCGCTCTTCGCTGCTCGACGTCCGCAACCGTAGAGGTGCGGATATTGATAGTGACCACCATCTAGTAGTGGCGGAGGTTCGGCTAAAAGTAGCCGTAGCTCAAACTGCTGCCCAAACAAAAATAGGCAGACGATTTGAAGTTGGCAAACTAAGGAACCCAGACACCGAGGCAGCTTTTAAGTTAGAGTTGCGGAACCGTTTCGCAGGACTCGTTGCTGACTCAACCACAGTCAACGCGGAGTGGAATCGCATCAAAATGGCCTACACAGAGACCAGCTCCGTCGTTCTAGGACTAAAAACTCGCGCACGTGAAGACTGGATGTCACAAACAACTTGGGACCTCATTGAAGAGAGGAGAGTGCTTCACCTGAAGATTCTGTCGACTTCAGACGCGGCAACACTGGAACACCTGAGGCTGCAATACCGTCAAATACGGAAGACCATTTATCGTAGTACTCGCCGTGACCGACGAGTATGGGCAGATGGTATTGCCGACACCGCCCAACGTGCTGCTGACTCCGGTAATCTCAGGGAGATGTACAAAGCGACGAAGACTTTGGCCGGAACACAGAACCGAAGGAAGAAACCCTTAAAGAGTAAGGAAGGCCAGTTGATAGTGACATCAGAGGGACAGCTGCAACGCTGGTGGGAGCACTTTGCAGAAATCTTCTGCATCCCCAACGACCCCACTGACTACACGCCACCTGATGCCGACGTGTCCCTGCCTGACCTCAACATTGACGTTTTCCCTCCCACGGAAGAGGAAGTAGCAAATGCTGTACGTTCGCTAAAACCCGGCAAGGCCCCAGGAGTCGATCTCCTCACAGCGGAAATGTTTAAAGCCGACTTACCAACTGCCGTGAAAGCGCTAACGCCACTACTGAACAACATCTGGCAAGCGGAAGAGTTACCGGACGACTGGAACAGAGGCCTCCTCATAACCGTGCCGAAAAAGGGAGACCTCAGTGAGTGCAGTAACTGGAGAGGCATCACCCTGCTTTCGGCAGCTTCCAAGGTGCTCTGCAAGATCATTCTGGATAGAATGTCGAAGGCAGTGGAACCATACATCCGCAGGGAGCAAGCCGGATTTCGTCCTAACCGATCGTGCACGGATCAAGTCAACACTCTGCGTATCATTTTAGAACAGGCATCAGAATGGCAAAGGGAGATATACTTGACTTTTGTGGACTTCGAAAAAGCCTTCGATACGCTGAGATGGACTTGCATCTGGGACCGTCTGCACGAAATTGGAGTCCCCGAGAAAATTGTAAACATCGTCAAGGCCATCTACAAAAGCTACTCTTGTAGAGTGACGCACAATGGACTCGTATCGGAGGACATACCAGTTCATGCAGGAGTGCGCCAGGGGTGTCTTCTATCACCTCTCCTTTTCCTCGTCGCCCTCGATGGTGTGATACATCGCGCAATATCAACGAAGCGCCGCGGCATAGAGTGGGGATTATCCGACGTCCTGGAGGATCTGGACTATGCCGATGACCTATGCCTGCTGAGCCACACCCGCGATAATATGCAGACCAAACTGGGCGACCTACAGAGAGAGGCAAAGAAGATGGGACTCAAAATTAACATCAAGAAGACTAAGGAAATGAGGTGCGGAGCGACAAGTTCCTTGCCGCTTACTATTGGCACAGAGGGTGTGGAGAGAGTCCACCAATTCACTTACCTCGGAAGCGTCGTGTCGGAAACTGGTGGAACTGAAGAGGACATCGCTTCTCGGATCGCCAAAGCACGAGCAGCCTTCGCGCAGCTCCGATCGATATGGCAATCACGGAAATTGACACGGAGAGTTAAGCTCAAGATATTCCGGTCCAATGTAAAAACCGTATTGCTGTATGGGTGCGAGACGTGGAAGGTGACAAAGGATATCACGCGCCGGCTACAAGTCTCTGTAAACCGATGTCTCCGCCGAATTCTCGGAGTATACTGGCCCGAGAAAATCTCCAATCAAAGTCTGTGGGAGCGCTGCAGCGAGACTCCAATCGACCTCCAAATAAAACGCCGCAAGTGGAGCTGGATTGGCCACACTCTCCGAAGGGACCAGGAACACATACCAAGGCAAGCCCTAGACTGGAACCCTCAAGGAAGGCGCAAACGTGGCCGTCCAAAACAGACTTGGCGGAGGACTGTCGCTGCAGAAGTGAAGGAGTTAGGCAAGACCTGGAGCGAAATAAAGCGCGTAGCTCAAGACCGACCGGGATGGAGACGCACTGTGGACGCCCTCTGCCCCATCGAGGGGACTTAGGACCTTAAGTCAAGTAAGTCATACAAGAGTATAGATGGTGCATAAAACAAAGCTGAAGTGTTTGAGCTTCTCAGCTCAAACATAATGTGTATTTAAAAAACTGAAGAGTTTGTTTGTTTGTTTATTTGAATGTGCTTAGCTCAGGAAATAGTGGTTCGAATTAATTATAATATTTTTGTGTTGGATAGTCCAATAGATGAGGAAGGCTTTAAGCTATACGACGAAGTCGCAGGCGGGAGCTAGTTGTTATTATGTATCGCGTCGTATATGTTTTTTTACAGTGAAAACTCAATAACTTCATAAACTGAGCAATTCACGTTTTGCATCCAATCATTTTCATGCTGGAGGAAAATGTTAAAATGCAAAAAAGGATATAAATAGGATTTGGTGTCTTCCGTTCCCAAAAAATTCCAACATAGACGAATTTTGTCATAGTATTGTAGTAAACATTCTTAACATTCTTAAGGATATTTTTGTCACTTACTTGAAAGTGATAATTTTTGTCCAGTTGTATTAAATTACTTAATTTTTTTTTTTATTTTATCTACTCTTTCGTACCTTGCACCACGCCGGCGTAGGTATTTACAACCTGTTAGGGAATCACCTCAAGATTCCCAACTCGGATGATGGCGCTCTCAAAGAAACCGTGTATTGATGAGTTAATTAAGTCTCGTTTCAAACCTTCCGAAACCTCAGAAATTTCTTGAAAATTCTCATTATTTATGTGTTGCCCCAATGTTGCAATTTTGTATTAATTTTGGGATCAACGTTATGTTTTCCTTTCGCTTTTGTGAGGAAAATAGGTATCTATTTTAGTACAAATTTTGGAGGACCGCTTGGCTTTATAGAGTTAATAACAAGTTTGATATTTAAATATAGTTTATTTCGATCCATTCGACTGCAAATCAAGGCGATATGCTGGTTTTACATATTTATATATGGTTTTACTCCAATAATATGAAGATGAGGCACATGTTGTAGTTAAAATAATGAATTAAAAAGATTCATTGTTAAAAATCTATATTATGCACATGCATATAAGAATACATACGTAGCTAAATGTATAAATACGTTATAAAATCCCGTCCCAAGTGATCCCAATAAAAAACGGTTAAACGTTAAATCAACAACTTAAAAGACCATCGGGAGCATCCGAAAACCAATGAATTTTTGTTCCCACCCTTGCGTACTTTAAAATGTTTAATTTACCCATACATAATTCATTCAATAATAACAACACTCCGACTTCGGTCCGCTTTCGGCAAATTCCATTAAAACTCTCATAGGATTTTTTTACTTTCCACTTTGGGTACAAAAGAATGTTCCAAGCTACAAAAATTGAGTTAGATAATCTCCCGTTCTTGCTTGCAAAAATGCAAGGAGAGAAAAAAGAAAAATGTAATTATTGATTTCAGGGTTATTATGTTTTTTAATTTTGCCTCCTTATTCTTTTATTAAAAAGCTTAATATTTTTGGGGAAAAAACATGCCACGAACCCAGAATTTTCGTTTTCGATTCATACTGGCTAGTGTTTTACCACCGAAGGGCATAACATCTCTCGAAACGTTATGGTATTACCACCTATTCAATACCTTTTTAGTACAAAACCACGTACTTAACCAAGCTGGCAACTGGCAATCAGCCTTTCTAGCCATTTCTCAGCCTGCTAGATCACGAATCAGATATCGTTATCTGAATCTACTACTAACACAAATGTCATAACACAAAGTGGATTGGCAAACGCTGAGTATTGGATACAATTCCATTAAATGTTTGTTGGCATATCTATGTACAGTCTATCTATGCCTTATTTAATTGAATATTGAATGGCTTTTATTATGATTTCATATATTGAGAAAGCTGATAAAAACCAATGAAGAAATCATTTGTCAATTATCAACGAAATCACTCATTCTATTCTTTCATTCGAGTTAAAAAGTTACATGTTTATTTCATAACGAATTAAAATTGCCAAAACAATTTTTTTCTCGCACAGTCAGCGAGAAAAACAAATGTGCACTTAAATCACTCTCTTTACTCAAATGATATAAAAAAAAACCTCTATTTACCCTCCACAATCAACAACATCTTGGCCTTCGCAGTTTAATTACAAACACAACCAGAAGTCATCCCTGCAACAGTAGCAGTGTCTCGAAATAAAACTCCCCTCGGAAAGTGCATTGAATGCGTCCGTCAAACGCACGCCCGGTGCACTTGACAACTGATTTGCACACGCTCTATGATTTATATGCAACAAAGTGAGGGTGGCAAATGTGCTTCCAATTTTTAGAATATTCGATACTTGTTTAAATTGGAAAGTTTGTAAAGTTAACTCTTCAAAAAACAGCCATTCTTAATACAGTTTAGATCGCAATTTTTTTCTAATAGATTCTGACGCTTACAACACTTCATCGAACAAAAATTCCAAAACCTCATCTTTTTTGGCCAAAAGCCCACAAATATGAACATAAACCCGTAAAACGGAGATTTCATTATAAATACATGTAAATAATATAAATAAATATCTTGGACTCATACACCAATTGCCTAGCCACAAACAAATCTCGAAGCTTGCACTATGGATAATTGGGAACGGATAGACATAATTAAATACTTTCTATAAACATCCATGACTTTAGTGCAAATGCCGATGTTCATCAAACAAACATTTGCTCCTCACGGGATGCGAACCCACGACCTTTGGATAGCCAGCGGGCCTGTCGGCCTTTTGCTTATTTAAACCTTACACCTACTGGCCTGATTGTACTATTTATTAAAGGTTATTAAACCCAAAAGATATTTGAGCTTTTGAACTTTAAATATAAAATTACAAGGGTATTAATGTCCTATGCTATAAATAGCTAATTCCGAGAATACTCTTAAAAAGGTAGTAAAAGGGCACTGCTTGCTAACAAGCCAATTTAAGTACTCCTAGTAAAAAAGTAACCACCCTAATCTTAAATGGCAACTCATTTTTGTATTTTAATTTTGTAAGAAAAAAAATCTTAAATATTTCTAGAAGATTTTTTTATTATCTATCTTACCGTAATTTAAGATTAAAAGTTGTACCTCATAGTTTTGTATGGTTGTCCAAAATGTAAATTAAATCACGTAGGTCATATCCCCGCCAGCTCCAAGGCTCAGAAATCGAAAACGGTAAATAAATTGAAAGCTTTTGTAGATGTCGTAAAAGCGAGTTCGACTCAGACACACGATTTGATGTCACTTCCAACTGTTTTATGCCGATTGAAATCCTATCTGGATCAGGATTGATGGAACTATAACTTTAAGTGTAGAAGAGGCAAAAGTATTGTCTACTTTATTTCAAATTGGGCTGTTTTGTTATTTTAATAGGCCACCAAATGATGCCTTAAACTTATGTTAAGTAAGTGACTTTTTATTTTTGAATTCTATGTTAGCCTTTATCTTGTAGAGACATCATATCCATTACGACTGTCATTATCCTGATCTATTATGACTCTCACTGAACTAAGAAACAAAGTAACTCAAGGATCAAAAAACAGTTTATTTTATTAATAATAAACTGATTTATTTTTATATTAGTGAAAACGATCTTTATAATCTTTATGTTAATTTAAAGTTTATACACCAGATATATACTGTACATATATTATTATGTATTATAGATAAACTTAGGAAAGTTGTTGTTAATGCAAGATCTTGTCGGGAACTATCCCGGACTCCTGTTCTGTTTTTGTTTCCCGAGAAGTTGGGTAATTTCATTCCTATTGCGGCAGATCTGGGCTGCGGTTTCTACATATATTCAGTTAAAGCAAGAGAAAGAGATGTTTGTTGAAATTTTGGGGCAAATTTTGAATTTATCGCCAAATTTTTTATGACTTCGGAAAAAAGGCAGTCAGGATTTTTTTGTGTAGCACGATTAAATTTCACAAAAATTCATTCTCTTAATCGGAAATCCAGAGGTAACACTGAAACTATCTAACTGGCTGATAGTTTATGCAATTTTATATCAATCTGCGTTAACCCATCGTTTAATATCCCTAACACGAATAAACCCCTTACGAAAGGTGCTGTTTAAAAAAATGTTCAAGTAAAAAATCTATCAAAAGGTAAATATTAGAATTCAAGGCTTACCTTTTCCTTTACATTCTGTTTATCCCTCTGGTGCTTCATAAGCCCACATTGTGCTCCCAAATCCCTGCTAAGTTGCTGTCAATCTCACACCTTCGAGCAACGAACGAAAAATCTGGATCATCCTAAATTAGATATGCCGTAACGATCGCTTCCTGCGTGCTATAATGGATTTTCTTTGCTAAAGGAAAACCAATTTTCGTCGAAACATCATAATATCTAAATCAAGTTGGGGATAATCTTTTGAGTCGCAGCATCTTGTGGCGGGATATTACTTTATTTGTGCTCGCGACGCGCGGCCGAAAGGTTCTAAACTTAATTTAAGTGTACATGTTTTTTCTGTTATAACATTTTTTAGCCCTTTTTAAGCAAAATGGCAAAAAAACGGAACCCTTATAGATTCGTCATGTCTGTCTGTCTGTCTGTCTGTCTGTCCGCCAGTCTGTCACAGCCACTTTATTCCGAAACTATAAGTACTATACTGTTGAAACTTAGTGAGTGGATGTATTCTGTGAACCGCAACAAGGTTTTCACACGAAAATGGAAAAAAAATTAAAAAAAGTGGGGGGTCCCCATAGTCAGAACTGAAACTCGAAATATTTTTTTTTCATTGAACATATACGTGTGGGGTATCTATGGATAGGTCTTTAAAAATTATATTAAAGTTTCTAACATCACTTTTTTCTAAAGTGAATACTTTGCATGACAGACCCTTCCAAAGTGGAAAAAAGTGTGTCCCCCCCCCGCCCTCTAACTTCTAAAATAATAGGATGATAAAACTGAAATAATTATATAATGTACATTACCATAAAAACTACCAACGAAAATTGGTTAGAACGAAATCTATTCAGTAGTTTTTTTAATACGTCAAAAATAGAATTTGTACGGAACCCTCAGTGCGGGAGTCCGACTCGCACTTGGCCAATTTTTTAATATTATACGAATAAACTTTTTTTTTTTAAGAAAACTTACTGTTTTATAATTTACCATGCAAATACTCTACTTAGTTTTATTTAAATAAAATAAAACTATTACTATATTTCACTCATATTATTAGCAGTATATCTTACAGCCATATAAATAAATGGCTCAGCAACTTTATTTGATTGATACCAGCGTTCGTGCGGGCTTGTGAAATTAAAATACTATTTTAACCTATGTTTTGAACTACCTGCTTTTATTTCGGAACGCGAAATATTTAATACGATATTCAAAATACTTTCCCAGCAGCATTAATACCTCGCGAGCGCTAATCCGGCAGCGAAAATACATAAGTACCGACCTATTTCACTATTACCATATCCCCTCGCAGGCATTGCATTATTTATTGGGAAAAAGTTTATATTTTCACAACATAACCTAGCAGATGCTACTCTCACCTGTGGACCGTCGATTAGCATAAACAAGTCTTCGGAATACGACCTTAAAATTGAGATGTTAAGGCGCATTTTTCTTCAAGTCCTCACTCGGGTTAGGTTGTGTTTTTGTTTTATAGCTGTTTGTAATCGTCTTCGAGTAGGGAATGCACAGTTTCGAGAGTGAAGTGGACTTTCTGTTATCAGAAGTGTGATCGTGCTGCTCAAGAGGGCTTAGGGAAACTGGAAAAGTCTGGGAAATTGTCGGGTGACCACGAGGTTGACCGAACAATGGACGGTTTACAAAATAAAAAAAACTTCATGACACCTTTTTTTGACACGCTCAACAATTCTATATATCATTTAATACAAAATTACAAAACAGTAGGTACAAACTACGCCCTCATCAAGACTTAGGCCAACTAACACAGTTCTCCTATTCTAATTTCAATATCACGAATCAAATTATACAACTGTAAAACCAATTAAAGTACTTACGTTGTAAAGCAAACTGGAATAAATCGCAAGAGACTTAAAGAAACTTCTGCTTAACTTCTAACAGCTATTGAACTTTGGTAAGTGAGATTAATTAACATGATTGACAAATCCTTTCAAACTTTAACTTGTCAAAAGCGTAGTTTATGAATCGAACGTTTTCATAAAACGTTGGCGTAAATTAAAATTGACATGACATAACGACAAAACCCATTCATCAAAGTACGGATGTTTAGTACAAAACGGCCTCTAAATAGCTACTTAAAAACTTTTCTGTGAATGGAGACTTCTGTTTTTGAAATTGATGACAGCGTGATAATTAGTACACTTGCTACCACATTTTTAAAACTACAAAAAAATAATCGTTTCTTCTATCACGAATTCGCAACACAAACGTGGCTTCCAAATGAAACTGAACAAAAAATTTTAATGAACATGTCCTTCAAAAGTCCTGCGTAGTTTCGGCTTCCATGGTCTTCGTACTATCGTCATCGTAATTTTCGTACAGCGAATAGGTTGTGTCTAGTAAAATGTATTATTCAAACGTTGGGAATTATCCGCGGTATATTTTTAAACGTCAGTCTGTTTATGGATGGTAATGAGCCGGTCCCGATACCGCTTCGCGTGTTCGCGGGTTTTTCTTTGTAAAATACTCAAAGGAACGCGAATTGAAACTATTTTTCAAAGGGTTCTGCACTTATAGAGAAGATTATGGAGAAGATACTCAAGTGAATTATTTTTAATGAAATGAATTTATTTATTTCTTGGCTGTGTGGTGTCGTTTGATGAGGGAACACGATTGTTTAATATACAAAACAATAATTAATAGGTATTTTATTGGTAAACTTAAGGCTTCAGACTAAAATTTGGATAATGATTTACTTCTTTCCATTATCTTAAAGTTCATCATTTTGGTCCTTTGAGCCAGATCCAGGATCATGCAGTGATAACTTGTCATACATTTATTATTTTTAATTGTGTCTTTAAAAATCCGATTAAATATTTTCATACTACACGGAATCCTAAAAACAATCAAGTCGCGTTTAGGTAATCCAAGAACTTGTTATGAAGACTCTTGTCGTGGCGTGAGTTGCATTTTCGAGAACTTGCACATTTTCGGTACAGTGCAACTTGAATTGGATCGAGGTCCTTGCTACGTTTGTTTTCTTTTATGTTTCAATTGTTATAACTTGATCGCGTTTGACTTGTTTTAACTATTTTTGATTTGTCTTTTGTGGTAAAAATGTGGAAAAAGAAATCAGATGCTAGTTATTTAATAATACCATTCTTGCAATTTATCACTGTTTATTCTAAGGTTTAATACACAGTGCGCGAAAAGCTGTTTGAAGACGACTTAAAATGGGCGTCCTCAAAAACAATGAATACCTCTGTGTTTAACATTATTGTAGTAACGATACTGAATGAGAGTAATCGAGTAATCCCATAAAATTACGATAAAACGTAATATTTACAATCAAAGTGAGAAATGATGCTAATTAACAAATTAGTGTGGAATCATAATGATGCTTTGCAATGTAACTGTGATATATAAGTCAATCACGGAACGCAATAACGATTAATTATTAATCGCAGCTATATATCCTTAATAGCCCGCGTTTAGCACTAATATCGGGAGCGATAAACGATTATGGGTATGTATCTAAGCCTTCTAGGGATTGATGCAAGTAGATCTTCTGTATGATTAAATCGTTAGATACGCCCTGACACCAGAAAACTGTGGCACTATTTTGAGTGACGTCTGACATGACGTACGCTAGATACTACGCTCGTATTAATAAATCGCACTCAACTCTGAGTTCGAGCATGAGTGCGAACTTAATATGTCATTCTCATACAAAACAGCACCTCAAGTTCGCCCTGATCGAGCTCAGAGTTGAGTGCGATTTTTAATACGAACCTAAGGTATACGGCCACGGAGTGCTAAAGAACCTCTTTGTGACCGCACCTCGTCGCAAGGTTACTGATGTGGAGCGACCGTCGCTTCACGTTACAGGGCCTCTGTTTGAGCTGGTATAAGTTTGGACAGGGCAATTGTAACGTTATAAACCTATGGTCGTTTTCTTTATTGTAGAAGCAGGATAAAATCCTGGTCCCAGATACACGATTCTACGTTTGATTTATTATGGATAAGAGCATTCTTAATCGGCTTAGATCTGGGTGAATTTATTTTTAATACGAAATCTTCTTCCGAATCTTTATGCTTTTTGAAATAATATTGAATGTGAAATTATTCTTTATATTTAAAATTCATAGGCATGTAAAATTGAAACTTGTATTTCAAGAAAATTAAGTTTACAAGCAATAGATAAATTTAATTAAAGCTGTAAAATTTAATTTAAATTGCTTTTTAAGATATTGTGTATTTGAAATTCAAATGAGGGCAACAATACGATTTGAATCTTTATGTATTTGTATACAGTATTGACCTAGCCTTATTTTGAAGTGATACAAATTGTCTGTTTCTTTCTTATTTAAAAAAATGTTATGTTTGAGTGAATACGAGAGTACTGAAGTATAATATCGCGTTTAGTCCCGGTTTAATATTATTTGTTAGTATTGCAACGCGAAAGTTTAAAGTCTTATGTTATGTTTGGTCTTGAAGGTTCTCTGCAATCATTGAAAAACACTTTATCCTACGGGTAACACACTCTTCTACACAAATATTTTACCGTTTAAACACAACGTTTAAATACTGACTGACTGACTATGATCACTTCAATTTGACATCGAGTGAATATAATCTCTACCGCACAGTCAATAACACTGGAATTAACAATATCAGTCGTGAGCATTCAGAGGCTTTACACTACATGAATCAACATTAATAATAATCAGAGTATGTCGCATTGTTTGTAAAGAGCTACAGTATCGATAAACATTTATCTTTATCGGTTTAGTCTGTTCAACTCATACTTTCGTGACGTACTTATTGTTCATGTAAAACAAGTTATTAAAACTTATATTATTGAAATAAACATGATATTATCTTCACTGAAGAAAAAAAACTATTTGAATCACATTTATATCAGGCAAACTACAAAATAGATTGCCAAAGAGACTTTCCTTTTACAGTTTACTTCTGTACCTTCCTTGATTTTTATGGTTAATGGAATTAGTCACCACTACTATGTTCCACTGCAGGGCAAAGGCCTCCATCATTTGAAATCATGTTTTCGTTACAAAGATGGGTTTTGGCTTAATCACCACGCTTGCCAAATGTGGATTGGTGATCACAAACCGGGCTATGTTCAGAAAAATATACACAAAGTTTGCCCAACCCGGAAATCGAACCCGGGACCTCGATACCAAGGCCCGGTACTTAAACCACTAGACTATCGAGGCGTTATACACACTAAATTATAAATACGTTGAGTTACTCACAGGAAAACATTGCTGTCTATTCCCCGGATAAACCCTCGCCTCTTACGAATCCTACGAGAAGAAGAGGCGAAAACAGCACAATGCTGATTCTTGATTCATCGATTATCACTATCATTTACGTCAAAAACTGCCAGCAATCTGGATTGATCCCGTCACGGCAGCCCTGAACCGCTTGTTTGCACAAGCTAACAGGATTGCTGCAGTCTGCTCATTTATTCACACCGGGACGGCTGGCCCAGTTACATTAGCTGTCCAAGTTTGAAAATAAACACGTTAGGATGTATCGCGTTAATTAAACTTGTATGGATGCGGTATCGCTCTGGATTTATAGGCGGTTTAGTTAGCGTGGAGCGAGTTTTCTCGGTTTTTGATTGCAGATTTTGAACAGGCTTGGAAATTTTCGGGAATTGCCTGTGCGTGTGTGCCTTGGCATTGGACATCAATGAATTTTTCAATCTTGACGAAGCATTAACGCTTAGTTTTGTTCCTTAATTTTCATCACTTACATGGTACTCTCATGTCGAAATATCCTAGTTTCGCAGAGGCCAGTCATCGGATGGGTAACCGAAAAGTTTCATCTCGAGCTCCTCCTCCTCTCTTTACGGTCAGAATATTGAATTAGTCTATAGTATATTGCATTATATCATTTATATCCTTAGTACATGGCTCTAATCGTAGGATGGTCGAACAACGGCCAGCTTGTTATTTTACATCGAAGTTTACTGAGTGTAGTTAATTTTTATTAAATGAATATAGTCCGATGACCAAGCTAGACGGATATTATTAATTAACATAAAACTGTGGATTTAAAACTTGTCAAAACATAAAACTAATAAATATACTTTTAAGCGCAATAGGAGTATAACCCATGTAGCAATTATTATACGTTGTCATTCAACGACTAAACAAATGGACTTTGTGAAGTCGTGTCACAGTTGTTTATTCACTCAAATTGTTTTAACTAATGGTGTTTTATTTTGTTTCAGGTACGTGCTTAATTGCCACAATTACACTATTCACAAAGGTAGCTAAGATTATTGTTATATTTAAATTGTAGGGACATGAAAAACGTTGGTATAAACTGCCATTCATTTAAGTTAAGGCGTTTCAGACGACGGTTGAAGTAACTAAACAATACAGTATTTTACTAATTATATAATCATCATCCTAGTGCCTTTCCCGGTTACATCCTTGGCCATTGCCTCGAAGCCCAGGGTACGCTACGACTATGATCCAGAATTGACCAGGCTGTTTATTACAATGGCGCGACTGTCGTCTGATCTCCGCAACCCTACAAGGGAAACCAGACAATCAGGGTCATAGTCATTATAACTAATTATAAGTATGCAAATAACCCACATTAGACTTTGTACCATCACCGAAACCTTACAAAAACCTTAAGATAAAACAGGGAAATGACGATGAGCTAGTTATCGTTAAGTCCTAGGCATTTGGGGGGTTAGTCTTTACGGCAAAATCTCTAATTAAAAGGCTAATCCAGTGCCAGCTCAGTTTGCCCAGATCCCTCGCCTCGGGAGGACCTTTGTGCTCCGAATTCACAGGTACAGTCGCACTGAAATTGTGTATCAATAAGATACTTTTAAATATAGAAAATCGTGCTTTACTTGAGATTGTAACAGACGTTTGAAGCAATGAAAAGATATGATGAACTAAAAATGCATTGAAAAGGTTCGTTGACAGTTTTAGAATTTTGTTGAATTTTAGTTAAGTTTTAATTATAATGTACTGCGCATGGAATGAATCGATTTTCATTTTTTTTTAAATCATAAATTATGTGTTTTGTATTACAAAAGATATCTTAACTAATAACATTTCAACGTAATTATCAATTTCTTCAGTTTAACTCGAACCTCGGTTGTACCCTACTCCTTTAAAAAGGTTCGTTTCAAAAACCTAACAAAAATGTTAGTATTAATTCTCTTAAGGAATAATTGATTTCATATCTATGTTCCATTATGTCACTCGCTAAAATTCCGTTAGTAATATTACCCGTAGATATTATTTACTTCGATTCGAATGTTCATTCAAAGAGGTGATATAGATTTTAGTATTAAAACGTCGTTAACAGCCATTTCGCTCTTGAATTATTAAGTTCGTCGGAATATTTGACACAGTCTATTTTCGAATGGTTTAATAAAACAACAAACTGAGTTTTGTTCTATCCAATGTGTTTTAACTTCTCTCAAAGAATTTTCTGTTAAGAATTGTAATCTTTTTTACATACTACATGATAGGGGCTAATTTTTACGATATTTTAGTCTAAAAACAGCTATTGTCCTAGAATGAACTCTGTACTCTTCTTTTTTAAACGAAACACGAAATCAGAATTGTAGATCATTGACGTTGGAAAAGTGTTTCTATGTGTTAAAATAAAATCCTTTTCGTGAAAAGGAACGGAATCTAAAATCAGATCAACACTTTTATGTAGCGACTGTACTCGTGGTACGGAATCGAGCGCAGACAAAATGTAATCTTCCATGTCCCCAAACAGAAACCGCTCCGGCGAAGCAGAAAGTCCCAAAACAAAAAACGTTGTAGAAAACACGTCGCGCGTATTGAAATCCCGAAGTTCTCCGGACGTAAACGCGTTCGTTATCCGGAGTAGGCACTAAGGACTCGCCCGCTGATTAAAATTCGAATTTCGACCTCCTAATATGAGAATTCTTGGAATGCGTTCGGTTATCGCCGGTACGTGAGGCGAAATGAGATGAGTTTACAATGCGACACTCGCGCAAACCTTTGTGGTTCTATTGCATTTGACGTTGCTGTCAATTGTTAATTTGATAACCGGCATTGTGTGGGAAATGAGATAATTCTGGCTCACCCGTTTTGCCGTATGTTTGCATTGTTCGATATTTGATTGTCCCGCTTTATCGGGCACAGGAGTCCATATTCAATTTACAGATGAACCCGGTTATCGGGGTATGGACGAAAAACGTCATGTATTGTGCCTCCCTTTAATCGGATGTTGATTTGATTTTACAATTTCGGAGGTAATTATTTAAAACGTATCGTTTATTTTGAATCGTTCATACATGGCATGTGTAACAACGTATTTGTTAATACCTCTATAACTACAGTTGGCTTAAATTAACGTCATATTCAATACTTCCGTTTATTTTGCTTTACGGTTTTTTAAGAGGAATCTTCAAGCAAGTCAACATTAAAATATGTACATATCAACATTCTTTGACAAAGCCAAAGATAATTTTTGCGTCCATTAGCTTAGACCATAAAACATCGTCATTTAACATTGAAAAGCCTCTGCATTTCCCCGTCTTATGGCTAGCTCAACCGAACTAATCACTGCGCTAACTCAGAGTCAATAACTCAAAGTTTAACTAATTAACTGAGGGATACGCCGCCGGCATCTATTTACGTTTGTTTATCATGTTTACTGATTTATTAAAACTTCTTGAAACGCTTGGCAGTTTGCTCCTACTTATGGTAAAAGGATTTTTAAGTGCCGTCTAACTGGATACTGTGGTTTTTGCGTGTGAATGTTGCAATGAACCCTGTTCAAATTTAGTAAGTTTAGTTATATGCCAACATCATACAGTCATAATATAGTCTCACACATACCAGAAAACTTAAGGAATATCGTATCTGTTGACAGAATTACCAGATATAGTTCACTTTACAGTAACTCGAAAAATGTACTTGTTTGTGTTTTTATTTGTTAAATACCAAGAGCTAATCTAATTACTACTAATTAGATATAATGAAATGTGATCAACCGGAAACTAAAATCGCCTTCGTCTTTGAGCTGAGATATTTATAGTAAACTTGTATGTTTAATATTGTAAATGAGATTATAGTGATAGATTTTTTCTGCAGAGACAGCTAGCCAGATGGACCCTGAAAATAAATAAGAAACCGCAAATAAAGATTTCGTCCTATTTTCCCTTCCATTTGAATGATTAGGTTTATTTCCGCTACTT
Source organism: Nomophila noctuella (assembly GCA_958496325.1). Taxonomy (NCBI): domain Eukaryota; kingdom Metazoa; phylum Arthropoda; class Insecta; order Lepidoptera; family Crambidae; genus Nomophila; species Nomophila noctuella. Next base: position 1,478,794 of record OY292486.1, read on the forward strand.
TATCCTGTCAGTATCCATCTTGGCGCTCCTCTCGGAGTGATATATAAAACTTTCATTGGATATAAGTATTATTCTCGCGAAGTGTCAGGTACACGTGTAAAGAAAGCATCGTAAGATATTGACAATATTGGAGACGAATTGTTATTCATGTAACTTTTAACTTTCGCGTTGCATAAATAATATAATTAGACAGCATTATATTCGAGATTAAACGCGATTTTATTTTTTATAAGTACTTGAGTACTAACTGCTTGACGTTTCGAATACGATGACGATTTGTTATTTTTTTGCGCTTTTTTATCGTTGGTTAAGTAGTGCGTTCAAAGATCAGTGCTTGTTTCGGTGTTTTATAAAACATCTCAAGATGACACACAAGAATAGCCGACTCCACTTAATTTTAAATTCACAATTGTACAAAAACATGTGTTTTTCATATAAGGGTTTGGTGATATGTAGTTCCATCGACTTTTCTATATTATCGTCTAGAAATGCGTGTCCTTACTTAACCTTCATACTTACCAGGTTTTATTTACTTTGCCAACAACAATAAATAGACCTGACTCCCTGTCCGAAAACTTTTACCAAGGAGATAATATTTTGGGAAGAAATTCCGAAGTTTTTTATGGTCAGCATTACGTTAATGAATTTGTACAATGAACCTTTTAAAGCGATTGGCTTCGAATCAATCGTGCTTATGTCCATTAATCACAATTAAGATTTGATATCGCTTATCGAAAATTAATTGGTTAATTTGTTTTAATATCGTAGGTTTTTATTTACTTAGTAAGAAAAAAAATGTTTATTTATAATATAGCAGTGTTATGGAAATTTTCAGGAAGCAAAAGGTATTGTCTTAAAATTGGCGTCTTTTTTCTCAGCATTACCTTTTTATTTTAGCATATTATATAAACGTTTTGGCTGAAATAAGTATGTACGTCCTGCTGGACATAAGCCTTCTCCAAGGATCTCCGAATCAAACAGAAATCCAATCCACGATGCCCGGAAATCGTTCCAAGCTCAAAGAGTATTTATGATAGACTTTCTAAGAAAATGAAGTTAATGACTGTCCATCGGTTTGAATAAATTTGCGTGCGTCCAACTTCAAAGTAGAACAGAAATGCCACCCGTCAGAAACGTTCCGTTGAAAAATGGTTATTAAAAATTCTAAAAGCTCCTAGTAATTAAAACGAAAACGTTCGCTTCCACACATCACGCAAGTCTTGGAAACCTAAGTCCGAGACTTAGGCCTTAATAAACCCTGGAAAAGAAACCTGGGTTTAATTACAGAACTGTCGGACGCCACTCCCTACCCGGGGTTTTTAATTTTACTCTGTAATTAGATTTTTTTTCTTGAAACCATTTAATGTTTGCCAGTTACCGAATGAGCGGAGTACTGCTTGATTTTTAATTAATATGTGGACTCCACGAGATTTTAATTAAGTCTAGATAGGAATTGCCGGATGTCAATTACGACCTGGTGCTGGTGTCCTGGTATAGTAAATTATGTATATTAATTTATCTATACTTATAATAAATCTGTAGAGAGGTCAATTCTGTACATTAAATATTTTTCCAAAATAACTATCAGGGGGTGTTTAGTGATCGATACTGATACCAAAAATGCAATCAGTAAAATTTTTGTCTGTCTGTCTGTCTGTCTGTCTGTCTGTCTGTATGTTCCTTATAGAAACAAAAACTACTGGACGGATTTTGACGAAACTTGGTACCATTATTCTTCATACTCCTGGGCATATTATAGGATACTTTTCATCACGATATAATCAACAGGAGTAGCGTAGTGAAGGTAAATGTGGGGAAAACGGGAGAATTTACTCCATTTCTTAAGCTTCAGTCGCGTGTGCAGCTTTAATGGTTAAAGTCACATAGAAATCATGTATGACGGAAATATTCTACATAAAATTGCCTAAAAAATATCCCCCAACAGCATATGTCTATTTTTTATGGTTGACTCACAATAACACGTGCAACTCAAGATCCAAATTGGTTTGAACGCGCTAAGCTCAGGAACTACTGGTTCGAATTGACAAAACATTTTGTGTTGGATAGTCCACTTACCACTTACCATTTGTCGAGGTAGGCTTTAAGATATTGTATATTCCTTTATTTTATCATTGTAAATTGTGCTAGCGAAAATCTGAATCGCGGTGAACAGATGATTTCTCAAATGTATAAGGTCTCCTGATTATTGTAAATAATGATCAGCGTTCTCCGTCATTTAATTTGACTATTATTTCTATCCTGAGTAATTAGTCCCATAAAAGTGTGCAAGTTCTGCATGCATATATACCGTTGTTTTATTCAGGAATTTTTAAGTAAGACTGTGTGCGGAAATCGTAACCCACGCGGACGGAGTCGCTGGCGGCCGCTAGTATTTTATAAAAGTGTAGTAAAATGAGCATTTTGTGGAAGTGTTATTATATTAGCATTATAATCGTTTTCTAATCGAATCTTCTGCAGGGAATGATAGGTAGTAACTGACGTAGAACCTTTCGACCTAGTTAAACATTACCGTCACTATTTCCCCGATAGACCACATAAAGAAAAGTATTGTTATGCACAAATTGGATCGTCACTCAGTTCATTTGCCGAATAATTAGTGGAGTGCCGTAAGGCATAAAAATGGTCAAACCTCGGAATCCAGGGCCAGTCAATGAATCTGAATAAAAACTTTGAAAATATGTTTTTAATAGTATATAGAAAAATGTTAAAAAAAAATTTTTACGCGCTCTCAATTTTTTTTTTTTTATAAACAATTATTAATTTTTTGGAGTTTTTGTTAGCTCTAAGGCAAATTATTTGCATATATCCACGTTCAAGACGTACAGGGGCCTTGGTTAAACGAAGATATTTATTAAAATATAACTAGCGGCCGCCCGCGACTTCGTCCGCGTGGATATCGGTTTTCATTATACGAATGTTTTTTCCCGCTAACTCCCGTTCCCGTGGGAATTTTGCAATATCCTTTTGCAACTAAGCATTAAGTTTACTAAGGGACATGCATGCAAAATTTCAAGCGTCTAACTTAAGTAGTTTAGATTTTTCATACAAACTTCCACCCCCCCCATTTCAGGGAAGTGGGGGGTTGGAATGGGTCAAAAAGTAGCCTATGTTACTCTCCATCCCTTCAACTATCTCCACTTAAAAAATCACGTCAATTCGTCGCTCCGTTTTGCCGTGAAAGAATTAATTTTATCTGTAATAAATTATATGTGCAGAGTAACATCAATGTTAATTATTAGATTATCTTAAAAAAATACGGCAAAACAGAGCGACGAATTGACGTGATTTTTTAAGTGGAGATAGTTGAAGGGATGGAGAGTAACATAGGCTACTTTTTGATCCATACCAACCCCTCACTTCCCTGAAATGGGGGGGTGGAAGTTTGTATGAAAAATCTAAACTACTTAAGTTAGACGCTTGAAATTTTGCATGCATATCCCTTAGTAAACTTGATGCTTAGTTGCAAAAGGATATTGCAAAATTCCCACGGGAACGGGAGTTAGCAGGAAAAAACATTCGTATAATGAAAACCGATATCCACGCGGACGAAGTCGCGGGCGGCCGCTAGTATTAAAATAAATTTATATTTTTTTAATGTATAAATAGGCGAACGGACAAGAGGGTAATCTGATGGTAAGTAAACATCGCTGCCCATGGACATCAACAACCGCACAAGGGTCGCAGATGCATTGCCTGCCATTAAGACCCCATACCCTCCCCAACTGAGCTCTGGTGACCTTAGTCACCAGAAGAAATATAGCACAACAGTTTCAATCCTGGTCAAAGATGCAACTTATTACATACATATAATTACTTGTTTTGTAATATTATTATTTACTTTTTCAAATGGTGAATAGCTGTGGGCTACTTCTAAAAACACCCTTTATCTTTACATCCCTAAAGTAATCATCATAAACCGTCAACCAAGCATCAAGCGTCAGCGATCCTTTAATCCGAAAATAAATTTCTACAGCAGCTTTGAACAATCAAAATACTAACACTGCGAATATTCGGAAGATTCGCCGGGAAAAGCAGCTTTGAATTGAACAATCAAATTACGAACACTCTGTGAATCTGAGAAACCTTCGAAGACACGTCACTATTATAGTTTAAGCGGTGAATATGTTTAAGCAGACTAGTTGTTTAGGACGGAACCTCAGGGTCGGTTAAGGGCGCTGCGGCGGACTGCGGCCGAGGGCGGCGCATTAACATAATTGCAGCCGCTATATTGATTGGCTCGCGGAGGTGCTCCTGCTGCCCGAACAGGGATGCTGTGGAGCCTGTCTTTGCGGGTTTTGGAGGT